>CANTUS010000008.1:46504716-47791932 GCA_947683365.1 Euphorbia pulcherrima | reverse complement strand
AACTTTAAAACTCCTTGTTCATAAATTGTACATTGAAGCGGTAAATTTAATTCATCTATATAATGAAAAGAGACGAAACAGTTGTTGTGTTAGTAATAGGAATTACAATTACAATTGACATATTCATCATGTTTCGAAACAAATTTAGAGTATTAAAAGAAAAGAATTGAATTCCATTTATAGAATTTTATTTGTTGAAAATTTTTTCATGTAAAAGAATTTTATTTAGAAATGATTTTTTGCTCTTGACATTTTTCTTTTATTTTTAATTTTAATAAAATCGAGCAATAATTTTCTGCAGTTGATTACAAAAATAAAAAAGATGTATGCTGATTAATACACACTTCCTATTCAATAGAATTCCAACTATATGAATTTTCTTTTGAAGTTATGAAGTTATATCTAATGTTATATGCTCGTTAATACACAATAAACACATAATCCAAACTAATTTAATTTTTTTAATTAGAAGTTGAAGTCAGGAAATTTGGTATCGAATATTATTAGAAAAGAAAAGCAAAAAAAAAAGAAAGAAAAACATAAGCTCAATTGAAAAAGAAAAAAAACTCAGAGGCGAAGCTATGAAACCAACTTAAGACGGCCACTTAAATCATAAAAATAAGGATCTGAACTAAAAGGAGGGATTTGATCCCACCAACTAGATGTGAAACTAATACGACCATGATTCGCCAATCGATCAACAATGACATTGCGTCCCCTGTAAATGTGTGAAATACGAAAGTTTATTAAGTTTACTTTGTGCAGGCATTCCATCCATTCCAACCAAGTGTTCCATGGGACTTGGTAGCTCCTTGTCGCAAAAAGGTTAACCAAGTACGTTGAATCACTTTCTAACCAAAGAGAATTCCAACCTTTCTTAATGGCTTTATCGACCGCAAAGATGGCTACTCTTAGCTCTGTAACAGAAGCAAAAGAACATCCAGCATAGAAATAAAAAGCACCTAGTGAATTTCCATATGAGTTTCTCTAAATTCCCCTGCAACCCGCAGGTCCAGGCCTTCCATGTGCTGAGGCGTCGGTATTGGCCTTGATAAGCCTATAACATATAGGAGGTTTGTTCCGACCAACCTGTGGATTCCGGAGAATGTTGTGTATAACATACCATTATGCCTTAGATATTTCAAAATAAATTAAATGGTAAACTTAAAAAACATGTCATGTGATTTGACTGTTTTGTAATGGTTCATGTGAAATTTTTTTTTCAAAAAGGTGTTTGTGGTTTCAAAAGTTTGTAAAAGCATAAAAACCACATGTATGTTTTTAAAAATTAATTTTTTTAATGTTACACCAGTTATTTTAATAAATTCAACATTCCTATATTTCAACTAAATTATTTAAGAATTATATATGAAGAATTGAGTAAGTTTTGTAAATTTTTCATTTTGTTATAATTTTTTTGAAGTTATCAACAATTTTTAATTGAAAGAAATATTTGTATTTCTCAAAAAAATTTAAAATTTATCACTAAGATGTATTGTATTTTTATTTACTAAGCTGCAAAATTTCACTTCAAAATGAACAAGATTACCCTTCAAAATTTTGGAAATATCTTTTTTGCTAACTTTTGAAACTACATGCACCTTTTTGAAAAATAAATTCCACATGTACCTTTTTATAAAACAGTCAAATCACAAGCCTTATTTTTTAAGTTCACCCTGAATTAAAATAACTCAATTTTAAAATTAAATAACAACAACAAAAGCATCTAATCTTAAGTTAGGATACTTTAAATCTGTGGAATTATTCATATTAACAATAAAAATCATCAAATATAATGTATTCAATTCCCTCGAAATTTTTTTTTCTAATTTTTGGTGGGGAACCTCTGTACATTGGATTCGCTGGGGAAGATTATGTCAATCAAAAGATAAGGGGGGCCTTAATTTCCGTAGTCTTCAGGAATTCAATACTGCACTTCTAACTAAACAAGTATGGCGTATCAGTTCGGAGCCAAATGCCCTTATTAGCGGAGTGTTTAAAAGCCGGTACTGTTAGGCCCAATAATAGATCACGAGAAAAAATAATATCAGCAGAATAAGAGACACGCAGATTTTTACGTGGAAACCCCAAATGAATTAGGGAAAAACCACGGGACCAACTCCGAATAATTCTTCCACTATAAAATAATAGTAGGTACACCAAGAGATTACAAAATAGTGGCACTCAAGTGTTTCCCAAAACCTCACTATTTTCTCTCTTACCCAGCTCTTAGGAACCCTTTCCCTAAGGCTCTCTACACAGATTACATTTTTATCTGTGTTTCTTCTCTATTACTCTCTGTGTTGGTCTGCTCTTCAAATGAGCAAAACACTCCTCTATTTATAGGAGATTCAAAACGCGTATAGCCGAATTATACACAGTAATTTTACTGTGCACTTTTTGAAAAATACTTCTTGCCGACCTGCCTCTTTTTGAATTTTTTTTTTAATTAAACAGTGGGTCCCACAATAAGAGGGACACCACTCAACAAATCTCCCCCTCCCGACTACATTGTGGGACTCTCCATCTCGGTTGCTTCAACGCACTGGTCGAACTTTTCTTTTGGTACGACCTTCGTCAGCCTATTAGCAACATTTTTATTTGTATGAATCTTCTGCAACTTGAACTCTTTTTCTTCAATGGCAAGTCTGAGCCAATGATATCTTACATCAATATGTTTCGTCCGTGCATGATACATAGTATTTTTGCTCAAGTCTAGTGCACTTTGACTATCACAATAAACTATGTAGTCTTCTTCTTGCACACCCAATTCGGTGAAGAATCGCTTTAACCGAAGTATTTCCTTTCCTGCTTCCGCTGCTGCAACGTACTCTGCTTCGGTTGTTGATAATGAAACATATTTTTGTAACCGTAACTGCCATGAAATAGCTCCCCCTGAGAATGTAAATAAGTAACCTGATGTAGATTTTCTTTCATCAAGGTCACCAGCCATATCTGCATCCGTGTAACCAACAAGTGCTGGCTTTCCACCTCCAAATGTTAAACATAACTTTGAAGTTCCTCTCAGGTATCTAAAGATCCATTTAACTGCTTCCCAATGTGTCTTCTGGGGATTTGACACAAATCGACTCACAACTCCAACTGCATGAGCGATGTCTGGTCTCGTACACACCATTGCATACATCAAACTTCCGACCGCTGAAGAATATGGAACATTTAACATATCTTCTCTATTTTTCTCTGTTGAAGGGTAGGATTTCTTACTCAACTTGAAATGAGCGGCAAGTGGAGTGCTAACTGGTTTAGCATTCTTCATATTGAACCTTTCTAGTACCCGTTCAATATATTTTTCTTGCGATAACCATAGCCTGCAGGACCTCCGATCTCGGGTAATCTCCAATCCAAGAATTCGCCTTGTCGGTCCCAAATCCTTCATGTCAAACGCCTTAGACAAATCACACTTCAACTTACTAATCATTTTGGCATCTGGCCCAACGACTAGCATATCATCAACATATAAGAGAAGAATGATAAATTTTCCATCAGGGAATTTCTGGACATATACACATGGATCAGCTTCTGTCCTCTTGTATCCTTGATTCACCATGAAGGAATCAAACTTTTTATACCATTGCCGCGGGGCTTGCTTTAGCCCATACAAACTTTTCTCCAGGCGACACACCATGTCCTCCTTTCCCTTAACCATGAAACCTTCTGGTTGTTCCATATAAATTTCTTCATCTAAATCCCCATGCAAGATCGCGGTCTTTACATCAAGCTGTTCTAACTCAAGGTTCAAGCTGGCTACAAGACCTAACATAACTCGAATTGAACTCATTTTCACAACTGGTGAAAAAATCTCGTCAAAGTCGATACCTTTCTTTTGAGTAAAGCCTTTAACTAATCGAGCTTTATATCTCACTAGGTCTCCATCATCTTTCTTCAGCTTGTACACCCATTTGTTCTTGAGTATTCTCTTCCCTTTAGAAAGTTTCACCAGCTCGTACGTGTCATTCTTCTTCAAAGAATTCATCTCCTCTTGCATGGCCTTCATCCAACAATCTTTATCTTTACAAGATTGCATATCTTGGAAGCTTTTAGGCTCCCCCTCATCAGTGATTAAAGTATAATCAGAACTGGAGTATTTTGTAGATGGTTGGCGTTCTCTGACTGACCTCCTTAATTGAGGTTCTTCTTCTGGTAGAATGGGGTTCTCTGGCTCCCCCTGCTCAATACCCTCTTTATTCGTATCTTCATCTACAATCGTATCTTGATCCCTCACAACTGGCTCTTCTTCTTCATCTTGTTCTGATTGATGCATTCTTCTTTCTGTGGCATCATCTGATAGAATGCTCTCTGGTGTAATATCGATAACACCGTCACTCGTAGATCTTTCGCCGATGATATCATTCTCATGAAATACAACATCTCGGCTCCTTCCTCCAATGGATTCTGTATCCATGGGACCACTAACGTCAAAGTGTACCAACTCTAACTTATTATTTCTCCTTCTAGAGCTTTTCTGAAATGAAACTCGATGTTGCTTCCCAGATAAACAGTGATCACATGGGTTAATTTTTCCTTTGGCTAATGGGATGAGGGACTTCTTAGCCAGTATATTCAACCCTTTCTCACTAACATGCGCCAGTCGCCTATGCCACAAATTTGGTGAAGCATCATCTCTAACTGTATTCAGTTGACCCGCACATACTATTGCTTGTGTTTTGTATAGCGAGCAACACAATCTTCCTTTCGCCACCACCAACGATCCTTTGGTGAGTTTCCAATTTCCATCGCCTGTATGATTGTGATAACCTTCCTTGTCCAATACACTAACAGACAACAAGTTCAACCGAAGATCTGGAACGTGTCGCACATTTTTAAGAGTTAATGTGCATCCGACACTTGTCTTCACGCAGATATCGCCGATTCCCACCATTTACGACACACTATTATTTCCCATTTTAATAGTACCATAATCGCCCGCTTTATAGGTTGAGAAGTATTCCCTTTTTGGAACACAGTGGTATGAGGCACCATAATCCACAATCCACTCGGTATCTGCATCTCCAACATGACAACAATCTGCATCATGAGATACTAAAGCCACCTCTCCATCTTCTATTGTGACTGCAGCAGATGTGTTTTTGTCATCATCATGACTTCGGTTTGCATTTTCTTGTTTTAAGAAACGGCAGTTCCTTTTGAGATGGCCCTGCTTTCCACAGTGGTAGCATGACCTCTTCTCCCGGGACTTGGATCTATCTCTGGATTTTTCATTTCCACGTCCTCTACTCTTGCTTCGGCCCCTATTCTCTGTGACAAGGGCTTGTGAACTGGTACTGGTAACTTCCCTTCTATGAAGCTCTACATTAAGTAGACTATTCTTTACCATAGACATTGTTACCACACCATTTGGAGCTGAGTTACTCAGTGATACAACAAGAGTATCCCAGCTATCTGGTAGAGTTCCCATCAAAAGACCTGCTTGCATCTCATCATCCAAGGACATACCGGTGACTGCTAACTCACTTATGAATCCTTCAAAGTCGTTCAGGTGTTGTGTGATTGATCGTCCCTCTATCAGTTTCAAGTTCATGACTTTGCGAATCATGAACACTTTTCCTTGAGCATTTTTAGCCTCGTACATATCCTCTAGCTTCTTCCAGAGAACTTTGGGATCTGTTTCATTCCTTACATGGTTGTACAGGCTAGCATCTATCCATTGGCGTATTGTACCCAATGTCTGCTTCTTCAACTTTTTCCATTGCTGATCTTTCATATCCTCCGGCTTTGCGTCGTCACCCTCAATTGGATCGTACAAATCTTTGCAATTGAGGTAGTCCTCCATTCTGGATTTCCACATTGAATAATTTGTATCCGTCAATTTCATCATTACACCGTCATTCGCCATGTCGAAACTTTAAAAATGGCAAAATTTTACTATTCACGAATTTCACTATTCACATAAATAGTGACTGTATATGTGAATAGTACCGTATACCCAAATAATACTTGTATATTGGAATAGTAACAGTATGCCCGTATACTTACATAATACTATTCATAAAAGATGGCCGAATATGAATAGTTATTATATATGAATACTATTACTCAAGTTACTATTTTACTATTCACCCAAATTGCCTATGTGCAACGGTTTTTCGAACGGATTACGCCACCGGATTTCCCGTAATTTTCTCGTCGTCGTGGTATATTTATTTTTAAAAAATATATCCACGGATTTTACTGATAAAATAACCTTTAGCTCTGATACCACTTGTTAGGCCCAATAATAGATCACGAGAAAAAATAATATCAGCAGAATAAGAGACACGCAGATTTTTACGTGGAAACCCCAAATGAATTAGGGAAAAACCACGGGACCAACTCCGAATAATTCTTCCACTATAAAATAATAGTAGGTACACCAAGAGATTACAAAATAGTGGCAGTGTTTCCCAAAATCTCACTATTTTCTCTCTTACCCAGCTCTTAGGAACCCTTTCCCTAAGGCTCTCTACACAGATTACATTTTTATCTGTGTTTCTTCTCTATACTCTCTGTGTTGGTCTGCTCTTCAAATGAGCAAAACACTCCTCTATTTATAGGAGATTCAAAACGCGTATAGCCGAATTATACATAGTAATTTTACTGTGCACTTTTTGAAAAATACTTCTTGCCGACCTGCCTCTTTTTGAATTTTTTTTTTAATTAAACAGTGGGTCCCACAATAAGAGGGACACCACTCAACAGGTACTTCCCTAAATGCTCTCTTTTTGATGTTGCTATCAAGTATAACGCAAGCAACATATGGCGAGGGTTGTGCTCATCCCGACATATAATTCAGGCCGGCTTGTCTTGGCGTATTGGTGACGGGTTAAAGGTAAACATGTGGAAAGACAATTGGCTACCTTTTGATCAACACCCGACAGTGCTTTCTGCGGGTTTTCCAGGCTTTGAGGAGGTACTGGTCAACCTCTTAATTGCCGATGACGGTAGAAGCTGGAATGACGAGTTAATTCAGTTGTTGTTTGATGAGGAAGATCAGAATCGTATCAGGCACGTCCAGCTACCTTGGAACCCGCAACCCGACACTCCCTATTGGCGCTTCGAAGAGTCGGGGTCTTTCTCAATGAAGTCGTGCTATTACGCCTTGCTCCATTTTGGGATTTACGAGTCCCCTCGCCCCCCCGTGAAGTGAAATCGTTCTTGTGGAAGTTAGCAACTAACTCCCTTCCTACTTTGTGTCGCCTTAAAGAACGGTATATTGTTGTGGAGTTTCTGTGTCCGATTTGTGGTGATAATGTTGAAGATACTTTTCATGCCCTAATATGCTGTGCCACGGTTTATCCAATATGGGATGAGTTTTTCGGTGACGAATGGCCAAACAACATACACACTATCTCTGATTGGTGGAGTTGGCTAAATTCCAAGTCAATTGATGCTGTTGAAAAAGCTGTATACCTTATGGGCTATTTGGGCTCGTCGCAATAATTACGCGTGGCAAAACAAATTCTGAGTGGCTAGCCAAGTCATTCGTCATGGTATAGGCTTCCTTACCGAATGGAGTTTAGCCAATCCAACGGACAGCAGCGTCCAAGCTAGACCGAGGGTTATGAGATGGCGGAAACCGGAAGGAGGGTGGCTGAAATGCAATATAGATGTTGGCGTATTCGACTCTGGCAACTATATAGGACACGGCTATGTAGTCAGTAACTCACAAGGTGATGTGGTGGCAGCTCAATCCACTATAATGCAAGGAGAAGGGGGCTCTTTATTGGTTGAGGCTATGAGTTACAGGGAAGCCCTGAGTTGGCTTAAAGACAACAATTTCAATCATGTCATAATGGAATCCGACGCTTTGAATGTGGTGAACGCCTTGAATAATTCTAGTTCTTTTTCTTCTCCCATTGGTCATATTCTTAATGAATGTCTAGAGCTTATTAAACATTTTAGTCATTTTCGTCTAGTTTATGTTTGTCGTTCCGCGAACCAAGTTCCACATTTGTTAGCTAGAGCATCCGGTTCCTTGACTAGTAGAGGGACTTGATTACACTCTTGTTCACCTTTAATTAGACATGTTATTGCTTATGATTCGATTTAATGCGACATATTCTTCTTCAGTAAAAAAATAAATAATAAAAACTCATTTTTTAGTTAAATTACCATTTTATTATTAAAATTATTATACAACAATAATTATATTACCAATAAATATTATTTTTAAGAAATCACTTTATTGTCATCCAAAATTTTTCTTCACGATATGGAATTGGCAGTGTTTCTTTAGTAGAATTCCAGTGTTTCTTTAAACACTCGGTGGCACCCAGAGATACCATAGAGGCACTCAGTTGACAGGTCACCTCACCCTCCTTACCATATTAGAGCCTATTAATAACAACGGTGGAAATTTTTTTTTTTCCTATCTGGTTCATCGGAGCTTTGCTCTGACTATGTCCAGATCAATTCGGGTCATACACCTTGCTGTGGTGGGTGAGTTTCCCAAAAAGGATTTTCCACATTCACTAGGACTCAAACTCGAGACAGTACTTAAGCAATACCAAGTCGCTTACCACTTAAATCAACCCTTATTCATCCTCAACTGTAATTTCTTGTTTCACCGTCTCAATATTTAACCTCCTCGGACAATTAAGAGAATTTTAATTAGAGCACGTTCCTAAAATGGCATGATACAATGTTCATTAGATCATAGGGTTGACTTGTTGTTTATGATAATTATGAATGGTGGGGTACAGTAACATTATTATTTTCTAAAGGTCAGACAATATTATTATTTTATTATATTTATAGCTTTAATGCATCCATAATTTCAATCATTGAATCAACAGAATAAATTTTGCTATATATGATTTATATAATTTTTTTTAAATTAATTATGTATATTTTTACAAAGTATATTAAGGGTATGTTCTCTCCAACTTATAAATATGTAAACTAAAATTTACTTATTTTGATATAATTTTATATGTATGTATTATTTATAAGTAATAAATTAAATTTAACTGAATGAAATATATAAGTTAAACAGAAGAAAGTTTTACATAATATATAGTCGTAGGTAGACTGTACTACTATATTTAATGGATATGTGCTTAGATGGATGTTTTAAATCCGCCTTAGATTCTGCTTGATCCAAATGTTCTTATTGGGAATGGAATTATGTTAGAACAAACATCTTTATTATGAAATCCATTAAGTCCGACCCAAGCTGTCCAATCCTTCACAGTGAAGCATCAATAAAAAATCCAAAGTAGACAAATGAAGGATATGGCTCTTCCATCAATTTCACAATTACAAGATAAATTTACATTAAATTGTTTTCCAAAAAGAAATTTACATTCAACTAAATGGAATCATAATTTATAATCTCTTTTCTTCTATTAACTTGCTATAGACTTACTAATTAATTTTTATATAATCATAGAGCGGAAAATTGCATAAATAATTTTTTAATAACTGATTTAACTTTAAAGGAGCTGGTTTTCGATGAGTTACTTAACCTCCACTCTCAGTCCATCTACTAATGACTCGATGACAAAATATTATTCTAGTGAATGGAAGATTGATGAGATTCCACTAGTATTGACCAAAGAACGTGTACATCGTCATTTGGGCATGACTTCACGTCTTCATATAGAATGAACATACCTTCATCACCTATAAACCAAAGATCAAAAATCATCGTTATATATTTAAATTTTTATGACTTGCTCTTTTAAATGTAAAGTAGAACATTTAGAACTTATTACTTATAGAAGGTATTTTTAATTTAGATGTTACTATTATGTGTGCCCCGCCTAGCTCAAGAAGTTACCGAATGAAGAAGTTATACGTTATGCCTCAAGCACCGTATATTAGACTTAGGCCATGTTCTTTTTAACTTATAAGTAGTAAACTGAACTGAATTGAACTGAACTTATTTCAGTGTAAATTTATATATATACAGTGCTGAACTGAACTGAACTGGACTGAATATAAGTTGAAAAGAACAGGGCTTTAGACATACCATAAAATTTCCCCCCCAATGGGTAAAACAAGTGGAAAAGTTCATATAAACCGATAAAACAAAATGAAGATCAGAAATTGAGAGAAGTACTTGTTGAATGAGGAGAGTTGAAGCAAAACCAAAGCTTCTTTAATGGAGAGAATAAGGATTGGAGCCAACCCATATGAACAACAAAAGGCAATAAACTTCACCTCTATCTGTGCATTTTAACTGTAGTGCAGCCTGGAAAACTAAAGGCTTTTGCTTAGCTTAGATAATGGTGAACTAATCATAGCATACCAAAATCAAATGTAGCATTCCTATTTATTTCCCTTCGAGGCCAAAGTTGTTAATCACACAACGTTTTCTAATAAGTTTGGTGCAATGTCTTATCAACCCCTTTCAATTTGATTCTAGAATAATTCAGTAAGTGTTGGAAAACCTTATTGTTTGGTTACAATATTAAACTTTTCATTATATTGATGAAATAATTCTAATTTTAATGGTATATTTTAGAGTTATATATGGATATTAACGTGATGTTATAATTTTGGCCGAATATATCAAGACTCTCTTGAACTTGTCCCTAAATATCTATTTAACATTAAATTTTTAAAAGTTTTAAATAATCCCTTGAATTTGTAAAAAAGTTCCAAATAACCTCATAAACTTGCAATAAGCGAATCTATTTGCCCCCTCATGACAGATTTTGGTTGGTTTGATTTCTCTTCAATCAGAAGCTGACACGTGGCATTGAGGGGGCAAATTGGTTCACTTTTTGTAAGTTTAAGGGGTTATTTTGAAACTTTTTTACAAGTTCAGGGAATTATTTAGAACTTTTAAAATTTCAGAAATAAATAGGTATTTAAGGATAAATTTAATAAATTTTTTTATGTGTTAGTCTATAATTTTTATATATATTTAATAAAGTGGAAAAGAAAAGCATTGCAGAATTAAAGGCTTTTTGATTATAAGTGAAGAGATGGGTGTGGATAGACACCTTTTATTTTAGTCTACTCCGAAATGGGATGTTTTAACAATTTTATTTTTCTAAATGTAACTGTATATAATTGATGCCCCCACAAAAAGTTTTCCATATATGATTAAGCAAATATCATCATTTGTAACACCAAATTATGAAGTTCGTTATTAAACGACAAATAATAGTTTCAGGAGTAAGAAAGCCAACTATATTTTTTATTTTTTATTTTTTAAATTTTATTTTTAAAAATTTATAGTGTTTTTTTTTCAACCATCTTCTCTATTTTTATTTTCTATATTACATTTATTTAAAAATAATAATATTTTATTATTATTATATTAATACTTTTACATCACTTCTATTATAATCAACCAACAAAATAATTAAAAAAATTAAAAATAAAAAGTAAAAGTAAATAATATATAATATTCATCCCCTAAAATAGAACTTCCTATATATAAGGAGCCCTATTTTAAGGATATAACATATAGAGAATGGTTGGATTTGCTCTAAATCCTTAAACACGACTATAGAGAACACTTTAAGTACATTAATTTTGCCTCTTTGAGTCCCAATTTCATGGATTTCATAGTAGAAGGTTTTGGCGTTTGGTTCATCAGGAAATGGAAAGGGAATTAAGAAAGGAAAAGGTAAGAAAATAAATGCAATTTCCTTTGATTGGCTTATGTGTTCGGTATGATCAAGAAAGAGAATGAAATTGCTCCTGATTTTATTTATTATTTTTTGGATTAAAGAAAATCAATTATTTAATTATAATATATAACAATAATTATATATAATCTTAATTAATTATAATAAATAAAAATATAATTTATTAATTACTATTATTGATTCATATTTATATTATATTTATAATAATTATAAAAATAATATTAATATCAATAATATGTATTATTAAAATAATAATATTTATTATTATTTAATATATTATCAAATAAATAGTAATATTATTAAATAAATATTACTTGAAAATTTTTTAACCATAAATAATATTTTTAATATTAATAATATTATTTATTATTAAATAAATATAATAATATTATTAATATTATTTAATAGTATGATTATAAATAATATTATTATTATATAAATATTGTTTGGAAATTTTTTTAATCATAAATAATATTTTTAATATTAATAATATTATTTATTATTAAATAAATATTAATATTTTTTATATTTTTATATTATTTATTATTAAATAAATATTTATTTAATAATAATAATATTATTATTTCTTAAATAAATAATAAAATTATTAAATAAAAATTATTTAATATTATTATTATTATTAATACATAAATAAATAATAAAATTATTAAATAAATATTATTTAGAATAATAATAACAATTATTATTATATATTTTGATTATTATTAAATAAATATTATTATTTATTAATAATAATACTATATATTTTTTTATAACAATATTATCAAGATATTAAAAATAATTAATAATTATTTTTATATATTATTATTGATTATATAGAATAATAATATCATTTATTATTATTATTATTAATTATATTATATTATTTTTAATTTACATATAATAATATTACAATAATATTTATTATTATTATTTTATATATTTATAATAATAATAATAATAATAATAATAATAATTTAATTATAAGATAGTAGTATTGGAGAAAAATAAGGAAAGGGAATGCTAATACCTAATGTAGTAGGGGGAATGAAAACATCTTAAAAGGGGTAATTCAATTACCTAAAATGGGTAATGAATTTGATTTCTTTATCCAAACAAACAACAACAAAGGGAATCATATATTTTAATTCCCTTTCCCTTTCCTGAAACCGTCCAACCAAACGCCCCCTAAGAGTCTTGCTCTTAAGAGTCTTAAAATCGCTTAGTTATACCTTTGCATTTGGGAAATTGTCAAAAAATATACATGTCCCACTAAAATATTTACAAAATTGATCATTAAGGCCCTGTTCTTTTGGACTATAGTTTAATGTAGTTCAGTGCAGTTCAGTTCAGCTATGCGTAGTTATAAATTTACACTAAAATAAGCTCACTTCAATTCAGCCAACTTCAGTTCAGTTCAGTTCAGGTTTTAGAAGTTGAAAAGAATAGAGCCTAAGTTAAACTAATTACATATCTACTGTCCAATCATAAATAATTTATAAATTAACAAAAAATAAGACAATATTTATCTGGTAAATATCTAGTATTCGTCTAGTAATTGTCTGGTAGTTATCTAGTAAATATTTTTATGATATATATATGTTATGTATATTTTAGAAAAATATTTGAAGTTATGATTTGTCAAAATTATGTTATGTATATTTTAAAAAAATATTTGAAGTTATGATTTATCAGATAACTACTAAACTATTACTAGATATTTACCAGATAACTACTAGACAATTACTAGATATTTACCAGATAACTACTAGATATTTACTAAATAAATACTAAATCATATTTTTATAATTATTTATCCAATTTTTATAAACTTATAAATTATTTATGATATCATCAAATTATTTTAATTTTTTATGAAATGTTTCTAACAGCATTTTCGCTAAATAAAACAATTTTGGGGTGGAATTTGGGCTATATACCAACATATTTGTTGATCTTACCTTATCATTCCAAAGACCCTGACAACAACGAAAATCAAACCAAAATGTCCACTTATTTGTTAATTTTGAGATATATTAATGCTTAGATTTTCTTTCTTTTTCTTTTTTATTATTTTTACTTCTTAAATGTGGGATATATTGAAAGAATGTCTGATCCAATGATACTTGACACTCCAGAAGTGTGTATCTAGGATACTTAGTTACATCTTTATTGGTAAAAACGGCAGATAGATATATAAAAGAAAATTTGAAGGTGTGATTTTGTTTTGGATTATGGATTATTATTTACCCATTATAAGGAGGGTGAGCATACAGTGCAAGTGCTCTCGGCTCATAAGATAAAAGGGCCCATAAATTTTTATTTAACTTTTAAATAAGGGGGTCTTATAAAATACATCGTTCTTTATAAAATAATTTGGACCAAAGATAAATTATTTACACCCATATGTCCCCTCTCCTCCACATCACTGTTAATAGATTTTTTTTAATTTTCTTATTTTTTTATATTTATCTTTCAAATCGTTTATTTTTTCGACATGCCGCTTTAGAATTTTTTGTTCTTATCTTCGAAATGACATCTACTGTGACTTTTTCAACTGATACACAAGTGGTAGATGCCTGTTAGACATGTTATAGAAGTTTGATAGACATGTGGTCGAAGTCTGGTACGATTCGCGATTCATTGCCCTAATTTAATTGTGCCTCTAGTCCATTATAAAAGAACTAATAAGAACTTTTATTTTTATATCACCAATGGCATCGTTCAGGTTAATCAAAGTGGTGTATTCTTCTCCGATTATAGCACATATGTTAACATTTTCATGTTATTTTTGTTTTGTCTATATTTTTCTATATTTGAAATAGGAATCCCAAATCAATACTGAGCTCATGAGTTTCTTCCAAATGCCAACAATTAAAAATTACCTAACATTAGAGAATCATATCAAACAAGAAGCTCATGTCACGTGTCTACCTATGCACAAAACTAATATAAACGATTCCATAAAAATATTGTCGAAACTAAGATCTACCACTTGTCTATTGCGTATCTATCATGCAACTATTGGATATCTACCATGCGACTATTGGGTAAAAATTTTTGAAAAATCACAGTGGATGCCATTTTAAAGATAAAAATAAGACGAACAAAAAATTCTAGAGCGGCATACAGAAAAAATAAACGGTTTGAGAGATAAATGAAAAACAAGAAAGAAAATCAAAAGAAAAAGGGGAGAAACAAGTGGATAACATAATTGTAAATAGAATTAAAGGAAATGTATATTTGTAAATAATTTGATTTGATGGTGAATTTGTAAATAGTTTACAAAGTATGATTATTCTTCATAGTTTCTCTTTAAATATTGGCAACTTAGTTAAATATAAGATTTTGGATCTTCAATTTTGTAAATACCATAAAAACTTGATTTCCCTTAATTACTTATACTCTTTCTTAGTTACAACATTTTAACTTTATTTTACCTTTTACCTGAATATAAGAACCCTCATTATAACAGCTCTCTCTCTCCTAATCAATTTAATTTTTGCAATTTGAAATTGATTATATATCATAAACCATTAATTTTTTTTGACACAAGCCTTTAAATATTTTGTTCGTCTTATTTTTGTCTTTAAAACGAAATTCATATTGAATATTTTTATAGCTAAAAAAAATTATCGTAATCTTATACCAATTTTACTACTTTTTCGTGAATTTTTATATCTAGTACAAAAGTTGTATAATGTCTTATAGTACCAGTTTTGCATTTATTTCTAGGTAAATAACATAAAATATGAGCAATATTATTCTCTTTAAAGAAAAAAAAGCTCTTATACATGGTACAGAGGTAGTAAAAAAACTGATATAGGACTTGATAATTTTTTTTGCATTTACCTGAATATAAGAACCCCATTGTAATATCTTGCTCTCCAAATTAATTTGGTTTTTGCAACTTAAATACGAATATATCTCAAAACCTGTTAATTTTTTCGACACGAGCCTTTAGAATATTTTGTTCGTCTTATTTTTATCTTTAAAATGAATCCATATTGAATTTTTTTAGCGGAAAAAATTTATCGCAGTCTTATACAAGTTTTATCACTTTTTCGTGATTTCTTAAACCTGGTATAAGAGTGATATAATATATTTATAGCACCAGTTTTCCATTTATTTCCTGGTAAAAAACATAGAACATGAGCAACATTGTTCTTTTTAAAGCAAAAAAAAAGCTCTTATACCTAGTATAAAGATAGTAAGAAACTGGTATAAGACTGCGATAAATTTTTTCTCTCCAAAGATATTCACAATAGATGTTGTTGTAAAGATAAAAATAAGAAAAACAAAATAATATTCTAAAGGCTCATGTCAAAAAAATTAATGGTTTGTGAGAATAGTCGTTTTAAATTACGAAAATCAAATTAAATATGAGAGAGAACGTTGTTATAAGAGAAATAGAGATGTATGATAAACAGAAAAATAAAAACCTAAAAAATGGTAAAAAAAACTATAAAAAAGGATAGTTTGATAAATAGGAAAAAAAATCCTATAAAGTTAGTTTATTTTGTGTAGAAAAAAAAACTCATTAATTGAATTTAGAATTTTTAACAAATGAATGGAAAGTTGTGGGTATGATACTCGTTAAGAATATATACGTTGTAATGCTTTTTTTATTTTATTATTTTAGTTAATTTTATCATATGACTTGTTTGTCTTGTATAAAAGTAAGTTTAATATGTTTGGAAAGTTGTGGGTATGCTATTCATTAAGAAACATATGTTGCAACGCTTATTTTATTTTATTTTTTTAAGTTAGTTTTGCCATATGACTTGTTTGTCTTGTGTAAAAGTAAGTTTAATATGTTTGGAAAGTTGTGGGTATGCTATTCATTAAGAAAATATAGGTGTCAACGCTTTTTTTATTTTATTTTTTTAGATAGTTTTGTCATATGACTTGTTTGTCTTGTGTAAAAGTAAGTTTAATATGTTTATTTGGTTGTGTCTGTCCGGTGTTTTAACTCCGATTTTATGTTTAAAGTAATTTTTAAATTATCTATATTAATCGGTCGTGACTGCATACTTATTAGTTAGAAAAGTTGATTCTTTAATATATAAAATAATTTATCCACCTTTAATTAAAATTATTATTATCTATGATTTGATATAATATAGAGTTAAAAAAACAAATGAAGGAAAAGTTGTGGGTATGCTATTCATATGTTAAAATTTTATTATATTTTTATTTATATTGAAGATTGTCAGATTTGAAGACGATTTGTTGAAAAAAGAAACACAAATTTTCACACGTTAGTAATGAAAAAAAAACCCCAAACAGATGATTTAAAACCAATCCTTTCCCTGGGATATGTTTTAAACGGTAATATTAAAATCCGAACACAACAATGATTAAATTCTAAACTGAAATTATAATTTCCTCAAATATTAATACAATTTAGTTTTTTTTATCTTGACCACGAAGAAACTACAATTGAAATTTGAAAATGGCGCGCAAATCCTAGTCCGGACACAACACTGATAAATTATATAAATAACCCTTATTATTCCCTTCAATTCATTCTTTCTACTCCCATTCCTGTGTTTCGTTTTGCTTTCCTTTTTCTTCAATGGAGACTAAACCCTTCATTGCCTCCAATACAAAATCATCTCATCCAAATCAGAGAAAGCCTAAATTCTCACAAATGCCGACTCAATTGTCACGTTCCTGCAAATCTCCAAGCAATAATATGATATGTAAGGCTACTAGGAATCTACTTGATGAACCGTTCTTTTCTGGAATAAAGATGGAAAGATTCGAAGATGAAGAAAATTTCAGAGTTTCAACGGAGTTGAGTCTTTCTTATCCTTCCAATTCTCTTAAAATTAACAACTCAAAAGTGAATCGAAAGATCTTTGACAATGGGGTAGATGACAAGGGGTTTTCGACAGAACTCTGTTCGTTTGATGAATCTTGGATTATCAGCAGCGATCAGAAACTCAGCAACTCGTCAGAAGCTCACTCAACTCAGTCAGCTCTGCGAAAGCAAATGAAGCGTAAATTCTCGCAAGTTTCCGCTAAATTGTCACTTTCTTGCAACTCTACAAGCAAGAAGATGCAAAAGGCTGCCGAAAGGAAATATGACAAGATCATCATGGATAACAGCAAAAGTATTGATCTTTCCGATGGTACAAGAAATCTACTCGATGAGGCATTCTTTCCAGGAATAAAGACGGAAAGATTCGCAGATGGTGAAGAAAATTTCAGAGTTTCTACTGAGTTGAGTCTTTCTTTTACTTCTAGTTCTCATAAAATTAACAAATTGGAGGTGAATAGAAGGAAAATAAGTTGGGATGGCGTACATGAAAAAGGGGTTTCGACAAAACTGAGTTTGTTTGATGAATCCTGGATCAATTATAGAGTTGAGGATCCTTGGAAAATAAAGAAAAAGTTAACAGAGAGCGATTTAGGTCGAATGTCAAGGCTTCTGCTGCCATCGAGTGAAGTGAAGAAGCATTTGTTTCCAGTGCTGAGGGCTGTAGAAGAGAAGGGAATGGATGTTACGGTTTTCGATTGTGATACGGGAACTAAGCACAATTTGGTGTTCATGTTCTGGGAATCATCTGGTGCTTATGTTCTGAAGAAGAGATGGAATCCTGATTTTGTGCAGAGAAGGGGTTTGAAGGAAAACGACACCGTTGGTCTTTATTGGGATGTCCCTACTTCAACATTCCGTTTTTCTCTTCTGCAAAGAGCTTGAATGTTTAGGGCTTCGGTTATTTTAGTTTCAATAACTGTTTGTCTGTTGGTAAAGTACAATTTTAGAAATCGGATTTGTTTGTAACTATTCAATTAATAATGCTATTAATTGTTTTATGTTAGTTGATGTTTTTGTGTTTTTGTGGTTTGGAAATTATAATTGAAACAGTACTTGTCCGTTTGTGCTCTTTTTAATTGTTGGAAATGGCAATACATTGAGATGTGTCTACTTTTTGTCAGCTTCTGTCATCAGTTACTTTACTACCTAGTACCATCATTCATATTGGATTTCCCTTTCCTCTCTTTTTTAAAGGAAATTGGAATGCATCAAGCAAACTATACCCACATGAATCCAATTCGTGATTTTCAGTTTCTGTAGCACTGCTGAGGTAAGACCGTTTCCTTTTGTTATCTTCTCGTTCTCATTACCGTTTACTCTCATTGTAAGCCATTTTATGTGCGAATTGTTAGATTGCGAAATTGTAGATAAGGTGTTTGTGGAAATTCCTGAGTGAGGGTTTTAATTCAAAATGAGAGTTTTTCCTTCTTGCTTTGGTGAAAATAGGGTACAAGTTGCTGATTCTTCATCTTCAAACACTAGTAAAAATGCACAGAAATTAGTTACATGTGTTTTTGAATGTCGTAAAGAAGCTTTCAAGAAATCGAGTGTTGTTTTCGTCTCTTACAGAGAGTATGTATTTGGCAAGAAGGTGTTTATTGCAAAAGCGTGGTTTTATGACAATAGTCGAATTCACGATATTGTGTTTGAACCAATTGGGTGTAGCTCAATTGTTACACCACTCAATGTTAGTAGTAGGAGGTCTTAGGTTCAAGACCTAGCCTCTTCAAAATTCTTCAAAAAAAGTTATATTGTGGTTGAATGTCATACAATTGGTGTCACTGATCCGTGTTTGGTGGTTCGTGTTGACTGTAAAATTTTAGTGCAAGTGAAAAGGCTTCGTTGAAAGAACGAATAGGGAGACTCAGATACTTTTCTTTCCAAAGCTAACAGAACATTGATTAACACTTTCAATGGTATTAACCAAGGAACCTGCTTAATGGTAAAGATGCAACCTCTAAGGCTATTTTCGTTTTCATTCACTAAAAACGTTATTCAGATGCTTTGACCATTGCTTGTATATAGCTTCCTATTTATTGTTCTATTGAATATCAGGAACATTTTTATTTATGAAGCTTGTAATTTCCATTGTAAATTTTCCGTTATTTAGCCATTGTCTTTCATGATTTGGGTTGTCAATTCAGATGCTGTCTTCAGTTTGCAATTACTCAGATACTTTTCTTTCCTGTGCTAACAGACCATTTAGGAGTTAACTAATCAATCGGTCTATTTCGTGTTCTAAAAGATCCATTATCATAATACCGAAGTTCGTACATGAAGTTTATTTTTATCCGTGGCTCGAATTTTTCATGCAGTTTGCAGGTTTGAGAACATTTTCTAACACATTGGCTTTTTGAGTTGAAATCTTATAAATGGTAAAATTTGTAGGCCCAAGTACCGAGTGAGTAGTAAGCTATCTCCTCTGTTTCTTGCCTTGCCAATTTACTTCTTTCAAGTTGTTGCTTATTGGGCTTGATGAGTTCTGTGTTGCTGATGTCCAGTTTATATGGTTCATGCTGGAGATGAGATAGTGCCATTGATGGATCTTGGTATGAAACTCTAATGTTGCTCTTATCTTAATTTCAGAAAATTTTGAGTTTTCCTAAAGTTGAATATCAGGATTTAACTGTAACTGGAAACTTGGATTGTTACTGTTAAGGTCTATAATTAGGAAGCCTAAACAGAATCTAGGCTTTGGCTACAATATATGCTCAAAAGTGGATTTTATTTGACCCCATTGCCAACATGGATATGCTTTGTTATGATATTGTTATCCACCACAATTATTGGAATTGACCACCACGAAATATGTTTTGAGTGCCTTCTTTTTGTTCATTTTAGTTATAAGTTTAGCCAAATGTAAACTATGATACTAATTTCATTAGAAACAAATATATAACTAAATATATGTTGCGTGCTTGCTTGTTGTCGTTTAAATATGTATGCTTCAATTCTTGCTGTTCCAGAGTCTTGGAATCCTCAGATACAATGATGTTGTTATTGTTGAGTGATCCTGATTGTAGTAAAATGCATAATCGATCTGAATTCGAGCATCCATCGAGATTGCAAACTCAGGTTATTTTGGTATGATCATATGGAGCACCGGTGGTTCGAGTGACTAATTTTTTAATATAAATACTCAAGTCCGGTCCGTGTTCGACCGGAAGAATAATAATTCAAGTAAAAAATGTAATATTTAAATTTTACAATATCTTTTACCATTTATTTAAATATTCAAATAAAAAATGTAATTATAGGTAAAATTTAGACATATGTATAGCAATTATCTATCTTTTTTTACTCTTTTTAATTTAGCTGAAAATTTAAATGAAAACTATTTAAGGACTTTGGAGCTTGGCTTGAGAATGACCTCTTAAACGGATTCAAATCTGCTGTCTCCAAATTGGTGTCCCCTTCCATGTCCCCCATTTAAATATTGACGTGTGTCTGTTTTTATTATTATTTTATTCTTTTTTAATTTATCTCTCCTATAAATATAACACATGTCAAGTGATGAATGGAGGGACATAAAATAAGACACCAATATAAGGACAGTAGATTTGAATCCGTCTTAAACATAGTCAAGCCAGTCCAAGCCCCTAGTCTTAAATTGTGGGCTGTGACAGGCTTTAGTTCCTATTTTTAGTAAAAACAGAAAAGCCCGACAAGTTCTAATTCGAACCTGATTTTGCTCGCATAAGGAACAAGTCTAGCTTATATTAATAAATACGGTATCTATACTAAAAAATTGCTTGTCCACTACAATCCAACAATGTCTTCCATTAAAAAGACTTATAACAGTGGATGGAGAGAGTACCAAGGGTCCTTGAAGACATCAAACATTGGAGTTTTTCATTTATAAAACAGCAGTTATTCATATCTTTATCTGGAGTGGCGACAAAAATATTACTAGTAGCAATTCTCCACACTTTTAATTTTGTAGCCGTATATGTTTTTATTATGGTTTTCAGAACCGGACCGGCCACCGAATCGATGAAGGCAGTAGTTCATGGATTTAAGGTTCAACCGAATTAAATCGGTGGTCAAACCAGATTTTCTTAAAACATGTAAAAATACTAAATATTTTATATAATTTGATATTAAACATGTAATATAAGTTATATTCATATAAAAATTAATAATATTAAATGAAATATTCTATAATTTAAAGTTATATTTCAAATAAAAATAAAATATAAGATAATAACTAATATAATCTAATGAAAGAATTCAAACCGCATTCTATATTGTATAGATTAGATAAAAAAGTTAATAAATTTGATTTATGATATATATAAATTACGCGTTAAAAGAATTAAAATTTATACACAATATGTAAAATAAAAAAATTATATATCCATTTAATATAAATTTAATCAAAAAACTTAGAGTATCGTTACTTAAAAAATTTATATGTTATTTCGTTATGAAAAACATTCAAAGCTGTTATTGAAAGAAATATTTTAAATTTAATAAAATGTGTAATATATGAAATAAAAAATATTTATTATGGTTTTTTTATAATAAAATATTATTAAAATAATTTAAAAATCAATAATATATAATATAAAAGTATATAAGGAGAAAATGTTACCACTTGTGTGTGGTAGCTTAGTTGGTAGAGCATGTATTGAAACATATGTTGGAGGTTTTGTGTTCAATTCCCATCACCAATAATTTTAAAAAAAACATGATTTAAGATAACCGAAAACCGATTATCGGTTGAACCAGTCGATTCTCGATCAAATCGGTCGGTTCAATCGTTCGTTGACCGATTCTTGACTATGTCCAGAATCCAATCAAACCGGACCAGACCAAGCACCGATTCTGATCAAACCCGATCCGACAGGCCAGTCCGATCTGACAAACCGATCCGATCTGATTTTCAAAACCATGGTTTTTATTGGGTCAGGACTTATATTAATTATTAGCTCATGTTCATTTATTACAATATCTTTCAACCCAATTAGCTGTGTTTATGTTTATTGGTCTTGTTCTTTTATCATATTATGCATTCTTGCTTAGGTGCATCATCTTGGGTTATTATGGCATGGCCTAACATTACTACTCCCTCTATATCTAAAAGTATGTGATTCTAACCTAATCATTAAAACTAATGAAATATTTATCACACTGTAAAATGATTAATTTATTCTTTAATTTTTAAAAAATTCTCTTAATTCTTAATTATTGCTCATAATCATTTATCTCTCCAAGTTAATTCAAGGTTAAATTAAGAAAAATATGACAAAAATGCATTGATATTCTAAAATGACAAATTTTTGAAAAAACAACAAACTTTTAAAAATATAGAGAGTACAATAGTATATATGACTAAGATCATATGACATTTTTGGCTTTTAGTTTGGGGTTTTTGTGGAGAGAAAGTGAGAATAAAACATATATAACATCATACAAACAAACAAATATCGTTATACAAAATATGTTGGAACATTATATTAGATTGCTCATAAAAATTCCAATGGTTACACGAAATCCGAATAGAAGACCACATATTAACATGTTACTAGTACTAAACTGAGATTGAAATATCAAGGTAGCTGTGGAAACATAAAGAAGGACTTGGTTAATTTTGAATATAAAAAAGAATCATTAATATAACTAATAAGTTCGTTGGAATTTCCCTTCGCTGAAAAAAGAAGTCTTTATATAAGTCCATTTGCTAACACCACAGAGAAAATTAGAACCTGGGTTTGGTTTCTGCAAGGAGTCAATAAGAATGCCAACCTAGTTGGAATGCTTATCTTCCATTGCGATTTTTAAACCTTTTCGTTTATTAAAAAATGGGTTTTGAATATAAGAAGAATAATAAAAAAAACATATGAGAACATATTACATCTATGTTGTTAATGCTATACTATACCGCTCGGTTCAACCATACCATCACTGACTCCTATACGATATAGTAAAACAATAGTGGTAAAAAAAAATCACGAGCACAACAGTTTTCAAATGAAAAAAAAAATCTTGCAAAATGACAAGTCGAAGTATATTTAAAATGGAATAAACATATATTTTATACTTATATTATAAATACATTGATATAAAAAAAAGTACTCTTACATCTCAATTATTTTTAAGATATTAATAGTCCAAGAAAATCAATAGTTAAACATCGATTAGATCAGTAACATCATATATCAGTAATTCCCAAATTTGATGCCTACCGTTATGATAACATGTTTCCACTGAATTGACACTTTCTTGCAACCCTCCAAGCAAGAAGATGCAAAAGGCTGCCGAAAGGAAATATGATAACATCATCATGCCTAATAGTAAAAGTATTGATCTTTCCGATGGTACAAGAAATCTACTCGGTGAAGCTTTCTTCTCAGGAATAAAGACGGAAAGATTTGAAGATGGGGAAGAAAATGCCAGAGTTTCAACCGAGTTGAGTCTTTCTCTTGCTTCTAATTCTCTTAAAACTAACAACTCGAAAGTGAATCGAAAGAATATAAGTTGCCGTCATCCTTGGGATGGGGTAGATGAAAACGGGTTTCGACAAAACTCTGTTTGTTTGATGAAACTTGGATTACTAAGAGAGTTGAGGATCCTTGGAAAATTAAGAAAAAGTTAACGAGCACCGATTTAGGGGATTGTGCAAGGCTTTTGCTCCCATCGAGTGAAGTGAAGAAGCATTTGTTTCCAATGTTGGAGGCCATAGAAGAGAACGGAATTGATGTTACGGTTTTGGATAGTGATACGAAAACTAAGTACAATTTGGAGTTCAAGAGTTGGAAATCTTCTGGAGCTTATGTTCTTATTGGGAAATGGAATCCTTATTTTGTGCAGAGAAGGGGTTTGAAGGAAAACGACATCGTTGGTCTTTATTGGGATGTCCCTACTTCAGCATTCCATTTTTCTCTTCTGCAAAGAGCTTCACTGGTTAGGGTTTTTTAGGGTTTCGGTTATTTTAGTTTCATTTATTGTTTGATTATTTGTTGGTAAAATAAAATTTTAGAAATCAGATTTATTGTAACTAATAACTATCCTTTCAATAATGCAATGAATTTTTTTATGTTTAACTTGATGTTGGTATCTTTTTTTTTTATAAATATGGATTTTGTAGATGTTGGATATTGAAACCAAGACCTCCCACCTCCTCTTCTTTTTATTTTTGGAGATGTACCAATTAAGCTGCACCTAATTGGTAGTGATGTTCGTATCTTTAATTATAGTAATCCATTCCTTGTTCAACTTGTTAAATATTGATGTTACATACAATAAGAATTGATGTCCATCGATAACACTTGTAACTCTTGTTCCAATATTTATGTTCATAACTCTCCCTCATTTACTTGTATTAATCCATGTAACTTGTGTCTTTACAAGTTCATCTTCTTTGCCTATAAATATAGGCTTATTATGATTACAATAGACAAGTATAATGGACATATTAATTTCCCTCTCTTTATCTTCCTTATATACTCTACTATTTTTCTATTGCTTATATTCTTATTGATTCATATTATTTCTAACACGTTATCAGCACGAGTTTGCTCTTTTGATCAATACAAAAAGAATATTATTAAATTGATGTGATGAAAAGAAATGTTATGGTGATGGATTTTCAAAGGAACGATGTTTCGTGCAAGAATGGATTGCAATCGTTCATTTTAACTCATCAAGATTCGGTTATGTATAATGAAGAATATATGAATTCCATAGTACTATCTCTCTATCTTTGTTTCTTTTCTCTTCATTCATGTTATGTTTATTCTTGTTGATTCATATTATTTCTAACACGTTATCGGCATGAGTTTGCTCTTTTGATCAATACAACAATAATATTATTCAATTGATGTGATGAAAAGAAATGTTATGGTGATGGATCTTCAAAGGAACGATGTTTTGTGCAAGAATGGATTGCAATCGCTCATTTTAACTCATCAAGATTCAGGTATATATATTTTATGAGTTTTTTTATGGTATTACTCATTTGTTTAAATCTGAGTTACAAAAGTTTGTTGTATGTTTATTCTAAAAGGTATTAGAATTGTTATAATCGACGATAAAAGATCCAGCAGATCTTTTGTTGAAAATTATTATATAAGCGCTAGCGATTTCCACCCAAAATGGAAATTACAAATGATGAAAAATTACAAATTGATGAACAATTTCTACCAGAAGTGAAAAAATTAAATTTGATGAATAATTTTCCCCCGAAGTGGAAAAATAAAATTGTGAATAATTTCCACCTGAAGTGGAGAGTAAAATTGAAGCCTAATAACCACCAGAAGTGGAAAATCGAAGCGCGGCCTAATAACCACAAGAAGTGGAAAATTGAATTGTTATTTTGATAAAAGGAAATGATTTCTTTCCGATATTTATTGACGTCAAGGCTAATGAAATAATTTTATATATTGAAAATAGTCAAATATTATTATGAAAATAATTGGAATGAATGTTACCATTATATTGAGTAACACATTTTGTAAATGCTCCAGAAGAGCCAGAATAAATGTACAAAGGGGATAAAATTTGTTCGATGCTCCAGAAGAGATAGTATTAAGGTACTAAAAAAAATTATTGAATGCTCCGGAACAACTAATGTTATATGTTAAGGGGACAAACAAATTATTGAATAGTCTGAAAGAGCCAATGTTAATCTACCAATGGGATTATTATTATGAATAATGCATTATATTCCACAATTTCTCACATATGTTTATTGTATTTTAAAATATTCACAGAAATAAATATTATTGAAAGTATGAGTGAAGACATTAAAGAATGCCTTCATGGTACATATATTTTCTGGCCAGTTTAACTATAAACCAGAAGTTTATAAATTTAGATGCTTAATTAAAATTTGGCACGATCGACTAGGCAATCATAGTTCAATATTGATGAGAAAAATTATTGATAATGCACACGGACATCCACTGAAGAACCTAAAGTTTCTTCAAAATAATGTATTATTTTGTGTTGATTGATCACAAGAAAAATTAATTATAAAACCTTATAGTAGTAAAGTTGTAAACGAGTCTTTGATATTTTTAAAATGCATCTTGTGTGATATATGTGGTCTATTCATCCACGATTGTTCCATTTAGTTCTTAATGTAGTCACTTCCCAAAGAAGTACAAGCACCTAGAGTTGATGTTTCAACTAAATGGTCACAACTCACATGTATGCTTTTTGTATGTCAGTTGAGATTAAAATATGATCATCCTATAGAATATGTTCAGGTACAAAATGGTATGATAGAACCATGTACAAAACGTCTGCATTTATTTGCACTACTATGATTATGCGAACAAATAATTTTGCATTTGTATGAGGATATGCAATATGTTTAAGACCAACAAGCTATTATGATTATTTTTCTCCTACAGTTAGCTTTTGTTATAAGCCCATTACTTCTCATCTAAGAGTTTTGTTATTCAGTTTATGTGCATACAACTCCATAGCAACGGACCAAAATGGGTCCATCAAGGAGATTATTATTTTATATTAATATGAATCTTCATCAAGGATTAATTGAGCCTTTATAAAATTATATGCTCTTTGCAAAGATTGCAAATTTATTTTGATGAAAGCATTTTCTTAAATTAGGCCCAGAAAGTAAAAAGACAATTTTGAAAAAGACAAATTCATCGTTAATTTATATGGATCCTATAATAGGATGCAAAAGGAAATTCCAGAAGAATAATTAAAAATAGCGCTAGAACACGCCGGAAGCGTGGATGAACAATTGGTTTAAAGGATAAAAATCCTTAAAAAAGAAAAATTCTCGAGAGATAATCCCATTGAGGATATATTTACTGATACACTTTCTACAGAAGTAATAGCACTTGAGGTGCGAACACCTAAAGTTGTTCAAAGTGAGGATATTCAAATAAACTATAATAGTAATCGAGTAAGAGATAAAATTATAGACCATATTTTGTCTATAATATGGCAATATACATATAGTTTGCATGATCATTATTATCTTTCCCGTACTATATTTTCTATAGTTTATGTTCTTGCATATCTGTATTATTTTATTCTCTTGTGGTAGTTGCAATAACTTTTTCATGGCTTTTTGACAGTGAAAGAAAAAGTTAATATGCACTTGATGAATGTTGTTACAGCTTACCTAGTGATGTTTATATGAAAAATTTCCAAGGACTAAAAATGCAGGAAAAGTATTGCAAATGAGAATTTTATTCCATACAGTTGAAAAGATCTATGCACAGAGATAATTTAGACACATGTGGTAAATCAATAGCCAAAGATTATCTGACGATAATTTATGAAGATAACGTGCATTGCTCATTTAAAGGAAGAGTTCATGAAAGAACATATAATGAAGCACATTTCACTCAAATTTATCTTCGCTCGTGATCTTGATAAGATTGGTGTAATCATTATTCAATAAACTTGCTCCTACAACAATATGGAAGACCTTCTACATTTTTCATGATGTTGGCTTATCATATCGGAATGCGTCATCTTTGAGATCTTCAATATTCCTGCGAACAGGGGAGTAAACACTGTACTCTTTTTCCCTTATCCATAGGTTTTGTCCCACAGGGTTTTCCTTAGTAAGGTTTTTAATGAGGCAGTATCCCTTTCGCAATAATGGACATCAAAGGGGGAGTGTTAGATATCGATGTTACATAGAATAAGAATTGATGTCCATTGATAACACTTGTAACTCTTGTTCCAATATTTATATTCATAACTCTCCCTCATTTACTTGTATTAATCCATGTAACTTGTGTCTTTACAAGTTCATGTTCTTTGCCTATAAATATAGGCTTATTATGTATACAATAGACAAGTATAATGGACATATTACTTTTCCTATCTTTATAATCCTTATACTCTACTATTTTTCTATTGCTTATATTCTTATTGATTCATATTATTTCTAACACAACTTTAATTTTTGAATAATTATTTCTTAATTACCAGCATTTTGTCATCTAGCCTAATCATCAAACACTGAATTTTGATGATCATTCTCAAGGCTGATTACGATTCTGAAGGTAATATTGAAATTTCTCTTTGTAATTTGCAATGTTATTAATGCCAGACCGGGTCTCATATCGGTAAAGTCAATGATATACGGTATAATCGGTATGATTGGTGATTTTACCGATTTTTTATTTTTTAAAGCATAAATATTATTTCTGATTTCTAGTGGTTATTGCAACACTTTTTGGTTCTTTTGCAACGCTTCTGCGTGTTGCCAGAGGTGTTTTGGAAAAATATAAATATTATTTAGGGTTTCCATTGGCTATTGCATCGCTTTTTGGCTCTTTAGCTACGTTTTCTAAATGCTTAGCAACGCTTTTACTTGTTGCAGAAGGATTTTAGGAAAATCGGGTTTGAACCGGTACGCGGATTTACTAGTTTTTTCTAGTTCAACCCAATTTTCTCCAGTTTTTTACTAAAACCGATTTTAAATAAACCGTACCGTAGCCATGACCGATTTGCAGTAAAACTGGTTGAACCAGCCGGTACGGTATTGATAACATTGGTAATATGTTTGGGGTTGTATTGCTCTAATGAAATATGATGGTTATAGGGGTTTTGAATTGGTCAATTTACAATGCATATTAACTATTTGAAGATCATACTATTTGAGTTCGAGGTAAGAACAATAAATTTGTAAATCACCACGTTTGTTTCTTTTTTATGTTTGCATTGTGTTTGATAAAATGTCTCTAAGAATTTGAGCCAAAAAAGCTCTTTGGTGCTAGAAAACTCCAAATGTAATGTGAATCAGGTTTCTAAGAAGGAAACAAAAATGGAAAATGTTATATAACTTGTAAGAATATTCGTGCTACAATGCTGAAGAGCAACCTGCCAGCTACTGAATCAACCTTGGAAAGATGGCATGGTTCGATTATTTGGATGACTCTGTGTGTTCATTTGAATCTAACTTGATTGTGTGCACAAACATGTATGTAATTGTATAATGAGTCTGTGAACTACAATTTGTTGATCTTAACAATATCACTCCAAAGACCCTAGACAATGAAAATCAAACTAAAATGTCCACTTATTTGTCAATTTTGAGATATATTCATGCTTAGATTTTCTTTGTTTTCAATTTTTTTTATAATTTCTACTTCTTCAGGTTTCATGAATGTGTGATATGCTGAGAATGTCTGATCCAACGACACTTCAGACTTGAGAAGTGTATATATATCTAGGATACCCTATTTACATCTTTGTTGGTGTAAATGGTAGATAGATGTAATGAGAAAATGGTAGATAGATGTAATGAGAAAAATTTGAAGGTGTGATATTGTTTAGGAGATAGTAACTTTTAATTTTGACATATTATGAATCATTAAGCGTTGAGGGTTCTTTTTATCCATCAATAGACTCGGTTCTCATTGTATAAATGATGATTTTAAAATCGGGCTAGGCGAGATTTTTTATAACACCGTCGCGATTTTAGGTAGTCAGGCGGTCCTAAGCGGTTAACCGATTTAGGCGGTCCTAAGCAGTCCTAGGGGGTTTTTGTTTCAAAAATTGGCCTAGGTGAGATTTTTCATAACACTAATTTTAAAATATAGTTTAAATTATATTTTTTTATATTTTATATTATCATAATTATTTTTTAGCTGAATTCATATTTTTATATATTAAAAAATATTTAAAAACTAAAAAATACAAATCCGTCTAGATCCCGCCTAGGTTCTAATTAGGCCCCGCCCAGGTCCCGCTCAAGCGTTTTGAAACCTCGACCGCCCGACTAGCACCTAGCGCTTTTTAAAACATCAGTATAAACCCCAAGGTATGAAATACATTTAGGGTGAGCATTAAATGCAAGTCCTAGGGCTCATAGATGAAAGGCTGGGCCCAACAAATTTTTGGGAAACTGTCCAATTCAGTTCATTTGGACAAAATAAATACCAAACCAATTCAATATAGAAAAAGGAAGTACCAAAATACTTTATATCAAAATGCCACAAACTAAATTACTTTTTCTTTTACCTTTATATGCCCATGCTATTGGGAAATATCTTTTTTTGAAAAAAATTAGCTTGTTTTGCATTTATCTCTCAAACCATTCATTTTTTTGACATATCACTTTAGAGTTTTTTTGTTCATCTCATTTTACCTTCAAAACGCCATCCATTATGATATACTTTTTCCAAATTATTTTTGACCTATTACAAACCTATTACAAATCTGTTACAAGACTTATATTAGGTATATACTAGATATATAACAGTTCAATGGATATTGCAAATACAAAGAGACTTATATTAGACTTATAACAGATATATAGTAGATATATATTAGTTTAATGAGCATTACAAATACAAAGAGACTTATATTAGCCTAATATTAAACTTATAACAAATATATAGTAGATATATAACAGTTCAATGGACATTGCAAATACAAAGAGACTTATATTAGATTTATAACAGATATATAATAGATATATAGTAGATTTGTAACATATTTGTAATAGGTTTATAACAAATTCGTAATGTATATATTAGACTTATAAGAGATATATAATAGATATACAGTAGATTTGTAATAGGTTTGTAACAGATTTGTGATAGGTCAAAACTTTTTTTTTGAAAATATATCAAAATAAAAGACATTTAGAAGATAAAAATAAGATGAATAAATAACTGTATAGCGACATGTCGAAAGAATTAACGGTTTGAGAGATACATTAAAAATAAGGCAAAAAGTTTTTTTAAAAAAACTTTCTTTTTTTTTGAAAATCTTAAAGAAGCTTTCATAATCGCATGGGATATGCAATGAGCATACAAAGGTAAAAGAAAAGTAATTAAAACCCTGTTTGTTTGTGGGAAAATATTGTACAGGAGAAAATATTTTATTTAGGAGGATATTTTGCAGGAAAATAAAATATTTCCCCTGTTTGGAATATATACTTATAATATCTCTTAATTATTACATAATAGAATATTAAAAAATGTTAAATCCACAAACTTTAACTTAAAATGTTAAGTAGATAGAATTAAAATTATAAATATTTCAAGTGTATATACCTATAATAATTTTTACTCATAATCAAATTTTTATTTTTAGTGTGTAAAATTGTTAATGAAAGTAGTTCATGAACTTTTAACGAGGCTCGTGAATAAGTTCATGAACTAGCTCGTTACATTAATTATATAACCCTATGAACACTACAATGATTTCAAAGAAATATATATATATATATATATATATATATATATATATATATATATATATAATGCTAAATTGTAAATACTTTATTAATATTTTTTGTGCTAATAATATTATCTTAAACTTTTACGAATAAGAGTGGTACAAAATATATTTTTTTAAAAATAATATTTACATTGTTACCACACTAAATTTGGCAAAAACGCACCAATCCCCCGCATTGCCACGTGTTAGCTTTTAATTAGAGAAAGAAGAATCAGGAGAAATGACATTTTTAAAAATTTAAGCCAACCAGAAGCTGACACGTGATATTGAGATGGCAACCCAATGCACTTTTGCCAAATTCAAAGGGTTAATCGAAACTTTTGAAAGTTCAGGATGACATCCAACGAAAGCCGTCAAAGTTCAAAGGGCTTTGGATACATTTGGCCCAGCTTTAATAATGTAAACTTGTGAATATTTCCCATTTTTGATGGCATGCATTTATGAAAATGTAAACTTGTGAATATTTCCCATTCTGTGTTAAAAGTTAATTGAAATTAATTACAAAAAATCCTTCATTACCACATATTTTTTATTATGCAAATAATTAAGTCAATATTTGTGATTTTGGGCAGATATTGTGCAAAGAAGATAAGGATAAGATTGATGAAAATTTGCACATGATCAATGAATAGTTTTAGCATGCCAAGTTGTATTGATGGGCATCATTTATTGACATAAGATGTAGAAGATATATTTGGAAAATATTTTAGTTAGAATAGAAGATTTGTGTGGTATTATTGTTTTGTATTTTGTGACTTGTAAGCTCTATATAAGAGCTAATATTTGTATGTTAAATGTAAGAGTGGTATTTATAAAAATATAAGTTTTATGGGTTGTATTTTTAGAGCTTTGTATTTTAAGTTTTGCCATTTTATTAAGTTAAGTCATTTCTCAATCCAACAAAGTGGTACCAAAGCCATTTTGAAACCCGATCATTTTCCCGAGAAATTTTTTTGAGTGAAAAAGTCAAGTTTGAGAAATTTCAGGCGTTACAGTAATCCAGAAGTGTCACAATAAGACTGTCAGAAGCGTTGCCAAAATCTGCTGAAACTGTTGCATTACTTATTTAGTGTTGCCGGAGATCCAGAAGCGTTGCAACAACACCTGTACAAAATAAAAATCAAGTTCTTTGAATAGTCTCTACAAAAATGAATTCCAATAATATTCCCTTCAATTTTCCTCAACTTACGAAAACCAATTACAAAAATTGGTGCATCAAAATGAAGGCAATTCTTGGAGCCTAAGATGTTTGGGATATTGTCAAAAAAGGTTACGAAGTCCCAGCTGAAAATGCACAACTGTCTCAAGCAGAGAAAGACAGTTTGCACAAGCATCGAAGAAATGACCAGAAGGCACTTAGTCTAATCCATCAATGATTAGATGATGTAATGTTTGAGAAAGTGGCAGAAGCAACCACTTTCGAGAAAGCATGGGACATACTGCGAGTTTCTCTTCAAGGAGAAGAGAACGTTCAAAAGGTTCGACTATAAATGTTGAGGGGAGAATTTGAGATGATGAGAATGAAGGAGACAGAAGGAATTGCAGATTATTCCTCATGAGTAAAATCTATCGTTAATCAAATGCGACGGTATGGAGAAAAACTCGATGAATCAAGAACCATTGAAAAAAATTCTATGATCACCACTACCGAAGTTTGACTACATAGTAGTGGCCATATAAGAATACCGAGACACAAGTGCAATGATCATTGATGAACTTGCTGGGTTGTTGCAAGCATATGAGGAAAGACTAAATAGATAAAAAGATGAGTCTATTGAACAAGTCCTAGCAGCAAAAGCTTCGTTAAAAGAAGGTGAAAATAACCGAGCTGGTAGTCAATTCAGAAGAGGATGCGGTAGAGACCGTGGAGGAAATGGAAGAGAAGAGGACATGGCAGAAATCAACAATTTGGCAGAAATGAAAATAATAACAAAGATAATCAGTCCACACGAGGCAGAGGTCGTAGACGTGGACAAGGACGAGGAGGAGGCGACTGGAGACAAAACGACAGATAAGATAAGTCCAATGTTCAATGCTATAATTGCTAGAGATTTAGCCACTATGCAACAGAGTGCCGGAGCCCACCAAACCAAGCAAAGGAGACAACTAATAATATCCAAAATGAGGAGGTGATCGATACAGTTTTACTAACTCGTGAAGGTGACCATAGTCAAGAAAACAACATTTGGTATCTTGACAATGGAGCAAGCAATCACGTATGCAGGGATGATAAGACGTTTGTAGAACTGGACAAGTCGTTCAGTGGAAATGTCATCTTCGAAGATTCATCAAAAGTTCCTATTCGAGGCAAAGGAACTATTCTCATTTGTTTAAAGAATGGAGAGCACCAATTCATCAGCAATGTCTATTATATTCCAAACATGAAAAGCAATATTTTAAGTTTGGGACAACTGTTGGAGAAAAATTATCAAGTGTACATGGTGAACGGAAAGTTGGTAATACTGAATGATAAAAAGGACCTGCTTGCAAGTATGCCTATGTCAAAGAATCGGATGTTCACTCTAAACATCAAGACGGATGTGGCCAAGTGTTTGAAAACTTGTATGAAGGATTCCCATTGGCTTTGGCATTTATGATTTGGGCATCTAAATTTTAGATGACTGAAATTGTTAAACCAGAAGAAGATGGTGCATGGTCTTCCCCCGATTGACAAACCCCATCAGTTTTGTTAAGGTTGTCTTGTTGGAAAACAATCAAGAGCTAGTTTTCCAAAGGATTCCATATGAAGGGCAAAGGTGCCGCTTGAACTCATCCATGCCGATGTTTGTGGACCAATGACACCAACATCATTGGGAGGTAATAAATATTTCTTGCTATTCATTGATGACTATAGCAGAAAAATGTGGGTGTATCTTCTAAAGGAGAAATCAGAAGTTTTTGGAGCATTCAAGAAGTTCAAGGCGCTCGTTGAGAAAGAAAGTGGCTATTACATCAAAGCCTTGAGATCTGATAGAGGGGGAGAGTTTACATCAAATGGATTTAAAAGATTATATGAGTATTATGGAATCCATCATTTCCTGTCAGACCTGAGATCACCACAATAAAATGGTGTCGTTGAACGAAAGAATCGAATGGTGATGGATATGGTGAGAAGTATACTGAAAAGCAAGAATTTGCCCAAGGAGTTGTAGGCAGAGGCTGTTGATTGCGCTGTTTACATCTCAAACTGATCCTTAATAATAAGTGTGTCAGATATGACACCCCAAGAAGCCTGGAGTGGGAAAAAGCCAAATATCTCTCATTTCCATATTTTTAGGAGTATTGCACATGTTCATGTTACTGATGAAGAAAGGAGAAAGTTAGATGATAAAAGTAAAAAATACTTGTTCATGGGATACTCAGAATTTTCTAAAGGATAAAAGATGTTCGATCCTGATATGGGAAAGACGATTATCAGCAGAGATGTCACCATTGATGAAGAAATAGTTTGGGATTGGAACAATGAAAAGAAAAATTACAGTTTTTATCCTTTCACCATAGATGAAAACAATGATCATGATATGGAGGAGCCCGCCACAACATCAATATCATATATTCCCATTCCAATTGCATCTCCAGGATAAGATGATGTTTAAAGTCAAAGTCCAAGAGAAAGACCTAGAAAATTTCATCTTGTTGAAGATCTTTGCGATGCGACTAGAGAGCTCAATAAAGAATTAACTCTTTACTATCATCTTATTGATAGTGAGCCTATTGATGCTGAAAAAGCAATGAAAGATGAGAAATGGAGAAAGCCATGGAGGGGGAGATCAATTCAATTGAGAAGAACAAGACGTGGGAGTTAACAAAACTTCCAGCTAATAAAAAGCCCATTGGTGTCAAATGGGTCTTCAAAGGAAAGAAGGACACAAATGGAGAAATTATATGACACGAGGCGAGACTTATTGCAAAAGGGTATAGTCAAAAGCCCGGTATTGACTATAATGAAGTTTTTGCACCAGTTACCAGAAAGGAGACAATCAGATTGGTGATTTCAGTTACTTCCCAAAATGGATGGAATATCCACCAAATGGATGTGAAGTCAGCATTTCTAAATGGATTTTTGGAGGAGGAAATTTATATCCAACAACCACCGGGTTACATCTTTAAAGGCCATGAAGAAAAAGTACTAAAACTAAAAAAGGCATTATACGGACTAAAGTAAGCACCAAGAGCATGGAACAGTCAAATTAATAAATACTCTCAAGAGAATGGATTTGTCAAATGTCCACATGAATATGCCTTGTACGCGAAAGTGAAAGATGGAGACATGCTACTCGTTTGCCTATATGTGGATGATCTTATATTTATCGGAAATAATCCTCAAATGTTTGAGGATTTCAAGAAGACAATGACCCATAAATTTGAGATGACTGACATTGGTCTGATGTCATAGTATCTCGGCATTTAAGTGAAGCAGAATGATGATGGACTCTTTATCAGTCAAAGTGGCTTTGCCAAGGAGATCTTGAAGAAATTCAAGATGGACAATTGCAATCCTGTCAGTACTCCGGTCGAATGCAGCCTAAAATTGACCAAGGATGAGGATGGAATTAGCGTGAACCCGACAAATTTTTGAAGTCTAATCGGGAGTCTTAGATACCTAACATGCACAAGGCCCGATATTCTTTATGCGGTTGGGCTAGTCAGTAGATACATGGAAGAACCAAAGGAGTCTCATTAGAATGCAATGAAAAGAATACTTTGCTATGTCAAAGGTACAACTAATTTTGGACTTCGATATTCAAAATCTGATGAGTTCAAATTAGTTGGTTATGGTGACAGTGATTGGGCCGGTGATAAAGATGATCGAAAAAGTACTAGCGGATTTGTATTTTTTTTCATGAAACGGCATTCACATGGACTTCGAAAAAGCAACCTATCGTCACATTATAAGCATGTGAAGCTGAATATGTTGCTACAACATCATGTGTGTGTCATGCAATATGGCTGAGAAGATTGTTAAAGGAGCTTCAAATGACACAACATGAACCTACAGATATTTTTGTAGATAACAAGTTGGCATTGGCGTTGGCAAAAAATCCAGTCTTTCATGATCGAAGTAAGCATATTGATACGAGGTATCATTTTATCAGAGAGTGCATTGAGCAAAAGGAAATCAGATTGAAGTACGTGAAAACATAAGATCAAGTTGCTGATATTTTCACGAGCCACTGAAGTTTGGGGTGTTTAATCGATTGCGAGCATTGTTGGGAATAACAGAAAATTAAGTTTAAGGGGGAGTGTTAAAAGTTAATTAAACTTAATTACAAAAAATCCTTAATTACCACATGTTTTTTATTATGCAAATAATTAAGTCAATATTTGTGAATTTGAGCAGATATTGTGCAAAGAAGATAAGGATAAGATTGATGAAAATTTGCACATGATCAATGAATAGTTTTAGCATGCCAAGTTGTATTGATGGGCATCATTTGTTGACATAAGATGTAGAAGATATATTTAGAAACTATTTTAGTTGGAATAGAAGATTTGTGGGGTATTTTGTTTTGTATTTTCTGACTTGTAAGCTCTATGTAAGAGCTAATATTTGTATGTTAAATGTAAGAGTGGTATTTATAAAAATATAAGTTTTGTGGGTTGTATTCTTAGAGCTTTGTATTTTAAGTTTTGCCATTTTATTAAGTTAAGTCATTTCTCAATCCAACATTTTGTACAGAGAAAACTGGTTATTGTCGGTGAAAATGACCTCATGTAATTGAAATAAAATTTTGTTTATGTATGAGACTGTAAAATGAGTGATAGTCTGAAATTAAGCCTGCAAAATTTAAGGTTCCCAACTTGACTGAGATAGAATTAATTAGCAGCACCTTTGCGGAGAAGCAGGCTGGCCTTGTAGCTCCAAGAGAAAAGATGGCCTGATTTTACAAGGAGGGTTTATGAAAAAGAATGAACAGAACAAACAATAAAGCATCATAACAAGAATTATATTCCGAATTCAAACTTAATAATAACTCATAACATTTACAATGAATAATTTTTCAGATGGATAGAAGGGAATGAAGACACATGAAAGACGAAATCAACAAAAAAAAAGTAAAGGGAATGAAACAATTGATCGATGCTAAGGGTGCCAGAAACTGAAATTACAATTTCTTCTTTGAGATTTCCAACTCTATCACCTTATCTCCACAAATCTTAAGCAACAAATAATCAAAATCATGGTTGTCAACGCTTTTTAGGCCATGCGATGGGTCTGCGATGCTATTACTGGTGTTCCTAAATCTTGTAAAATATCTAAAAAATTAATGAAGAGAAATAAATGAACAATTTACTACCAAATGAAACATACAAGAAGAACTATAAAAAATGGATTAAGGTGTTTCACATTACCTCCATCTATAGAGACTTTAGGGATATGGGAAATTTTGGACCATTCAGAACCAGTCCCCTTTGGACAGCTTTCCTTAAGGAGGCGACATTCGACGATTTCCAACTCCTTCAAGTGGGAAAGGCCTTGAATGGCTGTAGCTGAAGGTAGATACTTGAGATTTAAACAATCCAGAATGGTGATGACCTCAATAGATGACAATTTTCCCAATCACTCTGGAAAAGCTTCAATGCCATCAAATTGAACAATGCCTAGTTCCTTTATGAGAGCGAGGCTTTGAAGTTGATGAGGCACAGATTTGATATCATTTCAACCTATGATCAATAAAGAATCCAAGGAGGGCATATGTTGGATTGAATTTAAGGCCTCAGAGTAACAACTCAATGCAAGGAACTTCAATCGGGTGAGGCACTGTAAAATGTCCCCTGTAAAATTGGTCACATTTGGACAATCAAATAAACAAAAAAATACAAGCGAATACAATTCTTGTAAGTCTTCAGGAACAGATGCCAGTTGGTCACATTTACCAATGGCCAATCTTCTCAGAGATGAACAAGATTTTAGCCCTCTTGGAAGAGATGTCAATTTATGACATGAATCAATGATTAAATCCACAAGTGAGGTGAGACCTTCTACACTTTGAAATGATACCAAATTTCGACAGCTTTTTATATTTAAAACACGAAGAGATGTTAAGGGATGAGCATCATTAAATTGTAGCTCGTCAATAGCATTGTAAAATTCCACAGTAAACTCCAAAAGTGAAGAAAGATGACAAGTTGGAATGCTTTTCAACTCATAACACTCATAAACAGTCAACACTTCAAGGCATAGAAATGCATTAAATATTGGTGGCGCCTTTCATTCGACTAAGCTCTTCATGGAACGAATTGAAAATATTATTAGAGCAGGAAACAATTTCCCTTTGTCGCTTGTGCTTGTTTCATCGGTACTATAAAATTCATCACCCATGTATCTCACATTGTCCAATCCTTCTATCTCAAGGTTTTCCAAAAGAGGAAGATGCCCCACTCTTGGAATTTCTCCACACCTTCTACAGCCTTCCAATTTCAGCCATGTCAAATTGTTAAGTGAGCAACAATTACCATCAGATCTAATTACTTTCATTGTCAACAACCATGATGGAATTTTTTTCCTAAATAATTCTTTATCACCAATCCTTTAAATTTCTCACTAGGATGCAGACCTTCCAACACTTTCTTGTCATTATAGTTGGAATCTTCAGAATCTTGGTGTTCCTCATCGTAATCCCTATAGCCACTCCACGTGAGTTCTAGTTTATCTAGTTTTGTTTTGCTTTGCAGATTTGCTTTCTTGGCTTCTTCTTCATCTCTCACCAACTCTAGATTAGTGATTGTCAAATCTAAGGATAGCTCATTTAAGCACTCTAATTCCTGAATGCTACCTCCTCGATCAGGGCCGATGATAAAAAAAGAAAGTTTTCAAAGATTAGTTAAACAACCCACCCCACTTGGCATTTGCTTCTCATAACAAAAAATAATACGTCTCAATTTCACCAAATTTTTCAATCTTTTGGGAATCGTTTTAAGTAACGCGCATTCAAGCATCCATAAATCTTGAAGATTGTAAAGATTGGTGATGGATTCAGGTACTTTTGTGATTTCACTAAATGAGACATTGAGATATCTTAAATGTTTCAGCATCCCTATTGAGTCTGGCAATTCTTTCACATATTTACCCACTAGACGAAGAATTAGCAAACTCTTGAACTTGCATGAGTCATAAAACACATCAGTACTTTCTACAAATAAAGTGCGGAGTGTTTTAGTTTTATCTTTTAGAAACATAGGTGCTGCACCTTCATAGGGGATGATATTCAAATGTTGAACGTGCGATAGATCTTTTCCAGCCGAGTAATTTTTAGAAGTCAAGGTATCAAGCGTGGAGATAGATAATGCAAGTTCATGCATAAGATCATGCATCCTTGCAGTTTCTATATTCCCATATTCATCCTATTTTACATCAATAAAATACTTCTCTCTTGCATCGTTGTCAGATGAGTCAAGAAAACTATGGGCCCTCCATTGACCAATTATCTAACCCTTCCAAATAACAACACTTTTAGGATATATTGAGTAGTAAGCAAAGTAAGGCTTCAAAGGGAATGACAATCTATCAAAGCTTAGTCTCAAAATAGAACCGACGCTAACCTCATCCACTGAAACATTTGAGACATTGCAATTTTTTGCAGCTAACCACTCCTCTACATAGGTGTTTCTACGAAGCGTACCTCCTATAACTCTTGCAGCTAGTGGCAATCCTCCGCAGTTTCTTACAATCTCCTTCCCAATGGCTTCCATGTTTGTAGAAATCAATGCATTGTTGCTATCTGCTAGCACTCTTTGTTCAATTATGGACCAACATTCATCATCAGATAGGACATTCAATTTATGTATAAACTGAGGTGAAGACTGCATCAGCAATGCCACTTCTTCACTCCGAGTCATGACAATAACAACATTGCCATTGTTTTTAGATATTCATGACAAGCGGCTCTTCAAACTATTCCATGTCTCGCATTCTTGATTCCATACGTTATCAAGCACAAGAAGAAAAGTTTTGGCTTCAAGTTCCTTAGAAAGACGTTGAAGTATCGCATCCTTGATGGTTAGTCCTCTAGCATTTTTATCAATAGTCTGCAGCATTTCGTCTAGAATAACTTTTTCATTGAAGTCAGTGGAAACAGAAATCCACATTTGATATCAAAGAGCTTTTTCTCCATTGCTTCTTGAGACACCATTTTAGCTATTGTTGTCTTGCCAATCCCACCCATGCCTACAATGGTAAGCACGGTGAGAGCTTGTTGATTGCGGGAGCCTTCCAATAAGTTGACAATCTTAGAGACTTCAACTTCCCTCGCCACAACCGGATGGTCAATAATTGAGTCTATCTCCTGATTTGAACTGATTTTAGGCGACCTTCTATCAACAGGGATGCCACTTAGTCTAAAAGCAATTGCTTTGTTCTTAATTTGAACCAGTAACTCACTTGTAGTTGACCTTGTGAGCCATTTTGATACGGAATGTAGGCATCTGGAAAAATGGAATGCATTTCGTGAAAGTTAACCAGTATCTTGTGTTTTTCTCCTCTTGGATTGGAATCTCCACTTTTCGTCGAGCAACTTAATATTCCAATTCATCAAGGAGATCTTCAGCATCAAAGGCCCATAACTTGAGCTTCTTCAGCCAGCGCTTGACAACCAAGTTTTCCTTCTGTTTTTCTTCAGCATCTTGAAGCAAATCACGAACCATGGCCAATGAATCTTGAAGTCTGTCAAGTTCAGCATCAAGACCCCAAGCTAATTTGATTTCTTCAGTGATACGTGAAAGAACATTGCGCACTGCTTCCTCCACCACAAAACTAAGGATACTATCGGCCATTTTTCCTTTCTTAACAATACCTGAGGTAGAACATATCAATTTCAATGGATTACGAGAAAAAGGGAAACAAATATTGATTAAGCTAGTGATATCCAACATCCACCATGATCATTGAATAACTGAAAAATGGAGTATAATAATTACATCATCAACTACAATTACCAACTAAATTATAAGAATCGAATATAATCAAGGAACCCCTTACATAAATGTTATTTCTCGCCATCTTTTTCCTTAAAAAACTCTCACCATTATCAATTTTGCCCTTAAAAAATCACCTCCTCATTTACTTTAACCATCAATATTACCACCCACCTCTATTAATTAATAAGGATAAGATTTAGGAAATTAATGAAGCCCAATTTGTATCTATTTTTTAAAATTTTTTACTTTTTGAATGTTTTCTTAATGAAACACTAAATGGTTACCCGATTTTATTTATATTTTATTTTCTATTTTTAAAATGTTTTTTAATGAAAAACTAAATAGTTACCCGATTCTTTCTATTTTTTTAATTTTAATTGTTTTAAATGTTTTATTAATAAAAAACTAAATAAATTATCTTCTAATATATTACATAAATAATAAAAAAAATCTATATATAAATCATAGAAATTTATTATATGAAAATCGCTAGTAAGAATTTTTAGATTTTGCCTAATATATCCCCATGCTCTCTCTTAGAAGTATAATAATTTTCTCATCCTTTAACACTTGCATCACAATTTTGAAACCACGAAGTTGGTATAGGTGGTACTGCACAATTAGTCGTTAAATTTAGTGTCACGAAGTGTTGCGGATGTTCTAAAAATGCTACATATTTCTATAGGAGTTATTTTTAGAATGTTCCTCTTTTCTTCAAAATGTAACTTACTTCTTCCTCTTTTCTTCTTTTTAGCTTCTCTCTCTGTAAAACCTTGATTGTTCATTAATGGAGATTTGTGTTTAATCATTCTCTCTCTCGATCAAATTTGATTTATTGTTATGAGTGAGGCATGATCAATTATTTCAACTAAAAGCTCTGCTTGTGTTGAGTTGGCACATTCAAATTTTGTCAATTAAATTTGGCTAGGATATATGTCAATTAATTCTGCCTAAAAGTTTCATCTGTCCTTTTATTTTATTTTAACTAGGACATGCTTAGCTCTTTCAACTTGACAATTTTTATCACTTGGTGCCACAAACTTAAATAACATACAAAATAACATAAAAATTTTCGATCTGAACTAATCATACCATAGATACTTTAAAATAAATTAAAATAACGCAATTTTATAATTAAACAACAAAAATAAAAGCGTCCAGGATACTTTAACCGATTGGAACTGTAGAGATTTTGTGGCCTAGAGAGAGTTGGATTTGATAGCTTGAGTGGACATATAAGTGAGATAAAGCTCATCTAACACAAAAGCTTGTACTAAGGCCCAATCTACATCACTTATATATTTCTAATGTGAGATAACTATTTCTTATTAAACAATAAAAAAAACTCAAACATAATGTATCCAAACAAATTATTAAAAATTCATATTTTATTTATTTATTATTGTATTACAATTATTAACTACATTTCAGTGAAAAGAAGACTGACGAGATTCCACTAGTATTGACCAAAGAACGTGTACATCGTCACTTAGCCATGACTTCATGTCCTCATATTTTTTTTTAAGAATTTTAAAGAGGTTAGGTATTGAACCTAGAACCTCCCATCAATAATATTGAGTGGTATACCAATTGAGTTACACTCAATTAGTCTTCACGTCCTCATATAAAATGGACATACCTCCATCACCTATAAACCATAAATCAAAAGTCATTTAAATGTGGAGGATAACATTTAGAACTTATCACTTATAAATGGTATATTTTATTTAGATGCTACCCAATAAAAAAATTATATGTTATGCCTGAAGTAGTGTGTTAGAAATACCATAAAATTTCTCGGCCAAGACTTAACCCTTATTCAACTTAGACTTTCGCTCAAACCGATGAGAAAAGGACCGTAAGCAAATGAAAAGGTTCATATATGATAACTTAGTAGAATATATCAGCCCGTCTCGGTTATAAAGACCGGGTCAATGTAGGCCGATTGGCCCATATCCAGGGGCGGACCTAGAATAGAATATGAGGGGGGGCTAAAATTTGGGTGAAAATTTAAGAAGAGGGAAAATCAATAGAAAAATTTTAAAAAGGACTAAATGAGATAGTATGAGAAAAATTTAAGAAAAGAAAAAGGAAAAAAGACAAGCTATGGAATTGAACCTAGGACACCTATCAACATCCCTCTCTTCCCCAACTAACTCAGCTGTGCATATATTCATATATGATAATACACATACAAATATAAGTTCTAAAATTTCAAGGGAGGGGCAGGCCACTTCAGCAATGGCTGTAGGTCCGCCCCTACCCATATCCTTGATAAAGGATATAATCGCTGCTTATAGTCTAAAGGAGCCCGGCTCGTACAATATTCTAGCTGGCTTGAAGCAAATGGAGAACTTCATATAAACAGATAAAACAAAATGAGGATCAGAAAATGAGAAAAGTACATGTTGAATGAGGTGAGTTGAAGCAAAACCAAAGCTTCTTTAATTGAAAAATCTCGAGTAGATGAGAACAATATCAAGCCTTTTTTAGTGAAATAGAAGAACTTCATTAATAAATAAAAGATCGATCATCCCACTTTCTTTGAGACGAAAAGATGTTTGTTTTTGGTAATATGGTATGTTCAGCTTGCTCATTGTGTCGTATGAACTATTCATTTGATCCATGTGTTATATTATATGTTATCTTTTTAGTCCATTTAGAGCAACTTACAATTTTGCTAAATAGTTTACATATAGGATCCTAAAAGTTAATAACTTGCATACCACAATAATCAAATAGATAAAGAATGCATAGAACAAGAGCACAAAAAGGTAACAAATGACGTAGCACAAGGATAAAATGAGCAAACAATCTATACCACAGGGCCTGAAAAGTTCTTTTTGCCCTTTATTCGGGAAGCTGATTTGCATACCTACTAACAATATGATTATCAAGACTCTTTAACCAATAATTATAAAACTAATAATTAAACTTGCATTAGGTTTGAACAATTATATTCCTACCTCCCTTTTTTCTTGAATTTAATTTATATATTAAATTTAATGTCTAAAATATTTCAAAAATGTCATATTAGTGGTTAGTGCAAGTAGTGGTAAATTTAATTTTTTTATTAAAATTATTTTTATTTAGTAGTTGAATTAATGGACAATTAATTTGTTATAATGCAATTAGTGGAGTCACGTAATGTATTAGTTGGTCTTTTTAGTTAATGTTGAATGCCTATATAAAAGCTAAACATTGTGTGGTTTTGTCGAAATGAAATCATTAATCAAAGCTTATTAATTCTCCAAATCATTTCCATTCTTCTATCTTACTTTTCTCCTCCAAATTTCCAGTAATTGGTAATCAAAGCCATTTTCTTGAGGGACTTGTGAGGTTGTGTTTTTCAATTCATATTATCAATGGCTTAAAACAATTTTTCTGCTCCAGTTCTAATTTTTAGCGGTGAAAACTATCACTGTTAGGCAATAAATATGAAGTCATATCTCATAGCCTTGAGCTTGTGGGAGGTAATTGAAAATGATTTTGCTACTACTCCTCTTCCGCAAAATCCAACTGTAGCACAAATCAAAAGATAGCCATATGGATACTCATTAGAGGTCCGGTAAAAATCATGTGCTCACAATGACACTACCAATAATGAAAGATTGAAGATGTGGAATTTGTGATTGCGGAGATTGTAAGGTTTTCTCTTGGATGCCAATTTACACACCGCCAATTATTTGATATTTGGATTGATATTTGATATTGAAAGTTGGGCTGATGTTGTTAGGTTTATTATCTAGGTTGGTAGAAGACAAACGGGTAGATAGGTAAGGGTTGATGGAAGACTTATGGATGGATAAGGTGGGCTTCCATTGGCAATAATTAGGCTTCAAATTTCATTCATTTTCATGCCAAAACTAGTAATCCTTCTATAAGACAAATTGCTTCTTTTCCTATATTTGTAATATTTCTAGTTAGAGAAATATTAGCTTGGTATTTGTAACCAAGCATAAAAAGTAAGTGTGTGGGAAACAAGCAAGTCAGCATAATGGAAGTTCCAGTTCAAGTTCTTCATATGAATAAGGGACAAGGAGAATACAGCTACTACATTAACTCTATATTTCAGGTACCACAATTCACCTCCACATGTATCGAATTTTGCTCTCTTGATTAATTTTGTTTTTTCAATGCAGAAGAAAGTAATTTTGGAACCAAAGCCAATGGTAGAAGAAAGCATTGATGAAATGTGCAAAAAAAGCTTGCCAGAGTATGTAACAATGGCAGATATGGGTTGCTCTTCCGGACCCAACACTCTTCTTCCACTTCGTGAAATTATTGAAACAATTGATTCAACTTGTACTAAATTGAACAAGAAACCACCAAAACTCCTTTATTTCTTAAATGATCTTCCTGGCAATGATTTTAACACCATTTTCGGATCATTAGTGCCGGATTTTCATGTGGAACTCGAAAAAAAGATAGGAGATTGTTTCATTGGTGCTATGCCTGGAAATTTCTATGGTAGATTGTTTCCTTCAAATTCTCTTCACTTTGTTCACTCTTCTTCTTGTCTCCATTGGGGTTCTCAGGTTTGTTTCCATTTCCTTAATTCATAAAATGAAGAAAATATTTCCTACAAAACATATTTTGGAATTGCATCATGGAAGAGTTTTTTTAGAGTTGGTTAAAACTACAAGAACTATTTTTATGTGAAACTGCATTGAACTCACTGAAGTTTGATTTTTGTGCATCCATTAATTTATCACTACACTTTTAAAGGTTATGTTCTTTTCAACTTATTTAACTCAGCTCACTTAAATTCAGTGTCACTCAGATTAAATCAGTCCAGTTCAATTCAGTATTCAATTTTCATTAAGTTTTAATTCAGTTTCAGTAACCAATATTAATTAATAAGAATCTCAAATAATTAGTAATAAAAATTAGCTAATAATAATATTTTAGAATTAATTATTATTTTATAATAAATTATTTTTTTTACAACGAATAATTAAATAAAGTAACATATTTTTAAAATAATAATAATTATTATTATCTTCTTTTAGTAATATATATAATAATAAAAAATAATAGTTATAATAAAATAAAAATATATTAACCGTAAGCATAATATATAATGGTAGTTTTAATTATTATTGTAATTAATAATTAATACTTGATTTTATTATACTATAGTATTATTTAAAGTACTACTATTATTGTTATAGAGCCCGGTTTCCCCGGTCCAAGCTTCATTTAAAATATATTAATATATTGAAGTACTATTATTTATATCATTAATATCTTTCAATTAAGTTTACGTTAAGTTTTATTTTAAATTCAGTATCTTCAGTTTAGCACAACTATTTATAAGTCGAAAATAATAGAGCCAACACTCTTGCTTTCAACATGTTAAGATATGGTACCATAACAATGACATGTCAAGTCAACATCTATTTAGGCTTATCAACACATCTACTCCAAATAAAAAGTTGTTTCTTGTTACAAATGTTGCATCCATGTGTTTTGTTGGCAACCTTAATTTTCGTTAAGGCAAAATACATTATGTGCCCCTCAAATTTATATGAAAATTCGTATTTCAGAAAAAACATATTTTAAAATTGTATGAAGCAAATTTTTTTTAAGGTTGGTTAAAATTACAACAACAATTTTTACATAAAACTGAATAGACCCTCACTAAAGTTTGAGTTTTATGCATCCATTGGTCACTAAACTTTTATTTCAACATACCTTAAAGGGAAATTTTATATGGTACCCGGTATTTAGGCCCTGTTCTTTTCAACTTATTTTCTGTTCAGTTCAGTTCAGTTTAGTACCAATCAGTTCAGTTCAGTACAGTTTAGTTTAGTTTAGTTCAGTTCAGTTCAGTTCAGTTCAGTTTCAATATTCAGTATTCAACATTCAACATTCAACATTCAGTATTCAGAATTCAATATTAAGTTTCTGTTTATGCATTATATCAATATTATTAATGTATATTATTATTCATAAATATTAAAAGCAATAAATATTAATGATAATATCATTTCAATTTCAATTTTAGTTCGTTTCTATTTATACATTATATAAATATTATTGATTGATATCAGTAATCACAAATAACAACAAAGAAAAAGAAACCAATAATAATATTTTAAACATTATCAATTATTATTTCTACGAAAAATAATTTTATAGGAAAAATAAATAAATAAAAGTAATAATATTTTATAAATATTGTTAACAATTAAAATAATAAGGTAATATTCATAACAATAATTACAATAAAATATAATAATAATAATAATTTATAATGGAATAATTAATAAATTTTATTAGAATGCATAGTATTATTTAAAGTGTTATTAATTATTATGTATTTTAATATTTTTAAAATATTATTTATATTATTAATTATAATTCAGTTTCAGTACTGTTCAGTTTCAGTATTGTTCAGTTTCAGTATTTTCAGTTTCAGTACCATTCAGTTCAGTTTCAGTACAGTTCAGTTCAGTTCAGTACCATTCAGTTCAGTTCAGTTCAGTACACCTACTTATCAGTTGAAAAGAGTAGGGCCTTAATACCCTTTTCCTTAGATGTTTAACACGTAACCACTTTATATATTATAATAATAAAAAGTGATTATGCGTCAAGCATCCAACGGAAATGATATTATATACTCAATACCATGTAAAAAATCCCGTAAGTAAAGACACCGTATCTTCTAACATGTTAAAATATCGTACAATAACAATGACATAACAAGCCAACATCAATTTAGACTTACCGCCACATCTACTCCAACCAATGAAAAATTGCTGCATATCACGAATGTTAGCACACGTGTACAACATTATCCAAATGAAATTTATCAAATTTGAGATTCAAAATTGGTTTTTTTTATTCCAAATCCCATTTTCTTGTGTTGTAGATCTAACACATTCATTAGAAATTGTGTTTTAATTTTTCTTCAGCTTCCTGAAGGCTTGATAAGCGAAAATGGAACACCGCTAAACAAAGGTAATATTTGCATAGACAAATCGAGCCCAATAATCGTAAGAAAAGCATATATGGATCAATTCGAAAAAGATTTTATAAATTTTTTGAGGTCAAGATCAGAGGAGATGGTTTGTGGTGGTCAAATGGTACTCACCTTCATATCTAGAAGTGATAAAATACCATATTGCAAATATGGTGGAGAAATATTACATTTAATTGGGAATTCTCTCAAAGATATGGTTTATGAGGTGATCACCTTTACATTCTCTTTTGATTTGTTTTTTCTGAAGGAATTTATTCATGACGTGGTTGATTGAAAATTTTACTCCGATTTATCACTTTGACATAGGGAATAATTGAAGAATCGATGTTCGAAAAATTCAACATTCCATTTTATGGTCCATCCATAGAAGAAGTGAGAAATGTGATTGAAAGGGAAAGTTCATTGAGCATTAACAAGGGAATAATAGAAGAATTCAAATTAAGTTGGGATAGCAACATTGAGGATGGTAATGATGATTTGAGATTTGATTTGGAGCAAAGAGGAAAATTTGTTTCAAATTATATGAGAGCTGCAATGGAACCTATGCTATCAACTCATTTTGGACATTCAATTATTGATTCATTATTTCAGAGATTCTCTTACAAGGTGGTTGATTGTTTGGAGAAAGGCACTGGCTTTTTCAGCTATGTTTCATTATCCATCACAAAGAAATATTTTTGAACAAGTGATCCCAATGTAGTTGGTGTAGTAGAGTTTTCATTACAAAGAAGCAATATATTAATGATTCATTCCATTGCTTTCCTTTTTGTTTTGTAAGACATGGCTTAAAATAGCAACAAATATCTCAACCATATATGTAGGCATCCTCTAAACCAAAAACCAAGTCTAAAACTTTATTAAATAATGGAAAATACATCAACCAGGAAAAAAAATTACACAAAGCGATAACACTCAACACAACTAAAATATTAGAACAACAACTAATAATCAATCAAATTAATTAAGCACAAACTTCAATGATGGATCTTCAACCCAAAATTGGGATTATTTTATAGCCACTAAAACCAGCATCAAAGAAGAGCTTAGCCCATTCTTCTTTCAGTCCTTTCTTGCCCAACAACCAACACCATCAATAGCATGCCAAAATAGAGCTGTGTTTCAATTGATTCTTCATTGTGCTCGACCATAATCACCTTTCCTCCTTTTTATCTTTGATTGCTTTTTGCATTATATTAACACTTTCACACATTCTTCATCACTCAAATCATGCAACATCCACTGTTATTCATGTATTGATAGCTTACTAAGTATATTTGGCCCGTCTCGGGCCACGAGACCGGGTCAACAAAGAGCCGTCTCAATTGTCTCATGCAGGCCAAGTGAGTCTGACTCAAGCTACCGGCTGGATCCTAATCCAACCAAAGAATGCGTAAACCAAATGGCCGCGTAAGGCTCGTTGATTCTTCCAACGGTCGCGATCCCAAGACGGTCCTATACCGGCTCAAAGGCACCTTCGTGCTAGGCAAGCAAAAAGGAATCTAGGTCTGATCCTTATCCCTATATTCCCTCCTGATAGTCATTATCGTAATCAAATTAGGATCTTTATCTCTTAAATCAAAGGATAAACTCACAATTAGAGTCCTTGGCCAACAGGGATTCCATATAACAGGAAATACTAGTTCTACTCCAATTGGAACACATCTCACACCTATATTAGGCTCATTGGGTCAGTTCAAAGGTACATTCACTTTCTCACAAATACTCTCATAATATTTCTCAGAACCCTTTACTGACTTAAGCATCAGAGGGTTCTCCACGGGGTAACCACCGATCGCTCCCAAGTGCGTGTATTGTTTTGCAGGAATAAACCCATAGATTCAAGACAGTTCGTAGTAGATTAATTCTGAAATATCGGATTCAAGTATGATATTTTGATGTATCAATATTCAATTAAAATTAAATTAGATAAAAAAATAGTGGAGTTCTGATGTTTAGCAAATCCAACGCAATTACCGACAACTTTACCTACCGAAATATTTTTATTTCGCCGGTAATTTTCCGAGGATTTAATTATCTTTACAACTTACAAAATTTAACTGACATATAAATTTATACCTTTAATACAACAGCATCAGCAGGAGGAAAATTCTCATACATTTCCAGCAACAAATTTCTAATTCCGAGTCTCGTGGAGGCCGGCCACCACATATGGAAGATCGAAAACAGTGCAATGAATGTGAGGAAATGATTCAGCTATGGCTTTTGCTAGAGTTCCGGTTCCACCACCAACATCAACCACTGAACTCAATCCAGCAAACACATCTTTCCCGTCATCAATCATCACCTTCGAAATGAGCCCAGCATCACTTGCCATAGCTTCATTAAGGAATTAGTAAAATTGGAATCATTGCTACCATAATCCCAAAATGACATACCATGAGCAGTATCGAATGGGCTATGATCATCATTAAAAAATCAATTGCTAACAAAATCCCATGGATTGGTTAAAATAGGATCAAGCATATTAAGCAAACACGTTGTACACTTAAAGGTTCGTCCTTGAGGAGTAGCTGCGTTGAATTGGTCAAAATGTATCCTTCTTCTTTTCCATCAGGAGTTTGGTTAGTTTTTGTGAGGGTGAAGAAACCCGAATGAATTAGAATTTCAAACCCTATTTTACAAATGAGTGAAATACAAGGTATTTTTTTTATGTTTTCCCTTAATTTTGCCTCTTGAGTCCCAAATTTCATGGATTTTATAGTATAAGGTTTTACAATCTACTGGATGGACTAGACCCCTACTTTTCTTAAGATAGTCTCCAGGGCCAACATGGAGATTTCCAAATCCTGAGCGATAATTAAATATAGGCCCTTGTAAATTAGAGGTATAAATAAAAGTTTTCAACAATAAATACATGTTTTATTATTTTACGATAATATTATCACTTAAATGACCTATTGAAACATTTTAAGGTTATGTTCTAAATATAAAATAAAAATATGCTTTATTTCAACCAAAGCAGAGTATTATTTATTTAAATTATAATTATTTCGCACAAAATAATAATCAACTTTGCAATAAAAATTTTGTTTTAAATCTACTTATGTGTTATTCGGTATATTATAATAATTACTATAAAGATTATTAATCAAATGATGATGTATTATCTACAAAATATATGGTCAATAAAAGCAAATTTTTATTATGGCAAAGGCTTGATCTAGTGGTTGAGCCTTGAAGCTGTGATCCTAGAGGTCGTAGGCTCGAGTCCATACTCGGGCGGGGTGGGATAAGGTTTTCCTTTATTATTATTGTAAGCCTATATGAGGCAAAAAAAAATTTTAAAAAAAGCAAATTTTTGTTGTTGTTAAAAATTTCAAGGCCTCCAAATATTTTGTCTTAAATGGTTATTCGAGGTGTTTTTTTAATGGTAGAAATTGCTATGACACTTTAATTACACAATTTTTTATTAATTTTTATATCTTTAATTGTAGAACTTATTTTTCTTAAAAAAATTAGAATTATAATTTTGATTTATAAAAAATAAAGAAAAGGGAAAAAATAATCTAAATGGGTTTAATAATTCAAAAACGGAAAAAGGACGAGCGGATAATGATACAGCACAAGCATAGGATCGAACCACAGATTGTTAAGCGCATAGTAACAAACCCTAGCCACTTTACTACTACATTATACTATTAAATTTCCCAACATACTTTACATGTAGTAAAATTTAGCTAAATGCAAGGGCTTTCAATTTTGTAAATTACATAGTTAATTACATACGCTCAACATTTTAATTTTTAAATTATATTCTTATCCAGATATGAGAACCCTCTTATTGTAACAACTTTAAATCTCCTAAATAATTTGAATTTTGTAACTTAAAAACCACGACATCTCACAAACCGTTAATTTTTTTAATACGAGTCTTTAGAATATTTTTGTCTTATTTTTATCTTTAAAAAGAAATCCATATTGAATATTTTTTAGCAAAAAAAAAATTATTGCAGTCTTATACCAGTTTTACCAGTTTTTCATAATTTCTTATACTTGGTATAAGAGTTGTATAATGTCTTTATAGCACCAATTTTCTATTTATTTTCTGATAAATAACATAAAACATAAGCAATATTGTTCTTTTTAAAGTAAAAAAAAGCTTTTATACCTGGTATAAAGGTAGTAAAAAATGGGTATAAGACTACAATAATTTTTTTCTCTAATAATATTCATAATTAATTTCGTTTTAAAGATAAAAATAAGACAAATAAAATATTTTAAAAGCCCATATTAAAAAAATTAATAATTTGTGAAATATAATTATTTTAAGTTATGAAAATTAAATTAAATATAAGAGAGAAATGTGCTGCAAAGGAGAATAAAGAAATATGAGAAAAATAAAAACGTGAAAAGAGCTGAAGAAAAAAATAGTTGGATATACAGCAAAAAATTCTTATTATAGTTTCAAATCATTTAGTTATATTTGACGCTAGCGTGCTCTTTAGAGTCTTAACAGTTATACCTTTGCGTTTATGCTAAATAAAACAATTTTGGGCTCAAAATTGGGCTCTATAGCAGCATATTTATTGATCTTACCTTATCATTCCAAAGACCCTGACAATGAAAATAAAACTAAAATGTCCACTTATTTGTCAATTGTGAGATATATTAATGTTTAGATTTTCTTACCAACAGGGGCGATTCTACCTTGTAGAATGTGGGGTTCACGTACCCACTAATTTTTAAAAATTAGTATTATATTATATATAGTTAAATTTTAAGACACCATAAAAATATTTAAATGTACTCCCTCATATTAATTAACTCTTATAAAAATGCTTCTATAAAAAGATTTGTAGTACAAAGTGATAGATTTTATCCAGGAAAATTGTATAGAATGTAGGGGTTTACCTCTTTACCCTTTACTTTTATAAATAACTGTTTAGTCAGATTTTAAACTTTCTCTTTTCAGTTTATACGTTCCTCCATTTTTTCTTCTTCTTCATGCGATTCCTTCCTTTTTTTACTTTATTTTGCATTTATCTCACAAACCGTTGATTTTTTCGATATGCCTCTTCATAGTTTTTTGCTCGTGTCATTTTTATCTTCAAAACTAGATATATGATGATATACTTTTCGAGTTTTTATTTTATACCAGCATTTTACCATTATTTTACCAGCTCTGAAAAATCAGCATTTTACCAACATTATTCAAGGTGTGAAGAACTTGCATTTCATGAAGAAATCAAACAAAAACCACTTCATACCAGATTTATACCAGCAAAATACTATGTGTGATGAAAATAACCCACAAACTTGCATTTTATGAAGAGATCAAACAAAGACCACTTCATACCAGATTTATACCAGCAAAATACTAGGTGTGATGAAAATAACTCATGAACTTGCATTTTATGAAGAAATCAAACAAAAATCACTTCATGTTAGATTTATACCGGCAAGATACCAGCAAAATACTAAGTGTGAAGAAAATAATCCATAAACTTGCATTTTATGAAGAAATCAAACGAAAACCACTTCATACCAGATTTATACCAGCAAAATACTAGGTGTGATGAAAATAACCCAAAAACTTGCATTTCATGAATAAATCAAACAAAAACCACTTCATACCAGATTTATACCAGCAAAATACTAGGTGTGATGAAAATAACCCATAAACTTGCATTTTATGAAGAAATCAAATAAAAACCACTTCATACCAGATTTATACCAGCAAAATACTAGGTGTGATGAAAATAACCCATAAACTTGCATTTTATGAAGAAATAAAAAAAAATCACTTCATACAAGATTTATACTAGCAAAATACTAGGTGTGATGAAAATAACCCATAAGCTTGCATTTTATGAAGAAATCAAATAAAAACCACTTCATACCAGATTTATACCAGCAAAATATTAGGTGTGATGAAAATAATACATAAACTTGCATTTTATGAAGAAATCAAACAAAATCCACTTCATACCAGATTTATACCAACAAAATACTTGGTGCGATGAAAATAACCTAGAAACTTGCATTTCATAAAAAATCAAATAAAAACCACTTCATACCAGATTTATACCAGCAAAATACTAGATGTGATGAAAATAACCCATAAACTTGCATTTTATGAAGAAATTAAACAAAAACCACTTCATACAAGATTTATACCAGCAAAATACCAGATTTTTACCAGATTTTGAAAAGTTTGGAAAATAGTCAAGAAAAAAGTATATAATGATGGATGGCGTTTTAAAGATGAAAATGTGACAAACAAAAAAGTATGAAGCGACATGTCAAAAAAATAAACGGCTTCAGAGATAAATGCAAAATAAGAAAAGAAAATTAAAAAAACATGTCTTGTGCTTGAGCTGTTGGATAGGAATGTATTTATGTTGTTTGAGGCTTGTGGAACGTATTTATGTTGTTGAAGCTTGTGAAATTAGATACTTGTGTTGTTGACCAAACTTTTAATGGAAATTATTGTTGGACTCAGGTATAACTACGTACTTTTCCCATTTTATCTATCAGTTTTAGTTTCTAAAGTTTTCCTTTACATATCTTACTTTTATTTATAACTTTTTACTCATAGATAAAACTATAAATAAAATTTTTTATCCCAGTGTTATTGAAATAAATCTTTTTGAAATATGTTTAAAATTAAAATTAATTTGTATAGTAATAATCGGACTCCATAGCAGACTAAACCTGAATTTACCACTGCTTACCAACAAGGTGTAGCTCAGTTGGTAATGCAGACCGAGCAAGTTGAAGGAGAATAAGGTTCGAATCTTACTAAATACACTTGTTGGGAGGGGTGGGGAACCTTAACTGTAACTAAGTCCCGAATAAGGTTATCTCAATAAAGATACTTGCAAATATTGCAAAAAAAAGTTTAGATTTTCTTTCTTTTCATTTTCATTATTTTTACTTCTTCAGATTTTACTGAATGTGCGATATATTGAAAGAATGTCTTATCCAACGATACTTCAAACTCAAGAAGTGTATATCTAGGATACCTTAGTTACCTCTTAGTTGGTATAACTGGTAGATAGATATGCAAAAGAAAATTTGAAGGTGTGATTTTGTTTTGGATTATGGGTTTTTTTCACCACGAGGTGGTTTTGGATGGATCCCAACTGTAGACAATACTTTTAAGCCATATCCACATCCAAACTAATCCTCAATTATCAAATTACGGATGCATCCAATGACGGATTATGGGTTATTAATTACCAAGAATTTGAGGGTTCTATTTACCAATCAAAGGAAGGTGAGCATAAAGTGCAAGTGCTCGGGCCTCATAGATAAAAGCGCCACATAAGTTTTTATTTAGCTTTAGCATAATACATTCAGACCCTTGAACTTGTCCCTAATAGCTCATCACCCTCTAAACTTTTAAAGGTACCTCTCGCTCCCTAAACTTGTCCAAACCACATCACATGCAAATATAAAAAGGTAAATAGAAAAAAAATATTATAAAGTTGGTATTTCCTTATATTTCCCTTGAATATTTTGTGTAAAAAAATACTCATTAATTGAATTTAGAATTTTTAACAAATGAACGGAAAGTTGTAGATATGCTCATGGATCGAACCTTGGCTCCTGCAAAAAAAAATCTCACCTCTTTAAAAAAATACGTCCAAATTTTATTAGATTTTTTTATTTTAATTGAAGATTGTCGGATTTGAAGACGGTTTGTTGAAAAAAGAAATATAAAAATTTACACGCGTTTGTTATGAAATTAAAACCCCAAACAAATGTGAATTAAAACCGATCCTTTCCCAGGGCTATATTGTAACGGTAATGTTCAAATCAGATCACAACAATAATTAAATGCTAAACTGAAATTATAATTTCCAAAAATATTAATAAAATTTAGTTTTTTTTATCTTGACCACGAAGAAACTACAATTGAAATTTGAAAAATGGCGCGCAAATCCTAGTCCCAACACAACGCAGATAAATTATATAAATAACCCTTATTATTCCCTTCAATTCCTTCTTTCTACTCCCATTCCTGTGTTTCGTTTTGCTTTCCTTTTTCTTCAATGGAGACTAAACCCTTCATTGCCTCCAAAACAAAATCATCTCATCAAAATCAGAGAAAGCGTAAATTCTCACAAATGTCAACTCAATTATCACTTTCCTGCAACTCTCCCAGAAATAATAAGATATGTAAGGCTACTAGGAATCTACTTGATGAACCGTTCTTTTCTGGAATAAAGATGGAAAGATTCGAAGATAAAGAAAATTTCAGAGTTTCAACCGAGTTGAGTCTTTCTTTTCCTTCTAATTCTCATAAAATTAATAACTCAAAAGTGAATCTGAAAAGGGGGTAGATGACAAGGGGTTTTCGACAAAACTCTGTTTGTTTGATGAATCAGGGATTATCAACAGCGATCAGAAACTCAGCAACTCATCAGAAACTTAGTCAAGTCAGCGAAAGCAAAGGAAGCGTAAATTCTCACAAGTTTCCACTGAATTGACACTTTCTTGCAACTCTCCAAGCAAGAAGATGCAAAAGGCTGCTGAAAATAGTAAAAGTATTGATCTTTCCGATGGTACAAGAAATCTACTCGATGAAGCATTCTTTTCAGTAATAAAGACGGAAAGATTCGCAGATGGTGAAGAAAATTTCAGAGTTTCTGTTGGATAATTTAGAGTATTAGGAATAATGTGTATGTTCTTAAGACATTTATGTTGGATTATAAACTCGATCCATATCAATGGAAACCCAAAATCCAAATCCAATCAATTGGAGTCCAAGCCCACAAATTCAAAATGTAGTAAATTTATTTAGGTATTTTAAGTATGTAGATTTTTGTGTGTGATAACCAAATTGGAGACTATTAACTACAACCAATTTGGAGGCCATTAAATTAACTAAATAAGTTGGTTATTAATTGTATTAGTTGGCGGTGGTGGTGAGTAATTGTGTTAGTTAAGAGTTGTGGTTATTAATTGTGGGAGTGGGAGTTGTATAATTCACCTATAAATATGTGAGTTTTTAGTTATTTTTCATCAACAAAAATAAGTACTTCTTTAGGGATAAAAGAAGTAAAAAGTGAGTTGTAGTTTTGTATTTTGAGTGAGAGTGTTCTTGTAATATCTTCGAGTTCAATAAAAGTTGTTCATTTGAGTGTTTTAATTCCAACAAAGTGGTACCAGAGCTAGGTTGAGAGCTGGAGACCTCCTGCCGAAAAGAAATTTTTTTTTCCGAGTGCGGAAAAATCGAGTTGAAACTGCCCAGGCGTTGCAGTAGCTAAAAAGCCCAGAAAGTGTCGCAGTAGACTGCAAAAAGCGTTGCAATACATCCAGTGTGTTGCAAAAGATTCTAGAAAGTGTCGCAACAGCCCCTCTAGTCTAGAAAAGCTATTTAAGTAAGATGGCGAATAGCGTGACATCGTTTCAAGTTCCAATACTCAACAACAAACACTATGACAATTGGAGTATCAAGATGAAGGCTCTTCTCGGTGCGCGTGATGTCTGGGATATCGTAGAGAAAGGTTTCAAGGAGCCCGAAAATGAAGCCTCTCTCACGCTAGATCAAGCTACAACTTTGAAGGATTTCCGAAAGAGAGACAAGAAAGCTCTATTCCTCATCTATCAAGCATTAGATGATGGCGGTTTTGAAAAAATTTCAAGTGCAACTTCCTCCAAGCAAGCATGGGAGAAGCTACAAACCTCTTACAAAGGAGTCGAAAAGGTGAAGAAGGTCTGTCTCCAAACACTAAGAGGTGAGTTTGAATCCTTACACATGAAACCATCCGAGTCTATCTCCGAATACTTTTTTAGAGTAGCAGCCGTTTCTAATCAATTGAAAAGAAATGGTGAGAAGTTAGAAGATGTAAGAATAATAGAGAAGATACTCCGCTCGTTGGATCCCAAATTTGAGCACATTGTTGTGACAATTTAAGAAACTAAAGACTTAGAGGAAATGATGATCGAGGAACTCCAAGGATCACTATAAGCCTATGAAGAAAAGCACAAGAAGAAATAAGGTATCTCTGAGCAACTCCTCAAGCTACAACTCAAGGATAAGAGTGAAGGTCAAGGCAATGGTAGAAACAACCATGGAAGAGGCAAAGGCAGAGGACGAGGTGGTAGCCATAGTCATGGACGAAGTTGGAATAATAACTACAATTCCAGCGATAACTATGAGAAAGGAGGAAGTTCCACACTAGGTCGTAGAAGAGGCAATTCGAACGCAAGGTATGACAAATCTCAAGTCCGGTGCTATAATTGTCAAAAATTTGGGCACTACGCTTCAGAATGTAGAACTCCTAACAATCAAGTCGACAAGAAGGCGAATTTTGTGGAGGAGAAGATTGAGGAAAAAGAAATGCTATTACTAGCGTATAATAACAACAGTGATCATAAAGACAATACATGGTATCTCGACACCGGTGCAAGCAACCACATGTGTGGAAGAAGGAACATGTTCGCAGAGCTTAATGAAGTAGTAAGCGGCGATGTCTCATTTGGAGATGATAGAAAGATATTAGTGAAGGGAAGAGGTAACGTCCTTTTTAGAGAAAAAGATGATAGCCATTAAATGATTTTAAATGTCTACTATGTACCTAGTATAAAATGCAACATTCTTAGTTTGGGCCAACTGTGAACGGACGACTGTCCGCGCGGCTGCGGCGCGGGGCCGGATCGGGTCGGGTCGGCCCGCTTTTGGTGTGTCGGGGAGATGAGTGTGATGTGGTTGAAAAGAAAATGATTTTGTGTATTGTAATGCTTAAAAGATACGAGATCGAAACCCCGTACTTAGAATAGAGTCGCCACCCGGTTCAGCTCAACCGGGAAATTTTCGGTACGATTTTCCCACCGGGTGGTTGGACCATACCTTAAGTAGAGATTCCGAGTTCGGATGATGTTATCTACTTTTCATTAGGCCAAGTTAGGATACTTCATTCTTTCTTAATCGGTTTAATCCACCCTATTTATTTGTATTTTCAGTTATTTTGTTGTTTTTGCATTTATCAAGCAATTAAAGCGATAAATAAAATATTTACAATCGTAAAAGAAAAGTAAGTGCGGAAAGTGGAATTATTACAAGGTTTTCAAGTCCTGTACATTTTCTACGTAACAAATGAAATACCCGAATGTCCGATATACATCTACCTGCAGAGAATGGTTGACACAAATATGGCATATTTTATTTATAACATCATAAAGCCCGATTGGATGGCTAAAATGAGATTTGAATGGCGTTTGCGGGGAAATTCCATTTTTATCCAAATTTCAGATTCAATCGTTGCTTTAATCGGATTACAAGTGAATATACCACTCATCGCGGGGCGGGTCTATTTTCAGGAGGTCTCGAACCTCCATCGTTACACTATAGGTCCTAGCTTCAGAAAATAAATTAATTTGGAAACAAACAAAGACAATATTGCTGTCCAGAAAGCCATGCCGCCGTGGGGCATTTGATGCCGTCGAAGATAAGTTGATGTCGCTGGCGGCATCAATGATGCCGCCGGCGACATCGATTATGTCACGGGCTACATCAGCATGCAGACAGGCACAGGGCTTTCTGAGTACCGTAAAGAAAGGGTCCCGCAAGAAAGTGAAATCTCTGGGGAATGCGATGCTAACGGCGGTATCAACGATGTCTCTCGCGACATGGGTGATACAGCCGGCAACATCGCATGTCTCCGGTGACTTCAATTTCTTGCAGCAGCAGCGGTTTGCAGTCAAAGTGACCAAAAACTTAAAATGAACACAAATCAACAAAAATAGTGCAAAACAATAATAATAATGCCAAAGAGCTATGAGACTCAGGATTTTCACCTCGGGGTAGTGAATCCAACTCTTCGTGAACTGGATAATAACACCTCCAGAGAGCTTGCAACGATAATTTGATTGTTAATTTAAAGTTTTTAAGTCTCTAAATTCTATCGAGTTGATTTAACCCAAAGACCCACTGATTTAAGCTCACAATCAGAGAGTTCGAAGAAGAAAAATCGGGAAAAATGGATTAGAATCCTTTTTCCTGCCTTTTCTAGTTCTTATCTCACTAAAATCTATTCTCTCGATTTCAGCCTCTTAATTGCCCAATTTTAGCTCCTTCCCTCTATAATTTCAGTCCCCCCCTCTTTAATTGCAGTTTTTGGGTGCCTTTTATAGGCAAATTGGGGTATTTTTCGAGACCTTTTTGACTTATTCCGCCGAAAGTGGCCAAAAGGCTGTCTGTGGAGGACCCATTTCGTGCCATGTCGCCGGCGGTATGGATCATGCCACCAGCGGTATGGTGATGCCGCCGGCGGCATGAATGATATCGGTGGCGACATCATTCTCCAGCATACCGACAACCAACGGGTCAAAAAGCCTAAAAAGTCGGGAAAAGTGGTTTATTAGTGGGTGGAAAGGTATCTTTTTGAATTTTAATTATATATTAATGGGTATTATTTAATTTAGGTGTAAATCATCGGTTCAAGCTCCTACCGAACGCGTTATCGGCCACGCCGAACTGGATTCTACCAATTATAAAATTCACAAGGAATATTATTTTGGTAATAAAAATTCTGAAAAGAACTTTTATTTTGAGGTATTGAAATCGGGTACACGTCATCATTGTCTCGTTCACACCAACTCTTAAAAAAAGGCTATGATATTCATATGAAAGATTGTAGTCTTTTTATTAGAGATGGCAATGGGAATCTAATCGCCAAGGTACGGATGTCGAAGAATAGAATGTTCCCTTTGAATATCAGAAATGATATTGCAAAGTGTCTAAAGACTTGTTACAAAGACGCATCGTGGCTATGGCATCTTCGATTTGGACATCGAAACTTTAGAGGATTAGAGATGTTATCAAAGAAGGGAATGGTTAGAGGTTTACCATGTATCAACAATCCCTACCAGTTGTGCAAAGGATGTCTACAAAGGAAGTAATTTAGAAGAAGCTTTCCAAAGGAGTCAGACTATAAAGCCAAGAAGCCGCTCGAGCTCATCCATACTGACGTTTGTGGTCCTATTAAGCCAAGTTCTCTCGCTAATAGTAACTACTTCCTTCTCTTCACTGACTATTATTCAAGAAAAACTTAGGTATATTTCTTAAAGTAGAAATCAGAAGTCTGCGTAGTGTTTCATAAGTTTAAAGCAGTCGTGGAAAAGGAGAGCTGTCATAAGATCAAAGCCATGAGATCTGATCGAGGAGGAGAATTCACATCCAATGAATTCAACAAGTTTTGTGCAGCGAATGGAATCAGTCAACCCTTAATGGTTCCTAGATCCCTCCAGCAAAGTGGTGTGGCAGAAAGAAAGAATAGAATAATTCTTGACATGGCACGGAGTATGCTTAAAAGCAAGAAACTACCCAAGGAGTTTTAGGGGGAAGCAGTGGCATGTGCAGTCTACCTATTAAATCATTCTCCTACAAGAAGTGTGTGGAGAAAGACACCATAAGAAGTATGGAGCGGAAGAAAGCCCGGAATTTCCCACCTTTGAGTCTTTAGGAGCGTAAATTATGTTCATGTACCAGATGAGAATCAAACCAAGCTTGATCATAAAAGTAAAAGTTTTATTTTCATCGGTTATGAGTCAAGCTCAAAAGGCTATAGGCTATACAATCCGAATAATAAGAAGTTTGTGATCAGCAGAGATGTGATATTTGATGAAGAAGGAGAATGGAACTTTGATTCTCAAATGGAAGACTACAACTTTTCCCCATTCAAGGAAGATGAGCAGACAACAACTGAGTACCCAAGATAACTTCAATAAAGCCTCACAACTCCACCAACTTCTCCTAATCATAGAGACGAGTCATCATCATCATCTCCATCCTCAAGCGGGATTGAAGATGAAAGAGAAGTGCATCATACTAGAAGTCTTCAAGAACTCTATGAGGTGACTGAACAACTAGACAATCTTACATTATTTTTTCTATTTATTGATTGCGAGCCAGTGACATTTTAAGAAGTTGCATAAGAGAAAAAGTGGAGAGATGCAATGGACGAAGAAATCAAGGCCATTGAGAAGAATGATACATGGGAACTCACTTCACTTCCCAATGGACACAAGGCGATAGATGTCAAATGGGTGTACAAAACTAAGCAGAATGCCAAGGGAGAGATCAAAAGACACAAGGCAAGGCTTGTTGCAAAAGGCTATTGTCAAAAGGCTGGAATTGACTATGATAAGATATTCGCTCCAGTCGCTCGATTGGAAACTATTAGACAAATAATTTCTTTGGTGGCTCAAAACAAATTTAGAATTCATCAAATGGATGTATTCCTAAATGGAGTCCTTGAAGAGGAAGTCTACATTCAGCAACCACCAGGTTATGAAGCCAAAGGTCATAAAGACAATGTGTTGAAGTTGAGGAAGGCTCTTTATAGGCTAAAACAAGCACCAAGGGAATGGAATAGCAGAATAGACAAGTACTTCTAAGAAAATGGTTTCAATAAATGTCCATATGAGCATGCTTTGTATATCAAGATTAAAGATGGAGATATTTTGATCGTCTGCCTCTATTTGGACGATTTGATCTTCACCGGAAGCAACCAAAGAATGTTCGATGAATTCAAGAAAGTGATGATGAAGGACTTCGAGATGATAGACATGGGACTCATGGCATACTACCTTGGCATAAAATTAAATCAATAAAAGGATTGAATTTTCATTTCACAAGAAAGCTATTCGAAGGAGATCTTGAAAAAGTTCAAGATGGATAACTGCAAGCCGATAAGCATACCGGTGGAGTACGGGATCAAGATGTCCAAATATGAAGAAGGGGAAAGTGTAGATCCAACATTTTTCAAAAGTTTAGTTCGAAGTCTACGCTATCTTACATGCACGAGGCCATATATACTTCATGCAGTCGGATTAGTAAGCCGCTATATGGAATCACCAACAACTACCCATTTCAAAGCCACTAAGAGAATTCTTCGCTATTTGAAAGGTACAACCGACTTTGGCTTATTTTATTCGGTATCTATTGATTACAAGCTTGTTGGATATAGCGATAGCGATTGGGGTGGAGACATAGATAACAGAAGAAGCACTAGTGGATTTGTGTTTTTCATGGGAGACACTGCTTTCACATGGATGTCAAAGAAACAACTGATTGTAAATTTGTCTACATGTGAAGCAGAATATGTTGCAGCAACCTTATGTGTCTGTCATGCAATTTGGCTTAGAAATTTATTGAAGGAGATTGGGTTAATGCAAGAGGAGCCGATTGAGATCCGTGTTGACAACAAGTCAGCCATTACCTTAGCAAAGAATCCTGTATTCCATGACGGAGCAAACACATTAACATCCGCTACCATTACATAAAAGAGTGTGTTGCAAGAAAGGAAGTACAAGTTGAATACGTGAAGACGCAAGATCAAATTGCGGATATCTTCACTAAGCCGCTCACAAGCGAAAACTACATCAGATTGAGAAGCTCACTTGGAATGACAAGATCAAGTTTATGGGGGGGGGGGTTTGGATTATAGACTTGATCCATATCAATGGAAACCCAAAATCCAAATCCTATCAATTGGATTCCAAGCCCACAAATCTAAAATGTAGTAAATTTATTTAGGTATTTTAAGTATGTAGATTTTTGTGTGTGATAACCAAATTGGAGGCTATTAACTATAACCAATTTAGAGGCCATTAAATTAACTAAATAAGTTGGCTATTAATTGTATTAGTTAGAGGTGGTGGTGAGTAATTGTGTTAGTTAAGAGTTGTGGTTATTAATTGTGGGAGTTGGGAGTTGTATAATTCATCTATAAATAGGTGAGTTGTTTAGTTATTTTTCATCAACAAAAATAAGAAATTCTTTAGAGAGAAAAGAATTAAAGAGCGAGTTATAGTTTTGTATTTTGAGTGAGAGTGTTCTTGAAATATCTTCGAGTTCAATGAAAGTTGTTCATTTGAGTGTTTGTATTCCAACAATTTAATGATGGAGTTGGAGTTTGATTTAAATGTCATAAGATGTATATTAATAGTGTTTATATGAAAAGATGTATTCGTCCGTGAAAGTACATGTTGTTTTATGGAAAGACATGTTCGTTCACAAAAAGACATAATGGTTCATGAAAAGATACGTTGTTTGATGAATAGTCATCTCTTTTCATGTAGGGACATGTTGTTTCATGTCTAGGGACATAATGATTCATGATAAGTCATATTATTTCATATAGAGTCATGTTGATTCATGAAGAGCCATGTTGTTTCATGAAAATAAGTGTTGTTTCATGAGAAGACACATTGTTTGATGAAGAGACTTGTCATTTCATGAACCATCATCTCATATCTATAAATAGGCCTCATTTGTGCCTTTGATAGACAATGAAATTGATAGCAATTTCTTGAAATAGAGAGGAAGCATTGAGACTCTTTTGTTTCCTAGCCTTACATACAAAAGTTCTTATCCTACAACAAATGTATTAGAGTTGATTCACATACGAAAGCAGGTACGTGAATTGATATCTCTATTGTATCTCATAAGCAAATTTTGGGTACAATCCCGCTGCTTTGTAGGGAGGAAATATCTCCTAAAGGAAAATGACTGGCGTGCCTTGGAGATAGGTACCAGATTAGTAATATTTGTTTTGATCAAGATTGCAACAAATTTTTCTCTACATTTGTGATCAGTTTTCTTCCTAGCATCCCCACTGCCCAATTTATTAATTTCTTACAATCTTTAAGAAATATTATCCAGGGCTAGCGTGAAGGAAAGGAGTTGTTGATTTTAGATGTTTCATTATAATTTACAAATATAAGGGAAATAACTTGAAGATTGAAATCATTGTCAAGAATCAAGTGGTAATATTTAGATCAGTTTATCAAATACTCAAGTTGCAAGGTACAAATAATTATTTATTGATTATGAGTTTTATTTTTAAATATTTACATATATATATATATTCTTTTTTTGTGAGAATTAAAGTGATTGTGATATGAAAATACAAATCGCTTGAAATGGCTAGAACATTTATTATTGGTCTAATAGAAATTTTAAAACTATTTTGTTATTCTTGTTCATCATGAAAAGAGAAAAACACAAATCTGTGATGGAAAAATTTGTCACAATAACGCATATCACACTATGACAGAATAGTCACGGAAATTTAGAAATATCTCTTCACTAAAATGTTGTTTTATTGTAGTGAGTATGATTTGCATAAATAATTTCAAACTTGAATAGTACATCAAAATGATATTAAATATCATGTGATTGATGAGATTACCGTTGAGCAAAGTTTATGCTTCATGGAAATTATAAATATGCAAGTTTGATGAAATTGATCCTTATATGGATTAAACTCTATGAGATTTGGAACAAGTTTGATAAGGTAAATTTTATCAAATTGTTATATCTAAAATGGAGTTGATGGATGCCTTTATTTACTCAAGAGAATTTGACTAACATGTTGTTAATAATAACAGAAGTGTGATGACTCACTATACTTCGATGTAGTAGTCGTTTGCAACGGTTATGTTGACAATTGAAAGACAATAAAGTGACTTATGATTTTGAAGAAACGAAATTATTGTCTTGGTTTATTATGAGTCTCTTTTGGTATTTGAAGGAGAGAACGATATTAGTTGCATATACTAGCGTATAAGACATGCTAAGTTAATGTCTAAAAAGACAAAGATATGAAAATTGGCTTAAAATCTAAAGAGTAATAAAGTGTTGTTGTTATAACTGTTATTGCCAAATTTATCTTTGTACTATGTTTAGACAAATATTGTAATTTGTTACATTAGTAAACCATTTCTAGAAAAATAAAGAAAACCATAGGTTATGGTTTGAGTTATATGTATTAATCAAAAGCTTATAGTCAAGTTTATAATGGTAAGTCAAGGTACATTGGGATGTGATATAGTAATGTCCAACGACTTATCATTGAAGGGATCATAACAATAGGCTATATGTGTAATAAGTCAAACATTTTGTTTATTGCTTTACTAAAGCATTAAGCTGACATTCTAATGAAATTTCAAATAGGATGAGTTTGTGGCCTTATTAAACACATATAAGGGAATCTTTACTTACACTCGTAAACATCAGGTCCTAAGCTCAATAAGATTAAATGTCTTACATGATGTTTGGAAACCATTTTATATGATCCAAGTATGGTTTCGGTACTGTAATAGTTTTAAAAGGTTGATTAAATTCTTAATAATTTTCTTGGAGATGCTAGTCATAGGGCACGCTTTAGATAAACTTACCTATGTAAGTGTGAAGTGAGCTGCTTCAAAAAGTCACTTCAGGCATGACTTTGAAACACTTATGAATAGATACGAGCACATGGCTGTTAAAAGTGGTGGTTTATGTGTATAACATCTCTGGCTAATCGATATGTTCATTTGGTTCAATCCTTTATGACACCAATCAAATATGATTACTTGGAATGTGTGTTATAGTAGGTGGAATTTCAATCCTTGTGACACTTTCCTGGAAGCATAAATTGCTGAATTTTTATATGTAGTATTTTGGTTCCTAAAATACTCTAAATGGGGGAGGATTGTCGGATAATTTAGAGTATTAGGAATAATGTGTATGTTCTTAAGACATTCAAGGATGGAGTTGGAGTTTGATTTAAATGTCATAAGATGTATATTAATAGTGTTTATATGAAAAGACCTGTTAGTTCGCGAAAGTACATGTTGTTTCATGGAAAGACATATTAGTTCACGAAAAGACATAATGGTTCATGAAAAGACACATTGTTTGATGAATAGTCATCCCTTTCATGTAGGGACATGTTGTTTCATGTCTAGGGACATAATGGTTCATGATAAGTCATATTGTTTCATGTAGAGTCATGTTGATTCATGAAGAGTCATGTCGTTTCATGAAAATAAGTGTTGTTTCATGAGAAGACACATTGTTTCATTAAGAGACTTATCATTTCATGAACCATTTTCCTATATCTATAAATAGGCCTCATTTGTGCCTTTGATAGACAACGAAATTGATAGCAATTTCTTGAAATAGAGAGGAATCATTAAGATGCTTTTGTTTCCTAGCCTTACATATAAAAGTTCTTATCCTATAACAAATGTATTACAGTTGATTCACATACGAAAGCATGCACGTGAACTGATATCTCCATTGTATCTGATAAGCAAATTTCCGGTACAATCCCTCTGCTTTGCAGGGAGGAAATATTGCTTAAAGGAAAATGATTGGCATGCCTTGGAGATTAGGTACTAGATTAGTAATATTTGTTGTGATCAAGATTGCAACAAATTGTTCTCTACATTTATAATCGGTTTTCCTCCTAGCATCCCTACTGCCTAATTATCATTTTCTTATAGTTTCTACTGAGTTGAGTCTTTCTTTTACTTCTAATTCTCATAAAATTCACAAATTGGAAGTGAATCAAAGGAAAATAAGTTGGGATGGCGTAGATGAAAAAGGGGTTTTGACAAAACTGAGTTTGTTTGATGAATCCTGGATCACTAATTATAGAGTTGAGGATCCTTGGAAAATTAAAAAAAAAGTTAACCAGCAGCGATTTAGGTCGAATGTCAAGGCTTTTGTTGCCATCCAGTGAAGTCAAGAAGCATTTGTTTCCAGTGCTGAGAGCTGTAGAAGATAAGGGAATGGATGTTACAGTTTTCAATTGTGATACGTTAACTAAGCACAATTTGCTGTTCATGTTCTGGGAATCATCTGGTGCTTATGTTCCGAGGAAGAGATGGAATCCTGATTTTATGAAGAGAATGGGTTTGAAAGAAAACGACACCGTTGGTCTTTATTAGGATATTCCTACTTCAACATTCCATTTTTCTCTTCTGCAAAGAGCTTAACTGTTTAGGGTTATTTAGGGCTTCAGTGCTTTTAGTTTCATTAACTGTGTCTGTTGGTAAAGTACAATTTTAGAAATGGGATTTGTTTGTAACTATTCAATTAATAATGCTATTAATTATTTTTGTTAAAATTTGATGTAAAATTGATGTGAATTATTATTGAACTTTTACTTAGCCACCATTTGAATAGTATTCCAACCTTATGTGATAATTTGTCCCCCAATTTTGACTATAAATATGTAGCCCTTTCTCTTCTTCCATACACCAACAAAAGTAATAAGAAAATTTCTCTTCTTCAATTCTCTCTATTCTTGTTACAATTCCTTTGTATTAATAGTCGATTTTCAATACGTTATCAGCACGAGCTTGCTCTATCAGTCAAAGAAAAAGGTATCAATTTTATTTATTATAAGTTTAGTTATATATTTGTTCTAATTAATCTTAATATTATAGATATGTCGAAACTTGCAAATATCGAGTTTGTAGCACTTAATGTCACTGGGAAAAATTATCTTTCCTGGGTGCTGGATGCCGAGATTCGTTTAGCATCAATGGGTCTTAGAAAAACGATAAATGAAAGGAGTGATGCCACAGTGCACGAAAAGGCTAAGGCCTTGATATTTCTTAAACGAAATCTTGATGAAGGTTTGAAATCTGAATATTTAACTGTCAAAGATCCTGCAGATCTTTGAAAGTAACTGAAAGACAGGTAGGAATATTTAAAATTGATATCGTTACCAAAAGCTCGATCTGATTGGATTTAAATACGGCTATAAGATTTTAAATCTGTATCTGAATATGATTCTGTTGTGTTCAAAATTACATCCACTTTAAAATTATATGGAGTTGAAGTTACTGATGAGGATATTATGGAAAAAACATTTTCAACTTTTCATCCATCTAACATGGTCTCGCAGACCTAATATAGAGAAAAAGGCTTTAAGAAATACAGTGAATTAATTTCTTGCCTTCTTTTAGCAGAGTAGAATAATGAGGTTTTATTGAAAAATCATGAATCACGTCTCACTGGATCTGTGGCATTCCCTGAAGTGAATGCAACATCTTATGATAATAATAATTTTAATGGTCGTGGCCATGGACGTGTCTATGGAAATGGTCGTGGTTGTGGCCGTAAATATGAGCGCGGTAACAACTTCAACCCAAAGTGGAAAAATAACAAAAACCATCAGAAATGGAAAAATCAAAATGATAATTTTGATAAAAATAAAAATTTTCAAAATGATGAGAACAAATGTCGCCGTTGTAGCATGAATGGGCATTGGTGACGTACCTGTCGAACCGCATAACATTTAGTGACCCTTTACCAAGCATCATTAAAGAAACCCGCTGATGTGGAAATAAATTGCATTATTAATGATTAGCCCATTGATATTACCCATCTGGATATGGCGGATCTCTTTTTACCCAGCACCAGTGGAAAGGACAAATATGAATAATGGTTGAATATATATATATATATATATATATATATATATATATATATATATATATATATATATATATATATATATACACACACACATTTACTACTTTTAATATGTGTATTTGTTTTCTTTTATGTTTTATGTAATGTTTAATCATGAACAAATAATAATTTAGTTTATTTTCTTTAAATAAAGAAAATGACTTCTTTCCCGGTATTAATTGACACCAAGGCTAATGAAGAAAATATATGCATTGTGGATAGTGCTACCACCCATACTATTCTTAAAGATTCAAAATATTTTTCCACACTGAAAAAGGGTGAGACAAAAGTTACCACAATAACGGGTAACTCGAAAATTATTAAAGGCTCCGGAAGAGCTCATATTACTTTACCAAGTGAAACGATAGTTACAATAAACAATGCATTATTTTCTCCGAATTCTCAAAGAAATTTATTAAGTTTTAAGGATATTCGCAGAAATGGATATCATATTGAAACTATAAATGAAGACGGTAAAGAATGTCTTTATGTTACAAGCATAACTTTTGGGAAGAAATGCTTACTTGAAAAATTTTATATTCTTCCATCTGGCTTGTACTACACATTTATAAATGAAATTGAAGTCAATTTAACTATAAACCAGAAGTTTATAGATTCAGATACATATAAAATTTAGCACGATAAACTGGGCCATCCTGGTTCAATAATGATGAAAAAAATATAGACAATGCACATGGGCGTGTGTTGAAAAACCAGAAGTTTCTTCAACATAATGACTTTTTCTGTGCTGCTTGTTCGCAAGGAAAATTAATCATAAAACCTTCAAAACTTAAGATTGGAATTGAATCAGCAGCAATTTTAGAACGCATACGATGTGATATATGTGGACCGATTCATCCACCATGTGGACCATTTAGATATTTTATGGTTGTAATTGATGCTTTAACTAGATGGTCACATGTACGCTTATTGTCATCACGCAATATGGCATTTGCGAGATTACTTGCTCAAATTATAAGATTATGAGCACAATTTCTCGATTACACAATCAAATCGATTCGTCTTGATAATGCTGGAGAATGTACTTCCCAAACTTTTAATAATTATTGTATGTCAATTGGGATAAAAGTGAAACATCCTGTAGCACGTGTTCACACTCAAAATGGTCTGGCAGAATCATTTATTAAAAGACTACAATTAATTACACGACCATTAATTATGCGAACAAACCTTCCTACATCAGTATGGGGATATACAATATTACATGCATCAGCTCTTATATGTTTAAGACCTACAAGCTATCATGATTATTCCCCCTTGCAATTAGCTTTTGGTCATGAGCCCAATATTTCTCATCTAAGAGTTTTTGGTTGTGCAGTGTATATGTACCAATTGCTCCACCACAACGAACCAAAATGGGTCCTCAAAGAAGATTGGGAATTTATGTTGGCTATGAGTCTCCTTCAATTATAAAATACCTCGAACCATTAACTGGAGACATATTTACTGCACATTTTTACAGACTGTACTTTTCCAAAATTAGGGGGAAAAGGCAAAAATGTAATTTTGGAAAAGTCAATCTTATGGAATGCTTCATTACTTTTGCATATGGATCCTAAAACAAAAGATTCTGAACTAGAAGTTCAGAAGATAATCCTTCTTCAAAATTTAGCAAATCAGTTGCCTAATGCCCTTGCTGACCCAAAATGAGTAACCAAGTCGCATATACAAGCAGAAAATGCACCTATACGTACTGATATTCCTGAAGAACAACCAAATAATAATACAATAACACGCCTGAAGCGTGGATGACCCATCGGTTCAAAGGATAAAAATCCTAGAAAGAGGAGAGTTAATGATAATAAGGACACTCTCGTTGAAAATTCAAATACTAATATAAATACACTTCTAGAAGAAGTAGAAGCACCTGAAGTGCAATCACCTAAAGTGCAAATACCTGAAGTTATTGAAAATAAAAAAATTCAAATAAATCATATTAGTAATGAAAGAAGATAGAATCGAGATAAAATGGTTATAGATCCTATTTTCGCATATAATGTTGCAGTAAATGTTGAAAATGATAATTTTGACTATAAACCAAAATCTCTTGAAGAATGCCAAAATAGAAATGATTGGCCTAAATGGAAAGATGCAATTCAAGTAGAGTTAAATTCTCTTGAAAAATGAAATGTTTTCGGACCTGTAGTTCGAATGCCACAATGTATAAAACCTGTGGGATACAAAAAGAAAGAGAAATGAGAAAAATGAAGTAGTAAGATATAAAGCTAGACTTGTTGCACAAGGTTTTTCTCAAAGACCTGGAATTGATTATGAGGAGATATATTTACCTATAGTGGATGCAATAACTTTTAGATATCTTATTAGTTTGGTAGCGCAAGAAAATGTGCAAATGCACTTAATGGATGTTGTTACAGCTTATCGATATGGTTCGCTAGATAATGATATTTATATGAAAATTCCTAAAGGATTAAAACTGCCAGAAAAATATGGGCAGTGAGAACTTTACTCGATGAAATTACAAAGGTCTCTATATGGATTAAAATAATCTAAACGCATGTGGTATAACCGTCTTAGTGAATATTTATTAAAGCAAGGTTATAAAAATGATCAAATTTGTCCCTGCATTTTCATAAGAAAAACGGGACCTAAATTTGTTATCATCTCTATTTATGTTGATGATTTGAATATCATCGGAACTCCAGAAGAGATTCCAAATGCGGTAGATTCTTTAAAGAAAGAATTTGAGATGAAGGATCTTGGAAAGACAAAACTATGTATTGGTTTACAAATTGATCACCTGGAAAAGGGAATATTGGTGCATCAATCAAATTATACAGAAAAGATCCTGAAACGATTTAATATGGATAAAGCACATCCATTGAGTAATCCAATGGTTGTACGGTCACTTGATGTGAAAAATGATATATTTCGTCCTAGAGAAAATAATGAGGAAGTTCTTGGTCCAGAAGTACCATATCTTAGCGCAATAGGTGCATTAATGTATCTTGCCAACAATACAAGGTCGGATATTGCCTTCTCTGTTAATTTATTATCAAAATATAGTTCAGCACCAACACATAGACATTGGAGTGGAATTAAACACATAATGCCCTATCTTCGAGGAACTACTGATTTAGGCTTATTTTTATCCATATGAATCTAAGTCTAAATTAGTTGGATATGCGGATGTGGGTTATTTATCCGACCCACACAAAGCTCGATCTCAAACGGGCTACTTATTCACATATGGGGGAAGAGCCATTTCTTGGCGATCCACAAAGCAGACTGTCACAGCTACTTCCTCAAATCATGCTGAATTAATTGCGATTCATGAAGCCAGTCGCGAATGTGTATGATTGAGATCATTAACTAAGCATATCCAAGAATCATGTGGCAAAGTAAAGACTAAAGAAGACTCCACGGTAATATATAAAGATAATGCTACTTGCATTGCTCAATTAAAGGAAGGATACATTAAAGGAGATAGAATAAAGCATATTTCACCAAAATTCTTCTTCACTCATGATCTGGAAAAGAATGGTGAAATCAGTATTCAACAAATCCGCTCTTGTAATAATTTAGTAGATTTGTTCACCAAGTCCTTACCTTCCTCAACTTTCAAGAAATTGGTCTACGGCATTGGAATGCGTCTTCTTAAAGACATTCAGTCAACTTGCGAACAGGGGGAGTAAACATTGTACTCTTTTTCCCTTAACTATGGTTTTTGTTCCACGGGGTTTTTCAATAGTAAGGTTTTCAATGAGGCAGTGCCCCATTCGAAATAACCCACATCAAAGGGGGAGTGTTAAACTTTGATGTAAAATTAATGTGAATTATTGTTGAACTTTTACTTAGCCACATTTGAATAATTACTTAACCACCATTTGAATAGTATTCTTACCTTATGTGATAATTTGTCCCCCAATTTTTACTATAAATATGTAACCCTTTCTCTTCTTCCATACACCAACAAAAGTGATAAGGAAATTTCTCTTCTTCAATTCCCTCTATTCTTTTTACAATTCGTTTGTATTAATAGTCCATTTTCAACCGTTATATCATGTTAATTGATTTTCGGATTTTTTTTTTTAGTTTTTGTGGTTTGGAATTAATTGAAACCGTACTTGTCCGTTTGTGCTCTTTTTAGTTGTTGGAAATGGCAATTAAGTGAGATGTGTCAACTTTTTGTCTGCTTCTCTCATCAGTTACTTTACCTACATTACCTGTTTTTGTCTTCATGTTGGATTTCCCTTTAAAAAGAAATTGAAATGCATCAAGCAAACTATACCCACATGAATCCAATTCGTGCTTTTCAGTTTCTGAAGCACTGCTGAGGTAAGACCGTTTCCTTTTGTTAACTGTCTACTCTCTTTGTAGATAAGGTGTTTGTGGAAATTCCTGATAGAGTTTAATTCAAAATGAGAGATTTTCCTTGTTGCTGATTCTTCATCCTCAAACACTATATAAAATGCACATAATCTGGTTACATGTGCTTTTGAATGTCGAATTCGAGTAAGAATCCGTGTTCGGTGGTTCGTGTGGACTGTAAGACTGTGATGCAAGTGAAAAGGTTTGTTGGAAATTTCAGGGTAATTGTACAATACAAGTTGTATGGAATGTTCATAATTGGCTGTTTGGAACATCACTTGGAAATGCTGTTTTTATGTTCAAAACAAGCCTCTCTGCTGACAAGTTATTCTCAAGCCATTTTCAATTTTCCCTTCTTTTAATTTTCCATTTTCCTTCACCAACACATTTAAAAGATTCCTTTTTTTAGTTTCTTGCTCTGTTTCTGTGTGCATTACAGTAATGGAGCGAGCAAGGCGGCTAGCAAACAGGGCAATCTAGAAGCAGTTGGTGAATGAAACCAAGCAGTCGACTCACCAAAAAACTCCTCTTCTCCTGTATTGTACATGCCTTCAAGGAATGTTTAATCAGTGTCTCCTTTGCTAATAGGAACCCTATATCAGCTAAAAATTGTGCCTTTAATGGGATTGGGTCACAAGTTCGATCTATTGAAACCGGGTGACACTTTTCCTCGCCTCCATAACTCGGCAACTCCTGATGAGCAGTCTAAAATGGCTCAGGTTTGTGCGTTTGATAGTCTTGATGCTTTGGTTGATGCTACCGTGCCTAAATCTATTAGGATTGATGAAGGAACTGCTGCTGCAGAAGCAATGGCTATGTGTAATAACATTCTTAAAAGAAAGAAAAAGACTTTTATTATTGCTACCCATTGTCACCCACAAACTATTGACATTTGTAAGACTAGGGGTTTCCATCTTAAGGATATTAGTTATGAGTGTGGGGATGTTTGTGGGTTTTGGTTCAGTATCGAGGGACTGAAGATGAAGTTTTGGATTACAAGGAGTTTGTTAAGAAAGCTGATGCTAATATTTTTGGCGTTGACCATGTTGAAGCCTCCTGGTGAATTTGGAACCGATATTGTTTTCGGTGAAATCTTAGAAGATGGTAACTTTGTAGGCCTAATTACTGAGTACTAAGGTATGTCCTCTGTTTCTGAAGTAATTTCGCTTAACCAATTTATTTGGTTCGAGTTATTGCTTATTGGGCTTGATGATTTCTATGTTGCCGATATCCTGTTTATTTGGTTTTTGCACGATAATCTTGTTTCAACATAAGAGAATTCTTGATGTTCATTTAATCTTGATTCAGCATTTACATTGGTAGATTTTGGTATGAAATCCTAATGCTGCTCTTATCTTAATATTTTAAATATTTGAGTTTTCCTATGGGTGAACATAAATCTTAACTATAATTGGAAAGTTGGATTGCTACTGTTAACTGTTAAGGTCTATAATTTGGAAGCCTAAACTGATTCTAGGCTTTGGCTTCAATATATACTCAAAAGGGGATTTTCATTTGACCCTATTCCCAATATCGCTTTGTTATGTTAAAGCCGCGCCCTACGCAGGGTCCGGGATGCGCCTCGCCATACCTTAGGCGAGGTAGCATACCTCGGGCGTGCGCCTTGATGCGTCTCAGGTGCACCTCAAGGACACTTTTATTTTCAGGGTACTATTTACTTTAAAATGTGTTGCTCATCTATTTTTAAGAGTTTTAATAATAATTAATTTAAGGCTAGATATTCCTAATTCAATTCCTATTATTACTAGACTAATTCAAGGCTAGAGATATTCCTATTATTTACTTTAAAATGTGTTGCTCATCTATTTTTAAGAGTTTTAATAATAATTAATTTAAGGCTAGATATTCCTAATTCAATTCCTATTATTACTAGACTAATTCAAGGCTAGAGATATTCCTAATGCAATATGAAAATTTCACACATACATGTACATCTAACATTTCTCTTAGTTGGTACTGTTATTGCATTTAACTTCACTTTTCAAGTAAATATTTTTTGCAAATTTTTTGTGCTTAGCGTACCTCAGGTGCTTGTCTCTCCCTGCGCCTCGCCTTCAGACGCACCTTGACAACTACGTAAATATGTATGCTTCAATTCTTGAAACATTCCCGAGTTTTGGAATCCTTAGATGCAATCTTGTTGTTATGGTTAAGTGATACTGATTGTAGTAAAATGCTGAATTGATCTCAATACGATCGAGCATCCATCGAGATTGTATACTCTAGTTATTGGTATGATAAAGAGTGCTGGTTTGAGTCACTGATTTGTTTATAATTTTTCGAATTAATAAATACTTGTTATATATATATATATATATATATATATATATATATATTTATATATATTTGTTAACGACAATGTATTTAAATGCATGGTAACTATAAATTGGAAGGGGTATAGAATCCGGGCCATCAAGTAATTTGTCCATAGAAAGCCAAGGTTGATGAAATTATGAAGATTGGCCCATATGTCACGGGTCGTCACTATTACCCCACGACACATTGTTGCCCATGCGTGATGGCATTCACGTATAGGTATTTCAGCGTGGCAAGGTGTGTGAATCTATGCAAGATAGACTAAAGGAGACACATGACATTGGCATAAAATTGATGCACTCGAGTGACAAAGTGCATGGAAAGGTCCAACGTATGTTTGGTATGCTTTGGTTAAAGTTTCGTGTGAGAAAAATGCGCAAGGCATAGAATTGCGAGACGTTGGCTAAAACCTAGCACCGGCTCAGCCCAGCGCTGCCTCCATCACAGATTCTGTTAAAAGTTACTAGAGGCTCCAAAGAGTTGCGATAGGCCTGGAAACTTCCAAACCGACCAAGGGCATATCTTTAGGACATTTTATGTATGATTAACTAATGTAGAACATTCCTAGGTCATGTCCGATAAATGTGCACTACATGCTATTATGTTAAGGAGGTGAAATGCTTTACAGGCCACTCCCTCATATGTAAATCATCCTTAAAAGTACAATTCCAAAGTTTAAGTGATCAAAGATCATTAAGACGTGGCATTCTAGTGATCACCCCTTGACCCTTATACTTCGCATTAATTTGTCACTAAATGATAGACATAAATGGAAACATAGTAGCGAGGGTCCTTGAGGACTTCAGAGATTGGACATTTAGTCCTTATCAAAATTGTGTTCATTCATTAAACATCAGCGGTAATTCACATCTTTATCTGGAGTAGCAACAAAAATATTAGTAGTAGCAATTTTTGGCACTTTTAACTTTGTAGTCATGTATGTTTTTATAGGGTCAAGTTATACTCTCATGTTAATTTATTTCAATATCTTTCAACCCAATCAGTTGTATTTATATTAATTGGTCTTTTTCATTTATTATATTATGCAGTCTTGTTTAGGTTCATTATATTATTGGGTTATTGTGGCCATGACCTAAAATTACCGTAATATATACGACTAAGATCATCTCAAAATAAAACATATATAACATTATACAAACAAACATATACCAAATTAGAATAGAATATTTATATAAGATTAAGCAAATAAATTCCAATAGTTAGACGAAATCCAAATAGAAGATTATACATTAGGGAAATATATGAATTGTTTTATGTTAATTGATGTTCGGATTTGTTTTTTTTATTTTTGTGGTCTGGAAATTATAATTGAAACGGTGCTTGTCCGTTTGTGCTGTTTTTAATTGTTGGAAATGGCAATACAGTGAGATGTGTCTACTTTTAAATTCATAGTTCTGTTGTCAGTTAATTTACTACCTAGTACATATATTTCTGTTTGGATTAGGATTCTGTAAATTAACTTTAGAGTAAAGTTAGAAAGATATATAGGATGTGAAGTAGTGAGAGAAATCTTTTTTAGGGAAGTGTGTATTAGATCATAGCCCTTCAAAATGAAATGTAAGACTAAGATGAGCTTAACTTTACTCTAAAATTGATTTTGAACTTTAAAGAATCCTTATCCTCCCTGTTTTTGTCTTCATATTGGATTTCCCTTTCCTCTCTTCTTTAATAGAAATTGAAATGCATCAACCAAACTATACCCACATGAATCCATTTCGTGAATTTCAGTTTCTGAAGCACTACTGAGGACAGTTATGATTGAGGTAGGACCGTTCCCTTTTGTTAATTTCTCGTTATCATTACTATCTACTCTCTTTGTGAGCAATTTTATGCCCCAATTATTAGATGCGAAATTGAAGATAAGGTGTTTGTGGAAATTCCTGAGAGAGGGTTTTAATTCAAAATGAGAGGTTTTCCTTGTTGCTTTGGTGAAAATGGGGTAAAAGTTGCTGTTTCTTTATCTTCAAACATGGAGTAGGAATCCGTGTTTGGTGGTTCATGTGGACTGTAAGACTGTGATGCAAGTAAAAAGGCTTCTTTGAAAGTTTCAGGGTGTAATTGTATAACATTGGTTGGCAATTTAGCAGTAGAAGTTCTATGGGATGTTCGTGTTCATAATCGGCTCTTTGGAACATCACTTGAAAATGCTGTTTTTATGTTCAAAAGTCAAAACAAGCCAGCCGCTTTCAGATCCAAATTTGTTGCCATGGCCCTTTTCGCAGAGATTTCTCAATTCCAAAACGCAAAATATTGGTTTTTCGCTGATTTTGTATGCTTGGAAGAACGAATAGATATACTCATATACATTTTTTTCCTTTTGAGTGCTAATAGGACATTTAGGAGTTGTGATTTTTTTTATCAGTTATGTGATTGATTACACTATGAATGTTATTTACTTGATTAATCGATACATTTCGTGTTACGAGTCGGTTGTATATCTATAAAAGATCGATTACCATAATATTGAAGTTCATACTCAAGTTTTTAATCGTGGCTCAAGTTTTTCATGCACTTTGCAGCTTTGAGTTTAATCGTGGCTCAAGAATTTGTCAATTTGCAGTTTGCATCCTCTAAACACATTGGCATTTTGAATTGAAATCTTATATGTGGTAACATTATATAGGCCTAATTACTAAGTACTAAGCTATGCCCTCTGTTTCCTGACGTAATATCGCTTTGCCAATTTACTTGGTTCGAGTTATCACTTATCTGGCTCTATGATTTCTGTGTTGCTGATGTCCTGTTTATATGGTTCTTGCCCGAAGAGAGATGATCTCTGTGTTGCTGATGTCCTTTTTAGTACTATGATGGATTGTTTAATTGATGTTTGTATGTTTAATCACATTTATTAGTTTTTAATTACCAACATTTTGTCCTCTGCGCCTATTCATCAATTCTCAAAGTACTATTTCATACTCCTTATTAAATCAATTAATTAAAGTAGATAAATACTATTTTACCTTCTAGTTAATGCTTAGTTTTCCACTCCATTATAATCGATAATGAGACGAAAAGGGGTAGAGTCGGAAAAATAATGAAAAAAAATATCTAGAATTTTGAGAATCACATGTAAAAAGGGATTTGAGATATTGGCTAAAAAAACAAGTATAAAAAATAGAGGAAGTATTAAAATTTCTCTTTGTAATTTGTTTGAGGGTGTAGTGCTCTAATGAAACCGATGGTTCTAGAGATTTTGAATTTACAATGAATATTGACTATTTGAAGATCCTACTATTTGATTTAGAAATTACCGTGGTTGTTTCTTTCTTATGCTAACATTGCGTTTGATAAAATGTCTCTAAGAATTTCATCCAAAAAAGTGAATTCAGGTTTCTAGCTACGATGGAAATGAAAACGGAATACGACATATAGATTTTAAGAATTTTTGTGCTACGTTTGTGAAGAGCAACCGCACCTGCTGTATTAACTTTGGAAAGACGACAGTTCGATTATTTGAATGACTCTGTGTGTTTATCGGAATCTAACTTGGCTGTGTATGTGATTGTGTAATGAGTCAATAAACTACAATTTGTTGATCTTACAGTATCATTCCAAAGACCCTAGACAATGAAAATGATTCTAAAATGTCCACTTATTTATCAATTTAGAGATATATTTATGCTTGAATTTTCCTTCTTTTCAATTTTTTTTTTCAAATTTATACTTCTTCAAGTTTTACCGAATATGCGATATACTGAAAGAATGTCTGATCCGAGGATACTTCGGACTCGAGAAGTGTATATCTAGGATACCCTAGTTACATCTTTGTTGGTATAAATGGTAGATATATATACTAATGAAATTTTGAAGGTGTGATTTTGTTTTGGATTATGAATTATTATCTACCAAGAGGATTAAGGGTTCTGTTTACCCATGAAAGTACCCGGTTCTCAGTGTAAAAATCCCCCGTATATGAAGTAAATTTAAGGCCAGTTCTAAGGGGTGAGCATAAAGTGAAAGTGCTCGGGGCTCATAGAAAATAGGACCCCATAAGTTTTGATTTAGCTTTTGAAAATTTAGTGTATAAAAAAATACTCATTGATTGAATTTAGAATTTTTAACAAATAAGCAGAATGTTGTGGGATATGCTCTTCATATGTTTTAGTTTTATTATATTCTCATTTAAAGTGAAGATTGTTGCTACTTGTTGAAAAAAGGAACACAAATTTTCACGCGTTTGTTACGAAATTAAAACCCCAACCAAATGTGGTTTAAAACCAATCAATCCTTTCCCAGGCCAGGGGTATATTTTAACGGTACAATTAAAATCCGAACACAACAAAAATTAAATGCTAAACTGAAATTATAATTAATACTTTTTTTTATCTCGACCGACAAGAATTTGAAAATCGCGCGGGCAAATCGTAGTCCGAACACCCTCCAATTCCATATGTATCCGTTATTTTCCCCTTCAATTCATTCCTTCTGCTCCCATTCCTCTCTGTTTCTTTTTGCTCTCTTTTCCTTCATTGCCTCCAAAACTCAATCAACTCATCCAAATCAAAGAAAGCCTAAATTCTCACAAGCATTAATAAGATGTGTAAGGCTGCTGATTCTACTATGAATCTACTTGATCAACCTTTCTTCTCGGGAATGAAGACGGAGAGATTCGAAGACGAAGAAAATTTCAGAGTTTCAACCGAGTTGAGTCTTTCTTTTCCTTCTAATTCTCTTAGAATTTACAACTTCAAAGTGAATCGGAAGAAATCTGGCAAGGGGGTAGGTTACAAGGGGGTTTCGACAAAACTCTGTTTGTTTGACGAATCTTGGATTATCAACAGCGATCAGAAACTCAGCAACTCGTCAGAAACTCAATCAACTCGGTCAACTCAGCAAAAGCAGAGGAAGCGCAAGCTCTCGCAAGTTTCCACTGAATTGACACTGTCTTGCAACTCTCCAGGCAAGAAGATGCAGAAGGCTGCCGAAATGAAATATGACAAGATCACCATGCCTAATAGTAAAAGCATTGATCTTCCGGATGGCACAAGAAATCTACTCGGTGAAGCTTTCTTTTCAGGAATAAAGGCGGAAAGTTTCGAAGACGGTGAAGAAAATTTCAGAGTTTCTACTGAGTTAAGTCTTTCTCTTACTTCTAATTCTCATAAAATTAACAACTCGGAAGTGAATCGAAAGAACATGAGTTGGGATGGCGTAGATGAAAAAGGGGTTTCTATGAAACTCTGTTTGTTTGATGAATCCTGGATTGCTAGAAGAGTTGAGGATCCTTGGAAAATTAAGAAAAAGCTAACGAGCAGCGATTTAGGGCTAATGTCAAGGCTTCTGCTGCCATCGAGTCAAGTGAAGAAGCATTTGTTTCCAATGTTGAGGGCCGTAGAAGAGAAGGGAATGGATGTTACGGTTTTCGATTGTGATACGGGAACTAAGCACAATTTGGTGTTCTTGTTCTGGGAATCATCTGGTGCTTATGTTCTGAAGAAGAGATGGAATCCTGATTTTGTGCAGAGAAGGGGTTTGAAGGAAAACGACACCGTCGGTCTTTATTGGGATGTCCCTACTTCAAGTTTCCATTTTTCTCTTCTGCAAAGAGCTTGACTGTTTAGGGCTTCCGTTATTTTAGTTTCATTAACTGTTTGTCTGTTGGTAAAGTACAATTTTAGAAATGGGATTTGTTTGTAACTATTCAATTAATAATGCAATTAGTTGTTTTATGTTAGTTGATGTTGGGGTTTGTTTTTATTATAATTGAAACAGTACTTGTCCGTTTGTGATCTTTTTAATTGTTGAAAATGGCAATACAGTGAGATGTGTCTACTTTTTGTCTGTACTTTACATTCCCTGTTTTTGTCTTCATATTGGATTTCCCTTTGGTCTCTTCTATATAAGAAATTGAAATGCCTCAAGCAAACTATACCCATATCAGATTAATCCAATTCGTGATTTTCAGTTTCTGAAGCACTGCTGAGGTAAGACCGTTTCCTTTTGTTATCTTCTCGTTCTCATTACCGTTTACTCTCATTGTAAGCCATTTTATGTGCGAATTTTTGGGTTCGAAATTGCAGATAAGGTGTTTGTGGAAATTCGTGAGAGAGGGTTTTTATTCAAAATGAGAGTTTTTCCTTCTTGCTTTGGTGAAAATGGGTAAAAGATGCTGATTCTTCGTCTTCAAACTCTATTTAAAATGCACATAATTTGGTTACATGTGTTTTAATTTGGTTTATGAATGTGTTTGGTGGTTCGTTTGGACTGTAAGACTGTGATGAAAGTGAAAGGCTAATTGTACAATATTGGTTGACAATTTAGCTGTAGAAATTCTGTGGGATGTTCGTATCTGGCTCTTTGGAACATTACTTGGAAATGCTGTTTTTATGTTAAAAAAAAGCCTCTCTGCTGACAAGTTATTCTCTATCCATTTTCAATTTCCACCACCCCATTAAAAAGATCCCTTCTTTAGTTTCTCTGTGCATTACAGTAATGGGCAATCTTGAAGCGGTTGGTGAATGAAACCAAGCAATCGACTCACCAAACTCTTACCGAGTCATCTGCTTTGTTAAACAACTCCTCATCTCCTGTATTTTACACTCCTTCAAGGCATGTTTCATCTCCTGTAATTTTGAGGAATACAATGGAGAATCCAGCTTGGTATACTCAATATACTCCTTACCAAGCTGAGATATCTCAGGGGAGATTGGAATCTTTGCTTAGTTATCAAACTATGATTACCCATCTTACCGGTTTACCTTTGTCACATGCTTCATTGTTTCTGGAGTTTTGGTTCAGTATCCAGGGACTGAAGCTGAAGTTTTGGATTACGAGGAGTTCGATAAAAACGCTCATGCTAATATTGTTGGGGTTGACCATGTTGAAGCCTCCCAGTGAATTTGGAGCTGATATTGTTGTCGGCTCCGCTCAAAGGTTCAGGGTTCGCAGAGATTCCGCTATTCGCAGAGATTTCTCGATTCCAAAACGCAAAATTTGTAGGCCTTATCACTGAGTACTATGGTATGTCCTCTGTTTCTCAAGTAATTTCTGTTACTTGGTTCGAGTTATTGCTTATTGGGCTTGGTGATTTCAATGTTGCTGATATCCTGTTTATTTGGTTTTTACACGATATAATCTTGATTTAGCATTGTTGAGTTTTCCTATTGGTGAACATAAAGCGTAACTGTAATTGGAAAGTTGGATTCACACTGTTAAGGTCTATAATTAGGAAGCCTAAACTGATTCTAGGCTTTGGCTTCAATATATACTCAAAAGGGGATTTTTAAATAACTAAATATATATAAGGGGTAGGTTTTAGATATCTTAAAACTTGTTGTATTCCTTGTTGCCACTATATGAAGAATATTGTAAGTGTGCTTGCTTGTTTTCGTTTAAATATGCACTGATGTTAAAGGCGCGCCTTACTCAGGGTGCGGGGCGCGCCTCGCCATACCTTAGGCAAGGTAGCATACCTCGGACGCGCGCCTTTTGGTGTGCGCCTCGAGGACACTTTTCTTTTCAGAGTATTATCTATCTTATTTCAAAATGTGTTCCTCATCTATTTTTAAGAGTTTTAATAATAATTTAAGGTTACATATTTCTAATTCAATTCCTATTATGACTAGATTAATTCAAGATTAGATATTCCTAATGCAATATGAAAATTTCACACATATATATACATCTAACAATTCAAGACTATGATTAGTGCATGTAAATATGTATGCTTCCATTCTTGAAACGTTCCCATGTCCTGGATCAATACAAAGTATTTAATAAATATTTTAATATTTTGAATGAACTTTTTTATTATATAAATTTTTTTTTGTATATTTTCAGTTTTTTTATATTAAATATGGCAAAATTGTGGTTGGACTAATAAATATGAAACTTAAACTAAGAAATCTCGCTTGTCCACACTACAATCCAATAACTATATCTTCCCTTAATATTTGCCATTTATATCCAATTAATTTTTCACTTCATTTTGTCTTTATTATTTGTCCGTAAATGATAGAAATAAATAGAAACATACTAGCGAGGGTCCTTGGGGACTTCAGAACCTGGACGTTTAAGATTGTGTTCATTCATACAATATCAACCGTTATTTAGAGTAGCCCCAAAAATATTATTAGTAGCAATTCTTGTCACTTTTAACTTTGTAGTCATGTATGTTTTCATAGGGTCAAGTTATAGTCTCATGTTCATTTATTTCAATATCTTTCAACCCAATCACTTGTATTTCTGTTAATTGGTCTTTTTCATTTATTATATTATGCAGTCTTGTTTAGGTTCATTATATTATTGGGTTATTGTGGCCATGACCTAAAATTACTACAACCACTAAGATCATCTGGAAATAAAACATATATAACATTATGCAAACAAACATACACCAAATTAGAATAGAACATTTATATAAGATTAAGCAAATAAATTTCAATGGTTAGACGAAGTCCAAATAGAAGATTACACATTAGGGAAATATATGCAAACACCACATTTATAGGATTCTTTTCGTATTTACTCAACTATCTATTTCTTTAGCTTTATACTACTTTTTTGGCTTTTGGTTTTCTCTTTACCACACTTCTTTATTCCATTTAACAACCTTTTCTCTAATATTTAATTTAATTTTCACAATTTAAAACGACTATATTTCACAAACCATTAATTTTTTCAACATGAGCCTTTAGAATATTGTTCGTCTTATTTTTATCTTTAAAACAACATCCATTGTGAATTTTTTAGAGCAAAAAAATTACCGCAATCTTATACCAGTATTTTACTACCTTTATACCAGGTATAAGGGCTTTTTTTTGCTTTAAAGAGAACAATGATTCTCATATTTTATGGTATTTACCTAAAAATAAATGAAAAATTGGTGCTATAAAGTCATTATACCACTCTTATATCATGTATAAGAAATTACGAAAAATGGTAAAACTGGTATAAGACTGTGATAATTTTTTTCTGATAAAATATTCAATATGGATTTTGTTTTAAAGATAAAAATAAGACGAACAAAATATTCTAAAGGCTCGTGTCAAAAACATTAACGGTTTGTGAGATATAATCGTTTTTAAGTTACAAAAATCAAATTAATTAAGAGAGAAAGTTGTTACACTAAGAGTTATTATACTCGGATAAAAACATAATTAAAAATTAAAATATTGTAATTAAAAAAGAGTGTTGATGGTTAATAAAAATAAAATTTTTATGGTGGTATTTACAAAATTGAAAACCAAAATCTTGTATTTAGGTAAGTTGGCCTCTATATTAACATGTTAGGAACATTAAACTGAGGTTGAAATATCAAGGTGGCTGTGGACACATAGAGAATAACTTAATTGGTTAATTTTGATTATAATAAGAGTTATAAAAGAAAAAGAACATATTACATCAGTGTTATCGTAGTGTACCGCTTGATTCAATTGGTAAAACAAAGTACCATACTAACTCTGGTATGATACAATAAAAAATAGTGATATACAAAAACCACGAGTAATGGAAATAAAACCCAAGAGAAACAACTGTGAAATAAAATGAAACCTTTTCCATTCAGGAAATAGGAAAAATATTTCCTATTCCTAACATAACAATAATTACTTCTACTGCAATTATAATTTCAATCCTTTCCCATACAGGAAAAAGAACAATATTTGAATCGCAAATCCAAGTCCTAACATAACACTGATTTCTTTTCATTATATGAAATATCCACTTCATTCTATTACCATTCGTCTCTTTCTTTTTCCTTCTTTTCTTCAATGGAGCCTAGACCCTTTTTAGAGCTCTCAACCTTTGCCTCCGAAACTCAATCAACTCAGAAGAATCAAATAAAGCGTAAAGTTTCCACCGTATTGACACTTTCTTGCAACTCTCCAAGCAAAAAGATGCAAAAGGCTGCCGAAAAGAAATATAATAAGATCACCATTGCTAGTAGTAAAAGCATTGATCTTTCCGATGGTACCAGAAATCTACTCGGTGAAGCTTTCTTTCCAGGAATAAAGACGGAAAGATTCGCAGAAGAAAAAGAAAATGCTAGGGTTTCAACCGAGTTGAGTCTTTCTCTTACTTCCAATTCTCTTAACACTAACAACTCGAAAGTGAATCGAAAGAATATAAGTTGCTGTCATCCTTGGGATGGGGTAGATGAAAACGGGGTTTCGACAAAACTCTGTTTGTCTGATGAAACTTGGAATACTAGTAGAGTTGAGGATCCTTGGAAAATTAAGAAAAAGTTAACGAGCACCGATTTAGGGGGTAGTTCAAGGCTTCTGCTGCCATCGAGTGAAGTGAAGAAGCATTTGTTTCCAATGTTGAGGGCCATAGAAGAGAACGAAATTGATGTTACGGTTTTCGATCGCGATACGGAAACTGAGTACAATTTGAAGCTCATGAGATGGAAATCTTCTGGTGCTTATGTTCTGAAGGAAGGATGGAATCCTGATTTTGTGAAGAGAAGGTGTTTGAAGGAAAACGACATCGTTGGTCTTTATTGGGATGTGCCTACTTCAAGATTCCATTTTTCTCTTCTGCAAAGAGCTCGACAGGTTAGGGTTTTTTAGGGTTTCGGTTCTTTTAGTTTCATTGATTATTTGTTTGTTTGTTTGTTGGTAAATTACAAATTTAGAAATCGGATTTATTTGTATTTTATTTAAAATAATAACTGTTGAATATTTTAGGTTAATTGATATTCATATCTTTAATTACATTTATTGATTACTTGTCCAACTTAGTTTTGAACGATTATTTCTTTAATTACCAACATTATGTCCTCCCCTGTGCCTTATTCATATTGATTCATATACTATATTACTTAAATTTTGATGATTCTCACGGCTAATTATGACAACGCTTATTATGTTACTGGTAATACTAAAATTTCCGTTTGTAATTTGTTCGGAATTGTCTCTCTTATCAAATTGATTGTTCTAGGAATTTTGAATTGGTCATTTTTACACTTGAAATTGATCCTTCGATTTGATTTCGAAGTAATAAGAACAATAACTTTGGAAATCAAGCGGGGTTTGTTTCTTTGTGATGCTCACATTGTGTTTGATAAATGTCTCTAAGAATTTGAGCCAAAAAAGTGCTTGGGTGCTAGAAAACCTCAAATACACGTTGAGGGATAATTAATTGTTTGTGATGTAAATAACAACCCGAACATGATACTTTCGTGTTCTTGATTTTCTTGTTCTCACCTTGAGAGCTAGAATTGATTTAATCTAATAGAATATCTTACCTTGATGAGGATTTTTAACGGTGGCGGAAATCTTTTCCGTTTACCTTTTCCCTCCCTGGGTAATTTCAAAAAAAATTGTAACTTATTCTTTTAATGGTATGAGTAGTGTATATATATACTGATCTGCTTGCTTTTATTTAGTGCTAGTCATCCATTTGTGCTAGCTAGTGTATGCACTCGTATGCTTCCGTTTTTTCCAATAAGAATATGCTTCCTTTTATTTGCCCTTGATAATGCCCATTTTTTTTTGGAGAATCCAATTAAATTGAATTATTTTGTACATTTTTATTGTTTGGAATTAAACTAAGTAATGAAATCTATTCATCCAAGAACCGAATTTTCGCAAATGTGAAGATTAATAATCATGAAAAAGAAATGACAGGCATGATTATTTAGGGATTCATTTTGGTTGAACTTTGTAATGTTTACTACTCCTATATAACTGATTAGTATGACATATTATCATAATAAAGAAAATAATTTATTTTAAATTCACATTTTATTTCATATAAATTTCTTAATAATTAATTTATGCGAGTGAAGTTTTCAAAAGAAGAAATTTATTTTAAAATCAATTCAGTTAAATGTGTTTTCAAAATTGAAGTTATAAATTTACTTTGTCTTGAATAGACCAGTCTGTGAGTTGGGTTGAGATGGATTTGGATTGAGACGAGTTTGGGCTGGGCCTAATGGGCTTTTATTTATTAATGCTCATTTCATCGAATCCATCCCAACCCACTTAAAATATTTTTCGGGCCGGGCTCGGGTTGGGTTGGAATGAGTTCCGGTTCACTCAAAAAAATGTACATATATATTATTACAAAATATATTAAATTATAAATACCGTATATTAATATTTTTTATCCCAATAATATTATTTTAAAATTTTTACGAATAAGAGTGGTACAAAACATTTTTTTAACCAATAATATTTATATTTTTTAACTCAATAATTAAAATTATATTACATAATATGTGTAGAAATTTATTTTTGTATACTAAGAATACGGGCCAGACCTCCCAATGTGATTTGAGACTATTCTCAAACCCAAGCCATATACTTTACGGGTTTCAACGAATTTGGCCAATACATTACAGACTTGGGCGGGCCCCGAAGTTCACAAACAGGTCTAATTTTGAATGTAATCAATATATATATATATATATTAAATATTGCAACTATATGTTGGATTAGAACTAGAAGACTATTTGTTGTAAAAAGAAGGCTTAATGCATAGTTAAACCCCTTAACTTGTTAATTTTTATCACTTGACGTCTCCAACTTCCATGTCTTTACCAATCCCGTGAACTTGACAAAGTGTTCACTGCATCGCCCTCAGTGCCACATGACACTTTTGTGATTGATGTCACTTTTCAAATATGTCAAATTTTTTATTTTCCTCTCTCCAATCAAAAGGTGACACGTGGCATTGAGGGGCTCCAGTTAGACCTGGGCATGGGTCGAGATGGGTCGGGTTTGGGCCTGGCTCAATCGGGCCTAGCTAAAAAATTAATAGCCCATGCCCAGCCCAACCCATAGAAAATAAAAGTTGGGTTCGGGGCCGGGCTTTTATAAAATAATCAAAATCCAAGTCCGACCAATGGGCCTGCCAATTAATATATATAATTAAAAAATGAAATCTTTTTTAATAAAAAATTATTATAATAATAGATAAATTTCCAATATCAGTCATAAAAATGAGTTTAGATGGTAAACTTTTCAAAAAAAATTTAAAATTTTCAACAATTATTAGTATTGTAAATAATAAATATATATTTATTTAATATGTTTATTATTAGTTTTGGCCGAGCTTGGTTTTAGGACTAAAACAAAGCTCATCACATACTTTATTCAGGCTTCTTCGAGTTCGGGCCGGGCCTATTATCCGATTAGTTCCTCCAAACCTGACCCATGAAAGGAGGTCATGGGCGGGTCGACGGGTCAATAGCCAGGTCTAGCTACAGTAATCACTTTTGCCAAGTTCAGGGGTTGGTAAAAACATTTGTAAGTTGGAGGCGGTAAGTAATAAAAGTTATAGAGTTAAGGGGCTAAGTATGTATTAAGAAAAAAAAACGCAAAATTTAACACGTTTGTTATGAAATTAAAAGAGTAAACTTCAAAAACATGCCCTGTGATTTGACCGTTTTGCAAAAGGTCCTTGTGAAATTTTTTGTTTCAAAAGGGTGCTTGTAGTTTCCAAAGTTAGCAAAAACATGCTTCTCAAAATTTTAAAACCACATTTTGAAGGATAATCTCGGTTATTTTTAATAAATTCAACATTCCTATATTTCAACTATATTATTTGTGTATTATTTATCAAGATTTGAGTAAATTTCAAAATTTTGTCATTTTGTTATGAATTTTTAAAGTCATCGTCACTTTTTAATTAATATAAATATTTGTACTTCTCAAAAAATTTTAAAATTTATCACTAATGTGTATTGTATTTTTATAAACAAAGCTGCAAAATTTCATTTCAAAATGAAAAACATTACCTTTTCAAATGTAGTTTCAAAATTTTGAAAAGCATGTTTTACTAACTTTTGAACTATAGGCACCATTTTGCAAGAAAAAATTTCACAAAAACTTTTTTACAAAACAATCAAAACACATGACATATTTTTTAAAGTTTACCCAAATTAAAATCCCGAAAAAGTGTAAAATGAATCATTTTCTAGGTATATTTTAACGGTCATATTAAAATCCGAGCACAACAATGAGAGTATCATGTACAACAATAAAATGCTAAACTGAAATTATAATTTCCTAAAATATCAGTACAATTTATTTTTTATCCCGCGCAAATCCTACTTATATAAATAGTTAAATATCCGTTATTATTCTCTTCAATTTCTTCTGCTCCCATTCATTCCTCTGTTTCTTTTTGCTTTGTATTCTTGAATGGAGACACCCTTCATTGCCTCCAATTCTCAATCAACTCATCCAAATCAAAGAAACCGTAAAGATGAAGAAAATGTCAAGAGTTGCGAACGAGTTGAGTCTTTCGTTTACATCTAATTCTGATAAAATTAACAACTCGAAAGTGAATCTAAAGAACAAAAGTTCCAGTCATTGTTGGGATGGCACTGATGACAAGGGGGTTTCGAAAAAACTCTGTTTGATTGATGAATCTTGGATTACCAGCAGCGATCAGAAACTCAGCAACTCGTCAGAAACTCACTCAACTCAGCAAAAGCAAACGAAGAGTAAAGTCTCGCAAGTTTCCCCTGAATTGACACTTTCTTGCAACTCTCCAAGCAAGAAGATGCCAAAGGCTGCTGAAAATAGTAAAAGTGTTGATCTTTCTGACGGTACAAGAAATCTACTCGATGAAGCTTTCTTTTCAGGATTAAAGACCGGAAGATTTTTAAAGATGGTGAAGAAAATTTCAGAGTTTCAAACGAGTTGAGTCTTTCTTTCGACAAAAGTTGGGATGGCGTAGATGACAAAGGGGTTTTGACGAAACTCTGTTTGTTTGATGAAACTTGGATTCCTAACAGAGTTGAGGATCCTTGGAAAATTAACCGAGCATTGATTTAGCGGGTAGTTCAAGACTTCTGCTGCCATCCAGTCAAGTGAAGAAGCATTTGTTTCCAATGTTGAGGGCTATATGTTTAAAAAAAATTAAAATTTTCAATTATTATAAATAATAAATATACATTTATTTGATATGTTTATTATTAGTTCGAACCGAGTTTAGATTTTAGGACTAAAATTAAGCTCATCTCATACTTTATTCGGGCCTCTTCGGGTTCGGGCCGGGCCTCTTCTCTAATTAATTTGTCCAAACCCGGCTAATGAAACGAGGGCATGGGCGGGTCAGTTCCCAGGTCTAGCTGCAGTGAACACTTTTGCCAAGTTCAGAGGGTTAGTAAAGACATATGTAAGTTGGAGGCGGCACGAGATAAAAGTTGCCAAATTGAGGGGGCTAAATATGTATTAAGAAAAAAAAAGAAACATACAATTTAACGCGTTTGTTATGAAATTAAAACCCCAAATAAAGAAGAAAGAAACTGAAAATTCAAAATTTAAATATTCCCGACTCTTAAAAAAAATCCCAAATAAATGTTAAAATTTATCGTTTTCTGGGTATATTTTAACGGTCATATTATTAAAATCGAAACACAACAATGAGAGTCTCGTAATATGCTAAACTGAAATTATAATTTCATAAAAAATCAGTTAAATTTATTTTTTATCCCGCGCAAATCCTAGTTATATAAGTAGTTAAATACTCGTTATTATTCCCTTCAATTCCTTCTGCTCCCATTCACCCCTCTGTTTCTTTCTGCTTCCTATTCTTCAATGGAGATTAAACCCTTGATTGCCTCCAAAACTCAATCAACTCATCCAAATCAAAGAAAGCATAAATGTCAGAGTCTAGAAGATGAAGAAAATTAGTTGAGTTGATTCTCTTACTTCTAATTCTGATAAAATTAACAACTCGAAAGTGAACCGAAAGAAAATTAGTTCCAGTCATCTTTGGGATGGCGTAGAAGAAAATGGGGTTTCAACTAAACTCTGTTTGTTTGATGAATCTTGGATTACCAGCAGCGATCAGAAACTCAGCAACTCGTTAGAAACTCAGTCAACTCAGCAAAAGCAAAGAAAGCGTAAAGTTTCCACTGAATTGACACTTTTTTGCAACTCTCCAAGCAAGAAGATGCAAAAGGCTGCTGAAAATAGTAAAAGTATTGATCTTTCCGATGGTACAAGAAATCTAGTCGATCAAGCTTTCTTTTCAGGATTAAAGACCCAAAGATTCAAAGATTGTGAAGAAAATTCCGGAGTTTCGAACGAGTTGGGTTTTCCTTTTACTTGTAATTCTGGTAAAATTAGAAGGGGTTTCGACAAAAGTTGGGATGACGTAGATGAAAACGGGGTTTCGACAAAACTCTGTTTGTTTGATGAAACTTGGATTACTAAAAGAGTTGATCAGGATCCTTGGAAAATTAAGAAAAATTTAACGAGCATTGATTTAGGGGGTAGTTCAAGGCTTCTGCTGCCATCCAGTCAAGTGAAGAAGCATTTGTTTCCAATGTTGAGGGCTATAGAAGAGAATGGAAATAATGTTACGGTTTTCGATTGTGATACAGAAACTGTGTACAATTTGGAGTTCAATAGATTGAAATCTTCTGGTGCTTATGTTCTGAATGGGAGATGGAATCCTGATTTTATCAAGAGAAGGGGTTTGAAGGAAAACGACACCATTGGTCTTTATTGGGATGTCCCTGCTTCAAGATTCCATTTTTCTCTTCTGCGAAGAGCTTGACTGGTTAGGGTTGTTTAGAGTATCGGTTCTTTTAGTTTCATTAACTGTTTGTCGGTTGGTAAACTACAATTTTGGAAATTGGATTTGTATGTAACTATTCTTTAAATAATAGTACCATGGATCGTTTATGTTAATTGAGCTCATTTGGACTGCAATTTGCTTTGTTTTTAGATGATAAAATCGAGAGATTTTGATTGTTCGGGATGCTTTTGTAATTTACCTTATATCAAGATCGATACTTCAATAAGGTACTACTATTATCTAGGGTACATATTTTACATGTTAATGTGTGTTTTCTGAATTTTTAATTCAAACTGTACCATTTGTGCTTTTTTTTAATTGTGGAAGAGAAGGCAATACAGTGAAATGAGTCTACTTTTTGTCTGCTTGTTACTTTACTACCTAGTACCTACATTCCCTGTTTTTGTCTTCATATTGGATTTTCCTTTTCAAAATTCTTCAAAAAAAGTTATATTGTGGTTGAATGTCATACAATTGGTGTCACTGATCCGTGTTTGGTGGTTCGTGTTGACTGTAAAATTTTAGTGCAAGTGAAAAGGCTTCGTTGAAAGAACGAATAGGGAGACTCAGATACTTTTCTTTCCAAAGCTAACAGAACATTGATTAACACTTTCAATGGTATTAACCAAGGAACCTGCTTAATGGTAAAGATGCAACCTCTAAGGCTATTTTCGTTTTCATTCACTAAAAACGTTATTCAGATGCTTTGACCATTGCTTGTATATAGCTTCCTATTTATTGTTCTATTGAATATCAGGAACATTTTTATTTATGAAGCTTGTAATTTCCATTGTAAATTTTCCGTTATTTAGCCATTGTCTTTCATGATTTGGGTTGTCAATTCAGATGCTGTCTGCAGTTTGCAATTACTCAGATACTTTTCTTTCCTGTGCTAACAGACCATTTAGGAGTTAACTAATCAATCGGTCTATTTCGTGTTCTAAAAGATCCATTATCATAATACCGAAGTTCGTACATGAAGTTTATTTTTATCCGTGGCTCGAGTTTTTCATGCAGTTTGCAGGTTTGAGAACATTTTCTAACACATTGGCTTTTTGAGTTGAAATCTTACAAATGGTAAAATTTGTAGGCCCAAGTACCGAGTGAGTAGTAAGCTATCTCCTCTGTTTCTTGCCTTGCCAATTTACTTCTTTCAAGTTGTTGCTTATTGGGCTTGATGAGTTCTGTGTTGCTGATGTCCAGTTTATATGGTTCATGCTGGAGATGAGATAGTGCCATTGATGGATCTTGGTATGAAACTCTAATGTTGCTCTTATCTTAATTTCAGAAAATTTTGAGTTTTCCTAAAGTTGAATATCAGGATTTAACTGTAACTGGAAACTTGGATTGCTACTGTTAAGGTCTATAATTAGGAAGCCTAAACAGAATCTAGGCTTTGGCTACAATATATGCTCAAAAGTGGATTTTATTTGACCCCATTGCCAACATGGATATGCTTTGTTATGATATTGTTATCCACCACAATTATTGGAATTGACCACCACGAAATATGTTTTGAGTGCCATCTTTTTGTTCATTTTAGTTATAAGTTTAGCCAAATGTAAACTATGATACTAATTTCATTAGAAACAAATATATAACTAAATATATGTTGCGTGCTTGCTTGTTGTCGTTTAAATATGTATGCTTCAATTCTTGCTGTTCCAGAGTCTTGGAATCCTCAGATACAATGATGTTGTTATTGTTGAGTGATGCTGATTGTAGTAAAATGCATAATCGATCTGAATTCGAGCATCCGTCGAGATTGCAAACTCAGGTTATTTTGGTATGATCATATGGAGCACCGGTGGTTCGAGTGACTAATTTTTTAATATAAATACTCAAGTCCGGTTCGTGCTCGACCGGAAGAATAATAATTCATGTAAAAAATGTAATATTTAAATTTTACAATATCTTTTACCATTTATTTAAATATTCAAGTAAAAAATGTAATTATAGGTAAAATTTAGACATATGTATAGCAATTATCTATCTTTTTTTACTCTTTTTAATTTAGCTGAAAATTTAAATGAAAACTATTTAAGGACTTTGGAGCCTCGCTTGAGAATGACCTCTTAAACGGATTCAAATCTGCTGTCTCCAAATTGGTGACCCCTTCCATGTCCCCCATTTAAATATTGACGTGTCTATTTTTATTATTATTTTATTCTTTTTTAATTTATCTCTCCTATAAACATAACACATGTCAAGTGATGAATGGAGGGACATGGAATAAGACACCAATATAGGAATAGTAGATTTGAATCCGTCTTAAACATAGTCAAGCCAGTTCAAGCCCCTAGTCTTAAATTGTGGGCTGTGACAGGCTTTAGTTCCTATTTTTAGTAAAAACAGAAAAGCCCGACAAGTTCTAATTCGAACCTGATTTTGCTCGCATAAGGAACAAGTCTAGCGTATATTAATAAATACGGTATCTATACTAAAAAATTGCTTGTCCACTACAATCCAACAATGTCTTCCATTAAAAAGACTTATAACAGTGGATGGAGAGAGTACCAAGGGTCCTTGAAGACATCAAACATTGGAGTTTTTCATTTATAAAACATCAGCAGTTATTCATATCTTTATTTGGAGTGGCGACAAAAATATTACTAGTAGCAATTCTCGACACGTTTAATTTTGTAGCCGTATATGTTTTTATTATGGTTTTCAGAACCGGACCGGCCACCGAACCGATGAAGGCAGTAGTTCATGGATTTAAGGTTCAACCGAATTAAATCGGTGGTCAAACCAGATTTTCTTAAAACATGTAAAAATACTAAATATTTTATATAATTTGATATTAAACATGTAATATAAGTTATATTCATATAAAAATTAATAATATTAAATGAAATATTCTATAATTTAAAGTTATATTTCAAATAAAAATAAAATATAAGATAATAACTAATATAATCTAATGAAAGAATTCAAACCGCATTCTATATTGTATAGATTGGATAAAAAAGTTAATAAATTTGATTTATGATATATATAAATTACGCGTTAAAAGAATTAAAATTTATACACAATATGTAAAATAAAAAAATTATATATCCATTTAATATAAATTTAATCAAAAAACTTAGAGTATCGTTACTTAAAAAATTTATATGTTATTTCGTTATGAAAAACATTCAAAGCTGTTATTGAAAGAAATATTTTAAATTTAATAAAATGTGTAGTATATGAAATAAAAAATATTTATTATGGTTTTTTTATAATAAAATATTATTAAAATAATTTAAAAATCAATAATATATAATATAAAAGTATATAAGGAGAAAATGTTACCACTTGTGTGTGGTAGCTTAGTTGGTAGAGCATGTATTGAAACATATGTTGGAGGTTTTGTGTTCAATTCCCATCACCAATAATTTTAAAAAAAACATGATTTAAGATAACCGAAAACCGATTATCGGTTGAACCAGTCGATTCTCGATCAAATCGGTCGGTTCAATCGTTCGTTGACCGATTCTTGACTATATCTAGAATCCAATCAAACCGGACCAGACCAAGCACCGATTCTGATCAAACCCGATCCGACAGGCCAGTCCGATCTGACAAACCGATCCGGTCTGATTTTCAAAACCATGGTTTTTATTGGGTCAGGACTTATATTAATTATTAGCTCATGTTCATTTATTACAATATCTTTCAACCCAATTAGTTGTGTTTATGTTTATTGGTCTTGTTCTTTTATCATATTATGCATTCTTGCTTAGGTGCATCATCTTGGGTTATTATGGCATGGCCTAACATTACTACTCCCTCTATATCTAAAAGTATGTGATTCTAACCTAATCATCAAAACTAATGAAATATTTATCACACTGTAAAATGATTAATTTATTCTTTAATTTTTAAAAAATTCTCTTAATTCTTAATTATTGCTCAAAATCATTTATCTCTCCTAGTTAATTCAAGGTTAAATTAAGAAAAATATGACAAAAATGCATTGATATTCTAAAATGACAAATTTTTGAAAAAACAACAAACTTTTAAAAATATAGAGTACAATAGTATATATGACTAAGATCATATGACATTTTTGGCTTTTAGTTTGGGGTTTTTGTGGAGAGAAAGTGAGAATAAAACATATATAACGTCATACAAACAAACAAATATCGTTATACAAAATATGTTGGAACATTATATTAGATTGCTCATAAAAATTCCAATGGTTACACGAAATCCAAATAGAAGACCACATATTAACATGTTACTAGTACTAAACTGAGATTGAAATATCAAGGTAGCTGTGGAAACATAAAGAAGGACTTGGTTAATTTTGAATATAAAAAAGAATCATTAATATAACTAATAAGTTCGTTGGAATTTCCCTTCGCTGAAAAAAGAAGTCTTTATATAAGTCCATTTGCTAACACCACAGAGAAAATTAGAACCTGGGTTTGGTTTCTGCAAGGAGTCAATAAGAATGCCAACCTAGTTGGAATGCTTATCTTCCATTGCGATTTTTAAACCTTTTCGTTTATTAAAAAATGGGTTTTGAATATAAGAATAATAAAAAAAACATATGAGAACATATTACATCTATGTTGTTAATGCTATACTATACCGCTCGGTTCAACCATACCATCACTGACTCCTATACGATATAGTAAAACAATAGTGGTAAAAAAAAATCACGAGCACAACAGATTTCAAATGAAAAAAAAATCTTGCAAAATGACAAGTCGAAGTATATTTAAAATGGAATAAACATATATTTTATACTTATATTATAAATACATTGATATAAAAAAAAGTACTCTTACATCTCAATTATTTTTAAGATATTAATAGTCCAAGAAAATCAATAGTTAAACATCGATTAGATCAGTAACATCATATATCAGTAATTCCCAAATTTGATGCCTACCGTTATGGTAACATGTTTCCACTGAATTGACACTTTCTTGCAACCCTCCAAGCAAGAAGATGCAAAAGGCTGCCGAAAGGAAATATGATAACATCATCATGCCTAATAGTAAAAGTATTGATCTTTCCGATGGTACAAGAAATCTACTCGGTGAAGCTTTCTTCTCAGGAATAAAGACGGAAAGATTTGAAGATGGGGAAGAAAATGCCAGAGTTTCAACCGAGTTGAGTCTTTCTCTTGCTTCTAATTCTCTTAAAACTAACAACTCGAAAGTGAATCGAAAGAATATAAGTTGCCGTCATCCTTGGGATGGGGTAGATGAAAACGGGTTTCGACAAAACTCTGTTTGTTTGATGAAACTTGGATTACTAAGAGAGTTGAGGATCCTTGGAAAATTAAGAAAAAGTTAACGAGCACCGATTTAGGGGATTGTGCAAGGCTTTTGCTCCCATCGAGTGAAGTGAAGAAGCATTTGTTTCCAATGTTGGAGGCCATAGAAGAGAACGGAATTGATGTTACGGTTTTGGATTGTGATACGAAAACTAAGTACAATTTGGAGTTCAAGAGTTGGAAATCTTCTGGAGCTTATGTTCTTATTGGGAAATGGAATCCTTATTTTGTGCAGAGAAGGGGTTTGAAGGAAAACGACATCGTTGGTCTTTATTGGGATGTCCCTACTTCAGCTTTCCATTTTTCTCTTCTGCAAAGAGCTTCACTGGTTAGGGTTTTTTAGGGTTTCGGTTATTTTAGTTTCATTTATTGTTTGATTATTTGTTGGTAAAATAAAATTTTAGAAATCAGATTTATTGTAACTAATAACTATCCTTTCAATAATGCAATGAATTTTTTTTATGTTTAACTTGATGTTCGTATCTTTTTTTTTTTATAAATATGGATTTTGTAGATGTTGGGTATTGAAACCAAGACCTCCCACCTCCTCTTCTTTTTATTTTTGGAGATGTACCAATTAAGCTGCACCTAATTGGTAGTGATGTTCGTATCTTTAATTATAGTAATCCATTCCTTGTTCAACTTGTTAAATATCGATGTTACATACAATAAGAATTGATGTCCATTGATAACACTTGTAACTCTTATTCCAATATTTATGTTCATAACTCTCCCTCATTTACTTGTATTAATCCATGTAACTTGTGTCTTTATAAGTTCATCTTCGTTGCCTATAAATATAGGCTTATTATGATTACAATAGACAAGTATAATGGACATATTAATTTCCCTCTCTTTATCTTCCTTATATACTCTACTATTTTTCTATTGCTTATATTCTTATTGATTCATATTATTTCTAACACGTTATCAGCACGAGTTTGCTCTTTTGATCAATACAAAAAGAATATTATTCAATTGATGTGATGAAAAGAAATGTTATGGTGATGGATTTTCAAAGGAACGATGTTTCGTGCAAGAATGGATTGCAATCGTTCATTTTAACTCATCAAGATTCGGTTATGTACAATAAAGAATATATGAATTCCATAGTACTATCTCTCTATCTTTGTTTCTTTTCTCTTCATTCATATTATGTATATTCTTGTTGATTCATATTATTTCTAACACGTTATCGGCATGAGTTTGCTCTTTTAATCAATACAACAATAATATTATTCAATTGATGTGATGAAAAGAAATGTTATGGTGATTGATCTTCAAAGGAACGATGTTTTGTGCAAGAATGGAATGCAATCGCTCATTTTAACTCATCAAGAATCAGGTATATATATTTTATGAGTTTTTTGTGGTATTACTCTTTTGTTTAAATCTGAGTTACAAAAGTTTGTTGTATGTTTATTCTAAAAGGTATTAGAATTGTTATAGTCGACGATAAAAGATCCAGCAGATCTTTTGTTGAAAATTATTATACAAGCGCTAGCGATTTCCACCTAAAATGGAAATTACAAATGATGAAAAATTACAAATTGATGAATAATTTCTACCAGAAGTGGAAAAATTAAATTTGATGAATAATTTTCCCCCGAAGTGGAAAAATAAAATTGTGAATAATTTCCACCTGAAGTGGAGAGTAAAATTGAAGCCTAATAACCACCAGAAGTGGAAAATCGAAGCGCGGCCTAATAACCACAAGAAGTGGAAAATTGAATTGTTATTTTGATAAAAGGAAATGATTTCTTTCCGATATTTATTGACGTCAAGGCTAATGAAACAATTTTATATATTGAAAATAGTCAAATATTATTATGAAAATAATTGGAATGAATGTTACCATTATATTGAATAACACATTTTGTAAATGCTCCAGAAGAGCCAGAATAAATGTACCAAGGGGATAAAATTTGTTCAATGCTTCAGAAGAGATAGTATTAAGGTACTAAAAAAATTATTGAATGCTCCGGAACAACTAATATTATATGTTAAGGGGACAAACAAATTATTGAATGGTCTGAAAGAGCCAATGTTAATCTACCAATGAGATTATTATTATGAATAATGCATTACATTCCACAATTTCTCACATATGTTTATTGTATTTTAAAATATTCACAGAAATAAATATTATTGAAAGTGTGAGTGAAGACATTAAAGAATGCCTTCATGGTACATATATTTTCTGGCCAGTTTAAATATAAACCAGAAGTTTATAAATTTAGATGCTTAATTAAAATTTGGCACGATCGACTAGGCAATCCTGGTTCAATATTGATGAGAAAAATTATTGATAATGCACACGGACATCCACTGAAGAACCTAAAGTTTCTTCAAAATAATGTATTATTTTGTATTGATTGATCACAAGAAAAATTAATTATAAAACCTTATAGTAGTAAAGTTGTAAATGAGTCTTTGATATTTTTAAAATGCATATTGTGTGATATATGTGGTCTATTCATCCACGATTGTACCATTTAGTTCTTAATGTAGTCACTTCCCAAAGAAGTACAAGCACCTAGAGTTGATGTTTCAACTAAATGGTCACAACTCACATGTATGCTTTTTGTATATCAGTTGAGATTAAAATATGATCATCCTGTAGAATATGTTCAGGTACAAAATGGTATGATAGAACCATGTACAAAACGTCTGCATTTATTTGCACTACTATGATTATGCGAACAAATACTTTTGCATTTGTATGAGGATATGCAATATGTTTAAGACCAACAAGCTATTATGATTATTTTTCTCCTACAGTTAGCTTTTGTTATAAGCCCATTACTTCTCATCTAAGAGTTTTGTTATTCAATTTATGTGCATACAACTCCATAGCAACGGACCAAAATGGGTCCATCAAGGAGATTATTATTTTATATTAATATGAATCTTCATCAAGGATTAATTGAGCCTTTATAAAATTATATGCTCTTTGCAAAGATTGCAAATTTATTTTGATGAAAGCATTTTCCTAAAATTAGGCCCAGAAAGTAAAAAGACAATTTTAAAAAAGATAAATTTGTCTAATGCTTCATCGTTAATTTATATGGATCCTATAATAGGATGCAAAATGAAATTCCAGAAGAATAATTAAAAATAGCGCTAGAACACGCCGGAAGCGTGGATGAACAATTGGTTTAAAGGATAAAAATCCTTAAAAAAGAAAAATTCTCGAGAGATAATCCCATTGAGGATATATGTACTGATACACTTTCTACAGAAGTAATAGCACTTGAGGTGCGAACACCTGAAGTTGTTCAAAGTGAGGATATTCAAATAAACTATAATAGTAATCGAGTAAGAGATAAAACTATAGACCATATTTTGTCTATAATATGGCAATATACATATATTTTGCATGATCATTATTATCTTTCCCATACTATATTTTCTATAGTTTATGTTCTTGCATATCTGTATTTTTTTATTCTCTTGTGGTAGTTGCAATAACTTTTTCATGGCTTTTTGACAGTGAAAGAAAAAGTTAATATGCACTTGATGAATGTTGTTACAGCTTACCTAGTGATGTTTATATGAAAATTTTCCAAGGACTAAAATTGCAGGAAAAGTATGGCAAATGAGAATTTTATTCCATACAGTTGAAAAGATCTATGCACAAAGATAATTTGGACACATGTGGTAAATCAATAGCCAAAGATTATCTGACGATAATTTATGAAGATAATGTGCATTGCTCATTTGAAGGAAGAGTTCATGAAAGAACATATAATGAAGCACATTTCACTCAAATTTATCTTCGCTCGTGATCTTGATAAGATTGGTGTAATCATTATTCAATAAACTCGCTCCTACAACAATATGGAAGACCTCCTACATTTTTCATGATGTTGGCTTATCATATCGGAATGCGTCATCTTTGAGATCTTCAATATTCCTGCGAACAGGGGAGTAAACACTGTACTCTTTTTCCCTTATCCATAGGTTTTGTCCCACAGGATTTTCCTTAGTAAGGTTTTTAATGAGGCAGTGTCCCTTTCGCAATAATGGACATCAAAGGGGGAGTGTTAGATATCGATGTTACATAGAATAAGAATTGATGTCCATTGATAACACTTGTAACTCTTCTTCCAATATTTACGTTCATAACTCTCCCTCATTTACTTGTATTAATCCATGTAACTTGTGTCTTTACAAGTTCATGTTCTTTGCCTATAAATATAGGCTTATTATGTATACAATAGACAAGTATAATGGACATATTACTTTCCCTATCTTTATAATCCTTATACTCTACTATTTTTCTATTGCTTATATTCTTATTGATTCATATTATTTCTAACACAACTTTAATTTTTGAATAATTATTTCTTAATTACCAGCATTTTGTCATCTAGCCTAATCATCAAACACTGAATTTTGATGATCATTCTCAAGGCTGATTACGATTCTGAAGGTAATATTGAAATTTCTCTTTGTAATTTGCAATGTTATTAATACCAGACCGGATCTCATATCGGTAAAGCCAATGATACGCGGTATAATCGGTATGATTGGTGATTTTACCGATTTTTTATTTTTTAAAGCATAAATATTATTTCTGATTTCAAGTGGTTATTGCAACACTTTCTGGTTCTTTTACAACGCTTCTGCGTGTTGCCAGAGGTGTTTTGGAAAAATATAAATATTATTTAGGGTTTCCATTGGCTATTGCATCGCTTTTTGGCTCTTTACTTACGTTTTCTAAATGCTTAGCAACGCTTTTACTTGTTGCAGAAGGATTTTAGGAAAATCGAGTTTGAACGGGTACGCGAATTTACTAGTTTTTTCTAGTTCAACCCAATTTTCTCCATTTTTTACTAAAACCGATTTTAAATAAACCGTACCATAGCCATGACCGATTTGCAATAAAACTGGTTGAACCAGCCGGTACGGTATTGATAACATTGGTAATATGTTTGGGGTTGTATTGCTCTAATGAAATATGATGGTTATAGGTGTTTTGAATTGGTCAATTTACAATGCATATTAACTATTTGAAGATCATACTATTTGATTTCGAGGTAAGAACAATAAATTTGTAAATCACCACGTTTGTTTCTTTTTTATGCTTGCATTGTGTTTCATAAAATGTCTCTAAGAATTTGAGCCAAAAAAGCTCTTTGGTGCTGGAAAACTCCAAATGTAATGTGAATCAGGTTTCTAAGAAGGAAACAAAAATGGAAAATGTTATATAACTTGTAAGAATATTCGTGCTACAGTGCTGAAGAGCAACCTGCCAGCTACTGAATCAACCTTGGAAAAATGGCATGGTTCGATTATTTGGATGACTCTGTGTGTTCATTTGAATCTAACTTGATTGTGTGCACAAACATGTACGTAATTGTATAATGAGTCTATGAACTACAATTTGTTGATCTTAACAATATCACTCCAAAGACCCTAGACAATGAAAATCAAACTAAAATGTCCACTTATTTGTCCATTTTGAGATATATTCATGCTTAGATTTTCTTTCTTTTCAATTTTTTTTTTATAATTTCTACTTCTTCAGGTTTCATGAATGTGTGATATGCTGAGAATGTCTGATCCAACGACACTTCAGACTTGAGAAGTGTATATATATCTAGGATACCCTAATTACATCTTTGTTGGTGTAAATGGCAGATAGATGTAATGAGAAAATGGTAGATAGATGTAATGAGAAAAATTTGAAGGTGTGATATTGTTTTGGAGATAGTAACTTTTAATTTTGACATATTATGAATTATTAAGCGTTGAGGGTTCTTTTTATCCATCAATAGACTCGGTTCTCATTGTATAAATGATGATTTTAAAATCGGGCTAGGCGGGATTTTTCATAACACCGCCGCGATTTTAGGTAGTTAGGCGGTCCTAAGCGGTTAACCGATTTAGGCGGTCCTAGGCAGTCCTAGGCGGGGTTTTTGTTTCAAAAATCGGCCTAAGCGAGATTTTTCATAACACTAATTTTAAAATATAGTTTAAATTATATTTTTTATATTTTATATTATCATAATTATTTTTAGCTGAATTCATATTTTTATATATTAAAAAATATTTAAAAACTAAAAAATACAAATCCGTCTAGATCCCGCCTAGGTTCTAATTAGGCCCCGCCCAGGTCCCGCTCAAGCATTTTGAAACTTCGACCGCCTGACTAGCACCTAGCGCTTTTTAAAACATCATTATAAACCCCAAGGTATGAAATACATTTAGGGTGAGCATTAAATGCAAGTCCTAGGGCTCATAGATGAAAGGCTGGGCGCAACAAATTTTTGGGAAACTGTCCAATTCAGTTCATTTGGACAAAATAAATACCAAACCAATTCAATATAGAAAAAGAAAGTACCAAAATACTTTATATCAAAATGCCACAAACTAAATTACTTTTTCTTTTACCTTTATATGCCTATGCTATTGGGAAATATCTTTTTTTTGAAAAAAATTAGCTTGTTTTGCATTTATCTCTCAAACCATTCATTTTTTTGACATATCACTTTAGAGTTTTTTTGTTCATCTCATTTTACCTTCAAAACGTCATCCATTATGATATACTTTTTCCAAATTATTTTTGACCTATTACAAACCTATTACAAATCTGTTATAAGACTTATAACAGACTTATATTAGGTATATACTAGATATATAACAGTTCAATGGATATTGCAAATACAAAGAGACTTATATTAGACTTATAACAGATATATAGTAGATATATATTAGTTTAATGAGCATTGCAAATACAAAGAGACTTATATTAACCTAATATTAAACTTATAACAAATATATAGTAGATATATAACAGTTCAATGGACATTGCAAATACAAAGAGACTTATATTAGATTTATAACAGATATATAATAGATATATAGTAGATTTGTAACATATTTGTAATAGGTTTATAACAAATTCGTAATGTATATATTAGACTTATAAGAGATATATAATAGATATACAGTAGATTTGTAATAGGTTTGTAACAGATTTGCGATAGGTCAAAACTTTTGTTTTGAAAATATATCAAAATAAACGACATTTAGAAGATAAAAATAAGATGAATAAATAACTGTATAGCGACATGTCGAAAGAATTAACGGTTTGAGAGATACATTAAAAATAAGGCAAAAAGTTTTTTTAAAAAACTTTCTTTTTTTTGAAAATCTTAAAGAAACTTTCATAATCGCATGGGATATGCAATGAGCATACAAAGGTAAAAGAAAAGTAATTAAAACCCTGTTTGTTTGCGGGAAAATATTGTACAGGGGAAAATATTTTATTTAGGAGGATATTTTGCAGGAAAATAAAATATTTCCCTTGTTTGGAATATATACTTATAATATCTCTTAATTATTACATAATAGAATATTAAAAAATGTTAAATCCACAAACTTTAACTTAAAATGTTAAGTAGATAGAATTAAAATTATAAATATTTCAAGTGTATATACCTTTAATAATTTTTACTCATAATCAAAGTTTTATTTTTAGTGTGTAAAATTGTTAATGAAGGTAGTTCATGAACTTTTAACGAGGCTCGTGAATAAGTTCATGAACTAGCTCGTTACATTAATTATATAACCCTATGAACACTACAATGATTTCAAAGAAATATATATATATATATATATATATATATATATATATATATATATATATATATATATAATGCTAAATTGTAAATACTTTATTAATATTTTTTGTGCTAATAATATTATCTTAAACTTTTACGAATAAGAGTGGTACAAAATATATTTTTTTTAAAATAATATTTACATTGTTACCACACTAAATTTGGCAAAAATGCACCAATCCCCCACATTGCCACGTGTTAGCTTTTAATTAGAGAAAGAAGAATCAGGAGAAATGACATTTTTGAAAATTCAAACCAACCAGAAGCTGACACGTGGTATTGAGATGGCAACCCAATGCACTTTTGACAAATTCAAAGGGTTAATCGAAATTTTTGAAAGTTCAGGATCACATCCAACGAAAGCTGTCAAAGTTCAAATGGCTTTGGATACATTTGGCCCAGCTTTAATTATGTAAACTTGTGAATATTTCCCATTTTTGATGGCCTGCATTTATGAAAATGTAAACTTGTGAATATTTCCCATTCTGTGTTAAAAGTTAATTGAAATTAATTACAAAAAATCCTTCATTACCACATATTTTTTATTATGCAAATAATTAAGTCAATATTTGTGATTTTGGGTAGATATTGTGCAAAGAAGATAAGGATAAGATTGATGAAAATTTGCACATGATCAATGAATAGTTTTAGCATGCCAAGTTGTATTGATGGGCATCATTTATTGACATAAGATGTAGAAGATATATTTGGAAAATATTTTAGTTAGAATAGAAGATTTGTGGGGTATTATTGTTTTGTATTTTGTGACTTGTAAGCTCTATATAAGAGCTAATATTTATATGTTAAATGTAAGAGTGGTATTTATAAAAATATAAGTTTTGTGGGTTGTATTTTTAGAGCTTTGTATTTTAAGTTTTGCCATTTTATTAAGTCATTTCTCAATCCAACAAAGTGGTACCAGAGCCATTTTGAAACCCGATCATTTTCTCGAGAAATTTTTTTGAGTGAAAAAGTCAAGTTTGAGAAATTTCAGGCGTTACAGTAATCCAGAAGTGTCACAATAAGACTGTCAGAAGCGTTGCCAAAATCTACAGAAACTGTTGCATTACTTATTTAGTGTTGCTGGAGATCCAGAAGCGTTGCAACAACACCTGTACAAAATAAAAATCAAGTTCTTTGAATAGTCTCTACAAAAATGAATACCAATAATATTCCCTTCAATTTTCCTCAACTTACGAAAACCAATTACAAAAATTGGTGCATCAAAATGAAGGCAATTCTTGGAGCCCAAGATGTTTGGGATATTGTCAAAAAAGGTTACGAAGTCCTAGCTGAAAATGCACAACTGTCTCAAGCAGAGAAAGACAGTTTGCACAAGCATCGAAGAAATGACCAGAAGGCACTTAGTCTAATCCATCAATGATTAGATGATGTAATGTTTGAGAAAGTGGCAGAAGCAACCACTTCCGAGAAAGCATGGGACATACTGCGAGTTTCTCTTCAAGGAGAAGAGAAAGTTCAAAAGGTTCGACTACAAATGTTGAGGGGAGAATTTGAGATGATGAGAATGAAGGAGACAGAAGGAATTGCAGATTATTCCTCATGAGTAAAATCTATCGTTAATCAAATGCGATGATATGGATAAAAACTCGATGAATCAAGAACCGTTGAAAAAAATTCTATGATCACTACTACCGAAGTTTGACTACATAGTAGTGGCCATATAAGAATCGCGAGACATAAGTGCAATGATCATTGATGAACTTGCTGGGTTATTGCAAGCATATGAGGAAAGACTAAATAGATAAAAAGATGAGTCTATTGAACAAGTCCTAGCAGTAAAGGCTTCGTTAAAAGAAGGTGAAAATAACAGAGCTGGTAGTCAATTCAGAAGAGGACGCGGTAGAGACCGCGGAGGAAATGGAAGAGAAGAGGACATGGCAGAAATCAACAATTTCGCAGAAATGAAAATAATAACAAAGATAATCAGTCCACACAAGGCAGAGGTCGTAGACGTGGACAAGGACGAGGAGGAGGCGACTGGAGACAAAACGACAGATAAGATAAGTGTAATGTTCAATGCTATAATTGCTAGAGATTTAGCCACTATGCAACAGAGTGCTGGAGCCCACCAAACCAAGCAAAGGAGACAACTAATAATATCCAAGATGAGGAGGTGATCGATACAGTTTTACTAACTCGTGAAGGTGACCATAGTCAAGAAAACAACATTTAGTATCTTGACAATGGAGCAAGCAATCACGTATGTAGGGATGATAAGACATTTGTAGAACTGGACAAGTCGTTCAGTGGAAATGTCATCTTCGAAGATTCATCAAAAGTTCCTAATCAAGGCAAAGGAACTATTCTCATTTGTTTAAAGAATGGAGAGCACCAATTCATTAGCAATGTCTATTATATTCCAAACATGAAAAGCAATATTTTAAGTTTGGGACAGCTGTTGGAGAAAAATTATCAAGTTTACATGGTGAACGGAAAGTTGGTGATACTGAATGATAAAAAGGAGCTGCTTGCAAGTATGCCTATGTCAAAGAATCGGATGTTCCCTCTAAACATCAAGACGGATGTGGCCAAGTTTTTGAAAACTTGTATGAAGGATTCCATTGGCTTTGGCATTTATGATTTGGGCATCTAAATTTTAGAGGACTGAAATTGTTAAACCAGAAGAAGATGGTGCATGGTCTTCCCCCGATTGACAAACGCCATCAGTTTTGTTAAGGTTGTCTTGCTGGAAAACAATCAACAGCTAGTTTTCCAAAGGATTCCATGTGAAGGGCAAAGGCGCCGCTTTAACTCATCCATGCCCATGTTTGTGGACAAATGACACCAACATCATTGGGAGGTAATAAATATTTCTTGCTATTTATTGACGACTATAGCAGAAAAATGTGGGTGTATCTTCTGAAGGTGAAATCAGAAGTTTTTGGAGCATTCAAGAAGTTCAAGGCGCTTGTTGAGAAAGAAAGTGGCTATTACATCAAAGCCTTGAGATCTGATAGAGGGGGAGAGTTTACATCAAATGGATTTAAAAGATTATATGAGTATTATGGAATCCATCATTTCCTGTCAGACCTGAGATCACCACAATAAAATGGTATCGTTGAACGAAAGAATCGAATGGTGATGGATATGGTGAGAAGTATACTGAAAAGCGAGAATTTGCCCAAGGAGTTATAGGCAGAGGCTGTTGATTGTGCTGTTTACATCTCAAACTAATCCTTAATAATAAGCGTGTTAGATATGACACCCCAAGAAGCCTGGAGTGGGAAAAAGCCAAATATCTCTCATTTCCATATTTTTAGGAGTATTGCACATGTTCATGTTACTGATGAAGAAAGGAGAAAGTTAGATGATAAAAGTAAAAAATACTTGTTCATGGGATACTCAGAATTTTATAAACGATAAAAGATGTTCGATCCTGATATGGGAAAGACGATTATCAGCAGAGATGTCACCATTGACGAAGAAACAGTTTGGGATTGGAACAATGAAAAGAAAAATTACAGTTTTTATCCTTTCACCATAGATGAAAACAATGATCATGATATGGAGGAGCTCGCCACAACATCAATATCATATAGTCCCATTCCAATTGCATCTCCTTGACAAGATGATGTTTAAAGTTAAAGTCCAAGAGAAAGACCTAGAAAATTTCATCTTGTTGAAGATCTTTACGATGCGACTAGAGAGCTCAATAAAGAATTAACTCTTTACTATCATCTTATTGATAGTGAGCCTATTGATACTGAAAAAGCAATGAAAGATGAGAAATGGAGAAAGCCATGGAGGGGGAGATCAATTCAATTGAGAAGAACAAGACGTGGGAGTTAACAAAACTTCCAGCTAATAAAAAGCCCATTGGTGTCAAATGGGTCTTCAAAGCAAAGAAGGACACAAATGGAGAAATTATATGACACGAGGCGAGACTTATTGCGAAAGGGTATAGTCAAAAGCCCGGTATTGACTATAATGAAGTTTTTGCACCAGTTCCCAGAAAGGAGACAATCAGATTGGTGATATCAGTTGCTTCCCAAAATGGATGGAATATCCACCAAATGGATGTGAAGTCAGCATTTCTGAATGGATATTTGGAGGAGGAAATTTATATCCAACAACCACCGGGTTACATCTTCAAAGGCCATGAAGAAAAAGTACTAAAACTAAAAAAGGCATTATACGGACTAAAGTAAGCACCAAGAGCATGGAACAGTCAAATTAACAAATACTTTCAAGAGAATGGATTTGTCAAATGTCCACATGAATATGCCTTGTACGTGAAAGTGAAAGATGGAGACATGCTACTCGTTTGCCTATATGTGGATGATCTTATATTTACCGGAAATAATCCTCAAATGTTTGAGGATTTCAAGAAGATAATGACCCATAAATTTGAGATGACTGACATTGGTATGATGTCATATTATCTCGGCATTGAAGTGAAGCAGAATGATGATGGACTCTTTATCAGTCAAAGTGGCTTTGCCAAGGAGATCTTGAAGAAATTCAAGATGGAGAATTGCAATCCTGTCAGCACTCCGGTCAAATGCAGCCTAAAATTGACCAAGGATGAGGATGGAATTAGCGTGAACCCGACAAATTTTTGAAGTCTAATCGGGAGTCTCAGATACCTAACATGCACAAGGCCCGATATTCTTTATGCGGTTGGGCTAGTCAGTAGATACATGGAAGAACCAAAGGAGTCTCATTAGAATGCAATGAAAAGAATACTTTGCTATGTCAAAGGTACCACTAATTTTGGACTTCGATATTCAAAATCTGATGAGTTCAAATTAGTTGGTTATAGTGACAATGATTGGGCTGGTGATATAGATGATCGAAAAAGTACTAGCGGATTTGTATTTTTTCTTCATGAAACGGCGTTCACATGGAGTTCGAAAAAGCAACCTATCGTCACATTGTAAGCATGTGAAGCTGAATATGTTGCTACAACATCATGTGTGTGTCATGCAATATGGCTGAGAAGATTGTTAAAGGAGCTTCAAATGACACAACATGAACCTACAGATATTTTTATAGATAACAAGTCGGCATTGGCGTTGGCAAAAAATCCAGTCTTTCATGATCGAAGTAAGCATATTGATACGAGGTATCATTTTATCAGAGGGTGCATTGAGCAAAAGGAAATCACATTGAAGTACATGAAAACATAAGATCAAGTTGCTGATATTTTCACGAAGCCACTGAAGTTTGGGGTGTTTAATCGATTGCGAGCATTGTTGGGAATAACAGAAAATTAAGTTTAAGGGGGAGTGTTAAAAGTTAATTAAACTTAATTACAAAAAATCCTTCATTACCACATGTTTTTTATTATGCAAATAATTAAGTCAATATTTGTGAATTTGGGCAGATATTGTGCAAAGAAGATAAGGATAAGATTGATGAAAATTTGCACATGATTAATGAATAGTTTTAGCATGCTAAGTTGTATTGATGGGCATCATTTGTTGACATAAGATGTAGAAGATATATTTGGAAAATATTTTAGTTGGAATAGAAGATTTGTGGGGTATTTTGTTTTGTATTTTCTGACTTGTAAGCTCTATGTAAGAGCTAATATTTGTATGTTAAATGTAAGAGTGGTATTTATAAAAATATAAGTTTTGTGGGTTGTATTTTTAGAGCTTTGTATTTTAAGTTTTGCCATTTTATTAAGTTAAGTCATTTCTCAATCCAACATTTTGTACAGAGAAAACTGGTTATTGTAGGTGAAAATGGCCTCATGTAATTGAAATAAATTTTTTTTATGTATGAGACTGTAAAATGAGTGATAGTCTGAAATTAAGCCTGCAAAATTTAAGGTTCCCAACTTGACTGAGATAGAATTAATTAGCAGCACCTTTGCGGAGAAGCAGGCTGGCCTTGTAGCTCCAAGAGAAAAGATGGCCTGATTTTACAAGGAGGGTTTATGAAAAAGAATGAACAGAACAAACAATAAAGCATCATAACAAGAATTATATTCCGAATTCAAACTTAATAATAACTCATAACATTTACAATGAATAATTTTTCAGATGGATAGAAGGGAATGAAGACACATGAAAGACGAAATCAACAAAAAAAAAGTAAAGGGAATGAAACAATTGATCGATGCTAAGGGTGCTAAAAACTGAAATTACAATTTCTTCTTTAAGATTTCCAACTCTATCACCTTATCTCCACAAATCTTAAGCAACAAATAATCAAAATCATGGTTGTCAACACTTTTTAGGCCATGCGATGGGTTTGCGATGCTATTACTGGTGTTCCTAAATCTTGTAAAATATCTAAAAAATTAATGAAGAGAAATAAATGAACAATTTACTACCAAATGAAACATACAAGAAGAACTATAAAAAAATGGATTAAGGTGTTTCACATTACCTCCATCTATAGAGACTTTAGGGATATGGGAAATTTTGGACCATTCAGAACCAGTCCCCTTTGGACAGCTTTCCTTGACGAGGCGACATTCGACGATTTCCAACTCCTTCAAGTGGGAAAGGCCTTGAATGGCTGTAGCTGAAGGTAGATACTTGAGATTTAAACAATCCAGAATGGTGATGACCTCAATAGATGACAATTTTCCCAATCACTCTGGAAAAGCTTCAATGCCATGAAATTGAACAATGCCTAGTTCCTTTATGAGAGCGAGGCTTTGAAGTTGATGAGGCACATATTTGATATCATTTCAACCTATGATCAATAAATAATCAAAGGAGGGCATATGTTGGATTGAATTTAAGGCCTCAGAGTAACAACTCAACACAAGGAACTTCAATCGGGGTGAGGCACTGTAAAATGTCCCCTGTAAAATTGGTCACATTTGGACAATCAAATAAACAAAAAAATACAAGCGAATACAATTCCTGTAAGTCTTCAGGAGCAGATGCCAGTTGGTCACATTTACCAATGGCCAATCTTCTCAGAGATGAACAAGATTTTAGCCCTCTTGGAAGAGATGTCAATTTATGACATGAATCAATGATTAAATCCACAAGTGAGGTAAGACCTTCTACACTTTGAAATGATACCAAATTTCAATAGCTTTTTATATTTAAAACACAAAGAGATGTTAAGGGATGAGCATCATCAAATTGTAGCTCGTCAATAGCATTGTAAAATTCTACAGTAAACTCCAAAAGTGAAGAAAGATGACAAGTTGGAATGCTTTTCAACTCATAACACTCATAAACAGTCAACACTTCAAGGCATAGAAATGCATTAAATATTGGTGGCGCCTTTCATTCGACTAAGCTCTTCATGGAACGAATTGAAAATATTATTAGAGCAGGAAACAATTTCCCTTTGTCGCTTGTGCTTGTTTCATCGCTACCATAAAATTCATCACCCATGTATCTCACATTGTCCAATCCTTCTATCTCAAGGTTTTCCAAAAGAGGAAGATGCCACACTCTTGGAATTTCTCCACACCTTCTACAACCTTCCAATTTCAGCCATGTCAAATTGTTAAGTGAGCAACAATTACCATCAGATCTAATTACTTTCATTGTCAACAACCATGATGGAATTTTTTTCCTAAATAATTCTTTATCACCAATCCATTTAATTTCTCACTAGGATGCAGACCTTCCAACACTTTCTTGTCATTATAGTTGGAATCTTCAGAATCTTGGTGTTCCTCATTGTAATCCCTGTAGCCACTCCACGTGAGTTCTAGTTTATCTAGTTTTGTTTTGCTTTGCAGATTTGCTTTCTTGGCTTCTTCTTCATCTCTCACCAACTCTAGATTAGTGATTGTCAAATCCAAGGATAGCTCGTTTAAGCACTCTTATTCCTGAATGCTGCCTCCTCGATCAGGGCCGATGACAAAAAAAGAAAGTTTTCAAAGATTAGTTAAACAACCCACCCCACTTGGCATTTGCTTCTCATAACAAAAAATAATACGTCTCAAGTTCACCAAATTTTTCAATCTTTTGGGAATCGTTTTAAGTAACGCGCATTCAAGCATCCATAAATCTTGAAGATTGTAAAGATTGGTGATGGATTCAGGTACTTTTGTGATTTCACTAAATGAGACATTGAGATATCTCAAATGTTTCAGCATCCCTATTGAATCTGGCAATTCTTTCACATCTTTACCCACTAGACGAAGAATTAGCAAACTCTTGAACTTGCATGAGTCATAAAACACATCAGTACTTTCTACAAATAAAGTGCGGAGTGTTTTAGTTTTATCTTTTAGAAACATAGGTGCTGCACCTTCATAGGGGATGATATTCAAATGTTAAACGTGCGATAGATCTTTTCCACCCGAGTAATTTTCAGAAGTCAAGGTATCAAGCGTGGAGATAGATAATGCAAGTTCATGCATACGATCATGCATCCTTGCACTTTCTATATTCCCATATTCATCCTATTTTACATCAGTAAAATACTTCTCTCTTGCATCGTTGTCAGATGAGTCAAGAAAACCATGGGCCCTCCATTGACCAATTATCTAACCCTTCCAAATAATAACACTTTTAGGATATATTGAGTAGTAAGCAAAGTAAGGCTTCAAAGGGAATGACAATCTATCAAAGCTTAGTCTCAAAATAGAACCGACGCTAACCTCATCCACTGAAACATTTGAGACATTGCAATTTTTTGCAGCTAACCACTCCTCTACACAGGTGTTTCTACGAAGCGTACCTCCTATAACTCTTGCAGCTAGTGGCAATCCTCCGCAGTTTCTTACAATCTCCTTCCCAATGGCTTCCATGTTTGCAGAAATCAATGCATTGTTGCTATCTGCTAGCACTCTTTGTTCAATTATGGACCAATATTCATCATCAGATAGGACATTCAATTTATGTATAAACTGAGGTGAAGACTGCATCAGCGATGCCACTTCTTCACTCCGAGTCGTGACAATAACAACATTGCCATTGTTTTTAGATATTGATGACAAGCGGCTCTTCAAACTATTCCATGTCTCGCATTCTTGATTCCATACGTTATCAAGCACAAGAAGAACAGTTTTGCCTTCAAGTTCCTTAGAAAGATGTTGAAGTATCGCATCCTTGATGGTTAGTCCTCCAGCATTTTTATCAATAGTCTGCAGCATTCCGTCTAGAATAACTTTTTCATTGAAGTCAGTGGAAACAGAAATCCACACTTTGATATCAAAGAGCTTTTTCTCTATTGCTTCTTGAGACACCATTTTAGCTATTGTTGTCTTACCAATCCCACCCATGCCTACAATGGTAAGCATGGTGAGAGCTTGTTGATTGCCGGAGCCTTCCAATAAGTTGACAATCTTAGAGACTTCAACTTCCCTCGCCACAACCGGATGGTCAATAATTGAGTCTATCTCCTGATTTGAACTGATTTTAGGCGACCTTCTATCAACAGGGATGCCACTTAGTCTAAAAGCAATTGCTTTGTTCTTAATTTGAACCAGTAACTTACTTGTAGTTGACCTTGTGAGCCATTTTGATATTGAATGTAGGCATCTGGAGAAATGGAATGCATTTCGTGTGTTTTTCTCCTCTTGGATTGGAATCTCCACTTTTCGTCGAGCAACTTCATATACCAATTCATCAAGGAGATCTTCAGCATCAAAGGCCCATAACTTAAGCTTCTTCAGCCAGCGCTTGACAACCAAGTTTTCCTTCTGTTTTTCTTCAGCATCTTGAAGCAAATCACGAACCATGGCCAATGAATCTTGAAGTCTGTCAAGTTCAGCATCAAGACCCCAAGCTAATTTGATTTCTTCAGTGATACGTGAAAGAACATTGCGCAGTGCTTCCTCCACCACAAAACAAAGGATACTATCGGCCATTTTTCCTTTCTTAACAATACCTAAGGTAGAACATATCAATTTCAATGGATTACGAGAAAAAGGGAAACAAATATTGATTAAGCTAGTGATATCCAACATCCACCGTGATCATTGAATAACTGGAAAATGGAGTATAATAATTACATCATCAACTACAATTACCAACTAAATTATAAGAATCGAATATAATCAAGGAACCCTTACATAAATGTTATTTCTCGCCATCTTTTTCCTTAAAAAACTCTCACCATTATCAGTTTTGCCCTTAAAAAATCACCCCCTCATTTACTTTAACCATCAATATTACCACCCACCTCTATTAATTAATAAGGATAATATTTAGGAAATTAATGAATCCCAATTTGTATCTATTTTTTAAAATTTTTTACTTTTTGAATGTTATCTTAATGAAAAACTAAATGGTTACCCGATTTTATTTATATTTTATTTTCTATTTTTAAAATGTTTTTTAATGAAAAACTAAATAGTTACCCAATTCTTTCTATTTTTTTAATTTTAATTGTTTTAAATGTTTTATTAATAAAAAACTAAATAAATTATCTTCTAATATATTACATAAATAATAAAAAAATCTATATATAAATCATAGAAATTTATTATATGAAAATCGCTAGTAAGAATTTTTAGATTTTGCCTAATATATCCCCATGCTCTCTCCTACAAGTATAATAATTTTCTCATCCTTTAACACTTGCATCACAATTTTGAAACCACGAAGTTGGTATAGGTGGTACTGCACAATTAGTCGTTAAATTTAGTGTCACGAAGTGTTGCGGATGTTCTAAAAATGCTACACATATTTCTATAGGAGTTATTTTTAGAATGTTCCTCTTTTCTTCAAAATGTAACTTACTTCTTCCTCTTTTCTTCTTTTTAGCTTCTCTCTCTGTAAAACCTTGATTGTTCATTAATGGAGATTTGTGTTTAATCATTCTCTCTCTCGATCAAATTTGATTTATTGTTATGAGTGAGGCATGATCAATTATTTCAACTAAAAGCTCTGCTTGTGTTGAGTTGGCACATTCAAATTTTGTCAATTAAATTTGGCTAGGATATATGTCAATTAATTCTGCCTAAAAGTTTCATCTCTCCTTTTATTTTATTTTAACTAGTACATGCTTAGCTCTTTCAACTTGACAATTTTTATCACTTGGTGCCACAAACTTAAATAACATACAAAATAACATAAAAATTTTCGATCTTAACTAATCATACCATAGATACTTTAAAATAAATTAAAATAACGCAATTTTATAATTAAAGCTCATCTAACACAAAAGCTTGTACTAAGGTCCAATCTACACCACTTATATATTTCTAATGTGAGATAACTATTCCTTATTAAACAATAAAAAAAACTCAAACATAATGTATCCAAACAAATTATTAAAAATTCATATTTTATTTATTTATTATTGTATTACAATTATTAACTACATTTCAGTGAAAAGAAGACTGACGAGATTCCACTAGTATTGACCAAAGAACGTGTACATCGTCACTTAGCCATGACTTCATGTCCTCATATTTTTTTTAAGAATTTTAAAGATGCTAGGTATTGAACTTAGGACCTCCCATCACTAATATTGAATGGTGTACCAATTGAGTTACACCCAATTGATCTTCACGTCCTCATATAGAATGGACATACCTCCATCACCTATAAACCATAAATCAAAAGTCATTTAAATGTGGAGGATAACATTTAGAACTTATCACTTATAAATGGTATATTTTATTTAGATGCTACCCAATAAAAAAATTATATGTTATGCCTGAAGTAGTGTGTTAGACATACCATAAAATTTCTCGTCCAAGACTTAACCCTTATTCAACTTAGACTTTCGCTCAAACCGATGAGAAAAGGACCGTAAGCAAATGAAAAGGTTCATATATGATAACTTAGTAGAATATATCAGCCCGTCTCGGTTATAAAGACCGGGTCAATGTAGGCCGATTGGCCCATATCCAGGGGCGGACCTAGAATAGAATATGAGGGGGGCTAAAATTTGGGTGAAAATTTAAGAAGAGGGAAAATCAATAGAAAAATTTTAAAAAAGGACTAAATGAGATAGTATGAGAAAAATTTAAGAAAAGAAAAAGGAAAAAAGACAAGCTATGGAATTCAACCTAGGACACCTATCAACATCCCTCTCTTCCCCAACCAACTCAGCTGTGCATATTTTCATATATGATAATACACATACAAATATAAGTTCTAAAATTTCAAGGGAGGGGCAGGCCACTTCAGCAATGGCTGTAGGTCCGCCCCTACCCATATCCTTGATAAAGGATATAATCGCTGCTTATAGTCTAAAGGAGCCCGGCTCGTACAATATTCTAGCTGGCTTGAAGCAAATGGAGAACTTCATATAAACAGATAAAACAAAATGAGGATCAGAAAATGAGAAAAGTACATGTTGAATGAGGTGAGTTGAAGCAAAACCAAAGCTTCTTTAATTGAAAAATCTCGAGTAGATGAGAACAATATCAAGCCTTTTTTAGTGAAATAGAAGAACTTCATTAATAAATAAAAGATCGATCATCCCACTTTCTTTGAGACGAAAAGATGTTTGTTTTTGGTAATATGGTATGTTCAGCTTGCTCATTGTGTTGTATGAACTATTCATTTGGTCCATGTGTTATATTATATGTTATCTTTTTAGTCCATTTAGAGCAACTTACAATTTTGCTAAATAGTTTACATATAGGATCCTAAAAGTTAATAACTTGCATACCACAATAATCAAATAGACAATGAACGCATAGAACAAGAGCACAAAAAGGTAACAAATGACGTAGCACAAGGATAAAATGAGCAAACAATCTATACCAAAGGGCTTGAAAAGTTCTTTTTGCCCTTTCTTCGGGAAGCTGATTTGCATACCTACTAACAATATGATTATCAAGGCTCTTTAACCAATAATTATAAAATTAATAATTAAACTTGCATTAGGTTTGAACAATTATATTGCTTCCTCCCTTTTTTCATGAATTTAATTTATATATTAAATTTAATGTCTAAAATATTTCAAAAATGTCATACTAGTGGTTAGTGCAAGTAGTGGTAAATTTAGTTTTTTTATTAAAATCATTTTTATTTAGTAGTTGAATTAATGGACAATTAATTTGTTATAATGCAATTAGTGGAGTCACGTATTAGTTGGTCTTTTTAGTTAATGTTGAATGCCTATATAAAAGCTAAACATTGTGTGGTTTTGTCGAAATGAAATCATTAATCAAAGCTTATTAATTCTCCAAATCATTTTCATTCTTCTATCTTATTTTTCTCCTCCAAATTTTCAGTAATTGGTAATCAAAGCCATTTTCTTGAGGGACTTGTGAGGTTGTGTCTTTCAATTCATATTATCAATGGCTTAAAACAATTTTTTTGCTCCAGTTCTAATTTTTAGCGGTGAAAACTATCACTGTTAGGCAATAAATATGAAGTCATATCTCATAGCCTTGAGCTTGTGGGAGGTAATTGAAAATGATTTTGCTACTACTCCTCTTCCGCAAAATCCAACTGTAGCACAGATCAAAAGGTATGAAAAAGATTCAGCTTAGAAACCTAAGGCTCTTACCTTCATTCATTCAGCTGTATCAGATGCAATTTTCACAAGTATAATGGCTTGTGAGTAAGCAAAAGAAGCATGGGATAAACTCAAAGACGAATATGAAGGTAATAGTCAGACAAGATTGATGCAAGTCCTGAATCTCAAAAGGGAATTTGAGGTTCAAAGAATGAAGGAATCTGAGACGGTGAAAGAATACAGCAACAAGCTGATGAATATCGTCAATCAAATTAAACTTTTTGATGAAGAATTTTTCAACCAAAGAATTGTGGAAAAGCTTTTGGTGAGTCTTCCTAAAAGTATGATGCGAAACTTTCTTCCCTTGAAGATTCTAAAGATCTATCAAAGATAAATCTTGTAGAATTGATAAATGCTCTTCCTGTGGATCAAAGAAGAATTATGAGAGAAGAAAAGACAATTGAAGGAGCCCTTTTACAAAAGTTTCAAAGGGAAAAGGAAAGCTTGTCAAGTTTGGTCATTGTGATAAGCTCGATCATGAAGAAAATAATTGTTGGCACAAAGGGAAATCCGGATGTTTCAAGTGCAAAAGATTCGAGCATTTGCAAAAAAATTGCAAAGTGCTTGAAGAAAATGCAAAACTAACCCAAGCGGTTAGAGAGGAAGAAGATGTTCTTTTTTAATGGTGAGAAATGCACCATAAAGGTTTATGGAGAGAAGTGCTCCATTAATGGTTTATGAAGAGAAGTGCTTCATTACTTGAAGGTTGGTGAGAAAGTGCATCAACAAATTGATTGGTGAGAAAGTTCACCATCAAAACAAGAGAGAAGTGTTCTTGTAATTTCAATTATTTATCATTTTGGAATATTTTAGGTAAGGAGGAGTGTTAAATTTAATGCCTAAAATATTTCAAAAATGTCACATTAGTGGTTAGTGCAAGTAGTGGTATATTCAGTTTTTTTATTAAAATCAATTTTATTTAGTAGTTGAATTAGTGGACAATTATTTTGTTATAATGCAATTAGTGGAGCCATGTAATGTATTATTGGGCCCTTTTAGTTAATGTTGAATGCCTATATAAAGGCTAAACATTGTATGGTTTTGTGGAAATGAAATCATTAATCAAAGCTTATTAATTCTCCAAATCATTTCCATTCTTCTATCTTATTTTTCTCCTCCAAATTTCTAGCATTATATTTTCCTATATTTTGCTTTTATCACATTATTACATCCTTATGTGTTATCATGTTGGAGAAGGTCGAAAGTCCAATTCAACTTCTTACCTGGGAAAATTTAATAAAGATAGCCATATGGATACTCATTAGAGGTCCGGTAAAAATCATGTGCTCACAATGACACTACCAATAATAAAAGATTGAAGATGTGGAATTTGTGATTGTGGAGATTGTAAGGTTGTCTCTTGGATGCCAATTTACACACCACCAATTATTTGATATTTGGATTGATATTTGTGATTGAAAGTTGGGCTGATGTTGTTAGGTTTATTATCTAGGTTGGTAGAAGACAAACGGGTTGATAGGTAAGGGTTGATGGAAGACTTATGGATGGATAAGGTGGGCTTCCATTGGCTATAATTAGGCTTCAAATTTCATTCATTTTCATGCCAAAACTAGTAATCCTTCTATAAGACAAATTGCTTCTTTTCCTATATTTGTAATATTTCTAGTTAGAGAAATATTAGCTTGGTATTTGTAACTAAGCATAAAAAGTAAGTGTGTGGGAAACAAGCAAGTCAGCATAATGGAAGTTCCAATTCAAGTTCTTCATATGAATAAGGGACAAGGAGAATACAGCTACTACATTAACACTATATTTCAGGTGCCACAATTCACCTCCACATGTATCGAATTTTGCTCTCTTGATTAATTTTGTTTTTTCAATGCAGAAGAAAGTAATTTTGGAATCAAAGCCAATGGTAGAAGAAAGCATTGATGAAATGTGCAAAAAAAGCTTGCCAGAGTATGTAACAATGGCAGATATGGGTTGCTCTTCCGGACCCAACACTCTTCTTCCACTTCGTGAAATTATTGAAACAATTGATTCAACTTGTACTAAATTGAACAAGAAACCACAAAAACTCCTTTATTTCTTAAATGATCTTCCTGGCAATGATTTTAACACCATTTTCGGATCATTAGTGCCGGATTTTCATGTGGAACTCGAAAAAAAGATAGGAGATTGTTTCATTGGTGCTATGCCTGGAAATTTCTATGGTAGATTGTTTCCTTCAAATTCTCTTCACTTTGTTCACTCTTCTTCTTGTCTCCATTGGGGTTCTCAGGTTTGTTTCCATTTCCTTAATTCATAAAATGAAGAAAATATTTCCTACAAAGCATATTTTGGAATTGCATCATGGAAGAGTTTTTTTAGAGTTGGTTAAAACTACAAGAACTATTTTTATGTAAAACTGCATTGAACGTCACTGAAGTTCGATTTTTGTGCATCCATTAATTAATCACTACACTTTTAAAGGTTATATTCTTTTCAACTTATTTAACTCAGCTCACTTAAATTCAGTGTCACTTAGATTAAATCAGTCCAGTTCAATTCAGTATTCAATTTTCATTAAGTTTTAATTCAGTTTCAGTAACCAATATTAATTAATAAGAATCTCAAATAATTAGTAATAAAAATTAGCTAATAATAATATTTTAGAATTAATTATTATTTTATAATAAATTATTTTTTTTACAACGAATAATTAAATAAAGTAACATATTTTTAAAATAATAATAATTATTATTATCTTCTTTTAGTAATATATATAATAATAAAAAATAATAGTTATAATAAAATAAAAATTTATTAACCGTAAGCATAATATATAATGGTAGTTTTAATTATTATTGTAATTAATAATTAATACTTGATTTTATTATACTATAGTATTATTTAAAGTACTACTATTATTATTATAGAGCCCGGTTTCCTCAGCCCCAGATTCATTTAAAATATATTAATATATTGAAGTACTATTATTTATATCATTAATATCTTTCAATTAAATTTACGTTAAGTTTTATTTCAAATTCAGTATCTTCAGTTTAGCACAACTATTTATAAGTGGAAAAAAATAGAGCCAATACTATTGCTTTCAACATGTTAAGATATGGTACCATACCAATGACATGTCAAGTCAACATCTATTTAGGCTTATCAACACATCTACTCCAAATAAAAAGTTGTTTCTTGTTACAAATGTTGCATCCATGTCTTTTGTTGGCAACCTTAATTTTCGTTAAGGCAAAATACATTATGTGCCCCTCAAATTTATATGAAAATTCATATTTCAGAAAAAACATATTTTGAAATTGTATGAAGCAAATTTTTTTTTAAGGTTGGTTAAAATTACAACAACAATTTTTATGTAAAACTGAATAGACCCTCACTAAAGTTTGAGTTTTATGCATCCATTGGTCACTAAACTTTTATTTCAACATACCTTAAAGGGAAATTTTATATGGTACCCGGTATTTAGGTCCTGTTCTTTTCAACTTATTTTCTGTTCAGTTCAGTTCAGTTCAGTACAGTTTAGTTTAGTTCAGTTCAGTTCAGTTCAGTTTCAGTATTCAGCATTCAATATTCAGTATTCAGAATTCAATATTAAGTTTCTGTTTATGCATTATATCAATATTATTAATGTATATTATTATTCATAAATATTAAAAGTAATAAATATTAATGATAATATCATTTCAATTTCAATTTTAGTTCATTTCTATTTATACATTATATAAATATTATTGATTGATATCAGTAATCACAAATAACAACAAAGAAAAAGAACCAATAATAATATTTTAAACATTATCAATTATTATTTTTACGATAAATAATTTTATAGGAAAAATAAATAAATAAAAGTAATAATATTTTATAAATATTGTTAACAATTAAAATAATAAGGTAATATTCATAACAATAATTACAATAAAATATAATAATAATAATAATAATAATAATAATTTATAATGGAACAATTAATAAATTTTATTAGAATGCATAGTATTATTTAAAGTGTTATTAATTATTATGTATTTTAATATTTTTAAAATATTATTTATATTATTAATTATAATTCAGTTTCAGTATTGTTCAGTTTCAGTATTTTCAGTTTCAGTATCATTCAGTTTAGTTTCAGTACAGTTCAGTACAGTTCAGTACCATCCAGTTCAGTTCACCTACTTATCAGTTGAAAAGAGTAGGGCCTTAATACCCTTTTCCTTAGATGTTTGACACGTAACCACTTTATATATTATAATAATAAAAAGTGATTATGTGTCAAGCATCCAACGAGAATGATATTATATACTCGATACCATGTAAAAAATCCCGTAAGTAAAGACACCGTATCTTCTAACATGTTAAAATATCGTACAATAACAATGACATAACAAGCCAACATCAATTTAGACTTACCGCCACATCTACTCCAACCAATGAAAAATTGATGCATATCACGAATGTTAGCACACGTGTACAACATTATCCAAATGAAATTTATCAAATTTGAGATTCAAAATTGGTTTTTTTATTCCAAATCCCATTTTCTTGTGTTGTAGATCTAACACATTCATTAGAAATTGTGTTTTAATTTTTCTTCAGCTTCCTGAAGGCTTGATAAGCGAAAATGGAACACCGCTAAACAAAGGTAATATTTGCATAGACAAATCGAGCCCAATAATCGTAAGAAAAGCATATATGGATCAATTCGAAAAAGATTTTATAAATTTTTTGAGGTCAAGATCAGAGGAGATGGTTTGTGGTGGTCAAATGGTACTCACCTTCATATCTAGAAGTGATAAAATACCATATTGCAAATATGGTGGAGAAATATTACATTTAATTGGGAATTCTCTCAAAGATATGGTTTATGAGGTGATCACCTTTACATTCTCTTTTGATTTGTTTTTTCTGAAGGAATTTATTCATGACGTGGTTGATTGAAAATTTTACTCCGATTTATCACTTTGACATAGGGAATAATTGAAGAATCGATGTTCGAAAAATTCAACATTCCATTTTATGGTCCATCCATAGAAGAAGTGAGAAATGTGATTGAAAGGGAAAGTTCATTGAGCATTAACAAGGGAATAATAGAAGAATTCAAATTAAGTTGGGATAGCAACATTGAGGATGGTAATGATGATTTGAGATTTGATTTGGAGCAAAGAGGAAAATTTGTTTCAAATTATATGAGAGCTGCAATGGAACCTATGCTATCAACTCATTTTGGACATTCAATTATTGATTCATTATTTCAGAGATTCTCTTACAAGGTGGTTGATTGTTTGGAGAAAGGCACTGGCTTTTTCAGCTATGTTTCATTATCCATCACAAAGAAATATTTTTGAACAAGTGATCCCAATGTAGTTGGTGTAGTAGAGTTTTCATTACAAAGAAGCAATATATTAATGATTCATTCCATTGCTTTCCTTTTTGTTTTGTAAGACATGGCTTAAAATAGCAACAAATATCTCAACCATATATGTAGGCATCCTCTAAACCAAAAACCAAGTCTAAAACTTTATTAAATAATGGAAAATACATCAACCAGGAAAAAAAATTACACAAAGCGATAACACTCAACACAACTAAAATATTAGAACAACAACTAATAATCAATCAAATTAATTAAGCACAAACTTCAATGATGGATCTTCAACCCAAAATTGGGATTATTTTATAGCCACTAAAACCAGCATCAAAGAAGAGCTTAGCCCATTCTTCTTTCAGTCCTTTCTTGCCCAACAACCAACACCATCAATAGCATGCCAAAATAGAGCTGTGTTCCAATTGATTCTTCATTGTGCTCGACCATAATCACCTTTCCTCCTTTTTATCTTTCAATTGCTTTTTGCATTATATTAACACTTTCACACATTCTTCATCACTCAAATCATGCAACATACACTGTTATTCATGTATTGATAACTTACTAAGTATATTTCGCCCGTCTCGGGCCACGAGACCGGGTCAACAAAGAGCCGTCTCACTTGTCTCATGCAGGCCAAGTGAGTCTGACTCAAGCTACCGGCTGGATCCTAATCCAGCCAAAGAATGCGTAAACCAAATGGCCGCGTAAGGCTCGTTGATTCTTCCAACGGTCGCGATCCCAAGACGGTCCTATACCGGCTCAAAGGCACCTTCGTGCTAGGCAAGCAAGAGGGAATCTAGGTCTGATCCTTATCCCTATATTCCCTCCTGATAGTCATTATCGTAATCAAATTAGGATCTTTATCTCTTAAATCAAAGGATAAACTCACAATTAGAGTCCTTGGCCAACAGGGATTCCATATAACAGGAAATACTAGTTCTACTCCAATTGGAACACATCTCACACCTATATTAGGCCCATTGGGTCAGTTCAAAGGTACACTCACTTTCTCACAAATACTCTCATAATATTTCTCAGAACCCTTTACTGACTTAAGCATCAGAGGGTTCTCCACGGGATAACCACCGATCGCTCCCAAGTGCGTGTATTATTTTGCAGGAATAAACCCATAGATTCAAGACAGTTCGAAGTAGATTAATTCTGAAATATCGGATTCAAGTACGATATTTCCATGTATCAATATTCAATTAAAATTAAATTAGATAAAAAAAATAGTGGAGTTCTGATGTTTAGCAAATCCAACGCAATTACCGACAACTTTACCTACCGAAATATTTTTATTTCGCCGGTAATTTTCCGAGGATTTAATTATCTTTACAACTTACAAAATTTAACTGACATATAAATTTATACCTTTAATACAACAGCATCAGCAGGAGGAAAATTCTCATACATTTCCAGCAACAAATTTCTAATTCCGAGTCTCGTGGAGGCCGGCCACCACATATGGAAGATCGAAAACAGTGCAATGAATGTCAGGAAATGATTCAGCTATGGCTTTTGCTAGAGTTCCGGTTCCACCACCAACATCAACCACTGAACTCAATCCAGCAAACACATCTTTCCCGTCATCAATCATCACCTTCGAAATGAGCCCAGCATCACTTGCCATAGCTTCATTAAGGAATTAGTAAAATTGGAATCATTGCTACCATAATCCCAAAATGACATACCATGAGCAGTATCGAATGGGCTATGATCATCATTAAAAAATCAATTGCTAACAAAATCCCATGGTTTGGTTAAAATAGGATCAAGCATATTAAGCAAACACGTTGTACACTTAAAGGTTCGTCCTTGAGGAGTAGCCGCGTTGAATTGGTCAAAATGTATCCTTCTTCTTTTCCATCAGGAGTTTGGTTAGTTTTTTGCGAGGGTGAAGAAACCCGAATGAATTAGAATTTCAAACCCTATTTTGCAACTGAGTGAAATACAAGGTATTTTTTTTTATGTTTTCCCTTAATTTTGCCTCTTGAGTCCCAAATTTCATGGATTTTATAGTATAAGGTTTTACAATCTAGTGGATGGACTAGACCCCTACTTTTCTTAAGATAGTCTCTAGGGCCAACATGGAGATTTCCAAATCCCGAGCGATAACTAAATATAGGCCCTTGTAAATTAGAGGTGTAAACAAAAGTTTTCAACAACAAATACATGTTTTATAATTTTACGATAATATTATCACTTAGATGGCCTATTGAAACATTTTAAGGTTATGTTCTAAATATAAAATAAAAATATGCTTTATTTCAACCAAAGCAGAGTATTATTTATTTAAAATTATAATTATTTGGACAAAATAATAATCAACTTTGCAATAAAAATCTTGTTTTAAATCTACTTATGTGTTATTCGATATATTATAATAATTACTATAAAGATTATTAATCAAATGATGATGTATTATCTACAGAATATATGGTCAATAAAAGCAAATTTTTATTATGGCAAAGGCTTGATCTAGTAGTTGAGCTTTGAAGCTGTGATCCTAGAGGTCGTAGGCTCGAGTCCATACTCGGGCGGGGTGGGATAAGGTTTTCTTTTATTATTATTGTAAGCCTATATGAGGCAAAAAAAAATTTAAAAAAAAGCAAATTTTTTGTTGTTATTAAAAATTTCAAGGCCTCCAAATATTTTATGTCTTAAATGGTTATTCGAGGTGTTTTCTTAATGATAGAAATTGCTATGACACTTTAATTACACAATTTTTATTAATTTTTATATCTTTAATTGTAGAACTTATTTTTCTTAAAAAAATTAGAATTATAATTTTGATTTATAAAAAATAAAGAAAAGGGAAAAAATAATCTAAATGGGTTTAATAATTCAAAAACGGAAAAAGGACGAGCGGATAATGATACAGCACAAGCATAGGATCGAACCACAGATTGTTAAGCGCATAGTAACAAACCCTAGCCACTTTACTACTACATTATACTATTAAATTTCCCAACATACTTTACATGTAGTAAAATTTAGCTAAATGCAAGGGCTTTCAATTTTGTAAATTACATAGTAAAAGCTTTACTTTTTTTAATTACATACGCTTAACATTTTAACTTTTAAATTATATTTTTATCCAGATATGAGAACCCTCTTATTGTAACAACTTTAAATCTCTTAAATAATTTGAATTTTGTAACTTAAAAACCACGACATCTCACAAACCGTTAATTTTTTTGATACGAGTCTTTAGAATATTTTTGTCTTATTTTTATCTTTAAAAAGAAATCCATATTGAATATTTTTTAGCAAAAAAAAAATTATTACAGTCTTATACCAGTTTTACCACTTTTTCATAATTTCTTATACTTGGCATAAGAGTTGTATAATGTCTTTATAGCATCAATTTTCTATTTATTTTCTGATAAATAACATAAAACATAAGCAACATTGTTCTCTTTAAAGCAAAAAAAAGCTTTTATACCTGGTATAAAGGTAGTAAAAAATGGATATAAGACTACAATAATTTTTTTGCTCCAATAATATTCACAATTAATTTCGTTTTAAAGATAAAAATAAGACAAATAAAATATTCTAAAAGCCCATATTAAAAAAATTAATAATTTATGAGATATAATTATTTTAAGTTGTGAAAATTAAATTAAATATAAGAGAGACATGTGCTACAAAGGAGAATAAAGAAATATGAGAAAAATAAAAACGTGAAAAGAGCTGAAGAAAAAAATAGTTGGATATACAGCAAAAAATTCTTATTATAGTTTCAAATCATTTAGTTATATTTGACGCTAGCGTGCTCTTTAGAGTCTTAACAGTTATACCTTTGCGTTTATGCTAAATAAAACAATTTTGGGCTCAAAATTGGGCTCTATAGCAGCATATTTATTGATCTTACCTTATCATTCCAAAGACCCTGACAATGAAAATAAAACTAAAATGTCCACTTATTTGTCAATTGTGAGATATATTAATGTTTAGATTTTCTTACCAACAGGGGCGATTCTACCTTGTAGAATGTGGGGTTCACGTACCCACTAATTTTTAAAAATTAGTATTATATTATATATAGTTAAATTTTAAGATACTACGAAAATATTTGAATGGACTCCCTCATATTGATTAACTCTTATAAAAATGCTTTTATAAAAAGATTTGTAGTACAAAGTGATAGATTTTATCGAGGAAAATTGTATAGAATGTAGGGGTTTACCTCTTTACCCTTTACTTTTATAAATAACTGTTTAGTCAGATTTTAAACTTTCTCTTTTCAGTTTATACGTTCCTCCATTTTTTCTTCTTCTTCATGCAATTCCTTCCTTTTTTTACTTTATTTTGCATTTATCTCACAAACCGTTGATTTTTTCGATATGCAGCTTTATAGTTTTTTGCTCGTGTCATTTTATCTTCAAAACTAGATACATGATGATATACTTTTTTCGAGTTTTTATTTTATACCAGCATTTTACCATTATTTTACCAGCTCTGAAAAACCAGCATTTTACCAACATTATACAAGGTGTGAAAAACTTGCATTTCATGAAGAAATCAAACAAAAACCACTTCATACCAGATTTATACCAGCAAAATACTATGTGTGATGAAAATAACCCACAAACTTGCATTTTATGAAGAGATCAAACAAAAACCACTTCATACCAGATTTATACCAGCAAAATACTAGGTGTGATGAAAATAACTCATGAACTTGCATTTCATGAAGAAATCAAACAAAAATCACTTCATGTTAGATTTATACCGGCAAGATACTAGCAAAATACTAAATGTGATGAAAATAATCCATAAACTTGCATTTTATGAAGAAATCAAACGAAAACCACTTCATACCAGATTTATACCAGCAAAATACTAGGTGTGATGAAAATAACCCAAAAACTTGCATTTCATGAATAAATCAAACAAAAACCACTTCATACCAGATTTATACCAGCAAAATACTAGGTGTGATGAAAATAACCCATAAACTTGCATTTTATGAAGAAATCAAATAAAAACCACTTCATACCAGATTTATACCAGCAAAATACTAGGTGTGATGAAAATAACCCATAAACTTGCATTTTATGAAGAAATAAAAAAAAATCACTTCATACAAGATTTATACTAGCAAAATACTAGGTGTGATGAAAATAACCCATAAGCTTGCATTTTATGAAGAAATCAAACAAAAACTACTTCATACCAGATTTATACCAGCAAAATATTAGGTGTGATGAAAATAATACATAAACTTGCATTTTATGAAGAAATCAAACAAAACCCACTTCATACCAGATTTATACCAGCAAAATACTTGGTGCGATGAAAATAACCTAGAAACTTGCATTTCATAAAAAATCAAATAAAAACCACTTCATACCAGATTTATACCAGCAAAATACTAGATGTGATGAAAATAACCCATAAACTTGCATTTTATGAAGAAATTAAACAAAAACCACTTCATACAAGATTTATACCAGCAAAATACCAGATTTTTACCAGATTTTGAAAAGTTTGGAAAATAGTCAAGAAAAAAGTATATAATGATGGATGGCGTTTTGAAGATGAAAATGTGACAAACAAAAAAGTATGAAGCGACATGTCAAAAAAATAAACGGCTTCGGAGATAAATGCAAAATAAGAAAAGAAAATTAAAAAAACATGTCTTGTGCTTGAGCTGTTGGACAGGAATATATTTATGTTGTTTGAGGCTTGTGGAACGTATTTATGTTATTGAAGCTTGTGAAATTGGATACTTGTGTTGTTGACCAAACTTTTAATGGAAATTATTGTTGGACTCTGGTATAACTACGTACTTTTCCCATTTTATCTATCAGTTTTAGTTTCTAAAGTTTTCCTTTACATATCTTACTTTTATTTATAACTTTTTACTCATAGATAAAACTATAAATAAAATTTTTTATCCCAGTGTTATTGAAATAAATCTTTTTGAAATATGTTTAAAATTAAAATTAATTTGTATAGTAATAATCGGACTCCATAGCAGACTAAACCTGAATTTACCACTGCTTACCAACAAGGTGTAGCTCAGTTGGTAATGCAGACCGAGCAAGTTGAAGGAGAATAAGGTTCGAATCTTACTAAATACACTTGTTGGGAGGGGTGGGGAACCTTAACTGTAACTAAGTCCCGAATAAGGTTATCTCAATAAAGATACTTGCAAATATTGCAAAAAAAAGTTTAGATTTTCTTTCTTTTCATTTTCATTATTTTTACTTCTTCAGATTTTACTGAATGTGCGATATATTGAAAGAATGTCTTATCCAACGATACTTCAAACTCAAGAAGTGTATGTCTAGGATACCTTAGTTACCTCTTAGTTGGTATAACTGGTAGATAGATATGCAAAAGAAAATTTGAAGGTGTGATTTTGTTTTGGATTATGTGTTTTTTTTACCACGAGGTGGTTTTGAATGGATCCCAACTGTGGACAATACTTTTAAGCCATATCCACATCCAAACTAATCCTCAATTATCAATTTACGGATGCATCCAATGACGGATTATGGGTTATTAATTACCAAGAATTTGAGGGTTCTATTTACCAATCAAAGGAAGGTGAGCATAAAGTGCAAGTGCTCGGGCCTCATAGATAAAAGCGCCACATAAGTTTTTATTTAGCTTTAGCATAATACATTCAGACCCTTGAACTTGTCCCTAATAACTCATCACTCTCTGAACTTTTAAAGGTACCTCTCGCTCCCTAAACTTGTCCAAACCACATCACATGCAAATATAAAAAGGTAAATAGAAAAAAAATATTATAAAGTTGGTATTTCCGTATATTTCCCTTGAATATTTTGTGTAAAAAAATACTCATTAATTGAATTTAGAATTTTTAACAAATGAACGGAAAGTTGTAGATATGCTCATGGATCGAACATTGGCTCCTGCAAAAAAAAATCTCACCTCTTTAAAAAAATATGTCCAAATTTTATTAGATTTTTTTATTTTAATTGAAGATTGTCGGATTTGAAGACGGTTTGTTGAAAAAAGAAATATAAAAATTTACACGCGTTTGTTATGAAATTAAAACCCCAAACAAATGTGAATTAAAACCAATCCTTTCCCAGGGCTATATTGTAACGGTAATGTTAAAATCAGATCACAACAATAATTAAATGCTAAACTGAAATTATAATTTCCAAAAATATTAATAAAATTTAGTTTTTTTATCTTGACCACGAAGAAACTACAATTGAAATTTGAAAAATGGCGCGCAAATCCTAGTCCCAACACAAAGCAGATAAATTATATAAATAACCGTTTTTATTCCCTTCAATTCCTTCTTTCTACTCCCATTCCTGTGTTTCGTTTTGCTTTCCTTTTTCTTCAATGGAGACTAAACCCTTCATTGCCTCCAATACAAAATCATCTCATCCAAATCAGAGAAAGCGTAAATTCTCACAAATGTCAACTCAATTATCACTTTCCTGCAACTCTCCCAGAAATAATAAGATATGTAAGGCTACTAGGAATCTACTTGATGAACCGTTCTTTTCTGGAATAAAGATGGAAAGATTCGAAGATAAAGAAAATTTCAGAGTTTCAACCGAGTTGAGTCTTTCTTTTCCTTCTAATTCTCATAAAATTAATAACTCAAAAGTGAATCTGACAAGGAGGTAGATGACAAGGGGGTTTCGACAAAACTCTGTTTGTTTGATGAATCAGGGATTATCAACAGCGATCAGAAACTCAGCAACTCGTCAGAAACTTAGTCAAGTCAGCGAAAGCAAAGGAAGCGTAAATTCTCACAAGTTTCCACTGAATTGACACTTTCTTGCAACTCTCCAAGCAAGAAGATGCAAAAGGCTGCTGAAAATAGTAAAAGTATTGATCTTTCTGATGGTAAAAGAAATCTACTCGATGAAGCATTCTTTTCAGTAATAAAGACGGAAAGATTCGCAGATGGTGAAGAAAATTTCAGAGTTTCTGTTGGATAATTTAGAGTATTAGGAATAATGTGTATGTTCTTAAGATATTTATGTTGGATTATAAATTCGATCCATATCAATGGAAACCCAAAATCCAAATCCAATCAATTGGAGTCCAAGCCCACAAATTCAAAATGTAGTAAATTTATTTAGGTATTTTAAGTATGTAGATTTTTGTGTGTGATAATCAAATTGGAGACTATTAACTACAACCAATTTAGAGGCCATTAAATTAACTAAATAAGTTGTCTATTAATTGTATTAGTTGGAGGTGGTGGTGAGTAATTGTGTTAGTTAAGAGTTGTGGTTAGTGGGAGTTGTATAATTCACCTATAAATATGTGAGTTATTTAGTTGTTTTTCATCAACAAAAATAAGTACTTCTTTAGGGATAAAAGAAGTAAAGAGTGAGTTGTAGTTTTGTATTTTGAGTGATAGTGTTCTTGTAATATCTTCGAGTTCAATAAAAGTTGTTCATTTAAGTGTTTTAATTCCAACAAAGTAGTACCAGAGCTAGGTTGAGAGCTGGAGTCCTCCTGCCGAAAAGAAATTTTTTTTTTCCGAGTGCGGAAAAATCGAGTTGAAACTGCCCAGGCGTTCTAAAAAGCCCAGAAAGTGTCGCAGTAGACTGCAAAAAGCATTGCAATACATCCAGTGTGTTGCAAAAGATTCCAGAAAGTGTCGCAACAGCCCCTCTACGTCTAGAAAAGCTATTTAAGTAAGATGGCGAATAGCGTGACATCGTTTCAAGTTCCAATACTCAACAACAAACACTATGACAATTGGAGTATCAAGATGAAGGCTCTTTTCGGTGCGCGTGATGTCTGGGATATCGTAGAGAAAGGTTTCAAGGAGCCCAAAAATGAAGCCTCTCTCACGCTAGATCAAGCTACAACTTTGAAGGATTTCCGAAAGAGAGACAAGAAAGCTCTATTCCTCATCTATCAAGCATTAGATGATGGCGGTTTTGAAAAGATTTCAAGTGCAACTTCCTCCAAGCAAGCATGGGAGAAGCTACAAACCTCTTACAAAGGAGTCGAAAAGGTGAAGAAGGTCTGTCTCCAAACACTAAGAGGTGAGTTTGAATCCTTACACATGAAACCATCCGAGTCTATCTCCGAATACTTTTTTAGAGTAGCAGCCGTTTCTAATCAATTGAAAAGAAATGGTGAGAAGTTAGAAGATGTAAGAATAATAGAGAAGATACTCCGCTCGTTGGATCCCAAATTTGAGCACATTGTTGTGACAATTGAAGAAACTAAAGACTTAGAGGAAATGATGATCGAGGAACTCCAAGGATCACTATAAGCCTATGAAGAAAAGCACAAGAAGAAATAAGGTATCTCTGAGCAACTCCTTAAGCTACAACTCAAGGATAAGAGTGAAGGTCAAGGCAATGGTAGAAACAACCATGGAAGAGGCAAAGGCAGAGGACGAGGTGGTAGCCATAGTCATGGACGAAGTTGGAATAACAACTACAATTCCAGCGATAACTATGAGAAAGGAGGAAGTTCCACACTAGGTCGTAGAAGAGGCAATTCGAACGCGAGGTATGACAAATCTCAAGTCCGGTGCTATAATTGTCAAAAATTTGGGCACTACGCTTCAGAATGTAGAACTCCTAACAATCAAGTCGACAAGAAGGCGAATTTTGTGGAGGAGAAGATTGAGGAAAAAGAAACGCTATTACTAGCGTATAATAACAACAGTGATCATAAAGACAATACATGGTATCTCGACACCGGTGCAAGCAACCACATGTGTGGAAGAAGGAACATGTTCGCAGAGCTTAATGAAGTAGTAAGCGGCGATGTCTCATTTGGAGATGATAGAAAGATATCAGTGAAGGGAAGAGGTAACGTCCTTTTTAGAGAAAAAGATGATAGCCATTAAATGATTTTAAATGTCTACTATGTACCTAGTATAAAATGCAACATTCTTAGTTTGGGCCAACTGTGAACGGACGACTGTCCGCGCGGCTGCGGCGCGGGGCCGGATCGGGTCGGGCCGGCCCGCTTTTGGTGTGTCGGGGAGATGAGTGTGATGTGGTTGAAAAGAAAATGATTTTGCGTATTGTAATGCTTAAAAGATACGAGATCGAAACCCCGTACTTAGAATAGAGTCGCCACCCGGTTCAGCTCAACCGGGAAATTTTCGGTACGATTTTCCCACCGGGTGGTTGGACCATACCTTAAGTAGAGATTCCGAGTTCGGATGATGTTATCTACTTTTCATTAGGCCAAGTTAGGATACTTCATTCTTTCTTAATTGGTTTAATCCACCCTATTTATTTATATTTTCAGTTATTTTGTTGTTTTTGCATTTATCAAGCAATTAAAGCGATAAATAAAATATTTACAATCGTAAAAGAAAAGTAAGTGCGGAAAGTGGAATTATTACAAGGTTTTCAAGTCCTGTACATTTTCTACGTAACAAATGAAATACCCGAATGTCCGATATACATCTACCTGCAGAGAATGGTTGACACAAATATGGCATATTTTATTTATAACATCATAAAGCCCGATTGGATGGCTAAAATGAGATTTGAATGGCATTTGCGGGGAAATTCCATTTTTATCCAAATTTCAGATTCAATCGTTGCTTTAATCGGATTACAAGTGAATATACCACTCATCGCGGGGCGGGTCTGTTTTCAGGAGGTCTCGAACCTCCATCGTTACACTATAGGTCCTAGCTTCAGAAAATAAATTAATTTGGAAACAAACAAAGACAATATTGCTGTCCAGAAAGCCATGCCGCCGTGGGGCATCTGATGCCGTCGAAGATAAGTTGATGTCGCTGGCGGCATCAATGATGCCGCCGGCGACATCTATTATGTCACGGGCTACATCAGCATGCAGACAGGCACAGGGCTTTCTGAGTACCGTAAAGAAAGGGTCCCGCAAGAAAGTGAAATCTCTGGGGAATGCGATGCTAACGGCGGTATCAACGATGTCTCTCGCGACATGGGTGATACAGCCGGCAACATCGCATGTCTCCGGTGACTTCAATTTCTTGCAGCAGCAGCAGTTTGCAGTCAAAGTGACCAAAAACTTAAAATGAACACAAATCAACAAAAATAGTGCAAAACAATAATAATAATGCCAAAGAGCTATGAGACTCAGGATTTTCACCTCGGGGTAGTGAATCCAACTCTTCGTGAACTGAATAATAACACCTCCAGAGAGCTTGCAACGATAATTTGATTGTTAATTTAAAGTTTTTAAGTCTCTAAATTCTATCGAGTTGATTTAACCCAAAGACCCACTGATTTAAGCTCACAATCAGAGAGTTCGAAGAAGAAAAATCGGGAAAAATGGATTAGAATCCTTTTTCCTGCCTTTTCTAGTTCTTATCTCACTAAAATCTATTCTCTCGATTTCAGCCTCTTAATTGCCCAATTTTAGCTCCTTCCCTCTATAATTTCAGTCCCCCCCTCTTTAATTGCAGTTTTTGGGTGCCTTTTATAGGCAAATTGGGGTATTTTTTGAGACCTTTTTGACTTATTCCGCCGAAAGTGGCCGAAAGGCTGTCTGTGGAGGACCCATTTCGTGCCATATCGCCGGCGGTATGGATCATGCCACCGGCGGTATGGTGATTCCGCCGGCGGCATGAATGATGTCGGTGGCGACATCATTCTCCAGCATACCGACAACCAACGGGTCAAAAAGCCTAAAAAGTCGGGAAAAGTGGTTTATTAGTGGGTGGAAAGGTATCTTTTTGAATTTTAATTATATATTAATGGGTATTATTTAATTTGGGTGTAAATCATCGGTTCAAGCTCCTACCGTACGCGTTATCGGCCACGCCGAACTGGATTCTACCAATTATAAAATTCACAAGGAATATTATTTTGGTAATAAAAATTCTGAAGAGAACTTTTATTTTGAGGTATTGAAATCGGGTACACGTCATCATTGTCTCGTTCACACCAACTCTTAAAAAAAGGCTATGATATTCATATGAAAGATTGTAGCCTTTTTATAAGAGATGGCAATGGGAATCTAATCGCCAAGGTACGGATGTCGAAGAATAGAATGTTCCCTTAGAATATCAGAAATGATATTGCAAAGTGTCTAAAGACTTGTTACAAAGACGCATCGTGGCTATGGCATCTTCGATTTGGACATCGAAACTTTAGAGGATTAGAGATGTTATCAAAGAAGGGAATGGTTAGAGGTTTACCATGTATCAACAATCCCTACCAGTTGTGCAAAGGATGTCTACAAAGGAAGTAATTTAGAAGAAGCTTTCCAAAGGAGTCAGACTATAAAGCCAAGAAGCCGCTCGAGCTCATCCATACTGACGTTTGTGGTCCTATTAAGCCAAGTTCTCTCGCTAATAGTAACTACTTCCTTCTCTTCACTGACTATTATTCAAGAAAAACTTAGGTATATTTCTTAAAGCAGAAATCAGAAGTCTGCGTAGTGTTTCATTTCTGCGTAGTGTTTCATAAGTTTAAAGCAGTCGTGGAAAAGGAGAGCGGTCATAAGATCAAAGCCATGAGATCTGATCGAGGAGGAGAATTCACATCCAATGAATTCAACAAGTTTTGTGCAGCGAATGGAATCAGTCAACCCTTAATGGTTCCTAGATCCCTCCAGCAAAGTGGTGTGGCAGAAAGAAAGAATAGAATAATTCTTGACATGGCACGGAGTATGCTCAAAAGCAAGAAACTACCCAAGGAGTTTTGGGGGGAAGCAGTGGCATGTGCAGTCTACCTATTAAATCATTCTCCTACAAGAAGTGTGTGGAGAAAGACACCATAAGAAGTATGGAGCGGAAGAAAGCCCGGAATTTCCCACCTTTGAGTCTTTGGGAGCGTAAATTATGTTCATGTACCAGATGAGAATCAAACCAAGCTTGATCATAAAAGTAAAAGTTTTATTTTCATCGGTTATGAGTCAAGCTCAAAAGGCTATAGGCTATACAATCCGAATAATAAGAAGTTTGTGATCAGCAGAGATGTGATATTTGATGAAGAAGGAGAATGGAACTTTGATTCTCAAATGGAAGACTACAACTTTTCCCCATTCAAGGAAGATGAGCAGACAACAACTGAGTACCCAAGACAACTTCAATAAAGCCTCACAACTCCACAAACTTCTCCTAATCATAGAGACGAGTCATCATCATCATCTCCATCCTCAAGCGGGATTGAAGATGAAAGAGAAGTGCATCATACTAGAAGTCTTCAAGAACTCTATGAGGTGACTGAACAACTAGACAATCTTACATTATTTTTTCTATTTATTGATTGTGAGCCAGTGACATTTTAAGAAGTTGCATAAGAGAAAAAGTGGAGAGATGCAATGGACGAAGAAATCAAGGCCATTGAGAAGAATGATACATGGGAACTCACTTCACTTCCCAATGGACACAAGGCGATAGATGTCAAATGGGTGTACAAAACTAAGTAGAATGCCAAGGGAGAGATCAAAAGACACAAGGCAAGGCTTGTTGCAAAAGGCTATTGTCAAAAGGCTGGAATTGACTATGATAAGGTATTCGCTCCAGTCGCTCGATTGAAAACTATTAGACAAATAATTTCTTTGGTGGCTCAAAACAAATTTAGAATTCATCAAATGGATGTATTCCTAAATGGAGTCCTTGAAGAGGAAGTCTACATTCAGCAACCACCAGGTTATGAAGCCAAAGGTCATAAAGACAATGTGTTGAAGTTGAGGAAGGTTCTTTATAGGCTAAAACAAGCACCAAGGGTATGGAATAGTAGAATAGACAAGTACTTCTAAGAAAATGGTTTCAATAAATGTCCATATGAGCATGCTTTGTTTATCAAGATTAAAGATGGAGATATTTTGATCGTCTGCCTCTATTTGGACGATTTGATCTTCACCGGAAGCAACCAAAGAATGTTCGATGAATTCAAGAAAGTGATGATGAAGGACTTCGAGATGATAGACATGGGACTCATGGCATACTACCTTGGCATAAAATTAAATCAATAAAAGGATTGAATTTTCATTTCACAAGAAAGCTATTCGAAGGAGATCTTGAAAAATTTCAAGATGGATAACTGCAAGCCGATAAGCATACCGGTGGAGTACGGGATCAAGATGTCCAAATATGAAGAAGGGGAAAGTGTAGATCCAACATTTTTCAAAAGTTTAGTTCGAAGTCTACGCTATCTTACATGCATGAGGCCATATATCCTTCATGCAGTCGGATTAGTAAGCCGCTATATGGAATCACCAACAACTACCCATTTCAAAGCCACTAAGAGAATTCTTCGCTATTTGAAAGGTACAACCGACTTTGGCTTATTTTATTCGGTATCTATTGATTACAAGCTTGTTGGATATAGCGATAGCGATTGGGGTGGAGATATAGATAACAGAAGAAGCACTAGTGGATTTGTGTTTTTCATGGGAGACACTGCTTTCACATGGATGTCAAAGAAACAACCGATTGTAAATTTGTCTACATGTGAAGCAGAATATGTTGCAGCAACCTCATGTGTCTGTCATGCAATTTGGCTTAGAAATTTATTGAAGGAGATTGGGTTAATGCAAGAGGAGCCGATTGAGATCCGTGTTGACAACAAGTCAGCCATTACCTTAGCAAAGAATCCTGTATTCCATGATCGGAGCAAACACATTAACATCCGCTACCATTACATAAAAGAGTGTGTTGCAAGAAAGGAAGTACAAGTTGAATACGTGAAGACGCAAGATCAAATTGCGGATATCTTCACTAAGCTGCTCACAAGTGAAAACTACATCAGATTGAGAAGCTCACTTGGAATGACAAGATCAAGTTTAAGGGGGGGAGGGGTTTGGATTATAGACTTGATCCATATCAATGGAAACCCAAAATCCAAATCCTATCAATTGGATTCCAAGCCCACAAATCTAAAATGTAGTAAATTTATTTAGGTATTTTAAGTATGTAGATTTTTGTGTGTGATAACCAAATTGGAGGCTATTAACTATAACCAATTTAGAGGCCATTAAATTAACTAAATAAGTTGGCTATTAATTGTATTAGTTAGAGGTGGTGGTGAGTAATTGTGTTAGTTAAGAGTTGTGGTTATTAATTGTGGGAGTTGGGAGTTGTATAATTCATCTATAAATAGGTGAGTTGTTTAGTTATTTTTCATCAACAAAAATAAGAAATTCTTTAGAGAGAAAAGAAGTAAAGAGCGAGTTATAGTTTTGTATTTTGAGTGAGAGTGTTCTTGAAATATCTTCGAGTTCAATGAAAGTTGTTCATTTGAGTGTTTGTATTCCAACAATTTAATGATGGAGTTGGAGTTTGATTTAAATGTCATAAGATGTATATTAATAGTGTTTATATGAAAAGATGTATTCGTCCGTGAAAGTACATGTTGTTTTATGGAAAGACATGTTCGTTCACAAAAAGACATAATGGTTCATGAAAAGATACGTTGTTTGATGAATAGTCATCTCTTTTCATGTAGGGACATGTTGTTTCATGTCTAGGGACATAATGATTCATGATAAGTCATATTATTTCATATAGAGTCATGTTGATTCATGAAGAGCCATGTTGTTTCATGAAAATAAGTGTTGTTTCATGAGAAGACACATTGTTTGATGAAGAGACTTGTCATTTCATGAACCATCATCTCATATCTATAAATAGGCCTCATTTGTGCCTTTGATAGACAATGAAATTGATAGCAATTTCTTGAAATAGAGAGGAAGCATTGAGACTCTTTTGTTTCCTAGCCTTACATACAAAAGTTCTTATCCTACTACAAATGTATTAGAGTTGATTCACATACGAAAGTAGGTACGTGAATTGATATCTCTATTGTATCTCATAAGCAAATTTTGGGTACAATCCCGCTGCTTTGTAGGGAGGAAATATCTCCTAAAGGAAAATGACTGGCGTGCCTTGGAGATAGGTACTAGATTAGTAATATTTGTTATGATCAAGATTGCAACAAATTTTTCTCTACATTTATGATCAGTTTTCTTCCTAGCATCCCCACTGCCCAATTTATTAATTTCTTACAATCTTTAAGAAATATTATCCAGGGCTAGCGTGAAGGAAAGGAGTTGTTGATTTTAGATGTTTCATTATAATTTACAAATATAAGGGAAATAACTTGAAGATTGAAATCATCGTCAAGAATCAAGTGGTAATATTTAGATCAGTTTATCAAATACTCAAGTTGCAAGGTACAAATAATTATTTATTGATTATGAGTTTTATTTTTAAATATTTACATATATATATATATATATATTCTTTTTTGTGAGAATTAAAGTGATTGTGATATGAAAATACAAATCGCTTGAAATGGCTAGAACATTTATTATTTGGTCTAATAGAAATTTTAAAACTATTTTGTTATTTTTGTTCATCATGAAAAGAGAAAAACACAAATCTGTGATGGAAAAATTTGTCACAATAACGCATATCACACTATGACAGAATAGTCACGGAAATTTAGAAATATCTCTTCACTAAAATGTTGTTTTATTGTAGTGAGTATGATTTGCATAAATAATTTCAAACTTGAATAGTACATCAAAATGATATTAAATATCATGTGATTGATGAGATTACCGTTGAGCAAAGTTTATGCTTCATGGAAATTATAAATATGCAAGTTTGATGAAATTGATCCTTATATGGATTAAACTCTATGAGATTTGGAACAAGTTTGATAAGGTAAATTTTATCAAATTGTTATATCTAAAATGGAGTTGATGGATGCCTTTATTTACTCAAGAGAATTTGACTAACATGTTGTTAATAATAACAAAAGTGTGATGACTCACTATACTTCGATGTAGTAGTCGTTTGCAACGGTTATGTTGACAATTGAAAGACAATAAAGTGACTTATGATTTTGAAGAAACGAAATTATTGTCTTGGTTTATTATGAGTCTCTTTTGGTATTTGAAGGAGAGAACGATATTAGTTGCATTTACTAGCGTATAAGACATGCTAAGTTAATGTCTAAAAAGACAAAGATATGAAAATTGGCTTAAAATCTAAAGAGTAATAAAGTGTTGTTGTTATAACTGTTATTGCCAAATTTATCTTTGTACTATGTTTAGACAAATATTGTAATTTGTTACATTAGTAAACCATTTCTAGAAAAATAAAGAAAACCATAGGTTATGGTTTGAGTTATATGTATTAATCAAAAGCTTATAGTCAAGTTTATAATGGTAAGTCAAGGTACATTGGGATGTGATATAGTAATGTCCAACGACTTATCATTGAAGGGATCATAACAATAGGCTATATGTGTAATAAGTCAAACATTTTGTTTATTGCTTTACTAAAGCATTAAGCTGACATTCTAATGAAATTTCAAATAGGATGAGTTTGTGGCCTTATTAAACACATATAAGGGAATCTTTACTTACACTCGTAAACATCAGGTCCTAAGCTTAATAAGATTAAATCTCTTACATGATGTTTGGAAACCATTTTATATGATCCAAGTATGGTTTCGGTACTGTGATAGTTTTAAAAGGTTGATTAAATTCTTAATAATTTTCTTGGAGATGCTAGTCATAGGGCACGCTTTAGATAAACTTACCTATGTAAGTGTGAAGTGAGCTGCTTTAAAAAGTCACTTCAGGCATGACTTTGAAACACTTATGAATAGATACGAGCACATGGCTGTTAAAAGTGGTGGTTTATGTGTATAACATCTCTGGCTAATCGATATGTTCATTTGGTTCAATCCTTTATGACACCAATCAAATATGATTACTTGGAATGTGTGTTATAGTAGGTGGAATTTCAATCCTTATGACACTTTCCCGGAAGCATAAATTGCTGAATTTTTATATGTAGTATTTTGGTTCCTAAAATACTCTAAATGGGGGAGGATTGTCGGATAATTTAGAGTATTAGGAATAATGTGTATGTTCTTAAGACATTCAAGGATGGAGTTGGAGTTTGATTTAAATGTCATAAGATGTATATTAATAGTGTTTATATGAAAAGACCTGTTAGTTCGCGAAAGTACATGTTGTTTCATGGAAAGACATATTAGTTCATGAAAAGACATAATGGTTCATGAAAAGACACATTGTTTGATGAATAGTCATCTCTTTCATGTAGGGACATGTTGTTTCATGTCTAGGGACATAATGGTTCATGATAAGTCATATTGTTTCATGTAGAGTCATGTTGATTCATGAAGAGTCATGTCGTTTCATGAAAATAAGTGTTGTTTCATGAGAAGACACATTGTTTCATTAAGAGACTTATCATTTCATGAACCATTTTCCTATATCTATAAATAGGCCTCATTTGTGCCTTTGATAGACAACGAAATTGATAGCAATTTCTTGAAATAGAGAGGAATCAATAAGATGCTTTTGTTTCCTAGCCTTACATATAAAAGTTCTTATCCTATAACAAATGTATTACAGTTGATTCACATACGAAAGCATGCACGTGAACTGATATCTCCATTGTATCTGATAAGCAAATTTCCGGTACAATCCCTCTGCTTTGCAGGGAGGAAATATTGCTTAAAGGAAAATGATTGGCATGCCTTGGAGATTAGGTACTAGATTAGTAATATTTGTTGTGATCAAGATTGCAACAAATTGTTCTCTACATTTATAATCGGTTTTCCTCCTAGCATCCCTACTGCCTAATTATCATTTTCTTATAGTTTCTACTGAGTTGAGTCTTTCTTTTACTTCTAATTCTCATAAAATTCACAAATTGGAAGTGAATCAAAGGAAAATAAGTTGGGATGGCGTAGATGAAAAAGGGGTTTTGACAAAACTGAGTTTGTTTGATGAATCCTGGATCACTAATTATAGAGTTGAGGATCCTTGGAAAATTAAAAAAAAAAAGTTAACCAGCAGCGATTTAGGTCGAATGTCAAGGCTTTTGTTGCCATCCAGTGAAGTCAAGAAGCATTTGTTTCCAGTGCTGAGGGCTGTAGAAGATAAGGGAATGGATGTTACAGTTTTCAATTGTGATACGTTAACTAAGCACAATTTGCTGTTCATGTTCTGGGAATCATCTGGTGCTTATGTTCCGAGGAAGAGATGGAATCCTGATTTTATGAAGAGAATGGGTTTGAAAGAAAACGACACCGTTGGTCTTTATTAGGATATTCCTACTTCAACATTCCATTTTTCTCTTCTGCAAAGAGCTTAACTGTTTAGGGTTATTTAGGGCTTCAGTGCTTTTAGTTTCATTAACTGTGTCTGTTGGTAAAGTACAATTTTAGAAATGGGATTTGTTTGTAACTATTCAATTAATAATGCTATTAATTATTTTTGTTAAAATTTGATGTAAAATTGATGTGAATTATTATTGAACTTTTACTTAGCCACCATTTGAATAGTATTCCAACCTTATGTGATAATTTGTCCCCCAATTTTGACTATAAATATGTAGCCCTTTCTCTTCTTCCATACACCAATAAAAGTAATAAGAAAATTTCTCTTCTTCAATTCTCTCTATTCTTGTTACAATTCCTTTGTATTAATAGTCGATTTTCAATACGTTATCAGCACGAGCTTGCTCTATCAGTCAAAGAAAAAGGTATCAATTTTATTTATTATAAGTTTAGTTATATATTTGTTCTAATTAATCTTAATATTATAGATATGTCGAAACTTGCAAATATCGAGTTTGTAGCACTAAATGTCACTGGGAAAAATTATCTTTCATGGGTGCTGGATGCCGAGATTCGTTTAGCATCAATGGGTCTTAGAAAAACGATAAATGAAAGGAGTGATGCCACAGTGCACGAAAAGGCTAAGGCCTTGATATTTCTTAAACGAAATCTTGATGAAGGTTTGAAATCTGAATATTTAACTGTCAAAGATCCTGCAGATCTTTGGAAGTAACTGAAAGACAGGTAGGAATATTTAAAATTGATATCATTACCAAAAGCTCGATCTGATTGGATTCAAATACGGCTATAAGATTTTAAATCTGTATCTGAATATAATTCTGTTGTGTTCAAAATTACATCCACTTTAAAATTATATGGAGTTGAAGTTACTGATGAGGATATTATGGAAAAAACATTTTCAACTTTTCATCCATCTAACATGGTCTCGCAGACCCAATATAGAGAAAAAGGCTTTTAGAAATACAGTGAATTAATTTCTTGCCTTCTTTTAGCAGAGTAGAATAATGATGTTTTATTGAAAAATCATGAATCACGTCTCACTGGATCTGTGGCATTCCCTGAAGTGAATGCAACATCTTATGATAATAATAATTTTAATGGTCGTGGCCATGGACGTGTCTATGGAAATGGTCGTGGTTGTGGCCGTAAATATGAGCGCGGTAACAACTTCAACCCAAAGTGGAAAAATAACAAAAACCATCAGAAATGGAAAAATCAAAATGATAATTTTGATAAAAATAAAAATTTTCAAAATGATGAGAACAAATGTCGCCGTTGTAGCATGAATGGGCATTGGTGACGTACCTGTCGAACCGCATAACATTTAGTGACCCTTTACCAAGCATCATTAAAGAAACCCGCTGATGTGGAAATAAATTGCATTATTAATGATTAGCCCATTGATATTACCCATCTGGATATGGCGGATCTCTTTTTACCCAGCACCAGTGGAAAGGACAAATATGAATAATGGTTGAATATATATATATATATATATACACACACACATTTACTACTTTTAATATGTGTATTTGTTTTCTTTTATGTTTTATGTAATGTTTAATCATGAACAAATAATAATTTAGTTTATTTTCTTTAAATAAAGAAAATGACTTCTTTCCCGGTATTAATTGACATCAAGGCTAATGAAAAAAATATATGCATTGTGGATAGTGCTACCACCCATACTATTCTTAAAGATTCAAAATATTTTTCCATACTGAAAAAGGGTGAGACAAAAGTTACCACAATAACGGGTAACTCGAAAATTATTAAAGGCTCCGGAAGAGCTCATATTACTTTACCAAGTGAAACGATAGTTACAATAAACAATGCATTATTTTCTCCGAATTCTCAAAGAAATTTATTAAGTTTTAAGGATATTCGCAGAAATGGATATCATATTGAAACTATAAATGAAGACGGTAAAGAATGTCTTTATGTTACAAGCATAACTTTTGGGAAGAAATGCTTACTTGAAAAATTTTATATTCTTCCATCTGGCTTGTACTACACATTTATAAATGAAATTGAAGTCAATTTAACTATAAACCAGAAGTTTATAGATTCAGATACATATAAAATTTAGCACGATAAACTGGGTCATCCTGGTTCAATAATGATGAAAAAAATATAGACAATGCACATGGGCGTGTGTTGAAAAACCAGAAGTTTCTTCAACATAATGACTTTTTCTGTGCTGCTTGTTCGCAAGGAAAATTAATCATAAAACCTTCAAAACTTAAGATTGGAATTGAATCAGCAGCATTTTTAGAACGCATACAATGTGATATATGTGGACCGATTCATCCACCATGTGGACCATTTAGATATTTTATGGTTGTAATTGATGCTTTAACTAGATGGTCACATGTACGCTTATTGTCATCACGCAATATGGCATTTGCGAGATTACTTGCTCAAATTATAAGATTATGAGCACAATTTCTCGATTACACAATCAAATCGATTTGTCTTGATAATGCTGGAGAATGTACTTCCCAAACTTTTAATAATTATTGTATGTCAATTGGGATAAAAGTGAAACATCCTGTAGCACATGTTCACACTCAAAATGGTCTGGCAGAATCATTTATTAAAAGACTACAATTAATTACACGACCATTGATTATGCGAACAAACCTTCCTACATCAGTATGGGGATATACAATATTACATGCATCAGCTCTTATATGTTTAAGACCTACAAGCTATCATGATTATTCCCCCTTGCAATTAGCTTTTGGTCATGAGCCCAATATTTCTCATCTAAGAGTTTTTGGTTGTGCAGTGTATATGTACCAATTGCTCCACCACAACGAACCAAAATGGGTCCTCAAAGAAGATTGGGAATTTATGTTGGCTATGAGTCTCCTTCAATTATAAAATACCTCGAACCATTAACTGGAGACATGTTTACTGCACATTTTTGCAGACTGTACTTTTCCAAAATTAGGGGGAAAAGGCAAAAATGTAATTTTGGAAAAGTCAATCTTATGGAATGCTTCATTACTTTTGCATATGGATCCTAAAACAAAAGATTCTGAACTAGAAGTTCAGAAGATAATCCTTCTTCAAAATTTAGCAAATCAGTTGCCTAATGCCCTTGCTGACCCAAAACGAGTAACCAAGTCGCATATACAAGCAGAAAATGCACCTATACGTACTGATATTCCTGAAGAACAACCAAATAATAATACAATAACACGCCTGAAGCGTGGATGACCCATCGGTTCAAAGGATAAAAATCCTAGAAAGAGGAGAGTTAATGATAATAAGGACACTCTCGTTGAAAATTCAAATACTAATATAAATACACTTCTAGAAGAAGTAGAAGCACCTGAAGTGCAATCACCTAAAGTGCAAACACCTGAAGTTATTGAAAATAAAAAAATTCAAATAAATCATATTAGTAATGAAAGAAGATAGAATCGAGATAAAATGGTTATAGATCCTATTTTCGCATATAATGTTGCAGTAAATGTTGAAAATGATAATTTTGACTATAAACCAAAATCTCTTGAAGAATGCCAAAATAGAAATGATTGGCCTAAATGGAAAGATGCAATTCAAGTAGAGTTAAATTCTCTTGAAAAATGAAATGTTTTCGGACCTGTAGTTCGAATGCCACAATGTATAAAACCTGTGGGATACAAAAAGAAAGAGAAATGAGAAAAATGAAGTAGTAAGATATAAAGCTAGACTTGTTGCACAAGGTTTTTCTCAAAGACCTGGAATTGATTATGAGGAGACATATTTACCTATAGTGGATGCAATAACTTTTAGATATCTTATTAGTTTGGTAGCGCAAGAAAATGTGCAAATGCACTTAATGGATGTTGTTACAGCTTATCGATATGGTTCGCTAGATAATGATATTTACATGAAAATTCCTAAAGGATTAAAACTGCCAGAAAAATATGGGCAGTGAGAACTTTACTCAATGAAATTACAAAGGTCTCTATATGGATTAAAATAATCTAGACGCATGTGGTATAACCGTCTTAGTGAATATTTATTAAAGCAAGGTTATAAAAATGATCAAATTTGTCCCTGCATTTTCATAAGAAAAACGGGACCTAAATTTGTTATCATCTCTATTTATGTTGATGATTTGAATATCATCGGAACTCCAGAAGAGATTCCAAATGCGGTAGATTCTTTAAAGAAAGAATTTGAGATGAAGGATCTTGGAAAGACAAAACTATGTATTGGTTTACAAATTGATCACCTGGAAAAGGGAATATTGGTGCATCAATCAAATTATACAGAAAAGATCCTGAAACGATTTAATATGGATAAAGCACATCCATTGAGTAATCCAATGATTGTACGATCACTTGATGTGAAAAATGATATATTTCATCCTAGAGAAAATAATGAGGAAGTTCTTGGTCCAGAAGTACCATATCTTAGCGCAATAGGTGCATTAATGTATCTTGCCGACAATACAAGGTCGGATATTGCCTTCTCTGTTAATTTATTATCAAAATACAGTTCAGCACCAACACATAGACATTGGAGTGGAATTAAACACATAATGCCCTATCTTCGAGGAACTACTGATTTAGGCTTATTTTTATCCATATGAATCTAAGTCTAAATTAGTTGGATATGCGGATGTGGGTTATTTATCCGACCCACACAAAGCTCGATCTCAAACGGGCTACTTATTCACATATGGGGGAAGAGCTATTTCTTGGCGATCCACAAAGCAGACTGTCACAGCTACTTCCTCAAATCATGCTGAATTAATTGCGATTCATGAAGCCAGTCGCGAATGTGTATGATTGAGATCATTAACTAAGCATATCCAAGAATCATGTGGCAAAGTAAAGACTAAAGAAGACTCCACGGTAATATATAAAGATAATGCTACTTGCATTGCTCAATTAAAGGAAGGATACATTAAAGGAGATAGAATAAAGCATATTTCACCAAAATTCTTCTTCACTCATGATCTGAAAAAGAATGGTGAAATCAGTATTCAACAAATCCGCTCTTGTAATAATTTAGTAGATTTGTTCACCAAGTCCTTACCTTCCTCAACTTTCAAGAAATTGGTCTACGGCATTGGAATGCGTCTTCTTAAAGACATTCAGTCAACTTGCGAACAGGGGGAGTAAACATTGTACTCTTTTTCCCTTAACTATGGTTTTTGTTCCACGGGGTTTTTCAATAGTAAGGTTTTCAATGAGGCAGTGCCCCATTCGAAATAACCCACATCAAAGGGGGAGTGTTAAACTTTGATGTAAAATTAATGTGAATTATTGTTGAACTTTTACTTAGCCACATTTGAATAGTTACTTAACCACCATTTGAATAGTATTCTTACCTTATGTGATAATTTGTCCCCCAATTTTTACTATAAATATGTAACCCTTTCTCTTCTTCCATACACCAACAAAAGTGATAAGGAAATTTCTCTTCTTCAATTCCCTCTATTCTTTTTACAATTCGTTTGTATTAATAGTCCATTTTCAACCGTTATATCATGTTAATTGATTTTCGGATTTTTTTTTTTGGTTTTTGTGGTTTGGAATTAATTGAAACCGTACTTGTCCGTTTGTGCTCTTTTTAGTTGTTGGAAATGGCAATTAAGTGAGATGTGTCAACTTTTTGTCTGCTTCTCTCATCAGTTACTTTACCTACATTACCTGTTTTTGTCTTCATGTTGGATTTCCCTTTAAAAAGAAATTGAAATGCATCAAGCAAACTATACCCACATGAATCCAATTCGTGCTTTTCAGTTTCTGAAGCACTGCTGAGGTAAGACCGTTTCCTTTTGTTAACTGTCTACTCTCTTTGTAGATAAGGTGTTTGTGGAAATTCCTGATAGAGTTTAATTCAAAATGAGAGATTTTCCTTGTTGCTGATTCTTCATCCTCAAACACTATATAAAACACATAATCTGGTTACATGTGCTTTTGAATGTCGAATTCGAGTAAGAATCCGTGTTCGGTGGTTCGTGTGGACTGTAAGACTGTGATGCAAGTGAAAAGGTTTGTTGGAAATTTCAGGGTAATTGTACAATACAAGTTGTATGGAATGTTCATAATTGGCTGTTTGGAACATCACTTGGAAATGCTGTTTTTATGTTCAAAACAAGCCTCTCTGCTGACAAGTTATTCTCAAGCCATTTTCAATTTTCCCTTCTTTTAATTTTCCATTTTCCTTCACCAACACATTTAAAAGATTCCTTTTTTTAGTTTCTTGCTCTGTTTCTGTGTGCATTACAGTAATGGAGCGAGCAAGGCGGCTAGCAAACAGGGCAATCTAGAAGCAGTTGGTGAATGAAACCAAGCAGTCGACTCACCAAAAAACTCCTCTTCTCCTGTATTGTACATGCCTTCAAGGAATGTTTAATCAGTGTCTCCTTTGCTAATAGGAACCCTATATCAGCTAAAAATTGTGCCTTTAATGGGATTGGGTCACAAGTTCGATCTATTGAAACCGGGTGACACTTTTCCTCGCCTCCATAACTCGGCAACTCCTGATGAGCAGTCTAAAATGGCTCAGGTTTGTGTGTTTGATAGTCTTGATGCTTTGGTTGATGCTACCGTGCCTAAATCTATTAGGATTGATGAAGGAACTGCTGCTGCAGAAGCAATGGCTATGTGTAATAACATTCTTAAAAGAAAGAAAAAGACTTTTATTATTGCTACCCATTGTCACCCACAAACTATTGATATTTGTAAGACTAGGGCCCAGGGTTTCCATCTTAAGGATATTAGTTATGAGTGTGGGGATGTTTGTGGGTTTTGGTTCAGTATCGAGGGACTGAAGATGAAGTTTTGGATTACAAGGAGTTTGTTAAGAAAGCTCATGCTAATATTTTTGGCGTTGACCATGGTGAATTTGGAACCGATATTGTTTTCGGTGAAATCTTAGAAGATGGTAACTTTGTAGGCCTAATTACTGAGTACTAAGGTATGTCCTCTGTTTCTGAAGTAATTTCGCTTAACCAATTTATTTGGTTCGAGTTATTGCTTATTGGGCTTGATGATTTCTATGTTGCCGATATCCTGTTTATTTGGTTTTTGCACGATAATCTTGTTTCAACATAAGAGAATTCTTGATGTTCATTTAATCTTGATTCAGCATTTACATTGGTAGATTTTGGTATGAAATCCTAATGCTGCTCTTATCTTAATATTTTAAATATTTGAGTTTTCCTATGGGTGAACATAAATCTTAACTATAATTGGAAAGTTGGATTGCTACTGTTAACTGTTAAGGTCTATAATTTGGAAGCCTAAACTGATTCTAGGCTTTGGCTTCAATATATACTCAAAAGGGGATTTTCATTTGACCCTATTCCCAATATCGCTTTGTTATGTTAAAGCCGCGCCCTACGCAGGGTCCGGGATGCGCCTCGCCATACCTTAGGCGAGGTAGCATACCTCGGGCGTGCGCCTTGATGCGTCTCAGGTGCACCTCAAGGACACTTTTATTTTCAGGGTACTATTTACTTTAAAATGTGTTGCTCATCTATTTTTAAGAGTTTTAATAATAATTAATTTAAGGCTAGATATTCCTAATTCAATTCCTATTATTACTAGACTAATTCAAGGCTAGAGATATTCCTATTATTTACTTTAAAATGTGTTGCTCATCTATTTTTAAGAGTTTTAATAATAATTAATTTAAGGCTAGATATTCCTAATTCAATTCCTATTATTACTAGACTAATTCAAGGCTAGAGATATTCCTAATGCAATATGAAAATTTCACACATACATGTACATCTAACATTTCTCTTAGTTGGTACTGTTATTGCATTTAACTTCACTTTTCAAGTAAATATTTTTTGCAAATTTTTTGTGCTTAGCGTACCTCAGGTGCTTGTCTCTCCCTGCGCCTCGCCTTCAGACGCACCTTGACAACTACGTAAATATGTATGCTTCAATTCTTGAAACATTCCCGAGTTTTGGAATCCTTAGATGCAATCTTGTTGTTATGGTTAAGTGATACTGATTGTAGTAAAATGCTGAATTGATCTCAATACGATCGAGCATCCATCGAGATTGTATACTCTAGTTATTGGTATGATAAAGAGTGCTGGTTTGAGTCACTGATTTGTTTATAATTTTTCGAATTAATAAATACTTGTTATATATATATATATATATATATATATATATATATATATATATATTATATATATTTGTTAACGACAATGTATTTAAATGCATGGTAACTATAAATTGGAAGGGGTATAGAATCCGGGCCATCAAGTAATTTGTCCATAGAAAGCCAAGGTTGATGAAATTATGAAGATTGGCCCATATGTCACGGGTCGTCACTATTACCCCACGACACATTGTTGCCCATGCGTGATGGCATTCACGTATAGGTATTTCAGCGTGGCAAGGTGTGTGAATCTATGCAAGATAGACTAAAGGAGACACATGACATTGGCATAAAATTGATGCACTCGAGTGACAAAGTGCATGGAAAGGTCCAACGTATGTTTGGTATGCTTTGGTTAAAGTTTCGTGTGAGAAAAATGCGCAAGGCATAGAATTGCGAGACGTTGGCTAAAACCTAGCACCGGCTCAGCCCAGCGCTGCCTCCATCACAGATTCTGTTAAAAGTTACTAGAGGCTCCAAAGAGTTGCGATAGGCCTGGAAACTTCCAAACCGACCAAGGGCATATCTTTAGGACATTTTATGTATGATTAACTAATGTAGAACATTCCTAGGTCATGTCCGATAAATGTGCACTACATGCTATTATGTTAAGGAGGTGAAATGCTTTAGAGGCCACTCCCTCATATGTAAATCATCCTTAAAAGTACAATTCCAAAGTTTAAGTGATCAAAGAACATGACGTGGCATTCTAGTGATCACCACTTGACCCTTATACTTCGCATTAATTTGTCACTAAATGATAGACATAAATGGAAACACAGTAGCGAGGGTCCTTGAAGACTTCAGAGATTGGACATTTAGTCCTTATCAAAATTGTGTTCATTCATTAAACATCAGCCGTAATTCACATCTTTATCTGGAGTAGCAATAAAAATATTAGTAGTAGCAATTTTTGGCACTTTTAACTTTGTAGTCATGTATGTTTTTATAGGGTCAAGTTATAGTCTCATGTTAATTTATTTCAATATCTTTCAACCCAATCAGTTGTATTTATATTAATTGGTCTTTTTCATTTATTATATTATGCAGTCTTGTTTAGGTTCATTATATTATTGGGTTATTGTGGCCATGACCTAAAATTACCGTAATATATACGACTAAGATCATCTCAAAATAAAACATATATAACATTATACAAACAAACATATACCAAATTAGAATAAAATATTTATATAAGATTAAGCAAATAAATTCCAATAGTTAGACGAAATCCAAATAGAAGATTATACATTAGGGAAATATATGAATTGTTTTATGTTAATTGATGTTCGGATTTGTTTTTTTTATTTTTGTGGTCTGGAAATTATAATTGAAACGGTGCTTGTCCGTTTGTGCTGTTTTTAATTGTTGGAAATGGCAATACAGTGAGATGTGTCTACTTTTAAATTCATAGTTCTGTTGTCAGTTAATTTACTACCTAGTACATATATTTCTGTTTGGATTAGGATTCTGTAAAGTAACTTTAGAGTAAAGTTAGAAAGATATATAGGGTGTGAAGTAGTGAGAGAAATCTTTTTTAGGGAAGTATGTATTAGATCATAGCCCTTCAAAATGAAATGTAAGATTAAGATGAGCTCAACTTTATTCTAAAATTGATTTTAAACTTTAGAGAATCCTTGTCCTCTCTTCATATTGGATTTCCCTTTCCTCTCTTCTTTAATAGAAATTGAAATGCATCAACCAAACTATACCCACATGAATCCATTTCGTGAATTTCAGTTTCTGAAGCACTACTGAGGACAGTTATGATTGAGGTTTAATTTCTCGTTATCATTACTATCTACTCTCTTTGTGAGCAATTTTATGCCCCAATTATTAGATGCGAAATTGAAGATAAGGTGTTTGTGGAAATTCCTGAGAGAGGGTTTTAATTCAAAATGAGAGGTTTTCCTTGTTGCTTTGGTGAAAATGGGGTAAAAGTTGCTGTTTCTTTATCTTCAAACATGGAGTAGGAATCCGTGTTTGGTGGTTCATGTGGACTGTAAGACTGTGATGCAAGTAAAAAGGCTTCTTTGAAAGTTTCAGGGTGTAATTGTATAACATTGGTTGGCAATTTAGCAGTAGAAGTTCTATGGGATGTTCGTGTTCATAATCGGCTCTTTGGAACATCACTTGAAAATGCTGTTTTTATGTTCAAAAGTCAAAACAAGCCAGCCGCTTTCAGATCCAAATTTGTTGCCATGGCCCTTTTCGCAGAGATTTCTCAATTCCAAAACGCAAAATATTGGTTTTTCGCTGATTTTGTATGCTTGGAAGAACGAATAGATATACTCATATACATTTTTTTCCTTTTGAGTGCTAATAGGACATTTAGGAGTTGTGATTTTTTTTATCAGTTATGTGATTGATTACACTATGAATGTTATTTACTTGATTAATCGATACATTTCGTGTTACGAGTCGGTTGTATATCTATAAAAGATCGATTACCATAATATTGAAGTTCATACTCAAGTTTTTAATCGTGGCTCAAGTTTTTCATGCACTTTGCAGCTTTGAGTTTAATCGTGGCTCAAGAATTTGTCAATTTGCAGTTTGCATCCTCTAAACACATTGGCATTTTGAATTGAAATCTTATATGTGGTAACATTATATAGGCCTAATTACTAAGTACTAAGCTATGCCCTCTGTTTCCTGACGTAATATCGCTTTGCCAATTTACTTGGTTCGAGTTATTACTTATCTGGCTCTATGATTTCTGTGTTGCTGATGTCCTGTTTATATGGTTCTTGCCCGAAGAGAGATGATCTCTGTGTTGCTGATGTCCTTTTTAGTACTATGATGGATTGTTTAATTGATGTTTGTATGTTTAATCACATTTATTAGTTTTTAATTACCAACATTCTGTCCTCTGCGCCTATTCATTAATTCTCAAAGTACTATTTCATACTCCTTATTAAATCAATTAATTAAAGTAGATAAATACTATTTTACCCTTTAGTTAATGTTTAGTTTTCCACTCCATTATAATCGATAATGAGACGAAAAGAGGTAGAGTCGGAAAAATAATGAAAAAAAATATCTAGAATTTTGAGAATTACATGTAAAAAGGATTTGAGATATTGGCTAAAAAAATAAGTATAAAAAATAGAGGAAGTATTAAAATTTCTCTTTGTAATTTGTTTGAGGGTGTAGTGCTCTAATGAAACCGATGGTTCTAGAGATTTTGAATTTACAATGAATATTGACTATTTGAAGATCCTACTATTTGATTTAGAAATCACCGTGGTTGTTTCTTTCTTATGCTAATATTGCGTTTGATAAAATGTCTTTAAAATTTTCACCCAAAAAAGTGAATTCAGGTTTCTAGCTACGATAGAAATGAAAACGGAATACGACATATAGATTTTAAGAATTTTTGTGCTACGTTTGTGAAGAGCAACCGCACCTGTTGTATTAACCTTGGAAAGACGACAGTTCGATTATTTGAATGAGTCTGTGTGTTTATCGGAATCTAACTTGGCTGTGTACACAAACATGTATGTGATTGAGTAACGAGTCAATAAACTACAATTTGTTGATCTTACAGTATCATTCCAAAGACCCTAGACAATGAAAATGATTCTAAAATGTCCACTTATTTATCAATTTAGAGATATATTTATGCTTCAATTTTCCTTCTTTTCAATTTTTTTTTTCAAATTTATACTTCTTCAAGTTTTACTGAATGTGCGATATACTGAAAGAATGTCTGATCCGAGGATACTTCGGAGTCGAGAAGTGTATATCTAGGATACCCTAGTTACATCTTTGTTGGTATAAATGGTAGATATATATACTAATGAAATTTTGAAGGTGTGATTTTGTTTTGGATTATGAATTATTATCTACCAAGAGGATTAAGGGTTCTGTTTATTCATAAAAGTACCCAGTTTTCAATGTAAAAATCCCCCGTATATGAAGTAAATTTAAGGCCAGTTTTAAGGGGTGAGCATAAAGTGCAAGTGCTCGGGGCTCATAGAAAATAGGGCCCCATAAGTTTTGATTTAGCTTTTGAAAATTTAGTGTATAAAAAAGTACTCATTAATTGAATTTAGAATTTTTAACAAATAAGCAGAATGTTGTGGGATATGCTCTTCATATGTTTTAGTTTTATTATATTCTCATTTAAAGTGAAGATTGTTGCTACTTGTTGAAAAAAGGAACACAAATTTTCACGCGTTTGTTACGAAATTAAAACCCCAACCAAATGTGGTTTAAAACCAATCAATCCTTTCCCAGGCCAGGGGTATATTTTAACGGTACAATTAAAATCCGAACACAACAAAAATTAAATGCTAAACTGAAATTATAATTAATACTTTTTTTTATCTCGACCGACAAGAATTTGAAAATCGCGCGGGCAAATCGTAGTCCGAACACCCTCCAATTCCATATGTATCCGTTATTTTCCCCTTCAATTCATTCCTTCTGCTCCCATTCCTCTCTGTTTCTTTTTGCTCTCTTTTCCTTCATTGCCTCCAAAACTCAATCAACTCATCCAAATCAAAGAAAGCCTAAATTCTCACAAGCATTAATAAGATGTGTAAGGCTGCTGATTCTACTATGAATCTACTTGATCAACCTTTCTTCTCGGGAATGAAGACGGAGAGATTCGAAGACGAAGAAAATTTCAGAGTTTCAACCGAGTTGAGTCTTTCTTTTCCTTCTAATTCTCTTAGAATTTACAACTTCAAAGTGAATCGGAAGAACTCTGGCAAGGGGGTAGGTTACAAGGGGGTTTCGACAAAACTCTGTTTGTTTGATGAATCTTGGATTATCAACAGCGATCAGAAACTCAGCAACTCGTCAGAAACTCAATCAACTCGGTCAACTCAGCAAAAGCAGAGGAAGCGCAAGCTATCGCAGGTTTCCACTGAATTGACACTGTCTTGCAACTCTCCAGGCAAGAAGATGCAGAAGGCTGCCGAAATGAAATATGACAAGATCACCATGCCTAATAGTAAAAGCATTGATCTTCCGGATGGCACAAGAAATCTACTCGGTGAAGCTTTCTTTTCAGGAATAAAGACGGAAAGTTTCGAAGACGGTGAAGAAAATTTCAGAGTTTCTACTGAGTTAAGTCTTTCTCTTACTTCTAATTCTCATAAAATTAACAACTCGGAAGTGAATCGAAAGAACATGAGTTGGGATGGCGTAGATGAAAAAGGGGTTTCTATGAAACTCTGTTTGTTTGATGAATCCTGGATTGCTAGAAGAGTTGAGGATCCTTGGAAAATTAAGAAAAAGCTAACGAGCAGCGATTTAGGGCTAATGTCAAGGCTTCTGCTGCCATCGAGTCAAGTGAAGAAGCATTTGTTTCCAATGTTGAGGGCCGTAGAAGAGAAGGGAATGGATGTTACGGTTTTCGATTGTGATACGGGAACTAAGCACAATTTGGTGTTCATGTTCTGGGAATCATCTGGTGCTTATGTTCTGAAGAAGAGATGGAATCCTGATTTTGTGCAGAGAAGGGGTTTGAAGGAAAACGACACCGTCGGTCTTTATTGGGATGTCCCTACTTCAAGTTTCCATTTTTCTCTTCTGCAAAGAGCTTGACTGTTTAGGGCTTCGGTTATTTTAGTTTCATTAACTGTTTGTCTGTTGGTAAAGTACAATTTTAGAAATGGGATTTGTTTGTAACTATTCAATTAATAATGCAATTAGTTGTTTTATGTTAGTTGATGTTGGGGTTTGTTTTTATTATAATTGAAACAGTACTTGTCCGTTTGTGATCTTTTTAATTGTTGAAAATGGCAATACAGTGAGATGTGTCTACTTTTTGTCTGTACTTTACATTCCCTGTTTTTGTCTTCATATTGGATTTCCCTTTGGTCTCTTTTATATAAGAAATTGAAATGCCTCAAGCAAACTATACCCATATCAGATTAATCCAATTCGTGATTTTCAGTTTCTGAAGCACTGCTGAGGTAAGACCGTTTCCTTTTGTTATCTTCTCGTTCTCATTACCGTTTACTCTCATTGTAAGCCATTTTATGTGCGAATTTTTGGGTTCGAAATTGCAGATAAGGTGTTTGTGGAAATTCCTGAGAGAGGGTTTTTATTCAAAATGAGAGTTTTTCCTTCTTGCTTTGGTGAAAATGGGTAAAAGATGCTGATTCTTCGTCTTCAAACACTATTTAAAATGCACATAATTTGGTTACATGTGTTTTAATTTGGTTTATGAATGTGTTTGGTGGTTCGTTTGGACTGTAAGACCGTGATGAAAGCGAAAGGCTAATTGTACAATATTGGTTGACAATTTAGCTGTAGAAATTCTGTGGGATGTTCATATCTGGCTCTTTGGAACATTACTTGGAAATGCTGTTTTTATGTTCAAAAAAAGCCTCTCTGCTGACAAGTTATTCTCTATCCATTTTCAATTTCCACCACCCCATTAAAAAGATCCCTTCTTTAGTTTCTCTGTGCATTACAGTAATGGGCAATCTTGAAGCGGTTGGTGAATGAAACCAAGCAATCGACTCACCAAACTCGTACCGAGTCATCTGCTTTGTTAAACAACTCCTCATCTCCTGTATTTTACACTCCTTCAAGGCATGTTTCATCTCCTGTAATTTTGAGGAATACAATGGAGAATCCAGCTTGGTATACTCAATATACTCCTTACCAAGCTGAGATATCTCAGGGGAGATTGGAATCTTTGCTTAGTTATCAAACTATGATTACCCATCTTACAGGTTTACCTTTGTCACATGCTTCATTGTTTCTGGAGTTTTGGTTCAGTATCCAGGGACTGAAGCTGAAGTTTTGGATTACGAGGAGTTCGATAAAAACGCTCATGCTAATATTGTTGGGGTTGACCATGTTGAAGCCTCCCAGTGAATTTGGAGCTGATATTGTTGTCGGCTCAGCTCAAAGGTTCAGGGTTCGCAGAGATTCCGCTATTCGCAGAGATTTCTCGATTCCAAAACGCAAAATTTGTAGGCCTTATCACTGAGTACTGTGGTATGTCCTCTGTTTCTCAAGTAATTTCTGTTACTTGGTTCGAGTTATTGCTTATTGGGCTTGGTGATTTCAATGTTGCTGATATCCTGTTTATTTGGTTTTTACACGATATAATCTTGATTCAGCATTGTTGAGTTTTCCTATTGGTGAACATAAAGCGTAACTGTAATTGGAAAGTTGGATTCACACTGTTAAGGTCTATAATTAGGAAGCCTAAACTGATTCTAGGCTTTGGCTTCAATATATACTCAAAAGGGGATTTTTAAATAACTAAATATATATAAGGGTAGGTTTTAGATATCTTAAAACTTGTTGTATTCCTTGTTGCCACTATATGAAGACTATTGTAAGTGTGCTTGCTTGTTTTCGTTTAAATATGCACTGATGTTAAAGGCGCGCCTTACTCAGGGTGCGGGGCGCGCCTCGCCATACCTTAGGCAAGGTAGCATACCTCGGACGCGCGCCTTTTGGTGTGCGCCTCGAGGACACTTTTCTTTTCAAAGTATTATCTATCTTACTTCAAAATGTGTTCCTCATCTATTTTTAAGAGTTTTAATAATAATTTAAGCTTACATATTTCTAATTCAATTCCTATTATAACTAGATTAATTCAAGATTAGATATTCCTAATGCAATATGAAAATTTCACACATATATATACATCTAACAATTCAAGACTATGATTAGTGCATGTAAATATGTATGCTTCCATTTTTGCAACGTTCCCATGTCCTGGATCAATACAAAGTATTTATTAAATATTTTAATATTTTGAATGAACTTTTTTATTATATAAAATTTTTTTGTATATTTTCAGTTTTTTTATATTAAATATGGCAAAATTGTGGTTGGACTAATAAATATGAAACTTAAACTAAGAAATCTCGGTTGTCCACACTACAATCCAATAACTATATCTTCCCTTAATATTTGCCATTTATATCCAATTAATTTTTCACTTCATTTTGTCTTTATTATTTGTCCGTAAATGATAGAAATAAATAGAAACATACTAGCGAGGGTCCTTGGGGACTTCAGAACCTGGACGTTTAAGATTGTGTTCATTCATACAATATCAACCGTTATTTAGAGTAGCCCCAAAAATATTATTAGTAGCAATTCTTGTCACTTTTAACTTTGTAGTCATGTATGTTTTCATAGGGTCAAGTTATACTCTCATGTTCATTTATTTCAATATCTTTCAACCCAATCAGTTGTATTTATGTTAATTGGTCTTTTTCATTTATTATATTATGCAGTCTTGTTTAGGTTCATTATATTATTGGGTTATTGTGGCCATGACCTAAATTTACTACAACCACTAAGATCATCTGAAAATAAAACATATATAACATTATGCAAACAAACATATACCAAATTAGAATAGAACATTTATATAAGATTAAGCAAATAAATTTCAATGGTTAGACGAAGTCCAAATAGAAGATTACACATTAGGGAAATATATGCAAACACCACATTTATAGGATTCTTTTCGTATTTACTCAACTATCTATTTCTTTAGCTTTATACTACTTTTTTGGTTTTTGGTTTTCTCTTTACCACACTTCTTTATTCCCTTTAACAACCTTTTCTCTAATATTTAATTTAATTTTCACAATTTAAAACGACTATATTTCACAAACCGTTAATTTTTTCAACATGAGCCTTTAGAATATTGTTCGTCTTATTTTTATCTTTAAAACAACATCCATTGTGAATTTTTTAGAGCAAAAAAATTACCGCAATCTTATACCAGTATTTTACTACCTTTATACCAGGTATAAGGGCTTTTTTTTGCTTTAAAGAGAACAATGATTCTCATATTTTATGGTATTTACCTACAAATAAATGAAAAATTGGTGCTATAAAGTCATTATACCAATCTTATATCATGTATAAGAAATTACGAAAAATGGTAAAACTGGTATAAGACTGTGATAATTTTTTTCTGATAAAATATTCAATATGGATTTTGTTTTAAAGATAAAAATAAGACGAACAAAATATTCTCGTGTCAAAAACATTAACGGTTTGTGAGATATAATCGTTTTTAAGTTACAAAAATCAAATTAATTAAGAGAGAAAGTTGTTACACTAAGAGTTATTATACTCGGATAAAAACATAATTAAAAATTAAAATATTGTAATTAAAAAAGAGTGTTGATGGTTAATAAAAATAAAATTTTTATGGTGGTATTTACAAAATTGAAAACCAAAATCTTGTATTTAGGTAAGTTGGCCTCTATATTAACATGTTAGGAACATTAAACTGAGGTTGAAATATCAAGGTGGCTGTGGACACATAGAGAATAACTTAATTGGTTAATTTTGATTATAATAAGAGTTATAAAAGAAAAAGAACATATTACATCAGTGTTATCGTAGTGTACCGCTTGATTCAATTGGTAAAACAAAGTACCATACTAACTCTGGTATGATACAATAAAAAATAGTGATATACTAAAACCACGAGTAATGGAAATAAAACCCAAGAGAAACAACTGTGAAATAAAATGAAACCTTTTCCATTCAGGAAATAGGAAAAATATTTCCTATTCCTAACATAACAATAATTACTTCTACTGCAATTATAATTTCAATCCTTTCCCATACAGGAAAAAGAACAATATTTGAATCGCAAATCCAAGTCCTAACATAACACTGATTTCGTTTCATTATATGAAATATCCACTTCATTCTATTACCATTCGTCTCTTTCTTTTTCCTTCTTTTCTTCAATGGAGCCTAGACCCTTTATAGAGCTCTCAACCTTTGCCTCCGAAACTCAATCAACTCAGAAGAATCAAATAAAGCGTAAAGTTTCCACTGTATTGACACTTTCTTGCAACTCTCCAAGCCAAAAGATGCAAAAGGCTGCCGAAAAGAAATATAATAAGATCACCATTGCTAGTAGTAAAAGCATTGATCTTTCCGATGGTACCAGAAATCTACTCGGTGAAGCTTTCTTTCCAGGAATAAAGACGGAAAGATTCGCAGAAGAAAAAGAAAATGCTAGGGTTTCAACCGAGTTGAGTCTTTCTCTTACTTCCAATTCTCTTAAAACTAACAACTCGAAAGTGAATCGAAAGAATATAAGTTGCTGTCATCCTTGGGATGGGGTAGATGAAAACGGGGTTTCGACAAAACTCTGTTTGTATGATGAAACTTGGAATACTAGTAGAGTTGAGGATCCTTGGAAAATTAAGAAAAAGTTAACGAGCACCGATTTAGGGGGTAGTTCAAGGCTTCTGCTGCCATCGAGTGAAGTGAAGAAGCATTTGTTTCCAATGTTGAGGGCCATAGAAGAGAACGAAATTGATGTTACGGTTTTCGATCGCGATACGGAAACTGAGTACAATTTGAAGCTCATGAGATGGAAATCTTCTGGTGCTTATGTTCTGAAGGAAGGATGGAATCCTGATTTTGTGAAGAGAAGGTGTTTGAAGGAAAACGACATCGTTGGTCTTTATTGGGATGTGCCTACTTCAAGATTCCATTTTTCTCTTCTGCAAAGAGCTCGACAGGTTAGGGTTTTTTAGGGTTTCGGTTCTTTTAGTTTCATTGATTATTTGTTTGTTTGTTTGTTGGCAAATTACAAATTTAGAAATCGGATTTATTTGTATTTTATTTAAAATAATAACTGTTGAATATTTTAGGTTAATTGATATTCATATCTTTAATTACATTTATTGATTACTTGTCCAACTTAGTTTTGAACGATTATTTCTTTAATTACCAACATTATGTCCTCCGCTGTGCCTTATTCATATTGATTCATATACTATATTACTTAAATTTTGATGATTCTTAAGGCTAATTATGACATCTATGTTACAGGTAATACTAAAATTTCCGTTTGTAATTTGTTCGGAATTGTCTCTCTTATCAAATTGATTGTTCTAGGAATTTTGAATTGGTCATTTTTACACTTAAAATTGATCCTACGATTTGATTTCAAAGTAATAAGAACAGTAACTTTGGAAATCAAGCGGGGTTTGTTTCTTTGTGATGCTCACATTGTGTTTGATAAATTTGAGCCAAAAAAGTGCTTGGGTGCTAGAAAACCTCAAATACACGTTGAGGGATAATTAATTGTTTGTGATGTAATTAACAACCCGAACATGATACTTTCATGTTCTTGAATGTCTTGTTCTCACCTTGAGAGCTAGAATTGATTTAATCTAATAGAATATCTTACCTTGGTGAGGGTTTTTAACGGTGGCGGAAATCTTTTCCGTTTACCTTTTCAAAAAAAATTGTAACTTAATCTTTTAATGGTATGAGTAGTGTATATATATACTGATCTGCTTGCTTTTATTTAGTGCTAGTCATCCATTTGTGCTAGCTAGTTTATGCACTCGTATGCTTCCGTTTTTACCAATAAGAATATGCTTCCTTTTATTTGCCCTTGATAATGCCCATTTTTTTTTGGAGAATCCAATTAAATTGAATTATTTTGTACATTTTTATTGTTTGGAATTAAACTAAGTTATGAAATCTATTCATCCAAGAATCGAATTTTCGCAAATGTGAAGATTAATAATCATGAAAAAGAAATGACAGGCATGATTATTTAGGGATTCATTTTGGTTGAACTTTGTAATGTTTACTACTCCTTCTATATAACTGATTAGTATGACATATTATCATAATAAAGAAAATAATTTATTTTAAATTCACATTTTATTTCATATAAATTTATTAATAATTAATTTAAGCGAGTGAAGTTTTCAAAAGAAGAAATTTATTTTAAAATCAATTCAGTTAAATGTGTTTTCAAAATTGAAGTTATAAATTTACTTTGTCTTGAATAGACCAGTCTGTGAGTTGGGTTGAGATGAATTTGGGTTGAGACGAGTTCGGGCTGGGCCTAATGGACTTTTATTTATTAATGCTCATTTCATCGAATCCATCCCAACCCACTTAAAATATTTTTCGGGCCGGGCTCGAGTTGGGTTGGAATGAGTTCCGGTTCACTCAAAAAAATGTACATATATATTATTACAAAATATATTAAATTATAAATATTGTATATTAATATTTTTTATCCCAATAATATTATTTTAAAATTTTTACGAATAATATTTATATTTTTTAACTCAATAATTAAAATTATATTACATAATATGTGTAGAAATTTATTTTTGTATACTAAGAATACGGGCCAGACCTCCCAATATGATTTGAGACTATTCTCAAACCCAAGCCATATACTTTACGGGTTTCAACGAATTTGGCCAATACATTACAGATTTGGGCGGGCCCCGAAGTTCACAAACAGGTCTAATTTTGAATGTAATCAATATATATATATATATATACATACATATATATATATATATATATATACATACATATATATATATATATATATATACATGTATATACATACATATATATATATATATATATATATATATATATATATATATATATATATATATATATATATATATGTATTTTAAATATTGCAACTATATGTTGGATTTGAACTAGAAGACTATTTGTTGTAAAAAGAAGGCTTAATGCATAGTTAAATCCCTTAACTTGTCAATTTTTATCACTTGACGTCTCCAACTTCCATATGTCTTTACCAACCCCGTGAACTTGACAAAGTGTTCACTGCATCGCCCTCAGTGCCACATGACACTTTGTAATTGATGTGACTTTTCAAAGATGTCAAATTTTTTATTTTCCTCTCTCCAATTAAAAGGTGACACGTGGCATTGAGGGGCTCCAGTTAGACCTGGGCATGGGTCGAGATGGGTCGGGTTTGGGCCTGGCTCAATCGGGCCTAACTAAAAAATTAGTAGCCCATGCCCAGCCCAACCCATAGAAAATAAAAGTTGGGTTCGGGGCCGGGCTTTTAAAAAATAATCAAAATCCAAGTCCGACCAATGGGCCTGCCAATTAATATATATAATTAAAAAATGAAATATTTTTTAATAAAAAATTATTATAATAATAGATAAATTTCCAATATCAGTCATAAAAATGAGTTTAGATGGTAAACTTTTCAAAAAAAAATTTAAAATTTTCAACAATTATTAGTATTGTAAATAATAAATATATATTTATTTAATATGTTTATTATTAGTTTTGGCCGAGCTTGGTTTTAGGACTAAAACAAAGCTCATCCCATACTTTATTCAGGCTTCTTCGAGTTCGGGCCGGGCCTATTCTCCGATTAGTTTCTCCAAACCTGACCCATGAAAGGAGGTCATGGGCGGGTCGACGGGTCAATAGCCAGGTCTAGCTACAGTGATCACTTTTGCCAAGTTCAGGGGTTGGTAAAAACATTTGTAAGTTGAAGGCGGCAAGTGATAATAGTTATCGAGTTAAGGGGCTAAGTATGTGTTAAGAAAAAAAAAGTAACGCAAAATTTAACACGTTTGTTATGAAATTAAAAGAGTAAACTTAAAAAACATGCCCTATGATTTGACCGTTTTGCAAAAGGTCCTTGTGAAATTTTTTGTTTCAAAAGGGTGCTTGTAGTTTCCAAAGTTAGCAAAAACATGCTTCTCAAAATTTTAAAACCATATTTTAAAGGATAATCTCGGTTATTTTTAATAAATTCAACATTCCTATATTTTAACTATATTATTTGTGTATTATTTATCAAGATTTGAGTATATTTCAAAATTTTGTCATTTTGTTATGATTTTTTAAAATCATTGTCACTTTTTAATTAATATAAATATTTGTGCTTCTCAAAAAATTTTAAAATTTATCACTAATGTGTATTGTATTTTTATAAACAAAGCTGCAAAATTTCATTTCAAAATGAAAAACATTACCTTTTCAAATGTAGTTTTAAAATTTTGAAAAGCATGTTTTACTAACTTTTGAACCATAGGCACCATTTTGCAAGAAAAAATTTCACAAGAACTTTTTTACAAAACAATCAAAACACATGGCATATTTTTTAAAGTTTACCCAAATTAAAACCCCGAAAAAATGTAAAATGAATCCTTTTCTAGGTATATTTTAACGGTCATATTAAAATCCGAGCACAACAATGAGAGTATCATGTACAACAATAAAATGCTAAACCGAAATTATAATTTCCTAAAATATCAGTACAATTTATTTTTTATCCCGCGCAAATCCTACTTATATAAATAGTTAAATATCCGTTATTATTCTCTTCAATTTCTTCTGCTCCCATTCATTCCTCTGTTTCTTTTTGCTTTGTATTCTTGAATGGAGACACCCTTCATTGCCTCCAATTCTCAGTCAACTCATCCAAATCAAAGAAACCGTAAAGATGAAGAAAATGTCAAGAGTTGCGAACGAGTTGAGTCTTTCTTTTACATCTAATTCTGATAAAATTAACAACTCGAAAGTGAATCTAAAGAACAAAAGTTCCAGCCATTGTTGGGATGGCACTGATGACAAGGGGGTTTCGAAAAAACTCTGTTTGATTGATGAATCTTGGATTACCAGCAGCGATCAGAAACTCAGCAACTCGTCAGAAACTCACTCAACTCAGCAAAAGCAAACGAAGAGTAAAGTCTCGCAAGTTTCCCCTGAATTGACACTTTCTTGCAACTCTCCAAGCAAGAAGATGCCAAAGGCTGCTGAAAATAGTAAAAGTATTGATCTTTCTGACGGTACAAGAAATCTACTCGATGAAGCTTTCTTTTCAGGATTAAAGACCGGAAGATTTTTAAAGATGGTGAAGAAAATTTCAGAGTTTCAAACGAGTTGAGTCTTTCTTTCGACAAAAGTTGGGATGGCGTAGATGACAAAGGGGTTTTGACGAAACTCTGTTTGTTTGATGAAACTTGGATTCCTAACAGAGTTGAGGATCCTTGGAAAATTAAACGAGCATTGATTTAGCGGGTAGTTCAAGGCTTCTGCTGCCATCCAGTCAAGTGAAGAAGCATTTGTTTCCAATGTTGAGGGCTATATGTTTAAAAAAAATTAAAATTTTCAATTATTATAAATAATAAATATACATTTATTTGATATGTTTATTATTAGTTCGAATCGAGCTTAGATTTTAGGATTAAAATTAAGCTCATCTCATACTTTATTCGGGTCTCTTCGGGTTCGGGCCGGGCCTCTTCTCTAATTAATTTATCCAAACCCGGCTAATGAAATGAGGGCATGGGAGGGTCAGTTCCCAGGTCTAGCTGCAGTGAACACTTTTGCCAAGTTCAGAGGATTAGTAAGGACATATGTAAGTTGGAGGCGGCAAGGGATAAAAGTTGCCAAGTTGAGGGGGCTAAGTATGTATTAAGAAAAAAAAAAGAAACATACAATTTAACGCGTTTGTTATGAAATTAAAACCCCAAATAAAGAAAAAAGAAACTGAAGATCCTGAATTCGAACGCTAGGTTATTCAAAATTTAAATATTCCCGACTCTTAAAAAAAATCCCAAATAAATGTTAAAATTTATCATTTTCTGGGTATATTTTAACGGTCATATTATTAAAATCGGAACACAACAATGAGAGTCTCGTAATATGCTAAACTGAAATTATAATTTCATAAAAAATCAGTTAAATTTATTTTTTATCCCGCGCAAATCCTAGTTATATAAGTAGTTAAATACTCGTTATTATTCCCTTCAATTCCTTCTGCTCCCATTCACCCCTCTGTTTCTTTCTGCTTCCTATTCTTCAATGGAGATTAAACCCTTGATTGCCTCCAAAACTCAATCAACTCATCCAAATCAAAGAAAGCATAAATGTCAGAGTCTAGAAGATGAAGAAAATTAGTTGAGTTGATTCTCTTACTTCTAATTCTGATAAAATTAACAACTCGAAAGTGAACCGAAAGAAAATTAGTTCCAATCATCTTTGGGATGGCGTAGAACAAAATGGGGTTTCAACTAAACTCTGTTTGTTTGATGAATCTTGGATTACCAGCAGCGATCAGAAACTCAGCAACTCGTTAGAAACTCAGTCAACTCAGCAAAAGCAAAGAAAGCGTAAAGTTTCCACTGAATTGACACTTTTTTGCAACTCTCCTAGCAAGAAGATGCAAAAGGCTGCTGAAAATAGTAAAAGTATTGATCTTTCCGATGGTACAAGAAATCTAGTCGATCAAGCTTTCTTTTCAGGATTAAAGACCCAAAGATTCAAAGATGGTGAAGAAAATTCCGGAGTTTCGAACGAGTTGGGTTTTCCTTTTACTTGTAATTCTGGTAAAATTAGAAGGGGTTTCGACAAAAGTTGGGATGACGTAGATGAAAACGGGGTTTCGACAAAACTCTGTTTGTTTGATGAAACTTGGATTACTAAAAGAGTTGATCAGGATCCTTGGAAAATTAAGAAAAATTTAACGAGCATTGATTTAGGGGGTAGTTCAAGGCTTCTGCTGCCATCCAGTCAAGTGAAGAAGCATTTGTTTCCAATGTTGAGGGCTATAGAAGAGAATGGAAATAATGTTACGGTTTTCGATTGTGATACAGAAACTGTGTACAATTTGGAGTTCAATAGATTGAAATCTTCTGGTGCTTATGTTCTGAATGGGAGATGGAATCCTGATTTTATCAAGAGAAGGGGTTTGAAGGAAAACGACACCATTGGTCTTTATTGGGATGTCCCTGCTTCAAGATTCCATTTTTCTCTTCTGCGAAGAGCTTGACTGGTTAGGGTTGTTTAGAGTATCGGTTCTTTTAGTTTCATTAACTGTTTGTCGGTTGGTAAACTACAATTTTGGAAATTGGATTTGTATGTAACTATTCTTTAAATAATAGTACCATGGATCGTTTATGTTAATTGAGCTCATTTGGACTGCAATTTGCTTTGTTTTTAGATGATAAAATCGAGAGATTTTGATTGTTCGGGATGCTTTTGTAATTTACCTTATATCAAGATCGATACTTCAATAAGGTACTACTATTATCTAGGGTACATATTTTACATGTTAATGTGTGTTTTCTGAATTTTTAATTCAAACTGTACCATTTGTGCTTTTTTTTAATTGTGGAAGAGAAGGCAATACAGTGAAATGAGTCTACTTTTTGTCTGCTTGTTACTTTACTACCTAGTACCTACATTCCCTGTTTTTGTCTTCATATTGGATTTTCCTTTTCTCTCTTCTTTAAATCAAATTGAAATTGAAGATAAGGTGTTGTGGAAATTCCTAGTGAGGTTTTAATTGCTGAATTTGTTGTCCTAGTCCTTTTCACAGTCCAAAACGCAAAATCTTCGTTTTTCGCTGGTTTTGTATGCTTGGAACAATGAATAGAGAAACTCAGATACTTTTCTTTCTCGTGCTAACAGAACATTTAGGAATCCTGACTGATTACACTTTAAATGTTGAGTCACTTATTCAAATAATACATTTCGTGTTCTGAGTTGATTGTATATCTGTGAATATCGATAACTATTATACTGAAGTTCATACTTGAAGGTTAATTTTATTCGTGGCTCGAGTTTTTCATGCAATTTGCAGATTTGAAAACATCCTCTTAACCCAATTGGCCTTTTGAGTTGAAATCTTATATATGGTAACTTTGTAGGCCTAATTAGTACCGAGTACTAAGCCATGTCCTCTATTTCCTAAAGTAATTTCGATGTTCCTGATATCCTGTCTATTTGGTTTTTTGCACGATATGAAAGATTCAACACAAGAGAATGCTTGATGTTCATATAAGCTTGATTCAGCATTTACATTGGTATGAAATTCTAATGTTGCTCTTATCTTAATTTTTTAAAAATTTGAGTTTTCCTATGAGTGATCATAAAGATCAATAAACTATTCTTTGAAAGTTGGATGATAATGTTAAGGTCTATAACTAGGAAGCCTAAACTGATTCTAGGCTTAGGCTACAAGATATACTCAAAAGTGGATTGTTGATTGACCCCAATGCCTTTGTTATGACATTGTTAGGTTGGTCTGCACCACAACTATTGGAATTTGCCTCCGCTAAACATGTTTTGATTGCCTTCTTTTTGTACATTTTAGTTATTTGTGTAACTTGATGTACAATCTAATACTAACTAACTTATAAACAATGTATATTTTTTAATTGAAATTTAGAGCTTGGCAAAAAATCGGCTCCATTTGTTAAAAAGGAAAAGAAAAATAAGTCAAACAACCATTGCGGCAGAAAATAAAAAAAACTAACAATTAAGGAGAAAACTTTTGGGGAAGTTTGTGCTCCCTTTTAGCTTGCTCCCTGCGCTCTTGCTTACCCGTTCTTTAGTTGCGACCGGTACCCTTGGCTTCCTTGGGAGTTGGATATTGTCTCCCTCTTCCATCTCACACCGAAAACAGTCATCGCAGGAAGAGAACTTAAAACCTTGTCTAACAGGCGATAACTGCTTGGCCTTGTTTTTCATTTTTCCCTCTTCTCGTTTCGCAGAATCCATCTAAGAGCCCAGGACACCTCTCTCAGGTTGTGAATAATCTGATTGAAAGTCCTCTTGGTCCACCTCATCCGAAGCATTCGAATCAGAAACTTTGGTAATATAGCCATCAATCGGCTTACGAACTTCAGTTTCCTTATCTCCGAGATCCACAACCAAGTTATTGGTAGGGTCATAACATCCCAGCTCCTTGTCAAATACCTCATTAGCCACAACATCAACCATCGTAATCGCCGCAGCCTCAATTGCCTTAGAAACCACTGCCTCAATCTCAACATCCTGAGTTGGGTTATGATTCTCAGTTTGTTCCGGAACTTTGTTAGCAACCTTTCTAATGGGGCTTTGAGACCTCATGTTTTTCCTGTGCCATGCTTTTACATTATTAGTTGATTTAGCACTCAACTATGCTGCTTTTGAGAAAAAACTGTGAGGGATTTTGTTAAGGCTGATTGCGTCTGCACCCAGCCAAAGAATGACTGATTGATTGGCATGTGGTATAAATAATCGGGACATTTTCATATTCAATAGTAACCCAGAATAATTTTCTTTCCATATCAACCCTAACCTGATCCATTAATGGCTTTGAGAGGTCAATGTCGACAAGAACTCGTGCGTAATGCCCAAATTCCCCTTCCATAATGTTTCAGTCAAATCTGATTAGAATTCCGATTCATTGTGCAACTCTAGTGACCTGTCTTTTATCTCAGAATTCCCACGGCAGACTACACAATCTGATCCAAACTTGCGATGAGGATTGTTTCTGTGTTGTTGGATCAACACCTGCTTTCCAAACCGAGAACCTCATGATTCCAGGTTTAAGGTTTAAGTTTCCTGTAGACCAAATTTTTTGCATAGCTTCTGCAGAAAGCATAATGATATGAAAAAAAACATTTTCCAATAGAGATGAGTTTCCAATCCATTTTACGACCCTAAATAGTATTCAATTTTAGTTTAAGATCTATATGGGTCTATGGTTTATCCCCCTTTACTAAAACAAGGCATCCAATAACAGAATTCTTATATGAATCAATAAGTTTCTCATAAAATTCAATCGGTACCTTAATAGATTTATTTCCATTACTGACATCTGAAATTGTGACTGAGGGTTTTCCTAGTGTCGATCTATCTTGGCTTAATGAATCCGCAGCAGAATCTTGATGAACGGCCGCATATGAGGCTTTTCCATTCAAAATCCTAAGGTCCAAAACTTTGGAAGGGTTACTGCTTCCCTTGGTTGTGGTCTGCTTTATGATATTATTGCAGAGAGAAAGCGATGGAAGAATATCCAAAAATAGAATTGAATCCTGGTAAAGATCGCCGGAATCCATGGTGGACAGCGATAGAAAAATAAGATGGCTATGATTAAGGATCGCCCATCGCCTCTCATGTCAGATATGCATATTGTATGTGTCAATATTTTTTTTATGAATTCTGTGTTCATCACTTATAAACAATGTATAACTAAATGTATATCAGGGGTTTTTAGATATCTTGAACTTGTTGTGTCCCTTGTTGCCACTATATGCAGTCTATTATAAGCCTGCTTACTTGTTGTCGTTTAAATATACAGTGTTGTAAAAGGCGTGCCTCGTGCGTCCCTCACATAGGGCGCGGGGTCATGCGCCTCGCCATACCTTCACCGAGGTAGCGTACTTCGGGCACGCGCCTTGAGGACACTTTCTTTTCAGGGTACTATTTTACTTTTTTTTTACTGAAGAATATAGTCTATTAAATCAAATCAGAACCAATAACAGCTCTAATCAAAGGTGGGTAAATCCCCTCCATGTCGAAGAATCAGCTGCTCTAACTAACAATTATGCAGCATGATTCATAGACCGATTAACATAGGCATTCAAAAAATACTCTAAACATATTACCGGAGTTAAAACATTGGACAGAAACAGCCAGCACAAACAAACAAAATTTTCTTTTACGCAAGACAAACAAGCCATATGGTAAGACAAACCAACAATAAAATAAAATAAATGTTGTAATCTATATTTTCTTAATCTCAACTAACGTTTACGATCCACAACCGTAAGAACTTTTGCGTACGCCATAGCATCAACCGTTGCTGCGAATCTAGAACGATCTTGCTTAAAGGAGATAAATTCGGATACCCACTGTGAAAGATCATGCAAATATCTTGTCTAAAGGCAGATGAAGTCTAATCCGGCTATCAAGATTGAGATGTGTAGCATCAGATCCATGATTGAAAAAGCCGATCTCGTCATGGAAACTCAAAAAATAGAAATGGATTATTCCACATAAAAGAAAAATATTAAAATTTTTAAAGAGGGGAGGAGGAAGAAAAAGCTAAGACTTTCTCCGTCCTCCTCAACGAGAGGTTGATAAGAATTGAGCAGGGGCCAAGAGAGAAAGAGGGGTGGCTAGAGTTTTTTTTAGGGGGAGAGATGTTTGATGAAAAATATGTGATTGTGTTGTTAATCTATTTTTAAGACTTTTAATTACTCCCTCCATATTTTATTACTTGTCTTCTAACACATTTCACACTTTATAAGGAATCAATTAATTAAGGCAGAAAAATACTATTTTTCCCTCTAATTAATGTTTAGTTTTCTACTCCATTGCAATTAATAATAATGGGACAAATGAGGATATAATTGGAAAAATAATCCAAAAAGTGCCTAGATATTTGAGAATGACAAGTAAAAAAAATATTTGAAAAAGTGGCTAGAATGTCTACTTTAAAAAGATGGAGGGAGTATAATTTAAGGTTTAAAATTCCTAATCCAATTTCTATTATGGCTAGATTAATTCAAAACTAAATATTCCTAATATTTTATGAAAATTTTACATATATATGTACATCTAACAATTCTCTTAGTTCTTTTTTTGTAGACTTAATACATCAAAACCCCCCTGAACTTGTCCAAAAATGCCTATTTACCCACTGAACTTTCAAGTGTCTCAATTAATCCCTTAAACTTGTTTAAAGTGCACCTCTAAACCCCCTTATGCTGACATGGCGGATGAGTTATCATAGATTAAAAAGTCAAGACAGTGGGTGATATATTAGAGAATAAAAAATAAAAAATCCCAACATTTCATTTTATTTTTAATCTGTATTTTATCAATTTATGTTCTTCTCTTTCACAAATACACAATCAATTTTTACTCTCTCATCTTCCCTTCTCCTTTACCCATAACCACCACCAGCTCTCACCTTCGTCTTACGTCGCCAGAGCGAGTACACACCAAAATTCCACGCTCAAGAAAGGTATCCTGCAAAAAAAACAATGAATTTGTTCAAAAGCAAAACCATTTTAGCACATCATTCTTCTATAAAATTTGAAATTCACAGTCAAATTAAGATGATAATCACTCATTATCCAAATCTAGATGAGTTAATTTACCCTTACCCTAATGAATTCAAACCCCATGTAGTTCAATCACAACGAGCCGATATAAAGAGGATGTTAGGAAATTAGGACCCGCAGCGGAACGATAAATATTTATTTTGGGCAAATATGGAAACAATAAAATAGGAGAAATAATTGACGAAAGGAGAAAAGAAATAATCCACTAATAATATAAAAGTGTTACAAAAGAAATGGAGAAATAACACTCAAACCCTCAACCCAAAATACACCCAAACTCTCACAAATATATATATATACAAGATGTATATATATATATTAAACTCACAAAATGGGATTTGCTGGATTGAATTAGAAAGCCCCGGCAATCCTTGGTATTTATAGCCAAAAAATCAGCCAATTAAGTGGGACAATTAAGTGTGAAAATGAGAACGAAAATTTTAGCACCAAATTTGATTTGTGGTTGATACAATGCCAACCAAGCATTTGTCAAATATGTTGAATAATTTGGCTAGGCAATTTAGAAATCACACTTACCGACATCATCGTGTGGATGGCTTCAATTTTGGCTAATTAAGTTCACAATACCAACAATTTGAAATCAATTTTAACAAATCTCCACCTTGATTTGAAATCGTTGGAATAATTACCCTTCGGGGCAAACTCAATTATCGCAAACACCAATCAAGTTCAAGCAATGCTTAAACTTATTGGTTGGAAGAGACTTCGTCATCATGTCGGCTGAATTATCCACTGTACCAATTTTAGTAATACCGATATTTCCTTCGAAAATAATATCTCGAATAAAATGGTACTTTATGTCAATGTGCTTCGTTCTTTCATGAAACATTTGATCTTTAGTTAAATAAATAGCGCTTTGACTATCACAATGGACAACAATTTTCTGCAAATTTGAACAGAGTTCGCCGACCAAACCCCTTAGCTAAATAGCTTCTTTTACAGCTTCGACTACTGCCATGTATTCTGCTTCGGTAGTGGATAATGCAACTATAGGCTGTAAAGTTGCTTTCCAACTGATAGCGCTACTACCAAGGGTAAACACATAACTTGTGATCGATCTTCGCTTGTCAAGATCACCTGCATAATCTGAATCAACATAGCCAACCACAATGTTATTACTTTTTCCAAATTCCAAACAAGCGTTAGTAGTACTCCTTAAGTATCTCAAAATCCATTTCACAGCATGCCAATGTTCTTTGCCCGGATTGGACATGTATCTACTAACAACACTGACTGCATGCGAAATATCAGGACGAGTACAAACCATAGCATACATGCTACTACCAACAGCACTAGAGTAAGGAAAATGTGACATATAATCAATATCATTTCCGGATTGAGGACATAGAGCGGTAGAAAGTCGAAAATGAGCAGCGAGTGGAGTACTTACAGGTTTGGCATTTTTCATGCCAAAACACTCCAGCACTTTCTCAATAAAACTTCTCTATGTCAAATAAAGCTTTCCTGCAGCTCTATCCCTTTGGATCCCCTTGCCAAGAATCTTCTTAGCAGCTCCCAAATCTTTTATCTCAAATTCACTACTAAGCTCTGCTTTCAATCTATTAATATCTGACAGATCAACTATCATATTGGCTCCTTGAATAACCATGTCCAACCATAAAGGAATCAAACCGCTTATACCACTGTCAATGAGACTGCTTTAATTCACACAATGATTTTTGCAACAAGCAAACATGGTCTTCTTTGCCTTCAACTTCAAAACCATCTGGTTATTTCATATAGATCTGCTCTTCCAGTTCTCCATGCAAGAAAGTAGTCTTTACATCAAGTTGCTCTAACTCCAAATCATGTATAGCAACCAAGGTAAGCAAAATATAAATAGAGCTATGTTTAACAACAGGAGAAAACACATCCTTGAAATCAACTCTTTGTACCTGACTATAGCCCTTAGATACCAATCGTGCTTTGTATCTAGCATCTTCAACTCCGAGAATGCCATCTTTCTTTTTGAAGGCCCATTTGCAACCAACAATCTTCTTGTCCTTAGGTGATTTCACCAACTCCTACGTGCGGTTTTTGTGTAGAGATTCTATCTCTTCTTATATACTAATAAGCCATTTTGCTGAATCATCACGAGAAATGGCCTTTAAATATGTGTAAGGTTCACCAACTCCTTCTATCTCTTGTGTAACTACAAAGGTGTAAGTAACATAATCTGTAAACTTTGCAGGCATTCTTCTTTCTCTATCTGGCCTAATTTCTATAATAGGAGGCTCCACCTGTTTGACAGTAGTACTTTCTTCTACTTTTGTAGGCTCAGAAAACTATTCTGAAATTTGCTCCTTTGTGGGGACGGACGGAGCAAATGATTCCTTCACCTCGAATGAAACCTCCACTTGCTTGTCAGAATTCTGTATGTTGGTGTCAGCTGAGGACTCTTTTCTTGGATTAAGTATAGCAGATTCCTCGAACACAACATTTCTACTAATAATAGACTTTGGTGACTTGGGATCAAGAAGCCAAACTTTGTATCCCTTTAAACCATCTGGATAGCCAAGAAAAATGCCCTTTTTAGCTCTAGGATCCAATTTTGCATCGTTGATATAAACATAAGTAGGACATCCAAAAATCCTTAGATTATAATAATTAGCAGGTTTCCCAGACCATAACTCCTCAGGTGTCTTACAGTTAATGGAAGCACAAGGAGAGCAATTCGCCAAATGAGCAGCAGTTGCAGCTGCTTCTGCCCAAAATGCTTGAGACAAACCAGAATTTGACAACATGCATTAAACTTTCTCTAATAGAGTTCTATTCATCCTCTCAGCTACACCATTTTGTTGTGGTGTACCTGGAACTATAAGATGCCTCGAGATGCCCATATCTTTATAGAATGTGTCAAATTCTGCATTATAAAACTCCAAACCATTATCTGTTTGGAGATGTTTGATCTTTCTTCCAGTCTGATTCTCCACCAAGGCTTTCCACTACTTAAAATTGGCAAAGACATCATTCTTGTGTTTCAAGAAAGAAGTCCAGACCTTCCATGAGTAGTCGTCAATAAAGGTAAGCTTGTAACGAGCGCCACCTTTTGAAGGAACATGAGTAGGGCCCCAAAGGTCTGAATGGATATAATCCAAAGTACCTTTTTTTCTGTGAACACCACCACTAAAGCTGACTCTTTTATGCTTGCCGAAAATGCAGTGCTCACAAAATTCTAAATTGGAAGTACTTTGGCCGTATAGGAGACCCCTTTTACTGAGCGTGGCCAAGCCTTTTTCACTCTTATGGCCAAGCCTTATATGCCATAATTTTGTAGCATTGAATTTTGACATGGAAGATGAAACTGCAGCAATACCTATGGCAGTTGATCCTTGCAGGACGTATAGACTCCCAACTTTTCTGGGTTTCATCATGATGAGGGCACCTTTCCAAACCTTCAAAAATCCACCTCCATTAGAAAATCTACAATTGTTGTCATCTAAAGCAAATAACGAGATCAAGTTCTTTTTCATATCTGGAACATGCCGCACATTAGTCAGGGTTCTGACAATATCATCATGCATCTTAATTTTGACAGTACCGATTCCAACAACTTTATAAGGATGATCATTGCCCATCAACACGACTCCTCTATCTACTAGTTCATAAGAGAAGAACCAATCTCTACGAAAACAAATATAGAATGAGCAAGCAAAATCTAAGATCCATCCTTGCTCAGATCTGGCACCATCGTTGGACACGGCATATACTTCAGCATCTATTTGATCTTCTGCAACACTGGCTTCGGCAGAACTGTCATATTTGTGACCCTTATATTTATTCTTTCATTGGAGCTTGAAACATTCAGCTTTAATGTGCCCTTTCTTCTTATAGTAATTGCATGTCAAATTACTATAACGAGATCTTGATTTAGATTTAGATCGGTTGTTGCTACTGCTGCTGGGATCTCTTATACTAGATCTCCCTCGAACGACCAGACCTTCTCCAGGACTATTTCTATCACAAGAAAGCTCTTTATTAATAAGATCTTTAGAGAACAAACATTCTTTAACCTCCTCCACGGTTAAAGTGGTTTTACTATAGATAAGGGTCTCGCGGAAATTCTTAAACGACAGAGGAAGAGACGGCAACAACATAAGAGCTTTATCTTCTTCTTCGTATTTGATATCCAAATTTTCTAGATCCAAAAGAATGGAACTGAAATCATCAAGGTACGCCTTAAAGGATGTACCTTCTGCCATGTGGAGCATATGGAGACGATGCTTCACCATAAGCTTACTGGTGAGGTTTTTAGACATGTAGAGAGATTGTAATCTCTCCCATAAATTTTTGGCAGTCTTCTCATGGACGACTTCTCGCAAAACCTCATTTGATAAACATAACTAAATGGCAGCAAGAGCTTTATCCTCCAGACCTTGTTTCTTTTCCTTTGTCACCGCTTTAGGTAACTCTTCCATCATCGCCTTGTGTAATCAGTTTTGCGTCAAAATCGCTTTCATCTTAACTTGCCATAAGGCAAAGCTCATATTGCGATCAAATTTTTCAATATCAAATTTTGTTTTCGCTATAGTAAATTTTTAAAATCTCAAAATAAATATTGATTAGCTCTGATACCAATTTGTTAGGAAATTAGGACCCGCAGTGGAATGATAAATATTTATTTTGGGCAAATATGACAACAACAAAATAGGAGAAATAATTGGCGAAAGGAGAAAAGAAATAATCCACTAATAATACAAAAGTGTTACAAAAGAAATGGAGAAATAGCACTCAAACTCTTAACCCAAAATACACCCAAACTAACCCTCACAAATATATATATATATATATTTTAAACGCACAAAATAGGATTTTCTGGATTAAATTAGAAAGCCCCGGCAATGCTTGGTATTTATAGCCAAAAAATCAGCCAATTAAGTGGACAATTAAGTGTGAAAATGAGAAAAAAAAATTTAGCAGCAAATTTGATGTGTGGTTGATACAATGCCAACCAAGCATTTGTCAGCTGCTGCCATTGTTGATTAGATACAGAGAATAAGAAAAATGAAAATGAAGAAGAAGAAGAAGGTTAGTTTGAAATGAAAGGAAGTTGTTAGGGAATTAAAAAAAGATTTTCATAGATTTTTTTTATGAATTTTTACATTGCAAGCCACATGTCAAATCTTAAATCGTTTGACTTTTCAAAAAATGCCACATGTCAGTGAACGCCACCCTCCAAATATTACCTAGTTTTGTGTCATTTAAGGGGTTTAGAGGTGCATTTTAAACAAGTTCAAGTGGTTAATTGAGACACTTGAAAGTTCAGGGGGTAAATAGACGTTTTTGGATAAGTTCAGGGGGGCTTTGATGTATTTAGCCTTTTTGGTATTACATTTAACTTCACTTTTCAAGCAGATATTATTTGCAAATTTTTTGCGCCTAGCATACCTCATGCGCGTGCCTCGCCTCCGGGTGCGCCTGACCCTTTTGGCGCTGACCCCTTTAGCGCTTGGGCTGCGCCTAGCGCCTTGACGACTATGTAAATATGTATGCTTCAATTCTTGGAACATTCTAGAGTCTTGGAATCCTTAGATGCAATCTATTGTTATGGTTAAGTGATACTAATTGAAGTAAATTGCAGAATTGATCTGAACTCGAGCATCCATTCAGATTGTAATTGTAAACTCGTGTTATTGGTATGATAAGGAGTGGCGGAGATGGGCACAGTGTAGAGGGCTAAATTCCGTTGCAGATTCTGTCGCAAGTTCCATAAAGATTGGCAACTTTTAGAGTGTCGCGAAAGCTGCCTCAAATTGTTGCAATAGACTTGGAAACTTTCAATATACGGGCAGAAAATTATAAAGAAGCCTCTTCAAGCTTCTAAACCGGGCATATCTTTAGGATATTTTATGTATGATTAATATAGAATATTCCTAGAATATGTCCAATAAATATGCACCACATGTTAGGCCACTCCCTTCATTTGTAAATCATCCTTTAAACATTCCAAGTTCACAAAAAAAGATCGCTAGGAAGTGGCATTCTAGTTATCACCTCTTGTACCGTTGTACTTTGTATTAATGTGAAAAACGCCCTTGTCTTCTCTAAACCTCTCAAAAGGCTCAAGTGTATTCCTAACTCTTCAAACCCATACCAAGACCGGTCATCTTAAGGGCTTATAATCCAAATTCTACTGCGACATACATTTAGGCTTACTTAGCACACAAAGTTCGCAAGGTTACATGAGAGTGTCTAAGTGCTGAGTGAGGAGAAGTCCATCCTCATTACACATAGCTCTCTTGATTTTTATCTAGTTCAAATTTTTTTAATATTTTAGGTAAATTCTCTGTCTAGTTCATCTGAAGAAAGTAAAAGGAAAAAATGTATTATGAATTGAAGATTTTGTTCAAGAAAATGCAAATTATAAAATAGAAAAGACGAGTGCCTGAAAGGTGCAGTTTAATTTATTGACATATTTTTGTTAGTGTTTTAGTGTGATTGGATCGACTAGTTCACCAATGCGATCGTGATATTTCATCGAACAAGTCGGGAAAGTGCAAAGTGCACGCTTTGTTCGAGTTCTATTACGATGTTTGATTTTCGGGGGCTGCACCCCAGTAGTGGGGTCCAAGGGGCGGCAGCCCCTCACGGGGTCCAAGGGTAGCGCCCCAGGCTGAGTCGAGCTACCAGGTTAGCTCGAGAATTTTTTATTTTCGAATAAAGTTCCCTTATAATAATTCATGAATTGTGTGTTTGCACCATGTCACACTTGCGACACGCTATGATCAGGACGAAAATAACTGCAAACCAGTTATTTTTTATAGTTATTTCGGTTTTTTATATATGGAGATTACTGGCAGGCCTGACCCTGACAATTTGAAAGCTTTAGGATAAATAATATTAAAAGTAGTAAAATGAGGCCCCCAATAAAAAAAAATATTACAATAAGTGCTTACTTTTTTGCAAAACAAAGGATTTGAACTCTTAACCTCTTTCAAATTTAACTTAATGCTCCACCAATTAATTTAACATTTACTAATATTTACTTTTATCTATCTAACAATGACTACTAAAACTTTAAACGAAAATACACTAGTACAAAATACGCCTTTAGGGACACACTTTTATGGATTAAAACCGTCTTAAAAAGCGTTTAAAAAAATGCTGAGCTGTTTTGGTTGAGTAATACGGACGGTTGTCAATTAACAACCATCCGCAAAGGTGATTTGGAGCATTACGGACGGTCATTAATTAATAACCGTCCGTATTGCTTAACTGGTTTGGTATAATTTTATTAACACGGATGGTTCTTAATTAATGACCTTCTGCATTCCTCTATCCCCTTTCAAAAATCAAAGGCCACCTTCTCATTCTCTTTCAAAATCGCAAGCCACCCCTCACCCCTCACACCTCACGTCTCTTTCTCTGTCGCCGCCTCCATCTTCTCTCTCCGACTCCGCTTCTGTCTTCCCTCTGTCCAGTAATTCAGTCATTTTGCTCTTTGATTTGGACTCTCCTTTGCCCTCCGCCTCTTCCTCCTTCGATGATAATGACAACGACGATTTCCACCGTCATCCTCCACCTCATCTCCGTTATTCTCTTCCCTCCTATTCGTCTTCCTCCGTCGATTTTGATGACTACTACCATGACTCCCATTCTGATTAATTTTAATTAGGTCTTATCCTTCTTTAACGGCGGCTTCGCCTTTGTACAGTAACAAAATCAGGTTATATCTCTCTTTTTCACTAGTCTCCCTTTAGTTGATTTATATATTGTAATTATTAGAAACTGACAGTCAAATTAAACATGCATAAGAGGCATGACGGAAATTCAAAATTTTGTCCCTGTCCCAGGAACTCCTATTAGTTGCATGTAAATTAAATAAAGCCTTAACTAAATAATTCTCTACCTAGGTTAGCATGCTAAAGGACCAGGCATACCATAATTCTAAATTATATCATAGCATATTTATTTTATACTAAGCATGTTATAACTCTAAGTTATAACCTAAGCATAAAATAAACTAAGCATGCAAAAATAACCTAAGCATAATTATTAAGTCTAAAAACACTTAAAGAAAAAGACTTAATAATTAAAAGAGAAAGAAAAAGAATTTACCAGTTGAAGCGTGCTTTTGCAGGACCTTCTTGCACAAGCCTCCAATTGTAGGATAGCCTCTATTAGTATCCACACGAACTCCACCAATCAAAACCTCCCTAGGAGGAAGAACTAAGAAACCTCGAATAGTTGCTAGACCACTCTAGAAGCCTCACCCAAAAATATAAACTAGTGGTGCCCGAATAAATTCAGGCTCCACAAAAATAACTTGCTCAAGTACCCGAGAGATTAATTATCTCGCTTAGGATTTATGCTTTGAGCTTGGTACATTTTGAAAGGAGAAGGGACAGCCTATATATTGGCTTGGGGAGCAAAAATTTGCTCCCTATTAACGATGTGAGATGGGAGTAAAACTCCCATCCCACACACCTACCACATGCACGTGCTACATGTGGTATTCATGGGCTGCCTTTGTGCAGCCCATGAATATGGGCCACCTCGAACACTGCCCAGCAGTGTTCGTGCACCTTTCGGTGTATTTTGGCGCAACCGAACATTGTACAAAATATTTTATACTTTTCGATTTTAACTCGCCAATGCAAAATCCCCTTTAAATCCTTTCAAATAAATATTTATTTTTGACTCTAATAAATTAGTTATCAGTCAAAATAAATTTCTTGGTTCAACCAAAATTGATCTAATCAATTATAATTTATTTATGACTCTAATTAATTAGTTACCGGTCAAAATAAATTCCTTGGTCTATCAAAAATTGATTTAATCAATTTTAACCAATCAAATAATAATCCAATTATTATTTATGTTATATTCTTATAATAGAATAAATCTATTAGTTCTTTACTTAATCCGATAAAGGTCCAATGTGTGTGACCTTATAGGATCCCGAAGTATTGAGCTGTTAAGGCTTAACCAACCCTTGTTCTAATGGAACCATTTGCTCGATGCTCTAGACCGTAAATAGAACTCGATTACCTTAAACGACTGTAGTACGCCTCTAGCAAAGGTCTACCATCCCCCATTACTCGGAACGTCATTTATGCTTATGACTTAATCCCGGTTAATGCAATAGTTATCCAATACGATAAATTCCTTCCATTCTTTAATATTAGTACCATCTGGTTTAATGGGTTCGGTTAAAGTGTTAACCCACTAATAGCAAGGTTGCTCCAAGCTATCCCAGTTATTTACTTGTTACCGAAGTATATTGCCTTTTACCATAGTGTGTTTGACTAGAAACCATTTCTATCAAATACATACTCTGGTCAGAGGTTTATGGCAATCATCACTTCAACAAGTGGCCAGGTACAACTCCTTAATATATCCGGAGCGATGGATTCTTTCCGACTACTCAGTCTACCAATGTGTTGTTACCACTATACCTGTAATCACCTATAGCACCCTAAATTAATGAGTGCATAGCAATGACCCAAAGTATAGCAATAGTACCACACAAGGCAACTAGCATCTCAAGTATGAGGACATTCGTAAAGCTTATTGCACGAAGATAAACACTAACACATTGATATTTATACTAAGTGTTTATCATGCTGCGGTCTCCAATATATCTCCCAGATATATCCATGTGTCAAGCTTAAGGCACCACCTTCAGTCTTTAGGAGATTAACTACTTGGACCCTTTCCAAGAAAGTTGACCACATGCTAGTCTTTCCGTTTCATCAATGTCCTTTCTTGATGACACTGTGACTAGGGATAGTTTAGACATAATCATAATTGCACATGAAGTAGGTTCCACCAAATATAGTCTAACTATAATTTCTTTGACTTCATGCAATGATATGTCAAGGACTTTTGTATACATACATTAATGAATATATTTTAACCAGCTATAATATATATGTATAAAAACACATTGATATAAACAAAAGAACAAATGCCTTTATTGATTAAATAAATTATTCATACTATTACATAATTAAGATATATCGCCCTAATCGCCTTAAGGGCATACATCATATCCAACAAACTTCCACTTGCACTAAGGCCAATTAGCCATATATTTTAATCCATATGCTTTAACATGCTGGTAATGTTTGACTTGAGTCAATGGCTTTGTCAGACCATCCGCGAGGTTCTGATCAGTGGGTACATATTCTAATCTTATTATCTTAGCATCAACAATCTCCCTGATTATATGATACTTTCTGGATATATGTCTATTTTTCTAATGAGACCGTGGTTCCTTTGCCTGAGCTATGGCACCATTGTTATCACAATATAAAGTAATTGGATCAATAGCCTAAGGCACCACACTGAGATCACCAATAAATCCCTTTAACTAGACAGCTTCTTTTGCTGCTTCGCATGCAGCAATGTATTCAGATTCTGTGGTTGAATCAGCAGTAGTTTCTTGCTTGGAACTCTTCCAGCATACTGCCCCTCCATTTAACACGTACACAAAACCTGACTGAGACTTAAAGTTATCCTTATCAGATTGAAAGCTTGCGTCAGTGTAATCTTTAATAGTGAGATCACCTTCTCCATAAATCAAGAACTCATCCTTAGTCCTTCTCAAGTACTTAAGGATTGCCTTGATGGCCATCCAGTGCTTTTCACCTAGATCTGACTGATATCTGCTCGTAAAGCTCAAAGCCTGAGAGACATCCGGCCTAGTACATATCATAGCATACATGATGGATCCTATCGCGGATGCATAGGGTATATCCTTCATGCGCATTCTCTCTTGAGCTATCTTCAGACACTCAGCTTTAGATAGGTTAATCCCCTTTATCATCGGGAGATAACCTTTCTTAGAATGCTCAAGGTTGAACCTATTCAACACCTTGTCTATATATGTACTTTGAGAAAGACCTAATAGCCTCTTGGATCTATCCCTGTAGATCTATATACCTAGTATAAATGCTGCTTCACCAAGGTCTTTCATGGAGAACTTTCTTGACAACCATACTTTAACGTTTTAAAGAAGAGAAATGTCATTTCGTATTAGCAGAATGTCATCAACATACAATACTAGAAAAATGACTGCACTCCCACTAACCTTCTTGTAAATACAAGGCTCATTTGCATTTGGGCAGAAATCCAGTTCCCGGATTGTCTGATCAAACCTTATATTCTAACTCCTTGATGCCTGCTTAAGTCCATAAATGGATCTTTGTAGCTTGCATACCTTCGAGCCATTCTAAGATGTAAAACCCTCAGGTTGTGTCATATACACATCCCGGTCTAAATCCCCATTCAGGAATGCTATTTTTACATCCATCTGCCAGATCTCATAATCGTAATGAGCACTAATGGCGAGGAGTATCCTTATAGATTTGAGCATGGCTACCGGTGAGAAGGTTTCATCATAGTCAATACCTTCCCGTTGACTATAACCTTTCGCAACTAACCTTACTTTATAGGTAATTACATTACCATCCATGTCTGTCTTCTTCTTGAAGACCCATTTGCACCGATTGGTCTAACCTCTTGCGGTGCATCAACCAAATTCCAAACTTGGTTCTCGTACATGGAATCCATTTCTGATTTCATGGCCTTTTGCCATTTATCAGAATCTGAGCTTTTTATTGCCTCATCATATGTCCTTGGTTTATCATCCTCCACAAGGTATAGTTCCTTATCATTAGTGATGATAAACCCATATCTATCGGGACCCTTATGAATACAGCCTGATCTTCACAATGATTGTGTTTCGACAGTTTGCTCTTAGATCACACTCTCTTGTGTATCTAAAATAGGATCAATCAGTTGATCGTCTGTTTCTTCCCCTTGAACTTCCAGTTCAATATTGCTCCCACTGACCTTTTCAAGTAAGTGTTCCTTTTCCAAAAAGTGAGCATTTTGAGACACAAATACCTTTTATGCTTCGGGTTGGTAAAATAGATATCCAATTGTTTCCTTTGGATATCCAATGAACAGACATTTATCAGCCTTGGTATTTAGCTTATCTGACGCTATCCTCTTTACCATAGCAGGACAACCCCATACTCTTAAGTGATTTAGTGATGGCTTTTTGTTACACCATCTTTCATAAGGTGTAAAATCAACTGATTTAGAGGGCACTCTGTTTAAGACATAAACCGCGCTCTCAAGTGCATATCCCCGAAAGGATTTACTAAGAACTACATGGCTCATCATGGACCTGACCATATCTAATAAAGTCCGATTCCTCCTTTCTGACACTCCATTGTGTTGGGGTGTATAAGGAGGGGTCCACTGGGGAACTATCCCATTTTGCTTTGGATAATCCTGAAACTCCTAACTTAAGTATTCTCCACCTCAATCCGATCGAAGTGTTGTAATACTTTTCTTAAGCTGTTTCTCTACTTCAGCTCTGAATAGTTTGAATTTTTCAAAACTTTTAGACTTGTGCTTCATCAAGTACAAATAACCATATCGTGAGTAATCATTAATAAAGGTTATGAAGTAGGAGTATCCTCCTAGTGCCTGAACACTCATTGGACCACACACATCAGTGTGTATAAGTTCCAATGTACTCGTGGCTCGTTCACCCTTTCCTTTAAAGGGTAACTTTGTCATTTTTCCTTTTAAACAAGGTTCGCAATCACCATAAGACTCTAAGTCTATTGAGCCCAAGTCTCCACGCTTATGCAACTTGGTTAAGCGATCTTTGTTTATGTGGCCTAAATGGCAATGCCATAAGTAAAAGGAATTCTCATTATCTAATTTAACTTTCTTCACATTATATATATTGAAAACTTCTGTTTTATTCAAACGAATCTGACAATTATTATTCGAAAATAAAATTTCAAATCCCTCTGTTGCTAAACACGCAACAGATACAATATTCTTAGTAACACTTGGAATGCAATAACAGTTATTCAAAACTAAAACAAGTCCACTTGGCAAAACAAGACTAAAGTTCACTACGGCTAATGCAACAACTCTGGCTCCATTTCCCACACGTAGGTCCATCTCCCCTTTTGCAAGTTTTCTACAGTTCCTTAGTCCCTGCACAGAAGTACAGATATGAGAACCACAACCAGTATCTAATACCCAAGTGAATTCTTACGGAAAAGTAGCAAAGTATTCAATTACAAATATACCTGAAGTAGATGCCTCTATAGGCTTCTTCTTCAAATGCTCAAAAGCAGGAGCTTTGCAATCCCTCTTCCAATGTCCCGGTTTCCCACATTGGAAGCAGACATACTTAGATGCCTTCTTTTCATTCTTCTTCTTACTGATTCTTTTCTTGGCACCCAGTGCCTGCTTCTTCTTCTTAGAAGCCTTGCCTTTTTCAACCAACAATAGAGGTTTTTGATCTTTCTTGATCTGAGGTTCTACTATTTTCAGCATGTTAATTAATTCAGGGATAGTTGAATTAATCCTGTTCATGTAATAGTTAGTTACGTAGCCTGAGTAACTATCTATCAAGGACATCAACACAAGGTCAATGCTCAAGTCATGATTCATCTTGAATCCCAATTGATTCAGCTTCTCAAGGTATCCTAAGAGTTTCATTACATGCTGAGAGGCAGTGGTGCCAGCCTGCATCTTGGTCCCGAAAAGGAGCTTGGAGGTCTCATACCTCTCTGTCCTCTCCCTCTCCGAAAAGAGTTCTTCAAGATGGAGAACCATATCCTCCAAGGGCATGTTCTCATGTTGTTTCTGAAGCTCAGGATTCATGGACCCCAACATAATACACATGGCAGTCTCACGATCTTTCCTGTGCTTCAACCAAGCATCATGTTCCATATGATCCTCAACATCAGGTTCTACAGGGAAAATTTCACTTAGGATATAGGCAATTCCCTTAGATCTGAGAACTATTCTCATTGCTCGGAACCAATCAGAAAAGTTCGAGCCATTCAATTTGGTGTCAAGTAACATACGGAGATTAAAATTGGAAGCCATTTTCAACCTAAGACATAAGAAAAGAAAAGTGTTTAGATATTAGTTTAAGTACATGTATTTAATATGAGGACTTTTAATTAAATACATTTTCCTACTATTTTCTTTGAAATTTACAATAGCCCATTCTATTGAATTCGTGAATTTTAGCCCAGCTAAATTTCTTAGTAGGTAGCATCTAAAATTAGTCTATTACAACCCCCAATTTTATGAGTCAAGTCATAATAGTCAGTCATAGTTGGAATCCCATTCCATTTGCATCGCATGTAATTGCTACTTCATTCAAGTTCCCTAATCCTAAGGGACGTGTGCTCTTATATTAGCATCTCCTTGAATATGCCTCAGATCTGGGCCTAGCCCCCAATTTTATGGTGGACTACCCCAGCTCTGTTAAGGCAGACCCTATCTCAAACTTTACAACCAATCAATGTGGACTAGAAGGAACGCTTTGCGTAGCACTTTGATAGCCCAAAAAGACCGTATTATAAATTTGAATAAGGAAGACTATAACTTGCCTTAATATATTTACTTTGGGATTTTATTGGTGTTAAACGTCTCACCCAATCTAGGATTTTATCAGATGGACAAAATTATAATGACTTGTATTAATTCAGGGAATTTTAGAATTAATTTATAAGGTCTAACCTTAGGTGGGTTTAGCTCTTTATTATAATTATTCCATCAAACTAGATTATATTGAAAATAATTAACACTTTTATTTGTTATATTTATATTGCATTTCCTTTAAGCTTTTATTCAATAATTTTAATTTTTACTTTGTTATAGAAACATATATAAGCACCATCTTATATACTAGAAATAAATTAGTTCATATTAATCCCCCGATTGGTTAATTCAAATTGCACCGATATAGGTTCCCAGGTAGGAAAGGTGCCCTATGAGGAGTAGACACCAGTCCAATCCTTAGCCAGAACAAATACGGGCACAAACTTGAAGACCAATGGATTCTTTTGAACTAATAAATTTCGTTCTTCCAATTCATGTAAATTGGGAGCATCTATAACCCATGTAATTTAAATAAATAATTGACACTTGTATAATTTGAGTAAGTTGAGCAGACTTATTCAAAATTATTCATAATTAATTTCTAACCTTGAAATGAAAGGCAGAAATTTATATATATTGTTACAAACAATTAAATAAACAAATCATTTCATTTAGAAAATAATATTTAGTTTGCTTCTAACTTAATTATGCACTAAATAGGCAGGCTCTAATACCACTATTGAGAACTGACAGTCAAATTGAACATGCATAAGAGACATGACGGAAATTTAAAATTTTGTCCATGTCCTACGAACTCCTATTAGTTGCATATAAATTAAATAAAGCCTTAACTAAATAATTCTCTACCTAGGTTAGCATGCTAAAGGACTAGGCATACCATAATTCTAAATTATATCCTAGCATATTTATTTTATACTAAGCATGTTATAACTCTAAGTTATAACCTAAGCATAAAATAAAATAAGCATGCAAAAATAACCTAAGTATAATTATTAAGTCTAAAAACACTTAAAGAAAAAGACTTAATAATTAAAAGAGAAAGAAAAAGAATTTACTAGTTGAAGCGTGCTTTTGCAGGACCTTCTTGCACAAGCCTCCAATCGTAGGATAGCCTCTATTAGTATCCACATGAACCCCACCAACCAAAACCTCCCCAGGAGGAAGAATTAAGAAGCCTCGAGTAGTTGCTAAACCACTCTAGAAGCCTCACCCAAAAATATAAACTAGTGGTGCCCTAATAAATTCAGGCTCCACAAAAATAACTTGCTCAAGTACCCGAGAGATTAATTATCTCGCTTATAATTTATGCTTTGAGCTTGGTACATTTTGCAAGGAGAAGGGACAGCCTATATATAGGCTTGGGAGCAAAAATTTGCTCCCCATTAATGATGTGGGATGGGAGTAAAACTCCCATCCCACACACCTACCAAATGCACGTTCTGCATGTGGTATTCATGGGCTGGCTTTGTGCAGCCCATGAATATGGGCCACCGCGAACACTGCCTAGCAGTGTTCGCGCACCATTCGGTGTATTTTGCGCAATCGAACATTACACAAAATATTTTATACTTTTCGATTTTAACTCGCTAATGCAAAATCCCCTTTAAATCCTTTCAAATAAATATTTATTTTTGACTCTAATAAATTAGTTATCAGTCAAAATAAATTTCTTGGTCCAACCAAAATTGATCTAATCAATTATAATTTATTTATGACTCTAATTAATTAGTTACCGGTCAAAATAAATTCCTTGGTCTATCGAAAATTGATTTAATCAATTTTGACCAATCAAATAATAATCTAATTATTATTTATGTTATATTCTTGTAATAGAATAAATCTATTAGATCTTTACTTAGTCCGATGAAGGTCCAATGTGTGTGACCTTATAGGATCCCGAAGTATTGAGCTGTTAAGGCTTCACCAACCCTTGTTTTAATGGAACCATCGGCTCAATGCTCTAGACCGTAAATAGAACTCGATTACCTTAAACGACTGTAGTACGCCTCTAGCAAGGGTCTACCATCCCCCATTACTCGGAACGTCATTTATGCTTATGACTTAATCCCGGTTAATGCAATAGTTATCCAATACAATAAATTCCTTCCATTCTTTAATATTAGTACCATCTGGTTTATTGGGTTCGGTTAAAGTGTTAACCCACTAATAGCAAGGTTGCTCCAAGCTATCCTAGTTATTTACTTGTTACCGAAGTATATTGCCTTTTTGCCATAGTGTGTTTGACTAGAAACCATTTCTATCAAATACATACTCTGATCAGAGGTTTATGGCAATCATCACTTTAACAAGTGGTCAGGTACAACTCCTTCATATATCCGGAGCGATGGATTCTTTCCGACTACTCAGTCTACCAACATGTTGTTATCACTATTCCCCTAATCACCCGTAGCACCCTAAATTAATGAGTGCATAGCAATGACCCAAAGTATAGCAATAGTACCACACAAGGCAACTAGCATCTCAAGTATGAGGACATTCGCAAAGCTTATTGTATGAAGATAAACACTAACACATTGATATTCATACCAAGTGTTTATCTTGCTGCGGTCTCTAATATATCTCCAGATATATCCATGAGTCAAGCTTAAGGCACCACCTTCAGTCTTTAGGAGATTAACTAGTTGGACCCTTTCCAAGAAAGTTGACCACATGCTAGTCTTTCCGTTTCATCAATATCCTTTCTTGATGACACTGTGACTAGGGATAGTTTAGACATAATCATAATTGCACATGAAGTAGGTTCCACCAAATATAGTCCAACTATAATTTCTCTGACTTCATGCTATGATATGTCAAGGACTTTTGTATACATACATCATTGAATATATTTTAACCAGCTATAATATATATGTATAAAAACACATTGATATAAACAAAAGAACAAATGCCTTTATTGATTGAATAAATTATTCATACTATTACATAATTAAGATATATTGCCCTAATTACCTTAAGGGCATACATCATATCCAACATTAATACCTGCTTTTTCTTTCAATTCGCGTTCCTTTTGCTCTAGTGGATCAATTTTATCTATATGACTATATGATATGGAATGATTAATTCTTAAGATTCAATGATTTTTCAGAAGGTTGTGTTTTGTTTGTTTGTGGATTTTCAATTGCTTCCATTTGTTTGTGCTTATTCTGGAGAACATTGCAATCTGAGTGAACATAGCATATTTGAATCTCTAATGAATTTCAGGGCAGTACTGTCCATTGAGTTTTTTTCCTAGAAATTACTAAGGGACGACCTAGAAGACGGCCTTCAATGGCTCATTCCCGTAATCAAGATACACAAGAAGCTGTTCTTCAAGCTGGAGAGCGGTTTTATATAGGAATGGATTTTGGAACCTCTGGAGCTAAATTTGCTCTTATTGATAAACAAGGAACCATTCATTTCAAGGAAAGTGAGACTATCCTCTCTATAAGGTCTGATGTTTAAATTCCTCTTATATGTATATGAATTAATCAGTTCAACAGTCTCTCGATTGGTAGAAATTTTGCTCAATTATCACTAAACCATTTGAATCCTTGACCAATACGCCATTTATCATATAGAATTCTAATCAGATGCTTTTCAATAATAAATTTTAATTGCTTTCACGGTAATAAACTTTTTTATATAGGCTTGCCATTTTCCCATCCTCTTAATGCATCATATGCAGTCGCTCATTTCTTTTGGCACGTTCATCTAATGGCTTAAAATTATATAATTTATAGTGCATTTCAGGTAACCAATTGCAAACACGAGTATTACCTCCAGTGCATCCTTGAATGGTATGGAATAATACATCAACTTTTTGTGTCTTATTTTCATTATGCTTGGAAATTTTCTTATATATCAGTTTCTATTATTTTGGCAAAAGTATCACACTGCTTTTTCTTTGAAATGCTAAAGAACATTTGAAATCTTGATAATAACCCTAATGATGCTTATGGTATAACGAATCCAGTTCCTTTTTGATTTACAGTAGTTGCTGAATTTTTTCTTATGCATTTGATTTAAGCCCACCTGTGGATCCAAACACTAATGTTTGCCATGAGATTCTTGATGATTGGTAGAATAGTGGTCGGCATATCAGTCTATTCAACTATGGTATCAATAAGTATGCTATGTTCTTTTCTTTTTGTTTGTTATTACTATAACTACTTAACAACTCTAGTAACTATTTAACCCTGCAATTCCTTTTTGAATTAAAATTAAAGAAATTCTTCACAAATAATGTTATAGTTTTCATTGGTGATAGTTCAATGCAGCTTCCTTTTTGTTTTATTTATACTTAGTTCGTTTATGTAATATATCTATGAGTGTTGTAGTTGTTCCTCTGTTTATAGGTGAGCAGTCACCGGATAATTACGTGATGAGATTCCATACTAGAAGAAGAAACTATGAAAATTAACTTAACTATCAGGTAATTCCAAGCCTATAACTCCTTAATGATCAAGCATGCATAAAACCTCATGCCTTCTTCCATGCACATGCACTCAGTCATCTGATCAAAGGCTCTGATTTTAGTATGGATCCAATCTTTTTTGCAGATTCGACATTCATGTTGCTTTTTTGTTTCTGGATGTTAACCTAGTTCCATTAATGTTCATGGATATAAATCTCTTTTTTTTGTTTCTAGAACTGTATCAATTGAACCTTTAGAAGTTGAATTATGATCGAAGTGGGGAAGATCAAGCAGTATTCCAATGTCCTCGAGAAACCACTCAGTAAGGGTATACAAGAGGTACCTCATATTCCCATATCTATCTTTTATAAAAAAGAACCGATTGCTTGAATTCTAGAATTGCTTTATGTTTTCACCTAAATGAATGAGATTTCAGATCTTTTTTGATCCAGAGTTCTTTTTAATTGATTAGTTAATTCATTATGGGCGAATTTGGAAAGGAATATTTGTTCTTCAATTTGGAGGTTGAACTTTTAATTTTGGTGATTGATTTGTTAAGTTTTCTTTTTCAGGTCAGTCTGAGTGTATTTGCATTTTTGTTTTCAAAGCTTGTTCAATACAATTAGACTCGGGTTGATAACATTGCTGAATTGGAACGAAGGTGAATTACCATTTTTATATGTATGAAGTTCCTTATTTCAGTTGGATTTTTTTAAAATTTTTTTTGCCTTAGTATATGAGAGTCCATTGAAATATATTTTCCTGCAACATTACTGAGCTTATATTGGTAGAGACTGAAGGTAGATAGGAACTGAGTGAAAAAATGATGAATGTAACTAAAGTTCTTGTAATTTCAATGACACAGGCAATACATTTGCTTAAATACACTAACATGTGTCAATGTTTAGATTATTTGGTTATCATATAGAGGGCATCAGTAAATTTGTAGTTTTCTTTAAATTATATGACAGCTCCGTTCAATCCAAATTATATGAATTATGAATATGCAAAAAAAGAGGTAATATGAACAATGTATTCCGGAAGGTTATATAGAAAAAATCGTCCGAAATAATGCACAATGTGGACGGTTATTTACATATAACCGTCCTCATTGGCCATAACGCGAAATGGAAGTGTGCCACTTCAAGCACTTTTCCGGACGGTTATTTACATAGAACCATCCGGAATGCTCCTTATTCCGGACGGTTCAAAATCGTCCTTAATGAGGCATGGTCAATCGCGTCGCGAGCTTTGCGGACAGTTCAAAACCGTCCAGAAAAGCCCAAAATAACACTCCCCGAAAAGCCAATTTTGTACTAGTGATATATTTTTAGGCCCCTACCGACTATGGGCCATAGGCGGTGGCACCTGTCTGCCACCCCTCAGGGCCGGCCCTGATGACCGGGCATTGGCATGACAACATTTTTCATCAGACAAAAACATACAAGGTTCATATAATACACAACAAACATTCGTTCTAAGATTTTATTGTTTTCTGATTTTATCCGATTAAATTATTTGGTAGAACTGCTAAATAAGTTCCAATCTAAAAGTGTTCGTCACGACTTCAGAATTATCCATGCTTCATTCTACCGATTTTTCCCAATAATTTCCATGCATCTGGTTTTTAATTGGCTGCAACAATTTGGATTTGCAGCTCCCATTTTTTCTTATTTAATTAAATGTTGAAATAAAACCAAACAATTTTTAGTTGTTTTGCGTAACTTTTTTAATAAAAAAACTTGTATTTAATAAAGTAATGATTTGAAAATTCCGCCTAATTCCCTTGGTAGAGGCAGCCCCATTATGGATTAGGTGATCTCAGACCTTCATCGCTGCCTAGATGTTGTATGGGCATCACTTAATTCATATTTTTCACTTAGGCGATGCTTATCTTTTTTTTAATACACCGGTTTTATAATGTATAGTTAAATATTTTAACCTTAACTCAGTTTATAAAACTAATGTACATAAAGGAATTCTCACCGTAGAAGCTTCGATTTTGAGCCTCAACACAGAGAAAGTTTGCTTGGAATCACCTCTTCCGAAGTCTAAAAAACAAGATTGATACCCTGTTATTTTTGTTGTAGAATATGAAGACAGGTTATAGTAAAGCAATACTGCAGAAGCAGTACCCTGACACACACAAGCATATGGCACTCATGAGCTCACTTATTATTGAAATATAATGGCCTATATATAGGCTTACAAAGATAAGAGCTAACATGATATTTCAATTTTAAACCTAAGCATTTATCAACTTAAATCTAAACTAATCAACTTAAATATTATCTAATCATAAAACAAATAATATTATTTATGCATAAAATCTTAACAAATTTTGATTGCTTCAAAGACACTTTTCAACACTCCTCCTTGACTTTGAAGCTGTAAAATTATTCAGGATATTAGGCATATTTATTGGGATATGGATATGGGTCATTGATATGTGTCATGGGCATGATTTTGGTTATGGGTTATGAGCATTGGTCATGGGCATTGGTCATTGGTCATTGGTCATTAGTCATGCGGCCTGAGTTTTGAATGTGAAACTCATCCTTTGTTGTATCTTCATACTCCTGCTGCATTATCATGGCGCTCTTCTGTTAGTCTTGCAAAATCTTCGGCTGAAGCATACAGGTTCCGTAAGAAGATAGCTCTGATACCACTGTTGTAGAATATAAAGACAGGTTATAGTAAAGCAATACTGCAGAAGTAGTACCCTTGCACACACAAGCATATGGCACTCATGAGCTCACTTATTATTGAAATATAATGGTATATTTATAGGCTTACAAAGATAAGAGCTAACATGATATTTCAATTTTAAACCTAAGCATTTATCAAACTAATCAACTTAAATATTATCTAATCATAAAACAAATAATATTATTTATGCATAAAATCTTAACAAATTTTGAATGCTTCAAAGACACTTTTTAACACTCCTCCTTGACTTTAAAGCTGTAAAATTATTCAGGATATTAGGCATATTTATTGAGATATGGATATGGGTCATTGATATGTGTCATAGGCATGATTTTGGTTATGGGTTATGAGCATTGGTCATGGGCATTGGTTATAGGCATTGGTCATTGGTCATTGGTCATTAGTCATGCGGCTTGAGTTTTGAATGTAAAACTCATCTTTTGTTGTATCTTCATACTCCTGTTGCATTATCATGGCACTCTTCTGTTAGTCTTGTAAAATCTTCGGCTGAAGCATACAGGTTCCGTAAGAAGATAGCTCTGATACCACTGTTGTAGAATATAAAGACAGGTTATAGTAAAGCAATACTGCAGAAGCAGTACTCTGCCACACACAAGCATATGGCACTCATGAGCTCACTTATTATTGAAATATAATGGCCTATTTATAGGCTTACAAAGATAAGAACTAACATGATATTTCAATTTTAAACCTAAGCATTTATCAACTTAAATCTAAACTAATCAACTTAAATATTATCTAATCATAAAACAAATAATGTTATTTATGCATAAAATCTTAACAAATTTTGACTGTTTCAAAGATACTTTTTAACAATTTTTAACTTATAAGTAAATGTAGTGAATTTGTTGAATTTTACTTAAATTCATAAATGTTCAGTCGTGAAAATATCCGAATTGAATGAATTATATGATAAAAGAACTTATTAGTTTGACTATTCATATAGAGTTGACGTCGCATAATTTCAATTTTGTCTTCAATTTTGAGTAGGGCTGAGTTCTTTTGTACAATAAAAATAAGACTATTTATATATACTTGACGAGAACAAAAACAAACTTAGCAAAATGTTGATCTAGGCATCTTTTCTGGACCACATGATGCATTATTAACACAAGTTGAAGCTGTTGGAATTAACGGAGAAACCTAGGCGAACGGCAAGAAACTTACGAAACGCGGCGAAGAAACGAAGCAACGGGGAAGAAACGGAGCGACGGCGAAGACACGGAGAGGGAACGGTGAAACCTAATCGACAATGAACAGCCATTGTATACTTTTTTTGATAAATTAGGATTTTTCGCATAGGCCACCCACCCCAAATTCAAGAGGTGCCTGGACTAACTCATTATACAAAACTTCGACGTATGGAGTTGTATTAGAGAAGGGTGTTGCTTAAACTAAATTGAAGGAGGGCTTAGTGACGTGGATACTTTTATCCACATGGGGGATTTTAAACTAAAGGTCTTCCATCCCATATAGAGGATCGGTCCACCCTATAAAATCTCTAATTCTTTTGACAAAGTAATTATGTGAAACAAGGAAAATAATACAATGGATCGGGTCATTTGGTCTCTTCATCTTACATGAATGATTTGTTTCCTAAAAATTACTTTATGCTACTGTATTCTATTATTTTATTCATTTTTTGAATATATGTCATTTATGCAGGGAGAAGAGATCAAAGAACTTGATTCGTTGTATAATGTATCGTGAATGAACATGAGTTACTATAAGTGTAACTTGATCCAATAAAAAACATACACGGCTACAAAATTAAAAATGTCAGAGAATTGTTACTAATATTTTTGTAGTTACTCCATATAAAGTTTTGAATAACGACTGATATTTTTATATATGAACTCAATTTGATGAGGACTTAAGTGTCCAATCTTTGATGTCCCCATGGCCCTCATTGATGATATGGGGTCGAGATCCTCTGCAGTTCACGATATTGAATTGCAGAAAATCTATACTATAGTGACTACAACTTATGAAAGGGATGGTTAAAATTTGTTAAACCTTTTTGAATTTTATTATGCGTTTCAATAGTGAACGGCAAAGAATTTCAATCTTGATATGTCTCTATTTATATCTACCATTTCATGACAAATAATAAAGAGAAAGTGAAGTGAAAAAATAACTATATAAATTTAAATGGCAAAATATTATTGGAAGATATAGTAGGATTGTAGTTTCGACATTCAATTTTTTTACGATGAATTCCGTATTTATTACCTAAGCTACAATTTTGACATATATAATATAAAAAAACTGAAAATATATAATTTTTACATAATAAAAAGTTCATTCAAAATATAAAAAAAATTAATTAATACTTTGATCCAAAGTATATATCTCGGTTCTCTTATTTGATTTTGGCTTATACAAAATTGTGTAAGTTAGTTCCTACGCGCACTTATTCTGTGTTTTAAGTTCACTACCTAAACGTGTATGGTTAGAATTTCTTTAGGTGGATTGGCTTTATACATTCAAAATTTCCTCATTACATCTATCTATACCAACAAAGATGTGAATAAGGTATACACTTCTCCAGTCTGAAGTATCGCTGGACCATACATTCTTTCAGTATATCACATTCAGTAAAACTTGAAGAAGAAAAATTATTAAAAAAATGAAAAGAAAGAAAATCTAAAGCATGAATACATCTCAAAATTGACAAATAATGAGGCATTTTAGTTTAATTTTCATAGTCTAAGGTCTATGGAATGACACTGTAAGATCAACAAATTGTAGTTTATAGACTCATTACACAATTACATGCATACATGTTTGTGCACACAGTCAAGTTAGATTTCAATAAACACACAAAGTCATCCATATCTTTCCAAGGTTGGCCGCACAAAAAATTTTAGAAGTTACATAACGTTTTTCATTTTTGTTTCCTTCTGAAAAACCTGAATTCACGTTACATTTAAAATATTCTAGCACCAAAGCGCTTTTTCGGCTCAAATTCTTAGGGACATTTTATTAAACACAATGTGAGCATAAGAAAGAAATAAACACGGTGACTTCTAAATTTCTCGAAATCAAATAGTAGGATCTTCAAATAGTCAACATTCATTGAAAATTGACCAAGTCAAAAGCCCTATAACCATCAATTTCATTAGAGCAATAAAACCGCAAATAAATTACAAAGACGAATTTCAATATTACCTTGAATCGTAATCAGCCTTGAGAATCATAAAAAATCAGTGTTCCACAGAGGACAAAATGTTGTAATTAAGAAAAAAATTATTCAAAAATTAAAGTTGGAGAAGGAATGGACTACTGTAATTAAAGATACGAACATCATCAGTTAACATAAAACAAAAATTCATAGCATTATTGAAAGGATAGTTATTAGTTACAATAAATCCGATTTCTAAAATTGTATTTTACCAACAAACAAACAATTAATGAAACTAAAATAACCCAAACCCTAAAAAACCCTAACCAGTCAACCTGTTTGCAGAATAGAAAAATAGAATCTTGAAGTAGGGACATCCCAATAAAGACCAACGGTGTCGTTTTCCTTCAAACCCCTTCTCTGCACAAAATCAGGATTCCATCCCCCCTTCAGAACATAAGCACGAGAAGATTTCCATTTCTCGAACACCAAATTGTACTTTGTTTTCGTATCACAATCGAAAACCGTAACATCAATTCCGCTGTCTTCTATGGCCCTCAACATTGGAAACAAATGCTTCTTCACTTCACTCGATGGCAGCAGAAGCCTTGAACTCTTCCCTAAATCAGTGCTCGTTAACTCTTTCTTAATTTTCCAAGGATCCTCAACTCTCTTAGTAATCCAAGTTTCATCAAACAGACAGAGTTTTGTCGAAACCCCATTTTCATCTACCCCATCCCAAGGATGACGGCAACTTATATTCTTTCGATTCACTTTCGAGTTGTTAGTTTTAAGAGAATTAGAAGTAAGAGAAAGACTCAACTCGGTTGAAACTCCGAAACTTTCTTCATCTACTGCGAATCTTTCCGTCTTTATTCCTGAAAAGAAAGATTCATCGAGTAGATTTCTTGTACCATCGGAAAGATCAATGCTTTTACTGCTAGGCATGATGATCTTATCATATTTCCTTTCAGCAGCCTTTGGCATCTTCTTGCTTGGAGAGTTGCCAGAAAGTGACAATTCAGTGGAAACATGTGAGATTTTACGCTTTCTTTGATTTTTCTGAGTTGCTCGAGTTTCGGAGGCAAAGGTTGAGAGCTCTAAAATGGATTTAGGCTCCATTGAAGAAAAGAACGAAAAATATACAGATGAATCGTAGTAGAATGAAGGGGATATCTTATATAATGAAAAGAAATCAGTGCTATGTTAGGACTTGGATTTGACATAAATATTTTTGTTTTTCCTGTTTGGGAAAGGATTATTATTTCGTAATTTTTTTTTTTGAAATTTTAAAATTTAATTGCAGTAAAGAAATTGAAGAAAAGAAGGAAAAAAGAAGAGATGAATCGTAGTAGGATGAAGGGGATATATATATAATGAAAAGAAACCAGTAAATATTGCTATTTTTCCGGTTGGGAAAGGATTATTATTTTTGTAATTTTGAAATTCTAACTACTGAATATACTGCTGGACTATTAATATTTGAATCATTTAGATGTAATAGTAGATTAACAATTACGTATTTATAATATTAGTATTAAATTTATATGTATCATTTTAAAGGATTTTTTTTCGTTTAGGATATGCTATACTCGTGATTTTTGTATACTACTATTTTTTAATCGTACTAGAGTTAATATGGTACTTTATTTTTCCAATTGAATCAAGTGGTACATTACGATAATACACTTATGTAATATTTTCTCATATGTTTTCTTTTTATAACTCTTATTATATTCAAAACCTAGGTTCCTTTTATCTTTGTTGTTAGGGAATGGACTCATATATCAACTTCTTTTTTCATAGAAGGGAATTCCCCACTAACTTGTTAGTAATATTAATGACTCTTTATTATATTCAAAATTAACCAATTAAGTTCTTCTTTATGTGTCCGCATCCACCTCGATATTTCAATCTCATTTTAATGTTAATATATAGAGCAACTTAGCTAAATACAGATTTTAGTTTTCAATTTTGTAAATTCATCCATAAAAACTTCACTTTTCTTAACTATCAATACTTTTTTTTAATTATAATATTTTAATTTTTCAAATTATGCTTTTACCCGAGCATATAAGAACTCTCATTGTAACAACTCTCTCTCCTAATTAATTTGATTTTTACAACTTAAAAACGTCTATATCTCACAAACCGTTAATTTTTTCGACACAAGGATTTAAGAATATTTTGTTCGTCTTGTTTTTATCTTTAAAACAAAATCCATTTGAATATTTTTTTGAGAAAAAAATATTATCGCATTCTTATACCTGTTTTACCACTTTTTCATAATTTCTTGTACCTGGTATAAGAGTGGTATAATATCTTTATAGCACCGGTTTTTTATTTATTTCCATGTAAATAACATAAAACATGAGCTACATTGTTCTCTTCAAAGCAAAAAAAAGCTCTTATACCTAGTATAAAGGTGGTAAAAACTGTTATAAGACCGTGATAATTTTTTTTGCTCCAAAAATATTCACACTGGATGTCTTTGAAAAGATAAAAATAAGACGAATAAAATATTCTAAAGGCTCGTGTCGAAAAAATTAACGGCTTGTGAGATAGTCGTTTTGAATTGCAAAAATCAAATTAAATATGAGAGAATGTTGTTACAAGGTTAATAGAGAAGCATGATAAAAACAAAAACCAAAAAAGTAGTATAAAGCTAAAAAAAAAAGATAGTTAGGTAAATACGAAAAAAATCCTATAAATGTGGCGTTTGCATATATTTCCCTAATGTATAATCTTCTATTTGGTCAAACCATTGGAATTTATTTGCTTAATCTTATATAATGTTGTATTCTAATTTTGTACAACCATTGCCATTGGTATATGTTTGTTTGTATAATGTTATATATGTTTTATTTTCAGATGATCTTAGTCGTATTTATTACGATAATTTTAAGTCATGGCCACAATAACCCAATAATATAATGAACCTAAACAAGACGGCATAATATAATAAATGTAAAAGACCAATTAACATAAATACAAGTGATTGGGTTGAAAGATATTGAAATAAATGAACATGAGACTATAACTTGACCCTATAAAAACATACACGACTACAAAGTTAAAAGTGACAAGAATTGCTACTAATAATATTTTTGTCGCTACTCCAGATAAAGATGTGAATTACGGCTGATGTTTTATGAATGAACACAATCTTAAACGTCCAATTTCTGAAGTCCCCAAGGACCCTCGCTACTATGTTTCTATTTATTTCCATCATTTACTCACAAATAATAAAGAGAAAATGAAGTGCAAAATTAATTGGATATAAATGGCAAATATTAAGGGAAGACATTGTTATTGGATTGTAGTGTGGACAAGCGAAATTTCTTAGTTTAAGTTTCATATTTATTACTCTAAGCCACAATTTTGCCATATTTAATATAAAAAAAACTGAAAATATACATAAAATTTTTATATAATAAAAAAGTTCATTCAAAATATTAAAATATTTAATAAATACTTTGTATTGATCCAAGAATGTTTCAAGAATGGAAGCATACATATTTACATGAGCTAATCATAGTCTTGAATTGTTAGATGTATGTATATATGTGTGAAATTTTCATATTGCATTAGGAATACCTAATCTTGAATTAATCTAGCCATAATAAGAATTGAATTAGGAATATGTAACTTTATTATTAAAACTCTTAAAAATAAACGAGCAACACATTTTGAAGTAAGATAATACCCCGAAAAGAAAAGTGTCCTCGAGGCGCACACCAAAAGGCGCGCGCCCGAGGTATGCTAACTTGCCTAAGGTATGGCGAGGCCCGCCCCGCACCCTGAGTAAGGCACGCCTTTAACATCAGTGCATATTTGGACGAAAACAAGCAAACACGCTTACAATAGTCTTCATATAGTGGCAACAAGGAATACGACAAGTTTAAGATATCTAAAAACTACCCCTTGTATATATTTAGTTATTTAAAAATCCAGTTTTGAGTATAGATTGAAGCCAAAGCCTAGAATTAGTTTAGGCTTCCTAATTATAGACCTTAACAGTATCAATCCAACTTTCCAATTATCGTTACGCTTTATGTTCACCAACAGGAAAACTCAACAATGCTGAATCAAGATTATATGACCATCAAGCATGTTGAATAAAGATTATCGTGTAAAAACCAAATCAACAGGATATCACCAACATTGAAATCATCACGCCCAATAAGCAATAACTCGAACCAAGTAACAGAAATTACTTGAGAAACAGAGGACATACCATAGTACTCAGTGATAAGGCCTACAAATTTTGCGTTTTGGAATCGAGAAATCTCTGCGAATAGCTGAGTGGGGACCACCATACCCCATAGGAACACTGAACCTTTGAGCTGAACCGACAGCAATATCAGCTCCAAATTCACTGGGAGGCTTCAACATTGTCAACCCCAACAATATTACCATGAGCGTTTTTATCGAATTCCTCCTAATCAGAAACTTCAACTTCAGTCCCTGATACTGAACCAAAACTCCAGAAACAATGAAGCATTTGACAAAGGTAAACCGGTAAGATCGGTAATCATAGTTTGATAACTAAGCAAAGATTCCAATCTCCCCTGAGATATCTCAGCTTGGTAAGGAGTATATTGAGTATACCAAGCTGGATTCTCCATTGTATTCCTCAAAATTACAGGAGATGAAACATGCCTTGAAGGAGTGTAAAATACAGGAGATGAGGAGTTGTTTAACAAAGCAGATGACTCGGTACGAGTTTGGTGAGTCGATTGCTTGGTTTCATTCACCAACCGCTTCAAGATTGCCCATTACTGTAATGCACAGAGAAACTAAAGAAGGGATCTTTTTAATGGGATGGTGGAAATTGAAAATGGATAGAGAATAACTTGTCAGCAGAGAGGCTTTTTTTGAACATAAAAACAGCATTTCCAAGTAATGTTCCAAAGAGCCAGATATGAACATCCCACAGAATTTCTACTGCTAAATTGTCAACCAATATTGTACAATTAGCCTTTCACTTTCATCACAGTCTTACAGTCCAAACGAACCACCAAACACATTCATAAACCAAATTAAAACACATGTAACCAAATTATGTGCATTTTAAATAGAGTTTGAAGACGAAGAATCAGCATCTTTTACCCATTTTCACCAAAGCAAGAAGGAAAAACTCTCATTTTGAATAAAAACCCTCTCTCAGGAATTTCCACAAACACCTTATCTGCAATTTCGAACCCAAAAATTCGCACATAAAATGGCTTACAATGAGAGTAAACGGTAATGAGAACGAGAAGATAACAAAAGGAAACGGTCTTACCTCAGCAGTGCTTCAGAAACTGAAAATCACGAATTGGATTAATCTGATATGGGTATAGTTTGCTTGAGGCATTTCAATTTCTTATATAGAAGAGACCAAAGGGAAATCCAATATGAAGACAAAAACAGGGAATGTAAAGTACAGACATAAAGTAGACACATCTCACTGTATTGCCATTTTCAACAATTAAAAAGATCACAAACGGACAAGTACTGTATCAATTATAATAAAAACAAACCCCAACATCAACTAACATAAAACAACTAATTGCATTATTAATTGAATAGTTACAAACAAATCCCATTTCTAAAATTGTACTTTACCAACAGACAAACAGTTAATGAAACTAAAATAACCGAAGCCCTAAACAGTCAAGCTCTTTGCAGAAGAGAAAAATGGAATGTTGAAGTAGGGACATCCCAATAAAGTCCGACGGTGTCGTTTTCCTTCAAACCCCTTCTCTGCACAAAATCAGGATTCCATCTCTTCTTCAGAACATAAGCACCAGATGATTCCCAGAACATGAACACCAAATTGTGCTTAGTTCCCGTATCACAATCGAAAACCGTAACATCCATTCCCTTCTCTTCTACGGCCCTCAACATTGGAAACAAATGCTTCTTCACTTGACTCGATGGCAGCAGAAGCCTTGACATTAGCCCTAAATCGCTGCTCGTTAGCTTTTTCTTAATTTTCCAAGGATCCTCAACTCTTCTAGCAATCCAGGATTCATCAAACAAACAGAGTTTCAAAGAAACCCCTTCTTCATCTACGCCATCCGAACTCATGTTCTTTCGATTCACTTCGGAGTTGTTAATTTTATGAGAATTAGAAGTAAGAGAAAGACTTAACTCAGTAGAAACTCTGAAATTTTCTTCACCGTCTTCGAAACTTTCCGTCTTTATTCCTGAAAAGAAAGCTTCACCGAGTAGATTTCTTGTGCCATCCGGAAGATCAATGCTTTTACTATTAGGCATGGTGATCTTGTCATATTTCATTTCGGCAGCCTTCTGCATCTTCTTGCCTGGAGAGTTGCAAGACAGTGTCAATTCAGTGGAAACTTGCGAGAGCTTGCGCTTCCTCTGCTTTTGCTGAGTTGACCGAGTTGATTGAGTTTCTGACGAGTTGCTGAGTTTCTGATCGCTGTTGATAATCCAAGATTCGTCAAACAAACAGAGTTTTGTCGAAACCCCCTTGTAACCTACCCCCTTGCCAGATTTCTTCCGATTCACTTTGAAGTTGTAAATTCTAAGAGAATTAGAAGGAAAAGAAAGACTCAACTCGGTTGAAACTCTGAAATTTTCTTCGTCTTCGAATCTCTCCGTCTTCATTCCCGAGAAGAAAGGTTGATCAAGTAGATTCATAGTAGAATCAGCAGCCTTACACATCTTATTAATGCTTGTGAGAATTTAGGCTTTCTTTGATTTGGATGAGTTGATTGAGTTTTGGAGGCAATGAAGGAAAAGAGAGCAAAAAGAAACAGAGAGGAATGGGAGCAGAAGGAATGAATTGAAGGGGAAAATAACGGATACATATGGAATTGGAGGGTGTTCGGACTACGATTTGCCCGCGCGATTTTTAAATTTCAATTGTAATTTCTTGTCGGTCAAGATAAAAAATAAATTGTAGTGGTATTTTAGGTAATTATAATTTCAGTTTAGCATTTAATCATTATTGTGTTCGGATTTTAATATTATTACCGTTAGAAAATAGCCCTGGGAAAGGATTGGTTGTAAATCACATCTGGTTGGGGTTTTAATTTCATTACAAACGCGTGAAAATTTGCATTTCTTTTTGGAATAAATGGCAACAATCTTCACTACAATAAGTATATAATTAAATTAAAACATATGAAGAGCATATCCCACAACATTCTGCTCATTTGTTAAAAATTCTAAATTCAATTAATGAGTATTTTTTTTATACACTAAATTTTCAAAAGCTACTTATTGGCCCTATTATCCATGAGCCCAAGCACATGCACTTTATGGTCATTCATTAGACTTATTTGAGGGCGGGTGGATAAGCCTGATTTTATTAAAGCCCGAAGTTTTATAGACTGAACTTGATTTTTTTTAAATATTCAACTCTAGTTCAATGAATAATTATTTATTTTTCTTATATATTATATATTGTATTAAATAATTATTTCAACTTTTATATTTTATACTAATGAATTTTAAAATTTAAATATAATAAGTTGTATGATATATTAAAAATTTTAAATAAATAATATAGCCATATATAATTTAGTCAATTTATTTTTTTAAATCCATAAAAAAGTTTATTAAAAAATTATCCATTGGCCTTGAGCCAGGCTTGGGAATGATATCGTAAATACGGCCCGAGCCCAGCACAAATCTAAAGTTTTAAAGTGTGGGTTGGGTCGGGCTTGGATTGATGCTTTTAGTCAAAAGCCCGACGAAGCCCGACCATGCCCGCCTGATGAGCAAGTCTACATTTCATTATAGCACTACTACTCCAAACAAATTACAAAGATGAGTTTTAATACTCCCTCTATATTTTCATACTTGTTTTTTATATGAATATCTCAAATCCCTTTTTATATGGTATTCTCAAAATTGTACAATTTTTTCCGTTATTTTTCTAACTCTACCCCATTTGTCCCTCCATATTTTATAAGTGTCTTCCTACAAGTTTTACGCATCTTAATAAACTAATTAATTAAGAGTATAAAAATACTAATTTACCCTTATAGTTTAATTAATGTTTTAATTTTTCAATCAAATGTAATTAATAGTATAGGGGTAGAGTTGAAAGAATAATAGAAAAAATACCTAGACTAGTGTAAATGACAAGTATTTTGATAAACCAATTTTAGACTAAAATACCTATTTTAAAAAGATGAAGGATGAAATATTAAGGAGTGTGAAATATTACTTTGAGAATCGTAATCAACCTTAAAAATCATCAAAATTCAGTGTTTGATGATTAGGGGCGGAGGACAAAATATTGGTAATTAAGAAGTAAAAAGCCGAAAGAAGTAAAAATTTAAAAAAAATTGAAAAGAAGGAATCTAAGCATTAATATATCTCAAAATTGACAAATAAGTGGACATTTTAGTTTGACATTCATTGTCTAGGGTCTTTGGAATGATACTGTAAGATCAACAAATTGTAGTTTATTGACTCATTACACAATCACATACATGTTTGTGTACACACACAAGTTAGATTCCGATAAATAAATAGAGTCATTTAAATAATTGAACTGTCGTCTTTTCAAGGTTAATACAGCAGGTGCGGTTGCTCTTTATCAACGTAGCACAAAAATTCTTAAAATCTATATGTCGTATTCCGTTTCCATTTCCGTCGTAGCTAGAAACCTGAATTCACATTATATTTGAGGTTTTCTAGCACCCAAGAGCTTTTTTGGAAGAAATTCTTAGAAATATTTTTATCAAACACATTGTGACCATAAGAATAAAGAAATGCGGTAAGTTCTAAAGTTATTATTCTTACCTAAAAATCAAATAGTAGGACCTTCAAATAGTCAATATTCATTGTAAATTGACCAAGTTAAAATCTCGAGAACCATCAATTTCATTAGAGCTCTACAGCCCCCGAACAAATTACAAAGAGGAATTTTAATACTCCCTCTATAATTTTTTTCTTGTGTTTTAGCCGATATCTCAAAATTCTAGACATTTTTTCATTATTTTTCTAATTTTACCCTCATTTATCTCATTATCGATTACAATGGAGTGAAAAATTAAGCATTAACCATAGGGTAAAATATCATTTTTCTACCTTAATTAATTGATCAGTGTGAAATACTAGTACTCGGAGAAGCGTAATCAGCCTTGAAAATCATAAAAATTCAGTGTTTGATGATTAAGCGCAGAGAGGACAGAATGTTGGTAATTAAAAGGTAATAAATGTAATTATACATGCAAACACCAATTAAACAATCCATCATAATACTACACAGGACATCAGCAACATAGAAATCATCGAGCCAGATAGTGACAACTCGAAAGAACTAAATTGGCAAAGCGATTTTACTTCAAGAAACAGAGGACATAGCTTAATACTTAGTAATTAGCCTATATAATGTTACTGTGTACAAAATTTCAACTCAAAATGCCAATGTGTTAGAGAATGCTCTATTTCAACTCAAAGCTGCAAACTGCATGAAAAACTCGATTCACGAATACAAATAAGCTTCAAAGTATGAACTTCAGTATTATGATAATAGATCTTTACAACCGACTCGTAACACGAAATGTATCAATTGATCAAGTAAATAGCATTCAAAGCGTAATCAATCACATAATTGATAAAAAAATCACAACTCCTAAATATTCTGTTAGCACTCAAAAGAAAAACAGAGTATATGAGTCTATCTATTTGTTCTTCCAAGCATACAAAATCAGTGAAAAACCAAAATTTTGCATTTTGGAATCGAGAAATCTCGGCGAAAAGGATCATGGCAACAAATTGGGATCTGAAATCGGCTGGCTTGTTTTGACTTTTGAACATCAAAACAGCATTTCCAAGTGATGTTCCAAAGAGCCAATTATGAACATGAAACTTCCAAAGAAGCCTTTTCACTTGCATCACAGTCTACAGTCCACATGAACCAGTTTAGGCTTCCTAGTTATAGACCTTAAATTGGTAAAGCCAAATTGCTTCAGGAAACAGAGGACATACCTTAGTACTAGTACTCAGGCCTACAAATTTACAATATATAAGACTTCAACTCTAAAGCCAACGTATTAGAGGATGTTCTCAAAGCTGCAAACAGAATTGAAAACTCGAGCTACAAATAAAAATAAGCTTCAATATGAACTTCGGTATAATGAGAACGCAAAATGTACCAATTGATTAAGTAACTCAACATTGAAAGTGTAATCAATCACATAATGGATAAAAAATAGCAACTCCATTATGTAACCAAATTAAGTGCATTTTAACCAGTGTTTGAATTAAAACCCTCTCTCAAGAATTTCCACAAACACCTTATTTACAATTTGGCATCTAATAATTCGCACATAAAATGGCTCACAAAGAGAGCAGACAGTAATGAGAACGAGAAGTTAACCAAAGGAAACGGTCTTAACTCGATAATTACTGTCCTCGGCAGTGCTTCAGAAACTGGAAATCACGGATTGGATTCATCTGGGTATAAGTTGGGTTGATGCATTTCAAGTTCTTTTAAAGAAGAGAGGAAAGGGAAATCCAATATGAAGACAAAAACAGGGAATTTCCAACAATTAAAAAGAGCACAAGCGGACAAGTACAGTTTCAATTAAAATTTCCAGACCACAAAAATTAAAAAAAAAAATCAGAGACATTTTATCAAGCAACAGGTTTGCATTAGAAAGAAATGAAGATTTGTTGTTACCTCTTAATCAAACAAAAGGGTCTTCATATAAAATTGACTAAGTCAAAACCCTAGAACAATCAATTTTATAATTAGGCTTGAGAATCATCAAAATGCAATGTTTGTAATATATGAATCAATCGGAATTATGAAATGTTGGTAATTATGAAATAATCATTCAACAATTAGAGTTCTGACAATTAATGAACAAATGTAAGTAAAGATCATACGAACATCAATTAACCTAAACAAGTCATAGCATTATCAAATGAATAGTTACAAACAAATTCAATTTCTAAAATTGTACTTCACCAACAGACAAACAAACAGTTAATGAAACTAAAAGAACCGAAACCCTAAACATTCCTAAACAGTCAAGCTCTTTGCAGGAGAGAAAAATGGAATCTTGAAGTAGGACATCCCAAAAAAGACCGACGATATCGTTTTCCTTCAAACCCCTTCTCTGCACAAAATAAGGATTCCATCCCCCCTCAGAACATAAGCTCCAGAAGATTCCCATTTCTTGAACACCAAATTGTGATTAGTTTCCGTATCACAATTGAAAACCGTAACATCAATTTCCTTCTCTTCTACTGCCCTCAGCATTGGAATCAAATGCTTCTTCACTTCACTAGATGGCGGCAGAAGCCTTGAACTACCCCCTAAATCGGTGCTCGTTAACTTTTTCTTAAATTTCCATGGATCCTGACTAACTCTATTAGTAATCCAGGATTCATCAAACAGAGTTTTGTCAAAACCCCTTGTTCATCTACGCCATCCCAACTTATTTTCTTTCGATTCACTTTCGAGTCATTAATTTTACGAGAATTAGAAGTAAGAGAAAGACTTAACTCAGTAGAAACTCTGAAATTTTCTTCACCATCTTCGCATCTCTCCGTCTTTATTCCTGAAAAGAAAGCTTCATTGAGTAGATTTCTACTACCATCGGAAAGGCAAATGCTTTTACTATTAGGCATGATGATCTTATCAGATTTCCTTTCGGCAGCCTTCTGCATCTTCTTGCTTGTAGAGTTGCAAGAATGTGTCAATTCGGTGGAAACTTGCGAGATTTTACGCTTTCTTTTCTTTTGCTGAGTTTCCGAGTTTTCGAGTTTCTGATCATTGTTTATAATCCAAGATTCATCAAACAAACAGAGTTTTGTCGAAACCCCCTTGTCATCTACCCCCTTGCCACAATTCTTTCGATTCACTTTCAAGTTGTGAATTTTAAGAGAATTAGAAGTAAGACTGACGATTTCTTCATCATCGAATCTCTCCGTCTTAATTCCAGAAAAGAAAGGTTCACCAAGTAGATTCCTAGTCTATGTTGCACGGACACTCCAAACGTAGGAGTGTTCAAGTGTCGGACACGTGTCCGACACGGACACACGGCGGACACGTCGGATTTGAATCCGACATGCCACGTAGGCAATAAAGGCAGCGGACACTCCATGGACACGTTGTGGACACGCTTTGGACACTCTACGGCGTCGTTTTGGCTATAAAAAAATTATGTTTTTTTAACTTTATATCCTCTCTTGTTTGCGTCTCTCCCCGTTCTTTCTGCTAAACTCAATCGACAAGGCTACTACTAGCAACTGCTACCCACTGCCGGCGACGACGACCCACTCTAACTCCGGTGAAGATGACAACGGCTACAGCAGACTCCGACGCCGACGAAGGTAAGGTTTTAGGCTTTTTTATAATATTTATATGCTCAAGATTTCAATCAGCTCTTCTTGGAGGTTACAGCTGTGCAAATCTTGTTCATTTCTTTGAATCGGCTCTTCTTGGAGCTTGCTTTTTGTGTAATTTATCCCTTTCTTTATCACAGTCAATAAAAAATCATCAGCATTTTTCATTCTTGCTGCTTCTAACTGAAAAAAGAACACAATCATCTGCAATTAGCAACAAGTTTTGATGCAAATAATACTTAATTCAAGTTTAAACATTAATCGAACTCACGGGTCAATGCAGAAACTTCAGAAGTCTTCAATACTCGGAGCCTCTTCACCGTCAAAATGAACATGCTATACGAATAGCAATGATTAATACAAATTAAGCATCTATTAGTTATAAAAAAATGTGGTTAATTGGTAGCCATTGGTGAGGGAATATAAAAAAGGGGATAGAATAATGAAAAAGTGAATTAGACCCAGCGGTGATTAAAAAAGAGGAAAGATGCTTACTGCCATGGGACATCCACAACAAGCATTTTGTCGCCTTCATGATCCCTTCTTTTTTTTGAATGGGCTCTACTTGGAGCTTGCTTTTTGTGTAATTTATCCCTTTCTTTATCACAGTCAATAAAAACGTTCTTGATTATCAGTTCATTCTAATGGGTTGGGTAATGAAGACTATTTCGATCACAGGATAGAGAATTTTGAATTGAATTTGCTTGCTTAGATAATGGTGATGAGAATTTTATATGATTTAATCAATTTATATTAAAAGCACACTTTTTTTATTGGCTTTTTAGCTAATTAAGAAAGATAATTAGATTATGCATATTGGAATTAAATTAGTCATTATTGTGCTTATAGCTTTGCTTTGGTTCTTTTTTATGCAGAATTTATTATTCTTATTAATGGAATCCTAGGTTGCACGGACACGCCTCGAGTGTCCGACACGATACGGACACGCGGATATGGCAATTTTGAAAAAATACGCATTTGGACACGGCTAGGACACGGCGACTAAAAAATATTATCGAACATAAATATTCATGCATAATACAATTCATACCATCTATAATCATTTAATCAAATTACAAAACAAAAAAATATCCAAAGCAACTAATGAGGTAAGCTTTAATTCTCTAAATCTTCATCTAAAAATGTAATTTTCTCTAACTCGGGCTCATCAAGAGATAGTTCGGCGAATTCAAGCACATTAGCTTCCTCTAAAGTTCCAAAAGCATTCCACCAACATCCCAAAACTTAGTTTTTCCTTCTTGGTATTGAGCGAAACTCCTAGATAGTAATCTTAGATTGTTATGAACATAAACAAGATCCTCCGCATGTTTTGGTAGTAACTTATTCCTTTTCACCGAGTTAATAAAGGCATAAGTACTCCAATTTCGTTCGGCACATGAAGATGAGATGGGATGCCCAAGCACTTTTAAGGCCAACTTGGCTAGTAAAGGAAACGATGAACCATTGTTGTACCACCAAATCCTAGGGTCCCATGAGTTACTCATTATATTCGACGAGTCATCAAGAGTGCTAATATTAAGACAAAATAGGCCATACTCTTCAACTACTTTCTTGTAATCACCATCACATGCAAATAAACGGCGAAGGCACTTCTTCCTTTCGATGGAGATCTCGTTATCTAAATTGGGAGAGATTCTTGCGGGATCTTGTTCAAGCCATTTGGGTTATAGAACCTTTTAAAATAGATAACTTTAATAAGTATTATTATATGAAAGAGAGAACTTATAAATTATAAATGAACTATAAAGTGAGATTCAAATACCTTGGATTCATTGAAGAGGGGTGTTGTTCTTACTCCATCAACTCACAAGAATTTGGTGAACCACATCATAGAAACTTGAATGCTCCCATGAGGCCTTGTCCTCATGTGTTAAGATTGCAACCTTAACTTTTTCAATCATAGTATCCCACATCTCATACACCAAATGAAGGCATGGTTTGTCCGTATCACAATATCTAATCATGTCATGAATGGGATTAGTGAACTCAATGATGTAATCCACCTTTGTATCCCACCAATCTTCATTTAGCACCAACTCTCTTACATAGTTTGCTCGATTTTGATCATCTTCCTTATAAGAAGTCGACTCATCACTTGTCACCATTTCTATTAAAGAACGTCTAAGAAGCTTCATTCTTTTAAGCATAATAACCATGGAAGCAAAATGAGTGGGTGCAACCGAAAGCAACTTAAGAGAGGTGAAACGGTTGAAAATTGCCAATCTCATCGAATGATTCATTATGAAATTTTTTATCAACATGGCATCTTCATAAACATCTTTAATCCAAGAACACTCTTCAAATGTTTTTTCATTACTCTCCACATTCTTTGGCTCACAACTATTTTTCAAAGCAAGATTAAGTGTGTGCACAACACATGGAGTCCAAAAAATATGTGGGTACATGCCCTCAATAATTTCTCCCGCACCCTTGCAATTTAAAGCATTATCGGTCATAACTTGAACTATATTTTCATGCCTCACCTCCTCTATAACCTCTTTCATCAAATTGGAGATAAAAAAATTTATCTTTCCTCTCTCCCTCACAATTCACACACTTAAGAAACATAGGACCATTTCTAGAAACAAGCATAAAATTTATCAAGGGTCTCCTTTGGGGATCACTCCATCCATCTGTCATAATACTAACTCCCATCGATGCCCATTACTTCCTTTTTAGAATCCACAAAGTTTCAACATGTTTCCTTTCTTGGTCAAGAAGGGTGGTTCTTAATTTATTATACCCTAGAGGTACATACCTACCCAAATTGTGATTAGCTGCAAAAGTATATGAGCTTATGAAATAAGGATTTCTTGCAAGATTGAAAGGCAACCCACCAATGTAAAACATCCTAGCTATCTCACAATCTAGTTGAGCCCTAGCTTGGTTGTCAAATGATTTCTTCAAAGGGGTTGCACTCTTTCTTTTCTTTACAGCAAGTGTATCGAATTCACTAGGAGTTGAGGATATGATAGGTCCAGAAGGAAGGGAGACTCTATTAGAACTAGAAGCCCTTAGTTTCTTTAATCTCTCATATTCCTCATCCTCCCTTGTCATATTTGATATGTCTTGTTTTGTGACTTTTTTGCAAGTAGAAATACCTCTATTAGGTATATTCAACAAATGTGGTTTAGCTCTAGTGTATGACCCTTTATTCTATTGCCCATATTTCTTGCATTTAAATATAGTATTACCCCTCCACTAATTTTTTCCATTATTATCACATATTTCCATAAAGGAGGTTCATTAACTTCTTTCTCCACATTTCCACCCGCACTAGTATTGACAGTTCCACTAACACTAACACTTGCAGAGCTTGTAAGGTCAACTGATTTATACCTTTTAAGTTTAGTGTTTGTTTTTTTTATATGATGTATGCCCTTAAGGCAATTAGGGCGATATATCATAATTATGTAATAGTATGAATAATTTTTTAATCAATGGATTTAATCTTTTATTTATATCAATATACTTATATATATATATATAAGCTGGTTAAATATATATTCATTGATGTATGCAAAAGTCTTTGACATATCATAGCATGAAGTCAGAGAAATTATAGTTGGACTATATTTGGTGGAACCTGCTTCATGTGCAATTATGATTATGTCTAAACTATCCCTAGCCATAGTTTCATCAAGAAAGGATATTGATGAACGGAAAGACTAGCATGTGGTCAACTTTCTTGGAAATGGTCCAAGCAGTCAATCTCCTAGGACTAAGGTGGTGCCTTAAGTTTCACACATGGATCTATCTGGGAGATATATTGGAGACCGCAGTAAGATAAACTCTTGGTATATATATCAATGTGTTAGTATTCATCTTTATGCAATAAGCCTTGCAAATGTCCTCGTACTTGAGATGATAGTTACCTTGTGTGGTACTATTGCTAGACTTTGGGTCATTACTATGCACTCTTTAATTTAGGGTGTTACGGGTGATTACGAGTATGGTGATAACAACACGTTGGTAAGCTGAGTAGTTAGAAAGAATCCATCGCTCCGGATATATTAAGGAGTTGTACCTAACCACTTATTGAAGTGATGATTACCATAAACCTCTGATCAGAGTATGTGTTTGATAGAAATGGTTTCTAGTCAAACACACTATGGTAAAAGGCAATATACTTCGGTAACAAGTAAACTACTGGGATAGCTTGGAGCAACCTCGCTATAGTGGGTTAACACTTTAATCAAACCCAATAAACCAGATGGTACTAATATTAAGGAATTTATCACACTGGATAACTATTGCATTAACCGTGATGAAGTCATAAGCATAAAGGACGTTCCGAGTAATGGGGGATGGTAGACCCTTGCTAGAGGCGTACTACATTCGTTTAAGGTAATCGAGTTCTATTCACGGTCTAGAGCATCGATCCAATGGTTCCATTAGAACAAGGGTTGGTTAAGCCTTAACAGCTTAATACTTCGGGATCCTATAAGGTCACACACATTGGACCTTCATCGGACTAAGTAAAGAACTAGTAGATTTATTCTATTATAAAATATATAACTTAAATAATAATTGGATTATTATTTGATTGGTTAAAATTAATTAGATCAATTTTGGATAGACCAAGGAATTTATTTTGACCGGTAACTAATTAATTAGAGTCATAAATAAATTATAATTGATTAGATCAATTTTGGTTGGACCAAGAAATTTATTTTGACTGGTAACTAATTTATTAGAGTCAAAAATAAATATTTATTTGAAAGGATTTAAAGGGAATTTTGCATTGGCAAGTTAAAACCGAAAAGTATGAAATATTTTATACAAAGTTCAGTTGAGCGGAATACACTGAAAGGTGCGCAAACACTGTTGGGCAGTGTTTGCGGCAGCCCATATTCAAGGGCTACACAAAGGTAACCCATGAATGGAAGGCTTGCCACATGCAGCGTGGTATGCACGCTGCATGTGTATGGAATGCCAATGTGGGATGGGAATTACTCCCATCCCACATCGTTGATGGGGATCAATTTTTTGCTCCCCAAGCCTACATATAGGCTGTCTCCTTTCCTTTTAAAATGTACCAAGCTCAAAGCATAAATCCTATGCGAGATAATTAATCTCTCGGGGTAATTGAGCAAGTTATTTTTTAGGAGCTTGAATTTATTCGGGCACCTCTAGTTTATATTTTTGGGTGAGGCTTCTAGAGTGGTCTAGCAACTACTCGAGGCTTCTTAGTTCTTCCTCCCGGGGAGGTTTTGGTTGGTGGGGTTCGTGTGGATACTGATAGAGGCTATCCTACGATTGGAGGCTTGTGCAAGAAGGTTCTTCAATAGCACGCTTCAACTGGTAACTTCTTTTTCTCTTTTAATTATTAAGTCTTTTTCTTTAAGTATTTTTAGACTTAATAATTATGTTTAGGTTGTTTTGCATGCTTAGTTTATTTTATGCTTAGGTTATAACTTAGAGTTATAACATGCTTAGTATAAAATAAATATGTTAGGATATAATTTGGAATGATGGTATGCCTAGTCCTTTAGCATGCTAACCTAGGTAGAGAATTATTTAGTTAAGGCTTTATTTAATTTATCTGCAACTAATAGGAGTTCCTGGGGACAGGGATAAAATTTTAAATTTTCATCATGCCTCTTATGCATGTTCAATCTGACTGTCAGTTCCCAACAGTGGTTTCAGAGCCTCCCTATTTAGTGCATAATTAAGTTAGAAGTAAACTAAATATTAATTTTTAAATAAAATAATTTGTTTATTTAATTGTTTGGAACAATATATATAAACTTATGCCTTTCATTTCAAGGTTAGAAAATGGTTATGAATAATTTTGAATAAGCGTGCTCAACTTACTCAAATTATACAAGTGTCAATAATTTATTTAAATTACATGGGTTATAGATGTTTCCTATTTACATGAATTGGAAGAAAGAAATTTATTAGTTCAAGAGAATCCATTGGTCTTCAAGTTTGTGCCCGTATTTGTTCTGGCTAAGGATTGGACTTGGTGTCTACTCCTCATAGGGCACCTCTCCTACCTGGGAACCTATATCGGTAAAATTTGAATTGACCAACCGAGGATTAATATGAACTAATTTATTTCTAGTATATAAGATGGTGCTTATATATGTTTCTATAACAGAGTAAAAAATTAAATTTATTGAATAAAAGTTTAAAGGAAATGCAATATTAATATAACAAATAAAAGTGTTAATTATTTTGCATATAATCTAGGTTGATGGAATAATTATAATAAAAAGCTGAACCCACCTAAGGTTAGACCTTATAAATTAATTCTAAAATTCCCTGAATTAATACAAGTTATTATAATTTTGTCCATCTGATAAAATCCTAGATTGGGTAAGACGTTTAACACCAATAAAATCCCAAAGTAAATATATTAAGGTAACTTGTAGTCTTCCTTACTCAAATTTATAATACGGTCTCTTTGAGCTATTAAAGTGCTACACAAAGTGTTCCTTCTAGTCCACATTGATTGGTTGTAAAGTTTGAGATAGGGTTTGCCTTAACAGAGTTGGGGTAGTCCACCATAAAATTGGGGGCTAGGCCTAGATCTGAGACATATTCAAAGAGATGCTAATATAAGAGCACACGTCCCTTGGGATTAGGGAACTTGAATGAATTAGCAATTGCATGCGATGCAAATGGAATGGGATTCCTACTATGACTTATTATTATGACTTCACTCATAAAATTAGGGGTTGTAATAGACTAGTTATAGATGCTACCTACTAGGAAATATAGCTGGGCTAAAATTCACGAATTCAATAGAATGGGCTATTGTAAATTTCGAAGAAAATAGTAGGAAAATGTATTTAATTAAAAGTCCTCATATTAAATACATGTACTTAAACTAATATCTAAACACTTTTCTTTTCTTATATCTTAGGTGGAAATCTTTATTTAAATACAAACGTTCGCATTGATAACTAATTTTGATTGGCTTGAGCTTCAAAGGGTTTGTTTAGAAATGTGGGACTAATCCTCAAAGCCTTGGGCTTGGCATGTACTTTGTATAAGCCCGAATTTATAACATGATGCAAGCAGTTCTGCTTGATACAGATATTCTTTAAATACATAAAGAAAACTAAGATACAACACCTTGAAGGTTGTTTACATCCCTGTTACCTTATATGAGTAGCCGGCAAGAGACAAGGATATACATCAAGTCAGATGTTAGGATTCATGTTACCTTAGCTACAAGGGCATCATAAAATCATGGACTTAAAAGTCTGTGTCTTTACATCTTTGAGAAAGGATTTTCCCTGGTGGAAAATTTGAACCAAAATATTTTTTATGGAAAATTGGTTGACCAATTAGTCAGAAAATTAAATGGTTCATATCTCAAAGAAGTAAAGGGATACATGGTGTCTAGTTTTAAAGTAGGATGGATCAGAGTATAGAGAAAAGTAAAAAGAACACTGAGAATTTTGTCTGGGAGACAAAATGATTGTTTTCAACATGAAATATTGGAAACAAGATCTTCATTTCAATATGGGATATTGGAAATAAGATCAAAATGGCTAAAGTCTCATAGCATGAGAAGAGGAGGCCTAAAGCTTCCACTTCAAGATGTTTGATATTGAGAAATTCTACATCTTAAGGGAATTCCAAATTGGTACGGAATACCTAATGAGAATCACATGTCCATACGAAGGTATAGATATTATTAAGAAGTAGAGGTTTGGCAAAAAGGAGAGTTGTACCTACAGAAAATCATTAGAGCTTGATGGCTGCTATTGATGTAGGAACTTGAAATTTTCATTTCGCTAAAATTTGTAAAAGAACGAAATTCAATTGTCATTATAAAATATTGCTTCCTGGTGGAATTTTTTCCAATTTGATAAAAGGTATTATCAAAGTTATGAATGATATTTATTGTAATATGACAAATGATATTTCGTAATTACAAAATCATATTCTCAAATATAAACATTGCTAAGAGAAAATTAGATAATGAGAATTCCTTCTACTTATGGCATTGCCATTCAGGCCACATAAACAAAGATGACTTAACCAAGTTGCATAAGCATGGAGACTTGGGCCCAAGACTTGGAGTCTTATGGTGATTGCGAACCTTGTTTAAAAGAAAAAATGACAAAGTTACCCTTTGAAGGAAAGGGTGAGCGGGCCACAAGTACATTGGAACTTATACATACTGATGTGTGTGGTCCAATTAGTGTTCAGGCACTAGGAGGATACCTCTACTTCATAACCTTTATTGATGATTACTCATGATACGGTTATTTGTACTTGATGAAGCACAAGTCTGAAAGTTATGAAAAATTCAAACTATTCAGAGCTGAAGTAGAGAAACAACTTGAGAAAAGTATTAAAACACTTCAATCGGATCGAGGTGGAGAATACTTAAGTCAGGAGTTTCAGGATTATCTAAAGGAAAATGGGATAGTTCCTCAGTGGACCCCTCCTTATACACCCCAACACAATGGAGTGTCAGAAAGGAGGAATCAGACTTTATTAGATATGGTCAGGTCCATGATGAGCCATGCAGTTCTTAGTAAATCCTTTTAGGGATATGCACTAGAGAGCACGGTTTATGTCTTAAATAGAGTGCCCTCTATATTAGTTGATTTTACACCTTATAAAAGATGGTGTAACAAAAGGCCATCTCTAAGTCACTTAAGAGTACGGGGCTGTCCTGCTATGGTAGAGAGGATAGCATCAGATAAGCTAAATGCCAAGGCTGATAAATGTCTGTTCATTGGATATCCAAAGGAAACAATTGGATAGTTGTTTTACCAATCCAAAGCATAAAAGGTATTTGTGTCTTAAAATGCTCACTTTTTAGAAAAGGAACACTTACTTGCAAAAGTCAGTGGGAGTAATATTGAACTGGAAGTTTAAGAGAAAGAAACAGACAATCAACTGATTTACCCCATTCTAGATACACAAGAGAGTGTGATCCAAGAATAACCTGTTGAAACACAATCATTGAGAAGATCAGGTCGTGTTCATAAGGGTCCCTAATAGATATGGGTTTATCATCACTAATGATAAGGAACTATATCTTATGGAGGATGATGAACCAAAGACATATGATGACGCGATGAAAAGCTCAGATTCTGATAAATGGCAAAAGGCCATGAAATCAGAAATGGATTCCATGAACGAGAACCAAGTTTGGAATTTAGTTGATGCACCGCAAGAGGTTAGACTAATTGGGTGCAAATTTGTCTTCAAGAAGAAGATAGACATGGACGGTAATGTAATTACCTATAAAGAAAGGTTGGTTGCGAAAGGTTATAGTCAACGGGAAGGTATTGACTATGATGAAACCTCCTCATTGGAAGCCATGCTTAAACCCATAAGGATACTCCTCGCCATTGCTGCTCATTACGATTATGAGATCTGGCAGATGGATGTAAAAAACAGCATTCCTGAATGGGGATTTAGACCGGAATGTGTATATAACACAACCTGAAGGTTTTACATCTCAGAATGGCTCGAAGGTATGCAAGCTAGAAAGATCCATTTATAGACTTAAGCAGGCATCCAGGAGTTGGAACATAAGGTTTGATTAGACAATCCGGGAACTGGATTGCTGCCAAATGCAAATGAGCCTTGTGTTTATAAGAAGGTTAGTGGGAGTGCAGTCGTTTTTCTAGTATTATATGTTGATGACATTCTGCAAATAGGAAACGACATTTCTCTTCTTCAAAATGTTAAAGTATGGTTGTCAAGAAAGTTCTCCATGAAAGACCTTGGTGAAGCAGCATTTATACTAGGTATAAAGATCTACAGGGATAGATCCAAGAGGCTGTTAGGTCTTTCTCAAAGTACATATACAGATAAGGTGCTGAATAGGTTCAACCTTGAGCATTCTAAGAAAGGTTATCTCTCGATGAAAAAGGGGATTAACCTATCTAAGGCTGAGTATCCGAAGACAGCTCAGGAGAGAATGCGCATGAAGGATATACCCTATGCATCCACGATCGGATCTATCATGTATGTCATGATATGTACTAGGTCGGATGTCTCTCAGGCTTTGAGCTTTACGATCAAATATCAATTAGATCCAAGAGAAAAGCACTGGATGGCTGTCAAGGCAATCCTTAAGTACTTGAGAAGGACTAAGGATAAGTTCTTGATTTATGGAGAAGGTGACCTCACTATCAAAGGTTACACTGATGTGAGTTTTCAATCTGACAAGGATGACTTTAAGTCTCAGTCAGGTTTTATGTATGTGTTAAATGGAGGGGTTGTATGCTAGAAAAGTTCCAAGCAAGAAACTACGACTGATTCAACCACAGAATCTGAATACATTGCTGCATGCGAAGCAGTAAAAGAAGTTGTTTGGTTAAAGGGATTTATTGGGGATCTCGGTGTGGTGCGTGAGGCTGTTGATCCAATTACTTTATATTGTGATAACAATGGTGCCATTGCTCAGGCAAAGGAACCACGGTCTCATCAGAAAAATAGACATATATCCAGAAAGTATCATATAATAAGGTGATTGTTGATGCTAAGATAATAAGATTAGAATATGTACCCACTGATCAGAACCTCGCGGATGGTTTGACAAAGTCATTGACTCAAGTCAAACACGACCAGCACGTTAAAGCATATGGATTAAAACATATGGCTAGTTGGCCTTAGCGCAAGTGGGAGTTTGTTGATATGATGTATGCCTTTAAGGCAATTAGGATATATCATAATTATGTAATAGTACGAATAATTTGTTTAATCAATAAAGGCATTTAATCTTTTATTTATATCAATATGTTTATATATATATATATATATATATATATATATTAAAGTTGGTTAAATATATATTCATTGATGTATGCAAAATTCCTTGACATATCATAGCATGAAGTCAGAGAAATTATAATTGGACTATATTTGGTGGAACCCGCTTCATGTGCTATTATGATTATGTCTAAACTATCCCTAGTCATAGTTTCATCAAGAAAGGATATTGATGAAACGGAAAGACTAGCATGTGGTCAACTTTCTTGGAAAGGGTCCAAGCAGTCAATCTCCTAAGGACTGAAGCTGGTGCCTTAAGTTTGACACATGGATATATCTGGGAGATATATTAGAGACCGCTATAAGATAAACACTTGGTATATATATCAATGTGTTAGTGTTTATCTTTATGCAATAAGCTTTGCAAATGTCCTCGTACTTGAGATGCTAGTTACCTTGTGTGGTACTATTGCTATACTTTGGGTCATTACTATGCACTCATTAATTTAAGGTGTTATGGGTGATTAAGGGTATGGTGATAACAGCACGTTGGTAAGCTGAGTAGTCAGAAAAAATCCATCGCTCCGGATATATTAAGGAGTTGTACCTGGCCACTTGTTGAAGTGATGATTGCCATAAACCTCTGATCAGAGTATGTGTTTGATAGAAATGGTTTCTAGTCAAACACACAATGGTAAAAGGCAATATACTTCGGTAACAAGTAAACTATTGGGATAGCTTGGAGGAACCTCGCTATTAGTGGGTTAACACTTTAACCTAACCCAATAAACCAGATGGTACTAATATTAAGGAATTTATCACACTGGATAACTATTGCATTAACTGTGATGAAGTCATAAGCATAAAGGACGTTCCGAGTAATGGGGGATGGTAGACCCTTGCTAGAGGCGTACTACATTCGTTTAAGGTAATTGAGTTCTATTCACGGTCTAGAGCACGAGCCAATGGTTCCATTAGAACAAGGGTTGGTTAAGCTTTAACAGCATAATACTTCGGGATCCTATAAGGTCACACACATTGGACCTTCATCGGACTAAGTAAAGAACTAATAGATTTATTCTATTACAAAATATATAACTTAAATAATAATTGAATTATTATTTAATTGGTTAAAATTGATTAGATCAATTTTGGATAGACCAAGGTATTTATTTTGACCGGTAACTAATTAATTAGAGTCATAAATAAATTATAATTGATTAGATCAATTTTGGTTGAACTAAGAAATTTATTTTGACTGGTAACTAATTTATTAGAGTCAGAAATAAATATTTATTTGAAAGGATTTAAAGGGGATTTTGTATTGAAAAGTTAAAACTAAAAAGTATGAAATATTTTATATAAATTTCGGTTGCGCTGAATACACCAAAAGGTGCGCGAACACTGCTAGCAGTGTTCGCGGCAGCCCATATCCAAGGGCTGCACAAAGGCAGCCCATGAATGCAACGCTTGCCACATGCAGTGTGCTATGTATGGAATGTCAATGTGGGATGGAAATTACTCCCATCCCATATCGCTGATAGGGAGTAATTTTTTGCTCCCCAGGCCTATATATAGGTTGTCCCCTTTTCTTTCAAAATGTACCAAGCTCAAGGAATAAATCCTAAGCGAGATAATTAATCTCTCGGGTAATTGAGCAAGTTATTTTTTAGGAGCCTGAATTTGTACGGGCACCTCTAGTTTATATTTTTGAGTGAGGCTTCTAGAGTGGTCTAGCAACTACTCGAGGCTTCTTAGTTCTTCCTCCCGGGGAGGTTTTGGTTGGTGGGGTTCGTGTGGATACTGATAGAGGCTAGCCTACGATTGGAGGCTTGTGCAAGAAGGTTCTGCAAAAGCACGCTTCAACTGATAAGTTCTTTTTCTTTTTTAATTATTAAGTCTTTTTCTTTAAGTGTTTTTAGACTTAATAATTATGCTTAGGTTATTTTGCATGCTTAGTTTATTTTGTGCTTAGGTTATAATTAGAGTTATAACATGCTTAGTATAAAATAAATATGCTAGGATATAATTTGAAATTATGGTATGCCTAGTCTTTTAGCATCCTAACCTAGGTAGAGAATTATTTTGTTAAGGCTTTATTTAATTTATATACAACTAATAGGAGTTCCTGGGGACAGAGACAAAATTTTAAATTTCCGTCATGCCTCTTATGCATCTTCAATCTGACTGTCAGTTCCCATCATTTTTAACACTTAATATTTGTCATTCATTAATTGATTATCAAAAAATATATATTTTAAACATAAATATCAAAGTTAAATTTCATGAATGAAGAAAAATCAGTGTTTTAAAACTCTCCGCCTAGCTCCGCCTAGGCACTATTTTGAGGCTCGTCGCCCGACTTTTCATTCTTCGGACGCTATCAGGCGCTGCACCGACATATTGCCCCCTAGGCACCGCCTAATCCGATTTTTTCCGCCTAGGCACCGCCTAGTCCGATTTGCCCCCCAATTTTTAAGATACCGATAACTATAATAATTATAGTTTAATTTTTTTCAATTCAAAAATGTAGCACGGTTGGTAAAACTAATGTACAACAAAATATTCTCACCATACAATTTTCATTTTAAATCTCAAATCGAGAAATAGTATGCTATAAACCACAAAAAATTAGTGAGAATATTTGTTCTTAAGGAATTGATTTTAATGTTGATGTGTTTTTATGTAAAAATTAACTAAACTATGTTTTTGTAAAATATTATTGTATTATAGTTTATTTTTTAGTTGAATTTATGCTTCTATCTATTAATAATTATAAAAAAAAATTTACAAATCCGCCTAGGCGCCGCCTAGGCCCCGCCTAGACGTTCGAAGCCCCGACTGCCCAACTAGGACCTAACGCTTTTTAAAACATTGAGAAAAATTAAATTTTAAATTCCTTAAATATAAAAAATCAAATAGTTATTGAAAAGTGCGTCGTTCTACCGACCAAACTTATAATTCTCCGGGGTTTTAGTTTGATAATTCTTAGTCTATCTCACTTTTCATTAGACTTTATCACGAATTAGAGTGCTTGTCTGATCTAAGCCCTACTAAATGAGTTTTGTTGGGACACTCATTTTATTATAATTCCGGCCCGAGTCTAAATCTATTGAAGTCCGAAGTTTTATGAGCGAAATTTAATTTTACATTACTATCCAAATTCAGCTCAACGAATAATAATTTTGTCACACAGGTAATCCACTCTCATAAGTTGCATCAAGTAAATTCTCAAATGTAATGTTGTTTTGTCCAGATGCTATGTATGGAATGGATTATACTTGGCAAATATATTTCCATACAGCCTTATTGCGCCAAATTTATTTCCATACAGCATTTGGATTATATTCAAATATAGCAATAGCAACAAATTGCTTTTCATGATTTGTCGTTGAAGACCAATTACACCCTGGTTACAATTTAATTTGATTTTCTTTGTGTAGGCTCTTTGGAATGATATTGTAAGATCAATAAATTGACTCATAACATAATTACAAATACAGTTAATTAGTTACATCCCAATAAACATCCAAAGCCATCAAAATATCCATAACTAATATTGTTACTTTGGGTTTAACACCTAATAATCCAAAGTTTCGAATAGTACACACGAATGAAACTAACGCAGCATGAATTACAAAGCTGCTCTCACCTCGAAATCTGGTAATTGAATCTTTCAATAGGTAATCTCAGTACAAATTGATCAAGTCAAAATCCCTAGAACCATCAATTTCATTAGAGCACTACAAATATTTTTGGCTCAAATTCTTAAGTTCGACTCTAAGATTGATTGATGCCCTAAATAATGTATTATATGTAATTGGATTACCCTTGGGTTTATTTCGCGTTTAGAGGATGCTTGTCATAAGGAAATATTAGTTTTGTAAAGGTCTATCAACTAAGTTACTCATTGTTAACACCTAATAATCCAGTAAATTTCTTTCAATTATATAAAACGAGCACGTGGAATCCAGTAAAATTCATTAAAAAAAAAGTGAAGAATTTTAATTTAAAGGTTGTTTGGTTACATTGTTTGGATCAACTAAAACAAATAAAAGCTACTTTATTTTTTATTATAAAGTAAACATTGTTTTACCTCTTATTACCAATGGATCAAAATATCATCTACTCGTTTAATGGAGATGGAGGTAAAGTAAAGGTTACTTCAAGTAACCATATAAAATATCCCAACATTATAATGCATTATTATTGTTTTATTTCGAGAATATCTATATACAAATTAATCCGAAATAAAAATATACTGTTACAAATTTAGCAATAACGAGGGAAAATAGCCCATAATTTCTAACTTGGGCATCTCATTTCTGTATAGTTTTAGTTTTTGCGATTTCTGTACAAGGGAAAAAAAACAAGAGGAAAAAAAAAAAAACAGCTTCATTATAAACTCTTCAAAAATTACTCTAAATCCTACCTACTTATTGCAGGATTAGATTACATTAACTCAAACCTATAAAACAGACCGAAATATCTATCGCTAAGTAGAGAACAATCATATCGCCACCGAACTTCCACTCTCTCTCATCCCTTGCAAAAACAACTGCAATGTTCTTTGCACACTATCGGCAACCACTCTTAGCCGTCCCTGACTCACATCTCCAGTCGAACTCCCGTTTAGTTTGACAGTTCGTATCACTCTTTGCTTACATTTTTCCCAGTCTTCAACACGCGGCCAACAAGCCCGACCCCCATGGCTTCCTTCCATGCCAAGAAAACTCACATTCGTGTTTTCACCCAACGAGTATCTCAATTTCACCGATACACAATAGGGCAACCAAGCGGCCCCACCCGCAGCATTGACATGAGGTATCGGGTCAAGAACAACCGTCAGTGAAAAGTCAACGGAATTATGGGGCCGGTCGTAATGAATGCTGCTTTTCGCTGAGTTGTCGATCTCGGTTAATCCAGTGTGGTTCTCGAGGCATAACTCGATTCGAGGTCTTTGTCCAGGGGGGATTTCGCTGCTGCCTTGTATTTGAGTCAATCCTTTTTTCCATGCAATTAGTTTGAGGAATTCTCTTAGAACTGATATTGGTAAAGTGAGGAGAGTGATGAATGATGCGACACGAGATGCATCGTAGGGCTCTGATGCGACACAGCGGCTGAAATAGTCGCATATTTCTCCTATTTCGGTTTGAGTCAGTTCCTCTTGAGAAGTTGCCGAGTTTTGCTGCAGCTGTTGTTGATGATGAAAGCGTTTAACGCTGAGTACTTGGAGAAGAAGTTGAACTCGGTGGACACTTACCGCGAAAACATAGCCCCTGGATAAAGACAACAGAGATAACACAATGAACATACTAATACATTCACATATAAACAAAAGGCCGAATGCATCAATGGCAAGAAGGTCCTCGTAACTCCCTCAACTTGGGGGGAATGCATCAAAAACTATTGAATGCCATGTGTCAGCTTTTGATTGGAGAGAAAAAACAGAAAAATGACATCTTTGAAAAGTCAAACCAACCAGAAGCTGGCACGTGGCATTAAGGGGAAAACTGGTGCACTTTTTAAAAGTTGAGGGAGCTATGTGGATCTTTTCACGGTTCAGGGAGCAGTAGATGTAGTGAGACAAGTTGGAAGAGCCACTGATGCATTAAGCCTGAAAAATCGGTACAAACGAGGTTTGTGTTACTATCTTACCCCACAAAGAACCGCAAGGCTGGCTGATCCTGGTCCATATTCAAGAGCGCGCCTTCGTTGTCCTTCAATATCGATCCTAAGATCTCTTTTAGAATACGGGGTAGTTGCGAGAATAGCCATAGCACGCCAAGGTATTTGAGAATACCCCGTAAGACCTTCTTAAGTGCGACGAGAGGAACCCAACCACCCCCATAACCTCCATCATCCCCAAGACCGATAATAGCAGTATTTAGCTCTCCTCTCACATGAGCAGGGACTCCAGCACCTGGGGATCGACGAATTGGCAATCCAGTGCTCACAACAGCCAAATTTGAAGATCCCGGGGCAACATTTGCAACACGGTTTAAAGCAGCAACTTGGTTGGTAGCCCTTGATAGCACAGAAGAACTCGGCAGGTTAACTCTATTTCCATTCGGGTTTGGAGGATTAGAATTTCCTAGCCCTACAGAAGGTTGACCAGCTACCAAGCCAGGATCTAAGCCGTTCAATTCTTGGGCGACATGCTCCATAATGAAAGGGCGGAATTGTGGACAAGGAATTGATCCCCCGAATTTCGGGCCTTCTTTGGGCGGTGTTGCTGGTTGTAGCCAGACCTGATCGCCAGCGAAGCACCGCATATCTACGGAAAAATGCTTACGGTAGATAATACGAATCCAATATGGGCCACGTAATACAACAGATACATCGATTGGAAGGAGTGAACTAGGTACGATTCCTGGACCAGTTCGACTAGTAGCTAACATAGCAGCAGTACTGTGACTTACAAGAGATCCAGCACTGGCAGATACATTGTGGCCAGTCGGTCCTGGAGAAGGCTGACTAACATTGTTTGCTGAATTGCTCGGCAAAATTGCCTGGGATTGTCCATACCCTGCTTGTTTTGGAGCAGAAGCCATTGTCGACATTACACCTGGAGAAGGACCAGCTCGTGCAGGGCGAGTAGCGGCAGCCAGAGCATTTAGTGGTCCTGCTGTAAGGCAAATACAGTCCAAAAGGGATGCAACTTCGCCACCATTTATAAAGTCTTCCAGAAACTATATAAAAATATACAATTGCACCATATCACGCGAAAGCAAACCACAAACGAGATTTAAGAAAAATACATCAGTAAGACCTTTTTAGGCCCAGTGGGATCATCAGTTTGTCTCTTTGGTTCATGTATTATACATGTTACCTAATTGATCCTTGTGCTATTCAAATTGTTACATTTTTGTCCCTTTAGTACGGATCACGTGAAAGATCACTAATAAAGTCTCTATTGTACAGGGTCCAAAAAGATAACAAATTGCATAGTACAGAGACCAACTGGGTAACGATTACATAGCACAAGGACCAAATCAGTAATGATGAATAGCACGGAGACCAAAAAGGTAATATATCGCATAGCATTTTGACCAAATAGGTAAGTGTATACCACTAGGACCAAAAAACGTTCTTTTTTCCCAAAATCTATCCTAAACCCCGAACTACCCCAGACCAATAACGTTGCTAACAATTAATAAAAAAATAAAAATTACAGCAAAAAAAACAGCCAATGAAGAACTTACCTTTGTGTGTGGCCATAGTTGGTCAGGAGAAACATGCATAGTACATCCCTCTTTACCCGATTCCCACTCAACAACAAATCGTGCAAGGACACCAGTCCCGAAACTAAACCAGAGACTCATTAATCCAACCGCCTCGATTTTAAACGTCCTCCTCATGTGTTCTGATAGCTTATCAGACGACTCAACACCATTTTTCCCTCCAACTGCCAATTTAGTATCAGAGTTCGTATTAATTTCATCTGATTTCTCATCGGGTCTTACCCCAAGTAGCCTTCGCATTCCAAGAGCAAACATTCTAGCATTATAAAGCCGTCTTATATCTGCCACAAGCTTCTTTAAGCTATCAGCCTCAACTGTCTGATAACTCAAAACAACACCTTCTGGATCATACCGAATATGGGAGTCAACATCAGATGTATTAGCAATACGAACACCTGAACCCCATGTAAAGCTCCCGTTTCCCTTCTCAAGCTCCCATAAATCTCGAAAGTGCAGATCGTTTATTTTGACATCCCAATACATGCTTCCTGGTCTTCCAAGACGCAAGCATATGTGCTGCCATGAATCAGCTCGAGCAAATGGAAGTCGAAACCATATACACGAGGATCCATTCCACATACGAACCTCTTCAACATATGAAATGTCCAGTGCATCCATCTGGCTAGTTAGTCTGGCATTTTTTATGCAAAGTGAACAGTGTCGAACTACGTGAAGAAGAGCGGCAACATAAACACTAGAAGGTGCATTCCCCTTGTTTGCTTCGGCAATAAGGCTCCCACAACTGCATCCTTCATTTTTCGAGGCTATTTCTGATGGTGAATGCATTTGTATTGATTGCTGTCGAGAATGATCGGAGCCTGAAAATCTTGTTCGCTTGTTACCATCAATATCTTGGAGTGATGGGATCAAATTCAACATGTCAGAGACAGTTCGCTTTTGTGGAGTTTTGTCACGTTTGGATATATTATGACCAGAGACAAGACATGTGTCAGCATCTCCAGCTGCCAGAGAGGAGAAGAAAGTAATTTCCTAGTCAAATATATTTAAGCTAGGATGAAAATAGAACAAAAACTCAGAGAAAAAATCTTACATACGGGAGTAGTAGCTAAGTCCTGATCAGATTTTGAAGCTGATTTTCTTTTAGCTGTAGCACTACTTCCTAGACCAGATGATAGGGTGCTAAGTGAACTGGAGTTTACTGGACCTTTCAGATTGTTTGATGGGTATAAAGAACTGTTATATTGGGTATTGACAGTTGAAACTTTTGCTCCATAACGAGCATGAGCTGGAATGAATGAAGGCGCATCTGCCCCCTTCTCGAGTTCAAACACATCATCAACAATCGATGAAAAGCTCAGTGGAGGAAATCTTGAAATTTTCATAGGACCGTTACTGTCATAATGGAGTTCAGGTGGAAAGCCATGGTCAGAAGTAGGGTTGGACCGAACACTAGTCAAGAAATGTTTCAAAGTTTGCCAGTCAAGTAGACTCAGATTCAACTCATCTTCATGCATTTGCATCTGGTTAATATTAATCGAATGGATGCGTATGACATTATTAGGATCATTAGAAGAACGATATTTCCGTGATGCATCTGGAAGAGTCTCAAGCAACTTGAACAGAGGTTTGAAATCATTATCGAGCTGTACCAGAAGAAAATATGAGCTTCCACAATCTGGAAACCCCATTAGCAAGGTCGAACCAGTTGAAAGGTTTTTAGGCAGTTTCACAATGCAGAAACCGTTCTCATATACCTGAAAATGGAACAGATTGGATTAGAACTTCATCATTTGCGTCGAGTAACAAATTGGGAAATTTCAATGTATAACAAGCATGTCTGGATCTAGGGAGAGAAAATAGGACAGTTACCAGAAGGCCTAAAAACCTGCCAATAGATGCAAATAAATGCAAAATGCTCTTGGTTCTTAAGTTGATGAAAACTTCAGCTGCCGTCATATTGCCTTGATTTATGCCATCTTCATATTCTTTCAATGTTGAAGGGGCGAGAATATTTTGTGATAACCTAAGTTGAAAGAGACCGCTCCTGGACATCCAAAAAAAATCCAAGGAATTTGGAAGATCAGTAAAATTGTGTCATCATAAAACACCTATATCTATGCCCCACAGTAAAGCAAACTTTTTGTTATCTATCGAACAGAAATCATGGCAAATAGGACATAAACACTACAAAGGTTCGTAATAACAGGACCATTCACTGAATTTGAGCAATCTAATCTAATAGAGCCTTTGTCATTTATTTGACATTTAAATTATTGAGAATTTTTTCAAATATTCCAATAGTAAGAATCTGTTGCACTTTCAGTAATATTCCAGGATAACATATTGACCAATAATTACAAGTTACAACTGCCAAATTCATAAGTTTACCTACCTAATAAAGCATCTCTCTAAGTTGTGTTTTCATTCAGCAAGATGTCTCTATGTGTCTAGTGTCTACACAAATCCAGTCAAGGGGGAAAATTACCTTATGTGAATACCAAGTGTAAGAAATAACGAGCCATATGCACGCACACGTAGAACTTCCTGTTCTTCACATACTGTACCATTCGCCTTAGTTTCTTTCTGGATGTAAGTTCAGTTGCACATAAAAAATGCAGGTATCGTCAGTGAACTAGATCTCATGAACTTCAAGCATAAGATATAAACAGAATTCAAATATCAAGCTCTTAGGCAAGAAAAAAATATTTTGGATACAAAACTTATTAAGCATGAACACTAAATGTGAACCAACCTTTTTGCAGTCAACATCTTGTTCATCCATGTGTGACTGAAGAATAACATCATCGGCAGTACGAAAGATTTGAGGATTTTTCCCCAGTTCTTTCTGAATTTCAACCAGTCGAGTATATCTATAACAGCATATCGCTCTTATAAGTAGCTTTTCAACATCAATGCAGCTTTGATCAAGGGAAAACTCTGCCTCTCTACCATTTACTGGATCTATAACAAAAGTGCTATGAATACACTGTATCTGTAAATCTGGACCCGGTTCGATTTTCATAAAGGGCGATATTCCCAAATCAGATGAACTAGAGTTCTTTTCCAACTCTAGCCAGTACACAATTTTCAACCCGGGTGTTCGTAAGCCACCAGAATCAGCTTCTCCATCCACACTAATTTGTGTACTACCATCAGTTATAAGCTCGAACCGAATTGCATCTTTCCACCTTCCCTGACGCAACGCTTGTACTTGCCTTATTACAGTATCCATAACGAGCGAAACACATAACTCATGTAGGACTGAATATAATATCGGAAATGGATTCTCAGCTGCAGCCATCCTACGCTCTAAATCATCTCCAAGCATATGCCGACGCATTTCCTCTAGTTTAACAAATCCGTTTTTTTCACCAACGAGCAGCTGCAAATGCAATATCCTCCACATAGATAGGTGCCCTCTATAACCAAGTGTCATTAACACCTTAAATTCACCATCTACTCGAATCAGTGTTGTTCCGTAAGAAACTTTCACCTCAGAAATTTCCTTTGGCAACACGACTTCAAGTAACTTGGACCGCACGAGTGTGTCCAATTTTTTCAGAGATGCCTTCTGCTTCTCTCCTTCTAATGCGCTCTGCATGCCTACATCTTCTATACATTTCGGTAAACGCTGATAACTTCCAGTAAGGAGAACTTCTATAGCAGATGGAACATCATATATAGGTGCCCGAGCTTGCTGTAAACCCTCATGCATAAAAAATAATGAATCTGCAGCTTGGGTAAAACAAGTTTCATGACTGGACAGGGTTGATTGTAGTTGCTGACAGTATTGTATTAATGGAACCTGATTAAAAAATAATATAATTCATATATATGCAAGTTCATAAAAAAGCGATTTAAAGTGATATCGACTTTCTGGAACACAGGATGATGATGTAAATAAAAAAGGAAAGGTAGATTTTAACTTCAAATTCAGGACTGAAATGAAAATAATAACCAAACAAAGGATCAGCTGATTCCTGCTGTCGTCGACTAATCAAATGTAAAATTTTGGATAGCATATTAACAGAATGAAATTTCTCTTTTCTCAAAAATTATAGTTCTATCACGACAACATATCGTAAAATGGAATTCAAAACTAAACAAAGACTAGATGATACATAAGTGTAATCCTAATATAATGCTCCAATTAATTAGTCAAATCCTACTCTCAAACAACAAAAACATAGCCATATAAGTCATTGGTTTGTGATTTCAAATACACAGTAATGCACATCGGAGAAAGCTTCTTCCTTTCAAATCATGCCGCTTTGTTGGCAAGAGTTGGATGTGATGCATAATGAAATTACAGTTGCAAGACAGAATATAGTATTAACTATATGAATCAACTAGACGAGTATCATGATAGAGCGCTAATACTGTCGTTGTCTCACTCTACTCTTCATAATTAGTAATGGCATTATGAAGTTAGTTTTAAAATTCAAGTCTTAATACTGGCCCTATGGTAAATTATGCAAGTTCATCCCACAAGTTCAATGTTTATAGTTTACATCTCAACTCAATTCTCAAGCATGTGAATAAGCCATTATTTCTATTCAGATTACTCTAGGAATCAATATAGATATCGAAACTAATGATGTCTTCCCGAAGATTCTTCAAGTGAGCATAGTGTGGACTTATCTCTTAGTACACAGAATATGCAAGTTCTGTATGCCTGTCAGTCGAAAACCACAGCTTAGGCTCGTGTTGTAAATTTTGCTTGCTCATGAAGAACAATAAAAAAAATTATACAAAAATTAACTTTTATGAATGATGCTACAATATACATGCAAAATAAACCCAAAATCAGAAAAATTTGTGCCCTAATTAGCTACATTGTCAATTCTGGTTGGCACCCTGAAAACTGAAAGCTGAAAGAACCAAGTCAAACAAACACGAATTCACCATTTACTCATAATTAACCACCCAGAAAGACAAAAATCAATTTCTTCTACCCTGAGGCCAAATTAATTAAACTAAAACCACAACATTGTTTCATTAAAGAAATAGAAAAAGAGAACCCCAAGCAGAGCAAAATTAAGCTAGCAACGGACCTGTTGACACCACTTAGCGAGGACATGGAGTCTAAGCATGCGTTGCTGAGTATTAACTATAAACTTCAAAAGACTAATCTTTTTCTCAGAATCTGACAGGTCAGTCGATTTGGATTTATCAACCAATACTTTCAAGGAGAGATACGATTCCTCCGCAGCTCGATTAACCAGAGAGGAGAAGTTGACCGTTTGTTGCCCAAACTCAGCCATATTTAAAAATTCTCAATTCTCCTAACCCAGGGATTTCAGAGGTGAAGTTAATTACCCGTTAATGGAAATGGATCAGCATGTGAAAAGGGATCAATGGTAGCAGAAGCTAGGGTTTGGTAACAGGCAAGGAAGAGAAAATTAGAGGAATTTGGATTGTACAGTTTTGATCTGAGAGGAAAAAGTATCATAAGAAATTTGAATTGGAGATAGACGAAGGTGAATGAACGCGGAATATATATCTCTGTTTCACTGTCACTTCTACGAAGGACATGGACTCTGACATTTGCAACTCATCCACATAATACTGAATTAAACGGACATGTCCCTTTTAAATTTTTACGTGTGTTCACATAAAATTCTAATCAACTAACGTTAACGTTGATCATCTTACATTCAATTTCTTTTTCTGGACCAGTAATAAAATATGTAGTTAATGTTTTCACTTAATTTCTTCTTTGATTTTTTCTTTTCAACCAACTCAACTAATAATTTCGATTTCTTCTCTTCCTTCAATTTTATAATTATCCATTTCATTGAACTATTTAAAAAAAATTTGAAATTTAACTAGGCTGTATTAGTTTGACCTTCATTTTCTAGTTTAAATCATGAAAGTAAAAGGGTAATTTGAAAAGAATAAATATTTGTTTTAGCTAGATTCATAAATAATTTTGTCAATAATATGAGCAATGAAATGGACTGAAATTAAATCAACTTCACTTTTATTTGATATAAAATTAGGATGCTTTTGAAAGTGTATTTAAATTGTTCAAAATATGAGTTTGCCTCAATTTTTTTTTCAATCGAAATCTTGTCTAAATCTCAAATCTGAATCATATTCTTCTAAATTAGCTTCTTTTTCTTATTTTATACAGTATGTCAACTTTTTTTAGGAGTCCTACATAATAGTATTGTAAGATTTGTTTTTTTAGTGAAGGCTAGAAATTATAATTCATTTTAGATGGGAGGTGTTTTGGATTGTTATGAAGTTGCAATCTCAAGCTAATGTGTAGAATGCATAAATTTTCTTGATTAATATTTTTTACACGATTTTTCTTTTTTTTTTCCCTTGCACAAGTAAATTAGCTTTTATGCTCCAAACATGAATAACTGGATGAGAAGAAGAAATCGAAATTATAAGTTGTTGTACGATGAGATGAAGAAATTGGAAAAGAAAGTAATTAAGAACCGTCCAGAAAAAAGGAATAAAAATAGGAACAACTGAAGAAGTAATTAGTTGGGAAGGAAATAGTGGTTACGTTTGTTGAATTTTAATATGTGTAGTGTCCATGTCCTTAATAATTTGATGTGATATGTTTTCTACTTTTCTACCTGTTATTATTATTTGATGTAATATGTTTCTTACTTATTTACCATTTTTACCGTTAGATTTCTCTATAAATAGGAATTCAATTTCTTCATTTCATATATCTCAGAAATAAGAAATAAAAGTTTCTCTCAAATTCTCTCTCTGCTTTCTCTCTTTATTGTTATAATATCCTTGCATATATAGTCGATTTCCAACACGTTATCAGCTCGAGCTTGCTCTAACCAACTAAGGATATCACCAAATAAATCCAAAGTAAGGCATAATTATTTTATTTTCTATAAATATATATATTATATCTATAATTCTTAATATGTCTAATATCAAAAGTTTAGAATTTACTCCTCTTGATGTATCGGGGAAAAATTATCTTACTTGGGTGCTGGATGCAGAAATGCATCTAGAATCAATAGGTCTTAATAATACTATTATTGAAAATAATAATCTTCCACCTCAGTATAAGGCAACAACTCTAGTTTTTCTCCGCCGGCATCTTGATGAATCACTTCAATTAGAATATTTGACTGTCAAAGATCCTGCAGATCTTTGGAAACAATTAAAGGAGAGGTTTGAACACCTAAAGAAAATATCTCTACCAAATGCCCAGTATGAATGGATAAACTTAAGGCTACAAGATTTTGAATCTGTCAGTGCATACAATTCTAAACTTTTTCAAATTACATCCACATTAAGATTATGTGGAAAGGAAATAACTGATGAGGATTTACTGGAAAATACATATTCTACTTTTCATTTGAATAATATGGTATTACAGGAACAATACAGAGCAAAAGACTATAAGAAATATAGTGAACTAATTCCTGCTCTTCTCCTAGCAGAACAGAGAAATCAACTCCTGTTAAAAAATCATGAACTACGACCTACCGGAACAAATCCATTTCCTGAAGCTAATGCGATAATTCATAATAATTTTAATGGACGCGGCCGCAGAAATGGTCGTGGTCGTGGTCGTGGTCGAGGTAGAGGTCATGAAAACGGGCGTGGTAGAGGATATAATAATAACAATTTCCACCAGAAGTGGAAATATGTAAATAATAATAATAGCAATAATTTTCACCCGAAGTGGAAAAATATAAATAACCATCAGAAGTGGAATAATCAAATTGAAAGATTTGATAAAAGAAAAAAAGTCAAGATGATGAAAATAAATGCCATAGATGCGGTATGACTGGTCATTGGTCAAGAACTTGTAGAACCGCTAAACATTTGGTAAACTTATACCAAGCATCTCTCAAGAAATATGCGGAACCAGAAATCAATTTTATATTGGATGATAATACCCCAAATAATGAGCCTATTGATGTCCCCAATATGGAGATGGATGATTTTCTGTTACCCAGCACCAGTGGCAAGGAAAAATTTGAATAATTACTCTATATATTTTACTTAATTAATATATTGTAATTTTTATGGTTTGCTTTTGTTATTGCTGTTTAATGTACTTTTTATGCAATGTTTATTTATAAATGAATAATAATGCATCTTTCATTTTTTCAATGAAGAAAATGAATTCTTTCCCGGTATTATATGACTTGAAGGAAAATGAAGGAAATTTATGTATTGTAGATAGTGCCACCACCCATACTATTCTCAAAGAGGCAAGATATTTTAATATTCTTAAAAAGGGTGAAACTTTTGTTAACACAATATCGGGATAAACAAAAATGGTTGAAGGCTCCGGAAGAGCTAGTATTATGTTACAAAGGGGAACAAAACTTGTTATAAATAATGCATTATTTTCCCCGAATTTTCACAAAAATTTATTAAGTTTTAAAGATATTCGCAGAAATGGATATCATATTGAAACTGTGAGCGAAGACAATAAAGAATGTCTTTATGTTATAAAAATAATTTCAAGTAAGAAATGCATACTTGAAAAATTTTATACTACACATATATTAATATGATTGAGGCCAATTTGACTATAAACCAGAAGTTTATAGATTCAGATACTTATAAAATTTGGCATGATCGACTGGGTCATCCTAGTTCGATAATGATGAGAAAAATTATTGAAAATTCATATGGGCATCCATTGAAGGACCATAAGTTTCTTCAAAATAATGAATTATTTTGTGCTGCTTGTTCGCAAGGAAAATTAATAATAAAGCCTTCCAGAAGTAAGGTTGCAATAGAATCGACAGCATTTTTAGAGCGCATACAATGTAATATTTGTGGACCAATTCATCCACCATGTGGACCATTTAGATATTTTATGGTTCTAATTGACGCCTCAACTAGGTGGTCACATGTATGCTTATTATCTTCACGAAATATGGCATTTGCAAGGTTAATTGCTCAAATTATAAGATTACGGGCACAGTTTCCCGATTATCCTATTAAATCAATTCGTCTTGATAATGCTGGGGAATTCACATCCAAATCATTTAATGATTATTGTATGTCGATTGGAATAAAAATTGAACGTCCTGTAGCATATGTTCATACACAAAATGGTCTAGCAGAATTATTTATTAAACGTCTGCAATTAATTGCGAGATCGCTAATTTTGCGAACAAATCTCCCTACTACAGTTTGGGGTTATACAATATTACATGCAGCATCTCTTATACGTTTAAGGCCAGTAAGTTATCATGATTATTCTCCATTACAATTAACTTCTAGCCATGAACCTAGTATTTCTCATCTTAGAGTTTTTGGTTGCGCAGTATATGTGCCTATTGCTCCACCACAAAGGACTAAAATGGGTTCTCAAAGGAGATTAGGAATTTATGTTGGCTATGAATCCCCTTCAATAATTAAATATCTTGAGCCATTAACTGGCGATATGTTTACTGCACGATCTGCAGATTGTCATTTTGATGAAAGTACTTTCCCAAAATTAGGGGGAGAGAATAAGAACCCAATTTTAGAAAAGAAAATAATATGGAATACTTCATCACTTTCTCATATGGATCCTAAATCAAATGATTCTGAACTAGAAGTTCAGAGAATAATCCATCTTCAACATTTAGCAAATCGATTGCCTGATGCACTCGCTAATCCTAAAAGAGTAACGAAATCGCATATACCAGCAGTAAATGCGCCAATTCGTATTGAGATTCCTGAAGAACAACCTACGGATAATACTCTAACACGCCTGAAGCGTGGACGACCAATTGGTTCAAAGAATAAAAATTCTAAAAGGAGGAGAGTTATTGATAATGATTATATTCCCATTGAGGATATAAATATAAATACACTTCCGGAAGAAGTGCAAGTACCTGCAGTGCAAATGCCTGAAGCTATTGAAAATGAAGAAATTCAAATAAATTATATCACTAACAAAAGAAGATGGAATCACAATAAAATAGTTATAGATCATATTTTTTCATATAATGTTGCGATCAATATTGAAAATGAAAACGTGGATTATGAGCCAACATCTATTGTAGAATGCCAAAGTAGAAATGATTGACAACGATGGAAAGAAGCAATTCAAGCAGAGCTGGATTCTCTTGAAAAAAGTAAAGTATTCAGACCAGTAGTTCGAACACCATAGGACGTAAAATCTGTCGGTAATAAATGGGTTTTTATTAGAAAGAGAAATGAGAAAAATGAAATAATAAGATATAAAGCCAGATTAGTTGCACAAGGTTTTTTCCAAAGACCCGGGATAGACTATGAGGAGACATATTCTCCAGTGGTGGATGCAATAACTTTTAGATATCTTATTAGTTTTGCAGTGCAAGAAAATTTACAGATGCGCTTGATGGATGTTGTCACAGCTTACCTTTATGGTTCGCTTGATAATGATATTTATATGAAAATCCCTGAAGGATTAAAGCTGCCCGAAAAATATGACAAACGAGAACTTTACTCGGTAAAGTTACAAAGATCCTTATATGGATTAACACAATCTGGGCGCATGTGGCATAATCGTCTCAATGAATATTTATTGAAAGAAGGATATAAAAATGATCCAATTTGTCCATGTGTTTTTATAAGAAAATCAGGATCTAATTTTATTATCATCTCAATTTATGTTGATGATTTGAATATTATTGGAACTTCAGAAGAGATTCCAAAAGTAGTTGATTCTTTAAAGAAAGAATTTGAGATGAAAAATCTTGGAAAAACAAAATTGTGTCTAGGTTTGCAAGTTGAGCACCTTGAAAAAGGAATTTTAGTGCATCAATCAAACTATACAGAAAAGATCTTGAAAAGATTTAATATGGACAAAGCACATCCATTGAGTAACCCAATGGTTATACGATCACTCGATGTGAAAAAGGATATTTTTTGTCCTAGAGAAAATAATGAAAAAGTTCTCGGTCCTGAAGTACCGTATCTAAGCGTAATAGGTGCTTTGATGTATCTTGCTAATAACACAAGACCGGATATAGCATTCTCTGTTAATTTATTATCAAGATACAGCGCTGGACCTACAAGACGACATTGGAATGGAATTAAACATATAATGCGCTACCTTCGAGGAACTATTGATTTAGACTTATTTTATTCACATGAATCTAAGCTTAAATTAGTTGGATATGCGGATACGGGTTATTTATCCGACCCACACAAAGCTCGATCTCAGACGGGCTATTTATTCACATATGGAGGAACAGTTATATCTTGGCGATCGACAAAACAAACAATTACAGCTACTTCCTCAAATCATGCGGAGTTAATAGCTATTCACGAGGCAAGTCGTGAATGTGTGTGGTTGAGATCATTAATCAAGCATATCCAAGAAGCATGTGAAAAAGTTACGGTCAAGGAAGGTCCGACGACAATATATGAAGATAATGATGCTTGTATTGCTCAATTGAAGGAAGGTTCTATTAAAGGAGACAGAACAAAGCATATTTCACCAAAAAATTTCTTCACTCATGATCTAGAAAAAGAATGGTAAAATCAATATTCAACAAATCCGATCTTGTAATAATTTAGCAGATTTGTTTACCAAGGCTTTACCTTCCTCAACTTTCAAAAAATTAACTTACAGCATTGGAATGCGTCGTCTTAAGGATCTCCAGTTAACTCGCGAACAGGGGGAGTAAACACTGTACTCTTTTTCCCTTAGCTAAGGTTTTTATCCCACAGGATTTTTCCTTAGTAAGATTTTTAACGGGGCAGTGTCCCATTCGCGGCAGATGACACATCAAAGGGGGAGTGTTGAATTTTGATGTGTGTAGGGCCTATGCCCTTAATAATTTAATGTGATATATTTTCTACTTTTCTACCTGTCATTATTATTTGATGTAATATATTTCTTACTTATTTACCATTTTTACCGTTAGATTTCTCTATAAATAGGAATTCAATTTCTTCATTTCATATATGTCAGAAATAAGAAATAAAAGTTTCTCTCAAATTCTTTCTCTACTTTCTCTCTTTATTATTATAATATCCTTGCACATATAATCGATTTTCAACAACATTAACTTTAGATGGATGTTAAAATTGATTAGGATTTTTATGAATACGTGTAAAAATTTGAAAGGGAAACAGGGTTAGAACATAATAAAGTTTAGAACAGGAGATTTCAATTCATGATGAGTATTTATTTTAATTTAATTTTATGTGTAAGCATTGATAGGTAGTTGTAAGTATTGAATTGAATAAATTATAACATGAAAAGAACAGAACCACGTTGCCCCTACTTTCCAAAAACAGGTGGTTAGGGTACAGCCACATAGGTTCGGAGCAAAACCCAAACCAAACCCCGTCAGTACGAACCAATAGCTGTGGACGACACAGCTGGAGACCTATTCCCCTAACTACGTTCTCTCTCTCTCTTTCCCTCTCTTCTCTGTCTCTATTTTTTCCTCGTTTCTCTGTTTAGCTGCCGTCCTCGATCTCCTTCTCCGATTCCTCGTTTCGCCGGCGACCTTCACCGGATCAAGATTCTCTGCTCTGTAAGCTCTCCGTTGATCGGATTTTTTTCTCATTCTGAACTTTCTTGATTGTTTTATTTTAGGGCTTTTGCATGTTTAATTTTCCGATGCCTTTAGTTTTTCTCTCTGTTATTTTCTTCTCCGTTGTCTCTTTGAAGGTTTAGTTTTCAAGGTTTTTTTTTTTTTTAATTTCCGTATTGCATGTTTGAGTACTGGACTTGTAGTTTGCTTTTATTGCATTCAATGTGTTCGGTAGGATGCTTGGATTTGAAATGTTGGTGAACGATAGATCATAATTTGCTTATTAGTTGATTTCAAGTGTCTAATGTTGCAATAATTGTGAAGCTAATAATAATTTAGCATTTAAAAAGAATAACTGGAAAAATGATGCATGAAAATTATATTAACACTCGCAATCTTTAATAAGTTTTTTTTTAAATTTGTCTCGTGCGAACTTATAATAATAATAAAGGAAAACCATATCCCACCCCACCCGAGTGTGGACTCGAACCTGCGACCTCTAGGATCATAGCTCCAAGGCTCAACCGCTAGACCAAGCCTTTGCCACACGCAATCTTTAATAAGTTATGCCAACATCAATTGCGAGTGTTAATATAATTTTCATGCATCATTTTTCCAGTTATTCTTGTTAAATGCTAAATTATTATTACCTTCACAATTATTGCAACATTAGCAAACATAGGTGTCTAGTTATTGGTCTGTTGTGCTTAATGACTATACTAAAGGGTCACATGTTTACTCAATGTTATTTAAGCTCATTGGTTCCATTGGTCTATGTACTAATTCTTGTTTTTTATTCTTATGTTATGAACAGCCATAATGGCCGAAGAAGCTGGCATGTTTACTGTTCGTCAAACAGTTGGAAGTGTTCTATGTTGTAAATGCGGCATTCCAATGCAACCAAATGCTGCTAACATGTGTGTGAAATGCTTACGCTCTGAAGTTGATATAACCGAAGGTCTAAAGAAGCATATGATTATTAGACATTGCCCAGAGTGTGATACTTATCTTCAACCACCCACCACTTGGATTAGGGCCCAACTGGAGTCCAAGGAGTTGCTAGCATTTTGTATAAAACAACTCCACTTGCCAAAAACTGTTAGGATGATTAATGCAGAATTTATCTGGACCGAACCTCATTCTAAAAGAATCAAGCTGAAGCTAAAAATTCAGAAAGAGGTTCTTAGCGGTGCTGTGCTTGAACAAGCTTTTGTTGCCGAGTTTGTTCAGCAGGAAACAATGTGCGAGTCTTGTATGAGAGTTCAGGCCAACCCTGATCAATGGGTTGCCTCTGTGCAGCTTAGGCAGCATGTTTCTCACAGGCGAACCTTTTTTTACCTGGAGCAACTGATTTTAAAGCACGATGCTGCTGTCCGTGCTATTAAAATCAAACAAATGGATCAAGGTATCGATTTTTTCTTCGGAAATCGAAGCCATGGTGTGAAATTCGTTGAATTCATAAGTAAAGTTGCCCCAGTGAGGAGCCGCAATGATAAGCAGCTCGTTTCCCATGATACCCACTCAAACAGCTACAATTACAAGTACACTTTTTCAGTGGAGATATCCCCTATTTGCCGTGAAGATTTGATTTGTCTACCTCCGAAAGTTGCTGTTAGTTTAGGAAATCTCGGTCCAATTGTGATATGCACGAAAGTGACAAATAGCATAGCTCTACTTGATCCTTTAACTCTTAGACAATGCTATTTGGATGGTGATCAGTATTGGAGAACCGCTTTTAAGTCTCTACTTACAAGCAGGCAGCTCGTGGAGTATATCGTTTTGGATATTGAAGTCATTTCACCTGAAGTTATTGTCGGGGGGTCGAGATATTGTTTAGCCGAGGCTCAAGTGGCTCGTTTATCCGATTTTGGGAGGAACGACAATATTTTCTATGTGAAAACACACCTCGGCCATATTTTGAACCCTGGTGATCAAGCACTTGGCTATGACATGTATGGTGCCAACAGCAATGATCTCGAACTCGACAAGTACCGAGGCCTGGTTTTACCTGAAGCGATTTTGATAAGGAAGAGCTATGAAGAGAAGCGACAGAAAAAACGGGGGAAGCCTCGTTCTTGGAAGCTGAAGAATCTTAACATGGAGGTTGATGAATCTAGGGGTAGAAATGACCAAGAAAAGGCAAACACGGAATATGAAGAATTTTTGAGGGATTTGGAAGAGAATCCTGATTTAAGGTTCAATATTTCATTGTATCGGAATAAAGAATATCAGCCTTCGGAAATGGCATCCACGGTTGATGGGGAAGATGTGCCTTCTGTTCCCCTTGAGGAGTTGCTTGCCGATCTCGATATCAGTGACATGGAAAATGATGAAGATGATGGCATGAATGAATGAATGCTAAGTAAGTTTTTTTAGCTTTATTTTTTGTGTTTTTCCTATGATTTTGAATTTCAATATATATGATGTTTCAGTTTTGTATGACTGTTATTTTGTGTTTCTTTCTTGCGGTGAAGAATGTTTAGTTATTCACATGATAATGCTGTGTTATTGTTTACTTGTCTAACCGTTGCTATTAACTAAACCAACACAGACAGCTGAAACTAATTTTTGTTGGGTTATAAGTGAACTTTGATGGCTGATTGCTTTTCTTCTCTGTTCTTATGGTTATTAATTTTATCGGTGTATTGTTTTGTTTGCATTACTTATATCAGGTTGCTATTTCAGAAATGATTAAATTGTTATGAACATGTATTCTAAAGCTGTTTACGGTATATTTGCTTTGGAATTTATCAAGAATCTTAGAATCAGAAGAAACCCCCCTATTTCTTTTCCTGATTTTTCCCAGTGGAGGCTTCTTTTTCTGTTAGTATAGTAGTTCAAGAATCTTTATTTTGAAAAGGGTAAATAATTATAACCTCCCTCAGGTTTGACATAATACACTACTACTCCTTGATTTTTCCCAGTGGAGTCTTCTTTTTCTGTTAGTATAGTAGTCATGCAAATGTTGCTACTGTTGTAGCATGTTTCAGTTGCGAGCTTGATGAGATTGTACTTCGTCTTTACTTGTGAAATTTGTTTGTTTATTCCATGTATGAACAGTTTTGGTTAATGCAAAAGGCTGATGATCATGAGATATTGGCTAGGCCTTTCAAAGTAACAATTTTTTTGTTACTTAGTTCTAGACCAGTTCAATGGATGGGCTCGACAGAGTTTGGTCGAGTGGACAAAACATTTGCTATGTGCAGTCCAACCCGGCCCGCGTTAACCGCATTAACAATATATACATGGGCAGGGCCGGGCCTGAGTTCCCCAGCCTAGCCCGCGCATCAATTAATAATTAATTTTTAAATACATAAATTTTATTTTAAATTAATAATTATATAAATTTTATAATTAATAAATATACACTTTTTTTATTAAAATATATATATTCGGATCGAGTTTGGGTTTATATACTCTTCAGGTTTGGGCCTAGACCCGGCTGGATTTCTAGCTTAACTTTTTGTCCAAGCCCGACCCACAAAGAGTAGGCCTGGGCGGTTGCGGTGCACTCACTGGTCATTTTTTATGGTCTTAGTAAAATCAAGTTACAGCACATACGTAAAACTTGACTTGAAATTTTAACCTTAGTGTTCTGTTTAGCTTTATTAATGATGGGCGAGACAGACATTAGGATTAGGGCTGTAAACGAGCCGAGTTTTGGCCTGTTCGTGTTCGTTCGTTTAATTTTTAATCGAACACGAGCTGAGCCGAGCTTGAATTCGAGCTTAAAATTGTGTTTATGCTCGGTTCGTTTGTTCGCGAGCTGTTCACGAACAACTCAATTATTTTGTTCGCGAATAGTTCGCGAACGAGCTTGTCTACTTTGTTCGTGAATACATTTCCAATTTAATACATAATTTAAAGTGGCTATAAAATTGGGTTGAGTAATGCCATACGTATGCTTGTTATACTAGTCTAATTTTATAGTCATTTTATTTTAATTCTTCAAAATTGTATTTTTGATATGTTATTAATATAATCGAGCTAGTTCACGAATATTTTCGAGTCAGTTCGTGAACTTGTTCGCGAACCTCTAACTGAGTTTGTTCATGAGTTAACGAGCCGAGCTTTGGTTTGTTCATGTTCAGTTCATTTATAATTCGAGTCATAAAATGATGTTCACGAATTGTTTATTTATAAATCGAGTCGAGCTGAACACCGAGCTGTCCACGAACTGCTTAGTTCATTTACAACCCTAATTAGGATGAACGATAAATTGACTGGACTGGAATAAGATTCCAAGTGGGAAATGCATGAATTGTTTAGGAAATGCTTGCGACCTAAAATCCATTAGATCCAAATTGTTTAGGAAATGCTTGAAACTCCTGGATTAGGGTTGATATTTTTCCATATGAAACACGATATATTAAATTTGCCTTCAAATTTGGGGTGAACTTGAAATTCTTTTGGATGATTAATTTGCAGCAAAGTGAGCTTGGTCTAATAGCATAGTTATTTTGAAATTAGTACACAAGCGGTAAATATCGAAACTTTCTATATGAACTAAAAATTTCTTCGTGATACTAAGGCTCTGTTCTTTTCAACTTATAAGTAATAGTATTGAATTGAATTGAACTAAACTTATTTCAGTGTAAATTTATATGTATGCAGTACTGAACTGGACTGAATATAAGTTGAACTGGACTGAATATAAGTTGAAAAGAACATGGCCTAAATAGTACATTATAATATGTAGTTGTAGTTATAAATAGATCTGGGCATGGGATGAATTTGAAAATAAGTCTCATCTCCTTAGGTTGCTAATCTGCATTTTCATATAACAACTACAAAACAATTATTCACCTTACAAAAGTTGTAAGCAAGCCAAAATCTTTGTCAATTAAAAATGCGGGAGCTGTTATCATTCAGGTGTGTTTAAACATTCTGAATAAGCGACAAGTAAACTTATCTTATTAACTTAAAGATTTTTACTGGATTATTGTGCGTCGGGTCTCTTTTTTCGTTGTAGCTGTCAAATTGACTGGAACGGATTTAGATTTCGAGTGGGAAAGCTTGATTTGTTCAGGAAATGTTTCCCCCAAATTGTTTAGGAAATGCTTGTATCTCCTGAATTAGGGTTGATATTCCTCTATATGAAAGATTAGTGGAATCTGAATGGAGTAACGAAATTAAGAAATCCAAACTTTTAATATATTTGATGAATCTTTTCTATTTTGGTAAATATATAATCATTTTTTAAAAATACATATCAAAAATGATAATTTCCCTATTTTTAGTAGTTATTTAGTTTATGGGCTTTAAAAAAAACACCTCACTCCGTAGAATTTGGACAAATGCCATAAAAAAAGGGAAACAATTTACATGCATCGCCCTGTGCTTTGTGCGTACTATTATTTTTTAAAATTTTTTTACTTATTTTGTATTTATTTTTTAAATTATTATTTTTTTTATATGTACTTTAGAGTCTTTTGCTCACGTTTTTTTATCTTCGAAATAACATTCACTGTGACATTTTTAAACTTTTTCAACTGTGGATGTCCAATAGATGTTTGGTAGATATCCAGTCGCATAACGCTACAATTGTTAAATTACCAAATAAATATACACCGATATTATATGATCTTCTGTAGCTGTTTTACCTTAAAATAATAAGGACTAGTGCAGAATCTTCATGAACAAAAGTTTTAGGGCTACTAGATTTTTATCAGATATCTACTAGATTTTTACCAGATATCTACTAGATATCTACCAGCTGAAAAAGTTCGAAAATGTTACAGTGGATATCATTTCAAATATGAAAATAGATAAAAAAAAAAACTCTAAAGCGACATATCGAAAACGGTTTGAGAGATAAAAGAAAAATAAGAGAGAAAATCAAAAGAAAAAGGGAAGAAACATGAAATGTAAATAGAATTAAAGGAAATGTATATTTGTAAATAGTTTGAATTGATCGTGAATTTGTAAATACTTTACCAATATGACTAGCTCTGATAAATACTTTTAGTTTAATCCTATTAAGCTTAACTTGAATCTGTCCGGTCTGGCCATGTCCAGTTCTAGTAGCTAATAGTTTAAAAGGCTTAGATAAGTTGGGGATTACTTTTTCAGACTGCTTTTTCGAAAAGCTTCATTTTTAAGTTTTTCTAAGTTATCCCGGAAAATTTTAAAAATCAATAGTAAACAGTTCCTAATTAATTAATGTTAAAGATTTAAAATCTTTTATCTAATGTTAAAATATATTGTTCTATTAAAAATTTTTAAGTTAAACTTTTCATGACAGCAACTCTAACAGCAATCCAAGCCCTTAAAAGATTGATGTTGCCTTTATTGCATTTGCACAGTTGGGGAATGACTACTACGAATTTTACTTTTGTTTCATCTTTTTTATTGCATTTATATGCAATACATATACAGATGCACAATTATCACAATATACAAATAACTACCGCCGGATTTGACTTTATACTTGGTTTGCTTAGCATCATTTATACATTAACATATTGTTTGTTGTGTACCCACCGGATCAACTTTTATAATTTACGTTTTATAAAATACAATTCACGGCAATAAATTATTTCGTTAGACAATTTTATTAATTGTCTTTAGTCATTGGTATTCCTTATAAATATTTTTAAAATAATTGGAGTATAATATGAGAGAATTGTGTGATAATGAAGCAGTAATTGATTTGGGCTAATGATAAATTTATTCCACTTTTCAAATCTATTTCCATATACAGGTGAGTTTTCAGACATTTTATATTTTTATGATATTTTATTATAGTAGAGCATTTTGAATAGTCTAACTTATACTTTTTATTATTCAACTCTTAGTTTAAAAAATTCGTAAGTTAAAAAACATCCACAAATTTTTTTTCCTTCTTACACCCCTCTCCCATTTGTTTCTTTACTTTATAAATAATTTTACTAAAATCTATTTTAAATATCAATTATTTTTATTTCTTTGCGAATACATTTTCTTTAATAGAATTGTATGACTATTGCTGCATTTTTTCTGATTTTTATTATAATAATACTGTGTTCATACTATATAAAGAATTCTAAAATTGACTGAGTATTGTAATATGTATGTGAGAAATTCTCAATAAATAAAAAATTCACCATGTATATCATTTTATACACAATTTTATATTCCTCTGCTGCTAAATAATTATTTGTTTAGTTTTTTATTTGTTAGTTACATTTCAATGCATTTTTCATGCATCCATTTTTTTCTAATTTACTGTTTATCAATTAGGAGAAATTTAGTGGCGAATGTCTAAACCTAGTCGTTAATACTGAATTTGTGACTTCTAGAGGTCCCATATCAGGATGGATATGGATTGTTTTTTCTATTTACCGTAAACTCAATTGCGTAAAATTTAAAAAAAAGTTATGAGAAATTTATATTGATGAAATTTTATAATTAATAAAAAATAGACTTGTAATAAGAAATATAAAAGATAAAGTAAAAATTTTGTATTGATCCGATGAAAACGTTAAAGAGAGAATTTAAAAGCTACGAAGGAGTATTAACTAGATACTAGATAAATAGGATTGTTAATGATCAAGTTTATTCATGAGTGGCTCAGTATTTAATTCAATAAAAGTTTTACTCGAGTGAATTTAGAAATTAGTCATTTGTGAACACTATTTTCACCTCAACTTATAAAAAGGACTCAAGTTTGAGCACACAAAAATTTAGAAATGAGTCATTTGTGAACACTATTTTTCACCTCAACTTATAAAAATGACTCAAGTTTGAGCACACAAAAATTTAGTTCAAAAGGTGGTGACGAAAGCTAATTAGAAGTTTATGTAATTCCATAAAATGGTTATTACTTTTATTCAAAAATAAATAAATGAACTCAATAATAAATAAATTAAATGAATTTTTCATAAATAAACAAATTACTAAATAATTGACCTCAAAGCTATAATTTTAAGTTTAAATCAAGTCTAGGTGGAATTCATTAAAATTTAAGTACAAATGGATATTTATAACAAATTTTTTGCTTACGAATTTTCATATGTAAAGTATATTTTACATATTAAAATACTTGATAATTATAAATTTTTACATACGGCAAATAAATAAAAATTAAAAAAAAATATTAATTTTTTTTATTGTTAGATAACATAATGTATAAATTTTATTGAAGAAATAGAAATAATTAATATTAAATGATATAAATGTAAGCAGGGGCATGATGAGAGCAAAAATTTTATATGTCTTCTTACTTTTAGACTTTTTCAATTATGAGGTTGAAAATAAAAAGTATAAATTAAATTTTTTAAATTAATTTACTACAATAAAATATCATAAAAATTGTAAAATGATTGAATTCTATAAAAATTGAAATAAATATGTCATTAGCCCTATTTAGGACAAGGCAGTTACGTGTGTTTATCACGTGAATAGGAAAATGAAGGCAATTGTCCTCGTATCTCAGGACAACTTTCCGACAAAATTTTAGCTGCCAGTACAGACAGAAGACTTTGACTTACCTTCAACGAACAATATCATCCCACAGATTCCGCGGAAGCTCAGAACACCGTTGGATCAATAACAATGTTAAATGCCATCCCATTGGAAATTTGGCCCACATTGGGCTGCTTTCATTTCCAAGGCAGTGTTTGGTCATACAGTTTCGTTTTCTAATTGGTATTTCTTTTATGGGATAGTCTTGTCTAATTTGAAGTAAAAATTTTATATCTTTGTTTATAAAAATATAATACACATTAGTAATTAATTTTATAATTTTTTGAGAATCACAAATATTTATATTAACTAAAAATTGATGATAACTTTAAGAAATTATAATAAAATAAAAAATTTCTGATACTTACTCAAATATTGATAAATAATTCATAAATAATATAGTTAAAATATAGGAATATTGAATATATTAAATAACTGGTGTAGCATTAATGAAAAAAAGCTAATTTTCAAAAATATACCTTATAGTTAGCCTGTTTTTGCTATCTTTTGAAACCTAAGGCACCCATTTGAAAAAAAAAAATCAATAATAACCTTTTTATAAAACGACCAATCCAAATAACATATTTTTTAAATTTACCCTTAATTCTAATACTTATCGTAACACCTGTTCCAACCGATAAAATGGATATTGCCACTTGCTATAAATTAAAAATAACGGTATAAAAGAATAATGAATATAAACGGTTCAAACTGTAAAAAAAAATTAATAAAATTATAATCTAAAATATATTTATATGACATAAATATATTAAAATAAAACGAAATAATCATATATTTTACACTTACATTATAAACGTACTAATATTAATATACTTTTATATTTAAATTATATTTTTAAAAATTAATAGTCTGATAAATCGGTTGATGAATTGGTATTACCTCGTACAAGTGGCTCATCCATTTAATGTCTAGTTCAGTTAGGGTAATATTATTTCTAAAACTAAATGACGTGTTTGGCAATTCTGTTTGCCGTTACAAAACTGTTTTATGTTTACTTTTAATAAAAAAAAAAAACCACACACTCCCCTGTACATTTTGAGAAAACAGAGACAACCTTGTTATAAGTTGTTTCGATGCCTATTTGATCTAATTTGACCTTTTGCTTATGTTTTTGTACACAATCTCTTTAGAACAAGTATAATGTTTCTCTTTGATTAGGAGTTAGAATTAAGGATTAACTTCATAAATTCCTAGATAGTTTCATTCATTTTTAAAAAGGTCCTCGAGTTATTTTTTTTTAAAATGACTCTTGTGGTATCAAACATTTGTAATTAACGAATTTTCTCTTAATAAAGTTAGTTGTGCTGAGTTGGCAAAGACAATTTTCGGGAAACCCCAAAAATTGTAAATTTTAAAGAAAAAAATATGATAATTCACTTTACCAACTCAACATAACTAACTTTGTTATGAAAAACAAACCATTAATTGAAAATATTTGATATCACAAGGTCCATTTTAAAAAAAAAATAACACAACGACTTTTTTAAAAATGAGTGAAACTACCGAATTTTTTTAAATTAACCCTAAAATTAAAAAGACCTAGGTATACAAAAAATTCTATGGAGGCAAGATTCATTCATCTTATAATTTATATTACGTTCTTTTTAATTTATAAGTAGTTGAACTGAATTAAATTTAACTTAAATTATCTTAATAAAAATTTATAATTATTCAACACTGAAATGTACTAAACTAAATTTAATGAATTACGAGTGAAAAGAACATTACTTTAGATTTAAAGTGTGTTCCTCGATCTATGTCGGAATCAATACAATGGGAAAGAGAGATGAGGGCTAGTGCGGCCAAAATCCTCATATAAGACGGAAAAAAATTCTTTAAATTAACTTTAGTCTATATTAAATAGACAGTGAACTCGAGCTATATGTACCCTCTTTCATTGTTTGTTTACCATTTCTTAAAAAAAAGTGAAACATAATTGTGACTTGCAAGTTGCAGATGCTAATCAAATGTTTAGTTGAAATTTATAATCATTAATCATAATCAATTGAAAGTGTTTAGTTCCTTTTTGTATTTGACATCTTTAACTCATTTAGTTTCTATTATTTCTTCTTCCAAGTTCCAACAAAAATCTGTTCAAATAATTCACTTCAGATTATGTTAGTTGACATTTCAACTCTTTATTGATGGTATAATATTCGAATTTGCAATTAATCATGGAGGTTTTTATTTATTTTAACAATTCAAAAAATTAGCTTATATGCAATAATTAAATACTATAAAGATGGTACTTTAATAAAGGGCAATACGTTCCTACCAAAAATAATAAAGGGTAATAAGTTAAATTTAACTTTTTAATAATGGCATGTCTAGTAAAACTTATTTTTTTAAAAAAATTATTTCATTGTAATTGCAATAATCCCCATCCAAATGTAGATCTGAATCTCTGACCTTTAAGATTACAATTTTCAAGCTCAACTACTTGACTAAACCCTTTACCACGTGTCTAGTAAAACTAATTGAGTAGTATGCAAATAGTTCAACTACTTAGTAAAATTACACCGAACTTTTTAAATGACTAAAAATGGTATATACAAAAAAAATTGGTATATAAAATAAAATTTGAGTACACAAATTTTTTCTTTTGCTAATCTCATAGGTGCTTATAAGTTGCTGAATAGCAAATTACAAAAAACATCTTATAACTTTCGGCTTAAAAGTTATAAATTAAGTTAAAATTAGTTACACTTAATCACTCAAAACTTATAAATTAAAAAGTGTTTATAAACTTGTTTGACATGATTGCAAGTAATCTCAAGCACACTCAAAACATACAAGAAAAATACGAAACAAATGAAAGGTAAACACTTGGGGGTTATAAGGGGAGGCCCATTTCATTTCGTTGCCTTGTAAGTCTCAAGTTGCACAAAATTTGATAGGGACCCAAAGTGTCTACTCCATTTTGTTGATTTGTGAAACTGCAATTATGAGTTTTTTTTTTAATTTCTTTTTCTCAATTTATATTAGTTATAGGGAGTATTTTACAATTATGGCTAGCCAATATGGACCCAAATGCATAATAATTTTGGGTCTGTAAACACAGACCATATGGGTCCTTAATGACCGCTTTCACCTAAACCTCATCAGCTTTGCCTCCTACCCATCCTTTCATCATTACCAAATTAATTATATTATTACTAACGATCCATGTCAAAATAATTATTTCATCATCTAATTCTCCACTTGTAGGAAAAAATATAGTAGTTTCAAATACTTTTAATTTCTTTGTGAATCATTGCATACGATAACACAAGATATTACTATACTTTATCAATTAGTTTAACTCAACTATTTCACCGAATGATATCAAAACAATTCAAATTTAAATATTGACGGTTCGAATTATGTAACGTTATGATAGATTAAGCTTATGTTTTACATAATAGCACCTGCAAATTGAATATCAGAAATAATAATAGAATGTATCACTAGATTTTACCAATATTTTAAGATAAGGACAATAGTTAATTGCTAATATTTTGATGGTGTTTAATTGCTTGAATCTTGAGATTTCCACAAAGATAGAGTTGTATGAATAAGATTGAGGAGAAAAAGAAGTTTTAATGGTTATAGTTGCTTCCTTCAATATTCATACAAGCTAGCTTACAAAACATCCCAAACTCATATTTGAGAAAATCATACCTTAAGAAATAAATTGTAGTCTGAAGATTAAAAAAATCTTTTGGGAGAGTTTTCCTAGGATATGGTGAGTATTGGAGATTCCATATCAAAGATTAAACTTTAATGCAATATTCAATTAGTTTATGTTATGTGACTTTAACTCTACACCAAGCTAATTATAACTCTCAAAGACTATCTATAGTAATAGTATGTTCTATGTATAACCAAATTCCTAAATCACAAACCTCAATGTTGGATTTTACACAAAACTTGTATAGCTATAAACATAATTGTAACTTTAACTTGAGATTAATAGAATATTCATTTTCATCAATTCTCTCAACCTACTGAACCGAAATCCTTCAACACTATCGGTCTTCTCTACAATCTCAAACTTTCAAGTAGGAGCTCCATCTCATGGAGCAACCATTGCTCTAGATTTGCAAGACGAATAGAAGGAGAATTGAGCCGGGGTTTCCGACGAAGACCCTCCAATGATTAAGTTAGATCAGGAGGAGTAAGAGTATAGAGTATAATACATGTGGTAACAAAGTCTACCTGGATTATAGGAGTGGTAGTTATTTATAGGAAGTTTTGTAATTATGACGTGTGGGGCTGTCATGTCTGATCTAGGAGGCAGAGCCATGCTAGTATTGATGGCGCCGCGCAAATGACTTGTCACCATTAATGCACTGCAGTCAAAGTTGACAGTTTTGACATTGGATATTCGTGGGTGCCAATAGTAATTGTGTCGATGGTGTTTGTCCGCTGTATCGTCATCGTCTCATAATGGAGGTTATTATAGTATAAGATCTTTCATATGTTACACCTTCAGCTCTAATACCACCAAGATACTATTATTGGGAGCTTTTTAGACTATTGGACCTTATTTAAGTGAGAATTGATCTCATGAAAAAAAAATTAGTGGGTTTGTATATCATTTATACATCACTCTTTAGTTACTTTAAACGTGGTATCTCCAACAACATTGTTAATTATCAAAAATAGCATATATCATTTGAAGCTCGTCAATATTAGAGGCTCTAATATTCGCTACTAACCGAGCCTAGTTACATAAATGGATTTTCAAAGAGTTAAATAGCGTTAAGAGTATTTTCCATAAAAAAAAGTGTAAGAGTAGAAGGGAGACAATCCAGTGGTGAACTCAACATGGCCACGTTCAGCATTTAAATTCCATTACAAGTTTATCTGCTTCTAAGACTTGAAGTTGACATCACATCTTCATTAAAAAATTATGCTTAAAAAATTGGATCGAAATTTTCTAAAGTTGAGACTTAATATAATCGTAGAATTTAATTAATCTTAACTATCTATTAAATATAAAATGATTGAGATTCAGTTTAGCGTATATCGTAAAAGCAACTACAATTAAATATTAACCACTATAAACTCAAATTTAATAACTACCAACTACAATCCAAATCCATGCCAATTTGTTTTTGATTGATCAGACATTACATACAGTATGATGTTGCTTTTCTAATTGGATTCATGAATGTAATTGTCGTTAATTTGCATGCATGCATGCATATTTCATTGTTTTGTCAATTTAGTAATCAAATAATTGAGGTAAAGATTGATTTCTAATATATAATCTTAGTTCGGTTCTCGGTTATGATTTGTCAATAATCTAGATAAGAATTGTGTAGTATATATATCAGTACAGCTAAAGCATGCATATGTTGTATAAGTTTATTAAGAAAATTAATAGCCAGGTTTATTTTAATCATATATTTATTATGCAAAATACATATAATATTCTGTTAAATTTTATAGATACAGGAACCAGTATTCTATAGATGTTCAAATCATAAATTAAGTTTGTATTTTTCTTGCTCACTTCCAATGACTGTACTAATATATGTTAAAGCTATGATGAAAGAAGCTTCAAAAGTTATTTCTATTTTTGTCTTCCTATATGTATAGATAGGTAAACCAATTTGGTGAATGTAAATAAAGAAAAGGATAAATACATAAAAAAAAAATTGTTGAACTTGATCCAAATAGTCTATTGCCCTTGAAACTTTTATATGTTTCTATTAGCCCTTGATTTAGACAAAAGTGCATCAAATCATCACTTGAACATTATGTGTCAGCTTCTTGTTAGTTTAACTTTTCAAATATATTATTTTTTTTATTTTATCCTTTTCAATCAGAAGCTGATACGTGACCTTCAGGAAGTAATATGGTAGACTTATACCAAATTTAATGAGTTAAGAGAAACTTTAAAAAATTCAGAAGGATAATAAAATATTCAATCAATTTCGGGCGTGATGCATTTAGCTTAAAAAAATCATTGTTATTGGCTCCAAAGTACCAAAAAGAGTTCTTTGTCGTTGCAAGGATTTATGATATAAGCTTGTTAATTTTGTGAACGAGGAAAATCAAAATAAAAAATATGGCAAAATATAATCTGAGCCTTCAGATTTTTCATAAATTTTTTAATTTGTTTTTCTTGATAAATTGTAACATTTGTATTCTAACTAAATACTCCAATATTTATTTATATCTCTAGTTCTGCGCCTGCAGTCCACAGACACACATATATGACATTATTGTGTTTGATACTGTGATTTTTTTTTAAAAATTTTTTTAACAAAATATATTTATTGAAAAAATCATTGTTACATCTTATACCTTAAAAAGTAACTAATTCAAATTATTTTAGAAAAACATTTTATAGCATTTTTTTCAGGTGCAACCATGATTTAAAAGTTAGAGAAAATGCATTATAATTTTCAAGGTTTATTTTTATTATCAAAATTCACAAAATTAATCGAATAATCTAATTAAGTCTATAATATAGGAACAAAAACTCGTAATAATGTTTGGAGGAGTTTGTGTTATGATAATGCAATATGCTGAAAGAGACAAATATGTGTACTATTTACACACTAGTAAAAACTTATAATTATTTACCGAAAAATTGTATTAAATAAGAGAACAAAGTAAAAAATGGAGGAAATTAAATAAAGGAAGCAAACAATTAAGAGGCACACGTGTGATGTCAAAGTAAGATGGTGACACAAGGGTGAGAGAGATGTAACTGCACACGTGTGGGGACTGTTGGTGAAAGGTGACAGTTGGCGTGTGGGCCCAGCCCACACGAGGATACATGTCCTTGTTGGGATTGGCCATTTCTCTATTGCTAATTTTAATTTAATTTAATTTTTGTTTTTGTGAATTTTCATTTCATTGAAATGAGTAAGAGCAAAGTCCTTTTCGTCACTTCACTTTTTGTGTTTTGTCATTTTTATATTTTTATCTCTAATTTTTCGTTCTTACTTATCTTCTTGTTGGCTATGTCTATGTATGCCTCATGCCATGTACATCTTGTTTTTAACTCATGGGGGGGAAACAATCCTTGGAAGAGACTTTCATTTAGATGTAAATAACCTCCATTTAGATGTATCACAATTTGTCTGATTTCGTATAATTTTTTTAACTTTTAAAAGGTTTTTGTAGTTCTTATATTTTTTAAAAGAGTATTAGTTTGACCTTTAAATATTATATGTCAACTTCTTATTAGTTTGATTTTTTTAAAATGTCATTTTTTTATTTTTTTGTCTTTAATGAAAAGTTGACATATAGAGTTCAAGAAAAAATGTACACTTTTAAAGTTTAGGCCTACAAAAACTTTTTAAATTCAAGGAACAATATATAAAAGGAGACATATTAAAGGAGTTGGTGAAGGATTCAACCTGTATATAATGTTATATAAAAATAATAAAATAAATACCATATGGTATTGATTTTAATAATTTTTATTGTTGTATATTATTTAACATTGATTTCTTTTTTATAAATATTTCTGAGAAAGAAAATATTTTATCTGCTCAAGAAAACTTTAAGAATAATTGAGAAAGTATGTATTTTATCTTAAACTATATACTTGTTCAAGTGGCAGATAGCCTGGTCGAAGCTAGTATTTTTGCGGATGGATTTGGATTCTCTTAAAGTTAGAGATGGTAGAGTTATATATTTTAGATAATCTCAATCATCGATTGAGTTTTTTTAGTTAAGATTTAATTATATTATAGATATTACAAACAATTAAAATTACTTAAATCTCAATCATTATAACTTAATAAATGGTAATGATTGAGAATGACTAAAATGTATAACTTTATCAATCTCTAACTTTAAAAAATTCTAATCCATATGTGGATTGAGTTCGACATGAACAAAGCATTATTTTGAGAAGTTGCATGCATGGTCACTGCCAGATCCAACTACTAGTTAAACACGTTTATCTTAAATAACACTCAAGTGGAAATTCAATAGGAAATAAAAACTAAATCGTGGAGAAAACTTGATGGATTGTTTTTCGGGAAATTGTTGGAAATTCAGCCCTATAGCATTTGAGAAAATCTTACATCATCTTTTAGTTCAGTTGTAATGTGGAGTACCTTTCTTTCCTTATCCGTTGGAATCATTTCTCGCAATATCAGCTGAAAGTAACCAAGTCATCAAAAACATTTCAACAATTGACAATATATATAATTAACAAAATGCATATTACTTACTTCCTCTATCAGTTTATCGAATATCATTTCCTCAAACCACTTTTTTGAAAAGTCCTACTCAAGACGTTTTCAGTTGAAGTTTCATTGTCTGAATGTTTTGCTTCTCCTTACAACCTTTGTACAAGTCGGGTTCTCACATACCCCACACACCTCGTAGAATCAAAATTGCAACACGTATGGAATTCCGTGTAGCCTTACTGAAGTCGATGTCTTTTTTTCTTATCCGGTTTGTCGCAAGCTTGTAACATGGCATCATACGCTAAAACACTCCAAGCAATGTCCTTGTAAGTCCCATTCGCCACACAATCAAATATCCATCCATATCGGAATTTCGGTCGTACGAGTTGTTCCCAGTACAAAGTAGCTAATGAAGTAGACTAAAAAACTTTTCAACTTGTCCTCGTCATTTTTTATTATGCACTCTGTAACACTAAAACTGTCCAATAGCGCATGAAACTCATCCTTCCTGCTCACGTTCGGATTTTTGAAGTACTTTTTCCTAAACTCACTTGACTCTTCATTTTTAGTTTTAGGCACTTCTTGATTCCTTGGCTCGCCTTTCAAACCGAAAATTAAAAGGAAGTCATCCAGTTGAAATGCTTGTGTTCTCCTCCAATTGAGACGGTAAGGAACTTCTGTTTTGGAAGATAGGCTTCCCTAAGTATGAGTTCTACCAGTAGCTTCTTATGAATTCTAACCCGGGGGAGGTCTCTCAAGAATCCGAAAATTGTGTTTCTGAAGTCTTTTCGTGTAGCTGGTCAATGACATGACGTATGTCAATATACGATTCCACCATCACCCGTGGATTCCAGTCATGTAGTATCAGTTGGTTGTACACCAGTGATTTCATCTACAATTCGGTAATATGTTAGTCATGTTTTACATTAAAATACACATACGGATGTACAATTTTTTTCCAAAGCAATCAAAACTTCAATTATGTATACCATTTTCAGTATATCCATATACACTCATTGTGTACAATATACAACAAACACATTTATTGCTTGACTATACGACATACACGGTGCACACAATGTACAATTTGTTTTTCTTCAAAATAGGCCAACAATCAGAGTTACATGTATTTCAAACAATTACATCACAACATTAAATGGATATCAATACAACTTAAATATGTATATTCGTATAGAATCAAAGTGTATATGGATATACAGTAAACAAAGTTCATCATTGAATATACAGCAAAACAATATGTACAACATATACGACTTGTTTTTCTTGAAAATAGGCCACTATGCGCAGTTACTGATCTCTCTATTATTAGCAAATTCTCAATAATTAATATGTATACGGATATACAAAAATAATAGGACAATCAGTATATAATTTGTAAGAAAAATTGACTTACCCAAAGTGGGGTTTCCTCTATAATATCAGCTACTTTCGCCTTTCCCTTTTTCTGCAATATCAGAATATGATATCAGTTTCAATATCCAATATACGACATAGGTTTATTATAATATACACATTCACAATATACTAATTAATTACCTTATCTATAGCTTTAGGCGCCATCTCTCCTAATTTCCTCTTTCCTTTGTCCCTTCCAGCACCTTTTTCCGTGCTCGTAGACGCTCTGGTTTCCATTTATAACAGCGACAGTAAAGACAGTCTGAGTGGACGATATTGGAGGTAGTGTCAGAGGACACGGCGTGAGGAGTTTTTAGAGTTTTGAAATCGTCGGAGCAAACGGCGACGGTTTTGGATTACAACGACGGTGGTCGGAGCACATGGCTTTGGTTTCGCTGGTTGGGATTGAAGAACACCAGAATTGTGGGAGTGGTGGCTTGCGTCATTTTTCCACTTTCAGAAGGTGATTTGTGTTTGCGGAAGGTTACCTATAAATTAGGGATTTCAAATATGTTCCCAATCTATTATATTGTGATATTTTATAAATAAGTATCCTTTAGAGTGTTTTTTTATTAATTAGGTATTTCTATTCTATAAATACTTCTCTCCTATAGGGGCATTCCCCCAATTTACCAAAAAATTTATTTATGAGATACAATGGAGTTACCAATTTCACGTAATTGTTTTCGTATGTGAATTAATTGTGATATATTTGTTGTACAATAAGAATTTATGTATGTAAGATAGAATGCAAAAACGTTACTTTTAATATGGTTGAATTCTCATCAAATTCCGTATGCATCATATGTATAAATGAGTGGTATTTATAGATTTTTCATCGAACGACATGTCTCATCATGAAACAACAAGTCTCTTCATGAAATGATATTCCTTTTCATGAAATAACATTCATGAAACAATATGCCTTTAATATGAAACAATATGTCTCTACGTGCAAGGAGATAACTCTATATCAAACGTATCTTCCCATGAACCGTTGTGTATTTTCATGAACTAACATATATTAACCTACATGTATTTTCATGAACCTTTTCATGTACAACCTATAAATACATCATATGACATTTAGGCCTGCTTCTCTTGGACTACAATTTAATTCAGTTCAGTTCACATCACTTTAGTTCAGTTCAGTTCAATTCAGTCCAGTTTAACTCAGCTAGTTATATATTTACACTGAAATAAGTTCAGTTCAGCTCACTTCAGTTCATTTCAATTCAGTTTAGTTCAGCTTTCAGAATGAAAAGAACGAAACCTTAATTTAGACATTAACTTTATCAATAAATGTTTTAAATACATACACTTTATTTCTAACACTCTAAATTATCCGATCTTTAGTGAGCGAGTGAAAACCATTGTGAAAAATATAGGTTCCATAAACATAAATAATGTTTGTCCACCAATGATGAGTCATAACTAGTAGCCATTGCCAAAAACTTAACTCACCTTTCGTTTATCCCAAATTAGTAAAGTAGTTTATTATTCTAGTCCATTCTAATATATTGAAAACTTATTATTTTCATATCAATTACCGTTTTTTAACTTTTTGTGTTATATTTCATCTCTAACTTATTGCATGGAAAAGACATATTTCAAATGGTTGAGTTTATAGTTCTGTACTTATGGATAGGGAATATCATGAGTTTGAACCACACTAATATACATAAACATGATTTCTTTTTAGTTTTTCATTAGGCCACTCAATGTAATAAAGAAATCTATAACTTAATTGTTTTTTAAATCTAAACCAATTATAAATAATTATTAATAAGTATAGCGTTAATATTATAATGATATTTAAGTGGCAAATGTTTAATCTAGGGGTTGAACTTTGAAACTGTGATCCTAGAGGTCACAAGATTCGAATCCACGCATTGATGGGGTGGAATGAGATTTTTTTTTATTATTATTGTAAGCCCAGTGAGGTAAATTATTTTTAAAAAATTATAATAATAGTTAATAATATTTAATAGTAAATTAAAAAAATATGCATATTGTGTTTCTAATATTATATTATTGATTTTTTTAATATTATTTTATGATAAATTATATTATTTCATATTAAAGGACATATTAATTCTTATTAATAATATTAATTAGAATAAGTATTCTTAAAATCATATTAATTTCTATTAATAATTATAAATATTGATATTAATTAATAATATTATTAAATTGAATCAAGCTGAACGAACCTAATTAAATTGAACCATATTGAACTTGAAAAACAAAGCCTTATTATGTACAAACATCAATTAATTGCATAAAATAATTTTTTTTTAAAAAATTTACTTCACTGGGCTTATAATAATAATAAAAAAAAATCTCATCTAACCATGCCCTTATGTAGACTCAAATGTATGACATCTAAAATTACAACTACAAAACTCAACCATTAGACCAAACCTTTATCACAATTGCATAAAATAAACTTGAAAATGAATATATTCTACAATTTCCAACACAAATAATTATTGATTTTATATCAAATTATAAGATGAGAATTATATATTACTCCTTTCAATTTTTTTAGTTGTATCTTTACGCTTTCCATTATTTTTTTTCAATCGTCAATTTAAATTTATTAATGCATTTTTACTATTTTTTAATATATTAAAAAATTATAAATTGATAATATATTTAATAATAAACGGATCTTAATGTTAAAACATAAATAATAAATTAATTATTTTTTATAAATTTTTATTGTTTTAATTATTATGTTAAATGAAGAAATAAAAAAGAATATAAAGTATATCTTATTAGCTTAATAAATAACTCTCTCTTCCAACTTGTCTCATTCACAATTGTTTCATAAAATTTGAAATTTTTTTTATAAATCCTTCAACTTTTAAATGTATCGCTCTTTTAACACTGTGTGTCAGCTTATCATTGATTTAACTTTTCAAATATGTTAATCTTTAATTTTTACTCTCTAATTAAAAGCTTAAAAGTGATATTCGAGGAAAATTAATGTAATTTTATCAAATTTAAAAGTGCATCAATTCACTCCATTAACTATACGTCAACTTTTCATTTATTTAACTTTTTAAATATATTATTTTTTTAATTTTAACTCTCTAATTAAAAACTTATACAAGCCATTAAAAAAACTGATGGATATTTATCAAATTAAAAAAGCTACGTATAACTTCTCAAAGTTTAGAAAGATAATATATGAAATGATAGAAGTTGTAAGAGTTAATAATTTTTGACTTTGTCTTCATTAATTATCGTGTTTCCTCTTTTACAGGAAACAATCATCATTTCAAAAATTGAGTGCCAGAATGAAACTGATTGATCCCCACATGCCACTCATTTCAACCCACTACATTCTTTGTTTGTCTTTACTAATAAAATACACCAAACTTCACTCAATTTGATCAAAATATATTGTAAATCAATATTCTTGTAATCCCTATTTTGTTGTTGCAGAAATTTATAAGAAGTTCATGATACCTACATTTAGGCGAACAGTTTATAATTCAAACAAAATAACATGTCTAGTAGCCATAAATTAGAATATTAATAGAAAAGGTATGTGTATGCATATATACTATAGAGAAAAAGTGAATAAAAATGGAAATAAATTATATAGTAATATAAGATTACAGTTGAGAAAGATGGCACATGGATGGTGCAGTGGAGCTAATACAGGAAAAATTATAAGATGTGAAAAATATACTCCATAGAAATTCGATATATATCAACTTACCCATTATTTAAAATCTCAATTTATTTATTTTCTTTAACTTTTTAAATTTCTTTTTACATTCTTCCAATCCTGTTCGTATTAAATTATTACTACTTTTCTTTTAACTATTAATAGTAAGCCTTAGAGTTGAAGAAAGGCATGTAAGCGGACACTATTTTAATCATAAAAGGTTAAAATAATAAATCATCTCATTAGATAATTACTTTATTAAAAATCATGAATTATGTAGAACAATAACTATATGGAGATGGTATGAGTACTTTTTATTTTATTTGTAATCCCCCCATTCTTTTTAATTGTCATTTTAAACTTTAGTTTCTTATATTTTTATTTAGATTATCAATCCATCTTTTATAATTTTTTTACATTACTCTTATATTAATTATAAAAAAATTAAATAATAATAAAATTATAAGTTAATAATTAATAATTAAGAAAAATACTTTTATTAGTACAAAGAATAAATTAGTATAAAATATAATAAATATTATATTGATATTGATGAAAATTAATAAAGAGACAATTAAAAACAGCAATACTATTTTTAGCTCTCTCAATATTAAAATTTGCATGAATGAGTTTTTACACGTATAATCTCTTTGATATATGTCTAGCAAATAGATAAAGACCTAATGCATTGTAACTCCCTCGAGTCTCATTTTCGCCTACTGCATTTCTGAACTTTGAAAAGAATTTTATAGATCCTTTAACTTTTAAAAAATAACTTTATTATTTGCCCCTTAAATCTTAAATGTTAACTTTTGATTAATTTAATTTTTTTTAAAATATCATTATCCTAATTTTTCTCTTCTAATAAAAAATTAACACATAATTTATGACTCAAACTGATGTATTTTTTTAAAAATTAAGAAAATAAGAGCAACTATTCAAAATACAAATTAAATGGTATAAATTTGAGCTTTAAAAAAAACACATGGCACTGCTGACTTATACCTACATTTTGACAAATTAATTGAAGAATTGGACCGACACATGGCCGCCCTTCATTCCTCGAAACTTCACACAGCCAACGAATTTAATTTCTGTCTCATAAATAAAATGCAACTTGATCATTTGTTTTACATACTTGTATAGTACTATTAGTATTAGTATTATGTTAAAATTACTGGATACCGGCCGGTTGGGTCTGTTTCATTGTAATCAGTTGTTAGTTTAATCGATTGTTATAAGCTCGTTGTTTTTAAACAAAACTTATACGAATATATTAATATTGTCGATTATATTACTATTTCTCAAAAAAATAAAAAAAATTAGTTTAACTTAGTTCCAATTCTATGCTAGAATTTTATTTGGCTTGGTAACAACGGTATTTGAAGTAAGCATGAGGTTATAGAGTCCATCTCTAAATTTAACAAATATTGAAGAAATGTCACTTATATGCTAAAAATTTCTATTACTATAGTTACTTGTTATGAAGAGTTATTGATCATAGATTATAACCAATAATTTGATACCGAATATTACAAAATATAACAATTATCCAAACAGAATGAAATCTTATAATCATATTAATTGGCTAATTAAGAAAATATTAATTCATCAAACATTGTATTTATTTACAGAGTAGCACATGTAATTGTATATATGTTGAATGAAATAATAAGGAAAATGACATGCATTAAAAGAGATAATGTGTAGTGGAGGCACAAGTAGGCCATTATTACATAGTGTCCTTTGGTTAATTCAATTCAATTGTCACCTCAGCAAGTGGAATGGAATTACAATTACTACTAGACACCACTATTGGTATTTTTAATATGGGTTTTTGGGAAATAAAACACATTTTCTAATTCTTTTATATTCCAATTTCTAGATAATTAAATTAAGGATTCACCTTACTCACTCAAATAATAATAATAATAATAATAATAATAATAATAATAATAATAATAATAAATAATTGTCTATCATTTCAATCAAATTAAATGTTAATTATAATTCAGATAATCTAGTAGCAATAGAAAAGATTGTATAAAGTAATAGAAAAAGACAAATTCATTGTCAATCGATAATGTAGGAGTTACGCTCATATTTTTTATTTATAAATAACAGTATTGAATTGAATTAAATTGAATTGAATTGAATTAAATTTATTTCAGTATAAATTTATATGTATGCAGTACTGAATATAAGTTGAAAAAAATATGGCCTTAGTTTGGATTGAAATATACTGTCTCCAATTGTGTGTCCTCTTCCATTTCCTCTATTCGTATTTTACTATATGTTAGATTTTCATATTTAATTTTTTATTTTTAGATTTTTTTCCTATTTTTTTGTTTCTCTTTCTTACGTGTCTAACACATAATAAAATACTAATAAAGGACATAAAAGAAGACACACAATTAAAAACAGTAAATTTCAATCCATTTAGTTTAACTCTAGGATATCCATTTATAAATGGTTATATTTGAATTACTTTATGTAACAATGCAACTATAAAATAAGATACATATTATGTGCTTATAATGAATGTGATAAAAGTTATTAAACAGTCTGGTGGTTACAATTTTCTTCCAAAATAAAGAAAGAAGTTGGGGTCTTGAAATTGAAATCAGATTTTTAAAAAATTAAATATTTATACTTTTAAAAAAAAGGGTTCATTATTTATTAAATAAGTTAAATATAATATTTTAAATACAAATATTTATATCATTGAAAAAGGTTTAATTCATATCGGGTCTATAATTTAAGAGATTATAAGTCATGCAACGAGAGATTGCATTTTTTAATGTTAAATAACTGCACAATTTTCTTAAAAGGAGTATATATTCATAGTTTGAAATTAATGAAACTAACTAATTTGTATGAAAATCATTTATATATTCATTTTTTTCGCTTGAGAATGCTAATGCATATAAAGAAGTTTCAATTTTAACAATCAATAAAAATATTTGGAAATTGAATATTTGTACTTTTTCCAAATCATTGAAAGATGTGGAATTTGCAAGCTAGTCTCATATGGATGAGATGGAATTTTAGATATTAAATTAATTATTATTTCATATTTTTTTACTTATTTAAATAAATTTATTTATTATAGATATAAAGATAATAATTTATTTCTGTATTTTAAATTAATACCTTATTTTTTTAATTTAAGTGTGATTAATATTAAGGATATAGTTAGAAGAATAATGAAAAAAGTACCTAAAAAAGTGTAAATAATAAATATTTTGATAATCTAATTTTAGGTTAGAATAACTATTTTAAAAAATAGAGGGAGTAAAATATAATATTATTATTATTATTGTTTATTAATATAATTATTACTAATAGCTAATAATATTGGGGTATGATATGGTTAATTTATTTTTTAAAAGTATATACTACTTTAAATCTTATAATTAGTGGATTAAAATGGCATTTACTCATTCAATAATGATGATGAAAGTAAAGTAAGAATACTTCGAATTAAATACCTTACCGACAATAATGGGTTTAGACTAGTGGGGGCTACAATATTAGGACTGTAAATGAACTGATTCGAGTTTGAAAAAACTAATTGTTTAAGTTTTGTTTGTTAAATTTTTAACGAACTCGAGCTTGGTTAAACTGAGTTCAAGCCGAGCTTGAGCCGATCTCGAGCTTTATTTAAATGAAGCGTAGCCGAGCCTTGTTCATTCGAGTTTTAGCCGAACATATTAATTAAATTTTTTACAAGCTCAAACCGAGTTTCAAATTTCAAATTATATTTTTACTTCCTTAATTAAGTTTTATATATTTAAACTTATTTAATCACTTAAAAGTATTTAAATTAATTTTACACTACATACATACTCATGTATATTTATTTTTCACAATATACTTATAATTTATACAATAAACATAATATTTTTATTTTCTAACATGCTCACGAGCCTGTTAACGAACTTATTCACGAATATATTCGTAAGCTATTTATCGAATATATTTACAAACTTTCAAACTAAATATCTTATTATTTAAACTCTATATATTTATTAAAATAAACCTAAATTTATTAACGATCAAACCCATTTATTAATAAATCAAATTCGAAGGAACTGAACATCAAAATATTGACAAATAGCTCCGGTCATGGCCATATAAACATAACATAGTATAAATATATTTATTTAACAAGTTCCAATAGTACAAATAATTAAGGAGTGATAGATTAATGTTGTAAAATGGGTGGGGGCTGCCCCTGCGACCAAAAATAAAGGCAACAATACAAAGCCAACCAGGCATGTCCACTAATCATTCTAATTATTACGTCATTCATTACATCACCACCCCTTATAACCTCTACCATCCACGTGGCACCATAACATCCGTCTATACCTCTCAGTCCCACACCTTATATCTATTCCAAACCACACCCGATTCTAGCCCTTCTTTCTTCGCCCTTATCAAGCTCCCACTCCCTTATTCCCCTTTTTGCTCCCCTATTTCATATCACGCCTAATATCATTTTCTCAGTTGCCAAACACAAAAATCAAAAAGCTCACCGGAGAATTGCAAAAGGCAGATCGGAAACGGTGGACGATGATCGGCGTAACTGACGTGGAACGCGATAAGTATACGATGATCAACTTTGAGGAAACGGAACTGCGTTTGGGATTACCGGGAGGTTGTAGTGGAAATGACGGAGATCTGGTTAGTACCAAGAGTATTGTGAGTAACGGAAAGAGAGGCTTCTCTGAAACTGTCGATTTGAAGCTCAATCTTTCTACTGAAGAATCGAGGAAAAATGTTGCGGAGAGTAACAAGATGAAGGACAAATCTGCTCTTCCAGGTTCCTCTCACGATCCTGCGAAACCTCCTTCCAAGTAATTTCTCTTCCTGTTCTTTGAAATTTCAGCTTCGGTTTTTTTTATAGAATTGTTTTTATTTCGCTAAATCTTGGTTAATTACTTCATTTAACGCTTGGAAATATTAAATATCCAGTCAATTGTTTAATTATGCGATGAATTGCGATTGAGATTTTGAGATCAGGTTTATTGAAAGTTAGGAATTAGGTGCTCTTCGTGTTTGAGATAATTTACTTATTAATTATGAACCACTGGTATTGGTGGAGGAATTTGAGGGAGAAAGAATTTCCATTGAAATCCTGGAATTTTCATGGCTTTGGTTTGGTTGTCGGGAGCATAAAAGAAAAAACACAAAGAATCTCAACTTTTCTCAACGGCCAAACAATTAAAGATAAAAGGATATTAAGAAAGGAAACAAACAAAGAAAGTAGTCTACAGCTAAGCAAACTAAGCCAAACATTTCACATGTGAAATAAATTATTCAATTGTACTTTTTTTTTTTGATCAATTGTACTAAGTAATTCATAATTTAAGAAAAAAAATAAATATAAATAATTGTTAAGACCATTATAGGATATTTTTTTTGTGATAAAATTATATTATGCTATAAAAATAAATACTAATAATTGAAATTTCAGGGCACAAGTGGTGGGTTGGCCACCAATCAGGTCATTCCGGAAGAATGTGATGACCGTGCAGAAAAACAGCGGTGAACCCGCCACCACCTCCGCCGGAAGTAGCGGCGGTGCAGCTTTTGTGAAGGTTAGCATGGACGGTGCACCCTATTTACGAAAAGTGGATTTGAAACTGTACAAGAGTTACCAAGAACTCTCTGATGCTTTAGGCAAAATGTTCAGCTCATTTACAATTGGTAATAACTTAAATCTTACCCATTTAATTTCTTTATCAATTGGAATTAAAAACACAGTATAATTGATTTCAATTAGTAAATAAATGGGTTTTGTTTGTTTGTTTGAAGGAAATTGTGGATCACAAGGAATAATGAAGGATTTCATGAATGAAAGCAAATTGATAGATATTTTGAATGGTTCTGAATATGTTCCAACTTATGAAGACAAAGATGGAGATTGGATGCTTGTAGGAGATGTTCCATGGGAGTAAGTTATTTAAAACTAACCTATTAAGGGCTTGTTTGGGGTTGCTGTCACGAAAAATTTCACTTAAACTTTTAATATGACATATTTTGACAGAGGATAAAAGATTTGACTTTTAATATTAATTAATTAGGAATTGTTTGATATTATTTTCATAATTTTTTCGGATATTAATTTGGAAAATTTTAAAAATTGAGCTTTTAAAATAAGCAGTCTCAAACCGACCCTAAATTTTACTCCTTAGTTAATTAATTAAGCTCTAATGATTCAAAATTTTTGCAGAATGTTTGTTAACTCTTGCAGACGTTTAAGGATAATGAAGGGATCTGAGGCAATAGGACTTGGTATGTATCTTAATTCTTTCTTATCATCACTTGATTTTGGGGTTTTTAAAGTAATATCAAATATGCTTTAAATTTAATTAAAAAAAAACTAAAGAACTAATTAATATTGTTGTGAATTGCAGCCCCTAGAGCTGTGGAGAAATGCAAGAACAGAAGCTGAAGTTGTGTTTTTTTTGTGGTTAGTGTTTTTTTTGTTTGTTAATGGAAAATGATGAACTCCATGTTTGTATGATGAAAGGAAAGCAAGCAGACCGGCTCAAAGACGGATTGAGCAAGGAGTTTGAACTTGAATGTCTTTGTACCTTTTTTTTTCTGCTGTTTTTTGTTGCCTTTATGTATGAATATATGAGAAATATGTCGGAAGATTTGTTAGGACATCAAGTAATTAATAATAATGAATACTGTAGGAGATTTGTATAAGTCCTTGTTTATTGAATATTTCCTTTTTGATTTTTCTGTAAATACAAAGTCTAATGAGTAATAAATTTATGAGGGGAAATTAGATAGGAATGAAATGATTGGTGGAAGGGTTAATGCAATGGACTTATTTAAAAGGATAAGTGGAAGGGTTAATGCAAGGGACTTATTTAAAAGGATAAGGTTAGGAGGAGCCAGTGGGTCTTGTCGGAAAAATTCAAAAATTTTATTTTATGGATTTAAATATAGGTTTTCTCTGTTTCATTTTCTCTACGTATCGGTGGTATCGTGACTTCTAAATAAAGGCTAAATAATTATCACCCTCATACTTTTTACTAATACACTAGTGCTTTCTTTAATTTTTTTAATAAAATTAAAATATTTTTATATTTTATTTTTATTTAACTGAGCTACTTTTGTTAAATTTTTTAATTTTCCTCTTTAAATAGTAATTGTCTTGGTAAATTGTCTATCTTTATTTATTTAATTATCGTTTAAATACATTCATCGAATTTTTATAAATAATTAAACTAACTATATATACTCTATAAAATTATTTTCATAATATATATAGTGATTAATAATTAGCATAAAAATATACTATTATATAATTATAAAGGAATTAATAAATTTTTATTTTTAAAAAAGCTATCTTTATTAATAATTTCAATCAATTAAATAATGAGTAACTTAGATAATAATAAAATAAAATTTTTAAATGTTTACTAACGAGAAAGGGTTTTAAGGGTGGTCGCGGATTTTATCATATAGTTGTGTCACAGCCTTTCGGTCGATAAATTGACTCTGGAGGAGGATAAGGGCCTTGTTTGGCCTTAAGAACTTCACCATTTTTGGCGTTTACAAGCTGCAACAGTGAGTTTCTACGGGTTTTTTCAACCGTCCGAATTTTGTATATAGTATCGTAATGTGTATCATTAACATGAAAACTAGTTGTAATTATCTAATGATAAAAAAATCAAGCTTTACGTCATATTCTTCAATGGTTGCAGCTTATTGGATTATATAAATATAGGTTGTAGTACAAAATAGTAAAAACCAAAAGAAAGACTAGATGAGAAAGTTATGGAAAAAAGAAAATTCAATTTTTATAAATTGATAAAAAAAAATAAAAGTAAAAACTATATCAGTTTTAGATAGATTGACAAAAAAAATGAAAGATAAGGGCAATTTTATCAATATAAATGCTATTTGGATAGAAAAGTTAAAAAATTTAATTAAAAAATGTTTTAGTTGGATAGAAGTAAAATATGAGGAGGTTTTAATTATATCGAAAAAACTAAGCGATGCACTAGTGTATTAATATAAAATATAGGGAGGTTATAATTATTTACCCTAAATATAAAGGATCCATTTAGCATTGCTTTCATAGTTGATGTTTAGAAAGAACGAAATTATACAATGGACTTGGTTGTTTAGTGTAATCTTCCTACATAAATGATATCTGTATTTGAAATTATCTTTTTTTATTCTATTACTTTCTATTTTTTATTCATTTCTATGACACACGTTATTCATGCAGATATAAGGGATTAAATGATCCAGTCTATTGTATAATTTCTCCTAGAAAAGGTGTAATAACAATTTTTTCCTAAAATAACCTATTTTGGAATTGGACAAAAGATTTTAACTCTTAATATTAAAGTTTATTTGTTATTGATTTTTCAATACCAAAATCTACTGTCGTAGAAAAAACTTAAAAATAAAATTTTTGGAAAAAAGTAATCTCAAACTAGCTCTAGATCAACTAATTTCTTTTTGTCAATTTCATTCACAAGCTTCTATTTTTACCATTTTCATATAGAAATCTGTTGAGAACATTTTATTTAAGTACATCTGACATGTAATTTTAGGTTAGAGTAAATTTAATCCATAATACATTATTTATCACTATTTGTTTAATTTTATACACATGTTTTAATTTTTTTTCTCCATTATACATGAACTAGTAACTATCAGTAAGGTTGGTAAGCGGTTTGATATCGCTTAAGTAAGATCTCGAGTTTGAGTCCTAGTGAATGCAAAAATTTTTTATTAGGAGACTCACTCACCACAGCTAGATGCGCAATCCGAGTTAAATTTAAATGTAGCAAAACTCCGATGGATGAAAAAAAAAGAAGCATGAACTATTCACTGACCTCCTATTCTTATACATATTACTTTTGTTGTTGTTGTAGATTATTTGTGTCAAATAACTATTTTGACTATATTCAAATCACTTTAGCCAATTTCTCACCCCACCTTCTAGTCTATACAAATTTACATTATCAATTTTTTTTTAAAAAAATACATATATAAAGTAAAACTCTTTAACGAAGTCAAACTCATATCATTTGTTTTCCTCATGGCTGTCGTCGTTGATGCAAAGACAGATTCACTACCGATGTGTTTTTCAATCTAGTTTTTCTTCATTCTTGAAAAAACAATATTTCTAATTTTCTTTTTATGGTAATTGTTTTTCTTTTACTGTTCATTTTTTAATTGTTGATATTATTGTTTACTATTTAAAAATAGGAGGGGGAATTTTGTATAGAGTGTAGAGTGAGGATTTTATAAAGTGTATAGCCAAATTTGAATAAAGTCAGACTAGTGATGTGATACTAGTGACGACAATAAAAGGTTATATGTATAATAATAAGGTGGCGTTTGGTTTACGGAAATCCTTTTTCGTAGAATAGAAATAGAAATGAATAAAAAGGTATCAAATATAGTAGAATATATATCTAGAATCCGTCAACGCACAGAAAAGCTTTTCCTAGTTTATATACATCTTACGAAAAAGCTATTATTTGTTTCAAAAAGGAATTACTTTTCCGTGAGATTTATATAAACTAGGAAAAGCTTTTCCGTGCATCGACGGATTCTAGATGAATAATGTGTCATATTTGACATCTTTTCATACATTTCTATTTCTATTTCATGGAATATGATTTCTCCGAATCAAATGAGGCCTCAGATGCTAACTAGTAATGTGATAATGGGAAAAAAATTAAAATTTATATATGAAATTGAGAAAATAACGATGATTAAGTATATTGCATGTCATAAAGCGTTGAAATAAGGCCATTAATTCATGTATATGTGATGGAGAGCAAAGTTAAATTTACGCATGAATTGAGAAAATAATGATACTTAATGTGCTATAGATGAAATTAAGCCAATTAAAAATATTAATTTGTGCTATTCCGATAAACATTTCCAAAAAAACAGTTCATATAAGGAGTGAAGTTGAATGGATGGCTGTAATTTTTTTAAATAAAAAATAAATAATATTTTTTTAAAAAATTAAAACCATTTATTTTAAAATGGATGACCATAATTTTCTACTTTAATCTGTAATTGGATTTTCCAAATCCTTTCATGTAATGTTTGTAGCTTTTTTTGCTTTCTTCAAAACTAAAACTTCTAGATGTACCATAGAATAAAAACTTCTCACATAATGTTAGTTTTATGCTTTGTTTGGTAACATTCTAGGCTTATTTCTTTTTTACAGAATTAATTTTTCCAAAATTATAAAAATATTTTATGTATAAATGTGTGGATATTATGATTTTATAACGGAATAAGTACTCCAGAAATCATTCAATAAATATTATTATTATTATATAAACCTAGCACTGCCATAATTTTTAGATGATAAAGATGTAATTTTAGATTATCTAGTTAAACTAGGGAGTTGCAACGTAATTATTCTCCATTAATATTTTAAAATGTATATCGAAAATATTGAAATCTTAACTTAATGATTGAGAGATTCGAACCATATACAACGCAATTATGCAAGTTAAAAAAAATTTATATGGGGAGTTTAGAAATTCCATTAAACATCAAAGAAGCGATTCTGTGTATAATATTCCGATTTAATTCATAACAACGTGTTAGTGTTTTCCTTTATTAAAAAGTATGGTACTGATTTAATATTCTGTTATAGATTTGCAACATAAAACTAGGGATTTGTATTGTTCACTGTCTTTTTCAAGGGTTATTGATGTCATTAAATTCAAGAATATAATCTTTCCTTTTTAATCAACTAGTTGCTCACGAGCATGCTTGTTCTACGTATTTTCTTGAAATAGTACTAATTTTATCAAAACACCCAAACTTATATTTTTATTCCAATTCCAAATTTCCTATTTCTTGCATATTACTATAAAAAATAAATTCGAACTCAGATTTATTTGGTTATTTTTTTTCCATCAAAGCACTATAGAAATGCTATATTATGATTCTCAAATGAAGAAAAACAGCATTAATGCTAAGCAATGATTCTTTAATTTTTTAAAGTAGAGAATTAGGATTTCAATTTGAATTGATAGATATGAAACCAAATAAAACAAAACCACTTTTTTTTCTTCTAAAAAGTAACGAATAAAAAACACTCATAACATCAATGAGACAATAAGAAAAACAAAACAGTACAATTAAAAAAAAAAAACAAGAATGTGCTGTTGAGCTCCTCCACATATCGGAAATTTACAGCCATAGTGACTTTATGATATTACCACAACACTATATGCAATCAAGCATATTTTGACAGATGGTTGATATTGTTATGATTGAAATTCCACATCGTTCTCCGTGTATTCACTGAGTTTGTATATAAGCAGGGTCCTGAAGACCTTAACTCGAATGACGCATTTTAAAGCCGTGAGGTTGGCCCTGAAGGCACCAAAGCGGACAGTATCGTTTGAGCTGTTTATAACACGTTATCAGCACGATGCGATGAGGGGGTGTTAGAATTGAAATCCCACATCGCTCTCCGTGTATCCACTGAGCTTGTATATAAGTAGGGTCCTGAAAGTCTTAACTCGAATGACGCGTTTTAAAGCCGTGAGGTTGGCCAAGTAATCGGCACCAAAGCGAACAATATCGTTCAGTGGTGGACCTGCAGGTTTCGAACCTGAATGACGCGTTTTAAAGCCGTGAGGTTGGCCCTGAAGGCGCCAAAGCGGACAGTATCGTTTGAGCTGTTTATAACACGTTATCAGCACGATCGCGATGAGGGGGTGTGGTAGGATTGAAATCCCGCATCGCTCTCCGTGTATCCATTGAGCTTGTATATAAGCAGGGTTCTGAAGACCTTAACTCGAATGACGCGTTTTAAAGCTGTGAGGTTGGCCCTAAAGGCGCCAAAGCGGACAGTATCGTTCGAGCTGTTTATAACAGATATATAATTTTTGGTGCTAAGTGTGCCTAAGGTGCTTCGTGTACAAAACCATTGCCACTTTGCCACCATCAAGACACTGGCTAGGTCCTTATTTTGGAACTAGGACTCTTGTTTTGGTTTTTATTAATCCTAGCTGGCTCTCTTTATCTCTTCTCATTTATTCTTCAAATATGATTTTGTTTAAAGATATTGTATGCCTATATAAGGTAAATTTGTGGTAAATACTTGCTCTAGTGATCAGCTTTAAAGCTGTGATTTTAAAGATTACAGGTTCGAGTCCAAACTAGGGCGGGGTGAGATAAGGTTTTCTTTTATTATTATCGTAAGCCTATATGGGGCAAATTTTTATAAAACAATGATTTTGCTTAAGGGGAAAGAAGTTCTTTTATGCCTTTTCTTCTTCATACTTTATCTATTTTACATATTTTGATATATTATGTTCTCATGTGTTTTGCCTTTACTATGCACTTGCTATCTTCAGATCAGGGTTGTCCTTGGGGCTAGACCCGTTTATCGGGCGTGCCGGGTTGGATTCGGGCTTGATTTTATCGGGTTTTTGATTAAAAGCATCAACTCAAGTCCGGTCTGGCCCACACTTTAAAACTTCTGGTTCGGGTCGGGCTCGGGTCGGTCTTATGAGGTCATTTTCAAGCCCGGCCCAAGGTCCGTAGATAATTTTTCAATAATTTTTTTGTGAATTTTTAAAAAATAAATTGACAAAATTATGTATAACAACATTATTTATTTGAAGTTCTTAATATATTATACAACTTATTGTATATAAATTTGAAAATTCATTAGTATAAAATATAAAAGTTAAAAATAATTATTTAATACAATTATAATATATATAAAAAAATTAAATTATTATTCGTCGGGCCGAGCTCGGGCTGGACTCGAGTATTTATACAAAAACCAAGTCCGGCCCATAAAATTTCGTCCTTTAACGGGCTCGGACTCGGACTCGGGCCGGACTTAATAATAAAATAGGTGTCCAAGCCCGGCTCATAGGACCGGGTAGCCCGGCTCTCGAACAAGTCTACTTGGGGCGGGGTAATAGAAGCGACGGCCGGGGTCCAACGGAAAAATGGGCCCATTTTTAGTGGTTATTAAATTATTTTTACTAAATTAGAGTTTAAATTAATTAAATACTTCTTTTATATAAAAACAGTAAATAAAATACTATTATTGAATTAAAGACATATGTCAGCTTAGTTTGAATTATTAAATGATAAAGTATAAATTATTGGATTAAACACTAATCTCATTAACTTTTCTTATCTCCATTATCACCATCATCATCTCTTAACATTTAGGGTGCGTTTGGTTAGGTGGTTTTAGAAAGGGGAAAGAGAATCAAAATATTTGATTCCCTTTATTATTGTTTGTTTGGACAAAAGAATCAAATTCATTACCCATTATGGATAATGAGATTACCCCTTCAAGGTCTTTCCATTCCCCACTCCATTAGGTGTATTAGCATTCCCTTTCTTTATCTTTCTTCAATACCTATCTTATAATTAAATAATAATAATAATAATTATTATTATAAATGTATAAAATAATAATAAATATTATTATAATATTATTATATATTATAATTAATAATAATAATAATAAATGATATTATTATAATATATAACCAATAATAAAATATAAAAATATTTATTACTTATTTTTTTATGTCTTGGTAATATGAAATATATATAGTATTTAATAATAATATTTATTTAATAATAATAAGAATGTATAATTATTATTATTAAATAATATTTAAATAATAATTTATTATTTATTTAAGTAATATTTTATAATATTATTTATTAACAAAATTTTTTCAGGTAATATTAATTTAATAATATATTAAATAATAATAAATATTATTATTTTATTAATACATATTATTAATATTAATATTATTTTTATAATTATTATAAATATAATATAAATATTGATTAATTAATAATAATAAATAATAAACTATATTTTTAGTTATTATAATTAATTCATTAAAATTATATATAATTATTGTTATTGAACTATAATTAAATAATTGATTTTTCTTAATTTAAAAAATAATAGATGAAATCATGAACAATTTCATTCCCTTTCTTGATCATATCAAACACATAACCCAATCAAAGGGAATTGCATTCTTTCCCTACGTTTCCCTTTCTTGATTCCATTTCCCTTTCCTAAACTAAACGCTCCCTTATTTCTTTTCAAATTTTCTTTAGTCTATTCAACTTCTAAACTTGAAAATTGAAGTTCAAGTGCATTAATCTTCCTTACTATACTGTTATCAATCTCCAAATTTCATACTTATTGAATCCCTTTAGTACTTATAAATAATTATTTATTTCCTCTTTCAACCACATATATTGAAAAAAAATAGTTAGAGCATATTGATGTAGACATTTTATTAGTAATTTTACAGCTAGGAACACTCATAGACATCATTTTATTTGATCTATGATAAATCTTTAGTTATAATATTATCTTCTACTTTATAATGTGAAATTTAATATTTTTATTTTATCTCTTATTAAATGTAGTAGTAGAAGTTCAATGCCATATATTTCGTTTTTAAATTTTTACTCATTAATAGGACCCCAATTTTTATCTCGCCTATAGGCCCCGAAGAAGGTAGGAACGAGCCTGCTTCAATTGTGGATCCAATGCTATATAACACGACTTTGATAGCTTTTCCATTGGATCCTGTTGAAAAAACTAGTATTTTTAAGCAGTGACAGAGCCAGAACTTGACAACACGGGCGGTGAACTATTACAAGAAAAAAGTTTCTAGCGGACAAATTTTTTAACAAAATCTATTAATATTTATGTATATATCTATATAATCAAAAATACATACACAAATAAAAAGTAACCTCGTACGAGTATCCATTTTCTGAAAATGTTAGCAAAATAAAATATAACTCAATTTCATAATCAATCAACAACTTTGTTGAAATCAATTGAATTGGCCTAGTTATTTTTATATTAGCCTAGTTATTTTTATGCTAGTCTAGCTTAGCCCCAAATCAAAATAACAACTCTATAATAGTGTAAAATTTACAGAAATTCTACTTGGACAGTAAAAAGAAAGAAAAGTCACATCCATCACTTTCATACGACAACATTTAAACACAAGGGCTCAATAATAGTGAGGAATTCGTAAGTCAATGAAGATACAATTTCTACATGACTCTAAATCGTTGATAACAATCCTTAGTGTAAATGTATTTAGTTATATGGTGAAAAGAAATAATTTTTCATTAAGAACATGGATTTGCTCTTTAGAAACTCAAAATGATTTCTTCCCCGATTGATAACTTGATCAGTAACTCGAAAAATACAAGTTCAGAGGACAATCCATCATTCAACAATTGCATTGAAAAACCGTAAGAAAATGTAGCTCAAGAACTGCTCTTTTGCATAATGTAGGATCCTCTATACTGGAAATGCTATTTCATAATGCACAAACTGTTAACAACAGGCTAATACCCACAAGCCAGCAAGAAATGAAGAATGCATTGATCAATTGAGATGTGCAAATGTATAAATGCAAATAAAATAATCTGATTTTGGCAAAAATCATCCAAGTCTATACAATGCACCGTTGTCAATATGACAATACCAAATCTTATCCTCCAAAATCAACAATTAGTGCTACGACAAAAATGGACTGCTCCTACAAACATACCAAATAAAAAATAAAATAATTGCAATTTGCACCTATTTGGTCATTTTTAACACACAACTAACTTACATTACTTACCGGTGGGGCACTAATTATAATTTACAAAACCACAAACAGAGCCACAGAGGAAAAAGGAAGAAGATTACTTACCGTATTTTGAAGCTTCCGCCGCCACCGACGACCGATCGCGGAGGAGAGACGTTTCGAGAAATTGGATTGACCGGTCAAATTCGTTTGGGTTTGGTGAGTGAGCAAATCGACCAAATGTTAGAGACAGAAAAAAATTTAACCTAATTCATAGACCAAACCACGTCGTTTGGAATTATTAGGGTTGAAAAATTAGAAAGTAACATATAGGAGATGAACATCAGAATTTATGGAGTTTTTGTAGGGGGCGGCACTTGAAGAAATCACAGAAGAAGAAGGCACAGGAGCAACGTATACATGTAGGTGGGTATATAATCTCCGGCCAAGGGGGTGGGCAGCCGACCACCGCCGCTACCCCTGGCTCCGCCTTTATTTTTAAGTTACTTTTAAAAGAACATTATCCTAGTTTTTAACACTTAAATTTTTAATTTTATAATAAAATTTTTCATATGGACTTACTAGGTTATGAGAGAGACTAAGAGGGCAATCACGGACATGAGAGAAATGGCCAACAACTATTTCTAGTACAAATTGGTGGATTTCCACCCCCTCCCTAAGTGATGGGCATGCCGGTCTTCGACACTTGTCTTATCATAAAGTCCGACCCGACGAATAAAAAATATATTTATTTTAATATTTTATATTATATTGAATTATTTTTATAGATTTTCATATTCTAACCTGTCAAAATTTTAATTATTTATAAAAGAATTTTACTAAAAAATGTAATGGTATATACAATTTAGACATTCTTATGTAAAAATTGTAATTTTTTTAATTTAGTTTATAAAATATTAAAAGAAAAAATTATTCATTGACCATGGGCCAGGCTTGGAATGACTTAGTAAGTCCGGCTAGAGCCCGAGCCCTAAGTTCTAAATCCTGGGCTTGGATTGATAAGTTTGGCCCGAGCCCGAAGTTCTAAATCATGAACTTGAGCCGGGCTTGAATTGATATTTTTAATAAAAGGCTCGACAAGTTTCGCCCGAGCCCGGCTTGCCTGAGGAACAAGTCTAGTGATGGGACTATGCTCAGAATTTTTTTATTATTTTATTAAATTCATCAGAATCAGCTTCAGAACAGCACCGACAATTTGCTTCTGGCGCTACTTCTTATTATCTGCTTAAAGAGTCATCGTTTGCTGCTTCTTAGGAACACAAACAGCCCCTACACTTCATCTTTCAATTCCAGCTTCTGAGCAATTTAGTGACCACCTGTTCTACGACTCTTAAGCAAGATCGGTCTGAATCTGCAAAATTAGTGGTGCTATGAAGTATGTTGGTGTTTGTATAATTTTGATCTCCAATGGCACGAGGTGGAACTAAAAAATACAGGATGCAAAATCGTATTATTTTATGTTTTTCTCTTGTTCGTGTAATAAAATTTTTTCCATCTTTCTCGTCTGGTGAGATTATATTACTATGAGTTTGGTGTAAAGTTTTGTTTGATTTGTCCAATGATGTATGCAATTTTTTGAGATATATGATATCGTTTCTTCTAATACAATCAGTTATCCTGCCTAAAATAAATCCTCACGCTTTTGAACCTATGTGAGTGCTTTTCCACTACTATTAATTAGTTTGTTGAACCATATTTCTTTATTATATGATTAAAACTTGAAGCCTATGTTTGAAAAGCTTTTTTTTAGAGAATTTAATTCAATTGAATTTGTTTTGTCAAATTTTTTTATTTGAAAATAAAAAAATATTAATAGAATTTAAATCATGTAAAATTTGAATTATTGTGAATGTGTAGAATAGAAATTTTACCAAAAGTTGCATAATTGTGATGGAAGTCATTTGAGCTAAGCTTTTGGATATTACTTTTATAATATTATCCTTCACATGAGTGAACGACATATGGCTAAACTATCATAATTTCATAAAAACCATGACAAAACTTTTTTAAATCCCTATAATTTTAGTCAATCAAAAACATCATAAACTATCAAATTTTTTTAAAAATCTTGAAAAAATTCATTTAAGTCCCTATAACTTTTATTATAGAAAGAAAATAAATTTGGTGCATGAAATTTTTAGAAAATATTTATGGAAGGGCCCGAAAATGTGAAAATACGTTTCAGAGCGGTTTCGTAAAAATTCGAAAAATCCCAAAAAATTATGAAATGTCTGAAAAATAAAGAAAATAAATTTGGTCCAAGAATTTATCAGAAAATGTTCATGGAAGGGCCCAAAAATGTGAAAATACGTTTTGGTGCCCGGTTTCGTAAAAAATCAAAAACTCCCCAAAAATTATGAAATGTCCGAAAAATAAAGAAAATAAAATCAAGGATTTTTTAGAAAATATTTCTGGAAGGGCCCGAAAATGTGAAAATACGTTTCGGTGCCCGGTTTCGTAAAAAATCAAAATATCCCAAAAAATTATGAAATGTCCAAAAAATAAAGAAAATAAATTCGGTGCAAGAAATTTTCAGAAAATATTTCTAAAAAAATGTGAAAATACATTTTGAGGCCCGATTTCGTAAAAAATAAAAAAATCCCAAAAAATTATGAAATATCCAGAAAATAAAGAAAATAATCGGTGAAAGAATTTTTCAAAAAATATTTCTGGAAGGGCCTATAAATGTGAAAATACGTTTCGGGGCTCGGTGTTATAAAAAATTAAAAAATCCCAAAAAAATATGAAATGTACGAAAAATAAAGAAATAAATTTGGTGCAAGAATTTTTTAAAAAATATTTATGGAAGGGCCCAAAAATGTGAAAATAAGTTTTGGGGCCCGGTTTCGTAAGAAGTTGAAAACTCCCAAAAATTATGAAATGTCCGGAAAATAAAGAAATTAAATTTAGTTCAAGAATTTTTCAGAAAATGTTTATGAAAGGGCCTGAAAATGTGAAAATACATTTTGGGGCCCGGTTTCGTAAGAAATTAAAAACTCTCAAAAAAATAATAAACTGTACGGAAAATAAAGAAAATAAATTCGGTGCAAGAATTTTTCAAAAAATGTGAGCTTTTTAAGTATACCCTAAAGGAGGAAGAAGATCATTTTGCAATTGGAAAATTATTTAGGAATTTTTTATTATTTTTTTTACAAATTATTGAATTTTTTTAATTTTTAACTCAATTGGAAGTCAGCCACGCGCCCCATTGGTCAAAGCAAGACACCTCAGCTGTCACAGAGGACTTAGGTAGCACGAAGGATCACTTTTTACAAGTTTGGGTACTTCGGAGGTGTACTTGAAAGTTGAGGGTATATGAGGTAAAAATGTTCAACTTGAAGGGTATTAAAGAGCATTCAACCTTCAATTAAATATTTAAGAAAACTTGTTGGAGAAGAAAGATAATTTTGGAAACAACTTCGAATAAATTCTTTGAAAATCAATTGAATTCTTTTATATACAAGTTGTTTCCAAACAAAGAATTTAGAATGAGAAAATGAATTGAATTGAATTCTGTCAAAAATTCAATTCAAACCCACCCTAAATTTACCTTTCGGTGATTCAGATTTTAAAATTTTTGAGAGGGAAAAAAAGGATTTTCTCATTCAATGTGGAACCTCAGTTGCAATTGAAATTGGCAATTCATTCTTTACAAAAATAAATAAACATAAATTGGCTTCCTGTTTAGCTGCAACAACAATATCTAGGAAGTGGCATGGCATAATATCAATCCAAATGAGAGTTCAGTTTTTTTTGGTAATACAAAGAAAGTTAAAGACAGCAGAAAAAAACAAAAACTAGCTAAGGACTTGGGTATAACACCATCTCGTCCCAGCAGTACCAGCATAGTCAGCTTCATGCAAATTCAAAATGATTGGAGGAGGCTCAGTTAAAACCTTCACTCCAAGGGGTTCCTGGATCGCCAAATTCGCCAGCATGTCTGCACAAGTGTTACCTTCTCTAAAGACACGTGCCACCTTGACATTTGCTAACCTCCCCATGCATTGTCTGATACTGAATAAAATATTGAACAGAGGATGCTCTGCAGGCAGTGAATTCAAATCATTTAAAAGCTTCACAATCCAGGGAGTCCGATTCAAGGATAACACATGAAAATCCCCTATCAATTGCAAGTTGGAGACCTGAAAGAGATGCCCAAGCTTCAGCCATGAAGGAGTTGCCTTTGCCAATGTTATGTAGGAATCCGACCAGCCATTTGCCACTATGATCGCGAACAATTCCCCCTGCTCCAATCTTACCAGTGTGTTGATCACAAGATTTGTCCACTTTTACCTTCACCCATTCTGTTGGAGGTTTTTTCCAATTGACAAAAATTTCTTCAGCTTGTTGAGCGATATTCGGATAGTGGCAAGACCAGCTTAACCTATTACCCTCCACAAGAGCTTTAATTACCCCAATTCTATTTATTGGAGTTTGAAAACTGACTTGGAAAATCTTGCCGTTTCTCCACTTCCAAAGCCATCAGCAAATTATACAAAAAAATATGGTTCCAGTGGTAGTTCCATATGCCACAGTCAGTGCATTTCATATTTAGTCTCTACCATTCTTCTTCAGCTAAAGAAAAAAATTCAGACATAACATTGTTGACCCCCAGTTGTCTCCAAATTTCTGCAGAGGAGGGACAGTCACGAAGAAAATGAAGAACGGATTCGGCGTGGTACAGACATGAGCTGCAGTTGGTGTACTCTATTAAATGTCTTCTTTGCCTTTTAAGGTTAGTTAGGATTTTCCCCTGACATGCAAGCCAGATAAAAATTTGGATTATGAGGGGAATTTTCAGCTTCCAAACATGATCAAGAGTTGGTTATGTCAACATTTTGGGGGTTTAAGATATCATTTGGTCTGCAGATTTAGTAGTGAATATTCCTGAGGGTGATTTGTACCAGATTAGGGAGTCCGCTTTTGTAGTATTCACATTGAGTTTAGTAGCAGCTAGATTCAAGAGAATTTCATGTGGCAAGATAACCTCCAATGCATTCCAGTCCCAACTGCCATTTGAAGTTACATACTCCTTCACTTTCCTATCTACGTGGTCCAAAATCATCTCTATTAGTTCTTCAAGGGCTTATCTAACAACCAAGTATCTTTCCAAAAGTGAATACAAGCCCCATCCCGAGGAGACCAAGCAATCCCCTTCTTGAAGGCCAGTAAGACTTCAAGCATGCTTCTCCAAAGGTGAGATTTCCTAGATGAGGATGTTGTCAAGTTAAACAGATATGTTTGATTACAGTATTTACCGCACAACACTTGTACCCATAACGCCTTTGGTTCTTTAATCATAATCTAAAGAAGCTTCATAATTAGGGCTTGGTTATGCTCTTTGCTTGGATGAATCCCTATTCCACCCTCCTTTCTCGATTTGCATATTCGATCCCAATGGACTAGGTGTATCTTTTTTTGCCTATTGCTATTTCCCCATAAGAATGAACGGTTTGCTTTATCAATAACATCCAGTGTGGTTGATGGCAGAAGATTAGTTTGCATTGTGTGGTTGGGTATACTGTTGGTTACTGATTTGATTAGAGTCGCCCGACCGGCCAAAGACAAGCACGAAGCTTTCCAAACTGACAATCTATTCTCAATCTTTTCAGTCAAATTAGTGAAGGTCCCTTTATTCACTTTTCCATCGAGCAAAGGTACCCTCAAATACTTGCCAAGGCATGAAGTTAAAGGAATACCGCATTGTTGACTTAATGATCGAGCAAGCAAACCCTGGACATTTTTAGAAATGCACAACCTAGATTTTGAAAAGCTGATTTGATGGCCTGACATGGAACAAAACTTTCCTGGCATGAGGCCATAATATCTATTTGGCTTGTTGAGGCTTCACTAAAAAGCATCAAGTCATCTGTAAAGAACAAGTGTGAGATGGTAGGGCTATTGTTGGAACACTTAATACCCTTCCAAAGGCCAGCTTCTACGTTTGATTGTATCAAATGCCCTAATCGCTCCATACACAGTACAAACAGGTAGGGGGATAAGGGGTCCCCCTGCCTAATCCCTTTGGATGGTTTGAAGCTATCTGTCATGCTTCCATTAAAATGAATTTGCATTGACACCGATGAGATGCATCGGTAGACAATATCCACCCATTGAGGTGGTATACCAATGCCCTTAAGCGTATCCATAAAAAAATCCCATCGTAGGCGGTCGTAGGCCTTCTCTAAATCCACCTTAATCGCTACCAAACCCTTCTTTCCTTTTCTAATTCTCATCGTGTGTACAATTTCCTAGCAAATAATTATATTGTCATCAATTTGTCAGCCCAAAATGAAACTATATTGATTTGATTTAACAAGGTGTGGTAGCATCGACTGGACTTTGTTAGCAATGATCTTAGTAATGGTTTTGTACACCACTGAGCATAAGCTAATCGGTCTGAATTGCGTAATGTTAATTGGGTTGCTGATCTTCGGAATGAGAACTAAAAGGGTTTTATTTATGCTGGTCAAGTCTGTCTTACTCGTAAATGAGTTCACAATAAAGCTAGTTAACCCATCTTTTACAACATCTCGGTGCTTTTGGAAGAAACCAACCAGAAAGCCATCAATACCTCGGGCCTTGAGTGCCCCCATTCCAAATATCGCCTTTCAAATATCCTGCCTCGTCACTTAGCTAAAGGTAGACTAAATTAAGCTAGACTCCAATGTAGGGAAGTGAGTTGTGATACTAAGAGCTATAGCCAGTCTATCTTTTTCTAGAAAAAAGATTCTTGACATACTTACAACCATCTCTTTTAACAGTGCTTGATCTTCCACCCACTCCCCTTCCAAATCTAGAAGTCTGTCAATTCTATTTCTTTTTCGGCGCATCATTGTAGACAAGTGAAAATTTTTTATATTCTGATCTCCATTTGTAAGCCATTTTCTTCTTGATTTCTAAAACTAGAATAACTCCTCTTGTTTCAAGATATGTAGTAGCTCTAATCTCAGCTACTCTTCCAGTTTCGCTATGGAATGGGACCAACTTTGCTCCAACTCCCGGTTAGCCCCAACCAATCTTGCCATTATTTACTTCTTTCAATGAATGGTATGCCCAAAGACCTCACGGTTCCAAGTTATTACCTCCTTTTTAAAATTTTCTACTGCTCGGAGATAATTGGACTGAGGTGACCAATTATCTTTAGCCAGCACTCTAAATCCCTGGTGAGATTCCCATGCAATTTCATATCTAAATGGTCTTCTTGAATTATCATACTGAGGGCCATCTAATCAGAGAAGGACCGGACATTGATCTGAATGTCGGAACTAAAGATTGGTAACCGTTGCATTAGGGAAAGCGCTTCTGCCCATTGTATTAGTATATATTCTATCCAACCGAACTTGCAACCTATTTCTTCTCTAGGTAAATCTATTGCCTGATGCCCCCATATCAATGAGACCAACCATGCTGATCAGGTTACAGTGATTGGAACATCTACGAATGTAATATTGCGATCCACCTATCTGGTCCGATAAACTAGCTATATCATTGTAATCTCCTGCTACAAACCAAGCTGTATTGTTGCCCACCTGCTAGGAGTTAATTGAATCCCACATACTGTTCCTGAAGGGAGCCAATGTACTAGCATAAATAAGAGTCATGAGACATTGAAATTTACCCGATATCCAGACCCCAAAATGTAAAAAGTATCTATCAACTATCAGAATGTCTATCTGAACAAAATTTTCTTTCTAAAAGAGCCGTATTCCCCCAGATAGGGCAGTCGGCTCAATACAATGAAACTTTCATCCCCTAATTTTTTCAGCAAATTCCATTGCTCTAACTAAACCTACTTTGGTTTCAAGTATACCAAACATTTTTAATCTATGGGTATTAACCAAATTTTCCACATGGAGAAAGCTTTGATGACTACCACATCCCCTAATATTCCAAAACATGTAATTCATAAAAACAATAAAAAGAGATAAAGAACCTTTAAGCAGCTGCTTATAGATCTGACTCTTGGTCATTCCTCTTTGCCACAACATTTGCCTTCAATTTCCCCTCACTTTTATCTTTCTTAGTCGATTTCCCCATAATTATGTCTGGTGGTATTGGAGGTGGTATATTCTCTGGACCTGAAGCTTTTGATCTGCCACTAATACCAACAACCTACACCTGGTGATCGCAATTATCATCTGCCATATTTACAAAAGAAGGAGATAGGTCTCTTGGGCGCAGAATGGTAATTTGATTTTTCGAGCTTAACTTCGGGGTGCTCTGAATCTCAGTCACTTTCATTGAATTGGGAAGAGGAGAAGACGTGTCTGTAGGAAAAAGGCCTTCTTTTAGCACCAGGCTTGGGTTGTGGAGGCTTGTAATTACAAATGGGTTTTGGATCATTAATATGAGATGGAATTTGCTTAGGAGATGGTAAGATAACAAGCCCAACTTTATTTATTCCTTCTTTTGTCACCACCATACCAACGGGCTCACTTGGGCTAGTTTTAAGCCCCAAATCTCCTTTATCCATTTTTGTCCTTTCTCCCTTAGCCTTTAGGTCCTCTTCAACCCTTAGCAAATCAAATCTGCTCCCTTTTCTAGCTGCTTCAGACCTACCACCTATCCCTTCACTCTCTCTACCTGCTCCTCCTACTTTCCTCGAGCCACTCCCTGAAATCGCCGGTGAGGATGAATCTGCCAGAACCTTCGCCGGAAAAGGGGCTCTCCATCGCCCATTTCTTTTTTCCACCATCCATGGTTCGAACTCTTCTAAAACCTCCGATATAGCTAAGGATTGAATATCTGGTAATGAACCCTCACCATTCTTTACTTCTTCTTCCTTTTGGGCTTTTTCATTTGTCAAGCATTGATCTTTATTATGCCCGTATAGACCACACTCAAAGCAAATGTTGTGTATTCCTTCATACTCAATTCTATACACCCTGTTCTTAATCTTGTACTTGGCCAACAATGTCTTGCTCAAGTCTATCTCTATGCACACTTTGGCATATTTTCCTCTACTGGCACTTGGAGTGGTTTTATCCACATACATTACTTTTCCAACTAAGGACTCGAGCTTCATAAATGCAGAGACGCTGTAGTACTCAATCAGGATTCCTGAAAAATGGACCCAGGCCATAATTTTAGATACTTTGACATTATAAGGATTGAAGAATGGGTGCCACTTTGACACGGAGATTAGGTGATCTGCTACCATCCACAGTCACCCTTGCAGAGCAGCTAAGAAGTCCTCCTTTATCGAGAATCTGGCTAAATAAAAGTCATTAGTGAGGTCTATGAGTTCCATTGTTCCTTTCCTTTGCCAATATTTATAGAGCTTAAAGGCCAAGAAATTGAAACCAACCCTTTTCCCTAAAACCTTGCATATTATTGAGAATTGCTAAGGTTTCTAGAAGGCTGATTTTTTCGTAGCTGAGAATTGAACTCTCGGACACCTATCATCGTCTTTCCCCTCGTCTTTACTGTCGGAAGTAGCAATGAAATCTTCCTCTGAGTTGTAATCATTTTAAGCTGGCTGGGATTTCTCTGACATAGTCTCATCCTCATCTTGTGCATTATCGCATAATACATCCTTGTAGGGTGAGTTTTTCCTAACTGGTGATTCATATTTTTGGTGAACATTTTCAATATCAGCATTCTCGTTTGGATTTGCTAACCCATCAGCCTTTTTAATTTTCTCGTTACTGCGTTCCAATTGATCACATTCCTCCCCTGATAGTTGAAGAGAGTTTTCCATTTTCTTTGTAGGGCTGAGACGATTGACGTCAATCAAATGAGAGTTTAGTTAGCTATAGCCTATAGATGTACTATTTCTCAGCAACAATATGGACCAAAACAAATTTTTAAGCCCATGCTAGTGAATAAAGTATCGGTCTATAGATCTACGCTCTTATGCAATATCTTCTTAGACCCATCTTATATTAAAATAAAGCTCCATATTAGAAATGTTGTGGCTTGTGTAGATCTACTTTGGTGGAAATTTATACTTTAATTACTATATATTTAAGGAAAAATGTTTTTTTAATTAAAGGTAGAGGTCGGAGAATCGGACTTGTTTTATTAAATAAAAGAGACAAAGATAGCAAAAAATAATAAATGTCAAACAACCATTATGGCAGTAAAAAGGTACTATCAACTAAGGAGAAAACTTTAGTGGAGATTTGCGCTCCCGATTTTCGGGCGAATTTTGACGTCCCGCCCCTTTACTAGGCTGCCCCCTTCCTCTATTAGCTCCACCTTGCATTTTAGCACCTCTTTTACCACTCTAAACCTGCCATGGTTCTTCATAGACAATTGGTGTAGAAGCTGAAACTGTCCTAGAAGTTAGTCCCTGTGAGGGTCTGAATAAGGTCAGAGGGTGGTGAATGACCCTTTTTTATGGAATTCACAGACTTTAGAAAATCTTAGTGTAGCGTGTTTGATTGTGTTCCAGATGATGGATTCGGATAATGCAAATACGAAATATAATGCAAAAGTAAAGAGTAAGAAAATCAAACATAGATTTTTATCCTAGTTTGACCCCGCCTACTCCAGTCCCCAGAGTTTCCTACCTCCGAGCTTTTATACTAGTGGATTCCTTTCCAACTGGCAGGAATCAACCCTCACAATTTATCTCCGGATGGTGCCCCCTTCCGGATGTAGGATATACCACTAAAAGCACCAACTCCTAGCTGAGTCCTTTTGTCTTTAGTAGGATATACCACTTAGATTTCTACATAAACCTAAGCTGAGTCCTATAGGGAGATCCCACTCAAAGCACTAACTTCAAACTATATCCCAATCTCACTACTCACCCAAGTAGGAGATCTTTTACACTTTGGTTTTCTTAAAGATTTTGGTTTTGGACTTCCTTAAGTTTATAACTTAGGAATCCTTACAAACAAATTTGGAATTGTTTGATTCTTGGAGGGATACGTTATCTTATTGAATTAGCAAGTTGTTTTGTTAATGCTTTCTTGAAATCAACCAACACATTCTCAACTTGTCAAGCATCCCTTTTATAGGCTTCCATCATAAATGTAGCCCTTGTGGGTTGTTGAACTTGAATTAAATCTTCACCGTTGATAAGGTAATATGTGGAGCTTCCAGAACCGTTGATCAATCTGTATTGAGGCTGAAAAGTTGCCAGTGATCGTTTTCTTTGTATTTTAGTGATTCACCAACTTTTATGCTAATAGTTCGAAATGTGTGTATCAGGCCCCTTTCTTATTGGTCTATGTGAAAAAGGTTGTTCCATTTTTCTCTTTCCTATGTCAATCTTTCTATCCTTTTCTGAAAAGTATGCTAGCTATCTTTTATCTTGCATATGGGGAAAGGATCTTTGACTTGTAGACCAAAAAGATGGAGGAAAAATAAACTTTTCCCTTTTTCTTTATAACTATGTCTTCCAGATGACTTTTTCTCTTGATATCCGGATGCTATTCAATCAGTATTCCTCCAGATGATGTTTGTTTCCTTTCCAAACTCTAATCTGATGCTTTCTTTCATGCTTAGGTAATTGCCTTCACTTTAATAATTATCTTGGACTTTGGATGTTTTGGTCATATATCTGGATATAGTGACTTAGATCTTTTTGTACTTAGGTATTTTGTTTACTTCAAACCTAATCCAGATAATTTGTTGTTCCGGATCATTGTTTCCAAAAATCTCCCCCATTTGATAGAAACAAAAACCTAAGTCATTTAAGCATAAGGAAAGAGGTTTTATGATCTAAGTATGATTCTTGATACTTAGTCATTTACAATTCTTACTCCCCCATAATTTTAGCATCCCTAACTACCCCAACATTTTTCAATTATAGCTTCTAAGGTTTTTGTAGTACAATTTCAGATTGTACTTTAGAAGCAATTTTTGTAATAATTTTTTCACAATATATACTTCTGCTGTTAACAATAGTTAACATCAATAAAGTTTTGGATTACATGTTACAGAAATACATAAGTGAAAAATAACTCTAGCAATTATAATTATTACATAGCTATTTCTATTACAATTTATTTCTTTTCGGATGCTTCTCCTGTCTTTTCCTTGCCTTTTCTCCTCTCCCCTTTTTCAGTTTCAGCTTTATCTTTCCCTTTTTTACTCTCCCCTTTTTGTTTGCATCAACTTGGGGGTCTATAACCATATAGGTCGTGTCATCCCAGCTCTCCTTCCATGCCTTTGAGTATATGAAATAATCCAGATTTCCATGTCTTCTACACTTGATGATAGTGTCAACTATGGCTGGAGTTAGATGCAGGGGTTGGAAGACTTTCCGGAGTTGGGTATATGATTTTATGATGTATAGGTGCATAGTTAGAGCATGTTCACGATCCTTTTCATCAAAGTAGGGGAAGAGCGCCTTCAGGAGGGTAGCTATACCTTTATGTCCGAAAAAGCCTGTGTCCCTAATGTGTTGGATAAGATCCTGAAGTACTGGGAGTAAGTGGCTTTCTGGAATTGACGGTGAGGATGAGGATCCAGAGATGGACAGGTTGGACAAGCTGGATTGCACTTTCTATTATTCTTTGCCCATATCTCTACTGTAGTTATGAATGCTTGTATTGACAGTTGTGAGATCTTTGTGAAATGCATCCTTTAGATTATTAATGACTGTGTCCTATCTATTCAGTTAGCCTGCAAACTCCGTTCTAATGTCTTGCATCTATTTAGAAAGGGGTTTGGGCATTACTTTATAAATGAATTTGGTTAGCTTGTCTAATGTATCTTGTTGCTTTTCATTGAGGCATATGATGTAAGAATTTACATCCTTCTCAGCCATAAATTTTGACAAGGTTTCAAACTTGGAATCCAGATACACATTGATCTCTGTTGTCAAGTCAGAAGAGGAGGAGGTGATTTCATCCATTATGGTTATGCAATTATTGGTAGCCCGAGTGTTGGTTTGATCGGCAGAACGATTTGCTTCTGCAACACTTGTTTTTAGCTTATTAAGTACTAGAGTGATCTTGGCAAAGGAAACTTCTGCTACCATTTCAATAGTGGGGAAGTCCTCTTCTTTCTTCTCAATCTTCCACTTCCCTTGATCTCCCCAATATCAGACCACCAATCTGGCAAATGAGATTTTTCCTGTAAAAGTTTCTCTATGGATTTCGGTGTTCCAATCACCTCCCGGAGTGACTTAGAGATGTTATCTTCCCTATGTCCTTAAATGGTGGCTTCTTCTATCAGTCTGAGAGCCACTCTCAGTTTTTCACGCCTAGTTGGCTGGGGATTTACAATTCTGGGTTTTTACAGATCACCGGAAGAGGAGGTTGAGGTTTCTCCGGTACTTGAACTGCTCATAGATTATTTAAGGCTAGAGGATTCCTCCTTATTCTAATCTTCTTCATTTTCTTCTTCTTCCACTTCATCCGACCTTTCCCCCGAACTGGCCTCGCCCTTTGAATCCACTTTAGAAGCGTTTTTATCGGATCTCAGACCTAATCCCTCCTCCAAAATGAATTACTCTGGGTTGGACTCTGGTTCCTTAGATGCATCTTGAGCATATGTATCCAAGTTGTCCTTTGGCACATCTATTTCCTTAGATAACAGAACATTAATATATTCAGAATTATGAGTAAGAAGTACCTTAACGGTTGGTATGTCTGGGATTTCTACTTCATTCACTCCTTCATCCACCTCCATAACCCCCGAAAGACTTAAAATGTCCTCATTCTTCTCTTCAGGTGCCTTTCAGGACTTTTAACCACTTTCTAAGAGTGTTGGTAGTGTCCTCAACACCCTCTTCATATGCCTTTTTAGGGCTTTCTTCATTGATGGTCTCAACTTTCGGATTGAGAAGATTTTCTAAAAGTGGTCCAGTTCTAGGCTTGAAGATAAATAGGTCTGCTTCTGGATTCTGGACAATAGTTTCCAGGTTTGTTGGAGTAACGAGAATAGTTTAGGCACCAAAAGAGCCTCGGGGTCCTTCCGTTGTGAGCTTATTTATCCTGTTATTATCCTTGATGGCCTCATTTATTACTTCATACTGAGGATCATCTGGAGTGACTTCCTCAGTAGATCCAGGCACATGTTTGCCTTTGGTTTTTCTGGCCTTAGCCAATTCAGCTTCTTCAGCCCTCTTTATAGCGTCCTCATCTATAACAATTTTGACTGGCTTCTTTGCTTTACTTTTTTAAGCTTTCATAGCCTCATCAAAAGTACAACCCTTTTTTGTAAACTGCCTCCTCTTTGGTTCTGAAGCTTCATCCCCTGTTTCCTTATTTTCTTCTAGAGTTTCCACATTCCTCCCCTTCTTAGCTGCTGCCTTTATCAGCCTCCCCCTTGGCTTAGGCTTCTCAGGGCTTTTATTCAACAGTTGAGTGAGGGTTTGGGCATCCTCATCATCTTTATCAACTGGAATAAGAGCCAGTTGTTTTGGTGCTTTAGGTTTGGTAGTTATAGCCTTCTTCGGAGCAGGGGCTTCTTCAACCAGATTCGCTGCCTTCTTGGCCCTGTCCTTTTTCCTATCCCTCTGTTTAATGGCCTTAAGCTTCATCCCAGGTTTCTCCATAGGTTAGCTTCTTGACATTTTTCTCCAGAATCTCTTTCCCCTAGATTGACTTAAATCCGGAGAAATTTATTTTATTTGCCAATAGGATTCTAGTGATCATAGCACCGTGGGAGTTCTTGTGGTGTCTGAGGAAGTGGATGATCAATACTAGCATGTTCACCTCTCTGCACTCTGCCTAGTGCTATAACACACAGTGTTGGAAGGAAGATAATATGGTTAAGGATCCCTTCCGGATGAGGACCAATTTGGCAAGGACATGTTGCAAGATCCCTGGAGCTTATTGTCAATAGGTGGGGAACTTATCTCCAAAGTACCTAGTAGGGAGCCACATCTGAGGATGATATTTCACCTTTAATTCATCTCCATCAGTTCTCATTTGAACTCTATCTTTCCTCATATTCAGATGTTTCTCAAAGAATTTTGATATAATTGTTATCTCCTTCCCCTGAACTTTGGTTCTGAGAGCATCATAGTAGGAGTGAGCTCTGAGATTGGTGTAGAACTTGCACACCAATTTTGGATAGGTTGGGCAATTGATCTTCAAGAAATTCCCTAAATGTTGATCCTCGATGAGTTTAGAGAATGGGTCTGTTTGAAAGAGGAAATTATCTCCAAAATAGTGTGAGCGGACGACTTTTTATGCGACGGCTGTGAAGTCAGGCCAGAGAACCAGTCTCCTAAAAATGAGGAGTGATGATGATTGTAAAAATGGTATAGCATATTTTAATGTTCAAAAGATACGAGATCGAAATCCCATACTTAAAATAGAGTCGCCACCCGGTTCAGCTCAACCGAGAAATTTTGGTACAATTTTCCCACCGGGTGGTAGACCATGCCTTAAATAGAGATTCTGAGTTCGGATGATGTTATCTATTTTACATTGGCCAAGTTAAAAGATTTCATTCTTTCTTAATCGGTTTTAATTCGCCCTATTTATTGTGTTTTCGGATTATATGTTGTTAGAGCGTTATTAAGAAATTAAAGCGATAAATAAATTATTACAGTCATCCAACAAATAAATGCTGAAATTAAAGAATAATTACATGGCTTTTCAAATCATATACATTTTTCTATACAATAAGTAAAATACCCGAAGGCCTAGCATTCATCTATCATAAATCTACCTGCACAAAACGGTTAGCACAAATGCGGCACATTGTACGAGATATATCACGTAGCATGCATAGTTAGTAAACAAAACAAGACCCGAATTAGCGTAAATATGGTATATTCATTTTATGATTAATGGAGCCCCGGTTGGACGGCTAAAAATGGGATTTCAGCGACGTTTGGGGGAAATTCCTTTATATTCATATTTTAGACTCAAAAATTATTTTAACCGGATTATTAGTGAAAATGGCACATGGTATGGGGTGAGGTCTATTTTCATATGGACCCTCTTCATTCCACTGTACATCCTAGCTTTGAAAATTAAACTAGGTCAGAAATAAAATGAAAACAAAATTGCTGTCTAGAACACCATATCGTCGGCGATTTGAATGAGGCCGTCGGCAGCATCACTGATGTCGCTGGCAATCTCACTTACACAGACATGCTGTATGACATTCTGGATACCATAAAGAAAGAGTCTTGCAAGAAAATAAGGCCGTTGGGGGTAAATGAGGCCACTGGCGGTATCAACGATGCCATCGACGACTTCAAATGCCTCTAGCGGCTTTAGTTTCTTGCAGCAGCCATTTTTGGCTGGAAAGCGACCAAAAACCCCAAAACTAAGCACAAATAGTAACTAAACACAATAAGCAAGTAAAATGAAAGCCAAAGAGCTATGAGACTCAGAATTTTTACCTCATGGCCGTGAATCTACCTCTTCGTGATCCAAATGACACCTCTGGGGAGCTCAAATGATGATTTGGGTTGTAAATGAGGATTTTGAGGCTTTGAATCCTATTGTAGTGTTTCTAAACCTAAAATCTTCCTAAAGATCAGAGAGTTTAGTTAAGAAAAACCAAGAAAAGATGGATTAAATCCCTTTTTCTTACCTTTTCTATACTTCATCCCACTAGAACTAGATAAAATTACTCAAAATCTCCTTAAGATTTCAAGTCTCAAGTGTGTAACCCTTATTTCTACTGGAAATGGTTGTTTATATAGGCTAAAATCTGGTGGACAATTTACTTTGATTAATTATCCAGCGGATATCGAGCAAAAAGCTAATAGCTGCAGAATCCATGTCAGCGGTGGCATGGGTGATACTGCTAGCGGTATCGCCGAGGCCGTTGGCGGCATCAGCTTCTGCCAGATCTGGAAAGTAACCAAAAAAAGGGAAAAAAGTAGAAAATCCGGCCAAAAGCGATTTCAGCGGGATATTTTGAATTATTAGGCTTTTGTTTGACTTTTTAAGGGTATTTTTGACTAAATTATTTTTTAGGTGTAAATCATCGATTTGAGCTACCACCGGACGCGTTATAAGACACGCCGAACTGAATTTTTCTGAAAATAAAATTCGTGGAGAATTTTATATTGGTAATAAAAATTCCAAAAAAGAATTTTTATCATGAGGAATAAAATCGGGAATACATTATCATCGTCTCGCGAGAGGGACTATAGAATCTCGTGCTCACGTGCTGCCCCTCGGGGGATCGCTACTGCCATATGTCAGTATGATCTCATAAAAGAGCAAGGGTTTAGAAAATGTATCTGACAGCTAGTGTGCTAGGTCCCAGGGATGATGATGGTGGTTGAACCCAAAGGATAATACGTGCGGAGACCATGCTGGAACCTTTAGTTGACGTTCGGTTTGCCCTTTGGTCGGGCTTAGGCTTTTAGGTTTGTCTTTTGTGCCTAGGGTGCCCCCGATAATCTCTTTCATCAAGTGAGGAATTGTTGTGAAGCAAGTGCTATTTGGTTAGCAGTAAGTGCCATTTGTTCGATCCTTGCCTCAGGAAGTCTCATATTAAGCGCGATATTGCTACAACAAGTGCCCCTTAGTGATCTTTGGTATCAAGTGCCTTCCATTTTGCAACAAGTGCTTTCTATTGTGCAGCAAGTGCCTTCTATTTGATCATTGCCTTAGTAAATCACACATCAAGCGTGAAATTGCTACATCAAGTGCCCTTCGGTGATCTCTGGTATCAAGTGCCTTCCATTTTGCAATAAGTTCTCTCTATTGTGCAGCAAGTGCCTTCTATTTGATCGTTGCCTTAGGAAATCTCACATTAAGTGTGAAATTGCTACATCAAGTGCCCTTCAGTGATCGGTGGTTTTTTGCCAAGTATTTGGATTTCCAGATGACTCAGGTTTTTTGCATGGGGTCCCCCCAGTTTTGCAGTAGGTTCTCTTTCATTTTGAAGCAAGTGCCTTCTGTTTCACATCAAGTGTGATTTGTTTTGCATCAATTGTCATTTGTAAATTGCATGAAGTGCCCCTGTATTAAGAATCAGAGAAAAATGAGTTATGTGAAGTATAAGTGATGTTTTTACTGCTTGATCAATTTTATGAAACAAAAATATTTTTGCCCCTTCGATCTACAGTGAAAAAAGAAGTATCAATTGTAAGTTGAGTTAAGATTTTCCAGGGGATCCGTAGGAGTTATTATGGAGGTTTGACGAGTTGTCTGAACCATCTTGAGCGTGACCTTTCATGTTTCTTTTTGATCGGAAGATGACCCCAAGCAGTTGGATGAAACTGTGCTCCTTCTAGGTGCCTCTTGTAGATCGGTGGATGTTTAGATTATTGGGAGGTTGATCCTGCTTGACATGCTTGGGGTTATGCCCCTAGCTTTCATGCCTCGATAATTTTCCTTTGGATATTCTGGGAAATAGAAAATGTAAGGGTATATGCATGACATGTATGCATTGCAGATGCATGATTGTGCAATCTTTCGTCTAGTCAGGCTGGATGGTCAAATGATGCTTTGATAGTGACTGGGCTTGTTTGTGTTACAGAAGTGAAATTCTGTTTGAGTCTATTTTGAGGTTCAATCTTTTGCGGGGAGCACGAACGATGTTTGTTTCTTTCCCAGTGATGGCGTACCTTTGTTGTTCTTGATTATTTTTATTTTGGTTCTAAATTTTGCATAGACTGCCCCTAGGAGTTTTCAATCTATCGAACCTTGTCTTAACTTTTGCCTGGACCGCCCTTTCAGGTCTTCAATCTAGCAGACATGTTTCTTGCATAGACCGTCCTTTTTGGATTTTCAGCCTATCTTCTTCTTTTTTTTCTTTTTCTTTTCTTCTTTTTTCTTTTATTTTTTCCTGGACCACCTTTTTCGAGTTTTCAATCCAGCAGGCTTATTTCCAACTTTTGGATAGACCTGGATGTTTTTAGTCTATTCAGATTTGTTTGTCTCTTTTTCTCTGTTGAATTGTTGTGCTCTTATACGGATGAGCTTTCAGTACCCTCCAGTATGTTTACTTGCAATGCTTTCACCATTTGGCTGCCAGGCATTCATACAATCACGAGCATAAAGATTTCAGTATGAAAGACACTTTCAGCGAATGAATTTAACCGAAGTACAAGATATTGGTAACCATTTCTATTAATCGAACTCCTGGTGTTAACCAGTCTTTACAGATTTTTAAGTTAACATCTTAGTGTTTTTCTCTTGAGCCCTAATTTTTCCTGGACCGCCTTTTTTGGGTTTTTGGTTCAGCGAGCAATTTTGTGAAGAGATACCTTAATTTTTACCCGGCTGATTTTCAGAATACCAACCAATTGGTGTCACCCTAATTTTTGCCCGATTGGTAAAGGATCGAAAGGCGGGTGATTTATTATATATATAATTTTTGTTGTGTCACTTTTCTGATTTATTTCTTTTATTTTAGATCTGATAACGTTATAGCCTATCCTAGTCGATTAGGTCGATGAACTCGCTTTTGCCCATGCTTAAGATCTTGATAGTTTCATTTATTGAGTACTTTCTTGATCGTACGGGGGCTTTATTCCGACTTTGATTGGCGATACCGTGAGAATTTGGTTTGTGGGAGTTTTGACGCTTATGAAGCGCCTTCCTGATTGGCTTGTTCGTCATTTTGACTGTTCTTTAAATGTTGTTTGTGCGGAGAAGGGTTATGCTCAATTGCACATCTCTCGATTAATTTTGAAGGTGTCCCCCTTGAAAACGACAAGGCATGTTGCGTCGAGCCAAGAGATGTTTATCTCATTTGATTCTAGAGTCCCCTTGAAATTGGATTTCATTATGTGAGGTCATGTTACGAGATATGTCGGATTGAGCCAAGATATGTTCCTTTATGAATTTGGCCATCTTCTCGATCCTTGGACTCGTGTAGGATTTGACTTTTGTCTTCTTTAAGAAGTATTGCACGACCATTTTGGTGAGCTTGTATCCAAGAGTTGATGATGGTTAAATCTTATTGATCGTATTCATCCTTCATGATAGGAACCGCCAAAGAGTAGAGAGACTGTGAAGTCCGATGGAAGGAAGGTGTTACACATTCTCGTGAACCTGTTGTTGATGGCGTCTTTTCGTCTTGGCGATGCAATTGCAATTTTGGTTGCGCAAGGTATAAACCACCTGCTGAATCTTCTTTTGAGATAGTCCGTGTGGCAGTTGTAAATGGTGAGTCTCCCGTTTGATTGGCTTGCACATGGTACCCTTGGGGATGGGATGCTTGGAAATTCGGTAGCCTATTCTAAGCATATCTTCGGTAGCCTATTATCTCACATTTGTTTTTAGTGGGAATCAAATTATTAGATTGAGAAATTCCATTTGTACACGAATTAATTTCATGCAATAAAGTATCTCGAATACTGAAAACATCATGCGTATGCTCATATGAATGCGTGGACCAACTGGGCAAAATAAGACATAAGTAAACGAAACGAAAGTGTTCACCGAATTGAAAGTTTTAACAGTGGAATTGTTTAAAACTAAAGAAAATTACATATTTAAATAGTCATCCTCCACACGCGGAGGGTCTTCATCGATTAGCAGGGAGGTTGGACTCGATCATCCCTACTCGTTGCCGAATTTTGGTCAGGGATTGTTCATTGTGCTGGGTGCTCTTCCCGATTCAACCATCTTACCCTCCTCCACCAGTTGCCAGATGACGAGAAATAGAGCCTGACATTCATTGGTGCGGTGACCCAGCTGAATGTGATACCCGTAAAAATTCTTCCCTTCGTCCTTCCTAGGGGGCCTATACCCTTGAAGGGGTTTGAGTAGGTTGGCCTCTCTTAACTCGGTGAAGATTGGATTGTGTGGCAGCTTATACGGACTTACACTGACCATAGGGTCCTTGCCAGGTTGAACCATGGCGATTGTGGGGTTAGCACTAGACGCTTCATTTTTCTTCTTAAACCAAGGTTTTTCTGCCTTCGCAGCTTGCTCAGGTTCAGCCTTGCATTTGACCTTTTTGGCCTTCTTAAAAATAGCCTTGTACGAGGGGAATGAGTCGGTAGCCATCTCTTTTCTGAACAAAGGAAGGGATCCATCAATGAGCTTAGCGATCATCTCTTCCAAACTCAACTTAGATTTCATCAACACCTGAGTGGCCATCCAACTGTGGAAGTATTACTTAAAATTCTCACCAGGCAACTGGCGGACGGCCTCAAGATGTTGAATGGTTTTTCCATCATGGTGTTAAAACTATAGTGGTCAATTAAGGCATCCAAGAGGAGCTTCCAGTTGGTGACCACATGGTAAGGCAGGGTATGGTACCATTTGAGTGCCGGACCTAACACGGAAGCATTTCAGTAAGGACCTTGTTGCTTAACTTCTTCACTCTCATGACCCTTTCATACATAATAATGTGAGAAGTAGGTGTACCATACCCATCATAGTGTGCCATGCTAGGCATAATAAAATTGTCGGGGGTTCTTTATCTCGGTTTGAGTTGGCGGTTATCAATTGATGGATATAGGCTTGGATTTTGGGTGTCACACCCAGAGGTTGCGTGACCTAATCATTGATTGGTTGGCTTACGAGTACATTGACTTTGGGTGTTATACCTGGAGGGCGCATGACCTGGTCATTTATTCGAGAGCTTATCATCTACCCCACGAAAGCCTCCAACCCAGGTGTCACGCCCGGAAGTTACGTGACCTGGTCGGGATTCGGAACCCCGAGGGGATGGTGGAGGAACATCTAAGTGAGGGTGAGCAATTAGTTGGCTGGAAAAAGGATTCTGGAGGTGAGTCGTTCCCCCGAGTATTGAGGTTTGCAGAAAAGCAGAAGTTTTGCCAAACTGAAATGGGCTTGTCATAGGTTGAGTCAAGAGTGTTGGGTGAAAAATAGGTGCAACTGGCCTTGTCTCTACCGGACCGGACAACATCTTTGCTAAACCGTTCTAGGCTTGCACGTTGGACTCAAAAACTCGATCTGAATACTTATCCTCAAAGGCTTTCCTGATGGCTGCTTGGACAGTGGTTTGTATGGAGGCTTGAAATGCATCAGAGTTTAGAAACTGGGCCATCGCTGGCGAAGTTAAAACCCGGGGGCGACTGAGATCCTACTCCCGAGGTAGGAGTAGGGCCTAACGGATCCTTGGGTGGAGGGATATTTCCTTCATCATTTAGGAAAAACATGGCAAGTTGCAATGGTTCAGATCGGAAGGAAGACTATTTGGATTATGAATCGATGGTCAGACTATGAGTGGGTTGCGAATGGCATGGATGGTATGCATGCTTTTGGTTTTGGGAAGTGATGCATGATATGTTCGAGAGGATGGTTGCGATATAGGGGTAATGTCATGATGCGACGTCTTATCCCTCTAACATATGTGGGACGTTTGTATCTCGCGCCACATATAGTGATATGTCATTATGCTATGGAGTTACAAAAGAAGTCCTACACATGTTGCTAAACCTCTTCCATGAGTGGAGATTGGTAAGGGTAAGTTGATTTTGTTTTGTCCCTTGAGGCCGATGCATGGGTAATGCATGAGCATGTAGCACATAGCACACAATACGTCTCTCTTCCAATCTTATGACCCCCGTATAATGCCTCTTTGAAAAGGATGGAGGTTAGCTCCTTCGCCAAAAATAGCGAAGAAGTGCGTGCCATTTATTTTTTTATTATTTTGGTAGTCCTAAGGGAATGAAGTGCTAAGGCTTTTTCTAACGTGGCTTTGGTATAGGTTTGTTGATGTAGAAGGTTCTCGTTTACCTTGATTCCACGTTACTCAACCACTCCCTAAATAGGTGCGATCGCAGGAGTTCACGTGTTGGTTGAAATGAGTGATCCACCCACTAGGCATCTTCAATTCCAAATAGGGCATGAGTGATACTTTCGTGAGCTTCTCGGGTAAAATGGGGCGTCCTAATATTACCAAACTATCTACACGTGCAAGGATAGAACGTTATAAAAAAGAATGAAGTTTTAATCTGGCCAATGATTTCAATACATCATCTAAATCTTTTAAACTTATTGAAAATTTTTAAGTTCAAGTTTAAAAAGATCAATCCCCAGCAGAGTCGCCACTATGAGCGGAAGACGTTTTACACAATGATCGCGAAGCTGGGCCGGAGGACCGGTCTCCTGAAAATGATGAGTAATGGTGATTGTAAAAATGGTTTAGCATATTTTAATGTTCATAATATACGAGATCGAAATCCCATACTTAAAATAGAGTCGCCACTCGGTTCAGCTTAACCTGGAAATTTTGGTACGATTTTTCCACTGGGTGGTAGACCAAACCTTAAGTAGAGATTCTAAGTTTGGATGATGTTATCTACTTTACATTGGCCAAGTTAAAAGATTTCAATCTTTCTTAATCAGTTTTAATCCGCCCTATTTATTGTGTTTTCGTTTTATATGTTGTTAGCGCGTTATCAAGCAATTAAAGCGATAAATAAATTATTACAGTCATGCAACAAATAAATGCAGAAATTACAGAATAATTACATAGGTTTTCAAATCTTATACATTTTTCTGTACAATAAGTAAAATATAGAAGGCCTAGCATTCATTTATCCTAAATCTACTTGCACAAATACGGCACGTTGTACGAGATATATCACGTAGCATGCATAGTTAGTAAACAAAATAAGACCCGAATTAGCATGAACATGGCATATTCATTTTATGATTAACAGAGCTCAGTTGGATGCCTAAAAGTGGGATTTAAGCGGCGTTTGCGGGAAAATTCTATCATATCCATATTTTAGACTCGGATATTATTTTAACCGGATTATTAGTGAAAATGCCATATGGTATGGGGTAAGGTCTATTTTCAGAAGATTCTAGAGCCTCGTCATTGCACTATACATCCTAGCTTTCAAAATTAAACTAGGTCGGAAATAAAACGAAAACAAAACTGCTGTCCAGAACACCATACCGCCGACAGAGTGAATGAGGCTGTTGGCAGCATCACTGATGCCGCTGGCAATCTCACTTACACAGGCAGGCTATATGACATTTTGGATACCATAAAGAAAGGGTCCTATAAGAATTTAAGGCCGTTGGGGGCAATTGAGGCCACTAGCGGTATCAACGATGCCGCTGGCAGCTTCGAATGCCTCCGTTGGCTTCAGTTTCTTGTAGCAGATTTTTTGGCCGAAAAGCGACAAAAAACCCAAAACTAAGGACAAACAGCAACTAAACACAACAATCAAGTAAAATGAAAACCAAAGAGCTATGAGACTTAGAATTTTTATCTCAGGGTCGTGAATCCACGTCTTCGTGATCCAAATGACAATTTGGGTAGTAAGTGAGGGATTTAAGGCTCTAAATCCTATTGTAGTGATTCTAAACCTAAAATCTTCCTAAATATCAGAGAGTTCAGTTAAGAAAACCCAAAAAAGATGGATTAAACCCCTTTTTCTTACCTTTTCTATACTTTATCCTACTAGAAGTAACTAAAATTACTCAAAATTTCCTTAAGATTTCAAGTCTCAACTGTGTAACCCTTATTTCTGCTGGAAATGGTTGTTTATAAAGGCTAAAATCCGGTGGACAATTGACTTTGATCAATTGTCCGGCAATATTGAGTAAAAAGCTGACAGTTGTAGAATCCATGCCGCCAGCGGTATTGTCGAGGCCACTGGCAGCATCAACTTCTGCCATATTCAGAAAGTAGGTAAAAAATAGGAGAAAAGTAGGAAAATCCGGCCAAAAGTGATTTCAATGGGATATCTTGAATTATTAGGCTTTTGTTTGACTTTTTAAGGGTATTTTAGACTAAATTATCTTTTGGATGCAAATCATTGGTTTGAGCTACCACCGTATTCGTTATCGGGCACGCCGAATTGAATTTTTTCAAAAATAAAATTCATAGAGAATTTTATATAGGTAATAAAAATTCCAAAAAAGAATTTTTATCATGAGGAATAAAATCGGGAATACGTCATCATCATCTCGCTAGAGGGACTGTAAAATCTCGTGCTCATAAGTAATCAGTGGGAACTATTGAGTCAGTGGTTTTGAGATTTATGGGTATGAAACCTTTATCTTTGAGATTCGACTCTACAAAGATATTTTGTGGAGGAAGGGTTTGGATTTGGTTATTTGTCATTATGACTGCCATTTGAGAATGTTTGAAGGAATTAGGGTTTGGAAATAGAAACTTACAGAGTAACAGTAGTAAGTTGCTCGCTTGAAGAAGAAAGGGAAGTTTGGGGGGTTTATATAGGATTTCCAAAGTGAGGGTATAATGGTAATCCGGATGCCGCTAAGTTTAACTGGATTGATGATGTGGCAGACGGAATTTATGAGAGATGTAAATGGCGTTAAAACTGGAGAATGGGAACGATTTATTTTTAAATCAGCCATTTAATTTTACCGCTCGTGTAACACCCAATAGATGTTTGAAATTCAAAATGTGTACAGTTACTTTTAGCGCTTTTACTGCCATTGTTCCTTTCTGTCTGCTGAGCTGGCAGTTTTTGTTCCAGATCCAGAGTCAATATAATTTCTTCTGCTTTTCCTGATTCCTTGACTCATAGAGCTTCAAACTAATCCCTAATTGTCTTCTGAATTTGCCTTTAAATTGGATTGGACATTCCAATAGACTTCCTTAGTTTGTTGAATTGATCTTTATTCAATGGCTTGGTAAAGATATCTGCTCTTTGCTCATTGGGTGGAATGAGCAAAGAGCAGATATCTTTACCAAGCCATTGAATCCTTCTTCATCACATGAACCCGAATGAAATGATGCCTGATGTTTACATGCTTCATCCTGCTGTGAAGCACTGGATTCTTTGACACATAAATGCACTTTTGTTGTCATACATCACTTTAATATATCCGGATTGAACTCCATAATCTTCCAATTATTGCTTGATCCATAGGAGTTGAGCTACACAACTTCCTGCTGCCATATATTCAGCTTCTATGGTTGATAGAGCAACAAAGATTTTCTTTTTGCTATACCTTGATACCAAGCAATCTAAAAAAAAGTGACACCCTTCGGATGTACTCTTCCTCTCAAGAGTTTCTTTGCCATAATCTGCACTAGTGAACCCTTGGTGTGTGAAATTTCCATCACTAGGATACCATAACCTAACTTCAGTGGTTCCTAGTAGATATCTAAGGATTCTTTTTACTGCTTAGAGATGTGAATCCTTAGGATTAGATTGATATCTTGCACAGTAGCAAACTGCATAATGAATGTCAGGTCTAGTAGCTGTCAAATACAGCAGTGATCTAATTATGCCTCTGTAGAGCTTCTCATCTACTTCTTCTCCTTCACAATCCTTTGATAAGACTGTATCTGATCCTATGGGAGTGGACATTAGCTTGCTCTTGTCCATTTCAAACTTCTTTAGAATCTCCTTGGTGTATTTGGACTGATTGATGAAGATTCCATCCGGACTCTGCTTGATTTACAAACCAAGGAAGAAATTAAGTTCTCCCATCATAGACATCTCATCTGTTGCTCCAAAGATGATGTTATCAATATAAATTTAGACTAGAATGATATCATCCTTCTTCTTCTTGATTAAAAGAGTTGTATCTGCCTTGCCCTGGATATACCCCTTAGATATGAGAAATGTAGTGAGTCTCTCATACCAAGTTCTTGGTGCTTGCTTTAATCCATAAAGGGCCTTCTTCAGTTTGTATACATGATACGGATGCTTTGAGTCTTCAAATCTTGATGGCTATTTGACATAGACTTCTTCTTGAATGACTCCATTTAGGAATGTAATTTTGATATCCATTTGGAACAATATGAATCCCATAAATGATGCAAAAGCAGATAGAATTCGGATTGCCTCCAATCTTGCTATAGGGGCAAAGGTTTCTTCAAAGTCAATCCCTTCCTGTTGATTGTAGCATTGGGTAACCAATCTTGCCTTGTTTCTCACCAATACTTCAGATTCATCTAGCTTGTTCCAAAATACCCATTTGGTGCCAATGATTGACTTTCCTTTTAGTGGTGACACTAGATCCCAAATATCAATTCTGCTGAATTGATCTAGTTCTTCTTGCATTGCCATCATCCAACTTTCATCTCTTTCAGCATCTTGAAATTTCTTTGGCTCAATGAGAGAGACAAAAGTACCGTGGTCCATCATCCTATTGAGTTTCTGACTGGATTTTGGACATCATCCAAAATGGCTTCTACCAGATGATTTTTGTGAGTCCGGATTTCTCTTTAAAGATCTACATGCTGATTAATTCCTTCATCTTCTTCCTTGTACTTCTTGATCTAGAAGAAATCTCGAATTTGTACTTCCTTTTCTCCAGTGTTTTTAACTTTCAGAGTTACATCTTCCGAATTTGAACTTCTTCTTCCTACATGATAAGTCTCATCGAAATCTACATGTATTGACTCTACCACAGTTTGGGTTCATTTGTTATAGACTCTATAAGCTTTTCTATGTGTTGAATAGCCAAGGAAAATTTCTTCATCAGATTTAGGATCAAATTTTCCTAATTGTTGTCTATCATTCAAGATGTAGCATTTATATCCAAAGGCTTTGAAGTACCCAATTTTGGGTTTCCTTCCCTTCCAGATTTCATAAAGGGTCTTTTCTAAGGTCTTTCTAATGAGGGCTCTATTCAAAATGTAGCATGTTGTGTTTACGGCTTCACCCCAGAATTATTTTGGCAAACAATTCTCACTTAGCATTGTTCTAGCCATTTCAACTAAGGTTCCATTTTTCCTCTCAACAACCCCATTTTGTTGAGGTATATGAGGGGCAGAGAAGTTATGCTTAATGCCCTTGGAGTCACAAAATTTAGCAAAGTGCTTATTTTTTAACTCACCACCATTATCACCCCGGATGCGCGCAATGCTTATGCCATGTTCTACTTCAATCTGGATGAATATTTTTGAGAATTGGTCAAAGGCTTCATCTTTACTAGCTAGCAAAGTAACCCAGGTACCGCGAGAATAATAATCCATAATGACCATGGTGTATTCTCTTCTACCTAAACTCAATCATTTGATTGGACCAAAGAGATCAATATGCAAGAGTTCAAGAACTCTCTCAAAAGGTATGTATGAGATGGAAGGGAAGCTCTTTTTATGTTGTTTACCTAATTGACATGCAGTGCATATGCGATCCTTATCAAAAGCTACCTTAGGCAAACCCACAACCAATTCCTTTTTGGCTAATATGGACAGGAGGTTCATGCTTACATGTCCCAACCTCTGGTGCCATAGCCATGATTCTTCTTCTTTAGACACCAAACACATATTCGTTTTCTTATTTTTAATGTTAACACAATAAACATTATTAACTCTAGGTGCATAAAGAATGAGTTGATTTGACTTAATATCATATAGTTGTGACTTTTCTTCCTTTATCACAAAATTGTGCTACACTAAGCAAGTTGAACTTCAGTCCATCAACTAGAGAGATATCTTCTATCTTTATTTCAGATCCAAGGGTTCCATGGCCAATGATCTATCCTTTTTTAATGTCTCCAAAGCTTACTTTTCCACCTTTCTTCATGATTAAAGTGATGTAGGCTTTCTCATCACCAGTCATGTGCCTTGAGCATCCACTATCAATGTACCATGTATGTTGATCTAATATGGATCTTGGCATACCTGCAAAACAGATCAAGTGGGTTTGGGTACCCAATCAGATTTGGGTCCTCTCGGGTTTTCAACCATTTCAGGTCAAGGATAAACATCATAATAACCATTTTTTAATCTACATAATTTAGTAATATGATTATTTTTCCCACAAAACCTGCACATTGAGATGGGTCTACTTTACTCCTAGGTCTTTGGATCTTCTTGAGATCCTCCTTTCCAAAATTTCCAACATATCTAGCTTCTTGTATACTTGTCTATCCTGAGTGTAACCGGAAGCTGGTTGGATGTGCAACTTCTGCATTTATAATTCTTTCTTTGCTTGGTAGGTTGCTCATTTGATATAGCCTTGAGCAGCTGTGAATCTTCGTGCTTGAGGCTACCTCTGATATTTTCTCTCTCTTTGATTTGATGGTCCTGGATTCTTTATTTATTAAGAAGGACCTGGTTTTCTTTCGAATGCTTCCTTCATCAGAGTTAGCTCCCTATCTAACCCCATCAAGTTAGCACTTAAGATCTGCACTTGATTTTTTAGGAAGTTTTCTTCAACCACATCAATGTACTTTATGGTTCTTATCAGATTGATATCTTGTGCCAATGCCTCATCATCCTCAGCAAGCTCCATCACTTGTCTTTGTAGGGATTTAATTGCTTTTGCATTCTTTCTCATATTCTTAATCACAATCCCTAAAGCTTTAGCAAGTTCAAAGTTAAAAACAGAATTAGAGTGAGAGTTTACCTCAGTACTAGATGTTTCTGATTCTGATTCTTCAATTTGCACGTATCTTACTTAGATGGATTTTATTTCAAATTGTTCTTCTTCTAGATCAGTCAGTGCCATGAATGCATAGCTGGCTGTTTCTTCTTATTCTGTTGAAGATGAGCTACTGCTTACTGTTGCTCCAAGTGGCCACCATTGCCTTATTCTTGTGTTTCTTATCTCTTTTAAGGTTGGGGAATTTGGTTTTGAAGTGGCTTTTCTCTCCACATTCAAAGCATGCAGCTTTTTTTCCGGATCCTTCTTTTCTTTCAGAGCTTTTCTTGGTATGTCTCTTCTAGAGGTGCCTTCCTTTAACCTTTTAGAGTCCTGTCTTCTGGATCTCCTCCTATCTTTCTTCTTTAGGAATCTATCAAAATATCTGGCCAATATAGCCATATCTTTTTTGCTGTAGCTAGATTTCTTTGGTAGCTTGTCTGATCCGACAGAGTCTGCCTTAAGTACAATGGCCTTCTTATTTTCTTTCAGCTTTCTCTCTTGTTGGCTGTATCTCTCCAAGGACACTCTTGAGTTAAGAGATTGCCAATGAGCTCATTATAACTATATAAGTTTAAATCATGAGCTTCTTCAATGGCAGTCTTCTTGTTGTCCCATTCCTTAGTGAGACTCCGAAGCACCTTTTTTACCATCTCTACTTCAGAGATTTCCTTTCCGAGCCTCTTCATTTCATTCACTAGATTTTTGAACCTACTGTTCATGCTACTGATTGACTCTTTTGGCTCCATTTTGAAGGTCTTAAGCTTTTGCTGGAGTAGATCAAGTTTGGCTTCTCTGACTGTGTTAGTTCCTTCATAGGTTACTTCCAATTTCTACCAAATCTCTTGCGTAGTCTCACATCCCGATATCCTGTTAAATTCTGCTGCACTAAGAGCATAATGATGCATGTTAATAGCATTTGCTTTTTCACGCAATTTTTTATAATCATTCTCATCCCATAAACTTGAAGGCTTTCGGGTAGTTATACCCTCTACTTCGTGAGTAGGCTCATATGCGCCATCTTTAAAAGGGCCATCCATGCTTGCATGCTTTGTGCTTGAATGAAGTTCTTTATCGGTTCTTTTAGAATGTGTAGTGTTCACCTGTGAAGAGTGGAGGATAGGTAATCGACATACCCTCGGGAAGGAGTTGTGAGTTTTGGAAACTCATTTTGATGCTTGGATCAAAATTTGGACCCTTAGCTCGAGATTGCTAGATCTCTAGTTTTGAGCACTTACTCTGATACGACTTAATGGTCCCTGTTTGAAGGAGGTTAGAGGGGTATAAATTACCCTCTTTTAAGAAATTAACAGAATTTAGAAAGTTTAGTATGGCGTGTTTGATTATGTTCCAGATGATGGATCCGGATAATGCAAATATGAAATATAATGCAAAAGTGAAGAGTAAGAAAATCAAACACAGAGTTTTATCCTGGTTCGACCCCGCCTACTCCAGTCCTTGGAGTTGACTTCCTTTGAGCTTTTCCACTAGTGAATTCCTTTCCAACTGGCAGGAATCAAGCCTTATGATTTATCTCCGGATGGATATACCACTAGAAGCACAAACTCCTAGCTGAGTCCTTTTGTCTTTAGCAGGATATACCACTTAGATTTCTACCCAAACCTAAGCTGAGTCCTATAGGAAGATCCCACTCAAAGCACCAACTTCAAGCTATATCCCAATCTCACTACTAGGGGTGTTAATGAGCCGAACTGAGACTGAACAGTGCAGGGATCGGCTCGGCTCATGAACATATTTGCTCGGGCTCGGCTCGGCTTAAAGCTCATCGAGTTTAGAAAAATGAAGCTCGGCTCGAGCTCGTGAAAAACTCGGCTCGAGTTTGCGAGCATAAATGAGCCCTAACATATATACACTATTTCAAGACAAAATAAACGTGTTGCCCCTAAGTGTTTCAACTTTGATGATTAAAACTGATTTATGGCAACACTAGTTAAAAAATGATTGCATCAGTAACACGACATTTTGTTACACTTTTTCAAAAAAAATATCGGAAAATACATTTCCAAAAAAATAACGCAATTTATTCGCGCACAAAGAAATACATAATTTTAAAAAATTGAAACTAACATCACAATATTTTTACCATGATCCGTAATCACTCTCATTTCTTCTCTTTCTATGTTCTATCATATGCAATTCCCTATTCATCACCACTCTTGTAAAGAAATAGCAAGTTATTTTAAATCATTATTTTACGAATAATTATCATAAATGAATAATTATTACTCACCAATCGTATATAATTAATTTATTTTTCACTAATTTATTAACTACAAAAATTATACAAACATGTTTGCGAGCTTTGGAGCCGAACTTTAGAAGGCTTCATTTGGCTTGTTAATATCTCGAGTCAAACTCTGACCGAGCTTTGACCAAGCCGAATCACGAACTATTTGCGAGCCACGGGACTTATTAACACCCCTACTCACTACTCACCCAAGTAGGAAATCTTTTACACTTTGATTTTCTAAAAAATTTTGGTTTTGGACTTCCTTAAGTTTATAACGTACTTAAGAATTCTTACAAACAGATTTGGAATTATTTGATTCTTGGAGGGATGTGTTATCTGATTGAATTAGTGAGTTCTCTTGCTAATGCTTTCTTGAAATCAACCAACACCTTTTCAACTTGTGAAGCTTTCCTTTTATAGGCTTCCATCATAAATGTAGCCGTTGTGGGTTGCTGAGCTTGAATTAAATCTTCACCGTTGATAAGTAATATATGGCGCTTCTGGAACTGTTAATCAATTCGTTAGACAGAGATTTTAACCCGTTTGAATCCTTGGAATTGAGGATGAAAAGTTGTTAGTGATCGTTTTCTTTGTATTTTAGTGATTCACTAACTTTTACGCCAATAGTTAAGAATGTGTGAATCACGCGCCTTTCTTGTTGGTCTATGTGAAAAAGGTTGTTCCCTTTTTCTCTTTCTTATGTCAGTCTTTCTGTCCTTTTCTAAAAAGTATGCTAGCTGTCTTTTGTCTTGCATATGGGGAAACGATTGTTGACTTGTAGACCAAAAATATGGAGGGAAAAGTTATTTTCGAAACTTTTCCCTTTGTCTTTATAACTGTTTCTTTCGGATGACTTTTTCTCTTGATATCTGGATGCTATTCAATCAGTCTTCCTCCAGATGCTGTTTGTACAAGGAGTTAGCAGTTTGTTTCCTTTCCAAACTCTAACCGGATGCTTTCCTTTCATGCTTAGGTAATTATCTTCACTTTAATAATTGCCTTGGAGTTTGGATGTTTGGTTATATGGTCGGATATAGTGACTTCTTTTTTACACTTAGGTGTTTTGTTTACTTCAAACCTGATCCAGATTATTTATTGTTCTGGATCATTATTTCCAACACTAGATGCTGAAATCGAATCTTATTCATCCTCAGAATCTGAATTGCCCCAAAATTTCTTTCCTTGATTAGCCAACTAACTCCTAACAGGAGTAGAGTCATTATTCCTAAATCTAGACTCCACATTCTTAGGACCCAAATCACTTGACTCGCTAACATCACTTAATTGTCCATCCATCTTGGTATCTTTGCCAACCTGAACTTGCTCAGAAGGTGCCTCTATAATAGGTGAAATAACAGATTCCACCTCAATCAGATTAGTCACCACTGCAGTAACTGACATAGTTTCATCCTAAATTGACCAAACATGACCAGGCTATTTTTTGCTTATCTCAAAGGCTTATTCTAAAGCCTTTTCTTTTCGCAAATCCTCCCTAATTCGATGCTGAACCTGAATTAGAGGAACATTATTATCGGGAACATTAACTGTTGCCACATTCTTCCCAATATTCACCTGCTTACCCATAACTTTTCCAGCATCCTTCGGATGTTTATTATGTTGACAATCTCTCCAAGAATGCCCTATAGAAGAGTAAATCTTACAGAAATCTGGTATATTTTCATATTGCACATCAATCCAAATCTGTTTACCTTCCTTTTCAACCCCCAACGTAGTAGGTAAGGTGGTAGTGAGATCTACATCAATTAGAACCCTGGCATAATGTCCAAAATCCCGTTCAATAGTATTCCTATTAGCCCTAGAGAAACCTCCTATGCCCTTCGAGATACAGGCTAGAATCACAGCATCCCAATACTCTCATGGTAAACCATGTAACCTGACCCAAACTAGGGCTTTTGTAGTCTTTTGATCATCCAGATTAAAATTCGATTGCCATGGCTGAACACGGAAAGTTCTAGGTTTCAAACTTATGGTTCCCTTAGTCAAGATTCTCTATTTTAGATCATTAGAACCAATAAATATATGATAATGTCCCTTACCTAACGAGATCAATCTCCATGCTTCTTTTAAGCCCCAAGTCTTGGCAAGCGTTTCTTTCAAATCCGTTAACCTATATAGGGCATCCCCCTCTGTAAAATCAGCCTTCCGATTAAAGAATTTGAACACATAGCAATTCTTTTATCTAAAAGTTCTTGTGGAATCTTGATAGATGTGTAACCCCTTTGGTCGAGACCTCAGTCGTAGCTGCAGCTGCATAAATCGATGAGTTATTGTTCCTCTTCACAATTGTTGGAAAACTAGGTTGTCCCTTAGGTTGGGAAATATCAATTAATTTTCGCAAATTAGGGTTCTCTGCATCCCTTAAATCCTTCAAAACTACAGTTGGCTTGACAGTTTTCCCGAAGTTAGGGTTAGGGTTTTGTTGATCCGAAGCCCCAGCAGTGGCTCTCATGTAGCTTTCCCGGCTAAAAAGACCGGTAGTATTGCCCGACGGCATGAGATTGGTCGAAAATGATTCGGCAACTGCGGTGGCATCCGGTGATCGGAGTTTGGTAGCATAAGCTTGTTGTTGAGACAACGATGGTTTGTCCTTCGATTTACAATAAAAGGAAATACATGAATCATTCATGTTGTAGAAAAAAACAATAAACCGATCAAGAATGATCAGAAAAAGAAGAAGAACGATGAAATGGGGTTTACTGAATTTCATCGCTTTTTTTTCTCTGTTCCTAATCTTGTAAATAATGTTTATTTACCTTGTATTAATTAGGAGAGAGGTTATATAGTGATGAAACTATATCTTGGTAATTAAGAAGAAAGAGACTTATGCAAAGGGTAAAAAATTTATTTCAATAGTGTAATAAATATTTTATTGGTATTGATAAAATTTCTAAAAATTTACTTAAAATGGAATGGAGGGAGCAGGATTTAAGGAAAAATGTTTGGTTTTACTTTATTACTTATGTATGAGTTTTAAATGCTGCCTCTTGGTTAGTCTTTTCTTCCCTATGTGGAATTTTGTTTCCCTTATGTGGGATTAAGTTTCCCTTTTGTGGAATTATTATCTTCATTCTTCGTATAATGCTATATTTATTTATCTGAAATGAACCTATTCTACTTATAAAAAAGGATTTAGTTAGCTATAAATTAGTGTCATTGCATCAAGAGGTTATAAGTTGTGAAAAAGTAGGAATAAACAAGGTATAAGAGAGGTGTAATTCTTGTTTAAGTAAATGTCATTTAATCTAATGTTGGATGAAGTGATAGTGAAGATATAAGTAAGGATTTTAATAGGGCATACAAAAAGTACATTGTGGTATTTGTGAGGAATTACTTGGTCGTAACTTCCTGTCTGTGTATCACAGGGTATAACTATCTACCAAAAAATAAATATAAGTCATTAAAAGGTAAGAAATCGATAAGGTATAAGAGAAGTATAGTTCAAATTTGAATCAAACATTATATTACTAAAGGCATCTCCAACCCCACCCTAAAAGTGGGGTTGAAGTTGGGAGTGAAGCTCCAACGAAAAAAAGCATGAATAGTGTTGCTCCATATTTTGAGCAACAATGTTCATGCTCTAAAACTTTTTTTATTTTTTTCTTTTCTTTTTACTTTTACTTTTATTTGATTATATGTGTATGTATATATAATATAATAATAATAATAATAAAAAGTTAGGTAGAAATGAATAAATAATAATATTTATGTTTTGAAGTAAAATTTAAAGTGTAGGGTTAGAAAATAAACATTGTAGCTGCTTTAAATTATAGAGTTTTACGAGAAAAAGTGTTGAGAATGGTTCGAGATGCCAAGGCCATATTGTTTTCAATTTTTTAAAGTTGAACTTAAAAGTTAAGATTATATATTGAACAGTCTTCTTTGCAAAGTTTTTTTTATTGTGTTATAAATGTTATATCTCTAGTTTTAGCATATTTTTTTCTAGTTATTTTTTCAGCTCGTACCACACTCATACAATTATGCTTACATTATAGTTTATTTAGGCCTTACTTTATCTTCACTTATACTCTACGTATACCACTCATATAAATCTCTTATACATTATTTATACCACTCTTCAAGACACATCTTATGTTGGTTTTACGACTTATTTTTTGATGTTGTAGGGTGGACCTGGCTGTATGTATATTAGTCCAGATTAATTCCTATTTTTTTATATCACTACTATTTTTTAGTTATTCATTCAATTATTCTCACTTGTACTACATAAATCATAATATATACATGATACATCTAGTTTCGAAAAGAAAAAAAATAAAGAAAATATACTTTAAAGTCGTGTAAAAAAAATTAGGAGACTGAATTTTTTTTATCAATATATGAGTCATATTGTTCACGGAAAATACTAGACATTCCTTAATCCATCTCTCTTTCAATTTCATTCTATTTCTTGAACCAAACGATACAGTAGAGTTAAAAAAAATTCTAAGTATGGTCATATTCTTTTCAACTTATAAGTAGCAGAACTGAATTGAATTGAACTTATTTTGGTGTAAATTTATATATATGCAGTAACTAAAATAGTACTGAACTGAACTGGACTGAATATAAATTGAAAGAAACCAGGCCTAAGTTATCCCGTCAAAACGAAACTGTTATAAAATCTCAAAACCGAAGTGTTTTAAGTTTTTCCCAGTAATATAGGGCTTAAAGGCCCAATATAAGACGACTTTCAAATTTGTGGCTCGAATCTGCATTTCTTTGGCCCATCCATTTGACAAAGAAAACACACTAGAGCATGCTTTAGATATGTACATTTCATTAATTTTATTTGATTTCTGTAGCACTAAAAAAGAAATTGGTATATTTTTGTAACTTTAAAAGATCATTTAATATTTACAGTAAATATTAAATGGTTTATTTTTTATATATTCTCTATTATTTTACAATTTTGTTTAAATCTTTCACTTTCAATAAAAGTAATCGTAAAATTTATTTTTTCCTCAGCCGTCTAATTCTCATTTCCTCGGCTTCTAAGCTTATTTATCAGGAGTGAGAAAAAGTCTAATAAGATTTTTTCTTTTCCTCATTTTTTATTTTCTTATCTTTATTTTTTTAAGCGTAGAAATAATCTGTATTTAAATCTTTTTTATCTTCTATATACGATCATCTTCTTAAATTATGAATCTGTTGCTGCATAACTCAATCTTGATTTATAACTGGATTGGACTTTATCCACCTTCAGATAAGATACTTGTTGATCTTTCACATCAGACACCCAGATTTATCTCTCTTCAGTAAGATCGTTTCAGACCTGCAATACTGGTTGATGTTATGACGCAAGAAAATATTTTTTATAGTTGTGGATGTTCGAAATCATTAGTTGGAGGTTAAGAAAATATAGGATGCAACGTTTATCTTTTGTTTTCTTAATAAGTCTTGTCCAAGGGCACGTTTGTTTTGTTGTATAAGCAAGTTTAGTATGTTGGTATTTGTTTTGTTTTATCCGGAGTTTTAACTTCGGTAGTCATTGGTTTGTTTTTACTATTTTTAGATTGTCTATATTTTTCGGTCTGCGAATCATGCTATAAAATTTTTAGCTAGAATAGCTGATTCTTTGATATGTAGGAGGATTATATCCACCTTCAATTACAGTTGTTATTGTCTCTGATTTATTTAATAGACTATATTCTTCATTAAAAAATAAAAACAATCTAATATAAAAGTAATTTATAAGTTGCAATTACATTTATATATATATATATATCTTGACGGGCGTTGAATCCGTCAAAAAATAAAATAAATCCATTCCACCAAAATAATATGTATTTGCGATAGCGACAAGTGAGATCGTTTCCACAGAAACTTATAGAATCGATTCTATTCAATTAATTAACTAGGAAAAATGCGATGAAAATAAAAATGGGGGTTTGAAGTAAGATTGAAAACTTATGGTAAACAAAATTTAAAAACTGAAAATTACAAGGAGTAAAAAAATTGATTTGAACTATTCCGACTAAGGATACTTTTAGCATAATATCAATCGATCACAGACATAAAACATAGGTTTCTTGAATTTATCAGTCAGTTGGCTTAATCTTGAAATAACACAATTAAAGATCTTTTTGGAAATAAAAATGATATTAGATAGCTAATTCATTACTCTCAATTTTAGAATGCTCTTGTAGATAGCTAACAAGGTTTAATTTTAAAAAGGCTTTAAGCACAAGAACCAACTTTAATTCAAAGCTTTATGATAGCACAAAGAAATGTATTAATTCGAATCTAACCACAAAACTTTTAGAAGGATTCGTTTGTTATAATTTTTCTATTATATCGTGATAGCATAAACACAATAGAAATAACAATATGTTTAACCTTTCGAAAAACAACAAGTGGTCGGATTGATGTAATTAAAAGGAAAACAATAAAAGATATTACCGGTTTGGATTCAAAAACTGAAATTAGAGAAAAGGTTGAGAGCAAGCCTCACGATTGATGATAACCTCAAGCAAATTCCTTAATCGAAAGAATGATAAATTTAACTACTCATAATTTGAATGAACACTACAGTTCCATTAAAAACTAAGAAAATAAAGAACAAAAATGAAAACCACTTTCTGCCTTCCTAGCTAAAAACGAGATGTCCCACAACTAAAACAACAATGCCTATTTAAGCTAAAATTTATCACTTATAAGTACGAGATCTCCTAATTAAAACCAATAACTAATTAAGAGTTACATATCCTTCAAATGATTAAAAAAGAATAATGAAGAAAATAATGTAAATCTGATCTGCTGAAGGGAAACATATTCCATCATTCCTTTTCAGTCTTCCATATTAGCTAGGATTCCTGGTCAGATAAATTTTCCATAACAAGCAAGACTTGAACTCCAAGTCAAAAAAATATGACTTGTATAAAATGTTCCTCTGGATCCAACCAATATTTTAAAGAATAAATTGGACTTTCTGATATCAGATTGGGCCTTCATTCCGTAATTAAGCGCCATATTCGTTGTTCCTAGCAGCTGTGAATCTTTGAAAACTCGCAACTAGACAGCCTGGACTCCAGAGTAACATGTAAAGTGGACAATTTTACTTCAAAATAGCTCAAAACTTCTCCATTTGTACTAGAACAACCTCAACACCTGAAATGCACGAAAAACATTACAATTCAGTAGCATCTAAGCTCAAAATCAAACCCAAACATAAGTCAAAATATGTGTATTTTGCACATTATCATATATATATATATATATATATATATATATATATATACTGTGAATTTTTTTTACAAAAAAAATGTAAAATTGGTCAAAATTATATTTACTCTTGATGGGTGAACATAAATTCAGAGTTGAAAAAGTAAATATTCAAATCTGCATACTTACAAAGAATCAAAGTTAGATCTATATAAATTAATGTTATAAATATTGGACGTCCATTATTAGGTGTAATTTCATTACTGAAAGGTATGTGTGACTTGGACCTAATTTTTGTGTCCTGCCTACCCACCAGCTTTTCAATTTTTATTTCAATTTTTTTCTTTTATATATTTCAAACAACAGTTTATTAAGTTACGATTATCAAATACTGCAAGTTTAAAGGGCGTTTCTCAAAGCTTTAATATATTACATATTATATTAAACCGTTATTTTTTGATTTTTATATATATATTAATAAATTTTTATATTTAATGACTATACTTTTTATAATATATTAAAGACTATAAATAAATAATGTAATTATATATAATTTTATCATCGTAAGTCACAGGTCAAGTTTAGATCTAAGACTAAAATTCTAAAATATGAAATGGATAAAGCTATAATTAATACTTATAATTAAAATCTTACGAACATGTTTAGTAGCCCAAAAAGTTATGTGCAATAATAAATAGTACTTGTAATTTAGCAAATATGAATGTCTCCTAGGAGGCCACAATTAATTATTTATTAATTATTTATTGAAGGTTATATTAAAAAATCTTTTAGTACCAAAAAATTAAACCTTTTTTCAAAAATTCTCCATAAAGTATATTTAACTTATTTAAATAAAATCTCACGTATGAATTTATCACATACATCACTGTTATTAATGTCATGTTGAAATTTCTTAACTGATTCTGATTATAAGTAATAATTCTATAAATGAGATAAAATCCTAAAACCAACTTGCATAAAATTAAATAATAAAAATAAACTAACTTTAAATTGTAAATTATATTGTACTATATAAACATATATACACCAATTAGTTTGTTGTTTGAAAATAATTTCTGACCATTGCTAAATGCTAGACTTTAAATTTTATATTCATTCAAAAGTTGTCTACATTTTTTTATTGTGGAGAATAAATAGACCTTAAGTTCTAGAATTTTTATTAAGTTTCAAATAATGCAAAAAGGAAACTTGCTCAACTTTATCTAATTTTTCACTCAATTTATAATCTTTAAATCTTATCATTGTACTTTTTACATCCATTTAATCTTAGAAGAAAAAGTATTTAATATAAAAATGATTTAGTATTTATACATACATATAAGTGACTCAAATCTTCCGATCAAACTACGTTACTAACAATTACATGTGTATATACACATAAATCATAAAGCAAGTCTAATTATATTTTTTATTTTAAATTTGTATTTTTTTCTCCTACCATTTTTTTCATTTTTAATTTCTCATATTAAATAACTTTAAAATAATAATATTTTACTATTAATATATTAATTTCTTTACATTATTTTCATTTTAATTATTATTTAACAAATTATATCTTATTTCATATTTTTTTTATTTATGTCAGCAAGTTTATTTAGAAGTTTTATTATTTTTTCACTACAAGAAAAATTGCAATCCGCAAGGGAATGCTTGCAACGGAAAATAATCCGTTGCAGATTTATTAACTTGCAACGAATTCTGTTACGGAATCAGCATTCCCTTGCAGAATATTTAAAGTGTAAATATCAAATAAAATTGCAAGGGATATTGCAAGGTTATAGAGATTCCGTTACAAAAAAAATTCGAGGGAAATTTTTCCGTGTAAAGTTGCTATCCTTTTCAAAAAAAAAAGTGTAAAGTTGCAACGGAATTTGCACAGTTTATACTTTCCTTTGCAAACAATATTAAATAAAAAATTATTAAAACAATAATAAAACACCTTATTAATTTTTTCATCAAAAGTTAATGATAAAACATGACAATTAAATGTTAAATGTAGTTTTATTACATTCTAGATATTTCTTTAATAACTCTTTAATCATTTAATATTTAAATGTTTAAAATGAAGAAATAATAAAAGTTATTACATATGCTTTTACATGATTAAAAATCGTTTTCTTATAATTGATATTAAATTAGTTCAATATTAAAGCACAATTAATATTTTAATTATATTCTTAATTTTCTATCAGTATTAAACGCCTCATACGCTTTCCTTCTCTTCTCACGTTCGATACCCTTCTTCGATTCTCCTCTCTGGTTTTCCTCCACATCTCACTTACCACCGTTTCTTCAATTTTCATCCACTTAACCGACCACCACTTCTCCCTTTCCATCGCTTCTCACTGAACACCCCTTCTCCCAAGACAATTCCCTAAACAATTGATAAAAAAAACCCTAGATTTTACGAACCGAGAAAGGAAGGTCGAAGTATTTACCGAATTTCTCTAGAGCTTTTGATGAAGGTACACGTTTTATTTGATTTCACTTTACTTTGACCTTTATTTTCCATATATGTTTACATCGGCATATGATTGAAAGATTTGAGCTTGAATTCTTATATCTATCAATTTATTATTCGCTTCCTCATTCAATTTCTATGGATGATTTGAATATTTTGTTTGAGTAATACAATTTTAAGATTTTATTTACCCTTTATTTTAGTTTGCCTTTAATTTTGGGTTTCAATGTATGATTCCGATTTTAAACTATGCAAAAGTGTATTAGTGTATGCTTGCTCTTATGAGTTTCTCTACCCTTTATCATTATATGGTTTCTTCTTTTACTTCTAATTAGTTCAAGTCCATAGGGTCCTAATGCTAATGAGTTCCTGACTTCTCATTTATGTGCAATTAAAAACCCCTCAGGGAAGCAAGTTATGAATTAGTTTTTGAATCTAAATAGGAAAAATTTGCATAATTTTGGTAATTAGATTGCTAGAATTATTATGTTTAATATAGAGGCTTGTTGTGTCATTGTGGCTTGTTGCAAATACATTCCTAGGCTTAGATGTCATGTCAAGCATTTGAAGTTGGAGTGAAAACACAAAGTAATTCAAACCCGGTAAGACACAATGCCACTTTACTATGCACACTAAATAGATCAAAGAAACCTTTTAGCATAATTTTTTTCATTATTATATTTAAGAGTCTTTTGTTTAGAAGCCTGAACCAAAGGATGAGTAAGATAATGACTAGGATTCATCCTGCTCCATTGTGACTTGGGTGAAAGCCTCAAGGGATCCATCTTCTGGTTTATCTAAATCTAGCTTCAAATTATGCATGCAATGGTACAAAAGCGATTACTCTGATTTTGAAACTAACTCCCCATACCAACGGTTCACTCAAGTTTTCATTGCTAAAATAAATTCAATACCTATATAGTAGTAAGTCATTATATCAGAAAATAATATGCTCATCATACTTAAATTATTTTAGTGTAGTTATACATATTTTAAGATACTTCAGTAAAAAAACATATTTTAAGATATTAACCTTATATATACTGTCCATTTGATAGGATAAAATGAAGTTTTATGTGACATGAGAACATGGTGAAGATGGTTGCTTTAATTTTTTGTTATAATATTTTGTTCTATCCTAGATATAAGTCTTTGTCAGTGTGGTATTTTGCAAACGTTGGATGGGGCATAGCGGTGGACAAGTTTGAATTTTCTACCTTACTTTTATTGAAAATGATGATTGATATATAGTTACCATCCTACTTTTGGTATATAGGCTTAATTTTTTTTGCTGCATGAGATATGGTTTTCTTTTATAATGTCCCCTAAAAAACTACTGAAGGATTCCAAAATTGGCCTGATACTTGTTTGATTACTTGACATTTGAATAATTTGTTCATCCTACAGTAGCTCAGAATAGTTCAAGAAATCCATTTTGTGTCAAGTTCAAACTTTGCTGCAATTATCAAATTTTATGGATGTAACAATGTGACATTTTTCATAGATAATTGAATTGATATATGTTTTCCAGTCAGTTAATTTCAGCGACAGTTAATGGATGATAATATCATGGAGTGATCAAGTTTGGTGGTCTACATTGGGGTTCAGAGTATTAACTTATTTAAAAGGTTAGAATTCACTCTGGCTTGGACAAATAATTACTAATTTTTCATAGTATCTGTGAACAATATTTTACTATATTTATCCTTCTTTTTCACCCTCCTTATTTTTCAGGGTGTAGAGGTATCAGGCACTTCGAGTTAAGTTTTCTTATTTTTGACCATTTTAAGTGATTAGCTGAGTAATTGCATTTTCAGAATATTGTTAGACTGAAAGATGTATTGAATGTTATTAACATGTATACGATACAGGTGCTATGTCCATCTAATACTAATTGTTGTATGAAGGACAATCCATTGGGGTCCTATGAGTTATATTGTATTTGCGTTGAATCTTTTTCTTAATGGTAGAAAAGATTCCTCTTGATAGCAAATCGCTTGGAAAAATTTATGAAAGATAACAAGGTAGTTGTACTTGTATATAATTTTTTCTCCATGTGGCCATACATTCTGAATTTGCAATTGTATCATCATATGATATATCCAATGAGTTGCAGAATTTTTAGGTGGCACTCAAACATGAACAGAGCAGGGAGGCTGCCTTTTATAGGACAAGGGACACAGGAAACACCATGAAATATTTTAGGTTATTTATTGCGCCTTTTGTACATAATGTAATGTTAAATGTTCTCCATTCAATTTTCTTAATTTCTAATACATATATATAAGGAGCGTTTATTTGCATTTATTTTTTTACTTGACTTTTACTCAAAGTAGAAGTTACAGAAGTAAGCAATGATATTTATTTATTTCATTTAGCTGCTAATGTTAAATTTCTTGTAGTGCAGTGGATCAAGATGGGAAATTGTGAATAATTGGTACTTTATGTGCATAATCGTCTTCAAATTTAGAATACATGACGTCTTCAAATTAGTAAGCATATCATCCTTTTTTGTTGTTACTAAACCTAGCATACTGTATGATTGCTCTTGTAGTTCAGTTTGTATTGGTTAGTATGTTTAGCCCTCTCAATGTATCAGAACAGACCTTGACATTTGTTTTACTTGTTCAAGGAATATATAAGATTTGATCATATAAGATACCCATTTATGATGTTTTTTTTTATTTTGTGTGTATTTACTTGTTTATATTCAGTATGTTTACTTGTTTTGAAAACTCTTGCAATTTGTTTCTTTCATTTTCATTCTATACTACTTTGGAATGAAAATGAATTTTGTATTTTAGGAATATGAATATTATAGCTTATCTTAGTGAATTTAGTAATATTGAAGCTTTCATATGTTTTTTGCATATGTAATTTATAATAGCTCCCTTCAATCCAAATAATATATAATATTTTATTTTTTTTCAATTACATATTCTGCAACGGATTTTGCAAACGAATTCCACTTGCAAATTTGCAAGAATCTATTTTGCAATGGATGATGTACTTGCAAATTCGTAAGTGAAATTGCAAGTAAAATGTACTTGCAAATCTGCAGCGGAATTTGCGACAGAAATAAAATCCCTTGCAAATTTGCAACGGATGTAAAAGCCCTTGCAGATCAATCTGTAAGCGCGTATATTGCAATGGAATCAATACCGTTACAATTCCGTTGCAAAACGGCTTCTACAACGAAAATTCTGTTGCGGATTCTATTGCAGATGACTGATTTTCTTGTAGTTGTATCTTTTTTAGTTTTGGTTTGTGTTATTTTAATTGAATTAGATTAATGAACCTTTTATTTTGTTTTTTTTTGTTTTATCTAAAGTTTATATGGTTTGTATATTTTTTTAAATATTAAATCTAAAAAAGAAATATAAAAATTATATAATATTTTATATTTAAATAATATATATATATATATATATATAAAGAAATTAATATTATGAAATAATGATTTATTAATAATATACAAGTAAAAACATTACAGCACATAAAAACACTTACATTTAATTAATTTAAAGAAAATATATAAATATCAATCAAATTACTAACAATAGAATTAAAAAAATAAAAAATATATATTACAAAATATTCACTCCTTTAAAATAGGATTTCACGTATATGAGGAACCCTATTTTAAGATATATTCTATAAAAAATGGTTATATTAGCTTGTTTATGGTAGTTATTCGCATTTTGAGGAATACCTTAAAATGGATAACTAAATGAACATGCTTTTAAATAACATTTAAATAAACACAATAAATTAAAAATATATATAAAGAAATGGTGAAAATTATAAGTGAATATTGATTTCACCATTCTTTTTCAGATCATAAGTGAAGAAAAATTTTGGTGAAATATGCTTTGTTCTGTCTCCTTTAATATAACCTTCCTTCAATTGAGCAATACAAGCAGCATTATCTTCATATATTGTCATTGGACCTTCCTTGACCATAACTTTTTCACATGCTTCTTGGATATGTTTGATTAATGATCTCAACCACACACATTCACGAGGCAAGTCGATTGCCAAGATATAGCTGTTCCTCCATATGTAAATAAATAGCCCGTCTGAGATCGAGCTTTGTGTGGGTCGGATAAATAACCCGCATCCGCATATCCAACTAATTTAAGCTTAGATTCATGTGAATAAAATAAGCCTAAATCAATTGTTCTTCGAAGGTAGTGCATTATATGTTTAATTCCATTCCAATGTCGTCTTGTAGGTGCAGCGCTGTATCTTGATAATAAATTAACAGAGAATGCTATATCCGGTCTTGTGTTATTAGCAAGATACATCAAAGCACCTATTGCGCTTAGATACGGTACTTCAGGACCGAGAACTTTTTCATTATTTTCTCTAGGATGAAAAACATCCTTTTTCACATCGAGTGATCTTACAACCATTGGGTTACTCAATGGATGTGCTTTGTCCATATTAAATCGTTTCAGGATCTTTTCTGAGTAGTTTGATTGATGCACTAAAATTCCTTTTTCAAGGTGCTCAATTTGCAAACCAAGACACAATTCTATTTTTTCAAGATCTTTCATCTCAAATTCTTTCTTTAAAGAATCAACTGCTTTTAGAATCTCTTCTGGAGTTCCAATAATATTAAAATCATCAACATAAATTGAGATGATAATAAAATTAGATCCTGATTTTCTTATAAAAGTATATGGACAAATTAGATCATTTTTATATCCTTCTTTCAATAAATATTCACTGAGACAATTATACATGCACCCAGATTGTTTTAATCCATATAAGGATCTTTGTAACTTTACCGAGTAAAGTTCTCGTTTGCCATATTTTTCCGGCAGCTTTAATCCTTCAGGGATTTTCATATAAATACCATTATCAAGTGAACCATAAAGGTAAGCTGTGACAACATCCATCAAGTGCATCTGTAAATTTTCTTGTACTGCAAAACTAATAAGATATCTAAAAGTTATTGCATCCACCACAGGAGAATATGTCTCCTCATAGTCTATCCCAGGTCTTTGGAAAAAACCTTATGCAACTAATTTGACTTTATACCTTATTATTTCATTTTTCTCATTTCTCTTTCTAATAAACACCCATTTATTACCGACAGGTTTTACATCCTGTGGTGTTCAAACTACTGTCCGAATACTTTGCGTTTTTCAAGAGAATTCAGCTCTGCTTGAATTGCTTCTTTCCATTGTTGCCAAACATTTCTACTTTGGAATTCTTCAATAGTTGTTGGCTCATGATCCACATTTTCATTTTAAATAATGATCGTAACATTATATGAAAAAATATGGTCTATAACTATTTTATTGCGATTCCATCTTCTTTCAGTATTGATATAATTTATTTGAATTTCATCATTTTCAATAGCTTCAGGTATTTGCACTGCAGGTGCTTGCACTTCTTCCGGAAGTGTATTTATATTTATATCCTCAATGGAAATATCTTCATTATCAATAATTCTCCTCTTTTTAGAAATTTTATTCTTTGAACTAATAGGCCGTCCACGCTTTAGGCGTGTTACAGTATTATCCGTAGGTTGTTCTTTAGAAATCTCAATACGAATTGGCGCATTTACTGCTGGTATATGTGATTTCGTTACACTTTTAGGATTAGCGAGTGCATCAGGCAATCGATTTGCTAAATGTTGAAGATAAATTATTCTCTAAACTTCTAGTTCAGAATCATTTGATTTAGGATCCATATGAGAAAGTGATGAAGCATTCCATATTATTTTCTTTTCCAAAAGTGGGCTCTTATTCTCTCCCCCTAATTTTGGGAAAGTGCTTTCATCAAAATGACAATCTGCAAATCGTGCAGTAAATATATCGCTAGTTAATGGCTTAAGGTATTTAATTATTGAAGGGGATTCATAGCCAACATAAATTCCTAATCTCCTTTGAGGACCCATTTTAGTCCTTTGTGGTGGAGCAATAGGCACATATACCGCACAACCAAAAACTCTAAGATGAGAAATACTAGGCTCATGGCCAGAATCTAATTGTAATGGAGAATAATCATAATAACTTACTGGCCTTAAATGTATAAGAGATGCTGCATGTAATATTGGATAACTCCAAACTGTAGTAGAGAGATTTGTTCGTAAAATTAGCGGTCATGCAATTAATTGCAGACGTTTAATAAATGATTCTGCCAGACCATTTTGTGTATGAATATGCTACAGGATGTTCAACTTTTATTCCAATCGACATACAATAATCATTAAATGATTTGGATGTGAATTCCCCAGCATTATCAATACGAATTGATTTAATAGGATAATCGAGAAACTGTGCCCGTAATCTTATAATTTGAGCAAGTAACCTTGCAAATGTCATATTTCGTGAAGATAATAAGCATACATGTGACCACCTAGTTGAGGCGTCAATTAGAACCATAAAATATCTAAATGGTCCACATAGTGGATGAATTGGTTCACAAATATCACATTGTATGCGCTCTAAAATACTGGCGATTCTATTCCAACCTTACTTCTGGAAGGCTTTATTATTAATTTTCCTTGCGAACAAGCAGCACAAAATAATTCATTATTTTGAACAAACTTCTGGTCCTTCAATGGATGCCCATGTATATTCTCAATAATTTGTTTCTTCATTATCGAACTAGGATGACCCAGTCGATCATGCCAAATTTTATAAGTATCTGAATCTATAAACTTCTGGTTTATAGTCAAATTGGCCTCAATCATATTAATATATGCGTAGTATAGGCTACATGAAAGAGTATAAAATTTTTCAAGTATACATTTCTTACTTGAAATTATTTTTGTAACATAAAGACATTCTTTATTGTCTTCACTCACAGTTTCAATATGATATCCATTTCTGCGAATATCTTTAAAACTTAATAAATTTCTGTGAGAATTTGGGGAAAATAATGCATTATTTATAATAAGTTTTGTTCCCCTTTGTAATATAATACTAGCTCTTTCGGAGCCTTCAACCATTTTTATTTGTCCCGATATTGTGGTAACAACAGTTTCACCCTTTTTAAGAATACTAAAATATCTTGCCTCTTTGAGAATAGTATGGGTGGTGACACTATCTACAATACATAAATTTACTTCATTTTCCTTGAAGTCATATAATACCGGAAAAGAATTCATTTTCTTCATTAAAGAAATGAAAGATGCATTATTATTTATTCATAAATAAATATTGCATAAAAAGTAGCAATAACAAAAGCAAATCAATTATAATATAAAAATTATAATATATTAATTAAGCAAAATATATGAACTAATTATTCAAATTTTTCTTTGTCACTGGTGCTGGGTAATAGAAAATCATCCATCTCTATATTGGGGATATCAATAGGCTCATTAGTTGGGGTATTATCATCCAATATAAAATTGGTTTCTGGTTCCGCACATTTCTTGAGAGATGCTTGGTATAAGTTTACCAAATGTTTAGCGGTTCTACAAGTTCTTGACCAATGACCAGTCATACTGCATCTATGACATTTATTGTTATCATCTTAACTGTTATTTCTTTTATCAAATCTTTCAATTTGATTATTCCACTTCTGGTGGTTGTTTGTATTTTTCTACTTCGGGTGAAAATTATTGCTATTATTATTAACATGTTTCCACTTCTAGTGGAAATTGTTATTATTATATCCTCTACCACGCCCATTACCACGGCCTCTACCTCGACCACGACCACGACCACGACCATTTCTGCGGCCGCGTCCATTAAAATTATTATGAATTATCGCATTCGCTTCAGGGAATGGATTTGTTCCGGTAGGTCGTAATTCATGATTTTTCAATAGGAGTTGGTTTCTCTATTCTGCTAGGATAAGAGCAGTAATTAATTTACTATATTTTTTGTAATCTTTTGCTCTATATTGTTCCTGTAACACCATATTATTCAAATGAAAAGTAGAATATGTCTTTTTCAGTAAATCCTCATCAGTTATTACCTTTCCACATAATCTTAATGTGGATGTAATTTGAAAAAGTTTAGAATTGTATCCACTAGCAAATTCAAAATCTTGTAACCTTAAGTTTATCCATTCATACTGGGCATTTGGTAGAGATATTTTCTTTAGGCGTTCAAACCTCTCCTTTAATTATTTCCAAAGATCTGCAGGATCTTTGACAGTCAAATATTCTGATTGAAGTGATTCATCAAGATGACGGCGGAGAAAAACTAGAGTTATTGCCTTATACTGAGGTCCAATATTATTATTTTCAATAATAGTATTATTAAGACCCATTGATTCTAGATACGTTTCTGCATCCAGCACCCAAGTAAGATAATTTTTTCCAGATACATCAAGAGGAATAAATTCAAAACTTTTGATATTAGATATATTAAGAATATAGGTATAATATATATATAAAGGAAATAAAATAATTATGCCTTACTTTGGATTTATTTGTTGATATCCTTGATCGATAGAGCAAGCTCGTGTTGATAACGTGTTGGAAATTGACTATATATGCAAGGATATTATAACAATAAGAGAAGGTAGAGAGAGAGTTTGAGAGAAACTTTTATTTCTTATTTCTGAGATATATGAAATGAAGAAATTGAATTCCTATTTATAGAAAAATTCAATGATAAGAATGATAAATAGATAAGAAATATATTACCATAAATAATAATGACCGATAAAAAAGTAAAAAATGTATTATATTAAATTATTAATAATATAAATTCTATATTAATAATTTAATGATGTGAGTCCTACATTAAATAATTTAATAAAATTATTATTTTTTTTCAAAACATATATATTTAATTAATTTTTTTATACATTAAGAACCTTTTGTTTTTTCCGATGATTGTTCACAGACTCCACCACAATAGAACAATATCTATTAAGTGATCTATGAGTTGATGAAATAGTTTTTTAATATAATTATATTAATTTATTTATGGTCCCGCCTGTGGTTTATATCAATTAATTAAGATTAGTGTAAATCTGATCTATAAGTAGAAAGCAAAAACTGAGTTACAAGTGGCAGCTAATGATGGCTTTGCCGCTTTGGGATATTGCTAATGCTGACTCATCATTAGAACCTTCTCGTTCACGCTGATGTAATTTTTTTATCATTTTATATTTAATCATGTGCTGTTAAATTAAAATAATTTGAATTAAATTTATATTAAAATAAATTTATAAATATATGTAATTAAATTAAATTAAAGTGATTTAAAGTAATTTAAATTAAAATAAATTAAATTAAAATATAATTTAATAGATCAAAATCTTAGGTCAATTAAAGGCACTCTAACCTTAGCTCTAAACGGTAATTTTTTCTAAATTTTAATTATTTAAGTAAAAGTTCATTTCCTAACTTCTGGGCCGTAGCTTTTGATTGAAGGGAGAATAATTAAAAAAATAATTTAATTATCAAAAGTAAATTGCTGTATTTTTCAAGTTTATAAAATAATTCAAACATTTAAAAATTTAGGGGTCAAATAAATTTTTATGAGTAAATTCAGAGGATTCCCGATTAATTAAATTATGCATTATATAATTAATTTTCATCTATTGAATAATGATGATTGATTAACTAAAACCTCGTCACTATCATGCAAGATTTTATTTTTGTTGTCGTAACAATTATATTTTGATATTATATTGGCTAGGGAACAAGTTACATGCCGGATACCATTAACATATTTGCTATATAAATATCATACCTAATTGGATTGAGATATACTTTTGCCTAATAGATGGAGGATAAAAGAAACTTTAAAAATTTTAGAGAGTTTAGATATTTATGTTCAAAATCTTAACATTATAATATTATTATTGATTTTTTTTATCTTTATCAAGTGACTTATTACTTAATATAAAATTAATTGATGTTTATATTTATCTTTTCGATAGAATACTTATATTTTTCCCTTTCTAACTATAAACTTTAAGAGATCGTACTTGCTCGCCATCCCACTCAATTGATCATGCGTTAATGCATATCCCTAATTATTTGACAGAATATTGGGTTCCAAGAAGTTCATCCATCATTAATATTATACAACAATAACCAAGGTTTCTTCCTCATCAAATACTAGTACTACTACAACAACATTGCCGCCTAACAAAACTCCTTTAAAAGAGGGGTAAGGAAGTCGAATATATGCGGTTTCTTTTTATAATTATAGAGAGGTTGTAATTATCGGGATAACGATTTGGGCTTTTCTATCAGTTTAAACTTTTGAGTCAAACTGTTTCAATCCATGGTATTAGAGCCTCTTGGACCTAGAGGTTGCGGGTCGAATCTTGTTAACTTCATTTGTTGAATGACTTTCAACGCATGATAGAGTGAGTCTATGCCGTACCCGCTTCAAGCCTAGCGACATTCGCGTGCGGAGAGTGTCAAGAATAATATATGAGCTACAATTGAGCCTTACCTATCAGCTTAACTTTTAAACGATACGGTTCCATGACATAATTCAACCCCATATTCATTGATAATACAACAAAAGAAAGGTCGAAAATAATGAGATTTGTTCACATAAGATTATGTTTTGATTGTAAAAGTCTATCCGCTCGACTTGTTTTGGGTAATAGACATATAATTTGTTTTGACCAGTTAGCTTATTCGATCTGGGATATGGATGAGCATATAAATTATGCTTTAATTCATTGTAATTACAACATGAACATGACTAGTCGGTATTTTCATGGTCCAGTTTGGCATTTGCGTGTCACATTTGAATGCTTGGGATTCCTTCGGTCAATGGATTTGACTCTTTTTATGGATAGAGGATTTGTTGTATTACTCTTTAGCTGATCATCTTGCCCTGATAAAAATTTAAGTAATTTAAAGTACACCTGTTCACGACCGATATTTATCCGATTTAGTCCGAGCTCACTCAAGTAGGCCGGATTTAACCTCTTATTTTTATTTAAAACCCGATTCGAGCTCGCTAAAATTTGATATTTTATACGTCGGACTTGATTTTTATGTAAATATTCAAGCCTAGCTCAATAAAAAATTATTATATTTATTAAATATTAGATTTTGACATATTTATATAAAATTTTATCATTTTTACTCTTTTAATATATCAAAAAATTTAAAAGAAATCTATTTATGGGTTTTGAGCCGAGGTTGAGAATGACGCTTAAAGTCCGACCTGAGTCCGAAATTTTAAAGTGTGGATCAGATCAAATTTAAATTGATATTTTAGTCAAAAGTCCAATTAGAGATGAACAAGTCTAATTTAAAGTTTCTGGAGGGAAAAACATTAATGTGAACAAGACAACAACTACCAGAATTTTCATTCATCTTTGTTGATTATGTCATGCAAATTTCCGAATTTCTATTTTATATTTATAAGCACTATTATAATGAATCTTTTATTTGTAATTTTGACATTGGAAAACGAATCTCAAATTCGAGTTTGTAAATATAGAAACAAGCTCTTGGAGGTCTTAATTGTCCCTTTGAGGACATTATTCAAATATAAGTCCACATAAAGAGAAAAAGGATATTAAGAAAATGTATGTAATTAAAAGAAAAGTTGGATTACCATTTAGAAATCTATGTTACCATTTATAACCATAAATAAAATGTATATAAATAGAAAGATGGATTCCCATTTTCCCACTTTGAAAATCTAAGTTACCATTTATAACCATTAGCTTTTTGTAAGATAACCAACCAAAAGGGAAACTTAGTTTTATAATGTCCACATATATTCCATTATGTTATCATAATTTATCGAACATTAAATCAGCGAAACTATTAATACTTGTTATAACGAAAATTATGGATGATTATACAGTACATGACGTGTATTGTCATGTATCGTAAGTTTTTTCAAAAATATTTAATAACTTATTAATTAACTCAAATGTAATCTAAAAAGCATTCAAAGAATTTAATGAACTCATCAATAATATTTATAAATAATATAAGTAAAGGAAAAAAAATCATTCTCTTATTTTTCCTAGATAAGTTTTTATTCTTACCTCATATGCAATTCTTATATATATTTTCTTTCTTAATTTATTTTTTATTTAATTTATCCAAATTTAATTCTACCTACTTAATTTTTCTTTTCAAATTATACTATTTTATGTTATACAATATTGAAACATAAACTCCTAAACCTTTAATATAAATTTAATTATTTTTAAACTCAAATCCTACGGCCAATAAAAATCCTAAATTTTTAATAATGTAATATATTTTTATTTTCTTTTCGCAAATTAATTAATTTTGACAATATTTTTACAAAATTAACCTAACATGCAAAATGAACTCCTAACATTAAACCACTATTCCTAATATATAAGACATATTTTTTTATTTTTTTAATTTATTGTTATAATTTTAAATACTAATATTTAAATATTATAGCAGAGTTTGATATGAAATCATATAAAATATTTAATAGAATGTTTAAATATTGGTATCTGAACATAAGAAATAATTAAACAAATGTGAAAAAAATGTATCATATATTAGGGTAAAAGGTTAAAGTTTGAAAGTTTGTGTTGTATATTAGTGTGAATTTTATAAAAATATAAAAAATAATAAAATTATGAAAGAAAAGAGAAATGTATTACATTGTTATATATTTAAGATTTTTTATTGAGGTCAAGGAGTTGAGTTTAATCATAATTAATTTTAAAAAAGTGTCGGGTTTATGTTTCAAATTAAATAATTATTGTATAAATAAAATAGTATAATTTTGAAAAGAAAAAATTAAGTATGTAAAATTTAATTTGAAAAAAATAATTAAAAAAAGAAATTGGGAAGAATATAGAGAATAAATGCATATAAGGTAATAAAGTAAACTATATTTAGGAAAGATAAGAAAAATATTTTGTTTCATTTACTTTTATTAATTGTAAATATAATTAATGAGTTCATTAAATATTTTAGATAAAGATACAGTACATAACAGTGCTTGTCATATACTGTATAATTTTTCTATAACAAAACATTTAATTCAATATATGTTTATTTTAGGTAAGTGTCATGAATAATATAAGAACCAATTATATCTAAACCTATTTTCTTTTTTTGTCAATTTTATTATAAAACTAACATTTGTTTAATTTTTCCATTTTCAAAAAAATTTGCCTCATAGGCTTGCACAATAAAAACAAAAAAATTTATCCACTCCACTTGTATGTGGACTTGAATATGTGACATCTAAAATAATAGCTTCAAAATCAGGCCCGACCCTGATAATTTGGAGGTCCTAGGGAAATTAATATTAAAAGTAGCAACATGGACCCTCAATAAAAAAAATAATGAAATAAAACATATTTATAAAAATTAGGAATTGAACATTTGTCCTCCCATAACTTTTGTTGAAAAATAAAATATAATAATAATAGTAATAATAAGAATAATAATATTGACTTAATGGGAAAGTTTTGATTTTAAGAATATATCTAACTTTCATTATTGAATAGCAATCATAATTGCTATGCTTTTGTCAAGCTGGTAGTAATTGATTATTGCCAATTTTATTCCTTTCCTTGGCTATATATATGGTTTGATTTTAGTAGAGGAAATACACAAGAAAATTGAGAATTGGTTTTTTTCTTTGCTAGCTCTTACATGTTCATAATATTGCATTTGTCTTAAGTTCATTCTTAGTTCCTTAGTTTTTCATCTCGGTGATATTCTACGCTCGGTTGAGTTCATCCAACGTCTGTTGTTGTATCCTGGGAGATGGTAGTTCATACGGGGCAAATTTTGTCTTAAGGAAACCGATTCGGGCCTCAACAGAATCCTTTCACGGTTAAAAGGTTATTTCGGTATTTATCATTTCGTTAAATATTTTACTATCATATTTTCGTAATTCAAGTTACTAACATCTTGTTATATTTTGTCTCTTAAAAGAAAATTACTCTATTATTAATCTCTCAAATCTAACAATCTTAAGATAGAATTTTTATGTCTATTTGATGGTGTAACTATGTTCCTTTAAAAGAGATGAACTGATTTTCATAACTTGGAATACTGTGACTTGGATTACCGAAACTTGGAATACCTAAATTTGGACAAATACTTGGACTATGGACAATAAGGACTTATTTTGGACACTGGGACTTAATTTGGATAATATATATATTAAAAAGTGACAAAAAATTTAATTAAATCAAAATTGTCATACGGATAATTTTAGTACTTTATTTTATTTACTGTTTTTAAATTGTTCTAATTTCATTTGTTTCAAATTTTCAGAATTTATCATGGCTGATCATGGAGACATTAGTCCTGAAATTGCTCAAGGCTAGAATGAAAAAATGGACAACTTGGTCCTATTAGTTTTGAGCCTATTAGTTCAACATCGATTGCTTCTGTACTTGTAGGTGGACCAAATGCTTTTGGCTATGCAGCTTCTAGGCCAACTACTTTTGGATCTACGAGTTATGGCCGTACTCAAGGAAATGGCCCTGAAATTACTTATGGTCAAAATAATCAAAACGGACAAAATGGTCCTAATGGGTTTGGACTTAACTAAAATGGACAACTTGCTCGTAATGGTTTTAAATTAAATGAAAATGGACTTTCAAGTTTTTGGCTTATTATGCCTAATGGTCATGGGGCTTCAGGTTCATACCCTATAACGATACCTGAAAGGCCTGAGAAATTCAATGGTGTGAATTTTAAAGTTTGGCAACAAAATATGTTTTTCTACTTAACTAGTGTGGGACTTCAAATTTTTCTAAAAGAAGATCCTCCTGTTGTTTCCGATGGAGTAACTGATGTTTCTGTTCAAAAATTTATTGATGGCTGGAAATTTTCTGATTTTCTTTGCAGAAACCATATTTTAAATGGTTTAGTACCCAATTTATATGAGGTGTACACAGTAAAACATTCTGCAAAAGAATTATGGGAATCCTTAGACAAGAAATATCGAACTGAGGATGCTAGCGCTTGGAAATACTTAGTAGGCCAATTTCTTGATTTTAAAATGATTGATCCCAAGCCTGTTGTAAGTCAAGTGCAGAAACTCCAGCTACTAATCCATGGTATGGAAGCTGAAAATATGCATACTGGTGAGCCATTTCAAGTGGCTGCAATTATTGAAAAATTACCACCGAGTTGGAATGATTTACGTGGTGGAGGTCCTTAAAGACTCCAAGAAGTGTAAGCATTACGCTAAACCCAAGTCCAAAATGGGACCAAAAGGAGACATTTCCAAGAAACCTAAGTTTAATGGAAAATGTTTCAACTGCAATAAGATGGGGCATAAGTCCTCTGAATGCAGGCTTCCAAAAAGGGCAAACAAGAATGAGACAAATGTTGTTGCTGAAATTACTAAGGATGTGTCTGACATCGACTTATGTGTGGTAATTTCTGAGGTCAACCTGATTGACTCAAACCCAAGAGAGTGGCGGCTCGATACTGGTGCTACTCGTCACGTATGTTGTGACAAAGAGTCTTTTGCTGGACTGACTCTTACAAATGACGGGGAGAAGCTTTACATGGGAAATTCTTCTACTTCCAAAGTCGAGGGACATGGAACTGTGAGTTTGAAAATGACTTCTGACAAAGAAGTAAAACTGTAAAATGTCTTGTATGTACCTGACATAAGAAAGAATTTAATTTCTGGAAGCCTCTTAAGTGCACATGGATTCAAGATGGTATTTGAATCTCAGAAATTTATTTTATCAAAAGGAGGCATGTATGTGGGAAAGGGATATGAATGTAACGGAATGTTTAAATTCAAGTGTATCTCTTGTAAGCATGGTTCTATTAATATGAATAAGAACAATGTTTCTGCTTATATGGTTGAGTCTTCTAATTTATGGCATAGTAGACTTGGACATGTTAATTTTGATATGTTACGACATTCAATTAACTTGAACCATATTCCCACATTTCATATTGATAAAACACATAAATGTGAAACTTGTGTTGAGACAAAATTGACAAGATCTTCATTTCAGTCTGTTGAAAGAAATTCAGAACCACTTGATTTGATACATACAGATATTTGTGACTTGAAATTTGTTCAATCAAGGGGGGGAAATAAATATTTTATTACCTTCATTGATGATAGCACAAAATACTGTTATGTATATTTGCTTAAAAGCAAAGATGAAGCTTTAGAGAAATTTGTACTCTATAAGCAAGAAGCAGAAAACCAACTTAATAAGAAAATTAAGAAGGTAAGAAGTGATCGTGGTGGTGAATACGTTGCACCAATTGGTGAGTTTTGCTCCCAACATGAAATTATTCATGAAGTAACACCATCATATTCTCCTCAATCAAATGGAGTAGCTGAACACAAAAATCGTGCTCTAAAAGAGATGATGAATGCAATGTTAACCAGTTCTGGTTTACCACAAAACTTGTTGGGCGATGCTATTTTGTCAGCAAATTATCTTTTAAATAAGATACCACGTAAGAAACAAGACAAAACCCCTTATAAGTTATGTAAAGAAAGAAAACCTTCATATAATTACTTAAAAGTGTGGGGGTGTCTTGTAAAGGTAATTGCTCCATTACCTAAATGAATGAAAATAGGTCCAAAAACAGTGGGTTGTATTTTCATTGGATATGCTAGTAATAGCAACGCATATAGGTTTCTTGTGCATGAATCTAAAAATCCGGATATATACAAAAATACTTTGATAGAGTCAAAGGACGCTTCATTTTTTGAAGACGTGTTTCCATGTAAGGAAATAAGTGAAAGATTTGGATCTAAAAGGTCTCGTAAACTTGTTGAAAGTGATGGTCAAGTAGATCAATAAGATGTTGATAATAATGAAAATCTTCAATTAATAATTGAAGAAGATGATCAATATTCACAAGAAGAGAGTAATAAAGATCATAAGGTGGAACCTAGAAGAAGTAAATGGGCAAGGGTTGAAAAGTCCTATGGTCTGGATTTCTTAACATATATGGTTGAAGCGGAACCCCAAATGTATAAAGAAGTTGTAAGCTCTACAGAGATTTCCTTTATGGAAAGAAGCCATAATGAGTGAACTTGATTTCATTTTGCAAAATCATACGTGGGAATTAGTATGCCTTCCTCCAAGAATAAAACCACTAAGTTCTAAATGGATTTTCAAACGAAAGCCAAAAGCTAATGGATCAATTGATAAGTATAAGGCGCGTTTGGTCATAAAAGGTTATAGACAAAAAAAAGGCCTTGATTACTTTGATACGTATTCTCCAGTGTCGAGAATAACCTCCATTCGGATGATACTTGCATTTGTTGCTTTGCGGAATCTTGAAGTACATCAAATGGATGTGAAAACTATCTTTCTGAATGGAGATCTTGAAGAAGAAATCTACATGGAGCAACCTGAAGGTTGTCTGGCTCTAGGTCAGGAAAGCAAAGTTTGTAAATTAGTGAAATCTTTATATGGGTTAAAGCAAGCACCAAAATAATGGCATAAGAAAGTTGATGATGTCATGATGGCTAATGGATATCGCATAAATGAGTGTGACAAATGCGTTTATATCAAAACTACAAATGAAGGATATGTTATTCTATGTTTGTATGTTGATGACGTACTCATTGTAGGAAGCAATGAAAAGATGGTAAAAAGTACCAAAGATATGTTGAATTCTAGATTTGACATGAAAGATATGGGACTAACGGATGTAATTTTAGGCATCCAAATTAAACGTTCACCTCACGGTCTCATATTAACTCAGTCTCACTATGTGGACAAGATAATTAACAAGTTTAATACAGAGGATTATGGCATAGCCAAAACGCCATTAGACATCAGCCAACACTTGTCTAAGAATAGAGGTGAATGCATAGACCAAGTGGAATATGCAAGAGTTATAGGCAGTCTAATCTACCTTACAAGTTGTACATGGCCTGATATTGCTTATACCGTAAGCAGTTTAAGCAGATTTACGAGTAACCCAGTTAAAAGTCATTGGGGAGCGATCGTAAGAATACTAAGGTATTTGCGGTATACTCGTAATTATGGATTGCACTACACAAGAGAACCAGCTGTACTGGAAGCATATTCTGATGGAATGGGTCTAAAGCCCATGAATAATTAAGGCGCTATGTGAAGGAAAACCCAACCATATTTGACTTGAGATCCCAAGATCTTGGTTCAATGGAACAACCTAATTGCATAGACCTTGTGGGGTCACTGTGGGGGTAACCCTATGTCCATTCCTATGATCTAAATAGTGACAAAATGGGTTAAGGTTAAGTAATGCTTTTAATGGTTCTTTGTGCATCAAAATTTGAGCAAAAGAGATCACCTATGTGAGAGTGAAGTGAGGTCGCTTGAAAGGAGACTAATGGGGCTTAGTTATTCGAAACTCTCGCAGAACCAGGAGATGTTCACGACCATAATGAACATAACCATGAGAACCAAAATCGAGTTAGATTAATATTTACATGGTGTATATCATCGTTTACACAAATGGCAGAATAGTTCAAGGACATCGCGTCTACTAGTCAGCCAATAAAGTAAATATATTATCACAAGGGAAGGTTCAAGGGTTTAGTCCACCTATCCTATGTAAATATTGATGTAGAAATTATCACCGAATCGAGTCTTCGTTTTCTTATTTTCTTTTATGCGAGGGATTATTGAAAAATAAAATATAATAATAAGAATAATAATAATATTGACTTAATGGGAAAGTTTTGGTCTTAATAATATATCTTACTTTTATTATTGAATAGCAATCATAATTGCTATGCTTTTGCCAACTTGGTAGTAATTGATTATTGCCAATTTTATTCCTTTCCTTGGCTATATATATGGTTTGATTTTAGTAGAGGAAATACACAAGAAAATTGAGAATTGGTGTTTTTCTTTACTAGCTCTTACATATTCATAACTGCCTTTGTCTTAAGTTCATTCTTAGTTCCTTAGTTTTTCATCTCGGTGATATTCTACGCTCGATTGAGTTCATCCAACGTATGTTGTTGTATCTTGGGAGATAGCAGTTCATACGGGGCAAATTCTGTCTTAAGAAAATCAATTCGGACCTCAACAGAATCCTTTCAAAGTTAAAAGGTTATTTCGGTATTTATCATTTTGTTAAATATTTTACTACCATATTTTCGTAATTCAAGTTGCTAACATCTTGTTATATTTTATCTCTTAAAAGAAAATTACTCTATTATTAATCTCTCAAATCTAACAACTTTAACAAACACATTACCAATTCTATTAACATTAATTTATATTTACTTTTATTTTTTAAATAATAATAATTAAATTTTAAAAAAAATAGTTTTTTTATCCCTTCTCATCATGGCCCTTAAATAATGACACATGTTACTCACCCCTCATGATCTGACATATTCAAAATTTAACCAGAGACACACGTACTTTTCTTTCACACATTTCTTTTTGATTAACTAAATCGAATGAATGAAAATAAACAGTAAAACTAGTGGAAAGTGGTGAAACCTACAATCTTAATAACATTAATATTCTCTCTCTAATTTGGAGAATTAATTTCTACTTTAAGAATATAGCTTTTGTTATTTTATTTAAACAAATATAGTACTATTTTTGTCTTGGACAGAGAAAGGTTGAACGAACCTAATCTAGTTAAAGTAGAGCTTACGATGATGCCCTAAGTCTATGCAAACCACGTGTCCCAAACTCAAGTACTATGTTTTTGCTGGCAACATAGGTGTCCCAATTTCAAGCTGAATGGAAACACGTGTCCCTAATAGTTTACTAAATAAAGCTAATGTTGTACGACTTGAATAATTAAAGACATGACTTTAGAGGTCGAGGAGTACTTAGAATGTTGGATGTGTTCGATTCTCATTGGTTGCATATGCTTCAATTATCTATATATGGGAAGCACATTTATAAATTACATCCACAAAAGTTGTGCCTTTTTCTTTTCTCTCCCATACGCCTAATAATTATTTATCAGATTTAGATAATAATATAAGAAAACTATGGCCCTATGGGTACCAAAAATTATGCCACGTAATGTAAACGGTTAATATATGATTTATAGATTAAAATCTAAAAATTACTTCCAAAATTTTTAAAAATATAAATTTTATTACATTAATAACATACAATTCTTTAAGAGTTAGTTTTTATTTAATTTTATTTTTATCTGTATCCGATGATTCATAAATTTCGATCTAATATGTTAAATATAGCTAATTAATAGTTATTATATACAACAAATTGACTATACCAAATAATATATCATTTCTCTATAATTTATTCTTTAAAAAACTTGACTCAATTGTACTTACGTTTTTAAATATAAAGAAAAATTATTAATCCCATATATGACTCGAACACGAAATCTTTAAATATTATAACTCCAGTTTTAATTGATAGACTAGGACATTAGCCACAATGTGCCGAAGATTATAAATTTTCTTATACACACATTTACGTGCTTTTATATAGCTGCTTAGTTCTTAAAAAAAATAATATAACTACTTTAATATGTAATATACTATTAAATCATATTTTATATGACTCATTCAACGTTCATAATAAAATGGTGCATACTTTGTAAAAATTAAGTAACTTTATCTATATAATTATGTTAATCTTTTACTTATTTAATACATACATTTTATATTCTAATATATTATGAGTTTTTTATCCTTACTTTGTCCACACTATTAGATTAGTGGTTAAGAAATTTATCAAATGGTGTTAGTGGGCAAAAGAGATTAGTGGTGAATGTAATTTATGGTTATTAGAGGTTTTAGATTTAAATTATATTTGAGATAGGTTTAAATTTTGGAAAAAAGATCTCTTGTCCTCTTTCTTATATCCTCTTGAGTGTCTTTTATTTAATATTTAACACATAGGTCATGTATAGGTGAGAGAAAAAGAAAAATAGAAAAAATTAAATATCAGACACTAAATAAAAAAATATTCAAGAGAATATACAGTAAGAGACACCAGATTCTTTTCCTAAATTTTGCTTTTTACTTAAAAGTAACCGCATTTTAAAAAAAAAGTTTTATTAAAAAAGATGAAAACTGTTTCAATATTCAAAGGTTGCAATAAAACCTTTCACTCTCCTCCATCTCTATTCTCTAGATAAAATAGAGCTTGATGAAAAAGAAGAAACTATATTTTCCTGATACACTACAACAGTTTGTACTTTGACCATTTTTAGTTGTATTATTTTATGTTTTTGTATGAAATAATGTATATATTGTATTTTTTTATTAAATAAGAGAATTTTATTAATTATTGATATTTTAAGTATATGTAAAAATTAAATAAAATATCCTATAAAAATTAGATAAATATATATAATCTCATCATACGGGAGATAAAATAAACTTGTCACAAGAGGAAGATATATAGAAATCTAAAAAATAATAACATTTCTTCGACCTTTATTTTTATAACCTTCATCTTATGTTATCGAGAATCCATAACTATAAAAACTACTTCGTACAGCATAACACTAATCGAATTTGCAGATCTGAAACAGTCTTGCTAGAAGGAAATAGATTTAGGTAACATCTTGTATTTTATTAAGCTTCAACTATATGATCTGTCTTCTTTAAATATGAATATGTTGTGACACAACATGTCTTAACACCTTTACTATTAAATGGTGTGTCATTTATTTCTAGTAAAAAGTACTGTCGATATTTCATCTTCGTATCTAGTAATATATTATTTGAGAAAGATCATTTCATAACTATAAAATTAATTGGTGTTATAGAGTATAAGATCATTTTTATGGTTATGAAAATTAGTGCATAATTGATGTAGGTTTTTATTGTTCTTTATTTCTTCATCTTACTATCATTGCTAATTTTTTCATATCTCCTAACATTGTGATATTGTATTACTTAGATTTTGGGGAAGGTTTTATTTGATTTGTCTGATCACAATAATTTGTATTACAATATGTGTTTTTTAATTACAAGTTAAGGCATAAAACGAGCTCGTATATTATTATTGGAAAAGAAATAAAATAATATTATGCTAACGTGAAAGGAAAAAAATGTAAATCAACATTCTTATAAAGGAAAGTATTTATTAGATGGCTCATATAAATATTGTGACTCCTTTCATGCAACAATTAACTTCTTCTTTCTAATATATAAAAAATCATCATTTATATATAAAAAAATGAACATTTTCAAAAAGCTTAAAAAAATACACAAACAATGATAAAAGAAATTATCAATAACACCACTTAAATAAATGGATTAGATAAAATGTATTTGAATGAAGGGTAAAAAACCTCTTATAATTGGCGAGCCTTTATTTAATAAAAGATAAAAGACGTAATCATCGTCTCTGTCTTACAGATACAAATCTAACTATTTTAATTTTTTTAGAATTTGCCCTACCTTATAAATTTCACTTCCGTTTCTCTACTCTGCAAATATTGCGTACCTGTCCCCTCCTTCTCTGGATTTTCAGTTCAAAAAAAAAAACAATCATTAACAAAGAGAAAAAAAAAGTATTGTTTGTAATTAATCAATGGATCGTAGAGGAGGATGCTGCATAGCTAAGTACAGCGGCGGAGTTGGCTATGGAATTTCAGGAGTTGATCTGATAATGATGAAATTCCGGCCAATTGCTCCCAAGCCTACCACCGGGACTTCAATATCCTCACCGGAGTTGAAAGAAACCAGTCCCAGATCCGGCAGAGGTAAGAGAAGGCTAAACGGGAGTAACAAACGGTGCAATAATGGTAACAATAATCGGAAAAGGAAAGTAGTTACCGACGAGAAGCCGGTCACTGCGGTGGTCACTCTGCCTCTCTTGCCGGAGACTCCAACTCCGAAGAAGGAATCACCGGTGGTGGAGGCGGTTTCGCCGACACAAAAGAAGAATCTGCCGACATGGCTGAGTTTCGGAAGCGACGGCCAGGATGAGGTGGCGTTTGATCGGACGGAGGTTGTTACGCCGGCGATCGGATCATGTGTGACGGTGGAATGTGTGATGGACACGTGGGTGGATGAGGATGGGCTAGGGTGTACGGAAGGGGAGAGGAGGATGAATCTGGAGAGGGACAAGTGTCCAGGGTTTGTATCGGACTGTTTCGGGAGGGTGACGTGGATGAACGAGGAGTATAGGAGGATGGTTAGAGGAGACGGCGGTGGAAGGGAGGTGGTGGTGTGGCTGGCGGTGAAGGATAAGGCGGAGGTGGCGGCGGCGATGGCTAAGAATAAAGCGTTTACTTGCCGTGTGAGGGTGCAAAATCAGAAAGAGAAAAGCTCCGTTATAACGGTGCCGTGTGATGTGTGGAGAATGGACGGCGGTGGTTTTGCTTGGAGATTGGATATAGCCGCCGCTCTCTCGTTAGGCCGATGACTGGATGACCTGAATCAGCATAAGCCGTTGGATGATTGACATGACGCATAACTATAATTATCGATGGATGTCATATTAGAGCATAATAGCTCAGAACTGTTGAATGGTGTGAGTGTTTAGAGCTTGGATACTGATTTCGTTATACAAAGCAGACATGACGGAATTTGTATTGACCTCAATAATGTTTATAGGATAGGATTATCATGCCAGTATTTTGTGCATATTTGTCGTTCTTACAAAATTCCAAGCTGATATGCTTGTTTGTTTCTTCATAGGATAACCTAAAACCAGTGGATATTAATGTAAATGTTTATTACATTACAATGTTACTAAGCTCTTTCGTTATTTGGTTAATTGGATTTGATTTGAATGTTATATATTATCAAACACAAAATAGAAGCAGCCTCCTTTCAAGAGCAAAAGCTGAATGTCAACTATTATGAGGATGAGAAAGTAGTCGGTAATTATAATATAATGTTGGACCAAATTAGGTTGTCTCTTTAGTTGCATCTTTGTTGGCGTATAATCTTAAAAATAAAAATTTTCCTAAGATTCTCGGGAATTTCCGACTGTAACGAGGGGCTTGATAGCTTAAGAAAATCATAATTTTTTTAATTTTTTTTTATGTTTCTCTTTTATAGTAAATTTAGTTTATCTTTCAGGTAGGTGAGATTACGTTTTATTATTTTAGTAGGATATTTTATTTAATTTATCAATCTCATACTCGAATAATAGTAATTAATTGTTTTTTAATTTATTAAAAAAATTATTGAGATAATATGATGAGTGATATTTAGGTCATGTTTTTTTCGATTTTTAAAAGTTTAAGTTTAACCACTTCATTTACTGCTATGGAAATTCCATTTTACTCTCTAAACTATACTGAACTGAATTAAACTTAATTTATTTTATAATAAATTTATAACTATATATAATTAAATTAAATTTAATTAAAATATAATAAATTTAATTAAAATAAACTGAACTTTAATATTATAAATTGAATTAAATTATAGTTTAAGAAATTACTGTCAATCTCGTGATCTTTCCTAATTTAAACTGGACCTGCTAAATTTGTGGTGGACTGATTGAGGCGAAACTCTGAGATGATTGGCTCCCTCGGGACCACCCCTGATCTAGTGGCGAAGTATTTTTTTAATCTAATTTGCCGAGACCTTCTCTTCCTTTCCCTAGAATCAGGTTCAGACAATTCAATTTTAAAAGCATTTATTAGACTTTGGAATTCATTTTCTTATTTTAATGCAATTATATGTATCCATTCATATACATATAAACTATTAATGAAATTTCTTCGTTTTTTAGAATGAAATTTGTACAAACAAATACCAATTCGTTGTCAAATGTGATAGGACTTGGGAGGAGAATTCACAGGGTTTTTCAAGGTACTTTAACAACAAATTAGAATTCATGATTCAAAAGTTTCCATTATTTAATTTTAGGTACGGGGTATATATAAGTACGAGTGATTAGTTTACCTTAGGAGAAGAATACCATTTTGGCACCGACACATAGCTCTTTTGGCATTTGACTTGTTTTTTACAACTAAGTATAGTTGAATAGTTGAAATTAGATTTGTCCACATAGAGCAAACCTGTCTATGTACATACAATAACTAATATTTAATTGAACCTAAAATAAGTCAAAATGGTTTAGGCATTATTTCAGTTCAAATCATCCCTACTTGAGCTTAGACGAATTCGAACAAATGAAAAAGTAAAAAGCAAAACGAGAACCCCTATCCCAATCGCCACAACATTAGGAAGACTCAAAATAATTAGATGTAGGGATGACAATGAATCTAGTACCCAACCCATATCTACGAAAACACGGTTGCTCCATCGAACCTTTGCAACTTAAGCTAGCCTTTTTTAGATATTGCTATCAAATTCATCTTTTACTTGCATTCCATAAATTGTAGACATTTGTTGCAATTTTTGAGTTGTACCACTTTACATCACATGGATAAGATGAAGTTTATTAATTTTCAGATTTTTTAGATCCCGATAAGTGGATATAAATTTGGAAATTAATTTATGAATCTGCCGGTGGAGATTAAATATACAACAATGGATTTGGATATGAGTTCATCAGATCCATGTCATATATAACATAAAAGCAATTGTAGCATCTCATCCGTCATTTCAAACTTTTTGGTAATTGGTATTATGTCATTGTATCATCGCCTCTTACTTTAGAGGTCGAAGTTTGAAATGCGTTGTACCCATTTTAAGGTCAAATGACATATTTGTATGAAGTATGCTATAGGTTATAAAGTGTTATAAATATCATTTGCTTTATTGGGAAAATTATATATGGTACTGGATATTTAATACCCTTCTTCAATTCAACGGTTGAGTATTTATGAAAGTGTATCTATATATTCTTTTATCTTAAATGGTCCACATAAATACTCAACCGTTAAATTAAAAAAAAGGTATTAAATATCCGATATCATATATAAAAACCCGCTTCCCTCACAAATCTAATTTAGTTAAACCCCTTGCCCTTTCAAGCCAAATGAAAGCAAAAATATTTAGATTTTTTCACCTATTTTTTAGTTAGATTATTTCACATTATCCTAAAATTTATAAATATACCATAAAATCTAAGATGTTGGATACTATATAATTGTTGTTGTATACGTATAATGTAATAAATAAATGATATAATATAAGGGGCCAAATGTGCCAAATTAAAGTTGGTGGGACAGAAATATACCAAATCAAATAAATGGATAGGCCAAATGTGGCCAGACAAGACTTCATTAAGAATTGAAGAATAGTATGATGTGGTGAAATGTGATTGGCTGCATATGCTAGCGATGATTTTTGCTGCTATATATGGGAAGCACACGTACCATTTTTATCTACTCAACTGTGCCTTTTTTTTATTATGTTTCATCCCTTCATTTAATCAACTCAAGAAAATTAATTTTTTAAAAATATACTTAGAATGGTGCATGACGAAAAATATCAAAAAAAATTTAATAATAAAAAGATTTTAAAAGAGTTAAGGTTTGATAATTAATCATCTCCGTTCACTCTAGATAAAAATATCAATTATAATAAATCTGATCGGTAAAAAGTATCAAATTGTATATATAGTTAGCCATGAATTTAACTATATTAAAAATTTTAATTTTTTTACTATATATATCCACCTCACATGAGATTTCTTTAGATCTATTATTAGAAAGAGTCATTTCAGCTTTGAATTTTAAAACCTAAATTTGTCATTCTCAGCGTTTGATTTGACAAAGAAGTCTTTGAGTTACTTTGTAATTGAAACTCCTTTAATTATAATATTAATGATGAATTTACTTCTAAACCCTCAACAATTTTCATAATTTTCTGTGTTATTATTTATGCGTTATTTGTATACATATTCGTCGTAGGGCTAACAGAGTAGGGTTTAGATTGAAATTTATCGGGCTTTTAATTAAATAATTTGTAGTTTAAGTCTAACTAAATTCATACTCTATATTTTAGAATTTTAGGTTCATAATTTACTTGAATTTCTTAATATACGATAAAATTTATATAAAAATTAAGTTCAATTAATAAAACTTTAAATTTTAGCGAACTTAAGCCTAACTTAATATAAAATTAAGTGTCTAAACTTGACATATAAAACTGCATTGAGGCCGGATGCAATTAATAGTCCAGCCCTTTAACATTTGAGCCTTCTAAATTATATAATTGAAAAAATAGTTAACCAGACTACAATTTATCATGTTTGATAAATATATTGTACATAAGGTTGGAAGTCTAAGTAGGGAATAAATGAGAAGGAAAAATGTTATCTGACTAGTCAAAGCGTACTTAACACAAATGGATTAGTTTATTTTAAATTAACTCAATATATACGACATTGTCCACTTTAACTCAAGCTTTCATGGACTTTATATTACATTAAACTTGAAAAAGCCGTGTACCAATGAAAATATTTTTCATCATTATATACTCATAATTTCTTTTTCTTCTAACTGATGGGGCACTTTTGTTTGTTTCTCAATAATTCCATTCCTTTTGAATAAATTATTATGGACTCTCGCTTAAATTTATCATCCATCTATAACTCTCTATTTATCTATATTTACTTTCGAGCATGACTCTAATATCAACTGTCGTAGCTTTGGACATGAGGACATTATATATCTTTAAATTGATCTGGTAATGCCCATTTTGGGTTGAAGTTATTATGAATTTGCTATTTGATTTTATATATCCTTAATTCTCATTTCTTTTATCCTATGTATAATATTTGTTAGTTCTCCAACAATATGCATTATATAACTTTCTCTTAAAAAAATTTCATCATTTGATTTATAATAAAAACAAAAGAAAAATTTAATCTCATCCCGTCTGTATGAGAATTTAATTTTATAATCTCTAAAATTACAGATTTAATGATCAACTACTAGACCAAGCCTTATCAATGTGATTATGTAATAAGACAATTAATACGTGTAAATTAGATTTGAGTAAATCCTTATCAATGATAACCCATAATTTAATGACATAATTCATAATAAATATACAACACATAATCTTACCTAATGTAAAGTTAATCTAACAACAAGTATGTGCACTTGTAAAAGTGACATCATACAAGTAACACATGTATACACATTTAAGGGAGACAACTTTGACATAGAAATCCAATAATGGGCAATAATGTTTGTGGTTGCACACAAATCACTATTAAGCTTCAAAGTAGCAATCAAGTAACAATTTAATATAACTTTTTCACTCTGTACATATATTAAGAATTACTTAATTACAGAATTTTTGAAATTATTTTCTATAGTCTCAAAACTGTTTTCTACATGTTTTTTCAAAGAAACATACTCCCATATACTTTCTTGAAAATTAGGCGGAAAACAGGGACAAACAATATCAAACTCGTCTGTATTATATACTTGTTTAATGTCTCTTTCAGCAATCTCCAAGGAAATCTATGGGTTAGACAGAAAAAGAAGCATTGATAAGGATAGGGCATACATAAACATAAGTGTGAAACAATATAAATGTGTAGTTTAATGGATGACGAAGGGACCTTTGTGGTAGAAGATTGATTTGGTGCGAAAATACAAATGGTTAATGACTTTAATGTTGGCCCAATTAAATATTGTTTATGTGAATAAATGTAATTGATCCACGTTTTCCTATCCCTTTGATTATGTATGGGAGAGGGCAGCCTCCTTTGATGTTAATGACTTTACAGGTTACTTCCTTCGTTGGAAAACTAAGCCTGATCTAAATTGCGTGTAATCTAAGCAATTTTCAACTGCCATTGGAAGAGAATAATTTCTTCTGTACCACATTCAGTGTTCCATCTGACATATCATACGTAATGGTCAAATAACATGAGTTGTCTTTCGAGTTTGGTACGAAAAAATTGGATGAATTTTAAAAGTTTTAACTAATCTTTTGAATTTGATAAAAGTGCATCAGTTTACCCTCTTATTGTCATATGCTAATTTCTGATTGGAGAAAAAGTCAGAAAAATGATATTTTTGAAAAGGTAAACTAATCAGAAGCTGATATGTGACACTGAGGGAGCGAACTGATACACTTATGTCAAGTTTAAATGACTTGTTATAATATTTGAAAGTTCAAGGTGATATCCAATATTTTCCACCAAACGAAGGGGGTCTTGAAATATTTTAACCTTGGTAAATAAGTCTACGAAATAGTTTATATGTGGTGTAAGTTGGATATATATAATACGACGAGTTTGGTTAATATTGATTCAACTTTAGATCTGTCGTGATTCAGCTAACATTTCCACTCTCAAGGCGGGTAAAGTCTTTTTATGCTATTGAAGAGTTAGTATTTTAGTTTAACTGAATTAATTAATCTAGATATTTCATCGAATAAATCAGAAAAGTGTGGAGTGCACGTTTTATTCGAATTCTATCACGATGTTTAAATTTTAGGGGCATCGCCTCCGGTAGCAGGGTCCCAGGGGTGGCAACCCCGGAGTTCTAAGGGCAGCGCCTCCGGCGAGGGTTGAGCTACTAGGTTAGCTAGAAATTTTTTTTATCTTCGAATAAAGTTCCCTTACAAAATTTCATGAGAAATTCATAAATTTTTGTGTTTGGACCATATCGCGCTCGCGACAAGAAACTTGCGCTTGCGATTGCTTGATTTGAGAAACAGTAGATTTTGACGTTATAAGTCACGATCACGATACGCTGGATCAGGATAAAAATAACTGTGTGATCAATTTTTTAAACGGTTATTTGGGTTCCCTATATACAGAGATGGCCAGGCACTAACAAGAAGATGACATAGACATTTTACAGACATTTTTCGATACATAATATCATAACAACATTCATTCTAAAATTCTTATTAATTTCTAATTTTATCCAATTAAATTATTTCATAACACAATCAAATAAATTTCAATCTAAAAATATTCTTTATTTATTCATATTTTATTATATCAATTTTCTTCAGCACGAAGAAGAAAAACGTCAAACATGAAAATAATCATTAGCTTGTAGTCATATATGTAAGGTTCCACCTGGGTTTGGTTTAGTTTAGAAGATTACAAATTGGTGACATCATTGATATAAGATTTAAAATAGAGTAAATTAAAAAAAAATTACCTTTTAATTTTACTCATTTATAAAATAGGGTCTATAATTTTAAAAAATTTATAAATAAAAAATATTCAATATTAAATTATATTATAAAAATAGGTAATCTTATTCATTTTTATCTGAATTTTGGCGGGATGATTATTAAAGATACAATACACATCAATAAAAAATTTTGAAATTTTTTAACTAGTACAAATTTTTTTATTAAATTATTATAATAAACTATAAAAAATCATAAAAAAAATCTCTAAAAATTACTCAAACTCTTACGTATAATTTTTAAATAATAAGGTTAAATTATTAGAATGTTAAATTATTTAAAATATTCAATGTAACACCACTATTTTGAAGCCAAAAGCCCTTTTTTGTAAATATTTTGAAACCACAGATCCCATTTTATAAAAAAAAATTCTTCAAATTTCATTTTATAAATGAGTGAAATTACATGATACTTTTTTAAAATTTACCCTTTAAAATATTCATGTTTGTAAAAATATCAAAATAGCCATTCAATTTTTTAGTCAAATAATCTAGTGGTAAAATTATTTAAAAAGTAGGGCATTAAGTGTAAAATGTAGAAAATATAAAGTGGAAGTCTAAAAAAGGAAATCCAGTCATGTAAGCATTCCCCCTTTTATATATATATATATATATATATATATATATATATATATATATATATATATATATATATATATATATATATATATATATATATTATTGGGTTGGGGTCCTGAATTATCGCTTCAATTAAAAACGTATTTTAAAATTATCAGATTCTGATATAATAATTGAAGTTAATTCAAGATTATAAAATTTTATCTCAGATTCTAACCTTTCTTTAGCAATTCTAAGATGAATTATTTGACTGGTGTATTCTTTTATATGCTTTCTATAATAATTATATAAATCAAAACATCCTTTATAATTTATAAGGTCGTTATTAACAAAATCTAAGCTGTTTTGATAAAAGGCAAGGTTATAATCTATTCTTATTAATCTTTCTGAAATTATTTCTAACTTATTTTTAAGTTCTAAGATTCTATTCATTTAAATTCTAAAAGAAGTATCTGAACTTTCTGACAGAACTAAAGAGGTTAACTCTAAATTTAGTTCTCGTATTTCTTTTTCTAAGTCTGATAATTCTCTAGTATAACGATCTAGTTCTTCAGTATATCTAGTTACAAGCCGAGCTTTCCATCCTAATAAGGTATAAATGTGTCTATGAAGTCCAGCTATTCGTAAACTAGTAGTTTCTGTTCTTAATTCTTCAGTATATAAGTTTACTCTATCAGTATAAAAGCGTATTAAAACCCTTCTTCTATTTAATTCTATTTCTTTTCTTTCTAACTTATTTTTAATTTCTAAAATTCTATTCATAGTAAAACAAATTTCTCGTCACTTATCTGAAAAGATCACACAAGGTGCAGTCCAGGAAGGAGAGGATACTTATATGATTATATGAACAGATTGTTATAATATATAAACAAAGTATGAACAAAGTATATAAATTATACCTCTTCAGCTTATATTCCTCTATGATGGATTACCTCTGCTTATAGAAATATTGGGGAGTTTGAAAGTGTTTATGAGTATAATGCAGAGAGATCGTCCTTGTTTATAGCTGAGAAAAGGTGTTGTATACCGGTTACTTGTTAGTGACCGGATCTTTCTATGACGTCACTGCTTATGTCTTAGTGCAGGTATGACTCAGCGTTAATAATTATGTCGGTTAAGACGTCATTGCTTACGTATTTGGTATATTATTATCTTTTGTCTTCTTATGATTATTTCTCGTAAGTATTATCTTTTATATTTTAGATTATTTCTTAAATATAAATTCGACTTGATTATTATCATTCTGTAGACTAAAACAAAAACCTTTCTTAATTTTAAATGCTTTATGGATTGATCAAAGAAGATTTTTTATTGAAAACACCTAACCTGGATTTGCCAGATAATCTGCTAAGAGATTTTTAAATAAGGAAATTTACTTTTCAATCTCAAAATTTTCTTTTGCTGAATCCGAAAATCATTTAAAATTAACTGTTATTTTTACTTTTAAATTCCTTTTAAAACTTAAAAAATTCTTTATAATTAGCTCATCCAACTGGTACTCTTTGAAAGAAGGGACTTACATCTTTTGCCCAGAAAATTTCCCAAGGCCTATTGCTATTCTGTATTTAAATTTTATCAAGTTTTAAAGCAATTTATCAAGTAATTGAAATTGAAGAACAGAGCCAACAGAAAATATAAAGCTTTGTTACAAAAGTATAGTCGAGTTATAAAAACTAAACAGAACTAAACAAAAACTATGGTCAAATTATAAGACCAAACAAAAATAATTACAATAATTAAAGAGTATATCTAATTTCTAGTCTAACTGAGTTATAGTATTCTTTGAGTATTGAGATCTCAACTCAGATTAAGGTTTAGCCTTCTTCTGGAGAAAAGATCTTCTTTATTCTTTGCAAATATCAAATTTATATTCTTCTAACGGTGGGGACATTTTCCCACTACATTATTATTTCTATCCTTTACAGCTGTCCTCTTATCTCTATCAGTCTTTACAGCTGTCTTCTTTCTTGTCTAATCTGAAATCCTCTAGAGAGGAATATTCCCTTTCTTGGTAGTAGAGGCTGAACTTTCTTCTTTCTGGGCTGCCTTTTGGGCTTCTCTATCTATTGAAGTTTCTACAGTTTCATTCCTCTGCCCAAAGTCTAAGTCCATATTCTGACCGTTATGAAAATTTATAATGGGCCTTTGCAATTTTAGTTGACTGGGCAAATTGAATATCTTACAGAACCAGTCAGCCCATCCTTCTGAGGGTTGAGTGTCTATGTCTTCTAAGCCTTTTATTACATCATTCTGTATTTTTTGTATCTCTTCGGTGGTTTCCTTTATTTCTAATGATATTTCTTTGTTAATTTCTGAGTTTTCGTATATCATGTCTAATTTTTCTAATATCAGGTCTTCTTTAGTCTTTCCTTTGTCGCTTACGACTCCTGAGTATGATGTTTGATTCTTGCTATGTTCTAACCGCGTTTCTAAGTCTTGTATTTTCTTCTTTAGAAGATTTTCTTCTTCTTCTTTATCAATTAATTTTCCTTCTAAATCATGTATTATTTTCTTCATCCTTATCATCTCTTGGGGTATGTCTTTTGGTATTTCAACTTGCATGGTTAGTATATCTGACTCGTATGTTGTCTGTTCTAGTATTTCTGGACTTATATAAAAAGTAGTCAGGTATTTCTTGGCTTCTGTCTGTGCTTCTTTTATAGACAAGTATTTTTTATACTTGGGGTCTTTATGTTTTGTATTCTGTATTACTTGTTCCCAAGTTTTATAAATTCCCGGTTGAGGGCCTGTATATACTACGTATGCAATGTTATTATTGTTTCTCTGGGTAAAGTATAAGCTGAAACCGTTTATGGCCGCTATAGCGTGTTTATCATCTTTTCTTTTTACGGCTACCCAAAGATTGTCTAAAAGAATTCTTTCCGTATCATTGAGTAGGGTTCCTTTAGGGTAATTGAAGGCCCATGAAGTCTCCCCGAAGTCTGAAAAATTTAATTTTTCTGAAAAAACCAACGCTTTTGGCTTTGGCTGGTTTCTGTTTATCATAGTTATGTCTTCTGGTAGTATTCTATCTCCTGAAGTATTTGGAGTATTTATCAGGCTGTCTATCGTTGGTCTAGAGGAGGTATTTCCTTGGTATCTTATTAACTTTCCTCTTCCTCGGTCTGATGCTCTCATGGTTCTTGGCTCTTCTCTTTCAGTTATGTATTTCCTGCAAATTATTAAATTGTAAGAGTCTGGATAGTATATCAGCAATTTTATTTTGATCACCTTGTATATGTTCTAACAATGGTTTATATCCTTTTTGTAATAAGAGTGATGTAAGTTTATACCATCTTTTATAAGAAGATCTTTTCTTTTCTTTCTTTAAATTATTATAGTATTTAACGATAGCAATTGTGAGCGGACGACAGTTCGAGCGGCTGCAGCGTGGGGCCGGGCCCTGTCGGGCGGGCCCTCTTTTTGTGCGTCGGGGAGACGAGTGTGATATGGTTGAAAAGAAAATGATTTTATGTATTGTAATGCTTAAAAGATACGAGATCGAAACCCCGTACTTAGAATAGAGTCGCCACCCGGTTCAGCTCAACCGGGAAATTTTCAGTACGATTTTCCCACCGGGTGGTTGGACCATACCTTAAGTAGAGATTCCGAGTTCGAATGATGTTATGTACTTTTCATTAGGCCAAGTTAGGATACTTCATTCTTTCTTAATCGGTTTAATCCACCCTATTTATTCGTATTTTCAGTTATTTTGTGGTTTTCGCGTTTATCAAGCAATTGAAGCGATAAATAAAATATTTACAATCGCAAAAGAAAAGTAAATGCGGAAAGTAGAATCATTACAAGATTTTCAAGTCCTGTACTTTTTCTACGTAACAAATAAAATACCCGAATGTCCGATATATACCCACCTGCAGATGATAGTTGACACGAATATGGCATATCTATTTATAATATCATAAAGCCCGATTGAATGGCTAAAATGAGGTTCGAATAGCGTTTGAGGGGAAATTCCATTTTTGTCCAAATTTCAGATTCGGTTGTCGCTTTAATCGGATTACAAATGAACATACCACTTGTTATGGGGCGGGTCTGTTTTCAGGAGATTTCGAATCTCCATCGTTACACTATAGATCCTAGCTTCAGAAAATAAATTAGTTTGGAAACAAACGAAAATGACACTGCTGTCCAGAAAGCCAAGCCGCCGATGGCATCTGTTGCCGCCGACGAAATAATTGATGTCGCTGGCGACATGGATGATGCCGCCGGTGACATCAACTATGTCACGGGCGACATCAGCATGCAGATGGGCATAGGGTTTTCTGAATACCGTAAAGAAAGGGTTTCGCGAGAAAGCGAGGTCTCCGGGGAATGTGACGCTAGCGGCGGTACCAACGATGCCTCTCGCGACATGGGTGATACAGCCGGCAACATTACATGTCTCCGGTGACTCCAATTCCTTGCTATGGCAGTGGTTTGTAGTCAAAGTGACCGAAAACTCAAAAGATCGTAAATGAACAAAAATTCTTACAAATCAGTAATAACAATGCCAAAGAGCTATGAGACTCAGGATTTTTACCTCGGGGTTGTGAATCCACCTCTTCGTGATCCGAATAAAACACCTCCGGGGAGCTTGTTACGATGATTTAATAATGATTTTTAGTGTCTTTTGGTTTCTAAGTTCTACCAAGATGATTTTGACTTAAAGATTTGTCGATTTCAACTCACAATCAGAGAGTTCAAAGAAGAAAAACCAGAAAAAATGGGTCGGAATCCCGTTTTTTCTGTTTTATCTAATTCTTATCTCACTATTATCTATTTCTACCTTAAAAATCCCTTTTCTCCTTTTCTTTTTCTCTCCCCCTTCTAAGTGCAGCCCAAGGTGCCCTTTTATAGGTGAAATGGGGTGCTTTTTAGGGCCTTTTTTAATAATTCCACCGAAAGTGGTCGAAAAGGCTGTCTGTAAAAGGACCCGCTTCGAGTCATATCGCCGGCGACATGAATATGTCGCCGGCGGTATGATCGATGTCGCCGGCGGTATGGTCATATCGCCGGCGACATGGATGATACTCTGGGCGGCATCAGCCTTCAACATGCCTTCAGTTAGTGGGTCAAAAACAGCCAAAAAGTCGGGAAAAGTGGCTTAATAGTGGAAAAAAGGCATCTTTATGACTTTTATCAATATTTTAAAGGGTATTATTTAATTTGGGTGTAAATCATCGGTTCAAGCTCCTACCGAACGCGTTATCGGCCACGCCGAACTGGATTCTACCAATTATAAAATTCACAAGGAATTTTATTTTGGTAATAAAAATTCTGAAAAGAACTTTTATTTTGAGATATTGAAATCGGGTATACGTCATCATCGTCTCGCGAGAGGGACTGCAAAATCCCGTGCTCACAGGCTGCCCCTCGGGGGATCACTGCTGACACAGGTCAGTATGATCACACGAAAGAGCAAGGGATAGGAATGATACCTGAAGGATGACTGGTTTGCCCCTTGGTCGGACATACGCTTTGTCGATTGTTTGCCCCTTGGTCAGACTTACGCTGTGTCGTTCGTTCATCCCTTGGTCGGACTTACGCTTTGTCGTTTGTTCGTCCCTTGGTCGGACTTACGCTTTGTCGTTTGTTCGTCCCTTGGTCGGACTTACGCTTTATCAACTGTTCGCCCCTTGGTCGGACTTATGCTTTGTCGTTTGTTCATCCCTTGGTCGGACTTACGCTTTGTCGTTTGTTCGTCCCTTGGTCGGACTTACGCTTTGTCATTTGTTCGTCCCTTGGTCGGACTTACGCTTTATCGACTGTTCGTCCCTTGGTCGGACTTACGCTTTGTCGACTGTTCGTCCCTTGGTCGGACTTATGCTTTGTCGACTGTTCGTCCCTTGGTCGGTCTTACGCTTTGTCGGTTGTTCGTCCCTTGGTCGGACTTACGCTTTGTCGTTTAAGAGGTTTGTCCCTTGGTCGGGCTTCTGCTTTGAATAGAGAGGATTACCCCTTGGTCGGGCTCTCGTTTGGTATAGTGATTGTCCTTTGGTCGGACTTTCATTTTGAAGAGATCGCCCATCGGTCGGGCTCATTTTGAAGAGATCGCCCTTTGATCGGGCTCATTTTAGAGAGATTGCCCTTCGGTTGGGCTTTTGTTTTGAATAGTGATTGTCCTTTGGTCGGACTTTCCATTTTAAAGAGATCGCCCTTTGATCGGGCTCATTTTGAAGAGATCGCCCTTTAGTCGGGCTCACTATGAAGAGATCGCCTTTTGGTCGGGCTCGTTTGAAGAGATTGCCCTTCGGTTGGGCTTATTTTGAATGAGGAGATTGCCCTTCGGTCGGGCTCGCTTTTGAAAATCTGATTTGGAGGTGCAACATCGCCGGCGGCATGATTGATGTCGCCGGTGACATGAGTTGATGTCGCCGGCGGTATGGATGCCACGTGGCAGCTTTGACTAGTCAAATAATTTCAAAATTTGAATTAAATGAGGTGATGCCGCCGGCGGCATGCGTGATATCGCCGGCGGCATGAGTGATACTGCCGGCGGTATGGAGGAACAGTTTCAGATAAATTAAAACTCCTCGAATTCCGCGCGGCAGTTTAAAAGAGAGATTGGAACTCTCTTCTTCCCCATTCTTTCTCAAAACCGAATCTCTCTTCATCTCTTCTTCAATTTACTTTTTTTTTTGAAATTATGAAGAGAATTAGCAAGGCTTTTAGGGGTAAATCCAAGGCTAGGGAGAGCCTACCCGATTCTTCCGTTGAGGGACTGAAAATCCTTTCCGTTCCTACTGCATACGGTCTGAAGGAGACGGCCAAAATGTACGGCTATGGCATTAACTCTCCTATCACAATTCTGACTCCGGAGAAGGAGAAACACCTCTCTTATATCCAGGTAATTTCGCAACAAAACTTGAATTACTTCTTTTCGAATTCGATGTGATTTGGCGTCAGATTTGTAAACATGTTATGATAGGTTCGATTTTTGCTTCGTTGTTCGATTGATTTAGGCTTAGAGCGGAATATATCAGTCATATTGTATGCTTTTAGGGTCGATTTTTGCCTTGTGGTTCGATTGATTTGGGATTTTTGTGATTTTTGGCACGGTGGGTGCGTTTTAGGGAGAAAGCAGGTTCTGCCCGCGTAGAGTGATGCCGCTGGCGGCATTAGTGTTGTTGCTGGCGACATCAGCCTTTGTCAAAGGCTTTATGGGAGTCTGATGTCGCTTCTGTTGAAGCTGATGTCGCCGGCGATATGAGCCATGCCGCTGGCGGTATGGGCTGATGCCGCCGGCGACATCGCTTCTAATAGAGGCGACATCAGCAGCCTTTTTGACAGGAATGCACAGAATTGATCCGTTTTGCTTTCGATTTTGCAGCCATACGAACTGACTTACACAGGAGGGATTGGCACCATCGACGAGTGGTGGCATCATATTTCAGAGAATGATCCCGAGCTTGCGCTCGCGATTAACGAGACGGGGTTTGGGGATTTGGCTCGAATCATGCCTATGTTGATGCCTAAGCTACCTCATTCTTCAGTAATGGCCTTGACTGAAAGGTGGTCCGAGACTACCCACACCTTCCATCTCCCCTTTGGGGAAGTTACAATTACCCCTTCTGATGTGGTAGCCATGACCGGCCTTCCTTGGACGGATGAGGTTATCCATTTTGATGTCTACATGGACAAGTACCATGTTGAGAGGCCCGTGGTGAGGCGGGTAAAGGAGTTGTTCGGATTGAAGCCCGTTTCTGGGTGGCTGTCCTATGGTGCGTTGTACCGTTATTGGACCCAGGTGGATGAGGTGCCTGAGGAGGAAAGGGAGGCATGTGTCCTTTCCTTTGTGATCTCACTACTTACCGTGCTATTCTTCCCAATCTCGGGGAGTAAGATCAACTATATACTTATAACCGCGGTGGAAGATGTGTCGGGAATCAGGAGGAAGAATTGGCCGAGGGCCATCTTGGCTCAATTGTACCACGGGCTGGACGTGGGAGCCCGAAAGAATGAAAAAGCCCTTCGCCTTTGCCATCTGTTACTCCAGGTATAGATCATTTTTCTTCTTTTTTTAGATAACATGTGTTCTTATGACGTCTTTTGATTTGATCGATCGGTCGTCATTTGTGCAGGCCTGGGCCTTTGAGCATCAGATCCTCCCACCGATGGAGTTTAAGAAGGTTGTGCCGCCGGGCTCTCATTTCCTTGCTCGCTGGTGCGGGGGTATTGGTGGGATGGCAAAGTACCCTACGCTGTATAGGGAGGTCCTAAGGAGCGTGCGACTGAGTTCGGTACGATTTTTTTTTTTTTTTGGGTCTATGGACTTATGTTGGTTGTTTTGATGTAGCTCGTCTTGGACCCGTTCGATGGGGTGGAGAACTTCGCTGAGGTTGCACAGGTTCGGAGGGAGGTGGATGACCGCCGATTTGCGATTGAGTGCCCCCTGTCCCAGCAGTGGTATCTGGGCGAGCGCGTCCGGGGCTGGAGGTCCCTTCCGGTTGCAGCTAGACCGGTGCCTGCCGATCCTCCGCGGGGCTTGTGGTGGCCTCATTTGGTGATTTCTGCCGAGGCCGACAAAGCCGATTATATTGAAGGGAACGGCCGAGTGATCCCTAGCGTTCCTGGCTTATATGAGCGGCTTTTTCAGCGTCTACTCCCCGTGTGTCCTCGTATCCATGCCAACGATACAATTGAGTATCATAACGAGCAACGATTGGAGGACGAAAAGAGGCGCCTCGGAGGCGTTGTGGGGGATAATGATGAGGATGATGATGAAGATGAAGCGCTGGAAGGGGACGTTGCGGTCGACCCTGAGGGGGAGGATGAGGTGGGTGCGGGTGTAGCTGGCGGGAGCGTGCCGATGTCCCAGGGGGAACATCGTTCTTTCGAGGTATAATTGTGCTCGTGTGTATGATTTTAGAGTCGTTTATGGATGTTGTTGACGTGTGACTTTCACATTTTGCAGGAGCCTGCGAGAAAGAGGGGCCGGGATAACCAAAGTGGGACCCGACATTATGGCGCGCCGGAGGGCATTAACTTCGTGGAGGGGAGATTGGTCAATCCGTTGGAAACCACTTTCCTGTTGATGAACTCCCGAGGCGAATTCTCTCATAGGAATGTTGGCTCGAGCCGGCAAGCCCCGATTTTTATGCCCGAAAATACAACCTACGTAGGTCCTAATAATTATTTTCTTATTAAGTCTTAGATGCGGGTGTCTAAGGATTTGCTTTTTGGATTTGTTAGGTGGCGCGGAGTCATATGGAGCAACTCGCGGAGAACAATTTCATTCTCCGGGATACCCTTATTGGGCAGTCGCTTCTAGTTCAGGTATTTTATGCACATGATAAGATGGGATATATGTATGGATGTTATGCATGACATGCAAGGCTGATACTTTCTCCGGTTTGCAGGATTTTTTAGCCCTTTCTATGTCTGATGCTGACGCAGCCGGGCAGCGGTATGAGGAGGAGACTGCAGCTTTACAGCGCCGCGTAAGCGATCTTGAGGGACAGCTGGCGGCCACCGCTCAAGAACAGAGAAGTAAACAGAATCTAGACCGTGCGCATCCTGGGGGTACCAGTCGTAGGGGGGTCAAGAAGTCTGCCGGCCGACGTGCGTTTACCGCGGCTGAGGAGTCTAGTAGTGTTCCCATGACGGAGGGAAGAGAGGCAGACGATGTTGACGATTGGTTCGCAAGTCCCGATGACGTTTCATCACGTCCAGCCGGTAGTGGCGGATGTGCTTAGTTTTGCTTTTCCTTTTTGTTTTGCCTTGTTCTTGTTTGTACCTCCGACACATTGGGGTTTTGATATTTTTGTTATGGACCAGAGGATCCGATACAATTTGAGCAATTTGTGCCCCCGGGCTTCTATTTTGAATATAAAGATGAAAATGATTGTTTACAGGTTTTGCACAGGTCTGAAATGGCAGAAAAGTTTCTGATGTCGCCGGAAAAATCACTCCATGTCGCCGGCGGCATGACCCATATCGCCCAAATGGTTCGAGCTAAAATAATATATACAGGGCTGTCTGAAGTCCATATCGCCGGCGACATCGTCTGATATCGCCCTAGCTGGCTCCATACCGCCGGCGGCATCAACCAAATCGCCGGCGGCATCAACCACTTCGCCGGCGGCATCAACTTTCCAGCAGTCTGATTTCAACCATTCTGTCCACTACTTATCATGGCAACCCATAATCAAAAACTACGGGGTTTTCTGCAGAGTTTGGGGAATGTCGACTGGAAGAAGCTCGAAAAATTCAGGCTCTGGGGTTTTCGATATGTCGCGGCGTGGCCTGTGAGCCGCGAATTCCTTCGAGCGGTATTGTCCTTTTGGGATCCAATGGACCATGTTTTCCGCTTTTCATCGTTCGAGCTTTGCCCCTTGCTCGAAGAATTCCATGCTATTTTAGGGACTCCGTGTCCTAAGCGCGTTTCGCTGGCGTTACCGGATCTTCAATTTGGCATAAATGGAATCCCACGAGGGCTATGGAATTTAGATTCTATTGTCCCATTTCTATCTCAGTTGCCTAACAGACCTAGTTTTCAGCTCGAAGCAGTCTTGGAGTGGTGTCGTGGAGTGTCTCGATCCCATCCTGCTTGGCCATTTATGATGGCCTTATTACTTATGGCGGAGTTTATGTGTGGAGTGAGCCTGGTCGCTCCGCTGAGGTTAATTTCCCTCATTGGTCCCATGTCGACAGGGGCTTCCCCCGTGGCCGTGGGATTGGCCGATGTTTTGTTAAACGTGGATGCTGCTTCTGTTGACTCGTCACTCATTGGGGATCAATTCACATTATTACAGGTATCTCTTGTTCTTTTTGATCCCAGCATTTCTTTCTCCTATCCTTACCCGAGTTCTGCATTTATAGGTCTGGTTGATGGAGAAGCTAAAGCTGAGGGAGGCACCCCGAGGGAATCCAAAAAAGTATCTTCCTGTCCATCTGAGGGAGAGAGGGCTTATGCGGGCCGATTTCGATGAGCTGACATATGACGATTGGGTGACTATCCTGAGGGGGTATACTGACACGCAGGTTCAGTGGGTTAGTCCGTGGTGGAGAATTCAGGATGTGGTCGTAGAATCTTGGGGAGCCTGTGTTTAATTGATAGGCTTGGAGAAATCTTCATTTTATACCCCATACCGGCTATGTCGTCAGTATGGTAAAAGGCAGAGAGTCCCGATCAAATTACCCCACAACCAGATCAGAGTTTGCAAGGCTAGGTGGGTCAACCATATTCAGGAGAAGTGGTCCAGGGAGGCTGTGTTCGAGATTCTAGATTATGATCAACTAGAAACCACTGAAACTGACACATACTATAGAGGATGGCTTGCCGAGATAAGAGGTTTGCCGACCCGTCGAAAGCGGTCATGGGCCCGTTTGGAGGGGGAATGTGCAGAGCGAGGGGAAGATTCTCTCTCTACTAGCACACCAAGGCGGATCTCTAGGTACCAGGATGATGATGCGGGAAGTTCGTTTTAAGTCTTGTCATTGTCGGAATCATCAGTTTTTTTTAACTCTAAAATGGAACAAAATGAACCCTGTTCAAAGCTTGTCGAAGTTGTCTTGAATTTATGAATACATGATTCACGTAAGCATAAGCATCTAGATTTTAACAAAAGAAAACTTTTTATTAATCGAGATAAAATAAAGTACATGATGTTTGGTTGCCATTTCCATCGACTTAACTCCCGGTGCCGACTAGCCGAGTTCGGTTTTCTAGAAGGCACTCGCTCTGTGCTCACGTACCCTAACTTTTGCCTAGATCACCCTGTTCGGGTTTTCGATCTAGCAGGTTTGTCTTATCCCCTAATTTTTGCACGGTTGGTTCGCAGAATACCAATCGTCGGGTATCACCCTAATTTTTGCCCGATCAGTGAAAGACTAAAAGGCGGGAGATTATTATGTATGTGTTTTTTCGTGTGCTGCTTTTCTGATTTGTTTCTTTTAAACATGATAACGCTTAAGCCTGTCTTGGTTTACTGGATTTACGAACTCGTTCCCATCCATGTCCATAAGTTTAGCTGCCCCTTTGCTAAGCAGCTTCTTTATCACATATGGTCCTTCCCAGTTCGGCCTGAATTTTCCCCTCACATCAGTGGTAGAGTGTTTCAACTGCTTGAGGACCAGATCACCGACCTTTAGGGGGAACTTTTGATGTTTTACCCGACTGTTATATGCCCGAGCCACACGTTGTTGGCACATCTGGAGGTTGTCAAGGGCTTTCAACCTTTGTTCATCCATCATGTTCAACTGTTCGAACCTTGTCCGAGTCCATTCGGATTCTTCTAACTTAGTTTCCAGGGCAACTCTTAATGAGGTCACCTGAGTCTCAACTGGCAAGACCGCTTCCATTCCGTAGACCAAAGAAAATGGAGTTTGGCCTGTCGGAGTGCGTATGCTGGTGCGGTATCCCCAAATAGCAAAGTGCAACTTATCCGCCCAATCTCTATAACCGGCTATCATCTTAGAAAGAATCTTCTTTACCGATTTATTGGCTGCCTCAACAGCTCCATTGGCTTGTGGTCTATATGGAGAAGACCTGTGGTGTTCGATCCCATACTTCTCGATTAATGAAGCGGTTGCTCCTTGAAACTATACCCCGTTATCTGAGACTATATGATGTGGGAGCCCATACCGCGCAAAGATATGCTTTTCTATGAATTTGGCCATCTGTCTGGCAGTGACATTGGTGAAGGATTCGGCTTCAACCCATTTTGAAAAGTAATCTACTGCTACCACAATGAATTTGTGGCCATTCATTGAGGAAGGACGGATTTCACCAATTATATCTATACCCCATGCCGAGAATGGCCAAGGGGTGGACAAGTGATGGAGCTCGGTCGGTGGCAAATGTCGCATGTCCCCGTAAATCTGGCATTGGTGGCATCGTTTGACTTGGGCGATACAATCGGCTGTGAGAGTGAGCCAAAAATACCCTAGTCGCTGGATCTTCTTTGCAAGGGCCAGACCATTCATGTGAGGGCCACAGTCGCCGGCATGGACCTGGATCATTACGTTCTGAGCCTCGGTATCAGTGAGGCAACGGAGGAGTAGGCCCTCACTGGTGCGCTTGAATAGATCATTATCTATAATACGAAATTGGGTAGCAAGCCGCCGTAGGGTGGTACGGTCCGAGTCGGAAGAATCTGTGGGGTATTGGCCGGTCTGAAGAAATAAGACTATGTCAGAATACCAACAAGGTTCGAATGAAATGGCGAGAACTGGAGGAGTTGTTTGAACACGATATGGGGTCTTGGTGGATAGCAAAACCAATGGTCGGATAGGTTGCTGTTGGGGTCCTTCCCATAAGGACGCGAGAGTGGCGAGAGCATCTGCCATTTGGTTCTCATCTCGAGGGACATGGCGGTACAAGCATGAGGTAAATTTCTCAGACAATTCGCGAACGGCCTCAACATAAGGGCGAAGGGATTCTTTTTTAACTTCCCAATCTCTAACAACCTGACGAACTACTAGAGCCGAATCTCCGATGATGGATACATGGTGTGCTTGAACCTGAAGAAGAGCCTCGAGGCCAAACAAGCAAGCTTCGTATTCAGCGCCGTTGTTGGTGACAGTGAATTCTAAACGTTTGGATAACGGGATTATCTCATTATCTGGTGTGACGATGATGAATCCGAGACCTGCTCCCCGGCGGTTCACAGCGCCGTCAAAGTACATTGTCCAACTGTCAACAAGGGTTGTAGCAGAGGCTAGCTGTTCGTCAGGGAACTCTAAATTTTCCTTATAATCGGAGCTGAGGGGTTGATTAGCCAAGAATTCGGCTACAGCCCTCCCTTTAATGACCTTTCGGGTTACATATTCAATGTCAAACTCAGATAAGAGAAGTAGCCATCGTGACAATTTGCCGGCTAGAGTAGGGGATTGACAAAGAAACTTCATTGGATCAATTTTGGCTACGGCCTGGACTCGATAGGATTGGAAATAATGTCGCAACTTCTTAGTGAGCCAAACCATGGTAGCACAAGTCTTCTCTACAATTGAATATCGGGTTTCGTAATCCAACAGTTTTTTACTTAGGTAGTAGATGGCATGCTCGCGCTTATCATCATGTTCTTGGACAAGCATGGCTCCGACGGACGTTTCTTCAATGGCCAGATAAAGGATGAGTGGTTTCCCTGGGATGGGAGGCGTCAAGACCGGTGGATTGACAAGGTATGCCTTGATTCTGTCGAATGCTACCTGGCAGTGATTGTTCCATACCATGGGTTGCTGTTTCTTCAACAACTTAAAGATGGGTTCGCAGACAGTAGTGAGGCGGGCAATGAATCGGCTAACATACTGTAAGGACCCTAAAAACGATCGGACTTCTTTCTCCGTCTTAGGGGAAGGCATATCCCTGATGGCTTTGGCTTTGTCTGGGTCCATTTCAATTCCTTTTTGGCTAACCACGTGTCCTAACAGCTTGCCGGAGGTAACTCCAAACACGCACTTCTTTGGATTTAGATGAAGATTGTACTTTTCAATGCGAGCCATGAACTTGTCAAGAACAGCAGGGTGTTCCTCTCGAGTGGCGGATTTCACAATCATATCGTCCACGTACACTTCCACTTCTTTATGGATCATGTCGTGTAGCAGGGCAGTTACAGCTCGTTGATAAGTGGCTCCGGCATTTTTCAACCCGAATGGCATTACTTTGTAGCAATAAACCCCTCACTCAGTAATGAATGCTGTTTTGACTTTATCGGCGATATTAACCAGGATTTGATTGTATCCTGAAAACCCATCCATGAACGAATACATAGCCGCCCTGGCGGCACTGTCAATTAGGACATCGATGTGCGGGAGAGGGAAGTCATCCTTTGGTGAGGCTTTATTGAGATCTCGAAAGTCTACGCAGACTCGAACTCTACCATCCTTCTTTGGCACCGGGACGATGTTGGACAACCAAGTCGGGTATTCTACTACTTCTATGAATCGAGCTTCGATCAACCTCGAAACTTCTGTCTTAACTTGTTCTGCCCATTCAGGTCTCAATCGGCGGAGCTTCTATTTGACAGGTCAGAATTTAGGATCAGTTGGGATCCTGTGTTTGGCGATTCGTCGATCAACCCCAGGCATGTCTTCGTATGACCAGGCGAAAGCATTAACATGATTCTTAAGCACCTTTATGATCTCACTTTTTTCCTCGGGAGTTAAGTCTTTGGAAATGGTTACCATTTTTGGATTGTCATCCGTACTTAGGTTTATTTCACTTAATAGAGTTTCACTAATGCCAAAAACATTATGCATATTGTTACGTGAATGCATGGATCCATCCGGAAAGGCATCAAACAAGTAAGCTGAACGGGAGTTATTCATTGCGTGAAAAGCCTCATAAGTTGCATTGTTTGTATCAAAAACATCAGAAATATTAAAAATTTCATCATCCTTGTCTTCCTCCACATGCGGAGGGGCTTCTGCGGCTGCATCGGTGGGAGAGGTGTTCCCTATATCATTTGTCGGGGTGGTGTTTAGGTTGCGTTCCCAAGTGGTCTTTTGGGTAGTGGTGAGCGATGGCCCCTCAGACAGGTCAGCCTTTTCGGTTATAGCCTTGGCGAGCTCTTCCACTATAGTCATCGTGGCATCTTTTTCCCATTACCTTTCCAGCCTTTCTTCATCAGTAGTGCCATAGCTCTCGTCACGGTTGCCACGGCATCCTCAATTTCTGGATCGACAGACTCACCTTCGGGATACATCTTATCTTTCCCTTTATCTTTTTCAGAAATCACGTTGACAGGCACATCAGACTCTGCAGGTTCAGGTTCAGCTAAAGTTATCATGTGACCGGCCTCAAAGTCGTAGACATCTTTAAAGATTTCAAAGCCGGGCCACATTTTCCCGTCATGCTCGATTGGTTCGGTCTCCCCTTTATAAAGCCTCTTTCCCTGGATTTCACAAGTAGTGACCATGCGGCAATAACAGTAAGGGATGCGACGATAGGCTTTTCTAGGCTTATACCCCAGTCCAGCTCCACGAATGAGGATCTTTGGTTCCAATGCCTCAATAATCCCCTGTTAATGTATTCCTCCACCCTTGCCAGGCCTGTAACCAGACTTCTTCATTAGCTTGCCCATACCCGCGTGGAGGTAGCTGTGCCAAAGGGGAAGGGATCTTTCAGCCTTACTAATCACGGCAATCTGGAGGCTCTTTTCTAGGTTTGCTTCGGCTTCCATAACGGCCATGACAGAAGCAGGATCGGCCTCTATAGTTATCATTCTATCACCATGGATTAGCTTGATCTTTTGGTGTAATGTGGAGGGTACTGCACCCAATGCATGGAGCCATGGCCGGCCAAGTAGCAGAGAATAGGTAACAGGAATGTCAATGACGGTGAAACGTACATTATTTGTGATACCTTCGACAGTAACCCCTGCCTCAAAGACCCCAATTACATTGCGCTTTGAGTCGTCATAAGCTTTAATAACAGTGTTGGACCTTTCGAGCATGTCCTCTGACAGTCCCAGATGAGGAAGGATCTTTAAAGGGCATAGGTTTAGGGCGGAGCCATCATCTACCATGACGCATGGGATGACCTTATCAAGAATTTGAACCCGGATGAACAAGGCCCTATTGTGATCCCTTCCTTCAAGTGTAAGATCAAAACTATCAAACACGATCTGAGGCCCTTTTCTTGGGGGAATGCCTTCTCCTATCGTAGCGCACATCTCAACGACCGAAGTGGTCGGACTAGCCTCCAGGTCAAGGAGCCGTTTGATCAAACCCTTACGATGCCTTTCTGAGTCAATTACCAGTTGCCAGATGCTGTATCGGGCTTGGGTGTTTTTCAACTGGGTAATGAGGGGGTCAACCTCAAGACTAGTAGGGACAGGTGGAGGTGGAGAAGGGGGCCTCACTATAGTTCCAACCCTGCCAGGAATCGGGTCTTTGTTTAGACGAAGATACCGGTCTTTCGGCTGATATACACGACCACTCCGGGTGATATTGAGGACATTGTCGAGTAAGACGCTCTTGGTGGCTCGCGTCTCAAATAGGTATTGCTGCTCTTCAGAGTCCGAATCTGGGTCTCGTAGTTCATATTTATCCACACTAAAAAGGTCATGGTGGTCGACCTTGAACAAGTTGGTACTTACGGCCTTAGATTCCCGAGCCATTTCCCCCTCCTCATCAGAATAGTTCTCCTTTGAAACAAAGGAATCTATACTGAATAGTGCCTTTCCCTCAGCTTTCCTTCTCTTTGCCACAAATGGTTTAGACCTACGACCCTTTTGTTTTGGTTGGCTTGGATCCCTTTCCATTCCTTGAATGGAGTTAACTCCTGGGTTAGCCTGATTGATAAGTTCAAAAACTGAGCAAGATGGAAGTCCTGAACCGATGACCAGGATGAAATTACTACTGCCCGGCCCCTGGGCAAGGAGGTCGAAGACCGTGGCTTCAAGTAAACCAGATTGGACCATTCCGACCTTACTTTCGAAGCTTGGTAAAGGGTTATTCATAGTGCTCGGGGCTTTTTCTAGTTCAGCAATCTTTGCCTCGCTAACCAATCGCTGAATAGCTGAGAGTAGGGCCTTGCAGTTGTTGGTTTGGTGCCCCACCTGAACGTGATAATTACAGAAGTTATTCTTATCTTCAGGTTTGGGTGGCTTGTATTCTTGAAGGGACTGTATAAAACCCGCTTCCCTCAACCGTTGAAAGATGACCCGGAGGGGCAATTTATAGGGGTTGGTCAAAATAAAAGGGGGCCGAGGAGTTTGGACCGAGGCAATCGTTGATGGTGGCATAGCAGGGGTATGAGAAATGGTTTGGATAGCAGCCAGTGTTTTTGGCTTAACCGGCGCTAGGGTCGAGGGTTGCGCTTCATTTTTCCTGAACCACGGTTTTCCTGCCCTCTCGGCCTTCTCGCGTTCTGCCTTACGCTCAATCTTTTCTGCTTTCTCAAACACAGCTTTGTAAGAAAGGAAAGAATCCGTAGCCATTTCCTTGCGGAACAAGGGGAGAGATCCTTCGAGGAGTTTGACAATCATTTCCTCAAGGCTAAACTTAGACTTCATCAATACCTGGGTTGACATCCACCTATTGAAGTACTGCTTAAAGGTTTCGTTGGGCATTTGACGGATCCTCTCAAGATGTTGGAGGGTCGTCTCCATCATAGTATTAAACCCATAGTGTACTTTCAAAGCCTCAGATAAGAGCGTTCAGTCGGCGACAATATACTGCGGCAAAGTGTGGTACCACTCGAGTGCAGGTCCCCGAAGAGAATAAGGAAACATCTCAGCCAGCACTTTGTCACTTAGCTTCTTTACCAGCATCACCCTTTCGTACATTATGATGTGAGAGGCGGGTGCTCCCGAGCCATCATAATGAGCCATATTTGGCATAGTAAAATTGTCAGGGACCCAATCCTCGTCCCTTTCAGGTTTTTTATTAATGATGAGGCGGTTGATGTAAGCTTGGATTTCTGGTGTCACGCCCGGAGGTTGCGTGACCTGGTCGCTGATCGGTTCGCGAGAGATGGTTGGGGCTTGGGGTGTCACGCCCGGAGAATGCACGACCTGGTCGCTGACGGTCTGAGAAGCTATCATTTGTCGAACAAAAGCGGCTACCTCAGGTGTCACACCCGGAGGTTGTGTGACCTGGTCGTTGAATGTTGGAGGCAGCGTAGGACGGACAGTCAGATGGCTGGCAAATGGATTCTGAGGGTAAGTGGTACCTTTAGGAGTTACAACAAACTGCGGAGGTGTGAATGAGGGTAGAGGCCGAGATGATGGGCTTTGGTGATTGAATGTCAGAGGAGTTGAGGTTTGGGTGAAAGGTCTTGGGTTAAAAGGTACAGCTGGTGGAGTGGTCGAAGTCGACAAGAGAGTCGAAGCCTGTCCAAACTGGAATGGACTTGTCAGGGGTTGGATTGATTGAAGTATAGGTGCGACAGGTCCTGCCTCTACCAAACTGGTCAGTATCCGAGTTATACCGTCCGGGGCATGGATGTCGGATGCCGATACTCTATCGGAATTCCTGTTTTCCAGAGCTCGCTTAACCGCTGCATCAACCGTAGTTTGGATTGAGGCTTGAAAAGCATCTGAGTTTAAGAACTGCAACATAGCATTGGTCAAGTCAAAGCCAGGAGGTGGTTGGGATCCTGTTCCTGAGCTGGAAGTGGGACTAAGGGGCTCTTCTGGAGGGGGGGTCCCTTCGTTTCTCGGGAAAGACATGGTCGGTCGAAGGAAACTTTGGCTTAACTACACTTGCTCTGAATCTGATTCCTCGCTGGAATCGGTATGGGGGATTCCTTCAACTTTCGTGGTGGCAATCGGGGTCGGAGGATGACGTATCAGGCGATGTTCTATCCTTCTCCAGGCCGGGGTACGACGGTCAGTGCGCCTCCTCCTAGCTGAAATGGTAGGCAGCGGATCAGGCCATACGTGGATGGGTGAATGATATGCATGGTATGCATGCTTTTCGTGCCCTGGGAGTGACGTATAGTGCGCATGGCTGCACGTAGATGTGGTTAAGGATGATGTGATGGCTTAACCCTCCAACATATGTGAGACGTGTGTACTTCACGTCATACATAGCGATATGTGGTGATGCAATGGAGGTACAAGAGAAGTCCTACACATGTTGCTAAACCTCTTCCACGGGTGGAAGTGGTAAGGGCAAGTTGATTCATTTTCGGCCCTTAAAGCCGATGTATGGGGGTGCATGATCATAGAGCACTTAGCATGCGAATCGGCCCTGTTCCAACCTTTTGACTCCCGCGTAACGCCTCTTTGGTAGGATGGAGTTTGGCTGCTTCACCGATAATGGCAAAAGTAGCGCGTCCCAATTATTTTATTCATTTTGGGTAATCCTAAGGGGAATGATGTGCTAAGGCTTTTTTCTAACGCGGCTTTGGTATAGGGTTGTTGATGTAGAAGGTTCCCGTTTATCTTGATTCCACGTTTACTCAATCACTACCCGAATGGGCGTGGTCATAGGAGTTTACGTGTTGGTTGAAACGAGTGATCCACCCACTAGGCATCCTCAATTCTAACAGGGCATGAGTGATACTTTGTGAGCTTCTCGGCTAAAATAGGGTTCCTAAAATTACCGAACTATCTACACGCGTGAGGACAAGATGTCATAAGAAAAGAGTGAAGTTTTAATTTGGCCAATGATTTCAATACATCATCAAAATCTTAAACTATGAAGGAAGATTCAAGTTTAAAGAGATATCCCCAGCAGAGTCGCCACTGTGAGCGGACGACGGTTCGAGCGGCTGCGGCGCGGGGCCGGGCCCTGTCGGGCGGGCCCTCTTTTTGTGCGTCGGGGAGACGAGTGTGATATGGTTGAAAAGAAAATGATTTTGTGTATTGTAATGCTTAAAAGATACGAGATCGAAACCCCGTACTTAGAATAGAGTCGCCACCCGGTTCAGCTCAACCGGGAAATTTTCAGTACGATTTTCCCACCGGGTGGTTGGACCATACCTTAAGTAGAGATTCCGAGTTCGGATGATGTTATATACTTTTCATTAGGCCAAGTTAGGATACTTCATTCTTTCTTAATCGGTTTAATCCACCCTATTTATTCGTATTTTCAGTTATTTTGTGGTTTTCGCGTTTATCAAGCAATTGAAGCGATAAATAAAATATTTACAATCGCAAAAGAAAAGTAAGTGCGGAAAGTAGAATCATTACAAGATTTTCAAGTCCTGTACTTTTTCTACGTAACAAATAAAATACCCGAATGTCCGATATATACCCACCTGCAGATGATAGTTGACACGAATATGGCATATCTATTTATAATATCATAAAGCCCGATTGAATGGCTAAAATGAGGTTCGAATGGCGTTTGAGGGGAAATTCCATTTTTGTCCAAATTTCAGATTCGGTTGTCGCTTTAATCGGATTACAAATGAACATACCACTTGTTATGGGGCGGGTCTGTTTTCAGGAGATTTCGAATCTCCATCGTTACACTATAGATCCTAGCTTCAGAAAATAAATTAGTTTGGAAACAAACGAAAATGACACTGCTGTCCAGAAAGCCAAGCCGCCGATGGCATCTGATGCCGCCGACGAAATAATTGATGTCGCTGGCGACATGGATGATGCCGCCGGCGACATTAACTATATCACGGGCGACATCAGCATACAGATGGGCATAGGGTTTTCTGAATACCGTAAAGAAAGGGTTTCGCGAGAAAGCGAGGTCTCCAGGGAATGTGACGCTAGCGGCGGTACCAACGATGCCTCTCGCGACATGGGTGATACAGCCGGCAACATTACATGTCTCCGGTGACTCCAATTCCTTGCTATAGCAGTGGTTTGTAGTCAAAGTGACCGAAAACTCAAAAGATCGTAAATGAACGAAAATTCTTACAAATCAGTAATAACAATGCCAAAGAGCTATGCGACTCAGGATTTTTACCTCGGGGTTGTGAATCCACCTCTTCGTGATCCGAATAAAACACCTCCGGGGAGCTTGTTACGATGATTTAATAATGATTTTTAGTGTCTTTTGGTTTCTAAGTTCTACCAAGATGATTTTGACTTAAAGATTTGTCGATTTCAACTCACAATCAGAGAGTTCAAAGAAGAAAAACCAGAAAAAATGGGTCGGAATCCCGTTTTTTCTGTTTTATCTAATTCTTATCTCACTATTATCTATTTCTACCTTAAAAATCCCTTTTCTCCTTTTCTTTTTCTCTCCCCCTTCTAAGTGCAGCCCAAGGTGCCCTTTTATAGGTGAAATGGGGTGCTTTTTGGGGCCTTTTTTAATAATTCCACCGAAAGTGGTCGAAAAGGCTGTCTGTAAAAGGAACCGCTTCGAGTCATATCGCCGGCGGTATGGTCATATCGCCGGCGACATGGATGATACTCTGGGCGGCATCAGCCTTCAACATGCCTTCAGTTAGTGGGTCAAAAACAGCCAAAAAGTCGGGAAAAGTGGCTTAATAGTGGAAAAAAGGCATCTTTATGACTTTTATCAATATTTTAAAGGGTGTTATTTAATTTGGGTGTAAATCATCGGTTCAAGCTCCTACCGAACGCGTTATCGGCCACGCCGAACTGGGTTCTACCAATTATAAAATTCACAAGGAATTTTATTTTGGTAATAAAAATTCTGAAGAGAACTTTTATTTTGAGGTATTGAAATTGGGTATACGTCATCATCGTCTCGCGAGAGGGACTGCAAAATCCCGTGCTCACAGCAATACAGTCTGTTCTAATTGTGAATTCTGTTTTACCAATTATAAAGAATTCAAAAGATTCTAAGGCATAGTATATTGCTAACAATTCTGAGTCTATAGTACTAATTTCTCCTTTTTCCTTGAAGGATCCACTAGTGTATCTACATATTCTTTCTTCAGTTTTATTAGAAGTCTTATGGGGTTTGCTTATTAAAACAGCTCCCCACCCAGATGCCGATCCATCTGTTTCTATTATTAAATAATCTGTATCTAATGGTATTTCTAGCTTCGGTAAATTCTTTACTCTTTCTTTTAGATTTCTAATTATTTCATGGTCTTTATAACTTAATTTCTCAAAAATTTCTTTACCAGTCTTTAAATATAATGGTTTTAAGTATTTAGATAAGTCTTTTATAAAAGGTCTAGCGTAATTCAACAATCCTAAAAATTGCTGAAGTTGCTTCTTTTCTTTTATGTTTTCTGGAAAGTCTAGTATCTTAGTAGTTATATGAGATTGTAATTCTATTTGTCCTTCTCCAATTACAACCCCTAAAAAGTTTATTTTCGTTCTTCCCAATTCTATCTTTTTCTTAGATATTATTAATCCATTCTCTTCAAATTTCTTAAAAACTTCTTTAAGATGTCTATTATGATCTTTAGCTGTTTTACTAAAGACTAGTATATCATCTATGTATACTGCAGTAAAGTCTGTAAGTTTCTTAAAGATCTTATCCATTCTTTTCTGAAAAACTGCATGAGCGTTCTTAAGACCTAATGGCATTACCGTCCATTCCCAATGTCCTATAGGGTTTGGACAAATAAATGCAGTCCATTCTATCGAGTCTTTGTGCATTCTTATTTGATAGTATCCTGACTTTAGATCAAATTTACTCATGAATTTTGATCCTTGTATTTTATTTATAAGCATTTCTTTGTTGGGTATATCGTATCCATTATTCTCAGTATTATCATTAAGTTGTTTATAATTTGTAACCATTCTGGGTTTTCCTCGTTTCTTTTCTGCATTATTATTAACAAAGAAACTAGGTGACCTATGTCTAGATTCTGATCGTCTAATAAATTTATTTTTTATGAGTTCTTCTAATGCTTCTTTATACCATTCTAACTCCTGATTATTAGCTGGTATTGCTTTCGCTCGTATAGTGATATCAGGGCTTATAATTTCTAGTTTATATTCAGTAGGGTTTCTATTCCAGTGTTTCTGAGGATTTTCTCCTATTATTTCTAGCTTCTCAAGTCTAGATTGGTATTGTAATATTTCATTGTCTAAAATTATATTATTCAATTGGTTTGAATATATATAGTCTGATTCTATTTCGTGGAATTCTAAATATTCTTCATCAATATAAGTTTGTTTATTTGCATTATGTATAGGTATCTTGTCTTCTAATCCTTTACCCCTGTCGAAAAAAGTTTTAGGAGTAATAGGTATAGAAAAGTTATTAAAGCTAAAACTTAAATAGTCTTTCGTTATTACTGCCATTCTATTGTCATGTATAAGATAGTCTAGTCCTAAAATGGCTAAATATCCTAGTTGGTATAAGTTTCTTATTGGAATATTTGTTATAGTAGTTATTAATTTATCTTGGTTTATATCTATCATTTCTACTAGTATCTCTGGTATATATTGTGAACATGTAGTTATACTACCGTCCATCTGTCTTCCAATAGTAGGTTTGTCTAAGTTATGCTTATATTTTGAAGGAATTAGTTTATCATCTATTTTTGATGTCGAACATCCAGAGTCTATTAATGCTAATCCTTGTATTTTAAAGTCTTGTATAATACACGTTATTTTAATAGTATAACTCGTATATGGTGCTTCATAAGGCTGTCTATTAATTCGATGGTAGTGAAATCTTTTTTCATATAAGTCTAATAAGATTTCATCGGTTATGTCTAATTCTAATAATTCTAAAATATTCTATTGACTATTATTTTGTATATACTGGTCTAATCCTTCTTCCTCTAATTGACTAACTCTATTTTCTAAGTTAGCAATTCTATCTTCCATTAGTCTAAATCTTTCTCTCCAAGTTCTTTGTTCTAAATTATCTGCAAAAGTATAAGAGTTTCTAATTTCTGTTGTTAATGTTGGCCATTCTGAATTATTATATTCTTCCCAACAGAATTTACAAATTTCAGTATAACAGTTATTACATTGAGCTCTTAGTTCTATAATCGGGTATAAATGACATTTATAACATTCCTTATCATCATTTCCTTTTCTGAAATTCCAAGTATGTTCTACACATTCTGTTCTATCCATAAATTCTATTTTTATATTTTTATATCTTTCCATTACTTCTAATAAGTCTGTTGGTTCATTATCATCTACTTCTTCAGAACTATATTCTTCCTTATCGCTTACTATTGAGTATATTGTTTCAGTATCACTGACTTCTTCGGTTATTGCTAGTAAGTCTAAATTAATATTTTCTACTAACCTTGATTCTCTAGTATGTATATTATGCTTATTAGGACATTTGGTTGATAAATGACCTATTTCTCCACATGCATAGCATGTAATTGTATCTCTGTATTGTCTTTTATCATTAAATCTTCTAACATGTCTTTTAGGATTTAAAAATGGTTTCTTAGCATTAGTCTTAGATTTTCTAATATAGTACGCTTTTCTTATTCTATTATAGGGTCTTCCTCTTTTATTATACTGAGTATTTCTGCTTCTAGGTTTTCTATTACAAGAAGTACAAGCTTCTTGTCCGTATTGTTGCGGTGTATAAATATTATTACAAAATCCGTAATTGTCTTTCATCTGTCTTTATATACTTATTTCTGTACATTTCTTTTCTAAATGCTTCATTATTTGATATACTAAAGTATTTATATTTAGAGTATAGTTATTTTCCTTTTCTAAGAATTTATTTCCTTCCTCCTGTATTTCTTGTCCTAACGGTCCAGGTAACTTGAGGAGTAATTTCTTCATAAATTCTTTATTATAAGTATTTTGGCTTTTAGCTGTAAAATGTATGTAATCGTTTAAAAACGGTACAACATATTTCCAGTCATTAAGCTTTAATTGTTCTAAATTTCTTACTGCTTCTTTCTGTTGTATAATTGATCCTATATTAGGGTCTGTAGCAGTCAAAAGATTGCTTATAGTATTACAAAAATTCCATGGGTTATTTCCTACATTTATTAATCTAGTATATTCTTGAGGATAGTTGATTTTAAAATCATCCCATGCTCTCTTTGCAGTATTTCCTAATGTAGTTTCAAGGAAACTATACATTTGTTCTGGAGTATGATTGAAATTCTTTTCTAAGTAATTCTTAACAGTTAAGCTTTTCCATTGCTGTATAACCTCAGGCCATACTTGAGGAGAGTATTTTTCTAATTGCAATAGACTTTCTTCTTTGTATATTCCTATTGGAAATCTATTTCCTCTAGATTTATATTTTCCATTATCAGATTGGTATTCAGAGTATTGTCTTGGTGGTATATTTCCTCTATTATAATTTATAAAAGTAGGTCTATTTCTTGGAGGTTCTAAAGGTGTCTCTGTCTTGGTTCCTGAAATTCCTTCCATTAATTCTTTAGGTAGATTATTAAGGAATTCCTCCATTTCTTCTATATCTATTAAGTTTCTAGTATAATTACTTTGAGTCTCTTCTTCTTCTAATATTCTTATAGTTTCTTCTAAGTATATTCTCTTCTCAAAAATATCTATTATTTCTTGAGGTCTTCTATTTTCGTATGCTTGCTTAATCCATTCTATTCTTTCTTCTAATGTCTGATTTATAAATTGTATAACAGTATTATTATAATTTTCTCTAGTCTTAAAATATCCTTCATTATATAAATCAAAGAATATTGTTTCTAAAGGGTCTAATTTTATATCTACTAAGTCTATATTTTGATTATTAAGAATCTGGTCATTAATAGCCCAAGAGCTATTAGATTGTGTATCAGCTTCTAAATTTTCTGTATAATTTTTATAATTATCAAATCTTATACTAATTCTTCCTCTATTATCTTCAAAGATTTGACTTTGGTCTGGTATTAGCTTTGTCTTACTTTCTTCGAATAGTCTGGTTATATTCCATTCTATTCCAGCATAAGTTTCTGCTGAAAATTTTGGTGGTTTTATAAATCTAACACCCTTTGATACTAGGGCTTGTATTATATCTTCCACTTTACATTTATATTTTATATTAGTTGAATTGATGGATTTACCGATTAATCCAACCGTTATAACAAGATTATTTCTATTTATTAAACCATAACCTTTAGTCATGATTCCTAATTTTATTTGATGTAAGTCTTTTGATTCTAAGAAAAATTCTGGAACACAATAGAATAATCCTCTATTGTCATTCATGTCTATATCCATTATGCTTATAAGTTTCTTACTTTCTTCTTGTATAGAGTCATCGTATATAGTTATTATAGTATGAGCTCCTAAATCTTGTCTAGTCATGCCTTTTATTCCTATTATAATAAGGCCTAAATGAGTATATTTATATCCATCTTTAGCTATTTGCTTAGCTACTGATTTCTCTAGAAGGGGTATTCTAACTATGTCTTCATCCCCACATTTTATAGATTTTTCTTCTGTTTTTCTAAGAAGTCTATATTTTTCTGTCCAATTGCCCTTTTGATAAAGTATTTTTGGGTTTAATAGTTTCTTTTCATTCTGCTTATAATTTTCTAAGTCTTTCTCAATGTCTATTACTTCTGTTAAATTTATTTCTTCATTATGTTCTTTTGGTTTTATCCCAAAAATTCTCTTTATTTTATTCTCACTTTGTATTTCTGTACTGGTAGAGTTACTACTACTACCTCTTAATGTATAACTTCTTCCAAAGAATTTGTTATTCATTATTTGGAGGATTGTATGTTATAAAAGTATCTGTTATGATTGGGTTTAGTCTAAATCCTTGATCTCCTAAACCTTTTATTATATTGTTCTGATTATTTATTATTATATTTGACAGGTTATCTAAACCTTCGTTCTTATTCTTTGCGTCGTTATATATGTTTTCCAATAGATTTTCTAAAGTCTTTAACTGTGGTTCTAAGTTATCAGATATCTGTGAGTCTTTAGGTATCAATTCGAGTTTAGTATTTATTTCTTCTAACTTTATTAGATTTTCTCTAAAAAGATTATTAGTGTCTAAAATTAATTTTTGTATTTCGTCTATCTTTTTATTTAATTCTATTAATAGTATAGAATTATTAGGCTGTATTTCTTGATTATGAATAGTTCTATCTACCTTAGTATTAATTGATTCTAATGCTCTTTGTATTATTTGCTTTTCTGCTTTAGCTTCTAAGTGTAATTCTTTAATAGTATGAGTCAGTATTTGTATTTGATCGTCTAGTTCTGAGAATCCTATAGTTCCGAGTACTATAAGATTATTAAGTTGACTAGTCTGTATTCTGTCTTGTTTAGTAGCAAATTGACTACTATTTATTAATCCGTCTGGGTTCTCTTGATTATATTCTAAAGTAGCTTGCTTAGCCTTGTTATATAGTGTTATTTGTTTATTATTCATTCACCAATATAAGTATTCTTAAATTCTAAGATTTGTTTTTGTATCTGATCTATTTTTTCTTTTATTTCTTTCCTTATTTCTTCTAAGATCTTCTGAGTTTGTATTTCTAATTGTTCTGGTAGTATAAGTAATTCTCTTATTTCTTTCTTATTAGGAAATTTATCAGCTTTATTCAGAGTTTTTTCAACTCTATTTCTAAGAGTTTCTATCTGATTCTTAAGATATTCTTGATTATCTATATTCTGATTCTTAGTAAGAGAGGTTAATAATTCTATTATTACTTTATCAGTTCTATGTAGATTTTCTGACAAATTTATAATTATGTCTACGACAATATTTAATTGGTATGCTAAGGTATTTTTCTCAGTATTGTGATATATATGTCTATATGAGTTATTAAAGTTGCAAGTATTTGAAGTATTAGATTTATATGGTATTTCTAAATTTAAGTATTCTAATTTTCTGTATTTTTCCAGCGTATCTACTTCCGTTGCTCTGATACCAGGATTGGGCTGGGGTCCTGAATTATCGCTTCAATTAAAAACGTATTTTAAAATTATCAGATTCTGATATAATAATTGAAGTTAATTCAAGATTATAAAATTTTATCTCAGATTCTAACCCTTTTATTATATTGTTCTGATTATTTATTATTATATTTGACATATATATATATATATACTGACAGTTTTAAATTCTTAAAATTTAGATATTTAATATCAAATTTTTTATTTTTAAAGTAAAGTATTTATTTAATAAATTCTGAAAAAATCTATAATCTTCATTATTCATTTTTGAAATATATAAATTATATTTATTATTACATTTAATTTTTTTTCTTTCAGAGAAAGTAATTGTATACTATTTTTCTAATGGAGTTAAGTCCTTAGTTAAAATACTTACTGAGTAATATCCCATGTCTGACATGGAAGGACTATTTAGACATTCGTAAAGTGGTTTAACCACATTATCTGGCAATCTTTCAGTTGCCTTTACTTCTTCTCCCAATTTAATTGGAATAGATGAAGTTGAAGATCGTGGTAGTAGATAAGTAGGAGTTTTTATACTTTTATTAAAAGATTTTCTACTAGATAAAGATCGTTGTTTGTCAAACTTTAAGATGACACTACCATCTGATTCTTCTAAGATATAGTCAATTTTTGAATTTTCTTCCTTTTTTAAAGGAACAGCGTTGTCAATTTTCCATGAATCTGAAAAATTTAATTGATCCCAAGGAATAGGCCTGGGAACAACTAAATTTCCCTTTGACAAATCTATCAAAAATAAAGTTGTGACGCCTTTGGGTGTATTTAATAACTTACTTGCACCATCTTTAAGATTGGGTACAGTTGAATTCATAACTTTATAATGTATCCTATAAAATTAGGATCAAATTCTTTGATCCAGGCTTCATCTCAAAGCCTTCAGTCTTGATATCCAAAGATGCTATGTCCATTATGTGAGGACAGTCTAAAGGTAAGTTAAGTTTGGATAACAAGTAAAGTAAATAGGTCCATCTGTTAAAGAGGACTCAATAGCTCCTAGTAAGGAGTCTGTGAACTTTAAGTTCCTTTTGTCTCTGAGACAAACTAATGTTGTAATAGGCAAGCCTAGTCGAGTAGCCGGTTTAACCGCTACTTGAATCATTCCAATATGGATAAAGGATTATAATTCCTTGTGTTTATCTATTAAACTTTTAGTCAATAGATTAAACGAATTAATGTTATCATCTATAGAAACAGACTGTTCTACAGTCTTTACAATATAATCTGATTTAATCAGAAATTTACTATTTGACTTGTAAATGCTTTTAATACTTGTGGGCGGTAGATTCCAATTATTTAAATCATTTTCTATATTAGATTCTAATAATATTTCCTTATTTTTACACTTATTATTTCTTTTATTATTACTAGAAGAACTACCAGAAATTTTTTCAAAAATGGCTTCCATAAATTCTGATCACTGTCAACGACTTACGTCAGTAAACTGCCAACAACGCCTAACACACGGCTCAAATGGCTACGACAACGCGACTTGGATTTCACAGAACTTATGCAAGATCTACTTAGAAATTTATCTGACTAGTATTCTACTAATAATAAAAATTATAATAAACGTAAAAATACCAGGCTCTGATACTGAAGGAAACGGGTCGTATACCAAAGGAGACGGATCGTACACTAAAACTTTAAGTTATATTTATACAAAATACGGAACACATATACATATAGTTTATACAAAATATTGAAAATAATTATAAAAGTATAGAAAACTTACGTCTTTTAGATGTGTACAAACAGCCGGAAAAAGATGCCAAAAAAGGTCACCGGAAAAAGAACGGTGAATGAAAAATAACTGCCGGAGGTTGGTGGTCATCGGAGAGTGGTCGGAGACTGGTGGTCGGAGGCAGGACTGGTGGCCGGAGGCAGAGCGTCTCCCTCTACTTTCTCTCTCTAGGTTTCTCTTATTTTTGCTTCTGCTGAACTTTGAGCAGCAATACGCCTTTTATAGGGCTTGGGCCGGTTTAACCGGTAAAAGTGAACGGTTGAAGCGGTCATTCGGTAGCCAGTCTTTTGAAGACTTGAAGGAGCGGTCATCCGGTAGCGAAAGTTTTACTTTGGCTTTAGTGACTCCAAAAAATCTCCAAGAGTATTTTCTTCTAGGTCGATTGTATCATTCGATTCCTGAGCATCTTCATACAGCCATTCAAAGGGATTTATAGAGATGGTAACCTTCTCTTTCCCTTTGCTGGAAGAGGCTTCTGCTTCTATTTTTTCTTTTTTGCCCGGTGATGTGTCCATTGGAGAGGGATCACTGTTTTTCCTTTTTGGAGAATCAAGGATAACAATCCCTTTAGATTGTGGAGTTGAAGAAGGGGTTTTATCTTTTGATTTTGAAAGTTTGAAAATATGAGCTTTAAGCTCGTCTTCTGACATTTTAGACAGGAGGTCTTCGAGGAGGTTAGTTAAAGGACCAGAGAGATCCACTTTACTTAGATCCGCAGGTTTTTGTTAGTGTATTACTCCTTCGGAAGAATAAACTAAAGGTTTTTCAAAGAACTCAAATTTATCCCACCATTTAATGGCGATTTTCCTAACTAACCATGGCAGCTCAATTTCATTGGCTTGAATTTAAGACATATTGCCTCTCCATTTACATTCTACAAAGAATCCCATTTAAGGATCCATGGGACTCTATAGAGGACAGTTTATTGTAATCTAGAACAATCGCATGATTCTTTAGCCTCACCGAATTGTTCAAAAATTCCTCTAACCCTTTTAGGGAGGCAAATGGGGAGTAATCCCCATTGCTGGAACCAGTCATGGAACCAATTGGAAAAAGTTTTAACTGGTTTAACCAGTTGAAATTTTATAAACCAACTGAACTTTCTGAAACTGTTGTTGTACAACAATGCTTGTGACCAAGCTTGAATATAATCGAAATAACTATAAGTTATTTGGCTGCTTTTGTGTAGGAAGAATAAATCATTTTCCCATTCTTCGGGGGTCCAGATCTTTAAGATCGTAAACTTGGCAAAAGCCCACTCGTTTCCATTTCTTTTCATTAGTTCGAATTTAATTGAACATGTGTCTTCCAGAATTGTTAAATAAAAATTATAATCCCTGGGAAGAAAAGGGACTGTTGAATGATTTTTGGTGTAGAAGGTGGCGATTTCATACGGTTCAAGTTTGTTGTACTTGTTTTCAACAGGACAAATAAAGATAGTGTTTACTGGTACGAAGGGCCAAATTTCTTCCTTTAAGGATTCAGGTTCTAAAGCTAGTTGATACGCATCTGTATCATAAGTATCATTTCTACTTTCAGTAGAAAGATTATCTATTTGTTGTGTCTTCTTAGGAGTGATCCTTTGAGGATTTCTCTGACCTTGTTGAGAGCCTTGCGAAGAAGATTGTCCTTCAAACCTTTTTAGGTTAAAGTTATTTTTCTTTGAAGTCATTTCCTGCAAGAAATTCTCTGTTTAAAAAATCTGGTAAGGAGTTTTCAACTCCACTAATAAACTCAATATCAAAGTCAAATACAGACAAGATAGCTTGCCATCTAGCAAAAATCTGTTTAGACCCGATGTTTTTAACATCCTTAGTTAGTACATCTTTTGCACTTTTACAATCAATTCTTAAGGGGAACTTTTGATTTATTAAATCAGATTCGAATTTTTGAATACATAGAATAGAAAGAATTTCTTTCTTAATAGTAGAATAGTTAGTTCTGGCTCCTACCCAAATTCCACTAGTAAATTTAACTAAAGATTCAATTTCATTAATTCTTTGCTTAAGGATACCCCCGTAATCGAGGTCTGATGCGTCGGTTTCAACGATTTTAAAAGCATCAGGGTGTGGTATAGCTAAACAAGGAAGAGTTTTAACTCTTAACTTAATTCTTTGAACTGCCAAAGTGTGACTTTTAGTCCACTCAGGAGGATTTTTTCTTAGCCGTTCAAATAACGGTTTTGGATCTAAAGCGTGATCTTTATAAAAGTCAGCTACGTAGTTTAGACTACCAAGAAAGCGTTGAAGCTGATTTTTATCTCTGATTTTATCAGGGAATTTGCTACCAAATTCGATAGCTCTATGAATAAGAATACATGTACCATTTTCAATGGTATGACCTAAAAATTTAATACTAGTTTGGAAAAGTTTAACTTTTTTTGCAGAGACGACTAAACCATTTCTTTTAACTAGGTCAATAAACAATTTTAAGTGTTTGAAGTGTTGTTCAATATCCTTTGAGAATATAAGAACATTATCAATGTAAACGATAGAAAAAGATGAATAACAGTTAAATATATCATTCATAATTTTCTGATATTCAGATGGGGCATTTTTAAGCCCAAAAGGCATGACATTCCATTCAAAGTGACCAAAAGGGACGGTAAAAGCGGTTTTATATCTATCCTTTTCATCAATCTGAATTTGCCAAAAACCAGATTTCATATCAAATTTGGAGAAGATTTTAGCTTCGTAGAGTCTGTTTAACAGATCCCTTTTATTTACGAGTGGGTACCTAATCCATCTTAAAACCTTGTTTAAAGGTTTATAATTAATGACAAGTCTAGGAACACCACATTCAAGCTCAGCTGCGTTTTCAACATAGAAAGCAGGACAGCTCCAGGGGTTGTGGCTATTTCTAATAAGTCCTTTATGCAAAAGATCATTAATTTCTGTTTTACAGATTTCTAAATGTCTCCAATGGGTCTAGCTTTTGTAGGAATAAACCTTTCATTAAAATCTGGCTCATAAGGAAGCGAAATAATATGCTTCTTTCTCTCCCAAAAAGCAGAGGGAAGATCTGAGCAGATTTCAGAAATAATTAATTGCTACAAATCATCAATCCTTTTCTTTAAGGTAGGATTTTCAAGCTTAGTTTTTAAAACTTTAAAATCTACTTCACTTTTAAGAGAAGCAATAAATTTTTCTTTATGTAATATATTTTGTTTTAAAACATTCAGAGTTTTACTCTTGGGTTGAGAAATAAATTCAAACATAATTTCTTTTCCAACGATTTCAGTTGAAATTCCCCTTTTTGAAATCTTTAAAGGAAATAAACTATGTAAAAATGGATTTCCCAAAATAACGGTTTGATTTAAATTTTTTACCATTATAAATGGTAATTCTAGACAAAGACCTTTATTGCAAATGGCTGCATTGTTAAGTTTGAAATTGACAGAAAATTTCTCACCATTTGCTGTGTGCAATTGCTCAAGGGTTTTAGAAAAATACTTTGAAGGAATTAAACCCTCATTAATGCAATTTAAATCAGTGCCAGAATCAACTAAAGCAATGGTTGTTACAAAAAATTCTTTGTTAATTACCAAAGTAATTTTTATGTGCCATTTATAAGTAGTGACTCTGTTGATAAGGTCAATGAATTTAAGATTTTCAATCTTACTTATTTCTTTGATACTTTTAGTATCTTTATCAGAAACTTCAAGTACTGGTTCTGAAACCTCCTCTAATTCGCTATCAGAATTAGAATTTTCTATTTCTAAAAAAGTAACTCTTTCTTGAAAATTTTTAATCTCATTTTTCATTTCATTGAATTCTGACTTTAAGTCATTAATTATAGGTTCTTTTTTAGAGTCCTTAAATCTATCAATTATATCTTTAAGATTATATGTGATATTTTTCTCCTCTAATTTCTTTTCTAAATTAGTAGGTTTAGTACTTGAAGTACTTGCTTCAGAACTGTTCTTGACAATATTAAGATATTGCTCTAAATGCTTTCTTCTTTCAGAAGGGTCTTGGATTTGCTCTATTAGAGTTAGAATCATGTCTTCACTTTTAGTTAAGACCATTAGTCCATTTAATGAACAAAGTGATTTGTAATAATCACAGTGACCGTCACAACTTTTACTATCTTCTTTTGAGTTTGACTCAGATGTATAATCATTCTCATTGTTGAAGATATAATCTTCCTTTTCTGAATCTGTTTCTATTAACAAAACTTTTAGTAACGAATCTTTGAGATTGTTATCTAAAGACAGAGATTTAATCTGCTGCTTAACTCTACATTTGTTTGAGTAGTGACCTACTTTTCCACATTTATAACAAATAATATTTGGAAGAATTTCATTCTTTCGGGGTTTTTTAGAAGATGAAGCATTTTTAAAATGCATTTTCTTATTAAATTTTGGTTTTAAAGTTTTAGAAGACCTTTGATCCTTCAGTTAATTAAAAACTTTTCTTTTAAGGACGGGTTTTTTTAGACCTTTTCTTAATAGGATTGAATCCTAATTTCTCGTAAAAAGACCCCAAAATTCTCTTGCCAGAGAATCTCTCGCTTTGAGGTTGTCTATGAATTTTTAATTCATTGCAGAGAAGTAAACCCTCAGCTACAATTTCAGCTGAGATTTCACCGTAGGTAAGAGAAGCATAAGGGATAGTACCACTGTACTTATTCTTTATTCTGTCTCTTACTCTGTCTGCAAAAAGTCTGGGAAGTCTGGAAATGAATTTCTCTTTCCAGAAATCCTGAGTACAATCGTCTCGAGTGTAAACAGCACTCAAGAAAACATCTTTGTACCACTTAAATTCAGATAAATCTCTACAGCGCAAGTTCATTAACTGCTCTGTAGTTTGTTCAAAGAACGAAGATGTTGGCCCTAAAAAGTGTAGGATCAGAGTATAGATTAAAACATTGACAGCATCAGGGGTTTGTCTGTTTCCTTCAGTTTTAACTGCGTTAAGAATATTATTCTTTGATTCATTGGACACATAGAAATCCCACCAACCTTTAAGTTGGCCAGTAAAGCCGGCAATAATTGCTTCACACACACACACACACACACACACATATATATATATATATATATATATATATATATATATATATATATATATATATATATATTTACAAGTATTTTTATTGAGATAATCTTGTTCGAGGCTTAAACACAATTAAAGCTCCTTATTCCTCCTAATAAATGTATTTGGGGGGATTTAAAAGGGACATTGTTTTTGTACGGAGGAATATATAAAAGATAGTATTGCCATTGAGCAGCACCATATAACTTATAGTTCATAAAATGATAATAAATTCAATAATTGAATAGTTCTTTTTAATGAAAATGGCGAGAAAATAACGGGAGATTAGTCGAATAATAATATTACAATGACACCTCTTACGGCTCTCGAAAATTATAAGCCTGAAAATGGAATAAAACCTCTCTCAGTCTCCTATCATTTTGTGTTTCTAAATCTGCTCTAGTAAACGATACCTAAGATATTGAGGGAATGGTGAAATTCACTATAAATTCTGATTAAAGTAGGGTTGTCTATGAGTGACATTGGATTTATAACTTAAAAGGAACTAAATAAACTTAACACATTAAATAAGGAAAAAACTTAGCCGAATTTATTGGGTACTTTAGAAAATTAAACTGGATTGAATTAAATAATTTTATTGGATTGGTTTAATTTATTGATATGGAAATAGTGAATAGAAGTATTTTGTTAATAATGAATAAAAATATGTTTACTTACCAATGGAACAAAAAAATCTTTAGATGGATCATCTTAAGTTCTTCAAACAACAAAGCTCATAGAAAAAAACACTTTGCTCACACCAAAAAAAACACCAAACATCATGTAAAATTTGGATTCAATTGTAAATACAAGGCAACTAAGTTATGCAAGGAAAATTAAATTTTACTACGTAACATTTGTCGTAGAGATGCCAATGGATTTTATATCATCCATATCCTTTCATTTAAATCCATTTTGTGGGATTCATATCCTTTTATTTTCAAATTCATTGAATTTGGATTGGATTTGGATCCAACAAAAATGGATTTGGATTTGGATTTGGATAGGGTATCTACTTGGACTTAAATTTGGTTTATCAATACAAAATTTAATTACTTTGTATAATCTATTTTGGTCTATCTATACAACATTTATTTTCTTTATTTTCCATAATTTTTTAGGACTTTTTATTTTTTTCAAACCGGTCCCTGAAACGTATTTTTACATTTTCGAGCCTTTTCAATAATATTTTCTGAAAATTTCTTGCACTATATTTATTTTCTTTACTTTCCGGATTTTTCATAATTTTTTGGGAGTTTTCGATTTTTTACGAAACTGGTCCCTGAAACGTATTTTTACATTTTCGAGCCCTTCTAAATTTATTTTCTGAAAATTTCTTGCACCACATTTACTTTCTCTATTTTCCGGATTTTCCATAATTTGTTGGGATTTTTTCGATTTTTTTACAAAACTGATCCGTGAAACGCATTTTCACATTTCCGAGTCCTTCTAAAAACATTTTTTAAAAATTTCTTGCACCACATTTATTTTCTCTATTTTCCGGATTTCCCACAATTTTTTGGGATTTTTTCGATTTTTCACAAAACCGTTCCCTGAAACGTGTTTTCACATTTTCGGGCCATTCCAAAAACATTTTCTGAAAATTTCTTGTACCATATTTATTTTCTCTATTTTCTTGATTTTCCACAATTGTTTGGGATTTTTTGATTTTTTACTAAACCGGTCCCTAAAACGTATTTTCACATTTTCGGGCCACTCGAAAAATATTTTCTGAAAATTTCTTGCACCATATTTATTTTCTTTATTTCACGGATTTTTCATAATTTTTTGGAATTTTTTGATTTTTTACGAAACAGATCCCTGAAACGTATTTTTTCATTTCTGAGCCATTCCAAAAATATTTTTTAAAATTTTCTTGCAACATATTTACTTTCTTTGTTGCACGGATTTTCCATAATTTTTTGGAATTTTTCGAATTTTTATGAAACCGGTCCATGAAACCGATCCATGAAACATATTTCACATTTCGGAGCCATTTCAAATATATATTTTTGAAAATTTCTTGCACCACATTTATTTTCTTTCTTTTCCGGATTTTCAAATTTTTTTTGGGATTTTTCAATTTTTTACGAAACCGGTTTTTGAAACGTATTTTCACATTTTCAAACCATTCCAGAAACATTTTCTGAAAATTTCTTACACCACATTTATTTTCTTTATTTTACGGATTTTCTATAATTTTTTGGGATTTTTCAATTTTTTACGAAACCGGTTCCTGAAACGTATTTTCACATTTCCGAGCCATTCCAGAAACATTTTCTGAAAATTTCTTGCACCACATTTATTTTCTTTATTTTCCGGATTTCCATAATTTTTTAGGAGTTTTCAATTTTTTACGAAAAAGGCCCCGAAACGTATTTTCACATTTTCGGTCCCTTCCAAAAATATTTTCTCAAAATTTCTTGCACCATATTTATTTACTTTATTTTCTGGATTTTCTATAATTTTTTGGAATTTTTCGATTTTTTATAAATACGCGCCTCAGAACATATTTTCACATTTGGAATAGAACTTGGGTATATCAGCATTGATTTTATTTAAATAGAGATATTTAAATGTAAGCTAAAATTTATTATTGAATACAATAGAAATATTTAAACGTAGTCTACTCAGAAATTATTTGGGCAACATGACTCATTTGTATTATTTGGGCTAAAAATTTAAAATCCATTTATAATCCATATCCTAAGATATAGATAAGGATATGAAAATTTCAAATCCATTATATACGAAGCGGATATAGATTTGTTCATTAAAAATAGATTTTAAATGAATTTATCCATATTCAATTCATATCCAATCCATTGTCATCCCTAATTAATAGTAAAGTGATAAGTCCTAAATTACATACAAAATATTTCATTGTAAAATATAGAACTGGACATGAGCCCACTATCCTAAAAGGCCCACTAGAGCTCTTCCTTAATGGGACGGGTTTGAACAATTAAAAATTTTATAAAAATAATATTTATTTGATAAGTCGGTTGTCTAGATTGTCTAGGTTGTATTTTGATTGTTTTACAATAGCCCCTTTTCGGCCCAAACCCGACTATTATTTTTCAAGTAGATAGATCAGGCTTGAGCTATCCATATTTTAGCCAAGTCTAATTGAGTCCGGCCCATGCCAAATCCAGTAAAATGCAACAGATACCAAGTCATTGTAAACCAAAATCGAATTAAAAAACCAAATTTACTCATTCAACTAGTTATTTCGACTAAATTTGATCTTTTCTCACTCTAAAGGTGAGTTGTAGTTATGGATTACAGACACAAAGTGTGTCAACGAAGAATAAGAGTAACACACTAATAAGCTTCAGCAGAATCAGGACTTTAAAGTTCATTTGAAATTATAAAAAAAGGAATGTAATGGTGCCAATAAAATTGTAATTGGTAGGACGGTTTTTTTTTATTTTGGTCCAAAAAAGGTCCATCTGAATTTTCAATGCAATTATTAATTTTTCCGCCTATTTTACCTTACATTAATTAAAATAAAATAAAATATATACCGATAAATAAAGTATATATCGATTGATTCGGTTAAATAATTAAATCAAATTTAATAAAATTAAATACCAGAAAAATTAAATATATTAAAAAAATAAAACCAATCCAAAGTAAATAAGTAATCGAACCGAAAAAATTTATTCAATTCAATTGGTTCGATTCATTTAACCAAATTATTTTTATATTTTCTTTTTAAAATATTTTTATTTTATTAATAAATTATCACTCGTCACTTTTATTAAAATTATCATTCATCACTTTCATTAAATACATAAATTAACTCATTATATCATATAATTTCAATAAACTTTAATGAAATAACTATAGCATAAAAACAAGATGATTAAATAATTGATATATGAATGAATGAAACGTTCGTATTATATACAGTTCATAAATAAGTATATTCAATATTAAAAATTACAAATAATATTATATATCATTGATTTTTAAGATGCATTCGAATGTTTGATTCGATTATATCAAAATTAAAACCAAATCGGTTGAATAGAAATCGAATCATATAGATAAAAAAAACCTAACTAAATAAATCAAATTTCATCAGTTCAATCAATTATTTTAATTCAATTCAATTTTTAAACACCCTAAATTTTAATAGTTTAATAAAAATTTTATTGGTTTTAAAAGTCCAGATGAACAGAGAAATAGCTGCAAAGAATTAAATTGTTTTCCCCTTCTCCTTCTAGAGTTTCAAAACAACAAATATTAGGTGTATCATTGCTTAAAGCTTTCATGGCTAAAGAAGCTTATCTTATCCCCATGTTATTATTGAGTTTGATAGTGTTTTCTTATGCTAGGACTTTTCTTGAACTTTCAAACCTTAATTTTAATTATTACTAAAACAAGATTATTTGAAGCAAAATAACATATGAAATAAATTCGATTCAAAAAATTTCCTACAGAACCGAGCCTAAATCTAACATATCAGCCTACATAAATGGAAAAAAAAATCATGGCAACAATATCAAATACTTGAGAATCCATCCTTTATAATCACACGGGATAATTGAGGGCTTCTGTACAATTAAGATCAGTTTCATCAACTTATAATAGCCCCCACAGACACAAAAATAAAAAGCATACTTGCAAAGAGTACCAAAATTATGCACAGATTTTAGGTTTTCCTACGTTAAAAGCTGCCAACTCTAGTTTACCACTCACTGCTAAAGCAAAAAAAAAATATGTTAACTAAAGCAAATATATACAAAAGAGAGTTGCGTTGGGAATTTTTTTGTTCCCTTTTACCGGCGGCCTAAGCAGAGAGCGGCGGCGACGTCTAATCTCCACGCAAAACCCCCGCCGTCCATTCTCCAGACGTCACAGGGCAGCGTAATAGCAGAGCTCTTTTCCTTGCCGTTAGTTTTCTGGTTTTGCACCCTCACACGGCACGTAAACGCCGTGTTCCCAGCCAACGCCGCCGTCACCGCCGCCTTGTCCTCCATCGCCAGCCACACAACCACCTCTACTCCGCCGTCCTCTCTCACCATCTTCCTGTACGCCTCGTTCGTCCACGTCACCCTCCCGTAACCGTCGGATACAAACCCTGGACACTTGTCCCTCTCCAGATTCACCATCCTCTCAACGTCCGTACGCCCTAGCCCATCCACATCGACCCACGTGTCCATCACACGTTCCACCCTCACGCAAGATCCGATGATCTCCACCGTCCGATCTACCTCATCGCTTCCAAAACTCAGCCATACCGGTGCCGAGTTCTTCATTTCCGTCGGCGAAATCACGTCAACCGCCGCTGTTTCTTTCATTGGAGTCGGAGTCTCCGGCAAGAGCGGCAGAGTGACCGCCGCGTTTGTTTTCTCCTCGATTATCGCCTTCCTTTTCCGATTATTACCACCGCTATTGCACCGCCGATTGAACCTCCTCTTCCCCCTGCCAGACCTAGGGCTAGTTTCACTCATCTCCGGCGAAGATCTAGGGGAAACACAGCTTCCATTCGCCGGTTTCGGAGCGATCGGACGGAATTTCATCATGATTCGATCAATATTCGAAACGCCATATCCGCCGCCGTAAGATCTGGCTATGCAGCATCCGCCTCTGCTGTCCATTAACGGCAATGCTTTTCCACTGTGTTTCTTTTTCCGGTTGAAATTACAGTAGAAGGTACGCAGAATGAGGAGAGGTAGGCGGTGGCTTTATAGGGGGTATGAAGTTGACGCGTGTGGAAGGCTTACACGTGGGAAACAGTAGCGGTAAACAGCGCAGAGAGGGGATTGGTTAAAGGAGGCAACGTGGCGAAGGGGATTTAGAGTGGGGCCTACGGGATGGAAAGTGGGGCCGCAGTAGAGGACCAATGAGATGCGTAGGAGTGTCCTATAGAGGGGGCACCTTGTAAGTCCGGCCTCTTGCTACGTGTAAGCTATTTAAACTATTTAAATTTTATTATTTTTAATTTATAAATAATAGTATTAAATTAAATTTATTTTATTTTTTATAAATTTATATATATAATATTAAATTAAATTAAATATAAATTAAAAAAATATGACCCTAATTCTTTTCATTCATTTTGATTTTTAATTTTTTTAAATTGCAATAGTTCGAGAAGGATAAGACGTGTCCCAATTGAAAATTAGGGCCGTACTTGAACAATATAGGGTTACCCATTGGGGGAAGGATCATCTGCCACGTAAAATAAAATTGTGTATTTGGACGTCTCACGTGTCATGTTTGTGGTCACTGTTTGCAGGCAAGTACTGCATATTTTTAAATTAAACTATTACGATTTTAAATGATTAAACTATTACGATTTTCTTAAGTTTTAAAAAATATGTCAATATTCAACCATTTATTATGTTTTAAATGATTGAATTATTATATAATTTTTAATAAAATTATTCTTTTATTTTTTTTACTCTAATTATTTTTAATTTTATCCTAAAATTATTTAAAAAAATTATTTTTCAGACTAAAAATATCTAATCCCCAATATTTTTTTCTTCCTTTTGTATTCCAATTTCGTGACATATTCACAAAGAGAAAATAAAAGGCAGAAAAGAAAAAAATAAATGAAGTGTGATATGTCAACAAAAGGATGAGGTACAGAAAAAGGGACATACATTTTAGAGTGTAGAGACCATAGAATTTATTCCTTAAAACTGATACTTTAATGTCAAAACATTGTTATCAATTCAATTCAAACTGATACTTTGTATGTATACATAAAAAAATTTTTTTTTTAATAAACTCCCCAATATTATACAATTCAGAACTTTTATTAAATTCCGTTCAATGCTGCAGTTTTGACATTACTATTAGCTAGTGTCGAACCAAACCATCTTGGTTACTGCAGCAAATTAATTTGCCTATTGCTTTGGTTTATATGGAATGGACGAAACAAAAGGGTTAGCAGTGGAGAAATTACATATGGAATCAGATATTTAATATTATTTTTTAATATAACGGTTAAGTATTTATGAGAGTGTATTTTTATATTTTTTCAATTTAATCAAATGATCCCTCATGAATATTCAACCGTTGGATGCATGTTGCTCAGTCCTTGTATGCCTAGTGGATAGCAAGTTGGAAGCAGGCCGGTCCTGAATTTTAAGGGCATAAGCGAATTAAAAAATTAGGGCTCAATGGAGAAAATTTATTTAAGTAAAATTATTATATTCTAATAAATATTAAAGAAAAGTATAATTTTTTATTTTTTTTTATTTTGGTCAATAATTTAACTCATTTACATTTGATAAATTTAAAATATTTTTTAAAGCTTATATATATACATAACAAATAAATTGAGTCCCTTTTAGTCATTAGTTCTAGACCGTCGCACCCTTGACCTATGTTCAGGACCCTGATCGGAAGAACGCACTGTGGTGCGGCTTCAACACGTTAGGACAACAATGTGGGTTAGCAAATATTGATGATGTCCACGTACTTGGAGATGCAAATAGTGAACCTGTTTCAAGTTGGCAACCGGTCGACCATCTCACTTTCCTTTTGTCAAGTGCAATTGTGACGCTGCAGTTTTGGATGATATGGTATCTTATGGTAATGTGATTCAAAATTCAACCGGTGGCTTCTATGCGGCAAAGAGTGGACAATTGCCGTCTTTCACCTCAAATTCTCGAAGCGATATTACAATTCGCAAAGCTTTATCATGGTTAAAGGAGATTAGTTACACTCATGTGGTAGTTGAATTGGATAATAGTATTTTATTTGATGCCTCAGAATTCGTCCGATAGTAATCTTTCTTATTTGAAATCAGATGCTCTCGAGATAAGATCGATGGTTTATGTAGACATATGAGATTTACGTCCTCTTTTCCTGCTCGAGGTGATAGTTAAGGAGGAGGACTTTCGTTAATTTGGGATTCAACTATAACTGTGTGGTTTCGCTGCTATAATTTATCACATATTGATACGGGAATTGAGAAGGGAGGTAGGTATTGCTTGGCGTTTTATTGGGTTCTATGGCAATCCGCACGCACGTAACAAGTAGTTGACATGGGTTTCAAGGGACTTTGAATGCCAGCTCTTCGACATGGGTTTCACTTGCTTTCGATTTTCAGAATGGGTAAGTAGTTTTATGGACAGATAGAGGTGTTGCGAATGGTGAGTGGTTCGAAACTGTCCCACAGTATTCTGTTATGCATGAGATGATGGCTGCTAGCACTCAATATAAAATCTAGACTAAAGCTAGATAACAAATTTCACAAACGAGAAAATTGACCAAGAAAGATAAAAACAAGACTACAGACAACAAAAACTCAAAACCCAAAAAATTATAAAATAACCTCCATTGCTATAATTGATACACGCAACTTAGCTTTGCGTTACCCTACTTCACGTGACTCAATCTTTTAAGTCACTGATTCAATCTCAACTACCAAGCGAAGATACATGGACATTAAATCAACAATCTATAACGTCTGGCAACCCCAAATTCATTGGCTATAGTCTAGGTTTATAGCCAAATACGTGTTATGGATACAGTTGACACAAAGTATAAAACAAAAAAACTGAACTGGATGAAATTGTTGTTGTTGAACTCTAGTCAAGTCAGCCACTTTCGGGGGAAAATAACAAGAATGATGAAACTTTTGTCAAAAAATATGTGTCCAACAGTTACCTCTCACTGTTTTTATAGTTAAGACTCAGTACACTACTAAATTATCCAGCCACGAGCTCAGGCGACGGCATTTATAACTTAACTAAAATACCATTCCTTATGGAAAAACATCATATCTTTTTGCTCTATAGATTTGCCTTAAAATCGGAAAAAGGTACCGAACAAACACACGAAATTTTAGACAAAGTTAAATTTACTACTGGAAAGAAAATATTATTTACTGTCTTCCCTGCATCACAACACAGAAACGCGAGTCAATTGAATGACTTCACCTGCAATCATGCTGACTTCCAAGAAGAGAAACAGTACATAAGCCTTGATACTTTCATGACCAAACTGTTCAATATGGTATAATTGCTTCAACAATAGAAACTAACAGTTAAAATTGTTTGCATTTCAGCCCTTGTTTCCTATCAGTGATCCTCAATCTTCTTCAAGCCCTTCATATCTGTTGTTTCCACTCTGCAATAAGAACACCACCAATATCAGCAAATTTATGCAGTGTTGCAAGACCCGGATCGACCCGGCCGGTCGAACCGGAAAAACCCGGACCCGGTGATAATAACGGGCCGGGTGACACTAAAAACCCACTTTGTTATGACCCTCTAAGAACCGGTGACCCGAGCGGTTGAACCGTTGACCCAGTGATATGGACAGGGTTAATGGGTCACTAATTTGAAATTTTTTAGTTTAGTATATAAATAAGAACTTATTAAATAATAATCATTAAAGTCTATATGATTTAAAAGTTCAGTAAACTTGATTTTAATTTTTCAATTTCAATTTAAAAAATTTGTGTTATTTTTTTAAATACTATAGTTGAACTTATGTATAATTTGTAATTTTTATATTTTTTTATTGTAACTATTTATTATAGATTTGTTTGTTTTATTCATTTCTTTACATTTTATTTTTTTACTTTTTAATCGTGTGATAAATTAACTTTAGTTTATTTTCAATATAAAGTAAGAATAATAAAAAATAATTTTATGTAAATATTAAAATATGATGCAAGTATTCTTATACTTATTTTTTTTAATCTTTTAGTAATATGCAATAGTTTATTGTTTAATATATCATATATTAATCTTCTAAGATATTAAAAATTATGAATTTTACACATATATATTATGAACGGTTCAACCCCGATCGACCCATCGACCCTTGATCCTCTACCTTCACCGGTTCGAGGGGCCGGCCGGGTTTGACAACCATGAATTTATGTCGCAATCCAACAGAACACGAGAAAGGGCAACTTGCTGCTTTTCAAGTCAAATGCATAATCAGAAATCATGTAATAAGCTTTGTGCCTAAAGGACTAACAATAAAATACTCTATTCATATAAGCATTTTGAGCACATAGATGTATCAAAGCAGAAAAACTATTCCACATCCTAACTAAAAGTTATGCAGAGTGAAAAATTGGCGCGCCAAATGCCATCATTAAGCATTTGCTTCATGATTTCAAAAAACGATATAAATTTCGGGTCATATATTTCTAGACTGCATCAATTATACAACTTTTTTATACTGTCTATTATGGCCTGCAATATACATCTCTCAGGCTCTCGCTATGCGAAGATCAGGTTTTTTTTATTAAGCCAATGATGAACAATTGCCACTTTCAGAACATGTGACAACAAAGCCATTACAAAAGAATAAACCATAGCCAAGTATTCAGTAAACAACACTTAACCTCATACACATGAAGGACAACAAAAACATGTCAAGATTTCAGTTTTGACAAAAAAGAAGGTAAACATTAGCTCAACGATCAAACAGAACTTACGTTGTTCCAAACAGGGCAATCTTCTGGACTTTAGTGATTTCCGAACCAGATTGGTTGTCCTCAATAAATATTGTCAAGCTGATAAAACAACAACAACAACAACAACATTACCCCAATCGCTCCCGCACAAACGGGGTAAATCTAGAAGGCGCAGAAATTCAAAAAAACAAATGAAGCATAATAACAAGAAGTTAGCGCACCTACGAACATTCTGAAACTTGACATACTTCAAGACTATCGGTGTTCCCTACAGGAAGGAACATGTCATAAAATGGCAATATTAAGTATTCTAGCAACATAATTTTCAAGAAAATAGCTACCTTGAGGGTATCTGTAGTGAAAATTGCAGTGTCGCTAGGAGGATAGTCATTGACATTACTGCCATTATCACAGGAAAAAGAGATCAGTTGAAAGTGATTTTTTTGTAATGGATATTCTCGAAATGATTATCCATACCTAAAACCCATATGCTCTTTGTTTGAGAAAAGTTTTACAGTCTTAGGACCTGAAGAGACAACTTCTTGTTAGATACAAGCGAATGTCTATAAGAGCAAGTTTAATATAACGTTTCTAGTACATAAAGCCAAGTAAAATACCATCTTCTTCTGGTCCTTTGACAACAATAGAGTGAAGCTTTACAACTTGATTGAAAGGAATGTAAATCAATAACTGCTCATCTGCATCGCTTTCGAGATTCAAACCATCATCTTCTCTGTAACCCTAAATCACAAACCAAGCTATTAAAGCGTGAAAAATAAGGGCCCAAAGAGGAACTCTTCCCTTGAGCAAAATTTCAAGCTAATTTTGGTAGCAATGGGGTTTGCAGCAACATAAAAGGAATTTATAACAGTTTGAATCCTCATCTAAATCAAATAAAACTCAAATCAACAGAGCTTCGGCGGAATAAAAACGAAAAGGCACATATTCTGAACTATAAAGCAGCATCAAAATAATTGAATTCAGAAAGGGAGGAAGTTGGAGCAAGTGATTTACCTGCTTGAGAGCATTGGGAATAGAGTGGCTGGTCTTCTGATTGAGGCATTCAACTCCCGACCAATCAATGAAGTCCACTAGATCAACCTAACAAATCCCAAAGATTAAAACCCTAAATCGAAAAATTGCCATCGACCCACCAAAACCCAGTACCCAAATTCAAAAATTTCCCGAATAATTGATTGTATCAAAGCATAATGACTGATAAAAAGAGGATACATCATACGTACTTGATTTTTTTGAATTGCAGTGGCTGATTCTGCAGACATGGTGATAGAGCGTAGGAAAAGAAGAAAAGATTCTGTAGCACAATGAATTGAAGCGAAGATGAATTACTATTCGGACACAGAATCGAATCGTTTATATATTTTCAATTGTTCAGGGATGTGACCAAAGACAGATTACGAAAACTAAAACGATGTCGTCTAGATCCTCACATTCGGGCTTCGGGTAGATATCTAAAGTAATCTGGAGCCCCAGGTCCGCTTTGGGCTGCAAACAGGTATGATTATACGACCTCGTTTAAGGTGAATTAAATTAAATTTAAATAATATTAGTTTCTTCGGTGAAACATACACCATACGGGAAATTATACAGTATTTCCGTTTTTTAATAATCGTTACTTTTTAAGGTGAGTTTAATTTTTAAATAAGTCTCACCTTATAAATTGCCATACATTAATATTCATCTTTTTTCCTTTTTTACTTCTATTTTTTTTTGTTGTAAAAAGGCCTAATAGTAATTCATTACACAAGTTAAATATAATTTCCCCTTTTACTATGCATTAATTCATTACAAAAGTAGAAGAGAATTATTGATTTTGAAGAAGATTCAACTATGGATTATAAGGAAATGACTTCACAACAAACAAAATCATCCCAATTGCCGGAGGATTTTTCCGGCCTATAATACCGGAGCAATTTCAACACCATATGTGCCTTCCTTTTTGCCTTTTCCGTTCAATCAATATGCACAAAAAGAGTAGCCACATCGCATTTATCCAAATCTTTAAATCAAACTAATTTCGACAGATATATCATTATTAGTTTAGAACTGGTTTTTTTAAGAACAAGAACTAGTTATTTCAGGATTATCTATTGTGATTTGGGAGATGGGTATAGGTTTCTGATAGCCAACAATGAGTTCTTTAGAGAGCAATTGAAAGAAAAAGAATGTCAATTAACTTGTTCCTATTTCTTACAATTCTTTAACCCAACAACTCTGTGTGGTAGTAGTAGAAGCCACTACCGTCAAGTTTCAAAGCCATGTTTTCCGGCCGGATTTTCATCGAGACACAACCCTTGCCCCTCACAATGGTTTCTATTTTGGGTTCAATTGTTGGTTCAGTTGAGCATATGGTCATGTTTCCCGTCAACAAAATTGAAACCTATATGTTATCCCTAGGTTCTTGCCCAATTAAATCTGTTAGTGTCACAATGCCCTCCATTTTGATGCCAATGGATATGGTGCAGCAAAGATTACAAAGGAGTATTTGATTTTGTAAAGAGGGTTTTGGGAGATGAGGGGCTGGAGCCATGGGAGAGGAGAGAGGGGAAAGGGAAGAGGAGAGAGAGAGGAGAAAGAGGAAGGACGTAGGAGAGAGGGAAATGAGAAAATCAGACGCGCCAGAAAAGTCCACGTAATATGCCAACTCAGTTCAATGGGGTTATAAGGTTTTTTTTCCAAGTTAAAGGTTAATGGAAACTTTTGTAAGTTTAGGGTGACATTTAATTTTTTGAGTCAAGTTAAAGGAACTAGTGATGTATTAGGTCTTGTAAAAAGTAAAAAAGAAAATGAAGAATTAGGTTGAAGGATATAATGATATTTTTATTATCATATTTAATGAAACATTAGTATGTGAGAAAATGGTTAAAGAGATAGTTATTAAAAAACGAAGGGAGTAACTTTATTTTATCTTACTTTACACCAATTACTGTTAGATTGAATAACACCCCACCAATTTAATAATGATGAAAGGTAAAATAACTTTTACTTTATAAAAATTAAAATTACCGTAGCATTTATCGAAAGATACGTCGTCTTCTAATGACACCTGGCTGACGTCCAGTTTTTTCATGTTTTCTAAAGCCTTAATATTTAGTCTAATACATCATCTAAAGATAGCCTATAATTACGATAACCAACAAGTTCATTGATAATCTCAATATTTTGTTCATGTGGTGAACAAAAGATAAATTCTAATTTTAATTAGTAAAAGGTTTTTTTTTTAAATTCAAAGTTATTTTTTTTTACTAGATAGAAATTATATTTAAAACCTAGTTTAATATAGTAAGTAGATATATGTAAAACTCAGTCTCATACTAACTTTTCTATAAGAAAAAAACTCATTGTAACATTTGGGCTTAATGCATTCACAACCCCTCAAACTTACCACGTTATATCATATAACATTCCTAACTTTTAGGGCTCATTTGATTCGCTAATATCCTATGGAATAGAAATAGAATGTATGGATAGATGTCAAATATGAGACATTATTCATCTTGAATCCGTTAACGCACGGAATAGCAATTCCTAGTTTACATGCATCTCATGGAAAAGCTATTCCTTGTTTTCGAAAAGGAATAGCTTTTCCATGAAACGCATGTAAGTTAGGAAAAGCTTTTTCGTGCGTTAGACATTACTCTACTACATTTTATATCTTTCCATTCATTTCTATTTCTATTCCACGGAATAGGATTTCTGCGAACCAAACGCCACCTTAGTGTTATCCCTTTGCCCCCTAAAGTTGGCAAATAATACAATTTGCCCCTTCAATGCCACATGTCAACTTCTGATTGCGGAGAGAAAATCAGAAAAATGACATTTTTGAAAAGTTAAACCAACAAGAAACTGACAAGTGGCATTGAGATGGTAAACTGTATCATTTTTGTGAACTTTAGAGGGGGGATTGATAACACTGAAAGTAGGAGGTGACATGTGACAAAAGGTGGCAAGTTTGGAAGGTTGTGAATGCGTTAAGCCACAAAATTACGATCAAAGTCAAACTAATTACATATCTACATTACTCTCTAATCTATTTCCATGCCTTACATTCCACCTCTTTCTCCCCTTAATTTTTTTATTTTCTTTCTTATTTTTCATTTATCTCTCAAACCGTTATTTTTTTCGACACATCGCTTTAGAGTTTTTTGTTCTTCTTATTTTTATCTTTGAAGTGATATCCACTGTTTTATCTAGTATTTAGCTAATAGATCAATGTTAGATATCTAGTTATTATCTAGTATGTCTAAATTTTAACAATTTTTTTATGGAATATAATGACATGTAACGTATATTTAATAGATATAAAAATAGATGTGTATATGATAATTTCATAAATCAGAAATAGATACGTATTTTTTTTATGATGATTATTTTATAAAATATAACAACTAGTAAATATCTAGGAGACATCTAGTAAATATGTATTAGATATCTAGTAAATCTTAATTTTGATAGTTTTTTCATGGAATCTAGGGACACCCAACATATATATATAATAGATGTAATTATCACAATTTCTAAATTAGAAATATGTTCATATCTTTTTTACGATGATTATTTTATAAAATATAGCATCTAATAGACATCTAGTATATTTGTATCAGATATCTAGTAGATGTTGATATTGATAGTTTTTATGGAATATTTTATAAAATATAACATCTAATAGATATATAATAAACATCTAGTAGTTATATATCATCTTAAAAAATCTATTGAATATATGTTAGAAATCTATTTGAATTTATGATTTACTAGATAACTACCGGACAATTACTATATAACTACTAGATAACCACTAGATATTTCATAGTTAAAAAAAATTTAGAAAAAATATCATAATGGATGTCGTTTCGAAGATAAAAAAGAGACGAACAAAAAAACTCTAAAATAATATATAAAAAAATGAACTATTTGAGAGATAAATGCAAAATAAGGCAAAAAAATTTACAATTAAACATGTAACCGTTTGTTTTGTGTGAGAGGAGGGATGCGTTGAGAACTTATTTGTGTACACCATATTCATGTAAAATATTTTCCATGTTTTTGTATGTTTGTAGATTATTTATGATAGAGCTATATTATTTTGAATTTTTGTGGCCAATTATATAAAAACCCCTTAAAAATAGGAAATTGTTGGAAATGCCATTTTTTTTTACAACAAACAAGTATTAATTAATTTTTCACATTTTCTAACTTTTCATTTACCTTTTTATCGTGAATTTTGGTCAATGCTCTATACATGTGTAATAACCTTCTTTTTCTTATTTAATTTAATTTTTATAATTTAAAATAATTATATATAACGAAACGTTAAATTTTTCAACACGAACCTTTAGAATATTTTATTCGTCTTATTTTTATCTTTTAAAAAAATTCATATTAAATATTTTCTTAGCAAAATTTTTTTATATAAGAGTTCTTGCACCAAGTACTCTTATTCCTGGTATAAGACTAGCATTTAATTGTCCATTTCTCCTTTATGTTCACAAGAGTTCTCACTTGTCCAGCAAAAAACTATGACATGAATGCCTTATATCTGATATAAGAGTGGTATAATACATTTATACCGCCCATTTTTTGTTTATTTTTCACAATAGATATTAAACTGCCAGCAGAAACCATGTTTTGAAAGTCTAATATCTTGGTATAAGAGTGTTATAATACATTGATACAATCAATTAATCCTACATATTCACAACAGTTCTCGTTTTCTCAGCCAAAAACCTTGAAATGTGAACCTTTACATGATATAATAGCTCTTATTTTAACTTTTCATTTATTTTCGTAACAAATTTTAAAATGCCGGTAAAAACTAAGCTATAATAGCTCTTGTACTAGTTTTATATTTATAAGAAACATTTTTGTTTAAATTGTTGATATAAGGAAAGGAAATGAAATGAAAGGTTGGGAATATACGGGATAAGACTTACCCTTTTAGGTCCTGTTCTACAACTTAAATATTTTTTTGGTGTATGACCCGTTGAAATCGACTATTTGGTGTCTGACGCATTCAATTTTTGCCTATTCGGTATTTGACATATTCAATTGTAGTATGACAAATTAACGGATTATTGAAGGTCGACAATTCTAAGCACGATCAACAAAATATCATGTTCCAAATGATGTTATAAGTAATTTCACTTTTTTCTGTTGCTAAATGAACGGTTTAATGTACTAAAATTAAATAGGCTAATGTTACTGAAATGAATGTCAAAATGGTAAATAAACTTGCCTTCCCCTTATATTCCACCATTTTGGTGGAATCATAAATGGTGCAAATGATTGTAAGTGAGGAGAAGAGACTAACCTCACATTCTATCTATTTTTGGATAATTTTTGATCCCAAGCACCCGTTTTGTCTTTCTTTGACTTACCATCCTGTCAAATACCCCAATCCAAGCAAAGCCTTAGCATTGTCAAATTCAGACTACCTCCTTTGAGGAACAACTCAGGCGAAGACCTAAAATGAGAAATGAAAGTGCTGCTGCAGACAATTGATGAATACGTGGAAGATAATCGAGTTGCTATTTGTTGAATATATATCAACTACATTAATTGTGGATTAGGTTCTTGATAAGAAGGCAGCGATGAGGTTTATAAGGAGTTTTTCAGGAAGAAATCGGCCGAAGTGGGAACTCCAAGGAGGAGAGAAGAAGACCAATTGAATGGAGTTGCTTGACTTAGTTCTTTTGATGATTTAATAGGTGATAAGAGTGAATATATAGTAAAATAAATTCAAAGATATAAGAGATTCAGTAAAAAAAGAGAGAGTGATTAGAGGTTAGATTTAGTAATTTTGGGGTTTGAAGTAAATAAATGTATTGCACAAGATGGTTATTTTTAGGGAAATTTTTGGAAATGCACCCTTATAGCATTTGTATTCATAAAATACACCAAACCCAAACCTATTTTCTATATACAGCTTTATTAGGTATTTAATTTATTACTTACACCAATCCAAATTTCAGTTAATTTGGAGATCCCCTTTTTTTAGGGATGCACGATCAGGAAATTCAAAATACGATTTCATTCCTTTTATCACTTTCCGATTTCGATTTCTTCCTGATTACTTCAATATTGACTACTGCAATTCTTTTCATCGTGATTTCTTCCTGATTACTTCGATTACTTCCTATTTCTGTTCTTCAATTCTCATATTGCGTTTCGTTTTGTGCTTCGTTTTAGAAGTCATGTCTCGAACTGCTCTTTTGATTCATTACAATGGTTCATGGAAATCTGATTTTGAATTCTCTGGCTATAGTATTCATGGTGTTCGAGTTCCATCAGATGCATCATTTATGGATTTTAGCAGGCAATTGATTCAAAGCTTGCAGTTAGATGAATCAAAATTAGAACTAAAATTTCAGTATCAGCTTATGCCTAATTATCAACCTATTGATGTAGTTGATGATGTATCCCTAGATTTCTACTTACAGTTGAGGTCAGATTGCCAAGAAATCATGAAGTACCCATTATGTACACAATCAATTTGCTGAGAAGTTGATTTACGAGGTATGTCAAGTTATGATTTTTTTTATCCCAATTATGCTAACTTTTGTTTTCTGTACTCATCTCTTAAAGTAACAGTTCTGGAAGTTTGAATGTTTTTTCAATCGGTACTGTATATTATGCAACTATATACTGTATATCGTATTTGTATTTCACATATATATTATTGTTCCATTACATTGTGCTTCTTTACGAACATATAAGCCTAGTTATTTTCATTACTGTCCTACTTCGTATTTTACTACATACAGTCAGTTTGATCATTAGTAACTCTTTCTTATCAATTTTGTATACTTTATATGTATATTGTAAACTGTCCTCACTTATGTTTGTATTTTCTGATAGTAGTTGACCAATGCATTGGATCTTCTGATGATATCTGCAACCAACCTACAGTCCTTCCTCTTGGTGATATCGATGTAATTGAACGAGACTCAGTTCATAGCCTTCCTTACATCTTCCACAAGGAATGAGATGAATAAGCCTGTTCACGCTGTTTATAAGCAAGGTGGCACTAGTGTGACTGACATAAGCCAATCTGCTATGTCATATTTTTTATAAGTAAGAGGTTCAGAGACAAAGATAAATTGAAAGAAGCTTTGTGTCTTCATGCATTAGATAACAATTTCCAGTTCAAGACTTTGAGGTCTGTCGTAAGAAAATATTATGTTCGATGTGTTAATGATACTTACAAATGGTTTTTCAAAGCTTCCAATTCTGCACAAACCAAGTAATTTTTGGTAAGGAAATATGTAGAAGACCATAGATGCGATTTTAACGACAGATGCTGTGAGAGGAGGCAGGAAACAAAGAAGCTTTTAGCTAATGGGGTTAAATAAAAGTACTTAAGAGTAAGGAGGATCTTAACTCCGGGTGATATAGCCGATGATTTGAAACTTGATTTAGGGGTCGACATAAATTATCAAAAAATTATGGCATGTTAGGGAAGAGGCTTTGAAGTTAGTCAGGGGTGACCCTATTGAGTCATTCGGTAATAGTACCTTATACATGATTGAAAAAACAAATCCAGATTCGGTGATACATCTTCATAAGGATGGAGGAAGATTCAAATACTTATTCTTTGCATTTGCTGCTTCGATACAAGGTGGAAATATTGCAGACCTATTATTATCTTTGACGCAACTTACTTGAGATCATATTATCGTGGTACCCTTATGGTTGCTTTATGCTCAAGATGATAACCGTGAGTAATTTAAATTTTCACCGCAGTTTTCATAAATCATTTGTGTGTATATCATTATTGTGTATACTAATATACAATTCGATATTACTGTATATCATTGTTGTGTATCCTGATATACAAATTTCTATTAATGCACATACTTGCATTTATGTATGTTTGCGTAATCAATTTGTTGTTTATGTATATTGATGTATACTTGTTTGTGTGTATTATCTCTCATTTCCTTAATATCTTAACTTGCAAAGAGTCTCTTTCCGTTAGCTTTTGCTATTGTGGTTGGTGAGAATGATGATTCTTGGAATGGTTTATGGCTCTGTTCAAAGACCCGTTCGATACTAGAGAGGATATGATTGTTATTTATGATTGGTATAAAGAGCATACGGAATGCTTGTACGATTGTATATCCTCAAGTGCCTCATTATTATTGCGTCGTGTATCTGCTACAAAATTTGAAACATAACTTCAAGACCAACATTTCTGCTATATCCGACCATTTTATGGCAGCTGCATATGCATACTCAGTTGAAAAATTTGACAAGAATATGGTTCAATTGAAAAAGATCAGTCGGCGTATTCTAGTGTATTTTAATCAGATGGTGCCGGATATATAACATGTAGTAGGGTTCACTCGGTCCATAATCTATTCAATGCCATAACCTCCAAAGCGGCCAAGTCACTTAATGCCATTTTTAAGGATGCTAAAGTGCTCCCAATTTCAGCATATATTTACAACACAATGCAAGTTTTATTTTACGACCACAAGATTATTGCAACACAGACTCTCGCTAGTTTGCTTCAACCTCATGAAAATCTTTTGTTTGCTTATGCTGGGATTGCTACTAGAATGACGGTACTTTCTTAATCTGTTTGTGTTATTATGGATATTGGTATACACTTGCTATCGTGTTTAAATTACTCATTTTTTACTAAGTAGGTCACTCCTGGTGTTGGTGATATTCACAAAATTTCCTTGAAAGGTAGCGATCACATTCTTGACTTGAAGAAGATGATCTGCTCATTATCATATTTCAATTCGACTGTATTCTATGCTCCCATACCATTGCTTACATCAACAAGTTTCATCTCAATGCATACAATTATTTTTTGAAATACTATACAAATAATATATGTTGTCCACTTATGAAGGCATCATTTATCCCTTGCCATTTAAGGATGTATGGGATGTGCCTGCAAACATTGTGAACCAGTCATTGCTTCCACTAGAGGTGAAGAGAAGGCCTGGTAGACCTAAAAAACAACGAATCTGTTCTTATTTGGAAAACATGTTCAAAGCCAAAGTTTGTTGCGGTGTGTGTCGTAACTTTGGTCACAATAAGAGATATTATCGGTGTGCTTAGTTCAAATATTCTGATTTGGTTTAGCTTAGTTCTAACATACTGATATGATTAAGCTTTTCTTGTGGTTGTGTTTTATACTAATTTAAAATTGTAGTTTTTTCTGTATGATATACATTATGTTTCCCTCATATATTAGTCATATACAGTTTACGTGGTTTTCGTATTATAGCCATAACTTCTTGACATGTGTTAGTTATGCTAAGCACATACATTTTCCTTGGACCTTCTCCTTGATCTGTGTCGGGAAGTGCACCTGCTGTCAGTGCCTGTTTGTGTATGCCTTGACTTGTTCCTTGTGCCTTAACCTATGCCTTGTGTGTTGTGAAATTACAGTATACATTTTATTTAATTCGTATATCAATATACGACTGTCAATATTCATTTTGTTTTTCATGCGTGACGTATATTAGTTACTTTCCATATTCTGAATATAATAGATATCGGTATGCAAATAATGTATATCAAGATACACACTGTTTACTCTATCATATACAGAATTCTACATTTCGCGAATTCCAATCTAATTTTATTTAGAATGACGTATATTTCAGGATAGATGGTTACATTAATATACAGTTTATGTAGACTGTATATTAGCAGTATACAACAGAGATCCTTTTCAAATTACAGCATTCTATTGTATACTTCTAGTATACAGTTTTTATATAAACTATGTATCGGCACTATATCTGTATTTCAATAATACACAACACAATAAGAAATAATAAATTCATTAAAGGGGTAGGCATATACAGTCTACACTGTATTTCTTCTTAATGATGTATATTAGTATCGCCAGACATCAATACTGTTCATGCGTGCATAATATCTTTTAGGGGTATGCACCTATACTGTTACGCGTGCACAGTATGGCCACATATCAATACTGTTCATGCGTGCACAGTATCTTTTAGGGGTATGCATCTATATTGTATACCATTACCAAAATGGTTCATTTTCTCACCCTAGGATTTTAAAATTGTCAAGCATCAATATTGTCCATACGTGCACATTATTTTTTAGGGGTAGGCGTCATACTGGACATCGAGAGAAAAAGATACTATATAGATAAGGTTGTACTGTATATTTTCTAGGGTTTTATTCTATTTTGCTAATGGAGTAGTATTAATACTTGTAAAGTTACATTCTATCAACAAAATGTTGTTTCACATTTCAATGTTTCAAACTAATACCATTTAACAATTTCGTACCTAAGGAAGTAAACACATCCTAACTTGTATACGCAAACAATTAATAGTCTTTATGTGGCTTAACGAAGCCATTGTCGCTTTCTTCCCCTTCATCTATTTTACCCTTCCCATGGTAGTACAAACTTATGGCAATTCTGGCTCTTTGTGATTTGACATCAATATTGCTTGGTATCAGCCTTTGTTCCATCATGTATTCTGCATATATTACTGCGAATATGCCATAATCGCTGAAAAAAATGCCAATAGATTTTTAACATCTACCCTAAACATTTTTAAAAAATTCTAATATTTACTTTACATATATACCACACTTACCATTCTGACGGTTGTGGTAAGCCTTCCACATATATGATCTCAAGAGCTTTTAACGGATTTACCCCTTTGTATGCAGCGGACTCCATATACTTCTTATTCCCATCCAAAATGTGGAAATTCTCCAAGAAGTAAAGTATCACCTATGTGTACTCGCCCGCTAGAATTTTTATTTCCAAGTAACCACTCATTTTCTTCAGTAAGTCATATATGAACAACTTCCTTGAAGGGATCTCAAATTGACCAAGCATCCAATTGATGTTTTCAATATTCATAGGGAAAAAGACATGATCAACATCAGCCTATGGCCGTGCGAACTTCATCCCTCTTCCAAACATCCGTGCTGCAATTGTATCATTCTTCTTTAGTATGTTCCCCGCCTCTCTTGGATCCATATATGCCACAATGGGCCTCATCCTTTTAATCCATCCATTAAACATAGGATCCATTGTCGTGAAATTCAGCTTAGCTCTAAGAGAATATCTCCCCTTCTTCCTCAGGTAGTACATGATGATATTCATATGCTGAAAGATAATTTATAATAGTCAAATAAAGTAATAGGTTACATTAATATATAGTTTATATAAACTGTATATTAGCAGTATACAGCAGAGATGGTTACATTAATAAACAGTTTATGTAAATTGTATATTAGCAGTATATAGCAGAATTGCTTTTCATTTTACTTTATTATGTTATATACTTCTAGAATACAGTTTTTACATAAACTGTATATCAGTACTAAATCTGTATTTCAGAAATATACAACACAATAAGAAATAATAAAGTTGGTAGTGCTCATCCCATTCCAGTCAGCCACTCATTTGGTGGAAGCAATTTGATAAAGAATTGCTTGCTTCTCACTGTATTGACTCCTAAATCTACGCCATCCATTACATCATTTTTTGGTAAATACCATTTCTTCCTTCTGTTGCATGCATTTATTTGTATGTATTAATAATACATAACCAAGACATATATATAGCCATCGAGAGTAGACACATATTCAATACACAACTAATAACAAACGTTCTAAAACCTAAAATTATATATAAATAGTTATGTTAAGATGTTATGCTTACTTTTTTGTTGGAAGCCTATTCTTGTTGAGGAGGTTTTAGAATGCTTACAAACACGCATCATTTTTGCTTATTGCTTGACCCGGTAATGCAATATCATCCAATGCCCACTTCTCTGGTACAATTTTCTTAGGTGTTGCCCCTGCCTTTGATGCAAATCCGAAGTTGGGGGTGTAAGGCGATGATAAAAATTTCGAGTCAACTCTTTTTCTTTTAAATACTGCATGATCTCATCATCCTCCATAATATGGACAACTTCTTCCTGTTATTCATATCAAATCGCAATAAGTTGTTCAAATTAAAAATTGATTATATATGTTTTGTACACAATTCTAAGTTCTTTTTACTTACTGGTTCTCTCATTCGCTTCAAATTTGTAGACACCTCCTTCTGATTTATACCATGCACCTCCGCCTCATCAGTTACATCACCCTTCATCCCATCTGCAAGGGTCAGAATTATTGGGAATCTCCCTACAAAAGACGCAGGTCGAATGGACTAACCCATCTCTCGATTAGGGGATTTGTTGGCGGTTTGTAGATAACTATTTTAGTGCTCTCAGTTATTCGCCGAACTCGAAATCAATCACCCCTTCCTTAGTCACCAATTCCTATGAACGAATGATTTCACATTATATTAGGCATTCACAGGTAACAGTATACAGTTATCTATCTCAATATACATGTAATATACAAACAACAGAACTATATTTTTCTAATATACACTCACGAGTATACATTTCATACCACTTTCTTTTCATACATAACAACCAATTAACACATTTTTTATAAATTACAAATTCATTCAGAAATGCAAACATGATTGTCTGTTTGAACGTTCTTTGGTTCCTCAATTGGTTCTTCCCGTTCCACCATATTGTTATCTCATTGATTTCCATCATTACCGACATCTTCTAACTCTTCATCATCCTCTTGATCAATCTTAACTTTTTCACTCCCGTCATCATTTCAATCCCCCATGTCCGTTACATTTTCCCTCTCTTCATCTTCCTCCTCAACATTATCCTCATCATCTTCATCAATATTCCTATCAATTTCATCACCATCGTCTCCTACCTCTTCTTCACTTTCATTATCACCGTCTTCGCCTTTGTCCACTAACTTCATTCCATGTTCCTTATCAATTTTAGCTTCGTTTTCATCTCCATCGGTTCCCTATTAAAATCATCCATTTCCTTGTTAGCCATTTTCCCATTTTCTTGTATTTATAGATACACACATAAAATTTTATATAACTATTATCATACCTATTTTTGTTTCCTTTTTAGTTCTTGGACCTGCTTTTTCAATTCACCTATTATTTGTTTCATCGAGTTCATCTTCCCTACCATTTTTTCCATTTTTGACTCCAAACTAGCAATCTTTCCCTCTACAGCTTTTATTGAATTGCTTCTTTCAATATTTTCTTGCTCGCTCATCTTCTAATTTGGATGTTGAAATACTAGGCTCAATGTCATTATCTTTCGTGTCCATCATATCTCTTTCCTGCATATGGTTTCCATATACAACATTAATCGAATACCAATATACAATATATCAATATTGTTTTTCGATTTTATATTAAAATATCAATATATGCATTTCTTTTTTATATACTAACATACAACAAACTTCTTCAATTTTTTCGACTTGCATATATGTGAATACTTTGGTCTTATGTACAATATCAATATACAATGTCCTCACTACTTTCCTAAATACATACAAGATACAAGACAAATGTTTTTGAAATGCTATTGTTCCAGTTTTTGGGGCTCTTAGGCATAAGACTGAAATATGTGTACAAGTTTTATCTCAAATTCAACTGCTTTTATAAACATACACTTACGACAATCTGTGTACAAGTTTCATCTTGGAAATTGCCTGTCATGTGAAGTTCCTTATTTTCCTTCACCGTTTGGATAATTTCTCGCAAGATCATCTGCATTTCTCATTTATGAAGTCATCAAAAACATTTTTATGAATTCTAATATGTAAAGTAACACACTATATATTACTAATATACAGACAATATTATTTACCTCCTCTTTCGGTATTTTGAATATGTTTTCATGAAACCATTGAAGGCTGAAATCCTTGTTAAGTGCATTCTAGTTGAATACCCTTGGCTTTGAGATTTTGGACCTCCTCACCACCCTATGACAAACAAGGTTCTCACACACCCCACACACCTCGTAGAACCAGACTTGTACCATGTAGGGGATTCCATGCAGCCTAACTGATTATGGTGTTCTCTTTTCGCTGCCTGTTTATCTCATACTTGATATATTTACATCGTAGGATAAACCACCCCATGCAATCTCCGTGTATTTTCCATTTACCACACAATCGAATATCCACAGTGGAATGTTATTCGTTGAGGTTGATCCCATTATGAAATAGCTTATAAAATATACGATAACCACTATCAATTTGTCTTCCTCGCTTCTTACGATGCAATTTTTTCTAAAGAAACTGTCCATCAACTTTTGAATCTCGTCCCTTTTGATGACTTTCAGGTTGTTGAAGTAATTTTTCCTAAATTTATTGATTTGTCTGTTTCCTCAGGTACTATTATTTAAAGGCTCGCCTTTTAAATCGGATATTAGAAGGAAGTGTTTCAGTTTGAATTTATTGGTCCCTATGCTTATGTAAATAAGGTCAGAGGGGGAGTAAATGACCTTTTTCGCGAAAATAATAGACTTTCAAAAAGTCTTATGTAGCATGTTTGAATGTTCTGGATATTTTGGATCTGGATGATGCAAATAATATAAATTGCAATAAATTAAAGATAGAGTAAAGAAAATTCAAACACAGAGATTTATATTGGTTCGGCCAACCTACGTCTAGTCCCCCAAAGTTTCTTCCTTTGAGCTTTTCCACTAGTGTGATTTCTTTTCAACTAGCAGAAATCAAGCCTTACAATTTGTCTCCAGATGGTACCCCCTTCCGGATGTAGGATATACCACTAGAAGCACCAACTCCTAGCTGAGTCCTCTTGTCTTTAGCAGGATATACCACTTAGATTTCTACCCAAACCTAAGCTGAGTCCTACAGGGAGATCCCACATAAATCACCTACTTTAAGCTGTATCCCAATCTCATAACTCACCCAAGTTGGAGATCTTTACATTTTGTTTTCTCAAAGTTTTTAGTTTTAGATTTCCTCAAGTTTATAACTCACTTGGGAATCCTTACAACTAATTTGGAAATGTTTGATTCTTGGAGGGATGTATTTTCTTATTGCTTTAGCAAGTTATCTTCTTAATTGCTTTCTCAAATCAACCAGCACCTTCTCAACACGTGAAGCTTCCCTTTTATAGGCTTTGATTATAAATGTAGCCGTTGTGGGTTGTTGGACTTGTATTTAATCGTCACCGTTGATCAGGTAATATGTGGTGCTTTTGGAGCCGTTGATCAATCTGTTAGATAGAGATTTTGACCCGTATGAATCCTTGGGATCGAGGCTAAAAAGTTATCGGTGATCATTTTCCTTGTATTTCAATGACTCACCAACTTTTAAGCCAAGGGCTTTTTGGTGTGAGCTCCACGCGCCTTTTTATTGGTCTAGGTGAAAAAGGTTGTTACTTTTTTCTCTCTCCGGTGTTAGTCCTTTGTTCTTTTTCTGAAAAGTGCTAGCTGTCATTTTTGTATTACTTTAGGGAAAAGGATCTTTGACTTAGAGACCAAAAGAATGGAGGGAATGGAATTTTTAATCATTCCCTTTGTCTGAAATATTAAGTCTTCCGAATGTCTTCAGACTTAATATATCTGTATTTGTCTTCTTTTGGATGCTTCTACAATCATTTCTTCCTGATGCTATTTTTGGATGGTTTAAAGTTTGTTTCCTTTCCACACTTTAACCGAATGCTTCCATTTATGCTTAGATAGTTATCTTCACTTGTCTTGGACTTCGGATGTTTTGGATATGGGTCCGGATAAGTGACTTAGGTCTTTTTATTCTTAGCTTTTTTGTTAACTTTGATCCGAATTATTTGTGTTTCGGATCCTTGTTTCCCAACAATCTCCCCCATTTGATGGAAATAAAAACCTAAGGCATCTAAGCATAGGGAAAGGAGTTTTTATGATCTAAGTATGATTTTTTTATACTTAGTCATTTACAAGTTTTACTCCCCCATAATTCAAGCATCCCTTAACTCCCCCAATAGTTTTCAATTCTAGCTTCAAATATTTTTGTAGTACAATAGCAGATTGTACTTTACAAGCAATTTTTTTAGAAATTAGATATTCACTATTTACTTCTGCTGTTAAAAATAGTTAACATCAATGAAGTTTTTGAATTACATAATACAGAAATATATAAGTGAATCTAGCTATGATAAAATTTTTACAAGATAGATATATGGCTATTCTAATTCCTTTCGGATGCACCAGATGCTCCTCCTTCCTTTTCCTTGCCTTTCTTCCTCTTTATATTTTTCTCCCCCTTTTTGTTTCCAGCCGGGGGGTTAATCACCATATATGTCTTTCCATCCCACTTTTCATGCTATGATTTTGAATAGATGGAGTGATCCAAGTTTCCTTACCTTGTCTACTCCATAATGTGATCTACAGTTGCCGGAGATAGATGTAGAGGGCAGAAAAGGTTCAGGAGTTAGGTGTAAGATCCGGTGATGTAGCGATGCATCGTTAGCACATACTCCCTATCCTTCTCATCAAAATATGGAAAAAGAGCTTTGAGAAGAGTATTGATTCCCTTGTGTCTATAGAATCCTGTGTCCCCAATGTGCTTGACTAGGTCTTGGAAGACTGGAAGAAGTTGGCTTTTGGGATGGATAAAGAGGAGGAGGATCCAAAGATGGATAAATTTGAAAGTCCGGGTTGTAGTTTCTCAAGGTCTTTGCCTAGATCCCTCCGGATGTTATGAATACTTGAGTTCACTGTGGCCAAATCCTTGCAAAGATCATCCCTTATTCTTTCAATAATAGAGTCTTGGCCATTGAATTGCCCAGCAAGATCTTGCGCAATGTTTACAATTTATTTGGTAAAGAGCTTGGGCAGATCCTCTTTCATGAACTTAGTCAGCTTATTGAGAGTGCTTTACTGTTGTTCATTCAGGCTGGGGAGACTGGAATTTTCTTCTTTCTCAGTAATGAATTTTGACAAGTTTTCAAACTTGGTATCCAGATATTTCTTCAGTTCAATGGATAACTCAGAGGAGGACGAAGTGGTCTTGTCCATAATTGTTGCGCAATTGTTAGTAGCCATTATATTGGCTTAGTCTGCAGATTTGCTTGCTGCTGTAATATTTGCTATAAGTTCATTTAGGATGGGAGTAACTTTGGCTAGTGATACCTTTACTACCAGATCAGCAGTGGGAAAGTCTTCCACTTTCTCCTTGATTTTCTTGACAATCTCGTTTAGTTCCCTGATTTCATCTTTTAAGTTTGGAGGAGAGAATTGCATAAGCAGTACTTTCTCCACCGATTTTAGGTGTTTGCATATGTTTTGGAGGCTTTATTTAATGTAGCTTTCCTCATGTTCCTCATGAGTAGCTTCTTGGAGGATTTTGAGTGCAGTGGATATCTTTTTGGCTCTGGTTGGGTTGACACTTGAAGTTGGTATTTTAATTGGGCTTGTAAGTGGAGTTTCCGATTTTGAGCTACTTTCAGTGTCATCATATCCAGATGTTTGTTCTTTGGAGGATTCTTCTTCTTTTCCTTTCTTTTCTTCCAACCGTTCCCTCGGACTAGCCTCGTCCTTTGAGTTCACTCTAGGAGTGTTCTCGTTAGGTCTCAGACTATGTCTCCCCTCCGGAGGGGTGTCTTTCGGGCTGGACTCTCGGTCCTTAGATACACTTAGAGACTGTATACCTAAGTTATGCTCTTTTTTCTCTTCTATGTTAACAGCAGCAGTAGAAGAATTAGTTAATATAAAATAAAACTGTGTCAGGGATTACCTCAAGGATTAGTGTTTGATCCTAAACATCAGCCTCCTCTCTTCTTTCATCATTGATCTCCACAACCCTCGGATGATAGGAAATTTCCTCTGTCAACCCTTTTAAATGCCTTTTCAGGACTTTTATTTTCTCCCCCAAGCACATTGGTAGTGTACTCAATGCCTTTTCCAGTTGCCTTCACATGACTTACTTCTTTTGGGATCTCACATTCTGGAATAAGCAAATTCTCCGAAAGTGGTCCGAATCTAGGCAGGAATAGGAAGTTATCAGCTTTTAGATCTTGGGATATAGTGGCCATGTCCACTAGATCAACGAGAATTGATTGAGCATCGGAAGAGCCTCTAGGTCCTCCTGTTGTAAGCTTCTTGTTGATCTCAGTATTTTCCTTTATGTCGTGTTTGATATCTTCAAACTAAGGATCATCCGGATTGACTTCCTCAATGATTCCAGGTATATTTTTCCCTTTCATGATTTTGGCCCTAGCCAACTTCTCTTCCTCAGCCTTTTTGGCAGCTTCTTCATTGATTATAATGCCCGCAGGCTTCTTGGCTTTCTTTTTCTGATCTTTTTGGGCTTTGAGAGCCTCATCAAAGGTGCACCCTTTCTTAGTGAATTACTTCCTGGGCAACGGAGCTTCATCTCATGTTTCTTCATCCTCTATTACCACAACTGGGGTTTCAGTAAATTTTCTTTTCTTATCCGCTGCCTTGATTAATCTGCCCCTTGGCTTTGGCTTCTCCGGGCTTTTCTTTAGGAGTTGAGTGGTGGTTTGGGCATCCTCATTAATCTCCTCAACCGAAACTAATGCCAGTTGCTTTTAAGCCTTTGGCTTAGAGGTTCTAGCCCTTTTAGGTACCGGTGCCTCTTCAACATGATCGACTGCCTTCCGGGTTTTGCTCCTTTTCTCATCCCTCAACTTTTTCGCTCTCTCCTTATTCCACTTTTCTTCAAAGCTCAGCTTTCTAAAATTCTTCTCCATAATTTCCTTTCCATTGACAGATTAGAATTCGGTCAGATTGACTTCATTTGCGAGGAGGATCCTAGTGATCAGGGCACCATGAGAATTTTTGTGTTGCCTTAGATAATGAATGATAATTACTAGCATATTCACAACCCTACTCTCCACCTAGTGCTATAGTACACAGTGCTGGAAAGATGACACTATAGTGAGAGATCGATTTCTGATCAAGGCCAGTTTGTCTAGAGCATGTTAGCGGAATCTTGGTACCTCTAGAAAGTAGGTGGAGAATTTGTCTCCAAAATAGTTTGGATACAGCCACGTTTTGGGTTCATACTTCACTCTCTGTTCATCCCTACTGCTTCTTAGTTGAACACCATCATTTTTCATGTTTAGATATTTTTTAAAAAATTCTGGAGTGATGGTTATGATTTTTCCCTGAACATTGGTTCTCAAAGCGTCATGGAAGGAGTAGGGTATGAGATTATCATAGAATTCTCTCACTAGATCCGGGTATGCTGGATAGTTAATTTCGAGGAAATTAATCTGGTGTTGATCCTCATTCAGTTTGGCGTATGGGTCTGTCTAAAACAGAAAATTATCGCCCAAAAAATCTATGGGAATAACAGAGTCATTTGTTTGGAATTTTAGGGTGGAAATCTGCATCCTTAAGATCAAACTCTATAAGGATGTTTTTGGTAGGAAGCATTTGAATTCCTTCACTTGTCATGATGGCAGCCATTTGAGAGGATGAAAGGGATTAGGGTTTAAGATTAGGTTTTTGCAGAGTAACAGTAGATGAGTTGCTCGGGTGAGGAAAACGAGGAAATTTGGAGAGTATTTATAGGATTTTCAAAGTGAGGGTATTTTGGTAATTCGAATGCCGTCAATTTTGGCTGGATTAATGACATGGCAGACTGAACTTTAGGTGGGAGGTAAATTTTGTTAAATCAGAGAATGTGAACTGTTTATTTTAAATTCCAGCTGTTAAATTTACGGCGCGTGTAACTCCCAATAGATGTTTGAAATTAAAAAAGGAACAGTTACTTTTCAGTGTCTTTACTGCCATGTGTCCTTTTTTCTGCTGACGTGGCAATATTCCCTCAGAGTAGACTTTTCTTCAATTCTTCTTCTCTTCCCGATTCCTTATCCTGCCAAGTGACTTTGGATTTTCTTTCGTATTTTCGTCAAATTGGATTAGACATTCCAATTGATTCCCTTAACTTGCCAAATTGATCTTTACTCAATGGCTTAGTAAAGATATCTGCTCTTTGCTCATTGGTTGGAATGTATACCAATGCAACATCCTTCTTCATCAAATGATCCCGGATGAAATGATACCTTATGTTGACATGTTTCATCCTGCTATGGAGTACTAGATTCTTTGACACATCAATGGCACTTTTGTTGTCACACATTACATCCACACATCCAATTTGGACTCCATAATCTTCTAGTTATTGCTTGATCTAAAGGAGTTGAGCTACGCAACTTCCAGCTGCCATATATTTTGCTTCTGTGGTTGATAAGGCAACTGAAGTTTACTTCTTATTGTACCATGATACTAGGCAATCTCCAAGGAAATGGCACCCTACGAATGTACTCTTTCTTTCAAGAGTGTATCTGCCATAGTCTGTATCAATACAGCCTTGAAGTTTGAAATCTCCTAGTATACCACAACCTAAACTCAGTGGTTCCTAGAAGATATCTAAGGATCCTCTTAACTACCTTAAGATGAGAGTCCTTAGGATTGGATTGATATCTTGCACAGTAGCAGACTGCATAATGTATGTCAGGCCTGCTAGCAGTCAAGTATAGAAGTGATCCAATCATTCCTCTATATAGATTTTAATCAACATCTTCCCCTTCACAACCCTTGGACAGGACTGTATCTGATCCTATTGGAGTGGACATTGGTTTGCTCTTATCCATTTTAAACTTCTTCAAAATCTCCTTAGTATACTTGGATTGATTAATGAAAATCCCATTTGGACTTTGCTGGATTTGTAAACCAAGGAAAAAATTTAATTCTCCCATCATGGACATCTCAAATTCCTTCTGCATCTGAGAGCTAAATTCCTCACACATCTTCTCATCTGTTGCCTCAAATATGATGTCATCCACATATATTTGGACTAGAATGATATCATCCTTCTTTTTCTTAATGAAAAGAGTTGTATCTGCTTTGCCCCGGATATATCCCTTGGAGATGAGAAAAATAGTGAGTCTCTCATACCAAGCTCTTGGTGCTTGCTTTAATCTATTGAGGGCTTTCTTCAGTTTGTAGACATGATTTGGATGTTTTGAGTTTTCAAATCCAGGTGGCTGCTTCACATAACATCTTCCTGGATAACTCCATTGAGAAATGCACTTTTGACATCCATTTGGAATAATATGAATCCCATGAATAATGCAAAAACATATAGAATCTGGATTACCTACAATCTTGCTACAGAGGCAAATGTTTCCTCAAAGTCAATCCCTTCTTGTTGATTGTAGCCTTGGGCAACCAATCTTGCCTTGTTTCTCACCACTACTCACAATTCATCTAGCTTGTTCCAGAATACCCATTTGGTGCCAATGATTGACTTTCCTCTTGAAGGTTCTACCAGATCTCATACATCGTTCCTAGTGAATTGATCTAGCTCTTCTTACATGGCCAGTATCCAACTTTTATCTCCTTATGCATCTTGGAATTTCTTTACCACAATAAGAGAGACAAAGGCAACATTGCTCATCATTTGGTTGAGTTGTCCTCCGGTTCTAACTGGATTTTGGACATCATCCAAAATGGCTGCAACTGAATGATCCCTGTGAGTCCAGACTTCCCTTGGTAGATCTTCATGATGGATTGGGGCATGTTCTACTTCAGCCTCAACTTCCACTTCTTGACCATCATTGAATTTTATCTCGTATGGGTTGAGATCAACTTATTGAACTTCTAGATCGAAAGATATTACTTCATCCTTTTCTTTGTACATTTTTTTATTTTGAAGGAATCGGGAATTTGGACTTCCTTCTTTTCTCCAAGGTTTTCAGCTTCCTGAATAGGATATTCCCAAGTGGAACTTCTTTTTCTTGCATGGTTAGTCTCATCGAAATCTACTTGTATTGATTCTACACAGTTTGGATTCATTTGTTAAAGACTCTATAAGTCTTGCTATGTGTTGAGTGGCCAAGGAAAATTGCTTCATCAGATTTGGGATCAAATTTTTCCTAATTACTCTCTATCATTCAGGATGTAGTACTTACATCCAAAGGCTTTGAAATACCCAATTTTGGGTTGTCTTCCCTTCCAGATTTCATAGGGGGTAGTTTCTATGGTCTTTCTAATAAGAGCTCTATTTAAAATATAACAGGGTGTGTTTACGACCTCTCCCTAGAAATATTTTAGCAAACAATTCACACTTAACATTGTTCTTGCCATCCAAACTATGGTCCGATTCTTTCTCTCAATAAGTCCATTCTATTGAGGAGTATGAGAGGCATAGAAGTTATGTTCAATGCCCTTAAAGTCACAAAATTCAGCAAAATGCTTATTTTTAAACTCACCACCATTAGCACTCTGGATGCGTGCAATGCACATACCCTATTCTACTTCTATTCAGATGAATGTTTTTGAGAATTGGTCAAAGGCTTCATCTTTGCTTGCTAGCAAGAGAACCCAGGTATAACGAGAATAATCATCCACAATGACCATGGTGTATTCTCTTCTACCTAAACTCAGTGGTTTGATTGGACCAAAGAGATCAATATGCAAGAGTTTAAGTACTCTTTTTGAAGGAATGTAAAAGATGGAAGGGAAACTTTCTTATGTTGTTTACCTAATTGATATGCAGTGCATAGATGATCCTTATCAAAAGTAACATTAGGCAAATCCACAACCAATTCCTTTTTGCATAATTTAGACAGGAGGTTCATGCTAACATGACCCAACCTCCGGTGCCATAGCCATGATTCTTCTTCTTTAGACACCAAGCAGATATTCTTTTTCTCATTTTTAATGTTAAAAGAATAGACATTGTTTACTCTAGGTGCATAAAGGATGAGTTGATTAGACTTACTATCATAGATTGAGCAGCCTCCGAAATCAAAGGTGTCTTCTCTTCCTATATCACAGAGTTAGGATACACTTAATAAGTTGAACTTCAGTCCATCAACCAGTGAGACATCTTCTATCTTCAATTCAGATCCAATGGTTCCATGTCTAATTATCTGTCCTTTTCTATTATCTCCGAAGCTTACTTTGCCTCTCTTCTTCCGGGTTAATGTGATGAAGGCCTTCTCATCATCTGTCATGTGCCTTGAGAATCCACTATTAATGTTTGATCTACTACAGATCTAAGGCATAGCTACAAAATAGATCAAGTGGGTTTGGGTACCCATTCAGATTTTGGTCCTCTTGGGTTATCAACCATTTCAGGCCAAGGATAAATATCATAATAACCATTTCATCCTTCCCATAGTTCCCTCTATATCCAGCTTCTTGTACACTTATAGTTGGTCCGGTGTGTATCCAAAAGTTGGTTGGGGGTGCAACTTCTACTGCATAATTCCTTCTTTGTTTGGCAGGTTGCTGAGTGTACACTGCCTTAGCCTTTCCTTTTTATGCAGTAGTGTATCTTTAAGCTTGAGGTTATTTGCTGACCTCCTTCTCCTTCTGGTTGGAAGGCTTTGTAATTCTCTTGGCAGCTTGCCTTTTTTATCCTCTTGGTTGCGAGGGACCGGATCTCCTTCCGGATGCTTCCTTCCTCAGAGTTAGCTCCCTATCTAACCCTGTCAAGTTGGCACTCAACATCTAAACTTGACTTTTTAGGAAGTTTTCCTCCACCACATCCATGTGCTTTGTGGTTCTCATCAGGTTGATGTCTTGTGACATGCCTTTATCATCTTCAGCCAATTCCAGAATTTGTCTTTGTATGGATTTTATGGCTTTGGTGTTCTTTCCCACATTGTGGATCACCACCTTTAAAATTCTAGCAAGATCAATGTTAGAAACAAAATTAGAATGAGAGGTTACCTCAGTGTTTACTGATTCTGTTCTGAATCCTTAATTTGCTTAGTATCTTGCTTGGATGACTTTTTTCCCGATTGCTTTGCTTTTAGATCAGTTAGTGCCATGAATGAACAGTGAGCAGTCTCTTCTTCCTCTGTTGAAGATGTAATGCTGCTTTCTTCAATATTGCTTCATGTGGCTGCTATAGCTTTCTTCTTATACCTCTTTTCCTTGGGGCATTTGGTTCTGAAGTGCCCTTTTTCCCCGCATTCGAATCAGGCATCATCCTTCTCCGGATCTTTCTTTTCTTCTGGAACCTTTCTTGGCTTATCCCTTCTTGATTTGAATCATTTGGATCTTCTTTTATCCTTTTTCTTTAGGAATATATCAAAGTATTTGGCTTGTATAGCCATATCTTCTTTACTGTACTTTGATTCTTTTAGCTGCTTTTCTGATCCAAAAGAGGCTGATCCGGCGGAGTTTGCCTTAAGTGCAATGACCTTCCTCTTTACTTCTAGCCTTCTTTCTTGTTAGCTGTATCTTTCCAGGGATAATTCTTGAGTCAAGAGATTGCCAATGAGCTCATCATAATTGTAGAAGTTTAAGTTATAAGCTTCCTCAATGGCAGTCTTCTTGTTGTCCCAATCCTTGGTAAGACTCCGGAGTATTTTCTTGACCATGTCAACTTCTGAGATTTCCTTCCCTAGCCTCTTCAATTCATTTACTAGATTGGTGTATCTAGTATTCATGCTGTTGATAGATTCTTTGGGCTCCATCTTGAAGGATTTAATCTTTTGCTGAAGTTGATTTATTTTGGCTTCTTTGACCTTGTTTGTTCCTTCATAGGTCACTTCCAGCTTCTGCCATATTTCTTGTGCTATTTTGCATCCGGATATCCTATTGAATTCAGCTGCACTAAGTGCATAATGAAGCATGTTAATAGCATTTGCGTTTTCATGTAATCTTTTATAATCATTCTCATCCCATAAGCTCGAGGGCTTGTGGGTGGTTAAACCATCTATCTCATGAGTAGACTCATATGGACCATCTTTAATAGCCATCCATGCCAATATGCTTTAGGCCTGAATGAAATTCTTCATCCAGTTTTTTCAAAATATGTAGTGTTCACCAGTGAAGAGTGGAGGTCGGGTAATAGATATACGCTCCGAAAGGAGCTGTGAGTTTTGGAAACTCATTTTGATTCTTGAATCAAAATATATGGACCTTTAGCTCAAGACTGTTAGATCTCTGGTTTGAGCACTTACTCTAATACCACTTGTTGGTCCCTGTGCTTATGTAAATAAGGTTAGAGGGGGGTGAATAACCTTTTTCATGAAAATAATAGACTTTCAAAAAGTCTTGTGTAGCGTGTTTGAATGTTCTGGATATTTTGGATCCGGATGATGCAAATAATATAACTTTCAATAAATTAAAGACATAGTAAAGAAAATTCAAACACAAGAGATTTATACTAGTTTGGCCCTGCCTACATCCAGCCCCTAAAGGTTCCTTCCTTTGAGCTTTTCCATTAGTGTGATTTCTTTCCAGCTGGCAGGAATTAAGCCTTACAATTTATCTCCGGATGGTACCCCCTTCCGGATGTAGGATATACCACTTGAAGCACCAACTCCTAGCTAAGTCCTCTTGTCTTTAGCAGGATATACCACTTAGATTTCTACCCAAACCTAAGCCGAGTCCTATAGGGAGATCCCACTCAAAACACCTACATTAAGCTGTATCCCAATCTCACAACTCACCCAAGTTGGAGATCTTTACACTTTGTTTTCTCAAAGGTTTTTGTTTTAGATTTCCTCAAGTTTATAACTCACTTAGGAATCCTTACAACTGATTTGGAAATGTTTGATTCTTGGAGGGATATGTTTTCTGATTGCTTTGGCAAGTTCTCTTGTTAATTGCTCTCTCAAATCAACCAGCACCTTCTCAACATGTGAAGCTTCCCTTTTATTGGCTTTGATCATAAATGTAGCCGTTGTGGGTTGTTGGACTTGTATTTAATCTTCACCGTTGATTAGGTATTATGTGGCACTTCCGGAGCCATTGATAAATCCGATAGATAGAGATTTTGACCCATTTGAATCCTTGGGATTGAGGCTGTAAAGTTATCAATGATCGTTTTCCTTGTATTTTAGTGACTCACCAACTTTTGCACTACTGGCTTTTTGGTGTGAGCTCCACGCGCCTTCGTTATTGGTCTAGGTGAAAAAGGTTGTTACCTCTTTCTCTGTCCGGTGTCAGTCCTTTATCCTTTTTCTGAAAAGTGCTAGCTGTCATTTTTGTCTTGCTTTAGGGAAAAGGATCTTTGACTTAGAGACCAAAAGAATAGAGGGAATGGAATTTTTGAATCATTCCCTTTATCTGAAATATTAAGTCTTCTGGATGTCTTCAGACTTAATATATCTGGATTTATCTTCTTCCGGATGCTTCTGCAATCATTTCTTTCGAATGTTGTTTTTGGGCGGTTCAAAGTTTGTTTCCTTTCCAAACTTTAACTAGATGCTTCAATTTATACTTAGGTAGTTATCTTCACTTGTCTTGGCCTTTGGATGTTTTGGATATGGGTCCAGATAACTGCCTTAGGTCTTTTTATTCTTAAGTTTTTGTTTACTTCAAACCTGATCCGGATTGTTTGTGTTTCGGATCCTTGTTTCCCAACAAAATTCTTTTTGCTCTCATCCAAGAGATATGGTTAAGAACTTTTTTTGGATGATTTACCCCATGAAGTATCAGCCCCATCAGCAGCTTCATTTGAACCTTAAACCCGGGGTGGTCCACCCAATATCTGAATATTGTGCTCTGGAACTTTTTGGAGATATTCTCGGGCAGTTTGGCAATGTTATGAATAATGTCGCACCCCTATTCTATAATCAATCTGGTATTCCAAGTTTGCAAATCTTTGGTGTTGTAAACCAATGATGACAGCTACAATTTATACATAAGTTAGTACACAGTTTTAAATTCATACACTATAAAAAGTTTATATCAATATACACCTTCTGCTATACATATTGACTTATGATTCATGTACAGTATTTGGTTTCCACGTACCAAATAAAAGAGATATATGTAGTTTACAGTGTATAGTTTCTGTTGTATATTGGCTATAGGCAATTTTTTATACAGACAGTATATCAGCAATACATCTTATATTAGTAGATTACATGACAAATCATAACACTACAATTGTTGTATATTAGTTGGTTTCCATGTACAAAATATAAGTAAAACCAGCTTACAAATTGAGTTATTACATTCATATAGATTCTGTTGTATATTGCTCATAGATATTTTCTATCCAAACTGTATATCAACAATACCTCTGTATAACATTAGTATACAACATAAATTATAACACTCTAACAATTGTACATTAGTTGGTTTCCATGTACAAAATATTAGACAAGCATACAAATTGCAGACAGTGTTGACAGCATACAAATTTAGTTATTTACAACACATATATTAGCTTCATATTGCTAATAGGCATTTTCTAACCAGACTTTAAATCACCATTACATCTGTATATCAGCAGTATACATCATTACACCAACATACAAATTGAAGTTCTCAAATTCTTACCTCTGATGTTTCGGCATGAGAAGACATTGCTTTGTTCTTCCCGTTACCCTAACAAATTCCAGAACCTACATTAGTTTTAAACAAGATATCAATATACAAATTACAGATTCTTACCTTGTAAGATATTTCAAAATCGAAATCTGATGAGGTCTATTTCACCTTTCCCTGAAAAATCAGAATTCCAAAATTAGATGGAAATTAGGTTTTCCCAATATACATGAAATGTATATCAATAAACACACGATTTACCTTTTTTTCATCGGAGTTCCTCTTCCAGTGGTCCACTGCTGGCCTTTTCCCCCTCCTTATAGAGGCCCTAGTTCTCACTGTAGTAATTATTGAAGGAATAGAAACCCTTTTTTGCCGATTTGTGGGGTAAGATCTGCGAAATAGAAAAATGGATTTTGATTGGTCAAATCGCCGGCTATAGAACGACGACTGCTGGAATGGATTTTGGGTTTAGGGGATCCGGTGACACCGAGAATATGGAATGAATCACCGGTGATATTTTAGACAAACTGAAATCGGAGTTTTCTCACATGAAATCGCGATTTGTGGTTGTGGTTTTTGGAAACCGATGTTTTAGGCATTTTTTATTAGGGGTTATAACTGACTCAAGGTATATTTTATGAATTAAAATCCCTGAAGGTGCATTTATTAAATTATGGTTTTCTGTTTTGTAAATACTTATGCCTATAGGTGCATATACCTAAGTCAGCCTAAATTTTATTGAATAAGAATGATATTGACTTAAATTGAATTATTCCAAGGTTTTATTTGAAGAAACATGTCGATTTAATACCTATTTTTTGACTTTTCCAAATGAGACACGTGAAGACGTGTGCAACTCACTCTCCATAGTGTGACAAATTTAGTTACTTTCAATGGAAAAAATTGGTGCATTTTCTGGGAATTCAAGAGCTAACTGAAAGTTCATAATGTATAGATGTATTAGACTATTTGAAAAGGAGCAAGAATAATGAATGAATATTATAAATGCTACCTATCATGACACGAAAACCACCACACACACAGTAATGATTAGTTGTAAAACGTGATTTTTTTCAAAAATGTATTATTATAAACATAATTATTTTGAGATATAATACTTTTATATCGGGTAAAATTATCTATGAACTTAAATTTTGCATCAAATCACTTATGAAATCAACCAACATATCAAGGCTACAAAATTTCTGAAGTGTATTTGCTAACAATTAAAGAAAAAATAACTTCACACAAATATTCTAGGAATTGAGCATAAAAGAGTTTCTTTTCGCAATCCAAGCTACCAAATTGAAAATATTTTAGATTTTTTCCCCTCTCGGTCACTTGTAACTCGATCCAACTTGCATATGTTACCATTTGCCATCCCTAGCACCGCATTGATCAGATCCACCACTAACAACACTGTAAGTTGGCCCTAGCCCCGGCCCCAGTAAAATATCCAAATGAACTAGTTCCAAAAACTGTTGAAACATTTTTTGTTCATTGGCTGCCTAACCCATTCACAATTTTGGATCATCTCTTCAATAGCATCAAGAAATAATGCAGCCCTACCTGCATAAATTATATCAAATCCAATTATTTAAGTTCCAACTATGTTAATTACTAAACAACTAAGATAGAAAAATAATTTCACTTATATAATATTCTTGAACAAATAACAGATGGTTTCATTTGAGTTGATCATAGAAGCTACAACATTCTCAAACAAACAAGGCTTAATTCTAACTAACCTGAAGCCATAAAGATTCTAAAGAAGATTCTCCAGATTCACCATGTAGCATCCCTTCATCTTCATTATCCACATGCGCGGTGGGCAACGTTCCAATAGTAGGCAATTCTGTACAATATAAAATATCAAAGAAACCAAATCATATCGATCAGAATATATAGAGACAACAATGTTACTAGAAAGTATAGCAAATATCAACATTGAAGCACGCTCGCTCTAACAAATATTCTCCTTGAAGCTGCCTTTTTAATCAAAATAAGACTGTTTCTCATTGTAATTCTTTGGCATCATAACAAAAGAATACAAGGCATCATTGTCGAAAAGAAAATAAAAACAAAAAACAGAAATTGAACTTACAATTTCTTCTTTAAGATTTCAAACTTTAGCACCTTAGGTCCACAATCTTCAACAACAAACAATCAAAATATTGGTTATCAACTCTTTTTAGGCCACGGGAAGGGTTTGTGGTGCTATCTATACTGATGTTCCTAAATCTTGTAAAATATCTACAAAATAAATGAATAATTTACTACCAAATAAAGCATACAAGTAGAATTCTAAAGAACATGGATTGAGGTGTTTAAGATTACCTCCATCAATAGAGACTTAGAGATATGGGAAATTTTGGACCATTCAGAACCAGATCCCTTTGCACAGTTTTCCTTGAGGAGGGGACAGTCTCCAATATCTAACCCCTTTAAGTGGCGAAGACCTTGTATAGTTATATCTGAAGGTAGGTACTTGAGATTTAGACAACCTGTAATAGTGAGGATCTCAATAGATGACAGTTTTCCTAACCACTCAGGTAAAGCTTCCATGCTATCAAAGTGAGCAATGACTAGTTTCTTGATGAGAGTGAGGCTTTAAAGTTGATGAAGTAGAGATTTGAAATCATTTCGACCTGATATGAGCAAAGTGTCAAGGGAGGGAATATGTTGGATTGAATTCAAAGCCTCATTATAACAACTAATTCCTAAGAATAGTAATTGGGTGAGGCACTGCAAAATGTCCCCTGTAAAATTAGTCACATTTGGACAATCAACTACAGACAAACAAACAAGCGAATGCAATTCCTGCAAGTCTTCAGAAACAGATGATAGTTGATCGCATGTACCTATGAACAATACACTCAGAGACGAACAAGATTTTAGCCCTCTTGGAAGAGATGTTAGTTTATGACAACACGAGATCCATAACTCCACAAGTGAGGTGAGACCTTCTACACTTTGAAATGACACCAAATTGCTACAGTTTATTATTTTTAAAGCACGAAGAGATGTTAAAGGATGAGCTTCATCAAATAAAAGCTCGTCAAATGCATCATAAGATTCCATTGTAAACTCCACAAGTGAAGAAAGATGACTAGTTGGGATGCTTTTCAACTTTGGACACTCGGAGATGGTCAACTTTTCAAGGCATGGAAATGCGTTAAATGTTGGTGGTGCCTTCCATTCGACTAATCTCTTCATGGAATAAATTGAAACTATTTTTAGAGCAGGAAACAGATTCCCTTGGCCGCTTGTGCTTGCTTCATTGCTACCATAAAACTCATCACCCATATATTTCACATTGTCCAATCCTACTATCTCAAGCTTTTCCAAAAGAGGAAGATGCCCTACTCTTGGAATTTCTCCACACCTTCTATAGCCTTCCATTGTTAGCCGTGTCAAATTGTTAAGTGGAAAGCAAATACTACTAGATCCAATTACTTTCATTGTCGACAATCATGATGGAAATGTTTTTCCGAAATAATTTTTTATGTTTAATTCTTTTAAATTCTCGCAAGGCTGCAGACCTTTCAGCACTTTCTTGTCATTATAGTTGGAGTCTTTAGAATCTTGTTCTTCTTTAAAATCCCTTTCACCACTCCACACTAGTTGTAGTTCTTCTAATTTTGTTTTGCTTTGCAAATTTGCTTTCTTAGCTTCTTCTTCACCTCTCACCAACTCTAGATTTGTGATTTTCAATTCATCGAATAACTCGTTTAAACATTCTAATTCCTGAATACTACCTCCTCGATCAGGGACAACGACAAAGAAAGAAAGTATTTGAAGATTAGTTAGACAACCCACCCCACTTGGCATTTGCTTCTCATAAGAGAAAATAATACTTCTCAAGTTCACCAAACTTTTCAATCTTGTAGGAACTTTTTCAAGTAATTTGCACTCAAACATCCATAAATCTTGAAGATTGTAAAGCTTGGTGATGGATTCAGGTAGTTCTGAGATTTCACTATATGAGACATCGAGAAATCTCAAATGTTTCAGCATCCCTATTGAATCTGGCAATGCCTTCACATTTTCACACCATAATCGAAGTACTCGCAAACTCTTGAACAATATGAGTCATAAAACACATCAACACCTCCTGCAAATAAAGTACGAAGTGTCTTTGTTTTATCTTTGAGAAACATAGATACTGCTCCTGCTGCACCTTGAAACTGGAAGATATTCAAATGTTGAACATGCAATGTATCATTTATAGCCAAGTAATTTTTAGAAGTTAAGGTATCGAGCATGGAAAAAGATAATGCAAGTTCATGCATCAGATCATGCACCCTTACACATTCTATATGCCCATTTGCATCGTATTGAGCGTCAAGAAAAAATGAACTACGAAGCAATTCATTGAAATACTTCTCTCCTGCATCTTTGATAGATGAGTCAAGAAAACCTTGGGCCCTCCATTGAGTAATTATGTCTATCCTATGAATATCAGCACCTTTAGGATATATTGAGCAATAAGCAAAACAAGGCTTCAAATGGAAAGGCAATCTATCAAAGCTTAGTCTCAAAATAGAATTGACACTTGCTGAAATGTTTAAGACATTGCTATTTTTGATTGCTAACCACTCCTCTATACTTGTGTTTCTACGTAGTGTACCTCCTATAACTCTTGCAGCTAGTGGCAATCCTCCACACTTGCTTGCAATCCCCTTCCCAATGGCTTCAAGATCTGCTAAAATCGATGCTTTGTTGCTCTCTCCTAGCACTCTTTCTTTAATTATGGACCAACATTCATCATTGGACATCAAATTTAGTTTATTCCTAAACTGAAGTGAGAACTCCATTAGCGATGCCACTTCTTCACTCCGAGTCGTGACCACAACAGCATTCCCATTCTTTTTAGTAATGGATGACAAGCGATGCTTCAACCTTTTCCAACTACATTCTTCTACATTCCATACATTATCAAGCACAAGAAGAAAAGTTTTGCCTTTTAGTTCCTCGAAAAGATGTTGAAGTGTCGCATCCTTGTTGGTTATCCCTCCAGCATTTTTATCAAGAGTCTGCAGCATTTCTCCAAGAATTTGTTTCTCATTGAAGTCGGTAGAAACAGAAACCCACATTTTGACATCAAAGAGCTTTTTCTCCATTGCTTCTTGAGACACCAATTTAGCTATTGTTGTCTTTCCAATCCCGCCCATGCCTACAATGGTAAGCATAGTGAGAGCTCGTTGATCGCGGGAGCCTTCCAATAAGTTGACAATCTCAGAAACTTCAACTTCCCTCGCCACAACCGGATGGTCAACTATTGAGTCAGTCTCCTGATCTGAACTGATTTCAGGCATATTTCTATCAAGAGGAATGCCACTTAGTCCAAAAGAAATTGCTTCGCTTTTAATTTGAACCAGTGACTCATTCACTTTCTTAACCTTTTGAGCCATTTTGAAACGAAAAGTAGGCTTATGGACAAAAGGAATGCATTTCGTGAATTTTAAAAAGCTTTCTGTCTTTTCCTCCTGGCTCTGAGTCTCCACTTTTCGCCGAATAAGTTCATATTCGAATTCATCAAGTAGATCTTCAGCATCATAGGCCCACAGCTTGAGCTTCTTCAGCCAGCGCCTGACAGCCATGTTTTCCATTTGTTTCCCTTCAGCATCTTGAAGCAAATCACGAACCATAGAAGATGAATCTCGAAGTCTATTAAGTTCATTGTCAAGACCCCAAGTTAATTTGATTTCTTCAGTGACACGTGAAAGAACGTTGCTCAAAGCTCCCTCAACCACAAAACTAAGGATGATATAAGCCATTTTTCCTTTCTTAACAATACCTGAGATAATACATATCGATTTCAATGAAATATCGAAAAAAGAGAAACTAGTGTTGATTAAGCTAGTGATATAAAAATCTGTATATGGACTAATTGCTCAAACCTATCCTAGATCCATTATGTACCATGAAATAAACCTATCCTAGATCCATTATGTGCATCATCAACTACAATAATTGACTAAGATATGAGAATAAAATCCTTTTGCAAGTATAAAAAAAATATAATATAAGCATATATGTTTGTTTATTGATTAGTCAAATAAATTCATACAGGAAAGGATAGATGGGCAAGGGGTTAGAAGTTAAAACATATGAGGGAAAGCATTGGATGAAAAGAAGAATATAAACAGAAGTCGATTCAAATGTAGTAAAAGTGACTTACCAGGTAGGAATTATTGCAGCAAAATGTTCATCAAGCTCAGGAACACGCAGAAGCCACCAAGCTATATAACAGAAGAAATGACAAGTGAAGGTCTTGAGAAAAGTCCAAATTCCTCTTTGATTTTGAGTTATAATCTGCCACAAATATAATATCCAATTGCTATTTATTATTTTTTATTGTAAGCAATAATAATACCAGATTTAAATCTGTTGTCCCTCAATTGTGTGTCTCCTTCTATATCCCTAAGGGGACAGCAGATTTGAATCCAATAATACCAAACCGCCTTTACGACTCTCCAAGGCATAATCTTTATGTCTTGGAATATTTTTTTTTCAAAATTGTAACTCATTTCCCATCTTAATATAATAAATACTTGTCAAATTATAGTCCATGATGTAATAAAATAACGAAATTTCCAATCAGAAACTTCTCATTTCCTTTCCTTTCCAACAAGTAAAAGGACATTTTCTAATGCTCTTATGCTAATTTATATCAGAGTATCATACTGATAAAATACCCAAAACTTTCACAAGCTAAGAGCCGCAAAGCTAGAATTTGTCCCATTTTAAAGGTCAAAGCTAAGAATCCTAGTGTGTGCAAAAAAATCACCACTGTTAGATATTTTGTGTAATGTCAAAAAGAAATTTTGTTTCTTCCAAATTATTTTAAACAATTTATATTTACTAGATTTGGTTTTACAGCAGATTGTTTCAAATGATATCAATTTTATATACAGTATTTCTTTACAGATATGCTATTAGCTATTAAAATATCTAATTCAAATTAATATGATATTTTAATGAGTTGTACGGTTATATATTTTTAATGAGTTTCATATCTTTTATTTTCCCACTTTGTACTTTGACGATTTCCAAATTTGTGGTTACCGTTTACTACCTCAACGGCTTTAACTTGATTATTCGATTTATTTAAAGGGCAAATTTTAGGATTAAAGAAAACTTTGTGGCATTTTTTCATACTATTTACTAATATATGCATATTTCTAAACTTTTTATAAATTTGGGGTGTTTTATCAGAGAATAATACAGTCAATGTGGAATCTTCTACTGCAGCACCTCTTGCTGATTTGACAAATGCCTTAATTCCAATTTCACCCACCTCCATTATTTCTCTATATATTTTGTCCACTTTCAATTATTCCTTCTATTATATATCCATATCAAAACATACTAATTAACTTCAATAATTTACATAAAACATACTAATGAAGTGACTGAATATTTACTTTCATAACATCAGGCCCGGTTCTAATATTTTCGAGGCTCTAGGTAAAATAATACGTGAATTATATATATTGGGACCTTTTAATAAAAAAAAGGTTTAATTATAATTTTTTTAATAAATTGGGGGATAATTTTTTATATAATTCCGACCTTGGCATGATTAAGACGTTTTTTTGTTAGGAGCAAACTTTCAATCTTTATGTTTCAACTAGTCATTTTACCACTCAGATCAATACTCTTGAAATTTAATTATAAAATAAAATACATAATTGAATAACAAAAATGAAAATTAATTATATCTAATTATTTTAAGAAAAATGAAACTAAAAACTTAAATGAATAAAGCCACTTAAATTTTTAATATATCATATTATACTATAGTTTATCGAAAATTAATTAGAATTTTTTTATTGAAAAACAAAAAAATACTATTTTTATTTTTTAAAAATATAAAATTAAAAAAACTAAAATATTTGGGCCCCTTAAAAAATTAAGCCTTGAACGATGACACCCGTTATACCACCCTAGGGCCGGCACTGCATAACATTCTTCCCATCCCTATCACCGCATATATATACCGCATATATAGTATGGATCAGATTGGATCCGAATTGCCTTTGTTAGGCTTTACATCCATCTTTTCTCTTTTATATATATTTTATATATCACTTTATACATATTTTTCCTTTACTCTTTATCTTATATTTTTAAATTTTTCTTTGTACATTTTTATATTCATTTTACACGTACACTATTTTATATTTATTCATAATCTATCTATTTCATAAATATAAAGTATAAACTTTTCAAATATGTTAACGAGCCTCTTATCGAGCATGTTCACGAGCTTTTGAGCCGAGTATCTCCTTGTTCAAGCTTAGTTCATTTACGATAACGAGCTTGAAATTTTGTTCACGAACAAGCTCATTTATTAACGAACCGAGCTCAAACGAGCTTGACCGAGCCGAGCGCCGAGTAGTTCATGAGTAGTTCGGCTCGTTTACAGCCCTAGTGTCGTTCGACATGACTCAGCTTATCGGTGTTCATGTTCCTTAAACTTGTTTATGATTTTCATTATGTTTTTATATGATTATATTTATTTTTTGATTGAAGGCGAGGACCTGAAAACTTAATGAGATGAATACTCCAGACGAGATTGGAACTTCTAATTTGGATAGAGAAAAACTGAGCACATATTTATTTGTTTGTTTATATTTTTTGCAATTGTTAGCCAACACCCACAAACATTAAAAAGAAACACGATTTGATGACTTAGGATCTAAAGTAAGACCATAATCATTCTAACTTAAATTCATTTCAATTTATCAATTTCCGTTAGTTTAGTTGAATGAAGCTCAATCCGTTTCATTTTAAAAAAAGCACACCCATAACAACTAGAAATGAAAGTAAAAGCTACTAAACCTAAGAACAAATAATTTCATTAGTTGATGATTGGTATATTTATCACCATATAAATTGAAATCAAATGGGAAAAAAATAGGTGATAAATCTATGAGGTGCATGGTTAATGAATAATGCCCAATGTGGTGCATTTTTAACCCGGTCAAAAATTTGATTGTCTAATTTGTGCAGACTATTTCTATCAGCCAGTTTTCATAATTTTGAACCAAAAAAATTAGCAAATGCAGAAAATTGGCTTTGTAAGCTAAGCCAGTTTTCTGCATTTGGAACAGAGTTTTGACAGGTAGTCAAAAAAAAGTACGAGCTTACAAAGTCAGTTTCCATACTTATTTATAGCTATCAAAGCCAACTTTCGTACTTTTTTTATTTTTTAAACAAATTTTGTGCTGTTGCACTCATATGAAATAGATAGAAAAACCCCTTGGAATCTCTAGAAGTCATTCTTAACCACTCGGTTAGTACATTCGCCATAAGTCAGTTTCCATAATTATATATTATAACATATATGTATGACATCGGTCCTTGGTAAGCAAGTCTTTCTAGAAAATCAGTAAAGAAAATAGACATATTTTTTTTTGTAAAGAGAGCTTTAATTGTAGGAGTTGAGATTTGAACCTCAAACCTCGAACCTCCTCATCTATCTTTGATAGATGTACCACTTGAACTATGTCCGATTGATAAGAAAGTAGACATACTTACTGCACAGTTACGGGCATTTCTTTTAAACTTGATGAGATAAGCAGATTTTGGTGCATATGGTTGTTATAGCAATTAAGTTGAAGAACTTCTTTAGCTCTAAATTTTTTATTTCCGATAAACACAACCAAGCTAATGAATATAATATTACCTATGCATTATGAAACACTCATCTTCAACAACATAAGTGACTAATTACAGTTAAGAAGAGCTCCTGCTTCTCTCTGACCCCTCTCTCTCTAAAAAGTTTCCTTTTTGTGTCCGAGGGGGAGGAAGGAAGCCTCTTTGCTTCCTTCTTTCTCCTCCCTATCTCTCTTTTTTTTAGTTGTTCGAGTTTTCCTTTTTCCTTTTTTTTTGGTGTTATCGGCCTTAGTTTTCTTATCAAAACTTGGTCGTGAGGTGGCTCAATGGCGATATCTGCATCTACTACTTAAGATTTGTCCAATTTACCTTCTCTCAACTTTAACACACTGTTCGGAAGCGACTTACTCACACATTAGCCTTTGGCGGAGGTCTATGCGGTGTAGATCTATAGATCTACATAATTTCAGAACGATCTTTTCAGATCTAAGTGTTGCAAAGGTTTTGGAGATTATCTTTTGTTTAGTTTATGTAGATTTTCAAGGTTGTACTGTTTATTTATGGATCTAGTTTCTCCGGCTTAAGATTTATGACCGATTTTCTTCTGTGTAGGTGGGTTTTGCTACTCTTTGGGTAGTCTTTGTTGCCTTTATGGTCTATTTGTGGCCCTGTGTGGTCGTTTTACATTTCCTGTGTGGTTTTATCCATCTCTTTGGGTTATTGTATCTACTTGGCTTTGTCCATGACTTTGTTCCTGATGTACTTAGTTTATTTCTATGATTGAATATAGACCTTTCCATAAAAAAAAGTGATTGAATTACTTTTGCTCTAATATTATTATCAAAACACATGGCTTGTTAGTATTTTGGTGTAATTGAATCAACTAGTTGACCAATGCGATCGTAATATTTCATCGAACAAGTTAGGAGAGTACGGAGTGCACTCTTGTTCGAGTTCTATCATGATATTTGGATTTTAACCCCCGAAAATTCATATTTTTTTGGACACAACCGCTCCCGACACCGGTTATCTGCAGTCATTAACTGTCATTGGACGAAAGTAACTGCATAAATTTGGATGGTTATCTGCATTGGCAAGAAAAACGTACGGTTCATTTTTTCACAATAAATATTGATTCTAACTTCTTGATTTTCTTTGATTTTATCCGATTGAAAAATTTGGTAAAACCGTCAAATGAAAGTGTTCGTCAAGACTTCAGATTTATCCGAGTATATCCCTAACGTGGCTTCTATATGTGACCAGTTGAAAAAGGATATGACAATCCTAGAAAAGAGAACTCTTCTTACTTGCAGGCTAGAGAAACTTCGGGCCAACCGGTCAAAAATGAACATCAAAAGAAGGATGTGATAAGGATTTACGAAATTATCTCCAAAACCAGTAAGGACTACATGTGTGTTGATCGAATCTGCCGAGTAAATACGTGTTAAAATATTAAACTTAATCTTCTAAAATAATGAAATAAAAAATGGAGCCATGATAATAAATTTAGTCTAATTGCTTTTAAAAATTTGGTAAGAAGACTTTGAAAAACAATGGGAGTGTTTTGGTGGTTGGAAACATTGAAAAAATGGGCATTTGAATTATTAAGAGACTTAGACTTTGTAGGATTTGTGAGTTAGATTTTGTGGAAAATTAGAAAAATAAGTTGTGTAGTTAGGAGACAATTAAATCTAAATTTGTATTTTGTAATAGATTGAATTATTGAGAAAATGATAGGGGCCATAGCAGAATTCATCAAATGCCTATATAAGGCAATGTAATTTGCTATTTTTAAGTGTGTAAGAGAGTGAAAAATAATAAGAGTTTATGAGTGTATTGTAATAAAAATTAGTGTGTGAATTACTCATTTTTATGTTTTGAGCATTTTTTGCTCGATTATTTTCCTCTTCCATCCAACAAAGTGGTACCAGAGCCGTTTCGTATCCAATCCTCTTCCCAAAAATCCCCGAGTAAAAAAAGTCGAGTTTAAAGAGTTTCAGACGCAGCCCAGAAAGTGTAGCAATAGGTTGTTAAAAGTGTTGCAAAAAACTGCAGAAAGTGTCGCAATTAGCATAAAGTGTCGCCAATACTCAAAAAAGTTGCAATAGCCTCTGTACTTCCTTTATGGAAAATTTTCAAGTTTATCTAAAATTGCAAGGAAATATTTTTCCTTGCTGTTTTCTCCTTGCAAAATCTGTCTGAAGCTATAGCGACACATCAAAGTGTCGCAATAGACTCAAAAGCGTTGCAACAACCCCTGTACTCTTTGAAACAAATTTTCCTCTATAGAAATGAATCTCAATGGTGTTTCCTTCATTTTCCCTCAACTTACAAAAACCAATTATAAAAATTGGTGTATCAAGATGAAAGCCATTCTAGGATCCCAAGATGTTTGGGATATTGTTGAAAATGGCTATGAAGTCCCCGCTGCTAATGCACAATTGTCGCAAGCCGAAAAGGACAATTTGCATAAGAGTCGTCGTAATGACCAGAAGGCTCTTAATATCATCCATCAAGGGTTAGATGATATTATGTTTGAGAAGGTGGCAGAAGCGGCCACCTTCAAGCAAGCTTGGGATATACTACGAGTTTCTCTTCAAGGAGAGGAGAAAGTACAAAAAGTTTAGCTCCAAATGTTGAGAGAAGAGTTCGAGATTATGAAGATGAAGGAGACAGTAGTGATTATAGATTACTCCTCATGATTAAAATCTGTCGCTAACCAAATGCGGTAATATGGAGAAAAGCTTGAAGAATCCAGGGTTGTTGAAAAACTTCTAAGGTCACTACTACCAAAGTTTGACTACGTAGTAGTGGCAATAGAAGAATCTCGGGATATAAGTAAAATGACCGTCGATGAAGTAGTTGGCTCATTACAAGCACGTAAGGAGAGACTAAACAGATAAAGACAAGAGTCTGTAGAATAAGTCTTGGCAGCAAAGGTTTCAGTCAAAGGTGAAAGTAGCCAGGATTCTAGCCATTACGGACGAGGACGTGGTGGAGGTCATGGAGGAAATGGAAGAGGAAGAGGAAGTGGTAGATTTCAACAATACTAGAGAAGTGACAATAATAACAGAGATAATCAGTCCACAAGAGGCAGAGGTCGTGGACGTGGACGAGGAAGAGGAAACTAGAGGCATAATGATGGACGTGACAAGTCCAATGTTCAATGCTACAATTGCTCCAGAAATGGCCATTATGCAGTAGAATGTCGGAGCCCACCAAAGCAAACAGAGGAAACGGTGAACAACATTCAAGAGGAGGACGTAACCAACACGGTATTACTAACCTGTGAAGGTGAATATAGTCAAGAAAATAACATATAGTATCTTAATAATGGTGCAAGTAACCATATGTGTGGAGACAAGAAAATGTTTGTAGAGCTGGACCAGTCATTCAGTGGTAATGTTGTTTTTGGGGATTCCTCAAGAGTTCCTATTTAAGGAAAAGGAACTATTCTTATTTGTTTAAAGAATGGAGAGCACCAATTCATCAGCAATGTTTATTACGTTCCAAACATGAAAAGCAACATTTTAAGTTTGGGACAACTACTGGAGAAAAATTACCAAATTCACATGGTGAACCGAAAGTTGGTGCTATTAAACGAAAAGGAGTTGCTAGCTAGTGTACCAATGTCAAAAAAAAATGTTCACTCTCAACATCAAGACAGATGTAGCAAGATGCTTAAAAGCTTGCGTGAAAGAATTGGATTGGCTTTGGCATTTGAGATTTGAGATTTGGGCATCTCAACTTTGGAGGGTTGAAATTGCTAAGCCAGAAGAGGAAGGTGCATGGTCTTCCGCTGATTAATAAACCCCATCAGCTTTGTGAAGGATGTCTTGTTGGAAAACATTCCAGAACTAGTTTTCCAAAAGAATCCATGTCAAGAGCAAAGGCTCCCCTTGAGCTTATTCATGCCAATGTTTGCGGACCAATGACACCAGTATCATTGGGAGGCAATAAATATTTCTTGCTATTCATTGATGATTATAGCAGAAAGACGTGGGTTTATTTTCTGAAAGAGAAATCAGAAGTTTTTGAAGCATTCAAAAAGTTTAAAGCTATGGTGGAAAAAGAAAGTGGTTATTTTATCAAAGCTTTAAAATCCGACAGAGGGGGAGAATTCACTTCAAATGAATTCAAAAGATTTTATGAGCACCATGGAATCCATCATTTACTATCAGTCCCGAGATCGCCACAATAAAATGGTGTTGTAGAAAGAAAGAACCAAACGGTGATGGATATGGTGAGGAGCATGCTGAAGAGTAAAAATTTGCCCAAAGAGTTGTCGGCAGAAGCGATTGGTTGTGCAATTTATATCTTGAACCGATCCCCAACGACAAGTATTTCGGATATGACACCCCAAGAAGCATGGAATGGGAGAAAGCCTATTATCTCTCATTTTCGTGTTTTTGGAAGTGTTGCACATGTTCATGTTGCGGATGAAGAAAGGAGAAAGCTGGATGATAAAAGTAAAAAATACTTGTTCGTTGGTTACTCAGAATTTTTTAAAGGTTACAAGATGTTTGATCCTGATACTGGAAAGACTATCATCACTAGGGATGTGACTATTGACGAGGAAGCAATTTGGGAATGGAATAATGACAAGCAGAAGAATTACAGTTTTTATCCTTTCACCATGGATGAAAACAATGATCGAGATGTGGAAGAGCAAGGCAAAGCATCGACGTCATATAGTCCCATTCCAGTTGCATCTCTAGGACACGATGATGATGAAAGTCAAAGTCCAAGAGAAAGACCTAGAAAATGTCGTCTTGTTGAAGATCTTTATGATGCAACTAGAGAGCTCAATAAAGAATTGACTCTTTACTGTCATCTTATTAATAGTGAACCTATTGATGCTGAAGAAGCCATGAAAGATGAGAAATGGAGAAAAGCTATGAAGGAGGAGATAAATTCAATTGAGAAAAACAAGACGTGGGAGTTGACCAAACTTCCAGCTGACAAAAAGCCCATTGAAGTCAAATGGGTGTTCAAGGCAAAGAAGGATGCAAATGGAGAAATCGTTCGACATAAAGCGAGGCTAGTCTTAAAGGGATATAGTCAAAAACCCGGTATTGACTATGATGAATTATTTGCACCAGTAGCTAGAATCGAGACTATCAGACTGGTGATCTCAATCGCTGCCCAAAATGGATGGAAGATCCACCAAATGGATGTAAAGTCAGTATTTCTGAATGGATACTTGGAGGAAGAGATCTATGTCCAACAACCACCTGGTTACATTGTCAAAGGTCATGAACGAAAAGTGTTGAAGCTGAAGAAGGCGTTGTACGGACTTAAGCAAGCACCGAGAGCTTGGAACAGCCGCATTGATAAATACTTTTGCGAGAATGGATTTGTCAAGTGCCCACACGAGTATGCCTTGAACGTGAAAGTGAAAGGTGGAGACATATTGCTTGTTTGCTTGTATGTGGATGATCTCATATTTACCGGGAACAATCCTCAAATGTTTAATGATTTCAAGAAGACGATGACTCGTGAATTCGAAATGACTGATATTGGCCTGATGTTGTACTATCTCGGCATTGAAGTGAATCAGAATGATGATGGCATCTTTATTAGTCAAAGTGGCTTTGCTAAGGAGATAGTGAAGAAATTCAAAATGGAAAACTGCAAACCTGTCAGTACTCCGGTCGAATGCAGTTTAAAATTGACCAAGGATGAAGATGGAATCAGGGTAAACCCGATAATTTTTTAAGTCTAATCGGGAGTCTTAGATACTTGACATGCACAAGGTCAGATATTTTGTATGCAGATGGATTAGTGAGCAGATACATGGAAGCACCAAAGGAATCTCACTGGAATGCAGCAAACAGAATACTCCGCTATGTTAAAGGTACAACTAATTTTGGATTGCATTATTCAAAATCTGACGAATTCAAATTAGTTGGCTACAGCGATAGTGATTGGGCTGGAGATAAAAATGACCGGAAAAGCACTAGCGGATTCGTATCTTTTCTTGGTGACACCGTGTTCACATGGAGTTCAAAGAAGCAACCAATTGTGACGTTGTCAACGTGTGAAGCTGAATATATTGCTGTAACATCATATGTTTGTCATGCAATATGGCTGAGAAGATTGTTGAAGGAGCTTCAAATGACACAACATGACCCAACAGATATTTTTGTTGATAACAAATCAGCGTTGGCATTGGCAAAAAATCCTGTCTTCCATGACTGAAGCAAACACATCGATACGAGGTATCATTTCATCTGAGAATGTATTGAGCAGAAGGAAGTCACATTGAAGTATGTCAAAACGCAAAATCAAATAGCGGACATCTTTACGAAGCCACTGAAGTGTGACGTGTTCAACAAATTACGAGAGTCGTTGGGAATAACGGAGAATTAAGTTTAAGGGGGACTGTTAAAATATTAAACTTAATCTTCCAAAATAATGAAATAAAAAATGGAGCCATAATAATAAATTTAGTCTAATTACTTTTAAAAATTTGGTAAGAAGACTTTGAAAAATAATGAGAGTGTTTTGGTGGTTGGAAACATTGAAAAAATGGGCACTTGGATTATTAGGAGAGTTAGACTTTGTAGAATTTGTGACTTGGATTTTGTGGAAAATTAGAAAAATAAGTTGCGTAGTTAGGAGACATAATTAAATCTAAATTTGAATTTTGTAATAGATTGAATTATTGAGAAAATGATAGGGCAATAGCAGAATTCATCAAATGTCTATATAAGGCAATGTAATTTGCTATTTTTAAGTGTGTAAGAGAGTGAAAAATAATAATAATTTATGAGTGTATTGTAATAAAAATTAGTGTATGAATTACTCATTTTTATGTTTTAAATATTTTTTACTTAATTATTTTCCTCTTCCATCCAACAATACGAGCACAAGGTTCTGTTTCATCTTTAACGCTTCCGATTTCTTAACAAGTCTCTGTTTAACTAGGTTTTATGAATGGCTAAACTTATTTGTGGACAAAGAAGAAAACAAATGTTTTTAATTAACAGCAAGTGGGATTGCCAATCATAGATAATGCTTAACTTAATCTAATTTGTCTGTAAACAAGTTTTCATTATCTGGCTTCCAGTTAAAACATTTTTTCCAAATCAAATAAAATATTCTACCAAAATCATAAAAACATAATCTTATCATACAAAAGAAAAAAAAAAGAAAAAAAGTTGCCACAAACAATAAAAAAATATATAAAAAATAAAAAAAAAATAATACTTTCCAAATCTATGTTTTCTAATTAACGGCATATCGAAACAGAGTTCTAATTGGAAGTCAGAAAATGAATCTAAGTTCATGAAATTGTTTCTTTTCCCGTAATTTTTTGAAATATAACATGAATTAAGTCTCATTTGTATTTTTTTCTCCATTATTTTCATTTGTAATGATTTTTTTAGGCTGATTTGGTTGAAGTATCGGGATTTATAAGATTTGGATTTTCAATTCATTTTTCACAAAATTTCGAAAATAAAACCTTAACCGAAAACGATTGATAGTTCTCCCTTCTAGCTACGTTGTTTTACCATAATTTTGTTGAAAGATAGAAGTTTGAAATTAAGAATTTTATAGAGAGAAGTGGTTTCAGTTCGTTCTTTATAGAATACCGCAAAATAAAACCTTAATTGAGAAGTAATTGGTGGTTTTTCTTATTATCGTTTTGCTGAAAGATTGTGGTTTGAAAAGAAGTGAAAATTTTAGAGAGAAAAGTAAAGAGTTTGAAAGAATGAGAAAGGTTGAGAGATAAAAATCTAAAATTATGAAAGAAATAAAACTGCGAATGGAGACCGTATATAGGATGCGGTAGAAAGCCATTTGGAGGCGGAACAAAACATCTCACGTAATTAAGCATGGTTGCTGTTTATACCAATGTTTTAAAAAGTATTAGGCGCTAATCGGGCGGTCGGGATTTCAAAACGTCTGGGTAAAATTTAGGCGAATTTATATTTTTTATATTTTTAAATATTTATTGATATATAAAAATATAAATTTAGATAAAAAAATAAATTATAATAATATAAAATATCAAAAATATAATTTAGATCATGTTGTAAAAATTATTAAATGCTAATTAAATAATAGGGACCTTCACATTTATGGCATAAAATATATTATTTTTCGGTTTGAAACTCAAAAAGATAATTTTATTGTGAGAACACTATAATATACTTTAGTTTTACCAATTAAAATAATTTTTTATTATAAATTATAATTATTATAAATATCATTATCATAAAAAATTAAATTTAAGTATTACTTAAAAAAAATCGAATTAAACGATATTTAAACGACAGTAAATTAATTAAATGGCGAATAGCCTTCTAGAAATAATAAATCAAATAATAAGTTAGGATTTAAAAGTCGTAAACTTCTCTTCGTAATTTTGGAGTTTTTATTTACCCACTCCCAACTTTCTTTGACGTCCTGCTGAACTAATGAGGAGCTAACAACCTCAACCAAAAAGTCTTATCTACATCTAACGTAAGTCCAAACAAACCAACACTATTCAAACCGATTGATTTAAAAGACGAAAATAACTGAAAAACAACAGCGACCAAAAAAAACCCCATCTTTCTCCTTCACTCTCCACCTCTTCCATTAATGGCTTCCTTATCCTTCCTTTCCCCTCCTTCCACCACCACCACCACCTCCTCCGCCGCCTACTCCTCCCATCTCCGCCCTCGCTCCCTCCAATTCCGCATCTCCACAAAGCCATTCTCCATCAAAGCCCAATCCGCCCCAGTCCTCACCCAAGACGACCTCAAAAAAATCGCCGCCGACAAAGCCGTCGACTACGTCAAATCCGGCATGGTCCTCGGCCTCGGAACCGGCTCCACCGCCGCCTTCGTCGTCGCCAAGATCGGCGAGCTCCTCAATTCCGGCCAATTGAAAGGCATCGTCGGCGTCCCGACCTCGAAACGCACCGAAGAACAAGCCCGATCTCTCGGAATCCCTCTCTCAATCCTCGACGATCACCCCAAAATCGACCTAGCAATCGACGGCGCCGACGAGGTCGATCCAGATCTGAACCTAGTAAAGGGCCGTGGCGGGGCTTTATTAAGAGAGAAGATGGTGGAAGCTGCGTCGGAGAAGTTTGTTGTTGTCGCCGATGAGACGAAGCTGGTGGCCGGACTTGGGGGGAGTAAATTGGCGATGCCGGTGGAGGTTGTGCAGTTCTGTTGGAAGTATAATTTGGTGAGATTGAAGGAGTTGTTTAGGGAAGAAGGATGCGAGGCGAAGCTTAGATTGGATGAAGGGGGAAGGCCTTATGTGACTGATAATTCGAATTACATTGTTGATTTGTATTTTGAGAATCCGATTCGAGATAGCTATGCGGCTGGGAAAGAGATATCGGCGTTTGAAGGGGTGGTTGAACATGGGTTATTCTTGGATATGGCTACTGCTGTCATTATTGCTGGGAAAACCGGTGTTGAAATTAAGACTAAGTGATTTTTTCGAGGTAATTTACTCGTCAATGTTCTTGTGCTCAATTGTTGTTTTGGTGGTTATGTAAGAATCTACATTGTTGTGATGGAGTCTTTGGGGGCTTTGAATTGGAGAAATGAATTGGTAATTGTTGTCTAGTTTTGTGCTTTTTCACTTGTTCTGTACTTTAAGGCGCATAGGGCGCCTAATTCCTCACGATGAGGCGCGCGTGTTAAAAAATGACAATTTGGGTTATAGATCAAATAGGCTCTCTTGCCTGTTTACACCAAGGCTAGGTGTGTGTGCCTGCCTCATGCAATTTTGATGACTATGATGACATGTAAATGCAAGTATGCCTGCCTGCTGTGATTATCACTGATTAGCTGATGAAGTATCTCAACAAAAACTTACTTTCAGATTGTTTCTAAAAGGAGAAATGCATTCCATCCCCATTATTTTCAAACTAAACTGAATTCGCCTTCCAAGAACAAAAATAGCATTGTAATCGAAATGTATGACGAATATATTTATGATCTATATAAATACTCAAAAGGCATGTGTCGGAGCTACAAATCACCCTCGCCCGGGTTCTACCTTTATTCAATACAAACAAAATTTGTACACAAGAATCAACATAAAAATCAAAGACCCGCTATGAGTAAATGCAATTTCTATGTATAATAAATATAGTAAGGCGAAAGTACAAGGTGGTGAACCAAGGTACTGTTATATTGCCGTAAGCAGAGTTGCTAACAGTATGATCATCCACTGGAGCTTTCCGGATAGAATTTCGTTTGCTGGATTAAAAACACAAATTAGGACAATTTCAGTGTTTCATATAGAACATTAATAAAGCAAGAACTTGAAATACACAGAAATATAAGAACATTAATGCTCGATCGAATTATATCTCACCTAGACCTGTATCAGAGCTTCCGTTAGTACCGTTTGTTGACACCGAATTGGAAACTTTAATCCCAAGGCTTGCACAGTCAGATCCAAGGGCACCTTCAACAATCAAAACCCAAAACCATAACATCATAATAACTCCGATCGAAAGAGCAAAATCTAATATAGAATTCGTTCTTACATTGGCTGTAGCAAGGGAAGTACGGAATGTCAAGAAGATTAGAGTAGCCAGAATTGCAAGTGCATAGATGAGTATATGTTGAATTCTTAGTACAAGTCCCTCCTCCACAGTAAATCCAGTTGCAAGCTACAAAAACCGTATAAACTTTAACAAGAATATAATTATCAAACCATGTATAATTAGGAGATTTTTATGATAATTAATTACGATCAAACGCAGAGATATTGGATGGAATAGGCTTGTCTTCTGGTACAGTCGGGGCTGCCTGGCATCTGTTATTGTAGTTAAGAGTGCCTGTAAAACCGGAAAAAGATCGATCAGATCAGAGCAGGATTTAATCAATTAATGAATGAAATCGAGATTAAGAAAAAGAGTTACATTGTGGAATAACACAAGGGAGGAATGTATGAAGCTTGTAAAAAGAATCGTTAGTGGTTCGAGTCCAGCCTGATTCACACTCGCATTTGTAGCCTAGAGGGTACGAAATATTTCCGACACATGTTCCTTTTCCGCAATCTACGTGATCACATATAGCATCTGCGATTCTCGTAAGAACATAGGCAATATCGTTAGAATTGAACATTTTACAAGAAAAGAAGGCGGAAATGAATTACCGTAAAGAGGAGTTAAGGGATCATCAGCAAAAGCAATAACAGGCATCAATACAAGAAGCAACAACAGCTTAGAGAAGGCCATGTTTAACAAATACAGATAGAAAATTTATTTTTCAGGAAATGTCAAGAAAAGGCTTTTGATTTTAGAGTTGGTAATGAATGGAATTTAGGTGTGAATTATACATACATATATATAAGATTGATATTGCCTTATTAAATTTATTTATTCATCTTCATTGATGCCTTTTTTTCTATCATTGACCCTAAACCTATGATATGTATGCTTTTTCTTGCTATAAGATTTTTTAATTGAGTTTTATAATCACAATAATCAAATATTCAATTTGGTTATGGAAGTTTCTATGCAGACAACACATTCATTTGTTAATGTTTGTTGATTTGTTTGTGCTAATAGTTTTTTTTAATAGATGACATTTTGTCTCTGAACCCGTTCAAAGAAATTGTGTAATCATCATAATTAAATACTTGAAATTTATTTTTTATACCAAGGGCACAAAGCTTCTATTGAAAAGAATATGCAAACCATGGTTTTGAAAATCGGACCGGCCGGTCGAACCGGATTCGATCTGAACCGGTGCCTAGTTCGGTCCGATTTAACTGGATTCTCAAGAATCGGTCAATGACCGATTTATCCGGGCCGATGCCCGGTTCAACCGGTGACTTTTTCGATTCTCTTAAATCATGTTTTTTTAAAAATTATTGGTTGTGGGAATTGAACACAAAACCTCCAACATATATTTTAATATATGCTCTACCAACTGAGCTACTACACACAAGTGATAACATTTTCTCCTTATATACTTTTATATTATATATTGTTAATTTTTAAATTATTTTAATAATATTTTATTATAAAAAACGTAATAAATATTTTTTTTATTTCATATACTACACATTTTTATTAAATTTAAAATATTTCTTTCAATAACAGCTTTGAATGTTTTTCATAACGAAATAACATGTAAATTTTTTAAATAATATTACTCTAAGTTTTTTGATTAAATTTATATTAAATGGATATATAATTTTTTTATTTTACATATTGTGTATAAATTTTAATTCTTTTAATGCGTAATTTTTATATATAATAAATTAAATTTATTAACTTTTTTATCCAATCTATACAATATAGAATTCGGTTTGCATTCTTTTATTAGATTATATTAGTATTATCTTATGTTTTATTTTTATTTGAAATATAACTTTAAATTATAGAATATTTTATTTAATATTATTAATTTTTATATAAGTATAACCTATATTACATGTTTAATATTAAATTATATAAAATATTTAGTATTTTTACATGTTTTAAGAAAATCCGGTTCGACCATCAATTTAATTCGATTGAACCTTAAATTTATAAACCACTGCCTTTATCGATTCAATGAGCGATTCGGATCTGAAAACTATGATGCAAAAACTTATTTGAAATATTTCTCCATTTATATGTTTGAAAAAATCAAGCTATTGATCATATTATTAAAATGTATTTAAATTAATGTGTAAAGGCACAAGTCTTTGCATTTGCTTTTTAAAAATTAATTATTCTCCTCCCTCTTATTTCAAAAATTAGTCATATTAGAATTTTTACCTTAATTTTTTTTACTCGTTATTTTAAAATATCAATGCAGTTTTATAATTTTTTTATCTTTATATTAATTAGGAAAAAGATTACGTATTGATGAACTTATAAAGTAATCCCTCCATCTTTTTAAAATAAACATTCTAGCCACTTTTTAAAAAAAAATTTACTTGTCATTCTCAAATTTCTAGGCACTTTTTAGATTATTTTTCCAATTATACCATTATGTGTTTCATTATTATTAATTGCAATGAAGTGAAAAACTAAACATTAATTAGAGTGTAAACTAGTATTTTTCTGCCTTAATTAATGAATTCCTTAAAAAGTGTGAAATGTGTTAGAAGATAAGTAAAAAAAAATGGAAGGAGTAGTAATTAAAAAAAAAAAAATTTTATTAAGAATACATTAATTTATTTTATAATATATTAAATTTTTATTAATTTTAATGAAAAGTTTAAAAGCGACTTGATTTTTAAAATATGATGGAGTAATATTCTTGTAAATCTATTCCAACGAGATCATAAACAATTGATTAATGGAAAATGTGAGTATTAACAAATTAATAAAGACTTCTAGAAGAATGATTAATTTCACTTAATTAATATGCTCAGAAAGTCAAGTTTTTCATTTTAATTAGTATAATGAAATGAGGTGATCGCAAGAAACCAACATGAAAATAAAATAAAATCAACTGACAATTAGGAAAATATGGAAGCGATTTCCCGCCGGCTGTTCATAATTTTTTAAACAATTTAGAAAAATCAAACTTTATAAAAAAAAAAGGTGTTATAAGCTAAACATTGGCTTGATTTTGATATTCTAATAAATGAATATTCCATGTCGTATTTTGATTGATCTGCTTATCTGAAAATACAAACATATTTACAATAATCTGCTAAATATCAAACAGTTTTATATATTGCTCTCAATAGAAATGACACATTTCAAGTACCTCACTATATGAATTCAACAAGTCAAGTATACACAATACTTTTTTTTCCGTCTCTGGGAAATAATACATAAAATTAGAGTCATTTATCAACGATAAAATACAATTGATTCACACGGACTACCATCCTAATTCAGTGCCGATGCCAAGACCCCGACTTAATGGGGTAAAACCATATATCCAACTAAAAAAGTTTTTTTATAATGGGCTTTGAAACATGGAAAAGTATTTTCAATGGTAATGTTCAACTTTGACTAATGCTTGCTTGTTCAGTTGTTCTTACATTGCCTAATCTTTTAGTGGGTTAATTAAACTAGGAAGAAATTGTGCACCAACAGTCAAAAGAACTGATTGAACAACAGAAACCCAATTATTGAATTGCAACAGGTTCGAATAATAAAGACACATGCCCATAAGAGGTGCCATCCATAGAAGTCATAAGTTATCTTAGAACTATAAACTAGTACAATCCAGCTCTCCATAGTCATATTATTACACGAGAACTTGTTGCTATTGAATTTCAGACAACTACTCAACATTAGAACACCTTAGTCCATCTCCATTAAAATTCTAATTATTAATTCACGACTCAGTTTATTTTACAGATTATGACTAATTAACTTAATCAATCATAGAATTAACAAATTAAGCCTTGGAAAATTCAGTTTTTTTAAGGTTCCCATATAGGGAGAAAATTGAAAATGTACTTATGCCTGCAAAATCAACCACAGGAGAGAATTCAACCACTATCATTTTTTGACTGAAAAGGACAATTAACACGGTCCAACGCCAGGAAGGTTGGTCCACTATAATCCCATGATGTGCAACTGTTCAGCCTGAACTTTGAACTAGTGCTGCTTTTGTTCTCATCTCACCCGTTCAATCTTACCAGTCTATAATGTGCCTTTGTTCCTCTACTTTAGCCCAAGACAAGACACTTTGATCATATTACTTATTTCCTAAATTCAACAAAATCATAAACTTTTGTTATAAATGCCAAAGGAACTGCTTTCTGTAGACAGAAAATATGGAAGCCAGTGGAACTTGACCTAAATCTAGAGATGAAAAAGCTAATGTGGTCCCTATTAACAAACTCAACTAAAAAGCCCACTCTATTCTTAGCTCGGTAAACCTTAGATGAAAGAGCAAGAATGACCGAATTAGCTCCCCTTCTCGCTCTATCTAATTTTCTTTTTGAATCCAGTCAAATAGAACTGTCTAACTTTCTCTAGTGGTTACCGACTAGCATGTTCAAAACTGATTGCACTTAAAAAAAGAATGGAAAAAGCAGTATTGGTTACAACCAATTCATCAAGTGATCATCATCAACATAGCGCAGCGTTGACTTATTTCTCTAAGGAAACTGATAAATACAACCAATGCTCAAGTTGATGAAGTGCTGCCAGAAATCAATCAGAAAGTCGGATTGCCAAGATCAACAAATACAGTTTCCAGCACACATCACACACTGTAGGGGATGGAAACGAAAACCATCTTCGCCCCTCCCCCCCAATGCAAATGTGCAAGAAAAAACTATGTACTTATTACCCTAATATTTGATAGTACGAAGATCAAAACAAGTCCAAAAGATATTTATTCATGATCATATAATTTTAAAGTTCTCCGCGTCTATTGTGGATAAGAAATCAAACATCAGACAACAATCAGTGTAGTTCATACCTGATGCCTGAACAATAACAAAAGACATATCAACATCATCTTTCAGCCCTAATGACCAAAGAGTTCACCATCTAAGGCCCTATTCTTTTCAACTTATATTCAGTCCAGTCTAATTCAGCACTTATCAGTACTGCATACATATAAATTTACACTGAAATAAGTTCAGTTCAGTACTGCTACTTATAAGTTGAAAAGAACAGGGCCTAACTACATCTATATAGTAAGTAGTTTTTTGGTGGAAGAATATTGAGATATATCTCAGCGTAAACGAATTGGTTACCTATTCCACATGCTCAAGACACTTTCTTAATTTTATCCTAAATGGCCATTCATCATCAAAAGTGTACTGATAGGGTAATTAAGAATGTCACCTCCTAATGACTAAATATTGCCTAATCTAATATGAGAAACCAACAGGACACGAGACAACCAGAAACAGCAGAACATATTATAACACATTATAAGACACAAACACTGAAAAGCCACGATATATTTAAATCTGAAAGCAAATTGCAGGCTCTTATAAAGTTATACTAATTGTATCATGACTCAACGGATTGATAAACCTATGCTTAAAATACAGGTGAGCTGCAAATGCAAGTTGGAATCATCGCAGATTTGAGATGTTCAACAAGTTACACAAATGCTGATCATCACCGATTTCAATATATAAGTTAATATAATATTGTCAATATAATATAAACCTTCCATCTCTAACTAAATAACAAAAAAGGCCACAATTTCTGATGCAGAACATCACTAAATGAAGAACAAAATTAAATCCAGAATTCCTATGATGCAGAACATCACTAAATGTCCAAAGTCGGCAAAATGAATTATAAAGCAGTAACATACATTACAAGTAACAATCCAATTCGTATATCAAAACCCATTATAAATTAAATCATCTCAAATGAACACACAATAGGTCAATACCTAAAGTTCCTCCACCGAATTTTATTAGGGACTCATCAAAACCCCAAATCATCAGCTACCTGAAAGATCAAATCTTTAAATAGGCACGTATCTCTTAACCACCTGCTTTCCCCCAACAGCCACCGCAGCCGCCAAGCCTCCAATAGCTCCCGCAATAGCCGCCGATCTAGGCCCCCTTGCCGCACGATAAATCGCACCAGTTCCAAGCCCAGCAAGGGCCGTATTAACCAAATCATCAGTGTCTCTATAATGAATCAAAGCGCTCTCAATCCCAGCAAACATCAACCCCAAAACGCCCATATTGTTACCTAGTTTCCGGCCCATATGTCCACCGGAGTTTAGAACCCTATTGACCCGCAATTTCATGGTGTCGCCAGGCTCCGCGGAGCGTATACCATCGATTGAACCCTTACCCGCCCCGATAATCGCTCCGGCCAAGTAGCCAGTTCCGGTATAGTATTGGAGATTTTCGCTCCAGCTGCGGCGCTGATGCGCAGCTTCTTCTTGAAAAAGGAATTCGGGAGATGTCGGCAATTTGTATAGATTTTGAGCGGGGACGTTGTAGAGATCCTGATAGGGATGGTATGTGTGGTATTTCTGATCTTTAGAATCGTCCATGATCGATTGAGAGGAAGATCGAACAGTGGAAGAGCAAAGAGAAGAAAGGGATTTTAAGGGTGGGAATCTAGGGTTTGGGGAATTGAAGGAAATTGTGGAAGGGCTGGAAAAAGAGAAAAACAGAGGACGAGGGTTTTCTAACTTCTAGGAAGCTATCGTTTTAGGGTTTAACGAATTTCAAAGTCTGACTTGTCGTTCAAGCACCTTTTTTAGATTATTTTTTGTTTTCTAGAAAAAACTGTTTTTTATTTTCCTGAGAAAAAATTCAAGGTAATTTGACTGGTAAATAGTAGTCAGAAAAACAATTGAGGATGTGGATTCCATTTGGTTTACTAGAAAAAAATTGCTCTAATATGATCTCTTCATTTTAAAATAAAGTAACTAGATTGAAATATTTTATTTTCTCTTATAAATAAAAGAGATAAGAAACAAAGTTTCCCTAATTGCCTTCATATTGTTTCGAAAAATCCTAATGTCAGTGCACTAAGCACAAGTTCTTAAGCTCACAAGGCTTGTCTGAAATGATTGAATCTAACTTTTATGGGATGAGTTTGGGTAGGTAAATTAGAGCAAAGGCTATGTCCAGTCAGGGCGACCCTAGGGAGGAGTGGGGAGGGATAATTGACCCTCCAACCGTCGAAAAAAATGCAGATTGATGTTTACTATTCTAATAATTTAGGCTTTGCTTAGGAAGGAATATTTGAGGGGAAGGCAAGGGAGGGGAAATAACTTCACCAATTTGGAACAATTTTTCTGAAAATATTTGAGAGGAAGGGGTGGGAGTAGCTTCCCTTGAGTTACAATTTCAATTCCATCAAATTGATGGGATTTGGGGGAAGGTGCGGTCTTTTAAAAGTTTGACCCTAACTTTTAATTTATTTATACATCCATTTAACTTTAAAAGGTATTTAAATAATTAAACATTCACTTTACTTTATAAACAAGTCCATTCTTTCCAAACACAAGATTTTCTCTCTCCCGTATTTCTTCATATGAGGTGTTATACTTTAAACATGAATTTCTAGGCATAATAAAATCACAAAAACAGACATCCAAAGCAGAAATTAAATTGGGGAAAGAATAAAGAACACAGAAAAATTTTAAGGCAGTTCCCCTAATTGGTATGTTTATCCGAAGGACCAATTCTTAGGGTACGTCTGCCGGTGAAGAAGAGAATGCTTTATTCAAACGGTGGAGATTAAGGCCGGCAAAGATACAAGAATCCAGTAACAAGCCAAACTCAAGGAAAAAAGGAAATCCCAAATCAAACATATACAACCCTTAAACAACCAGTGAACAATGAATAAACCCTAAATCACCCAAAACAGAACTTAGCTCTCGCGCATTCTTCACAAAGGAGAGGAGCACTTTATAAAGGCTTCTGAGAAGGAAACCGCCTCACTAGCGGCCTGAAAAACATCAACGTTGATCAAGATCATCGAGAATCAAAGGGATGGAATCACAGAGCAGGTAAAGGGTTAGAGAGGGGAGAGAAATCGGCGGAGAACAAAAGGGGTGAGATAAGGTTTGCTCGAAAAACAAGGCTTATAAAACCAGGGGTCAAACAAAACGCAGAGTTTAAGGCTTGATCAGATAAAAGCAAATGGGCCACCTTGAGCTTATGGGCTTGAGCAATTGGCAAGGGACATAAAGTCCAACAATCTCCACCTTGGACCTTGACACCTCCAGCCTGTATAATGCCACTTCAATCATCTTTAATCACCATTAATAAATAGGGAAATCACCATAAGTCTTAGGGGTACAATTTTGATACACAGATAAAATTGCACAACTCTTAGCCTTTTTAAAGCTACCTGAAACTTGTCAACAGGAATAGTCTTAGTTGATAAATCAGCAGGATTAACACTGATGTGAATCTTAACAACAGAAACAACACCAGAAGCAATAATATCCCTAACAAAATGTAGCTTAACATCAATATGCTTAGTTCTCTCATAATAAACAGTATTTTTATAGAGATGAATAGTAGATTGAGAATCACAGTGAATATTAACAGTATCCTGTATCACACTGAGTTCAGATGAAATACCCTTTAACTATAAAGCTTCTTTCACAACTTCTTTGCGAGAAATGTACTCTGCTTTAGTGGTAGAAAGGGCAACAACATGTTGAAGACAAGATTTCCAGTTTATGAGATTATTACCAATAGTGAAACAATACCCTGAGATAGACCTCCTCTTATCTAAATCAGTAGCATAATCAGAATCACAGAAACCTTCAATCTTAACATCAGCACACTTACCATAAAGCAAATACAGAAAGGAATTACCAAACAAATATCCCCCTAACCATTTAACAACATTCCAATGACTTTTATTAGGATTAGAAATGAATCTGCTAACAAGGCTAATAGCATAGGCAATATTATGTATGGTACAAACCATGGCATACGTAAATGAACCGACAACATTTTGATATGGCACATTATGCATAAACTCAGACTCATCAACATATAACTCATTACTCGCAGAAAGCTTAAACTGAGCACCAATGGGAGTACTAACAGACTTGTTTCTATTTAACTCAAAATTATTTAAAATTTTATCAATGTAATCCTTTTGAGTTAATATTAAAACACCCTTATTTCTATCTCTGAAAATATATATCCCTAGTATTCTCCTAGTAGGACCTAAGTCTTTCATTTCAAACATAGTATTTAATTTCTTTTTCAGTTTATCAATCTCAAATTTATCTTTGCAAGCAATTAACATGTCAATGACATACAACAACAGATAGATTTAATTATTATTATGCAGCTTATTATAGTAAACACATGCATCATAATTACTTCTACTGAATTTGAGACTAAGCATAAACTGATCAAACTTTAAATACCATTGCCTAGGGGACTGCTTAAGACCATACAAAGATTTCTTTAACAAGCAAACATGATTTTTCAGACCATTGGCAGTAAAACTTTCTGGTTGAGACATAAACAGTTCATCATCCATATTTCCATGTAAGAAAGCAGTTTTAACATCCATTTGTTCTAGTTCTAAATCATGTAAAGCAACCAGAGATAAAATAAGTCTGATAGAGACATGCTTAACAACAAGGGAAAAAATTTCTTTATAGTCAATTCTCTCTGTTGGTCCCTATGCTTACACTCAACGAGCTAGAGGGGGGTGAATGACTTACTCAATAACTTATAAAAAAATTTTGCGATATTGACTGGGTCCGCTGAGTGAGGTCAGCTGGCTGAGTGAAATGGCTGGAAATTACGAGTAAGTAAAGAACACAGAGATTTTTATATTGGTTCGGCAACCTGTGCTTACATCTAGTCCTGGGAGAGTGTCTTGGCTTTAATCCACTAATCTCAACTCCTTTACCCTAAGTGGAGAAACCTTTCACAAAATCCCCAATTACAGAAAGTAGCCTCCAATCTGCAATCGCTCACCCGCTGACTAGAATACCTCTTCTATCAGCAACTCAACGGAGTTTAAAATAAAAGTTGGACTCAACTTATAGAAACGTTGATCTAGTTACTAATGATCTAATATTACAATAAATTGATCTGTACTATTCTCTCTTGTTGTAAGGATATTCTCGCTGAGTTGTGCTTTTCTTACTAGAATTCCTTAAAGCTTGTAATTTTGACAAGGTTTTAGGTTCTAGGAAATTCAGGTGTAATCACGAAGTTCTAACGCTTGCCTTCTTGCTCCTTTTATAGTTGGATTGGAAAAGTAGCTATTGAACTTATCTTGGCATCTTCTAAAATTCACAGGTCAGTAATTCACCCGTTGCTTCTTCAAATCGATCCTAAAAGAGATAGAATTGCACCGTTGTGAAATACATTTCAATTCGTTAGATTGAAATTCGAGCTTCAATTTGAATCCTTTGTCGTTTGATGCCAGTCTTTCGTTAGAGAGAACTCACGCTGACTTGCCACGTGTCTTCATCCCATTCCCTCTGGTTTTCTGACATGTTATAAAGTGCGCGATATAAGGTTGGTAGATCTGCAGAATTGCCCAAAATAGCAATTGACTTGTTGCAGCTTCGCATTGGAAGACTTTGTCATTTTCTTCATAAAACTAGGCCTTGTCAAGGCATTAATTCTTTTTGTCTTTGTCTCATTAATGTTCCTGCAAAAAGCAACACTAAAAGCAAAGATGCTATATTACCTTAAAAGGTAATGTCATTACCTTCAACGGACCTAGGATAACTCAACCAAATATATCATCGTAAAACATAGCTGATACTGTACGAAGTGTTTTGAGTGAATAATATTAAGTCGGCGAATTAAATGACTACTCAACCCAAAAACCACTCAGAGTTAAACTAAATAGCTAGGTCAGCGGAGACTTGAAATTCTACCCTTGAATTTAGTACCTCCTTTACAACCAGTCTATTTATTTTAACATCATTATTGATTTAATTATCACATTCTTATCTTCATTGTTATGATCAAAACTTAAGCATAACTGAGTCATCCACTGAGTCAGTCCTAACTCGTGCTTGGTTCAACACGCTTAATTTAAGAATAACCTTTAGCAACTAACCTAGCTTTAAATCTTTCTTTTTTAACACCAGGTATAGCAGGTTTTCTCTTAAAGATCCACTTATAGCCTATAACCCTTTTGCCTTCTGGTTTAGGCACCAACACCCAAGTGTTGTTTTTGGATAATGACTCAAGCTCCTCTTTTATAGCTTGAAGCCATTTATCACAGTCCTTGCCAGGTTTAGCATCAAGAAAGGTTTTAGGCTCATCAAACTCAGTACATTCAGCATTTAAAACAACAAAATCAAGCATATCAGTATAATTGCAATCATACACAACATAGTCCTTAAACTTAGATAGGAATCTAGTCTCTCTTCTAGGTCTCATGTTTGTATTATTATCAGGCACATTATCATTGGTATCTTGAATAGGATTTAACACAACATTCTCAGTTTGGTCAATATTAACATCATCATTAACAAACTAATTATCATTAACAATTTAACAATCAACAAAGTCAGGATTTAAAGCAAACTACTCAAGCTTATCAAGCTCCACCTCAAATAGAGAACTATCATGTTGAATAGAGTTTTTAACATCAGTAGTAATCTTAGGAAAAACATTTTCATCAAAGGTCACATCCCTACTAATAACAATCTTATTATCAGTAATAGACCACATTATAACCTTTAACACCTTCAGGATAGCCTAGAAAGATACACTTCTTAGCCCTAGGGTCAAGTTTAGTTTCTTTATTTAATACATAGGCCAAACATCTAAAAGTTCTAAGATTACTATAACTGATAGGTTTATTGTACTATAATTCATCAGAACACTTAAAATTAATAGTTGAGCTAGGTGTCCTATTGATTAGGTAATAAGCAGTGTCTGCTGCTTCAGCCTAAAAATAGTGACCAAGACCAGATTCTAACAAAAGCCATCTTACCTTGTTTAGAATGGTCCTGTTATACCTCTCAGCAATGCCATTTTGCTGAGGAGTTTAGGTACAGGTTCTATGTCTAATGATCCAATTTTTAGAACAAAATTCATTAAATTGATTATTAACACACTCTAAACCATTATCAGTCCTTAAGGCTTTAACTTTAAAGTCACCCTGATTTTCAACTAATAATTTCCAATTAATGAATTTCTTAAACATATCATTTTTATTTTTAAGAAAATAAATCCAGATTTTCCTTGAAAAATTATCAATGAATGTGATAGAATATTAGTGATTAGAAAAAGAATAGGGAACATAAGAAGAACCCCACAAATCACTGTGAATGTATTCTAAAGTCACTTTAGACATACAATTAGCAGAGCTAAAACTCTATTTATCAGCTTTGCCCATAGAACAGATTTCACAAACAGGCACAGACACAGAAGTAGACAAATTAAGAGTCTCATTACCTCTTAAGGCTTTAAGTCATTTTTCACCTATATGACCTAACCTTCTATGCCACAAAATAGTTTTATCAATATTAGAAACATAAGCAGTAGACCCAGTGATAACAGAGCCAAGAAGATAATAAAGGTCATTAAACAAAAGGCACTTGTTTTCGTTTAAAACTCCAATGACTCCACCTTGAGCTTTATAAATCCTGCCCTTATTATCCAGATAGCTGAGTGAAATCAAATTCCTCTTAATATTATGCACATATCTAACATTAGAAAGACTAACTTTAGAACCATCATCACACAAAATCATAACATTTTCTATGCCAAGTATCTCACAGGAGGAGTCATTCCACATGAGGACTTGAACACCTTGGACTAGTTCAAACTCAGTAAACCAGTCTCTCCTAGGTGTCAAATGAAATGTACAACCTAAATCCAGAACCAGGATTCAGGATCCCTAACTTGACTAATGGTCAAAGCTTCAATTTCACCACTTTCAGCTATGTTATTAACAATAAACTCATTTTTGTTATCATTAGGCCTAGGTTCCCCATTTACTCTAATTCTACAAAACCTAGAAGTGTGGCCCTTCTTATTGCAATAAAAGCATATGAATTCCTTCTTATGCTTGGAGCCACCACTTTTAGTTTGTGTAGTATTAGAATTAGATGGGTTAACTTGGTTATTTGCTTGAGATGAGTTAGCTTTGGACTTTTTACTTTTACCCTTACTTTTGCCCTTAACAAAGAGACTTTCACCATTTTGACCTTTACCTTTAGTTTCAGATTTAATTTCAAATTCTTTCATTTTTAAAGTAGAAATTATATCATCAACTTCAAGACTATCCCTACCATATTTTAAAGCTTCTTTAAGTCCTTTAAACTTATCAGGAATAGCATTTACAGTAAAATAGTTTGATCATCTTCAGAAACACTGACATCAGCACTTTCAAGTTCTATGATTAATTTTTGAAATTCATCATAGTTTTTATCCATATTCTTAGAAGGATTCATTTTAAAATTGAACAATTGTTCTTTTAGAAAAGCTACTCTAGCAGTATTGACAGTCATGTATAACTCCTCAAGTTTATCTATTAAAGTAGGTGTAGTTTTAAAACCTCTGACTCTTCTAAGAACATTATCAATTAGGTTAAGGACAATTATAGAGCAGGCAGTGTCCATTGCCTCCTCTTTTTCATCTTGAGTTAATCTATCAGACAAATTATGAATACCAAGTAAAACTTTATGACATTTTTATTGCATTAAAACAACAGTAAGTTTATCTTTCTAGATGGTATAATCAGATTTACCATCAAACTTCTCTAAGATGACTTTACCAATAGACATATTGACTAAATCACTTAGAGAACCAAACAAAGAATTCAATGAAGATAGGACAAACAAGCAAGGTAGCAATCAATCTTAATCTCCTTCAAGAAGATTAATAAAAAGAAAAAGATCCCTAGAATAGAATCTAAAAGGAATACTAATCAAGACAACAGAATAAATCCAAGAACTTCAAAGAATCAATAAAAGAGCATACAAGAGAGATCAGCAGATAAATCAACCTAGATATTCTACCAGCACCTCCACCAGCATGCAATTCACAAAAGAAAAGGAAAGAAGACGAATTACTGAGGGTTGTTGTTTTATACTCCACTTTTAGGAGTCTTCCTTTGACAGTGATATAAAGAGAAAAATAAAACGAGAAAGATAAGAGATTACCTTTGGAGCTTTAGGCAAATCTTTACTAGACAAGGCTTCTTTAAGCAATTCCAGAAGATATCCTTAAAGTCACAAAAAAAGAGTAATCAGATATCTTATCTACCAATATAATATATCAATTCATTAAAGAAGAACTCACATAATATAAGAATACACAAGAAACAACCAACACAAAATGAAACTCAGAAAATTAGGGTTTTAACAAAAACTTTTAAAATTGAAAACTCATTAAATCAATTTTAACAAGCATATTTTAAAGGAAAAAAAACTAGTAAAGGAAATCTCATGCAACAAACAAGAAAAAAAGGTCGAAGAACTCAAGAACTCATAAAATCAACGCATGCAACCCTAGATCATTAAGCAATGCTCTGATACCACATGTTATACTTTAAACATGAATTTCTAGGCATAATAAAATCGCAAGAATAGTCATGCAAAGCAGAAATTAAATTGCGGAAATAATAAAGAACACAAAAAAATTTTAAGGCAGTTCCCCTAATTGGTACATTTATCCGAAGGACCAATTCTTAGGGTACGTCTGCCGGTGTAGAAGAGAATGTTTTATTCAGACGATGGCGCTCAAGGCCAACAAAGATACAAGAATCTAGTAACAAGCCAAACTCAAGGAAAAAAGGAAATCCCATATCAAACATATACAAGCCTTAAGCAACCAGTGAATAATGAATAAACCCTAAATCATCCAAAACAGAACTTAGCTCTCGCTCATTCTTCGCAGAGGAGAGGATCACTTTATAAAGGCTTCTAAGAAGGAAATCGCCTAACTAATGGCCTGAAAAACATCATCGTTGATCAAGATCACCAAGAATCTGAGGGATGGAATCACAGAGTAGGTAAAGGGTTAGAAAGGGGAGAGAAATCGGCGGAGAACAAAAGGGGTGAGATAGGGTTTGCTCGAAAAATAGGGCTTATAAAGCCAGGGTCAAACAAAACTCAGAGTTTAAGGCCTGATCAGATGAAAGAAAATGGGCCAACTTGAGCTTATGGGCTTGAGCAATTGGCAAAGGACATAAAGTCCAACATGAGGAAGAGATCTCGTGAATCATCTGTTATCGATCATTTGATGCTGAAGAAGATGTGGAATAACGTTTATTCTCTTATACATCGTGATATAGACTTGATTCGGTATACAAGTGGTATTATCGTCGCATTCTTCGATCTTTGACATAAAAAAGGTACAAATTAGGACATATTCTAGTCAATTTAATCATTGGTATCAAAGCCTTGTTTTTTACAAAGGTTTCAAGTGATTTTGTTGTTCTTCTCTTTTCCTTTTTGAATTTGAGAAATTATGGTTTTCAGAATTTAGTTCCATATATTTTAAGTATTTATTATGACTAAAACATGAATTTGGCTGAAAATGGTTGTTTTCGCGTAGGATTTTTGGCTATAATTTTGTGTTTTGACCAAAAAAGTGATTTTTTTGTGTGTACATTTGAAGTGAATGATGTTATCAATAATGGTTGTAAGTGGGGGATTTAACATTATTTATCTTAAAAAGGTTTGATTTTAAGCATCGTTTTGTGTAAAGAACGAGTTTGTGTTCGTTTTTGGTAACATGGACCAAGCCATTGGATTCAGAACGCCGCAAAGATCCAAGGATAGACCTTGACCAAAGGCCAAAATCCTTTTTTTGGTTTAAAAAATTAATTCGTTCTTTTCCACATTTTGCAAGAAATTATCCGTTGCAAAACCTGAAATAATGACAGGATTTATATTATGTTGCAAATTTCACTAAAAAAATTTTGTAGTTATCCTTAGAAATTGCTTTAAATTTAGCATCTTCTTGCTGCGCCACGTTTCTATGACGGTTTATTGGAGCTTTTTTACAGGGGATCGGATATTTAATACCCTTCTCGTTGCATGTCTGACATATGTGAACTTTTTAATATTATATTATGCAAATTGCTCTCGCGTCAAACATCCAACAGAAAGAGTATTAAATACTCGGTCCCATATAAAATTTGGCCAATTTATTGATTGTTAAGTACTGGTCATGTTATGCAACGTAACACCAATCAAAGAATAGTTGGCCATATGGCACGCGGTCAACCATGTGGGGTTGAATGGCCAATGGTTGATTGCCACATAACAGTCAAAGTCAACTGATGTGATTGACAAATCAATTATATCTGATACATGGCAACTTCTCATTGGTCCATTAACGATTTTGCATTTTGAGGTCCAAACTATTAAATTATTGATGTAGGGCCCACGTCATTAATATTTGATGTGATATTTTTTCTATTTTTAAACCTGTCATTATTATTTGATGTAATATATTTTTTACTTATTTACCACTTTTACCGTTGGATTTCTCTATAAATAGGAATTCAATTTCTTCATTTCATATATCTCAGAAATAAGAAATAAAAGTTTCTCTCAAATTCTCTCTCTGCCTTCTCTTATTGTTGTTATAATATCCTTACATATATAGTCAATATCCAACAAGTTATCAGCACGAGCTTGCTCTATCAATCAAGGATATCACCAAATAAATCCAAAGGCATAATTATTTTATTTTTTATAAATATATATTATACCTATAATTCTTAATATGTCTAATATCAAAAGTTTGGAATTTATTCCTCTTGATGTATCGGGAAAAAATTATCTTACTTGGGTGCTGATGCTGAAATGTCTAAAATCAATGGGTATTAATAATACTATTATTGAAAATAATAATATTGCATCTCAGTATAAGGCAATGGCTCAAGTTTTTCTCCGCCGTCATCTTGATGAATCACTTCAATCAGAATATTTGACTATCAAAGATCCTGCAGATCTTTGGAAACAATTAAAGGAGAGGTTTGAACACCTTAAAAAAATATCTCTACCAAATGCCCAGTATGAATGGATAAATTTAAGGCTTCAAGATTTTGAATCTGATAGTGCATACAATTCTATACTTTTTCAAATCGCATCCACATTAAGATTATGTAGAAAGGAAATAACTGATGAGGATTTATTGGAAAAGATATATTCTACTTTTCATTTGAATAATATAGTGTTACAGGAACAATATAGAGCAAAAGATTATAAGAAATAATGAACTAATTACTGCTCTTCTCCTAGCAGAACAGAGAAATCAACTCTTGTTGAAAAACCATGAATTATGACCTACCGGAATAAATCCATTCCCTGAAGCGAATGCGATAATTCATAATAACTTTAATGGACGCGGTCGCAGAAATGGTTGTGGTAATGGGAGTGGTAGAGGATATAATAATAACAATTTCCACCAGAAGTGGAAACTTGTTAATAATAATAATAATAACAATAATTTCCACCCGAAGTGAAAAAATACAAATAACTACCAGAAGTGGAATAATCAAATTAAAAGATTTGATAAAAGAAATAATAGTCAAGATGATGAAAATAAATGCCATAGATGCGGTATGACTGGTCGTTGGTCAAGAACTTGTAGAACCGCTAAACATTTGGTAAACTTATAGCAAGCATCCCTCAAGAAATGTACGGAACTAGAAACCAATTTTATATTGGATGATGATACCCCAACTAATGACCCTATTGATATCCCCAATATGGAGATGGATGATTTTCTGTTACCCAGCACCACTGGCAAGGAAAAATATGAATAATTAATTCATATATTTTACTTAATTAATATATTATAATTTTTATATAATTATTGGTTTGCTTTTATTATTGTTGTTTAATTACTTTTTATGGAATGTTTATTTATGAATAAATAATAATGCATCTTTCATTTCTTCAATGAAGAAAATGAATTCTTTTCTGGTATTATATGACTTCGAGGAAAATGAAGCAAATTTATGTATTGTAGATAGTGCCACCACTCATACTATTCTCAAATAGGCAAGATTTTTAATATTCTTAAAGGGGTGAAACTGTTGTTACAATAATATCGGGACAAATAAAAATGATTGAAGGCTCCGGAAGAGCTAGTATTATATTACAAAGGGGAACAAAACTTATTATAAATAATGCATTATTTTTCCCAAATTCTAACAGAAATTTATTAAGTTTTAAAGATATTCGCAGAAATGGATATCATATTGAAACTGTGAGCGAAGACAATAAAGAATGTCTTTATGTTACAAAAATGATTTCAAGTAAGATATATATACTTGAAAAATTTTATACTCTTTCATGTGGCTTATACTACACATATATTAATATAATTGAAGCCAATTTAACTATAAACCAGAAGTTTATAGATTCAGATACTTATAAAATTTGGCATGATCGACTGGGTCATCCTGGTACGATAATGATGAGAAAAATTATTGAAAATTCACATGGACATCCATTAAAGAACCAGAAGTTTCTTCAAAATAATGAATTATTTTGTACTGCTTGTTCGCAAAGAAAATTAATAATAAGGCCTTCCAGGAGTAAGGTTGAAATAGAATCGCATGCATTTTTAGAGCGCATACAATGTGATATTTGTGGACCAATTCATCCACCATGTGGACCATTTAGATATTTTATGGTTCTAATTGACGCCTCAACTAGGTGGTCACATGTATGCTTATTATCTTCACGAAATATGGCATTTGCAAGGTTACTTGCTCAAATTATAAGATTATGGGCACAGTTTCCCGATTATCCTATTAAATCAATTCGTCTTGATAATGCTGGAGAATTCACATCCAAAACATTTAATAATTATTGTATGTCGATTGGAATAAAAGTTGAACATCCTATAGCATATGTTCATACACAAAATGGTCTAGTAGAATCATTTATTAAACGTCTGCAATTAATTGCAAGACCGCTAATTTTGTGAACAAATCTCCCTACTACAGTTTGGGGTTATGCAATATTACATGCAGCATCTCTTATACGTTTAAGACCAGTAAGTTATCATGATTATTCTCCATTACAATTAGCTTCTGGCCATGAGCCTAGTATTTCTCATCTTAGAGTTTATGGTTGCGCGGTATATGTGCCTATTGCTCCACCACAGAGGACTAAAATGGGTCCTCAACGGAGATTAGGAATTTATGTTGGCTATGAATCCCCTTCAATAATTAAATATCTTAAGTCATTAACTGGCGATATGTTTACTGCACGATTTGCATATTGTCATTTTGATGAAAGCACTTTCCCAAAATTAGGTGGAGAGAATAAGAGCCCAATTTTGGGAAAAAAATATTATGGAATGCTTCATCACTTTCTCATATGGATCCTAAATCAAATGATTCTAAACTAGAAGTTCAGAGAATAATCCATCTTCAACATTTAGCAAATCAATTGCCTGATGCACTCGTTAATCCTAAAAGAGTAACGAAACCGCATATTCCAGCAGTAAATGCCCCAATTCGTATTGAGATTCTTGAAGAACAACCTACGGATAATACTCTAACACGCCTGAAGCGTAGACGACCTATTGGTTCAAAGAATAAAAATTTTAAAAGGAGGAGAGTTATTGATGATAAAGATATTCCCATTGAGGATATAAATATAAATACACTTTCGAAAGAAGTGCAAGCACCTGCAGTGCAAATACCTGAAGCTATTGAAAATGAAGAAATTCAAATAAATTATATCAATACTGAAAGAAAATGGAATCGCAATAAAATAGTTATAGATCATATTTTTCATATAATGCTGAGATCAATATTGAAAATGAAAGTGTGGATCATGAGCCAACATCTATTAAAGAATGCCAAAGTAGAAATGATTTGCAACAATGGAAAGAAGCAATTCAAGCAGAGCTGAATTCTCTTGAAAAATGCAAAGTATTCAGACCAGTAGTTCGAACACCACAGGACGTAAAACCTGTCGGTAATAAATGGGTTTTTATTAGAAAGAGAAATGGGAAAAATGAAATAATAAGATATAAAGCCAGATTAGTTGCATAAGGTTTTTCCCAAAGACCTGGGATAGACTATGAGGAGACATATTCTTCGGTGGTGGATGCAATAACTTTTAGATAGCTCATTAGTTTTGCAATACAAGAAAATTTATAGATGCACTTGATGGATATTGTCACAGCTTATCCTTATAGTTCGCTTGATAATGATATTTATATGAAAAATCCCTGAAGGATTAAAGCTGCCAGAAAAATATGGCAAATGAGAACTTTACTCGGTAAAGTTACAAAGATCCTTATATGGATTAAAACAATCTGGGCGCTCTTGGTATAACCGTCTCAGTGAATATTTATTGAAAGAAAGATATAAAAATGATCCAATTTGTCCATGTGTTTTTATAAGAAAATCAGGATATAATTTTATTATCATCTAAATTTATATTGATGATTTGAATATTATTGGAACTCCAGAAGAGATTCCAAAAGCAGTTGATTCTTCAAAGAAAGAATTTGAGATGAAAGATCTTGGAAAGATAAAATTGTGTCTTGGTTTGCAAATTGAGCACCTTGAAAAAGGAATTTTAGTGCATCAATCAAACTACACAGAAAAGATCCTGAAATGATTTAATATGGACAAAGCACATCCATTGAGTAACCCAATGGTTGTACGATCATTCGATGTGAAAAAGGATGATTTTCGTCCTAGAGAAAATAATGAAAAAGTTCTCGGTCCTGAAGTACCGTATCTAAGCGCAATAGGTGCTTTGATGTATCTTGCTAATAACACAAGACCGGACATTGCATTCTCTGTCAATTTATTATCAAGATACAGCGCTGCACCTACAAAACGACATTAGAATGGAATTAAACATGTAATGCGCTACCTTCGAGGAACAACTGATTCAGGCTTATTTTATTCATATGAATCTAAGCTTAAATTAATTGGATATGTGGATGTGGGTTATTTATCCGACCCACACAAAGCTCGATCTCAGACAGGCTATTTATTCACATATGGAGGAATAGTTATATCTTGGCGATGGACATAACAAATGACTATAACTACTTCCTCAAATCATGCGGAGTTAATAGCGATTCACGAGGCAAGTCCTGAATGTGTGTGGTTGAGATCATTAATCAAACATATCTAAGAAGCATGTGGAAACATTAAGGCGAAGGAAGGTCCGACGACAATATATGAAGATAATGCTGCTTGTATTACTCAATTGAAGAAGGCTATATTAAAGGAGACAGAACAAAGCATATTTCACTAAAATTTTTCTTCACTCATGATCTGGAAAAGAAAGGTAAAATCAGTATACAACAAATCCGCTCTTGTAACAATTTAGCCGATTTGTTTACCAAGGCTTTACCTTCCTCAACTTTCAAGAAATTGATTTACCGCACTAGAATGCGTCGTCTTAAGGATCTCCAGTTAACTCGCGAATAGGGGGAATAAACACTGTACTCTTTTTCCCTTAACTTAGGTTTTTATCCCACAAGATTTTTCCTTAGTAAGATTTTTTAACGAGGCAGTGTCTCATCCGCGGCAGATGATACATCAAAGGAGAGTGTTAAACTATTGATATAGGGCCCACGTCATAATATTTGATGTGATATATTTTCTACTTTTCTACCTGTCATTATTATTTGATGTAATATATTTCTTACTTATTTACCATTTTTACTGTTGAATTTCTCTATAAATAGGAATTCAATTTCTTCATTTCATATATCTCAGAAATAAGAAATAAAAGTTTCTCTCAAATTCTCTCTCTGCCTTCTCTTATTATTGTTATAATATCCTTACATATATAGTCAATTTCCAACATTCTATCTTACCTTCTCTTATTGTTGTTATAATGTTCTTATATATATAGTTAATTTCTAACACAAACAATATCGTTCTGTTCTAATTTTTTTCCACTCCATTATTTTCATTTTTTGGAATCAATGGTGATTTTTCTGAATTTTTTTAATGTTCGTAAAACATTGTTTTTTATTTATTTTATGTAAATATATTCTTAAAAATTATAGAAAATAAGTTTATGAATTTTAATAAATTTGTTATTGGTTAGAAAATTATTTTGAACTTACGTTTTTGAAAATTTTCAATTGTTAAATAATTTGGGTAAACTTAAAAAACGTACTCTATAATTTTATACTTTTATAAAATAGGACTTATAAAAATTTAAAAAAAAAAATGACATAAAATTTCACACCGGGGAATTTTTCTAACAACTTTGAAAAATACTACGGTGTCGTCTCTATTTCCGTGACAAAAACTAATTTGTTCATCAAACAACCTGTTCATTTAATTTCCTTCAAACAACACAAACTCTCCTCCTAAATTCTCTCTTCTATCTCCATTCCAATCTATAACTGAATCACTAGAACAAGAAGGAATTGCGAAGGACATAAAAAATCAGTGAAATAATTAAAAAATAAGGATAATATGAGGATCAGTAATTGGTTTTCGTTTCTCAACATAACAATATGGATCTGAAGCTGCAACTGCTAGTACAGCCCTTTCCTGCATATTAATTGGAGAAAAAATAAGTATTTGTTACAGATCCAATAGTTTCATTAAGGCTAGGGTTCGTAAATAAAAGATTCAATCGTCTTCCCTGAGTGTGGCGACGGTTTTGTCGCTCTTCCCTTGAACCGACGCGTCCCGATCCGGCGAATGATAGAGCATCTGGAAGTTCTGAGTTGTAGTATAATGATGGTGCTGGGTCTGGCCTCCGTCTTTTGCCTACGAGTATGTCGGATTTTGATGGGTTTAGGATCTATTTTCTTGAGCAGTTGAAATGGGCAATTCTCTTCTTGTTGAGAAACAGTACTTTTTCTTGATTTATTTGCGGTGTTTTCTTCAAATTTTGTGTTCTAGAAACACCCAGAAATTAGATTGTGAAAATATATATTTGGTTTATGAGATTACAAACTTAATTAGAAAATTTATAATGGCAGCATAAGCTTTTTCAATTGCTGTTTTAGTAAATTAATTTGAATGGTAGGTGTTGAACTCTGTTATTTCTTGAATTTTTGTGACTTGAAAATTCTTGATCGGCTACTGGAAAATAGATGAACGTATTAGGTTAGAGATGAAAGACAAGAAGGAAATTTTGAATTTATAAAAATGCCCTTTGGCACGTCTCCATTTTTTAACGGTGTTAGAAAAATTCCCTCAATTGCTAATGGCGTGAAACTTTAGGCCCCTTTTAAATAAAAATTTTATAAGCCCCATTTTACAAATTCGTGAAATCATAGAGTATTTTTTTTAAGTTTACCCTAATTTAAAACTATAATTTGCTTATATATTTGTGTTACAATTGTTGGAAAATTTCCATTAATTTTCAACTTAATTAATTAGTGCGTTTTATGGTTACTTTATTTTTTTATAAAATACTCATTATTTTACACTTTTTCACCATATGATGAGTGGTGATAATTTTAATTCAATGGTAAAAAGGCTAAGTATTTGTTAAACAAACTAACCATAGAATTTTTTTTCTGCTGCCAATCTGATTCATTAGAGCTTTTACTCCGATTACATCCAGATCCGACCCGGGTCGCGCACCTGGCTATTGTGGGTAAGTCTCCCAATAAAGATTTTCTCCATTTACTATTTAAACTCGAGACCTTACTTAAACGATACCAAGACGCTTACCACTTTAATCAAGCCTTATTGGTGCCTAATTTATTTATATGATAATGGACTCTAATTATATTTGTGTGATAGAATTTCATAAATATATTTTTAGTAATCTATTAATTTTGCAATTATTTGAGTGATGATTAACTTATTTTATACCAATTAATTAATCAAGCCTTAAATTTTATGTTAGGTGGGATTGGTTATACGGGTCTTTTAATGTCATGAAGCTTAAGTCAAATGCTCATACATATCTAGTAAATGCACATCCTTCGAAATAGTTTCTTTCAACGTGAACTGAGGTCTACCCCCTCTACCTGCACTTGCTCTCTATCCTTAATTAAGTTATCGCATTTTCTAACTGGGGCATCCATTGGCCTACGTAGCTAATTTACCACCTTAGTCATCCTCCTCTCAACTAGCTCACAAACAGACTCGTGAACATGCTTAGACCATTCACCGGTTCGAGTCCACATTCGAATGGGGTGGGTAGGGTTTTTCTTTGTTATTATTGTAAGCCAAATGACAATTTTTTTTATAAAAAACGTTGTTTCATGGTTGAATTGAACACGAGGTGAATGTAACAAGTGCACTAGTTCTGGTTTGTTTGTGTAGATCATATGAACTGATTTCCAGATTTTATAAACCGATTTTCTCAAGATTTATTAGAGATACAAAATCAAACAAGAACCGAAAATCAAACACGCACAAGAACACGACGATCTAAACGTAGTTCCCCCCAATCGGTGCATTTACCCAAAGGACCGATTACTATGATACGTTTACGGAGTAAGGATTTAGCAGCTTTATTAATGGTGGAACAGCAAAAGGTACAGATTACAAGCCGAATCCAGTCAATCACTCTAAACAAGCAAATCGTAAAACTTAGACTACGAAAGCTTAAATAAACAACAGAGAAAATAAAAACTCAAGCCTAAACAGATCGGAGATCTAAGAACAACCACAATACATCCAAATCAGTAATACAATGCATACCCAGAACACTGACCTTCTCCCTTTATATAGCCTTCAAAGCTGAAACCGCCTCAATGAAATAACCGCTCTCAACGATCTCTGCCTTCTCACGTGCCACAAAGCTTCAAGAAGGAATTCGAGCACATGACGAATAACGGAGTTGCAAGTATACACAAAGAGAGAAAACGATTTACGAGAGAAAAGAGCAGGAAGACTAATAAATAGGCCAGGGTAAACAATTAGACCAGGATAATAGCTAAACGGGTCAACGGGCCAAATAGATGTGGGCTTGAACAATTTCAGCTGCTAAGCCAAACACTATAAGCCCAACAGTTTGATGCTGCATATATCATAGACATGGAGCTATACACGACTGAATGATTCAGCAGAGGCTGCCAGTTGGGTAGTTGATGCACTTGCTGAATATGGATGGACAATATAAGCGTGATTTTTTTGCCCGTGCTAGTTATAACCCGTAATAAAGAGCAGACAATTACTTCCAAACCCTGTGCAGATGCAATGCCTGGATTTTTTCATTATATTAGTTTTAGAAATTAGTTACATACTGTAAATATTGTCATCATATATGATTTTCAATAATCTGTAGAATTCTTTTCAGAGCTTTGCATAAAGTAGAAACAGAGTAAAGTAGTGTCCATGTAAAGTGAAAAAGGAGATAGAAATTGTAACATTTATTATTCACAATAGGCATATAATATTCAGATTCGTGACATATTTGAGAAAATTGAATACTATATTTGTGATATAAGAAATAGTTGTATCATGGTATTAAAATATCTTTAATAGATTAAATTAGGAGTGAGCAAATGTCGGTTCGGTTTAAAAATTGAACCGAACCGACAATTGAATAAAGATTTTCTTAGAACTGAATACCGAATCGAATATGTTTCGGCTCGGTCCAAATCAAACCGAATTATTTCGGTTCGGTTCAATTCGGTTTGATTTAAACCAATTTAATTTTTCATTAATATTTTATTTTTTAAATATGAATTTAATATATAAAATTACTAAAAATCAACATAAATATTTTTCAACACAAATAAATCATTGTTAATTTGAAAAGAAGAGCTTTATTATCAAGTATAAAATGTAAATTTAACTAAAAAACATAAATAAATTAACATTTAATAAATTTAAAAATATATTAAAACTAATTTAATCGGTTTTCGGTTTGTTCAGTTAAAAAACCGAATAAACCGAACCTAACCAAAAACCGAATAGAGCAAAATATGTAAACATAACCGAATTACTTCGGTTCGTGTTGGTTCGGTTCGATTTATTCGGTTTTTGCTCACCCCTAGATTAAATATATTTCAAATACATTACAATTTAATTTGTGAGATCCAACTATAATTTCAAGTTGGGAAATACAAGAAAATACCATCTTTATATGATATTTTTTTTATATACCTAACTTTCTTTTTCTTTAGCTGTCTATCATTTTTAAGGTTATTATTTTTCTCTTTACCATAATTTTCACTTTCATATTTAATTTGATTTTCATAACTTAAAATGACTATATCTCACAGACCGTTAATTTTTTCAACATGAGCCTTTGGAATATTTTGTTCGTCTTATTTTTATCTTTAAAACAAAATCCATATTGAATATTTTTGGAGCAAAAAAAAATTTCGCAGTCATATACCAGTTTTTTACTACCTTTATACCAGGTATAAGATTTCTTTTTTGCTTTAAATACAACAATGTTGCTAATGTTTTATGTTATCTACCTCGAAACAAATAGAAAACTAGTGCTATAAAGACATTATACCACTCTTATATCAAGTATAAGAATTTACGAAATATTGGTAAAACTGGTGTAAGATGCGAAAAAATTTGTTTTGCTCAAAAAAATATTCAATATGGATTTTGTTTTAAAGATAAAAATAAGACGAATAAAATATTCTAGATCCTCGTGTCGAAAAAATTAACGGTTCGTGAGATATAATTGTTTTTAAGTTGCAAAAATTAAATTAATTAGGATAGAGAAAGTTGTTACAATGATGGTTCTTGTATTAATGTAAAAGCAAAATTTAAAAGTTAAAATATTGTAATTAAGAAAGAGTTTAATTAATTAAGAGAAATAAGTTTTCATGGTGAGATTTAAAAAATGTTGGGTTGATATTTATAAAATTGAAAACTCAAAATATTGTATCTAGCTAAATTGTCCTTTCAAATTTGAATCCAGCTCTTGAAATCCGGATTGGGCTCGTTAAAAATTTAATGAACATACCAAAATTCATCTAAATTTCGTCTAATGATCGCTTTCAACACAATCCAACTCGCTTAAAATCAAGTTTGAGCTCATTTAAAATTTAACAAACAAAGTTAGAGTTTGGCAAAACCGAGCTCAGTCAACTTAAATCGTTTAGCTATTGTTTGGTTAGTGATAGAAAACCTCCTGTTGTTTGTAGATCGCAAAAGGGTCCACTTTGATTCGTTTGGTAGGTCTTCTTTCATTCCTAAATTTCAGTTCTAATGTCACTATTAAATTTGATTTTGTATTTACTGTTCAGAATCTTATAATAAATTTGTGGTGTTATAGGCCCCATTGTAACTACTCTTACTCGTTTACAAATATCAGAATTTTTTTAGTGTTAGTAGTGAAATTAGAACCCACCACCTCTTAAATGGAAACTGTTTTTAAAAGTTTTACATATTAACATGATTTTCTGTTGATTTTAAATATTTTGTATATTTTTTATAGGAACTTATTTTTGCTAGAAGTGTACTCTCAGGAGAGATAATGACAATGCAGGCTTGGTTGTTGCAGTTGCATTTTTGGCTTAAATGGTGTATTTGGAATAACATTTTGAATATAATTCAATCAAAGTTATGTAGAAAATTTTACAGTAAACTTTAAAAAAAAGTATCTTGTGGTTTCATTTATTTGAAAAACGAGGTCTAATGAATTTTTTTTTCAAAATGGACTCTATGGTTTTAAAAAATTTACAAAAAGGGGTCTTTGACTTCAAAATAGTGATGTTACATTAAATATTTTAAATAATTTAAAATTCTAATTATTTAACCTTATTATTTAAAATTCTAATTATTTAATCTTATTATTTAAAACAATTTAAAATTCTAATTATTTAACCTTATACCCCGTTTTAAAAATGAGTGAAACCAAAAGTTACTTTTTTTAAATTTACCCAAAATTTTAAAATTAAGATACAAAATGAATTTAATTTCTTTAAAAATTAGGGTTTTAGGGGTGGACTCACGTAGTGTCTAGTAGAGCCATACCCGTCACTTACAGTTATTACTATATATTGTGTCAAGTAAATTACCAAAAAAAATTATTGTGTCAAGTATATAAGGTAGTATTAACTTAGCTTTGATTAGTTACTATATTTTGTTGTGTTCGAATTTTGTTGTTATCACTTCAACTTTATTTTTCTTCATTACTATTTTTTTTACAATTACATTTCCCATTTATATTCTTATTCTTGTAGTCTTTCATACACAACACAACAAAATATAGTAACTAATGATTAAAAAAATCATACTTTTAAACATATTACTTATTTACACAAACTAAAATCAATTGAGAAACTTTTGTTCAACATGTATAACTCAATGTAAATACTATAAAATGTATAGTGCTTCATTAGACCTTATTTTCTTACAATAAACGTAAAGCGACATTCAATTTGTATAATGAAAGTATATAATGGTTCGGGATCAAAACTCCTTTCTTCCTGCATGAACGATATGTGTTCAAAAAATAAATAGAATAATAAAAAATAATAGTATAAAATAATTTTTAAAACACATACAGAAAAAAGGATCCTTTAATTCCGGACCATTAACAAAATTACCCCCACACTTTTAGTATTTTGTTGCTTCCTTGTTCCTAGAAGGCCCCATATTTATTACTACTATATGATTATATTAAGACACCTTAATCAATGAACTAACTAAGGTACTAATCTTTCCCACGGTTTCTTATGTTGTAACTTGAAATAGTGACAAAGTGTATAGTGTAGCAGTAGGAGCGGTCTATAAATCTATAAAATGGTGGTCCAATTATTCGCTCACTCAAATTTGTCATTTTCTTTAACTTTCTCCTTCTCTCAGAAGTAGCATGTCAACAAGAGCTTCTTCTGCAACTTGCTCCCAACTCTCTCCTTCTTCTTCTTCTCAAACGCTGTCGTTTCTCCCTTTCTTTTCCGCCTACATTGTAAATTTCTGATCCATAATTACTCTACAGCCTCGTCCTTTTCAGGTATTTCATTTTCCCCTTAGATTTCATTCATTTTCCTTTTCAATTCACTAATTTTGGAGCAGCATTTTGCATTATGCATTTTAATTTCTGTTTGAGGGATTTGTTTGATTTTTTCAATTTTTAATGTGTTCTGTCAATTGCTATTTTTGGAAATTTGATGTGAAGTGCGAGGGACTAAGGAGCTCAGTTGGTAAACTTGTGGTCTCTGAGTGCTTTTATTCATGAATTTTGGTCTATCTACTTTCCACTGTTTGCTCACTTCCTTTGTCTTCTTTTTTACCTTGCTTTTTTTATTTTCTTCGTTTGGATAATGACAGCATTGGTTGGTTACTTGACCACTAGAATTTTTAATCTCAAATGTTTCATTTTCTTGTGTTAGGTGAGAAACTGATAGGTCTATTAAGTTCAGCTTTTCTTATGTTGACTGATTGATGTCTTTAACTGAAGTATTTTGCTGTATATGCACTCAAGGAAAAAACAGAGGGTTACCAATTGTTCCTTCTTTGTTAACCCAGTAGAATACGCCTTATTTTTCTAGTTGATCCTAGGATCACTAATTACCTCTGTTTCTTAGGTTTTTTTTGTTCTTAATCTGGAATTCTTTGGTTGATTTTGGTGTTTCTGATGTCTTTCAGATTTTATGCTTCAGTGAGTGCTTACATTTCTCAATTTTGCTCACATGTGATGTATCATCTTGAGGCATTGTTAAATTTAGGATACTTTTTTTTTTTTTGTATTTCTTGGCTTTATAAAGTTATTTAGATTTTTCTACAGATCATCACAGAAATCTTCTTTTATAAACTTTACTGATAGTGTAACTTCTTTCTATTACTTCTGTGTATTCCTTGTCTAAGCACGTTTTGACTGTTGGACAGCAGGCTCAGGCTCAGGCTCAGTTTCAGATATTTGATTTTTATTATCTTAATGTTATTGGTGGTTTATTTTTTGTTGGTCCAGAAAATAAAGTCGTTTGAATCTCCCTCATGGAGCAATATGAAGTACTGGAGCAGATAGGAAAGGGATCATTTGGTTCAGCTCTTCTCGTGCGGCACAAACATGAAAAAAAGAAGTGAGGATGAACCTAAAATTGTTGTTATGCTATGTTATGATTTGTAGCCTTATAGAATTCATATTACAAAGCAGTGTCTTTTTAGTGTTGAGGTTTTAATTTTTTGTTCTGTTTTTTGTTTTCTAAGGTATGTGTTGAAAAGGATTCGGCTTGCTCGACAGACTGATAGGTCACGTCGATCTGCACATCAAGAGGTATCTGACCACTGAGCAAGCAACTTACCGTTGGACATATGTTACGCTGCTTTTTCTCATTTATTTTCTACCTTAAATAACCCATTTCATTTTTACCTTTGTTGATGATTTAGGGCAAGCATACATGTTCATGTAGTAGCAATTATGCAATTGTTATATGCCTTATTGAGTCTCTATGAAGGCGGTGAATAAACAAAAATCTAATACCTTCTAACAAGGTTATTTAGAGATTTATTTTTGGACCCTATATTATTGAGTTCAAGTAGTTGTGATATAGCTTAAACCCTTTTCAAATGACATTTTGACATGCAACCTTACTTTTTTACTTCCCACTTAATACAGATGCAACTCATTTCTAGGATAAGAAACCCGTTTATCGTGGAGTACAAAGACTCTTGGGTAGAGAAGGTACATTCTAAATTCAAGTACTTGCCAGTTATAGTAATTTTTTTCCCTCTGTGCCATTTGATTTATTTTTTTTCCCTTCTAGTCCTTGCCATTGTGTAGATGGCCAGCTATTTATTAGTTTTGAGTTTTCATGAAGTTTTAGTAACTCATTTGAGGGTCTCAAGTCCAAATCATCTTCCTTGACGATTCTGGTTCATTTCCCTTTTAAATTAAAATGATCTTATAGTTTCTATGTTTTACATCAAATTTGGGTCAAGTGCCTAGGATTTCTTTTCTTTTTACTGTCGTTACAATAATAATTTTCTTTCCAGGGTTGCTATGTATGCATTATCATTGGTTATTGTGAAGGAGGAGACATGTAAGTTTTTCCTTCTTGCTGGAATAAATTCAAATATGCTGCTTTCTTGAAATAAGTGCTATAGATCTTTAGTAACTGTAATTACACTTCTGTTTTGTTCTATTTACAGCGCAGAAGCTATAAAGAAAGCTAATGGAATGCTTTTCCCAGAAGAGGTTTGTCTTTCATTGCTGCTCCAGTCTTTGGTCCACATGCTGTATCTATTTTAACAGCTTCAGTGCAGCAAATTACAGTATTCAATTCTAAAGGTCCTTTGCAACTGTTTTCTTGGTATTGAATTTTTTCAGAAGCTCTGTAAATGGCTTGTTCAACTTTTGATGGCACTCGACTACTTGCATATGAACCATATTCTTCATCGCGATGTTAAGGTAATTGATATATCTTCTACTTGGAATGAGCGTTACAAAGTTGTCACGTATACTAATAACTATCATGATTCTTATTCAGTGTTCAAATATCTTTTTGACAAAAGAACAAGACATTCGCCTCGGTGAGTTTTTGTTGGTCTTCTATCCCTTGGCTTTGGACTTGTAGTTTTGCTGAATATCTGATCATTGATTTTGTACAGGTGATTTTGGACTTGCCAAAATATTGACTTCAGATGACCTTGCTTCCTCTGTGAGTTTTTCGGTCTCTAGATTTTCCAATTTCAATTTTCAGGTTCTTTTATCTTAAAACTTTTAATCCTACTTTCAGGTTGTGGGGACTCCGAGCTATATGTGTCCTGAGCTTCTTGCTGATATACCCTATGGTTCAAAGTCAGATATATGGTCTTTAGGTAAGATTCTATACTAATATGCATTAAATACTTCGTTACTTTAATTCGGTTGATCCTTTACTAGATGTTTATGGTTACCCGTACATTGTTTGCCAGGTTGTTGCATATATGAAATGACTGCCCTTAGGCCTGCATTTAAAGCCTTTGTAAGTCTACAAAATTCAATTTTTGTAATTATTTATCCTAAACATTTGCCACATTTCTCATTGTGTTCAATATTTTGTTTTGTATTTCTCGAGCAGGATATGCAAGCTCTGATTAACAAGATAAATAGATCAATAGTTGCTCCTCTTCCAACAAAATACTCCAGCGCCTTGTACGTTTCGCATACATACCCCTCGTTATATTACTGATTTTTGAGCCAATACTTCTGTAATCTTTTTCATTTTCCTGTTTAATGTTCTAGTCGAAGTCTAGTTAAAAGCATGCTGCGAAAAAACCCAGAGCTCCGGCCAAATGTATGTATAATCTCTCCCGTTCCCTTCTTGCACTTGTGAAATTTTCTATTTTTATCAATTGTAGCCTCGATTTTTCGTGATTTGTAGGCTGCAGAGCTGCTTCGACATCCACATCTCCAACCATATGTCCTTAAGGTTCATCAGAAGGCCAATAGCCCTAGACACAACTCATTCCCTTTCCAGTGGCCCGAACCGAATTACATAAAGAAAACCCGATTTGCAGATTCAGACGATCTTCCTCTCAGCTCGTATAGGGATAGACGAAATTCTTTCAGTACCGGTAGGGCATCAAACCCGAATATGTCTGCAACAGACCAAGACTCCATTTGTTCTATAAAAGGAATGAATCATAGATTATCGGAAAGTAGTAGCGAAGGAACGGTCATTTGTAAACCGATTACTGCTTCAAAACCTCCAAAGAACTCGAAACTCGGTTCTGCCACTCCTAGGAAACCAATACAGCCTGTGAGAAAACGGCAACCGGTAAGGAACTACTGTCTTTCTCACATTTCTCCACTTGTAAGAGTCACATGCCCGGTACTAGCTTTTTGGGGGCCTACAAGCGAGATAAAAATTGGGGCCTTTTGACAAGGAGGCCCGGTCTTAATATTTTAGGACACTGGGCAAATAAATATGGAAAGTAGTAAAAATACCTTCAATTTTGAATATTATAATAAAATATTAATATTTTGAAGAAGTTATAAATTGAACTTACAACATTTAACCAAATATTGTAAGAGAAATATCGTTAAAATTTGGAGCCCCTTTCTACTATAGGCTTTGGGCGGTTGCCCCTGTTGCCCACCCCAGCCCTATATAGAAACCCGTTAAGATCTATCTTTATGTCTTTTTTTTTCTTTGACTTGTGCAGCTTCCAGTGACGAACAATCCAACGAAAAGCTCAGCTCCCACAACTCGTAGAGTGTCTTTTCCATTTGCAAATATCGGTACCCTTCGTGATATAAAATCGCCCGATGTCTCTGTAAATGCTCCTAGAATAGATAAAATAGCCGAATTCCCATTAGCTTCCTACGAAGAAGCATACTTTCCCATCCCGAAAAATTCGTCAAAGATCTATCCACACAACGTGGACCGCTCAATCACGAAGGACAAATGCATGGATCAGATCACTGGCAGAGCCCCCGCCAAGCCTAGATTCAGCGACACATGGCAAGGAATCGAACGAAGTGTGTTCAAGGTAGACAAAGAAGTTGGAAGCAATTGCTCGAACCAAAATGCAACCAATGGGGCATCAAGCCGTACCTCGTCAGACACCAGGCAGCATAGGTTCGACACGTCCTCGTTCCAGCAGCGAGCTGAAGCTTTAGAAGGGCTGCTCGAGTTTAGCGCGAGATTGCTTCTAGAAGAAAGGTATGATGAACTTGGTGTGCTATTGAAGCCATTTGGACCGGGCAAGGTTTCGCCGAGGGAGACTGCTATATGGTTGACGAAAAGCTTCAAGGAGAATACAGTGAAACAGGATGATCTGTAGCAAACTGGTTGCCACGTGTACAATGTAACAACTGTTAGAGCAAAAGTGTAGTAGCATATGATATGTAATGGTTAGGCAGATGAGATGATGCCTTTAAGCTGTAAATTTAAATGTGGGATAGCTAATGTAGGCATTACATGTTAGAGCTTTACACTTTTTGGTGATAGAGGGAAATTTATGAGTACTGGATTGAACTGAACTTATTGAAAATGAAAATCATACTGGATATGAACTAATAGGTTACGAACTCAATTCGACCTATAGGAACTTCAACTCAACTTATTTTCCATGTATAAGTCCAAAAGAAGGGGTCTACAAAGATATGATGTGAAGTACTTAATATAATGTTGTCTTGTTAGGAAGAGACAAAAGAAGATTTATTTATAAGCGAGATTGCCATATGGAAGCAGCTGCATTTACAGCTAGCTCTTGTTTTTTTCCACCCATCAACAATTAATTGTACTACAGTCTAAATCTGGTCCTCTATTCAGTAAAAGTGTTTTTAAAATCCATTTATTTTCATTGTAAATTTCTTAGTGGTGAATTATAATTGCAATTCTAGTTATGTTATACTTGTATAATATGAATATAGGTTATGGTTAAAGTAATATTGTAGATGTAGTACTCTGGTATATACAAACATATGAAACTTATAAAACACGTTTTTATTAGAAATATAGATGCTTATTTATAGGCTTATAATGACATAACAAATAAAATATAGATTCAAATACTAAATCTGATCCAATCAACTCATATCTAATTATCTTAACAAATTATTTTCTAACATATTTCATAATATCTAAATAAATTACAGATTCAAAGTCAAATTTTAACGTAATAACTATAGTTTTTTTTTTTTTGATGAATTGTAACTATAGTTTTAATTGTGTTATAGTAAAATTATCAAAATGCATTGACTCATTTCTATTTGTCAATCAATTATAATTACATACAACATCTCCAATACCAAACTCAGTCATAAATATCAATGGTTAATTTAATTTCACGGCTCAAACATGTAAATTATTAATCATACAAAGACAACTCTACTGTTGCTCCAAGACTCCTCTTTAAAAATACGCCTAGTGACCAAGACCCATTGTAAAAGTGTACTTCATTTTAACATCTAATATTACTATTTTTGAATTTCAACTACTATTACTAATCTAGGAGAGAGGCAAATGGCTTTATGTGAACAACTCTGCAGGCCTCTCTCAATAACCACTTCACATAAACAAACAACAAAATACATACATCATCAACAACACAAGCCAATACCCTTAAGATTGACATCTTATAAATAAGAAACACTCAGCAGAAATGCAGAAAAGCTTGAAACTTTTCTGTTTTGTAAATTTGATTTTGCAATCCATAGATGGGAAAGGCAAGCAGGTGGATGATCAACTTATTGCTTGGCAAAAAAGAAGAAAAAAGCAATAAGAAGAAGAAAAACATTTCATATTATGATAAAAATGTCACAGAAACCCCATCTGCAACTATACTTTCAAGTCCTTACCGTCGATGGAGCTTCGGAAAATCGACAACCAAAGAGACGACTCATAGATTTTCGAACTCTCTTGACTCGATCACACCGCTTATAACACAACATGCAGCAGCATCACTGGATTGGGGTGTTCAACCCAAAAACAAGACCAAGATTGTAGCAGTACCACAAGCAGTGGCTAGTAAAACAGTTGTGAATTCAACCAAATCACTTGAACATGTAGCGGCTACCCAAATTCAAGCCGCTTTTCGCTCTTATTTGGTAATATACTAGCATCTATCTGTTCATCCTAGTACAAAGATCAGAAAATCATGTTTATAATGCTGATTTTTGGCAAAAAAGACCTCTTCAAGCCCTATGATATCCTCAATTTGTCCCTTTGCTATACATGTTACTTGTTTGGTCCATGTGCTATTATGTTAACTTTTTTGTCCCTTTAGTATGTGAAATATCACGAATAAAGTCTCTATTGTACAAGGTCCAAAAAGATAATAAGTTGCATAGCACAAGGACTAAATCTGTAACGATTACAAAGCATAAGGACCAAATGGGTAACGACTGAATAGGACCCAGGCCAAAAAGGTAATATATTGCATAGTATAGGGACTAAATAGGCAACGTGTACGCCACAGGGATTGAATAGGCGAAAAGTCCTTTTTGCTGCTGATTTTTCATGTGTTGTTTGCAGGCTAAAAAAGCATTATGTGCATTGAGAGGGCTAGTGAAGATACAAGCACTAGTCAGAGGCCACTTGGTGAGGAAACAAACAACAGCTACTATGAGACAAATGCATGCACTCATGTCAATACAAGTTAGGGCTCGGTTTCACCGAATTCAAATGGCTGAAGAATCGGCACAACTAGTTGTGCGAAGCCAATCATCTAGACTAGCAAATTTCGCTCATGAAACTGGACTAAGAGCAGCATATAGAGTAAGTATTCTAATAATTTGGCAATCCATGTGAGATATAAACATTATGTTCTCGTTTGATTCGCGTAATGCCTATTCTTAGAACAAATATCGTCGAATGTTTGTCTAAAATCCATCATCGGATGGAATAAGCATCATATTTGACATCTTTTCATTCATTTCTATTCTATTTCACGGAATATGCATTCCGCGAACCAAACGCCACCTATATTCTTTATTCACAGAAGTTTCTTGATGCAGGAGGCAAACAATTTTTACGAAAAAGAGCGACTTCCGAACCAAAAACATGATTATTCAAACAGTTTACATATAGAGAGCAGAAACCACAGACCTAGAAAGTATTACTCAGGTGAACTAGCTGTCTCCAAGAGAGATCAGCAATACGAGTTTTCGTTCTCTACGGCGCATAATAGTCCCCAAAATCGTTCTCCAACAGCTACAGCAAGAGCCTCATTTAGCTACCAGAAGCCAGACTATGTGCACCATGTTCCTAGTCCAAACTATATGTCAAACACAGAATCTTCGAGGGCTAAAGTAAGATCGCAAAGTGAACCGAAACAAAGGCCTGTATTGAGCATTAAACCGAAAAGCAAAACAGCTTCGATTGATGGAATAAATGCTCAAGCAATACCATTTATTACTCATGAAAATGAAGATCCTTGGTTTATCAAACACTATAACACAACCAAGCCAAAGAGCCGTGATTATGATGTTAAGAGTACAGCTAGCTCTAGTCATTCTAACTACAGCAAACTTCTAGTCACATATGAGGCAAGTCCTTTATTTTAGCCTTTTCGAGAAGTCAGATGTCATCCTGAACTTTCAAAAGTTTCTGTTAGCCCTTGAACTTGGCAGAAGTGCTTCAGTTTCCCCCTGAATGCCACGTGTCAGCTTTTCGTTGGTTTGACTTTTCAAAGATGCCACTTTTCTGATTTTTCATTCTCCAATCAGAAGCTGACACGTGGCAATAAGGGGGGAAACCGGTGCACTTTTATCAAGTTTAGGGCCTAATTGGAACTTCTGAATGTTCAAGGTGGCATCCAGTTTTTCGTGCCAAGTTCGAGGGATAAATGATGTATGTGGCATTTTTGAAATTTGTCTTCTAAGTGTTTATTGGTCTGAAGTGATTTGAATATTTTGATTGCAGCCCCATCTAAATCTGTACTGACTGCCTCTATATGCCACTGGAAGAACTTTTGGGAGGATTATCACAAAAATTCTGTTGCAATGAGCCTATTGAAGAAAACTACAATTGGAACCTATTACTTATCAACACAAGGGGCCATTAAGGTCAAGGACTGCCCATAGACATATTGAGGCATTTAGGGCCAGTTTGGCTGTAAGTTTTTGCAGTTTTTTTAAAATTTTCATTTTCAAGCTTTTTTTAAAAGCTGCAAAGTTGATTTTGGAAAAAATAAATCAGAACGTTTCTAATTAAATAGTATGAAAAATCAAAATGTGTTGTTCAAAATCAAACTATGTAGTACTAATAAAAATTTATGAGAATAACTTATTTTAAAAGCAGTTCAAACAGCAATGCCAAACTAGCCCTTAATCATCTTGTGATGCTATGAAATCAGTTTTATTTGTCAATTTATGGCCAGCAACAAATTTTGACAACAAGGGTCACTATATCCTTAGTTGGGACATTGTTAAATATAGTCAAAATTAACAAAGTAATATTTTTTTATGGTGCCAAGAAATTAAAGCACTCTTTTTTTTCTTATTAACCGATTATTTTTTTAATATATCGCTCTAAATATTTTTTGTTCCTCTTTTATTTATATTCGAAATGATATTTACTGTGATATTTTCATACTTTTCAAAATCTTTTAGATAACTAATAGGCTTAAGGCATCCATTACCCCCAAACTTGACAAGTTTTGTCATATGTCACCCTCAACTTTTAAGTGAATCATTTTACCCCCTAAAATTGACAAAAATGATACAGTTTGCCCGCTCAATGTCATGTGTCAACTTCTGATTGGCGGGAGAAAAATCTAAAAAATGACATTTTTGAAAAGTCAAACCAACAAGAAACTGACACGTGGCACTGAGGGGGCAGACTGTATAAATTTTGCCAACTTTAAGGGGTAAAGTAATTCACTTGAAAGTTGGGGGTGACATGTGACAAAACGTGCCAAGTTTAGGAAGCAACAGATGCGTATGGCCTAACTGATATAAATCTATTAGATTTCTAATATATCTCTTTTTTGACAAATTTTTATGTCATCTAACATATATTTAATATATTTATATATAAAGATTTCATAAAATAGAACATCTATTACATTTAAAATAGATGTCTAATATATTTGTATCTCTTACGATAATTATTTTATGAAATGAAACATCTAATATATATCTAATATACATCTAATAAATTTGTATCCTTTATTATTTAAGTTACCAGACATTTAATAAAAATCTATGAGGAATATAGTAAAAATCTAGTATCTTAACATATGCTTATCTTATGGTTTTAAACTTTATTAGATACATGTTAGAAATCTATTAAATATATGTTAGAAATCTTTTTGAATTTTAATCTATTAAAAATCTATATTTGCAACTGATCTATTACAAATCTATTAGACATCTGTTAAAATCTATTTTGAAGTTATATATATTAGAATTCTATAAAGTGTTTTGATTACTCTATTAAAAAAAAGCAAATTAAAAGGGCTGAGATTACCTTATTTAGTGGGATGAATTGCATAGCTTACTCTCGATTACATTTTGTAAGACCCAACATAAATCTTTTGAAAGAAATAGGGCAAACATACTTGTTGAGTGCATAATTTAAAAAGAAAAAAAAAGATGTTATACAATTAATTAATTTTTCGATACATTTCATTTGTTATGATATGATCTTGAAATATAGAAAGTATTACAAAAACTATGAAAATGAAGAAAAGATGATTCATGGCTTTAATGTTATTGATAATTTGTGTTGTTGATTTTGTAAAAGCATTTAAAAATGAAATAATTGTGTAGCAATATGCATACCAAAATTATAAATAACACAAAATTTGAGGGAACAAGCAAAGAAAAAAAATGGCATTGTGAAAATTCTTTGGTGCAATATATGTGACATTTATTTCCACAATGCTTTCTTTGTGTATTTTGTTTGAATGTTCGTCAAATTGTATTTATTTACGTATTCTAGTATACATTCATCTAAACGATCACTATAATTTTTACACGCTTCCACAAAACTAATAATCACAAATTATCAATAACATTACAACAATTTCCTTTTCTCCACTTTCTTAGTTTTTAGTACACTTTCTAAGTTTCTACATCTCAAAATTATATCATATATGAGTCTTTATACGTCCACTTTAAAAAAAATTACTATTATTATCATTGGTTAGTTGAAATCTTGCCATCTGGACTTCTTTCCTCAATTTGCTAACTATTAGCTTTGACTACTTCTCATATCAAGGGAAAATTAATACCCTTGTCTATAGCTCATTACTTTTACCATTCATACATATATACATCGAGTTGGTGATGAGAATTTTTCCTTGTAATTCACGGTTGCGCTATTTTTTTTAAATGGGTATTAGTACTTATTAATAACAATAGTAATTAAAAGAAGAAATGATTAGTAATGATAATCAAGTATATTAATTAACCCACATTATTAGTTTTAATAAAAAAAATAAAGTATAATAAAACTAATTTGTATTAATTATAATTAATAACAAGTTTTATTAGAGCTAATTATTTAATTTAAATTTTAAATAAGCATTATTGGATATTAATAATAATATTACTATTGTAATTCAACCATCTCTAAGTTGTTCAAAGAAGATGTGTGTTGGAGTTATAGTGTTTATATGTATTAAACCAAAATGAAATATAACTATTATGTTAGTAGAATATGATTACTATTTCAAAATCTAGGATTGATAACAGAATTGGCTAAATTTAGCATAGTAAAAACGTATATATAAAATCGATGAGATTCCCTTATGGTCTTATTCCCTATTCTCTTATACTATAATTTAATACAGTATAATTTAGACTATTTCAATTTATTTCGATCCACTTCAATTTAGTTATATATAATTATAAATTTACACTGTCAGTTCAATTCAATTAACTTTAGTTTAATTGTCAGAATTTAAAAAGAATAGTTATTTTTAATATGAGAAGTAAATCTAATTATTAATTGGGAGAAGTCGTAATGGAAAGACTTCAACTATTTTAACGGATATCCATCAACATTGATAGAAAATTTGTTTTTGAGAAAGTATAATTAAAAATAAGATAATGGTGAAAAAGAGAAGTGGTCTGCATAATATTAGCAACTAAGAAAAACCACCAACACTAACCATTATTCCTTTGTGTCGACATAGTTTTTCATGTCATAAGGAGAAAAAGAATCGGCTTAATACATCAATAGCATCTCTAACTTTGTACAAAAAATATGATGCTTCGCTGAACTTTAAAAATGTCTCCGCAGCTACCTCATCTTTCAGAAAGTGCATTATTTTCCTCCCTAAATATCACGTGTCAGCTTTTGACTGGAGAGAGAAAATCTTAAAAAATGATAGCTTTGAAAAGTCAAACCAACCAAAAGCTGACACGTGGCATTCAGTGATCAAAGTGATGCACTTTTTAAAAGTTGAGGTAGTTAAGGACACTTCTAAAGTTCAAGGAGACAACGAGTTTTTTGAGACAAGTTGAGAATGTTATCGATGCATTAAGCCAAAAGAACCCACATTATTTCTGTATTAAATATATGTCAAGCTATTATTGTTCGAAATTAAAAATAAAAAAAAATTCCCAATTGGTACACAATGGCTTTATTACAAAATTGTGATAATCAATGAACTGGTGTTTTAACGGTCTACTAAACCTGCGAGCACATAGAATTCAAAACTTGGCAATTGCAAATAATAATAAGTTAGATCATAATTTACAGGATAATGAGGTACATTTTATGAAAGCATAATGTGCATGGACAATTGTATACAATCATGAAAAAAACCTGTTGCAAAATTAGATAAACTTTGGCCTAATACATCTAGACCCCCTGAAAACTCCTCAGCCCCTTGAACTTACATAAATTCCACATAACCCCTGAACTTGTTAAAATAGACTCTATAGCCCCCTAAACTTGTGAAGGTGGAACTTACAACCCCTTGAACTTGGTAAAAGTGAGCCTCATAGCCCCTTAATGCTAACATGCCCAATTTTATTACACTAAATCAATCTTTAATTCAATCTTTGACGAAACAATCTTAGATTAATCTCTAGAAAAATAATACTTAACGTATCAGCATCAAGGGGCTACGAGGTTCACTTTTAACAAGCTCAGAAGGCTATAAGGTGCACTTTTAACAAGTTCAGGGGGTTATGTGGAATCAGGGGACTGAGAGATTTTTAGGGACTGGGGGGTCCAGATGTATTGAGCCATTAACTTTTGATAAAGAAAGGCTTTTAAGACATCTCCAGTGCTCCAATAAATGGTTTCTTTTTTTATATCGGGTAAGCTACACATTACAATGTCAAGAATCCATTTACCAGTCAAATGAATGTACTTATCAGGGAAAAAAATGAGTACGATCATAAATAGGTCACATAACAGAACTTATCTACAGGCTGAAATTCTTAAGTTTTTTTTTATGAAAGAAAAAGAACAAAAGACTAATAGTTTGCTCTCAAAAGCAGTACTTTACCCCCCAAGAAAAAACATTCTCTTAATCCTTGATATCTGCAAATCTCCACGACGTCATTAGTTTAATGTTTTGTGGAAAGCAACCTGCAGTTTTACAAATAATAAGTCAGAAATGCATTTTCATCATACAAAATGACAATTAACTTCCAGCCTAAGAAATTTTTAAGCAAAATGTCCATAGTCGTTAAAGGCGCGCCTCACAAAGGGCACAGGGATACTTTTATTTTTCAGGGTTTTAACTAATATGTGTTGTGCATCTATATTAAGAGTTTTAATATTAAGTCAAGGCTAGATAATCCTAATTCGATTCCTATTAAGGCTAGATTAACACAAGGCCTTATATACCAAATGTAATATGTAAATTTTATATACATACGTAAAATTAACAATTCTCTTAATTCTATTTCTATTTCTGGTATTGTTATTGTATTTAATTTCATTTTTCAAGCAGATATTTTTTGCACCTAGCATGGGCGTACCTCGCCTTGCGCCTCTAACAAAACTATGGAAATGTCTAATTTACATGCATGGCCACTCCATATGCACACATGTGCATTTTGCCACGTGTATGAAACTTCAGACCTTAGAAATACGAATCGAACTTCGATATTTAAGAATTTAGGGAGACATGTTCGTGTAAGAAATTTATAAAGGAAATACATACAGAGGTTGATGTCTTGAGCAATTCCCGTATGGCCATTGTTGCATAACACGAACTTGGAAGAGTGAAGCTTAACTTCAGAGCTATTTGAGCTTCCTGAACTTTACAGTCTGGGAGAGACTCTTTTTGTACTTTCTCTACCGCCAACTTTTCATTATCCATAGACAGATGTTCATCATTTTGATAGCTTACCAGAGTATTTGTGGGATCAGATGGGATTTTATTCCCATCTCCATCTGCTTGTTCTTCATTTATAGGTTTCCTAAATTTACTCTTAGCGAAGTTGTCGAAGTCTGTCTCTGCCAATGGTGCATTAACATCAGTGTACGAGAGTAACTCCCTGAAAATGGAGAAACGGCAATGATCGGTTTAAGAGTTATCTAGAAATGAAGACCGGCAAATATAAATGGTTATAAAAGCAAAAAGACATGCCATTCAAAGTCCATTGGCTTCTGAAAAACACGCCTATAACTTCCGGTCATGCTGGTTATTGAGAATTCCCTGCCAACAAGATACAAATAGTACATGAAAGAAGGAGGCAGTGCAAATGAAGAATCCAAAGGAGAATTAGTTAGTAAAGTACTTGACACTGTGTGCACTCTCAGCTAAACTGATCTCATCCTGTCAGAACAAATAAGATGACAGTTAGAAGAAAAATAGAAAATACAAAAATCAAACAAGAGTATTATTAGAATGTGCAATGAGTAAAAACATCAACTCTGCAATCCTGCCCAAGATTTGTATCTCGTAACCATGGAATGATATAACCAGTGATTGATGTTGAACTACAAAAAGATTTGGGCACATTTTCCTCTGAAACCTGAATAATGTTTTTTTATACTATAGCTAATATAAATATGAGATTTTGCATACCTTCTTTGCCAAATCATGATAAACATTGGCAACCTCATTACTCGGAAAACACACCCGAGATCTGCCAAAAACAAAGGCAAATAAGACTAGTGAATGTTAGACCAGAGATAGTTCTCTAATAATAAGCACCAGGTAAGAAAAAGTTTTGATTTTACCCAGGCATAGGAAGAATGACATCATCAATAGTATAATTTCCAGTTGAAAGATCTTCTGCAGTAATTGCCTGCAAATGACAGATAAAAATGCCAAATTTTTAAAAATTGTATCAATTGAACATCATACTTTGAAAATATGAATAACAATGACAACATTGGGCTAGAGCTTTAACAGTAGGATGCTTTTCAAAGTTACTTCACAAATGCAATGGAGAAAAATAACTAATGAAGTAGCAACACTCCTAATGACTAATACACATACATGCATAGAAAAAGTGATGAAAAGAATTATTATGCAACGGTTATGAGGACTTAACCTTAACAAGTGTATTTTTCGTTTCCGGGAGATCTGGTGCAGGAGTATCATCTAAATTGTTGCAGTCATACATGTCGTCACTGGTATCATCCTCGCGTTCAGGATTAACATCTTTTGTCTCTCTATCTGTGTCATCGTCTTTGCAATATACCAAATCCCCTACCACTACTTTGTCAGAACCTGAATACGATTAAACACTGTTATATAATTTTCGAAACCACATCATGAAAACTGTAATAATCTTTGATAAAGTGAATAATGATGATAGCCGCTGCGACCAATAATAACAAAAACCATTTGTTTTATCTGCTATGCACATGGAACAACAAAAACAATAAAATACGTCAGCTTACCATATTTTTGCACTCTCATACTTGCTGCATGGTTCCACAAATAGCTCTGGTAACTGTGTACATACCTAAGAAATCATTACACCAAAGCATAAAAAATTAAAACCATGCGGCTATGTCAACCCCACAATAAACCCCAAAAGGCTAAAAATCAATAGTTTCCTTCACAAGGAACTGACTCATTCTTATGTGTTAAACCCAGTTTTGAAGAAAATTTCAAGTTTATGTTTATACCACAAAAGTTAATGTGCCTCGTAGAATATTTATCTTACAACAATGAACAACCACATCAATAACATTCAAACTACAGACACAAGGCAGCATTACCACTTATCTCCAGGGTAAATTATTATATTGAAATTTTGACCAAAACGAAAGAGGAAGTGAAAATGTTCGATGTGGAAGTTCAAGGAAGAACGCCTTGTGAAGAATGCATTTATTATTCATGTATAAACACAACTTTTTATTAACTCAAGCACATTATGAAGTGAAAATGGTCTACGGGTAATACATGCTAGCATGAATAACTTATCTAGGTAGGGTTGTCAAGATTATTCAAGCTAGAAAGTAGACATGGTTGAAAAGAAAGTTGATACAGACAAAGTAACTCCATTGTGCATGTGTTGCAATTGATGACTATTGTTGCACAGTCTCCCAGAAAATAAGCAAAAAAATTTTAAGGCTGTCCATTCATATAACTTTCCTTTCAACTTCATCTTTTTCTAGTTATGATCTCCTTGGTAGCCTACTTAGATCAACTGATCCCAGCAAAATCCTCTACCCCTAAACCTATGATATTTAAGGCATAAAAGTACTGCATATTCTTTTAGAGGTTCCATATCAAAGAAGAATCAAGCATGCCATCTTTATTAGCTCTTTGAAAAGAAAAACATTCAGTATTTTAGCAGTTCTGGATAGTCTTACATCATTCTCAAAGTTCTAGGTATAGCTTTCAGGGCCTGCAAGTGGTTCCCAGGACATTTCTTCAAACACTGTAGCTGTACAACATAGAAAAGGGAAATAAAAATTTAAATTTATACAAGAGTGAACCACCATATGATTTTCCTGAATCCATCAAATAAAAGCAACATCAATACAATCAAAATGCCAACAACAAGAAAGAATAAGTCTTGGAAAAGGGCAGTAATAGAAGAAAACTTACAATGGACCTTTCAGCAGTCAGATATCGAGGTAATTGCCTTAAGGTCCCATCAATATCGTTGCTCTCTTTATAATAGTCCCGTAGCTTCTTTACTGAATCCCTTTGTATAAAAGGATTTAAGTCAAGAAAAATGACTACTAAATAACGTTTTAGAGTAGGAAGAAATAAGCCATTTGAATCAAAATTAGCTAAGCAGAAAATCCCACAGCCAATAAAAGGATATCTCCTTCTCTTGGATCAAGGATCATGTCTACAGCCTTTTTCCACTCTCCTCGAAGTAATGCAGCTCCCACAAGATGTGTTGGAACAGAACCACTACTACCAAAACGCTGAACATAATTGAACAATGAGCGCAAAATTACCAAAAGATACAAGGCACAAAGAAGAAATACGAAACCTAATTAAAAAAAGATTTGTAATATAAGCATGAGAGATCAATAACCACAAAACCGGTCAGAATTTATGCGAGGATGACTGATTAGTGATTGATTTATACATATAATTTAAAGTGGACAAATTGAATGAAATGAGGCAAACATCATAATCAAGGAAGTACCTGCAGACCAAAGTAGTTGATGAACCCATACTTCCCTAATGACTCCGCAGAACCCTTTACGGTATCTTCAGAATCTGCAATGACTCCTCTAATGGAATGTAAGAGAAGTATATCCATTCAATGAGCAGTGGGAACAAACAAAATCTACCAACACTATAATAGTTCACATATAGGAGAGTTTTACCGCAATGTGACAGTGAAACGATTTCCTAGCAGCTGACCAAGAAGAAGTTCTTCTTTGACATAGCTGCAGAATAATGGAAATGCAACTTATGGTGTGACATAAAATAATTGCCACGGAACAGATATTTAAAAAGTATCCCTTACCAGAAGTCACCCACTTTGATACCAATCAATCTATCATTAAGAGCAGCTAGTCTACTTGCATGCTGCTTGAAAACAGTGATCTGGAAACAGAAAAAGAAACTCAATGTCCCTAGGAAATTAACTACACAATATACACATGAATGCAAGATAAATCAACATGCACACATATTTCCACAGATATAATACTCATGCAGACCTCAAGAAAAGAGCGAAAGACCCTGACAACAAGATTACTAATGAATTAGAAACCTAACTAATACAATTATACAAAATGTATTTTCTTTCTTTCTTTAATTGCAATTCTAAACAAAACAAGGTGGTGCTAGTTACACCATATTGAAAAGGAAATAGATGCATAATGTAATGAAAGTGAATAGAATCAGAACTCAGTTATCTTGGAAGAGTGATAGAAAAATCATTCAAATAATGTAATGGCCATTACATTATGATATTGGATGCACATTTTTTAGAAGAAAAATAATGAAAGTAACTAACTTAAGGGGTATGACTGTATTATAATTTACATTTGCTTAGCCGATTCATAAAAAAAAACTACAAATTTGAAGTCTAGAGATGGAAAAATATATTAAAGAAAAAGCAAGGGTTCAAATAACAAGAAAGCAACTTCGAAGTAAAAAGATCAAAGATTCTTTTGCATGTGCTAAATTAAAGACACAAGAAAGGAAAAGACAATTTAGAAATGACAAACGAAAAATCGAAACGAAAGGACCGAAAAAATGAACCGGGACATATACGATATACAATCCTCATCCCATGATTATGCTTTATGAAGGTCTCAAACAAAATATATCAACAGACAAAATAATGATCATTCCATCACATAGTTCATTACAATGCACTAAATGACTGCCAGTAAATTTTTTACATTTCTTTTACTTTCTTCATAATTCGGTGAGCTATTCAAAAGTCTTCTTTCTGAAAGTTCATGATATCTAGATTGCCAACAATTAGTATCCATGGAAATTTAATACCTAGCAACTGAACAAGTTATAGTATCTAGAAAAAGCAGAAATAATTGTTGTATATAAGGAAAGAAACCACCAAAAGTAAATTTCACAGTTGAAGAAGCTTACCCTCTGAGTTGTGATAGCGCGTTTATCCTTCGTACCTGCAAATCCGAAAGATCTTGGCTACGAAGCAAGTACACGAATTAATAAACACATAAAAGTACAGGGTATAACAAAGAACAATTTGAACATGTATAAAAAAATTTACAACAGCGATTACTACTCAAGCACCAAAATTCAAACAATAACCCAACTGCCAACAGAAAATTGATTTTAAGCTATTCCAGCATTATTCAACACATAATATTGCACATTTGACATACCTGAACGCCGAGCATTCTTCCCAGTAGTCCTATGCATTCCTGTGTATCTTTGTTCTCCTTGTAAAGATGAAACCTGATAATTGATAGTGCCAGTTTTCTTAGAACAAATTTCAATTAAACTTACAAAACTTCAAACAGGCAACTAGAAAAATTGCACAGTTCACAAATTTAAAAAGCATAAATTAGTACCTAAGAAACTTTCCGAGATGCTCTGGCCAATTATCTGACCCTCTGCTATCAAAAGGCCTATCACCTCTATCCTTTCGTTTCTTAGAATTCCTACCTCCATTACTATGTCCTCCAGAATTCAATCTCACACGAATGCATTTCGATGAAGCATCAGGTCCATCAACAGTATCAGTAACCAGGAACTTAAACTTCTCCTTGAAGAAATTATGCACAGCCTGAAAATTTCAAACAGAAATTTAACAAACAAAATTCAAAAGTACCTTAACTTCGAACTCTAGTAATACTAACCGTTCGGTGAGCTTTATCAGAACTAGAAGAAAGAACGATGGGAGAAATGCCATTGCTATCTTCAGTTGCAGAAGTAACTTTAATGATAAAAGCTTCCAAACTCTCCGCATCAGAATCACCAGCAAGAGACCTAAAAGATTCAATTTCAGAAGCATAGTTTTTCCCCGAATGATTCGCTACCTTCTTATCTCCCTCTTCAACAGCTTCCATAATCTGAAATGGCCAAATTGAGAGCATAAACAAACAGAACAGAGTAAAATATTCTGAATTCGAAATTGAAATGACCTAACCTCTGGGGGAACATCCATGGAGGACAAGTGAACTACATTCCCATCCTTATCAACTTCGTTGACAATAAAATCAGAGTACCTCTGCTTGAGAATGCCGCGAAAGCCAGGGAGTTGGGATATGTAGCAGAAAATGCCAACTTCTGATTCATCCATAGTCGTTTTCAGTGGTGGCGTAGTAATGGAATAACAACCGCCGGTTGAAGCGGAGGTGGTGGTGGTGGCGACGGAGGTTTTACGGGGAGTGGAGTAGCAGAAGGAGAAGGTGTAGGGTTTTAGTACAGAGAGGAACCGGGACGAAACGAGGTTCCGCCACCGCATCCCGGGGTTTGACATGAGTTTCTCCAAAACGCTACGTTTAGTGTTTCATTACAAGGTTGACTTAAAAAATATACTATGTGAAAAGGATTTATGAGATTTTTTTTTTTAAAAGAGCGTATATGATTTCATTCCATTAACAAATCAGGAATTATGTCTTCACATCGTTAAAAATATGAAGTGGCAAGGGTCAATATTGGAAATCACCACATATCTATGTCTCCCCAATTTCTAAACCTATTTCTCTGCCACAAAAATGGTGGCTGCACTGTTCCACCGCCTCTTCCAACCACAATTACCCACCGAACTTCAAGAATCTGACAGTACTCTCACCGACGACCCGCTCTTTATCTGAATCCGTCTCGCAACCCTTTGTTGTCCCCCAATTCCATAAACTCAGCCACCAAATTTTGTCTTCAAGCAACCTGCTATCAATGGCAAATCTAAAATCGTTTTGCGGGGTCCAACACAATATATTATCGATAAAAAAAATTATTTATGACTTTCTTATACAAATTTTCATATTTAGTGAGAATTCTTAGTTATTAGTCATGATTAGTCAACTGAATATTTAAATTAGTTGATTAAAAAGCGATATGAACGTTAAATTTATTATCACTATTTAATTTAGTACAATGTTTAAATCCATCAATCTAATATAAAAAAAGATAATCTAATATAAAAAAAAGATGAAAATAGATAAATGTGGTAAAGGAACAACAGAGAAAAAATAAGTATAAATTTAATTGCCTAATTATCTGAAGTTCCGAAAAATATGGTACAACCTGAAGAGTTGAAAAGGATTTGTAAGAGGTAAAGAGGTCTCTTAGATATTGTAGACAAACATGTAGAATTTGTGTTGGCGGAAAGTAATAAGAAAACAACTCATTTAATAAAATATATTTGGAATCAAGAATAAATATATGGTCCACTTAAATTTCTTAATAGTGTATAATTACTGAAGACTAATAATATTAAAGCTATTTTATCAAAATAAGTGGGTCATTGGACCCCACTACACATAACATGGATTCGCCTCTACCTGCTATCATATGCGTCCAGGTAATCACCCCTGTCCTGGGTTCCCAAAGTCCTCTTCCGAAATTGATTTTCTTCGATTTCAGTTCCATTGAGCAAAGCGAAAATCGAAAGCAACAAGCCCAGATAAGGTAGATCGGACCTTGTATGTCTCGTTTTCTAACAACGCTAATTTTCTTGCTGTTGTTGATGTTTTAATTCTCTTCTCTTTCTGTCCCATAGCTCTTGTTGATGTTTTTGTTGAATATGATTTTGATTTTGGGTTTTTGGGTTTATTATTTTAGGTTGAATCTGATTTTGATTTTGTATTTTTTGTGTTTTTTGTTTTAGGTTTCTATTTGCCCTTCTTGTTTTCAATATAGATTGTTTTAATTGATGATTCGTATGGTTGATGTTGGGTGTTCTTTTATTGTTGATGGTGAATTTCATGAACTCGGTGAAGAGAAGAAAATGTTAAATTTTAGGGTTATTGATTTACAATAATGGAGAAGGAGAAGAAGAAAAGGTTATTTTACAATATTCACCCTTGTCAAGTCATTCAAATTGTTGGTGTGAGCACATAGTCCTGATTTGCTAGCGGAATGAAATTATAAGCTCTTTTTTAAAAATGAGTGAAAACACAAATATATTTTTAAAGTTAACCCTTTATGTGTTTTTCTTTTTTCTATTTCAGATATTAAAATTAAAAAAAAATAAATGGTCCTAACAGAATAAAGAAAGCAATGAAAATTTTTATATTTCATTGATAATCAATTTTTTAAATTGGTTTGTTTCATAAATGTTTTAAAAAATTTTGTGTGGTTCCGCTTAAGCCAGATTTGGGTTAGGGATTCTTAAATTTGATGGAGATTGTTTCGACGGAGATAGAAAATTCTTGAAAAATTAATTGATATAGGTACGAGAAATGCCAATCCATACTTAAAAATTTTAAAAGCTGATTATGATATTTATTTTATACTTTATATCTGGTTGATTTCCTTAGTCTATAATTTATGGTTGAGTGATTTCATTGATCATAATTTTATGTGTGAAATTCAATGAAGTATAAGATTGTGATATGAAATATGAATTGGAAGCAATAACAATTAGAAATCATGTCAATAGTAACTTATTAATTATATGGTTATCAATTATTTAGTTTAATATTATACTAAAAATTAGTATGAAAATTGGAACTTTGAAAAATGCACATTATGCATTTTTAATGGATAATTGGGAAATGCCAAATAAATAATGGAAAAAAAATTCCTAAATCACATGGATACAAGGAATGCATTTTGATTCGATAAGATCGGTTGACAATCATATCCAAATTTGTTTAGATGTTATTCCATTTTATGCTTTTAGTTAGTCTTAAATTTTCACCTTGCTACCATCTAAGCACCGCTTAATCCGATTTTTTTCACTTAAATGGTGTTTAAATTCTATTTTTAGATAAAAATATTCATAATATTTGTAATCAGATTATTTTCAACTCACAAAAGTTAGCTTGTGTGTTAATACTTATGGTACATTAAAATGCTCCTACTATAGAAGTCTTAAATTGAGTCTAAAGGATAATTCCTAATTATTATTCACCTTTAATATATTTCCTTAATTACTTCTCTAATAGAGGAAATGACGTGTAACTCTCCTAAAAATTAGGCTAATATTGTGGTTTCTTTAAATATCTATTGGTTGTATTCTCCTATAAATGCAAATCATGTAAATCACTGAAATATTCATTCTCTATATGGTATCAGAGTCTGTAAAAAAGGTTCTTATTTTTGTTTCTCCGATCACTTCTGCTGCACTGTTCCTTGTGTGCAATCGTCAGCCTCATGGCGTCCAATATCCCTTCTTCCTCTGCAATCACCAAAGATACTACAGTGATTCAACTTCATTCCAAAACTCATTTTCCAATCAAGTTGGTGTCCACTAATTTTGCGATCTAGCAGTGTTAGGTTCGTTCGACTCTTATCAGCTTGGACCTACATAGATGGTACCGTGGTTGCTCCATCCATGGTTATTGATGATTCCTCAAAGCCGTAATACTCTATCTGGTACCGCCAGGATCAGTCAATCGTTGGTGCGCTTCTTGGCAGCTGTGCCGATGTTGTTCAACCTCCCACCTCTAATGCAGACACAACACGAGCTGCGTGGATGAGCCTCCACTCCGCATTCGCTAGTGCAAGCCGCAGCCTGGTTATTTATCTCAAATACAAACTGGGGAAAAACCCTTGTGGTGATCGTGCTATTGCTGATTATTTAAATGATATGGCTCCATAGCTAATGAACTTGCTCTCATTCAGAATCCTGTCTATAAGGAAGATCTTGTGGTGCATGTTTTAAATCAAGTCGATGATGACTACGACTCCATATCCTCTGCCGCTTTACTTCATTCCACGTCCATCTCCTTCACAGAACTTGGGGACATTCTAACGGATGATGAGAGAAAACTTACATCGTCTGATGAGGCAAAACCAACCATTGTTGCTACTGCCAATTGTACACAAAATCGTAGTGATGGTCAAACTCATGTACCGCATCGTGATGGTAATGGTACTAGCTTCAATGGTCGGCGTGGGCATAGCGCTGGAGGTGGTGGCCCACGGCCTGCTCGCCAACAATCTGGGTGTCAATTTTATGGCATCCTTGGTCATAATGTGAAGGATTACAGTAAACTTAGCAGGTTCTTGAGCACACATGGCATCTCATCACCACCTGCAACACACAACACAATAGTGGCGGCTCCCGGTCCTCAATGGTTGTTTGATAGTGGCGCTAGTTATCATACCACTCGTACCACTCAGTCTCTCCAATCGTTCTCTGACTACTGGGGTCCAAATGAGATTCGCTTAGGTAATGGTAATGGTCTCAAAATAACTAACACTGGTAATAGTTCTATCTTAACCCCATCTTGTCCTCTTTCTTTATCTAATGTATTATGTGTTTCAAATCTAAATCGTAATCTTGTTTCTGTCTCTCAATTATGTCAGTCTAACTAAGTTTTTGTTGAATTCTTTCCTTTCTCTTTTCATGTCAAGGATCTGAAAATAGGGCCAAAACTTCTAACCGGGGATAACATTCACGGTGTGTACTATGCTCTTCCGTCCAGGTTGCCATCGCAAGTGCCTTTCCATGATCGAGGCTCTATTTCAAATTTTCATCATAGTCTCTGTCATCCATCAAATAAAATCCTTTTATCTTTTTTACGCAGTTGTAATAAATCTTTTTCTCAAAAAGATATCCAGCAATTTCATTGTACTTCCTGTTCCATTGCCAAAAGTCATAAACTTCCATTTCATGAAAATTCTTTTTCAAGTACTATTCCTCTTGAATTACTTTATTCAGATGTTTGGTCATGCAAAACAACCTCTGTTGATGGCTGTCTTTAGTATGTTATATTTGTGGATCATTTCACCATATATGTCTGGTTATATCCCTTATCTCGTAAGTCCGATGTTTTTAAAATTTTTCCTCATTTTAAAAACATTGTGGAAAACTTTTTTAAACGGAAGATTATCTCAATTTTTTCTAACAATGGTGGTGAATTTCTTAAACTGCGTCCCAGGCTAAGTTCTTTTGGCATATCTCATTTCACAACCCCTCCTTATACTCCTGAGCATAATGGCACTTTAGAGCGACGTCATCGTCATATTGTTGAAACTGGTTTGTTTATGCTCCATCATTCTCGTATCCTATCTCTTATTGTCATATGCTTTCCAAACAACCGTATATCTCATTAATCGCATGCCAACTACACTTCTATAAGATCGTAGTCCTTATCGCGCTCTATTTAGTGCTAACCCAAATTATTTCAAACTTCAGCCGTTTGGGTGCTTATGCTATCCCTAGCTTCGCCCATACACTCACCATAAACTCCAACCTTGCTCCACTCCATGCATTTTTGTGGGATATTCCATAACCCAATTGGCCTACAAATGTCTTGATCTATCCACTAATAGAGTATATCTTTCCCCGTCATGTTCAGTTCTTTCCTCATATATACCCTTTTCCCACTCAAGGTTCCCTGCCATCATCTTCCCGATCGGTCCCTCCTTTTCCCCACCATGCTCCTTCAGTTTCCAAACCTCTGACTGAAGCCTCTTCTCAGCTCAACTCTCCACCAATCCAACCCTCCCCGTCTGCTACAGCGTCACCATTCATCCTTGGGTCATCCAGTGGCCCGTCTTCTTCCTTTCGATTGCCCCTCCCCTTGTATCTCCCTCTCCGGCTACGGATTCCAATCGCACACTGGTTTCTCGCTCGGTCTGCATATGACGTCCTACCACAAAATACTTTAACTCTGATTTTGTGACTAATCATCCCTCAGTTAATATTGTCACTAAACCTCCTCCTCCCCTTACTCATGAGCCCAAAACTATTACTCAAGCTCTCAAGGATACTAGTTGGCGGAATGCGATGGATGAGGAGTATCAGGCTTTACTTCGAAATCAGACATGGGAGTTGATCCGACGCTCTTCTCAACGACCAATAGGATGTAAGCGGGTATTCCGAGTCAAACTAAAGGCTGATGGAATGATCGATCGATACAAGGCTAGACTTGTTGCTAAGGGTTTTCTTCAATAGGTGGGACGATATTATTTTGAGACTTTTAGTCCTGTGATGAAACCAGTTACTACCCGGCTTGTTCTCAGTATTGCTTTGGCCACTCAGGCAACTTGATGTGAATAATGCCTTTTTACATGGCAGGTTGCAGGAATAGGTTTTCATAGAGCAACCCCCGGGTTTTGTTCATCCAGAACTTCCTAATCATGTTTGCAGGTTGTCTAAGACTTTGTATGGCCTTAAATAGGTCCTCGTGCCTAGTATGAAGCTCTCTCCCGTTTTCTCCTCACTTCGAGTTTTGTGAAATCTCACTCGGATTCATCTTTGTTCATTTATCATCGGGATGGTGTCCTTGCCTATTTTTTAGTATATGTGGATGACATAATACTGACTAGAAGTTCAGCTATTCTTTTAGATCGATTTGTGCACGCCTTGGCTACCAAATTTTCTTTGGAAGATTTGGGCCCCTTGAGTCATTTCTTGGGTTTTGAGGTTATCCCTACAAAGACGGGTCTTTTCTTATCTCAATCGCAGTATATCTTGGATATTCTTGACGATGCATCCATGACTGGTGCAAAGGAAATTGCCACACCTATGGTTGCGGATTCTACTCCACTAAGGTTGTCGATGCTACAACTTATCGTCGTATCCTTGGCCGAATATAGCACCTCTCATTGACTCGTCCAGATGTCTCGTTCGCGGTAAATAAACAGGCTCAAGTCAGGCATGCCCTAGCGGATGCTCACTGGCTGGCTCTCAAATGAGTTTTGCGCTACCTTAAGGGCATTATATTTCATAGTTTATTTTTATCCAAGCATGTACCTATGTCTCTCACAAGTTTCTCCGATGCTGGTTGGGGTGGCATTACGGGGGGAGGTCGATCTACAACTGCTTATGTTCTTTATCTTGGTCCTAACATTATCTCTTGGAAGTCTATCCGGCAAAAAAGTGTCTCGTTCTTCCACGGAAGCAGAGTACCGTGCTCTGGCTAATGCGGTGACTGAACTCCAATGGGTTTAGAACCTTCTCTCTGAGCTTCGTATCCCATTCACGAAGCCCCTATGCTATATTGTGATAATCTAAGTGCTCTTCATGTTTGCAAAAATCTTGTTTTTCACTCTCGCATGAAGCACATTGCTTTGGATTATTTTTTCGTTCGTGAGTTAGTTGCCACTGACAGGCTCAGAGTTGCTCATGTTCGCTCCGCTGATCAAATCGCCGATGTGCTTACTAAGCCTTTGCCTCGGGGTATTGTTCACCAGGTTTCGTTCCAAGAGACGGATCCTCCATCTTGCGGGGCGTGTAAAGAATAATTCCTAATTATTATCTACCTTTAATATATTTTCTTAATTACTTCTCTAATTGAGGAAATGGTCTGTAACTCTCCTAAAAATTAGGCTAATATTATAGCTTCTTTAAATATCTATGGACTACATTCTCCTATAAATATAACTCTTTTAAATTATAAATCTTGTAAATTACAGAAATATACATTCTCGGTTGAGAATATTTGTGCTATATAAACTATAAAGACAAAGGCCCATGATGCTTCAAGATAAAGTATTTGAACATTTCTATTATACAAGAATTCGCTAATATTTTACGTTTTTCATTTTTTTATTTTAAATATCTATTATTATTTTTCGTATTTTAATTTATGTTTTAATTAAATTTATAATATTAATATATTTAAAACTTAAGAAAACACAGTCTTTGCATAGATCCTAAATAGTCTTTACTCACGTTTCGAATATTCTAATCATAGCCTTACAATTTTTAAAACGTAAATCCAAGAAAATCAACTAATACTAGTAAGTTTTTTTTTATACAAACAAGAAATTCCTGCACAAAGCTTGTATAAAGAAGAGTTAACAGGTGGTAATAAATAAATAATCAAAAGAAAATACTTACGAAAAACTAATATAATTCAATAATTCAAATAATAGGAGAAGATATATGTGTTATATAACAAATAAAAAGGATATTAGGAAAATAAATAAGATGCGCTGGTTGGTCAATTGAACTCTCTCCTCTTCAGCTCCGTTAACTAGAGGAGATCCCGAAACCGGCCAAAGCCAGAGGGGAAGAAATCAGATACGGACAATCAATCAGAGGAGACCAACAATGGTGACCAAATCAGAGGAGACTCAATTGAATAGATTGGAGAGCCAGGTGGAGCATGGTGGCGGAGGGACATGGGAGTATCTCTGCTTGGTCCGGAAGCTCAAGGTTCGGCGTTCTGACAAGGTCTTGAAGCACGGCTTATCGATCTTGAATAACCCTAAGAAGCGATCCGCTCTCGGCCCTGAAGGTGATTCATTTTCTTTATACCATGCTAAGTTTAGTTTCGCTACTGGTTTCGTGACTCTGAGTTTATGGGTTTTGGATTTTGGGAGCTTGATTGGGATCAGTTGTAGAATTGTTGTGGATACTCTAATTTGATGAATCTTTTGCCTTTGTTTATTTGATTTTTTTTTTGGTGATATATTCGATTGTTAAATAATTCAAATTTGGGAATTCGATCTTCGTTTTAATTTATTACATATGTCTAGCTCTTTATAACAAGTCCATAACTTTATTTAGTGAACTTTAGTATGTTTTTGATTGATTGGATTCGCAAGATTGGAGTGTTTACTGTTCATTTATAGCTGCTTTTTCTGAATTTTGCATTTAGAATTAGTTATTGAGCGGATTACTGTGATTCCAGTGGATTTGTTGTTGTCTGCTTGCTTAGTAACTAGTAAGTAAAATATTATATGTCCTTACACGAAATAATTCTCAAGATTCAAGACCTGAACCTGGCTTTCTCCATAATAACCACCTCATTTCTTTTCGTGCCCTTCTCTATGAAATGTGTATTTTTCAGAACTTCAGTTTTTGAAAGTAATACTAACTAGTTCCTTTCTTGATGTAGAATGGACCTTGTATGAGCAGGTGGCAGTTGCAGCTATGGACTGCCAATCTCTTGATGTTGCAAAGGTACTGTTTTTTCTGCTTCGTCTAAGAGAATGATTCTCATGCCAATATCAAAGCGAAAGTTTCCTCTTATCACGAAAGTTATAATAACTTTAAATTAGATCACAACCTCATAGAATGTCGTTGCGTTAAGCATATTGTAAAAGTGCAGTGTATGATTATGTGATTGCATGGATTTTGCAATCTTATAGTTTATGTCACTAATTCCTTTAGGCTTTGATTGCCTCTCTCCCTCTCTCTCTCTCCTGATGACTCACCCAAGAGCTCATACAGATGTGATTTCCGTGTGTACAGTAGTTTCTCATGTTATGAACTCGAAAAAACTCAACTGTGTGAACCAATGCTACCATTTCTCAAATGGCAGTTCCATTTCTTTCATTGCAGTTTGGTTAGCATGCCATTCATTGTTGAGTAGTTGTATAAATAGGTTGTATCAGCTGCACTATCTTGATTTGTTGCCACAATGAACTTGATATGAATTTAGAATCTGGAACCTTTTGTAGGATTGCATTAAAGTGTTGCAGAAGAGATTTCCAGAGAGCAAACGAGTTGGTAAGTCAAACTTACCTTTTACCAACCGTATGTGTTGTGCTTCACAAATGATTTTGTATGGCGAGTGGCTCCTTGATCATTTTTCCTACTAATCAATCTTCCTCACAAATTAGAGAACTTAACTGCAAAACTCTAATTTTTTTGTTTCATCATTTGACAACAATCTAATTTGTGTAATCATCTAGGCTTTTTATTTGAAGGTGCTCCAATTCCATTTTTTTTGTCAGTTGCTGATAATATATTCTGCTTTTTGTGGGACTCTCAGTTCTGAAATAATCCCAGGCAGATTTGAGAACACTCTGTGCAACTCATATGCAATTGAAATGAATAAATCTGTACACGAATCATACAGTATCTTTTGATTAAAGCACTTAGTATATATGTGTGTGAAGTTCCTGGATATATTGAAGATAGATCCGGCTCGGTTGTATGTGTGTGGGGAACTTTTACAATACTCAGAAGTACATACTCTAATATTAAAATCCGATTTTAACCCTTTTTGGATTTTAATGACCAGAGGCTCATGTACTCCCCAAGTGTCCTACAATTCTCATGTATTTGCTGTTTTATGTATTGAGAAATTAAGTAAGCTAGTGTAGTTGTAGGTCAAGTCCTCTAAATGCCAAATATGTTGACTAAGTTTGGGAATTTATATCTTTAGTTCTTGACCTATGATGTTTTAGTAATGTTATTTCGGCATAATTCACAGGCAGGCTGGAAGGGATGCTACTCGAAGCCAAGGGGTCTTGGGCAGAGGCCGAAAAAGCTTACTCAAGCCTTTTAGAGGAAAACCAATTAGATCAGGCAAGTTTTGTAACCTACTTATCTATTTTTTATCTATCGAAACTGGGGAAGGAAGGTGATCGATTTTTCCTCACTTTCAAGTGAAAGCTAAGTGTTAAACAAATGTTGGATTTTGCAAATAGGTAGTACTTAAGAGAAAGGTAGCCGTGGTAAAGGCACAGGGCAACATGTCAGGGGCAATAGATTTGCTCAATAAATACCTCGACATGTAAGGAAAATCTCAAGCATTTTTTTTTCCCAATTTTGATTTTAGTGGACTCACTTTCGTTTTTCCCTTCCCTCCAACTTTGGTAGATTTATGGCTGATTCGGATGCCTGGAGAGAACTTGCAGAGATATACGTTTCCTTACAGATGTGAGTTTTATTTTAGAGTGAACATTAACAGCTACTTAGAAAAATCACTGATTAACCTATGTGTTTGCATTTGTAAATTAGGTATAAGCAAGCAGCATTCTGCTACGAGGAGTTAATCTTATCTCAGCCTACAGTTCCACTATATCATTTGGCCTACGCTGATGTAAGCAAGTTCTCGATCTGATTATTATCTTCTTTCCAATGAATGAATGGCAATTTTATAATTGGTTAGTTGGGTTAATGGTTGAAGAAATTGATGAGGCAATCGGGAACTCTGTTTGCTAGCTCCTGACATGCAAAAAATCAAAATATTTGCGCCTTATTAGGATCTGAGATGTGAGGCCTGCTAGTCACTAACATATAGAAGCTTTGACTTTCTTGCTTTCACAGGTTCTGTACACACTTGGGGGACTAGAAAACCTTCAGGCAGCTAAGAAATATTATTCATCCACAATCGATTTGACTGGAGGCAAGAATACAAGAGCGCTGTTCGGTATTTGCTTGGTAAGTTCCGCACTCTAGATTGACATTCCGTAGGGTCTTTCTCAATCACAAGCAAAATACAGTTAATTGCTAATGCTTACTGCTCTTTTGAGGGCAAAGGGGCCTTTTTGGTCCTTCTGCTATTGATTTTACCCATTTGATCCATGTCCTATGCAATTCGTTACCTTTTTTAACTCTGTGCCATGTAGCTATTACCCAATAAGTCCTTATACTATGCAATTTATTATCTTTTTAGGCCGTGTATCGTAGAATCTCTATTGATGTAACTATACTTAATATGCACTAAACGGACCAAAAAACCATAGGACCAAATGGGTAAATGGGTTATACCACGGTCCATAAAGGTAGTTATGCCCTCTTTTGAGTTTAGAGCTCACTTTATCTGTCATTCAATTTGTACTCCAACTGTATAGCTGAAGGAATGCAATTATCTGCTTACTGCTCTTTTGAAGTTTAGAGCTTACACTTCTTAATCTTTAGTCATGTATTTCAACTTTATAACTGAAGGGATGTTGTTTGTGCCATGTATGCTATGCAGTGTACGGCGGCCATAACACAGATTACAAAGGGGAGAAACAAGGAAGACAAGGATAGCCCAGACCTGCAATCTCTGGCAACAGCAGCATTGGAGAAAGACTACAAGATAAGAGCTTCTACCAAGCTTTCATTGCTCACTTCAGCATTAAAGAGCTTGAAAGTTACCTCGTAACTTGTTTGTATCCTTGTGAAATTTTCCATTGCTGCCCTACAATATCACCTAGGACAAAAACATAGACATTCGATTCCTTATAGGTTGAATAACTCGATTTTTTTCTCGTTTCTCTCTTTTGAAAGTCCTGAAAATGGGGATTTGATGTACTTGTGTGTGTCCTTTAGCAGACTAAGATTATGAGACAATTGTGTTCAACTCACTCACTTTTAGATTCATTCTGTTTCTTATTTCCTGCTTTTTTTTATTTCTTTTATTTTCTGAAGATTTCACCCAAATATGCACCCTGAATATGATCTCAAGATTCATTGTGTGATTGATTGTCTGATGTAGAGTTAGATTTATTCACCAGATGGCAAATCTTCATTTCATCTCAATAGCATTGTTCAAGAGCAAAATTGGGAGAGTTATAAAGTAACTGATAATAGAATGAGGTGTAAACTGTAGAGCAATATATAAAGGGAACATTAAGGATTGAATTATATTGTGCTTGAGATTGAGAAGAATACATGTAGAGCAAGTGAATTTGATTTGCATTTGGCAATTAATCTTTGCACAATACGAGTATTAAAATTAGGTTGTAAGTTATGAATGTCTATCAATTTCTACACATGAAACATATGTAAGAGAAAGAAGGCTAGTTTTGAAGTTTTTATCGAGTAAAAGTACAGATAGTCTTAAACTTTCAGCTAATCAAAATATAATACAAACACTATATTTTTTGTTATAAACGAGTGTAGATTGTTTGCAAAGTTTTCATCCACTGTTTCCTTGAAATAAATCAGTAGAAGTTCTGTAACTTAATTTTATTCAGTTTCGTACACTTATAGATTGAGCTAAATTCGGTTTTGTTTAGTTTAGACCGTTGAAAAAAAAAGAGTATGGCTTATTGCATTATATAAAGTAGTATCTCTTTGAAATAATACCGAAAGTCCAACAATCTTGTTATATGCTTAAAGTGTTTATTTTTCCATGACATACTTGAAAGAACATCTTTAGCGTGTGTTTGGAAAGCTCATTTTTAGGAAATTCAATTCAATTGAATTCATTTTGTCAAATTCTCTTGTTTTGAAGTAAAAAATATCAATAGAATTCAATTCAAGATTTGAATTCTTGTGAATGCAAGGAATAGAAATCTTGTCAAAAGTTGCATGATTTTGATAGAATTCATTTGAACTATGCATCATATTACTTGTGTATTATTTTTATCATATTATCCTTCACATGCTTTTTTTATTTTAAAGAGTGAAATTACTTGTATAAAATTTTGAAAAAATGTTAAATAAATTTAATACTAATCAATTAAATTCTTCAATATGAACGAGGGTTCCAAATAAAGAATTTATTTAAAAAAATCAATTCAATTGAATTCTATGGAATAAATTCAATTTAATTCTTTTTCATTTTCTTATAAAATTATTTTGAAAGATACCCTCAAATTATTGTGTAATTCATACTAAATTCTAAAATTCTTCCAATCCACTCAAAATCTTAAATTAATGATTAATAACTATATTAGTAATGTACAAAGTTTTCACTGCTTTTCAAATTAAGATATAGTTCAGAATATGTTGGGTGATTTTGGTATTACTTATTAAGCTAATATTAAAATAAGCTGTTATTATACACTTTAGACAGAATTATATATTTTAATTTTAAACAATACATTTTGATCATTTATACTAATTAATTATAAATTATCTAACTTATTCTTTTCAAAATTAAATTTATTATTTAAAAAAAAAAGTTAAAAATTAAGCTTTTAAAACAATCAACTTCAAAAGTAATGACCCTTACCAAAAAAAATTGGGATATAATATAGAATATGGTGCGGATAATTGGTTTGGTGAGATGAGATTCGGGTCGGCCATGTTATATAAAAATAGTGAAGGGGTATATTGGTAAAAGAGCTGGCAAAGGAGTGGCATATAAAAGCTCGGTGTTATAAGAAGTAACCCTAATTGTGGGTTTAGCCTCTAGCGCTGCTTTGCTATCACCGCCGGCAGCCGAACCCTAGTTGCAGCTGCTCTCACAACATGGCCGTCGGGTACTCTTCTTGCTCTCCTCATTTTTCCGTTTCTGTTTCTTAGTTCTTGAAATGATGGTTGTATTCTCCTTTTTCTCAGAAAGAACAAGCGTATTTCCAAGGGAAAGAAGGGAGGAAAGAAGAAGGCGTAAGTGGATTCACACTGTCTTTTTGTTAGTTTTTCTGTTTGTGTAGGCTTATAGCTGTTATGATTGATTCCATTAGATTTGGAATTTGTGTGTTGTAATTTGTTTGAATTTGCGGATTTTCTGTTATAGTATGTGAATATATTGGATCTAATACATTGTCGATTGGGGATGGATGCGTCTGTGTATTTGTTGCTTAATTGGATTGTTTTTGCTTTATTTGATTTGGTTAATTGTATTGGTGAAACAGAGCTGATCCTTTTGCCAAGAAGGATTGGTATGACATCAAGGCACCTTCTGTATTCACTGTCAGGAGTGTTGGCAAAACCCTTGTGACCAGAACCCAGGGGACTAAGGTTTCTATCTTTTGCCTCCTTGTGCTCTATTTCTCTTTTGCATTTGGTATTTTAGTGTGACATTAGCTTCTATTTTTCTATATTTGTTTATACTTTGAGTGAACTGTTTATTGCTTCTGTCTGGTGTTGGTTTTATTCTTGAAGCTGCTTAATTTATTGTCCATTCTTAATAACCTGCTTCCAGCAACAAGGCAGTTTGTTTTCTTCAGCATGCTGAATTAGTTTTCTTGCAATCAAACAGTATTATCTGTCACATTATGAATACCGATTTTCTTAGCCATGCTGAGGTTTCAATTAATAAACACCACCAGAGTCGGCCTATCTTTGCAAGATTTATTAGAAAAAATTTTAAAGTTCAAGCACGTGTCACATATTACTTTTGAACAGAATGCTCATGCACGACTCAGCACATCTTTAGAAATAGACTAATTTGGTTAAATCTTAGTATAAAATGATTATTCACACGCGTCCGCTGCTTTTACAGATTGCTTCGGAGGGGCTGAAGCATCGAGTTTTTGAAATCTCGTTGGCTGATCTTCAAAAGGATGAGGATCATGCCTACCGGAAAATTCGCCTTAGAGCTGAGGATGTGCAAGGAAGGAATGTGCTGACAAACTTCTGGGTAGGCGGCATCTCTACAACAGTTTGATCAAAATATGATAGACAATGTTTCCTTATTTCAAATTAATTTCTTCTTAAATTTCAGGGAATGGACTTCACTACAGACAAGCTGAGATCCCTAGTGAGAAAATGGCAAACTCTGATTGAAGCCCACGTTGATGTGAAGACTACTGACAACTACACCTTGAGGTTGTTCTGCATTGCTTTTACCAAGAGACGTGCAAACCAGGTCAAGAGAACATGCTATGCACAGTCCAGCCAAATCCGTCAGGTACATATTTCACTTTAATTTCTCGCTGATTACTGCTTGCAACTATATATAGTAACTCAGTTTTATGCTCTGTATTTCCTTTCAGATCAGAAGAAAGATGAGGGAAATTATGGTCAATCAAGCTGCATCATGTGACTTGAAAGAGCTGGTAGCCAAGTTCATCCCCGAGATGATTGGTAGGGAGATTGAGAAGGCAACTTCTAGCATATACCCTCTGCAAAATGTGTACATCAGAAAAGTCAAGATCCTCAAGGCTCCCAAGTTTGACCTTGGAAAACTGATGGAGGTATGATGGTTTCTATAATACTCAGTTAATTTTAATTATGGTAACAACAAAATGCTAGTGACCCAATTGATAGAATATGGTAAATACTGCAAGTGACTCATTGGTCTGTCATTTTGTAGGTTCACGGTGACTATTCAGTTGAGGATATTGGTGTGAAATTGGATAGGCCTGCTGAAGAACCAATGGCAGAGGGAGAGACTGAGGTTGTTGGTGCAGCCTAAGGAAATTCAGTTTTAGATGTTATTTATAATGTTTTCAAATTTCAGGTTTGTATTGGATTTGAGCATCAAGCACTTGGAAATTTTGGCTTATTTTCTTTTACATTAACATTGAGATGCAGAACTATAATGGTCTTCACCCATATGCATGACCTTACCTGTATGTTTTCCTAGATATTTTAATAGCTCACTTTTTCTGCCTGTACGCTCTTCGATCAAGTGACAATGCTATATCGTATCTATTGGTGTTGGTAGTGCAATCTTTTACTGCGGGGTAAAATTTAATTTTTACTTGGTGGGGGATAGGAAGGCAAGGCCTCTACTAGGTTTAATAACTGATTTGCTATGATTGCATGGGTTTTTCTATTGATAATTTGGAGGACATTTCTTCTGTACTTATCTTATTTTGCATGCTCTACTATATTACTGAATAAAATGAAAATTTTCCTAAAAAATGTAATATAAAAGATGTCTTACAAAAATAGATTTACGGGTTAATAGTACTAGTTGAGCTACTTCTGATTTATACACAAATGCCAAATGGTCCTAGAATTATGAAATATAGGATTGGTAGCTCTTGAATTGGTTACTGGAGCTTTAAAACTCGTTAAAAGGATTGATTTGTACAGTAATACTTGCTTACCATAGCCATTGATTAACATCCTCTTTCTCTAATGTCGTGCTTGGCATTTCAGTGGAAGTAAAAAATGGGAAATTTTGGCCTTTTTGTCACATTTATTTACGGGAAAACCTCAAAAATTACATGGTTTCACTTGATAAGTTGGAATTAGTCCATTTGTTAATAACTCCCTCCGGTTTTAAAAATTTAATAGTTCACTAAAATGACTAATGTATACATACTCTTTCCTTATTAATATAAGGATAAATTAAAATTTTTTTTGGTCAAAGTTGCATTGATATTCTAAAATGATAAGTAAAAGAAACTAAAATAAAATTCCTAAAGTAACTAGTTTTTGAAATCGGAAGGAGAATTTGTTTGTTTATGAATAACTATATTTGCGGTGAATGTCTTCGTCAAGCGGTTGAAACCAAATTGTGACTTTTAGAAGTGTATAAATGAGATGAGAAATTTTTTAGGCGGACAAAATAATTTTAAATTACTGAACGTTTGTGGACAAGATGGAGAGTCTGCACTCTGCACTGCCTGCGTATGTGCTAATAGAGCTTAGGTTTTGATATTTATGATTTTGAATCAATTCATGAATAATTGTTTCTTTTAAAGTCTTGAGACTTCAACTTACAACTCTCACATTAGGAACGAAGTAAGCCATTGGTTGGTAGTTAATTATGCACAATATACCCAATGCAACAATGCATACTGTAAGAATTTATCTACTATATAAATATGCCCATAATTGATTTTTTAAAAGATTCTACTATACAAAGTATCCAATGTGTATTTTGTGTTATGACATTAATAGAACTTTTGTTAATATAATATCCAACCTTTAAGAATCGTTTGATTCGTGGAATGGAATGAAATAAAGCGGAATAATTAGCCTATTCTATTCTATCTTATTCCATGAATCAAATGATCTATTGGTGTTGTATATATTTTCATTTTCTTTTAGAGCATATGTGAACTTATTTAATATAACATTTAGTACATCAAACTTCTCTTGTTCATATGTATTGCACTGATTTAAGAAAAAGATGATAGTTGATATCGGTGAAAATAAACTTTGGCCTCTCTCTAAAATCTTCTTTCTCTAAGAAAACCCTTTTGTTAGTTCTCTTGCTTTCCTTTCCCTTCTCTCTCAAAGCTTAGTTTCGGGTGGCTCCAGTTATAATCAGTTGCCTATATATTATTTCTGCATTTATTGATCATTATTCTTCAAACCTATCTTCTATCAACTTAAGCACCATGGACAAGCAAACTACTTTCATGAATGCTTTCGGTGATGATCAGTGCAGTGTGTATCTACAAATCTACATTCTTTCAAAAGAGTCTTTTCAAAATAGATGGAAAGATTTATTAGTATATAGTTTGTTTTTTATTTATGTTCTTCGGTTGGTTCAAGATCTATAGTTAGTTACATTTTGTGTTTGTTTGTTTGCAACCAATTAAGTAGATGTTTTTGCTCTGTCGTCATACTATTCCCCCGGTGGACTTTTCCACCCATTGGATTGGTGTATTCGACTATGCAGAAAAGCCGCACAGTTGCTTGAACAGATTGTAACCTTCTCATGGAACACTCAAGTAGTTGCCACATTTCTTTGCGCATTTTCCGATACATTCTTTGGGCAGAAATTAGAGTCTAAGCATAGATTGGTCTCAATAAATCACTTTCGCTTGCATACTCGATGGGAATAATACCAAAAACAAATGCCAGATAACAAAACTACAAGAATCCTACTTATCAACTTACAAGAAGGTTGCTACAAACTGTAAAACTAACACATCTGTTTACCACTGACTTATATATTACAATCACTCTACTCGGTACATAATACAACATAAACGCTAGTATCCATATCAAATGCCTACATTACCCCGAAAATATATTCTTAACAGCTGCTAATTACTATATCACATTGGCCAGGTTCATTAAAACATTCTCTAATGGTCCTAGTCCACACGGACCTAACCGATAAAAAATGGACACAAACGATACATGCGTATGTCTTATTTTTCATCGATAACATATATATGAACTGAGACCATTATAGGATGTTTTGTGCATAATGAGACAACTTCAGAAATGTGAGCATCTTACATGAGAGTTGTGGTCATTTCGGATTTGGCGAGTTGAGAGATGGGAATGGTGGGACCGATCGTAAAATCACCTTTCTGCTACCCCTCCAAGTGCTCGATGACCCGAAACCACGATGAGGAGGCGAAACTCTTTTGCTATTTGGAGAGGACGATTTCACAACATTTGACTCGGAAAGATTGCTGCTGCTTAATATTTCAGGAGCTTCTTCTTCAGGAATCACCTGAAGATGTGTTCCGTATTTTGGTTGGTGAGATAATTCTGTTCCAAGCTTTTGGGAGCTTGAAATTTTGGCCGCAAAAGGTCTTAGCAGCTGCCCTCTGACTGTCATTGGCATTTGCATTGAAGACCTATTAATTGTTTAACCTTCCATCTTCAGACAAAAGTGGACTTAAAATTTAAAAATGTGAACTTTGTGAAAATTTGTTTCATAAAGTGATAACCTGGCAGGTTCAGAAGGCACTGTAAGATCTGCATGCTCATCTTCACAATGCTCTGTTTGTTCATCTCGAGAAGTTTTGCCTGATGTGATCTTCTCAATTACTTCACAGTCTTCGCCTTCAAGGTCATTTTCTTCATGTCCTGGGATAAGTCAAATACAAAGATTTTTATATGATTCTACAGTTAGGATTGGTACAAGTCAATGTGATTAATGCTCACCGTTTTTGGTGCCAAATTTGTTTTTGCAGCCTTCACATCTACAGCTTGCAGAGCAGCCGACACCACCCTGTAAGCCCAACAAACACGGTCTTTGGTTTAGATGATGAGGTTACATTTGCACATATTGAAAGGGGGCAAAGTGGTCAAACCTGGTAGCATTCACAGTATTTCTTTAAGCAATTTGATTTCTTACAATTGCATCCTCTTTTATGCCTTGCTGAAGCTGGCGTTTTGTTAGATGCATCCTGCATTAGAAGAAAAAGGCAGTGTTCAGGTCATGTATTATTCTGAGCTCCACCTCACTAATTAGATCGACATGATTTGTTGCCAAATCAATATAATAGAGAAGATTTCTAACCCTGAATTCAGGAGCAAAATCTGTGCTCCTAATCACTTTAGGAGCAAAGGCTAGAGGATTTCGAGATTCAATGAGTCTCCGAGTCTCCAGAACCGTATCTTCATGAGCAGGTTTGTTGAAACAATCTTGACAAGAGCAAGGCTCGATACAATACAGTCCAGCAGCAAAACATTCGCAATATCTGTAGAAATAAGATGAGATTCACATAAGCTGAATTTAAAGGAACTAAAAACATAGTGTATTACTGTCGTATGTATTTATTTTTTAATTGGTCAGACCATCTTGAAGCTGCTATGATTTAGTTCCAAAATCATCATTAGAAACTACAGTTCGGAGTAAGATCTAGAATGGTAAAAAGAATAGGCTTTATTACCTATGGTTCTATAAGTCCAAAGCGCTGAGAGCTCTCAATTCATATATATATATATATATATATATATATATATATATATATATATATATATATATATATATCACAGAGTAAAAAAGGGATACAAAAACCAAGATAAACAAATTTAATACCCCAATTCTGATTGTTAACTTCACAAAGCCTCAAACATATTTCCAATTTATTTTGGGCTGCATACGGAATCAAACTCAAAGAGACCAAATTGCAGTCATCAGATTCAACATGGGCTCCAATTTATTACACTGACATATTGATGTAAATGACAGAACAAATATAATCGGAGCAGCCCTTCAAACTTGTATAGACAATTTTGGGAGAAAAAATAAACTCACAGCTTCAAGCATTTTGACCTCTTACAGTTGCAGCGCTTGCATGCTCCTCCAACATTTTCCATTTGTTCGACATATTCCATTTTTTGCCTGAAAAGTGATAGAAACCAAATTATAACTGGTCAAGAAATTTGTAACTAAAATTTAACATGTATAAAGTCCGAAACTATACCTCTTCACTTTAGGACTATCAATGCCAAACTCTTCACTAACATCAACTGATGTTTGTGGAGCACTTTCCTCCAACCTATCCTCACTCACAATAGGAACAATATCTGTTCAAATAAGTAAAACTTAAGGATTTACAAACAGGAATTTAACCAAATGCCAGATCATCAGAAGATGTATCGTTTTACCTATTTTTTGCCTTGTAGAAGATACGGTCTCAATCTTGATTACTTTACCATCATTTGAAGTGTTTGCCAGAGCATTCAAATGCAATCCTATGCCTTTTCTTGATATCATAGGTAGCCTTGAAGTTGGAAGCTTCTCAAGATGGGGTTTCTTACAATCCGATTGTTGCAAGTTGAGAGCACCAACTGTGTCACATACTGATTTCTTTCTATGTGCTCCTCCTGCCACTTCAAAAACAAGCCTCCGTATACTATTCTGCTGCTGGAAAATATATAAAACATATGTTAATGATGCATATAACCAGTTTGGATGGGATCTTCATGTAATTTATCAGAAACAATAGCTCATGAGACATAATCATCTTCTTGTATCCACATAAGTGGCTGATAGATGACATGAAATATCAATTCAATTTGAAGTTAATAAAATTTAAACCAGCAAAAATGCTTCCTGAACATTTAAATTTAAATGATCGTCAATTTTCCCAACCAATCAGAATTCCTAATTAATTAATTAAAAGATCACTAATCTTGCTATATCTGGAGTTTTTAAACAATATGTTTCTGAGCCACTAAATCAATCTTCTGAATATGTTGTTGGCTACTCACGATTATTTCAACAACATATTCATGATCAATTTTTCTTGGGAAAGTGTGTGTGTCTTTGCATCCCCGTACCTGAGTACAAATTAAGGACAAAATCCAAGACCTGCATATTCCTAAAAATGTTGAAATTGTAATACTAGATACTCGGAATTGCACTGGGAACAGATACTCATACACTAGTCCATGTAACAAACATTTAGGGCTATGTTAAATGCAATAAATAATATTGGGTTAAAAAGCAATAAATTGTGTGTAACGGAACATATAAAACACTTGGCATAATAGTTTAAGGACAAGAAGTGAACATTTCAGTGTTGCCAATATTGATTCCAAAGTAAATCAGATGAAGGATTTATTTTATAATAGATTCCAAACTTACCTTGCAGCTAAACTGACACGTTTTTTCCTTGACATCCATTTCTGTGGCTGCATTATTAACAAGTTTATTCCCTAACGTGTCAGCCTTTTCTCTTAATTCTGTTGTCTGGATTTCTCGTTTATCTAATTGTTCTTCAGAAAAACTACTATGATCAGTAGGTTCCACATTCTCCAAAACATTACTATTATCTTTTGGGGTCTGAAGTACATCTGAGACAAAAGATATTGTCCCAGGATCCTCCGTTTTTTGCACCCCAAAGTGTTGTTCATCAACGCTGGATGCATCAAAGTCTAGCATATCAGCCACATCAGAAACCAATGCAACCCAATCACATCCTTCTTCATCTCCACTTTGATCACTCCGACAGAGTTTCCGCAAATGTCTTTCATTTTTATATGAACAATGCCTCTCATTTGAAGCACCTATCTTTTCCGACTCACTATACGGTCTGATGGCATCAAGTGGTGCCATGTTATGATCTTCATTGGCAACACCACATTGAGAAACTGTTGGCAGTTCTGCGGGTGAGCCCAACTGTTCATTGAGTGGCTGAACAGTACACTCTTTAGCCAGATTATTGGAGGTCATGCGTTCTGGTTGCTCAGCACACCCTCCTTCCCTTGTGTCGTCGTCATCTGTAGTTTGACAGGCATTAGGCTTCGGTAGGTCCGAGGAATGCCCCCTTACAAATAAACAACAAAGTTAAAACTTGGCTCAACATTAGCCACAGGCACTATGCATATTTTCATTTGAAGTAAGAAAAATATATGGTTGTTCACATACCTGTTAAGAAAAGACTTATCTCTCTGGATATTGAGCTTAGGTGTCGCAAACACTGATGGTGGTGATGAAAATGATAAAGAGCTAAACGTTTGATCATTATGTGCAGACTTTACTAAATCAATGGGCGACAGATTGCTGATATAATTAAAAACAGGAGAATCCTGCAAATTCAAAACAGTTCTTTTTTAGGTGCTATCTGAAAGCCAATTATCAGTAAGCATTTAAAAATTACAGCTACATTCACATATGAGAAAACAGTATAATCAGTTCAGTCAAGGAAAAATTGGATAATAGGTGAAATCTAGCAAGAATCGCGAGGAAAAAGTACAGAAATGTAGTTATCATAACATCAGACACCCGACAAGGTAATCATGTACTTGTAGCTTCACCAAGTTAATCAATTATTTAAGGCTTGGATAGATGAACCGTGATAAGTTGTTTGTTTGTTAAAATATAAGAAAAATAAACAAAAACTCCAAAATCACACAACAGTGGTAAGAGAAAAAAAAATCAGCAGATCAATTCAGAAAGAATAGACAAAAAGCAACCAAGAGCGCAAAAAATTCAAGTATCCTATGCCAACAAAAACCCCAAAAGTAACAATAATTCGAGTTTATCGGCGACAAAGGAAACAAGGCACAATTAAATCTATAGTAGAAATGGAACATCATCAGGGAACTAATATAAAATTAGGGTTAGGAAGACAAACCTCGAACTGAGAAAGAGCGGAGGGGATGATTTGATTCTTATTGGGTGTATTCAACTCCATGGGTAATCGATGTAGATCTCCTGAAAATCGATTGCTAAAGAGAAGAAGGTGTGGATTGAAGGTTAAGAAGTGGTAGACAGTGGTCCACTGAACACTTGGACAGGACCGAGTAAGATGAAAAGAGAAGAGTGAAGGAATGATAGAGAGAGAGGCGGGAAAATGAGGAATTTTGATAGAATTTGGGCTGAACCCTAACGTCCTACATTTGTCTGTATCAGGCTTTCCGTACTTCTACTTGTTTAGGCCATCTCTTTTCAAGCCCAACATATAACACAATTTCCATAATTTTGAACTTTTCTCTTATTGTTCAATGGGAAATTATCACTTATGCCTCATTTTGATAAAATAATTTCAGCCCAAATTTGGCTTAATTATCTAAAGGTACTAATATATTTTTTCAATATCCTTCATACGCCCTCCATAGATTTCATACGCTGTTCATAACTTTTTTACGCTACAGATTGTATAAGGTTTGTAACAGATATATAACAGCTTTGTAACAGACATGTATTAGACTTGTATTAGGTTTGTACAGATATATAATAGACTTGTAACAGATTAATGACTGACAAAATAATGTCAAACACTTCAATAAGAATCCAATGTAAATCAAAACTAATGAAAATTTACTATTTTATTCATCAAACACCAGTAACAGATATATAACAGCCTTGTAACAGAGTTTGTAATAGGTCTGTAGTAGGCATGTATTAGATATGTAACAAAATCAAGGAAATACTTCATTCATATTTCCTATCTGATACAATACTGATACAAGTCTGTTACATCCTAATTAAACACTTGTATCAGACTTGTAGTAGATATATAATACATATGTAACAGATATACTAGGTCTATATTACATGCGTAACAGGTAGAAAAAACATGCAAATCAGTTTGCCAAATACTGTCTACATTGAATCCAGTGATCATTAGTCCATGATTCGTTTACATGAAGCAAAATAGGAGTTATGTTCATCTTAGAATTCCAAAATTCTTGGTAATCTGGATTGGTAGAAGCAAAATTGATTTTCATAGCAGGAACACAAGCATAGGTGATTGTTCTTATCAAATCCTAGGGCATCCAAATACTAAAAATCAAACAAATTGCAGAAAGATTATAAGAGAGTTTGAACCAGCATCAATTTCAGATGCAAAATCAGCAATCGAATAAAGAAAACAAAGAAACATATCTACCAATTCAATTCGCATAAAATTTCATGAACAGAAAAGTTGATGTGAAAATCAAATACCTAAATCAGTGAGAGTGAGATTCTAAAGGCGAAGGAGCATGAAGCTTGTTGTAGACTTGTTCCCCGACAAGGTAAATGCAGAAGGCGGCGAAAATCAAATACCTAAATCAGTGAGAGTGAGATTTTGAAGACGAAGGAGCATAAAGCTTGCTGTAGACTTGCTCTCCTACGAGGTAAACGCATAAGGCGCCAACGCCGGTGCCGAGGTCATGGAAAGAAATCAGTATGAAGGGAACATATCTGCATATAAGGGGAGCGTATTTTGGTTAGCAGAAGTTCAAAAAAAGTTGTTTTAGTTACAAGCGCTTTTTGAGGTAAGTATGTAATTAATTTGCAGATGTTGAACATGCAGGTGCTTTACCCTTGTTCAATTCTCTCTTTCAAATTTTTTCTCGCTAAAATAATTTCAAATTGATTTTGAGCAAGTAAAGAGGAATTCTGCTGCATTTTTTTGTTCCAACACTGATTTGGATATTCTTTTGTATCTGTCATATATCTATTATATATCTACTACAAATCTATTATACATCTACTACAAATATGTCATATATCAGATATACAACAGATTTATATCAGATGTATAACAGATTTGTAACATATATATATATATATATATATATATATATATATATATATATATATCAAACATATAACAGATTTGTATCACACATATATCAGACATATAATAGACTTGTATCACATATATATCGCTTGTTGATTAGCCAAACACTTTACATACTTTGATACAAAAGAGCTAAGAATTATATTAGATGTATTGTTCTTTTATATCTGTTACAAATCTGTTACATATCTGTTATATATCCGCTACAAGCATGATAAATGTCTAATACAAGTGTTTGATGAATATATAACAGATTTATAACAGTATTGTATCAGATAAAATATGAACTAAGCTGCTACAAGCCTAATTCAAGTATTTGATGAATATATAACAGAAATATAGCAGTTTTATATATGATATATTTCTGTTATAATGAAAAGCGTATAAAAGTAAGTAATAAAGTGAATATGGCGTAAAAAAGTTATGGAAAGCATATTTTGATTAATTAGAAACTTAATATGAGCTTTAGGTAATTAAGTTAAAGTTGGCAAGAAATTATTTTGCCCAAATGAGGCAAAGCTGACAATTTCCCGAGAAATTATATATGGTATCGGGTATTAGTACCCTTCCATGATCCAACGGTTGAGTATTTATTAGAGTATATTTAATTAAGATGAGAGAATGTTTAATTAAAACATAATAAATATTCAACCGTTGGATCATAGAAGGGTACTAAATAGCCGGTGTCATATATAATTTTCCTAATTTCCCCTTTATTTTACTATATAGTGGGATAGGTATCAATTTTTATATGAAGCGACACTTTTCTACTGTGGAATGTCAGAATCCAAGTAAAATTTCTCGTGCTTTTTGTATGTATAACTGTTTTTTTAATATGTTTTCACATAATTTTGAGAAAGCATATGAAAAATAGGGACAACAATCCCAAACTTAAGCGAAACATATTATCCCATGCATGCCTTAATGAAAAATAATAAGATGTCTTCATATTTTTACTGTTGTGGTGTTCTACATTCAATTTTTGATGTGTAAATTCCCATAAAAGAGAAAGTGAAAAAATAATGTAAAATGAAAAATTAATAAAAAAAATGAAAAATAACATCTGTGGAAAATTGAAAAAAATATGAATAAAACACTGAAATTAGAGATATATAATTCATTGCTAATGACCCTTTGATATTTGAGTAGCTCATTTGCACGTTATAAATTCTCATTTCGTTTCATGATTTTTTTTTGGATATAATCGCTGTAAAATAATTTTACACATCTTTATCATAACTTTATATTATAAACCATGTTTGTCACCAGAAAATATTCATTAAAAATTATTTTGATTTGAAGTATTTTTCTCTAAACATTATATTTCTGCTAACAAACGTAAGTCTCATAATATGATCTCTATGGTATGTTTTTTTCTTCTTTCACTTATATATGCATATAACCATCTAAATGTTTAACAAAAGCCCTTCTAGGCATGCAACAAAACGCTTAAAAAATGCAAAAAATAAATATTCCTCGTAGCACCAACCCGAACAAAAAAAATGGAAGATGCTTAAAATGAGAAGAAAATACCATAAAGTGAGAAATTGGTGTAAAAGAAAAATGACACCAAAAGGAAACTTTAGCTCCATTCACTTTATCCAGGAAAAAAAGACACCCTATAAACAGTATAAAGGAAAATCAATTATTTTTGTCAAAGCATGAAGCTTCTTTCAAAATAACTTTATTAGACAAGTAGTAAACTACTGTTATGAACTATCTTGCAATTTCAAACAAATAATTCACACATTACCCATCAATCCTCCCTTTTGAATGGCCCTACTTCTCCACTATCTCAAACAAATTTTAAACAAAGTTCTCATCACCAACACTTTGGTCTTTCTCCACTAACCCCACCACTACTATTACATCATTTAAGCTTTTGAAACATTTGCCTTTTCCTTGACTATACCATCACTATGCCATCAAGTGCTCCTCGTTTTTTCTTCCTTGCCATGACAATGACTCCTTTGAAAAAAAGATATTGAAAAGTTTCCACCTTTGACTTGGGTTTATGATGGGGTGTTCGATTCGGGTTTTACGATGGACGGTGCGTCTTGTGGGTGCGTTCGGAAGATCGCGGAGGCGAGAGATATAGGCATAATGCATAGCGCCTTCGACTGAAGGAATTGCATAGCGGCTCCAACGTCTTCTTCCATCAACTTAGCCACTTGTTGCTCGGTGCCATCACTTGACCACTTCTCCCAAGCCGGTTGGTTCGCTCCTCCTTCAATGCCCTCTCCCTTCAATCACATTCAACTCAGAATTTAGTGAACTATACGTAACTATATCGTAACTATACCACAAATTTCTTGTAAATTCTAAGTTAGTACCTCGACCGATGATAGGGGTACATCGGCTACGAGCTGAGCCACTGCACCGGTTGCACCCAATCTACTCATGCTCAATACCTGTTAAACGATCATAACGGGATTGAAACAATCAGAAAGATGGGATCTTTACGATTCAAATGAGGGAAAAAGAACATCAGGAGATATGAAGATCATTGATTTTAACAACAATCTAGAAATTCGGATAATTGATAGTTGATAGTGTCATTTTCAAGGCCAGACATCCTACCTGATTCATTTAAGATATGTGTTAAAGGTCTTCGATTATGCCCACATTATTCAATTTGGAGGGCCCAACAATAATATGAGGACCCTTACCTACTAAAAGACTTTTGAAAACGTTCTATCGAATAAGTTGTTCGAAAGTTTCAATACCTTCACTTGGAGCCTTAGAAACTTCACATAGTCCACAATTTCGTCAAGCATGGCTGCTCTATCAGTCTGCATTGGAGATTAGATATATTAGGACATATATGATATGAATAGAAACTTGTATATTCTTAAAATTTACGAAAAACGATAATAACATGGTATTAAACCTTGTTGGCAGTAGGAACTAACTCCTGCAAAGCCTTCATTCTTTCTGCTATTCGCTCTCTGCGCAACTACACCAAAAAAAAACAAATATGTGCATCACTGAAATTCAGCATTTTGACTCTCAATTAATATTGAATACGATATGATTTTATTGACATTGAAGCCATGTTATGAAAAACTTGAAATAATGTCATGATACATTTAGTTTAGCAACTTAAAAGCATTCGGAAGGTAAAATATAGTACCCGCTCAGCAATACTGTGAGGATCAGTGGCTTGTCCTCGTCTAGCTCGAACCCGAGGACGAATACCAGGCGGCTGTGATACAGCCGAAACTGCTCCTGCTGTTGGCTGACCATGAAAAGGCTGACAAGAATTTATCACAAACCAAATCAGGAATTAATGACAAGGAAAATAATTACTGCCATTAAAATATGTAAAAAGTACTTGGCTTTAATTATTCTTCATCATTCATATAATCATTATCACAAATCAGGCATTTCTCATTATAAGTTGGTTAACTTTCACGAAGATTTAGCTTCATAAAATATGAATTTTAAACCTAATAGAAGACAAATATTCTCTTGTTCTTTTTTAATTCTGAAAGCTGAATTGAACTAAGTTAAATGAACTGAACTCATGTCACTGTAAATTTATAATTACACATAGCTGAACTGAACTGGTCTTAACCAGATTGTAGCCCAAAAGAACATTGCCCAAGTCAATCTACACATGTATCTGTCAGTAATTTATAAGCTATTTTAATAAATTTAATGGTTTTGTGGCAGCTAATCATGCCGGAAACCTGCAAATTAATGTAGAAAAACAACAGTTAAGGTTGACTATGAGTTATTGAAATAGAATACACAAGCTCAGGAAAATAACATGTGCGCGTGTTTCATACACGCCACTGTAATAGTGGTAGCGCGTAGTGAAACTCTCACTTTCTACCAACAACAAAGATTGCCACTATATTTGCTGAAATAGACTATCCGCACGTTTGGTAAAAAGGACCTCGCACGTGCACCACTACACCACGCTCTCTGTAAAGAAGGGCAATTTGGACCAAAAGGTGAATAATTAGTTAAAAACCTGGTGGAGCTGCGGTGGAGGCCGCGGCGGTGCAGGGCGGAGAGCCTGGCTTTGCAACTGTCCAAAGGTTGGGAACAAACTTGCCATGTGCACAGAATCTCTTTCCTGCAAAAAGCACACCAAATTGTCACATTTTTTCACCAAATTGCCCCTATATTCCTTCTCATTTCACATTCTGCCCGTCTGCCCATTACCAAATAAAAAAATCCAGTCCTCTGAATTATAAGCAAGTAGTTAGAAAATGATCAAATTAAGAATATATCAGTCGTTATTGAGTACCAAATGGGTACTACCTAACATTATGAAAGCCCAAATAATGGCATTATACAGGCTGAAAAATGTAATTTATCAGAAAAATGTCTTTTTTTATGCCTTATTTTGAATGGTTTATTTAGTATTAGTGTCATAATTATTGTCACCAATAGTTTCGCTTATAAATTTATAATAGAATAATATATTTTAACATTAAATAAAAAATTTTAACTCTTAATATTAATTAATTAAAAATTATTTTACTAGCAATTTTCACGGTTTTTTCGGAACTAACGGGTTAAACAGGCATGAAAATGAAAAAAGTCTAGGAATGCAAGTCCAAAGTGCCCTACCGGATTTGAATTCTATTAGACTTTAAAAATAAATTTTAGAGTAATTTTATTCCTATAATACAATACACGTATCCTTAGATATTCCTTCTCTTACTACTTTCCACCTTATATCTATGTAAGGTTAAAGTAAAGTTACTTTAAAAAATTTTAATTTGCCCCTAAATCAATTAAAATTTTTATTACCAAGTCTCAAACAAATACTAGAAAACAGACAACTCACATGGAACCAATAACAACCAAAAAATGCTTTATCCAAAGACAAAAAAACAAAACACAAAAAAAGAACTTACATTAATTCCAGAAGTAGCAGAAGAGGAAGAAGCATTATGATTGTTAGAACTATTATTGTTATTATTGTTGTTGTCTTCTTCTTGGTGGTGGTGATGCTGTCTCAAGAACCCATGGTGTTCTAAATTAAGACCTAAAGGCATCAAACCCATATGATTACTGTTACTCCTCAGCCCAGCAGCACTAGAACCCAATTGCAAACCCATCATCGGAACATCCCCTCCGCCGCCGTATCCCGGCGGCTGCACGGCCAGGATCTGCTCAAAGAAATCGTCGCCTAACCCTTCCGGTGGGGGATTGCCCGCCATGCAAAAAATCAAATAGTGCAAAATTAGCAAGTAGAAGTGTTAAAGACTTGAGCTTTAGTATGGAAATAGAAAAAAGAGGGTTTCTTTTGGGGGGTAGAAATAGAATGAATTGTGGGAATTGGGAAGAGGGAATAATTATATAATACGAGAAAGGGGTGGGAAAAGAGAGAGGGGTGTTGGTGAAATGGGTGGCAGATCCGGAGCCCGATAACCCGGAGAGGGGGTTGTGGATTTCGAGAGAGGGTATGGGTCTGGGTAGCTCTGCTCTTATTTTATAAGCTATTGTTTTTCTTTGAGAGTGGGGTGTGGTTGTTGATTGAATATAAAAATGGTGGGGTTTTTTTGTTATAAACTTGCTTTTGGGGACTCAGGCAAGGAAAGGTTAACTGAGTTTATTGAAATGATAAGAGGGGAAATAAATATGGAAAAGTTTCAAATTCTCTTATTATTTCTGCGTGTGTCTCCACTTTCTTACGGTGGAAATTGAAATGGTATAAGTTAGTCATCTGTTAATAGTATTATACATGTTAATTGTATAACACCTGAACTAAGTAATGTATTACAACAATTGGCAGATGTCAGAAAAGGAAAAAGAACTTGTTGGTTCATGTGATATAAGCGTTTATTTATAATTGATTCATGTGATATACACATTGCTTATTTGGTGTTTGGGATATATGATAGATAATTTTGATAAATCTAGAATCGTGAAAAATATTTTTAAATTGAAACTTATTTAATGGTTTATAAAATAATTCAATCGAATAAAATCAGATAATTAAAAAGTTAGAATGAGAATTTGTTGCGAATAGCTTGAATTGTATTTCTGATGAAAAAATCTCTACCCTGCCAATGCTTGGTTTGTTATTTTTTTTTATTGTCTATCTGGTTCATCAAAGCTTTGCTCTGATTACATTCAAATTCGATCCGGATCGCGCACTTAGCTGTGGTGAGTGAGTCTCCTAATAAAGATTTTTTGCATTCACGAGGACTCGAATTTGAGATCTTACTTAAGCGATATTAAACTCAGTTTATTAATTGAATATAAAAATTGGTGGGTTTTTGTTATAAACTTGCTTTTTGGGGGGAGTCAAGAAAGGGTTAAATGAGTTTATTGAAATGATAAGAGGTAAGGAAAAGTTTCAAAATTTCTTATTATTTCTATGTGTGCGTCCACTTACTTACGGTGGAAATTAAAATGGTAAAATGGCCATCTTCCTCAAACATGGTACATTTTGTCCATTTGGTTTGTGCATTTCGATAATGTTGAAATAATATACAATTAATATTAATGACGTTGCATGTAATTATATGTATTAATATTTATAATTTCTGTAATTAATTGTATAACTCAGATATTTATATTTTCTTATCATAGTTTAAAAATATAAACTTATTATTCATAATTTATATAAAATAAATATAGACATAATATTTACATTCTTTTAAATATTATATTTTTTTATAGTTTGTGTTCTTTCATACCATAATATTTCTAACCGTTAATAATTATCTAGCCATCTATTAATAGTATTATACGTTTTAAATTGTATAACAAATGAACTAAATAGATAATGTAGCTAAAACATTCACAAATTAAATATCAAATGAGAAAAGGTGAAAAGAACTTGTAGGTCCATGTGATATAAACTTTTTATCCATAATTAATTTATGTAATATACACGTTATTTATTTGTTCTATATATTATACAATGTAATACTTTTTTTATTTATGTGGTATTCAATTATTATTCGTTTGGTTTGTGTTATCCAAATGCAATATTACCCATTTAGTCATCTTCTATGCAATTTTTTTTTTTGTTTTGGAGACATAGATCTTATTATTGTTATACAATCTTACCCATTTGATCATGGGTTATATAATTTCTTATCTTTTTAAACTATATACGGTAAATATTTTATTAGTATTGTTTTACGTAATTCGTATTTTAGGGACAAAAAATATAACATCTAAAGTAGCATTGGAATCAAATAGTAAATATTTATAACACAGAGACCAAATAAATATTTAATGATACCATGTACACTAAAAAGAGTTTTTTCTTCCCGGGGCTGCTTTAGCCGAATTAAAATGGTTTCTTTTTCCTACATACCTACATTTCATGTTCCATCAATGTGAGCAGATTTTATATCACATCGAATATTTAGTATTCTAGCAGTTAGATAATTAATATCTATCTATATTTTATTATTATAATATTAAAAGTATATAGGTGTTATTTATTAATTATAGAGGGTATTAAATATCTGATACATATAAAATAGCTCCATTCACTCATTCACATGCCTTTGTTTTATTTTTGGAAATACTTTTATATAGTATAATTTTACACTAACGTACTCACGTTTAAGTCCGAGTCACAAAAATACATATATTGAATGAGTTGTTTATTTTTAAAAATACAGTATATTTCTAATATGATTTCCAGTATCAACTGCAATTTCTTTGTGCCTACTGCCCACCAATTATATTTTAGCTCATTGTTATAGTGAAAACTTTTTGTTAAATGCATATAAACCAACAATCAAACGTCTATTTTTACTTACACTACTCTAAAACAAAGTTATTTGATTTATTATAAGTACTTAATAAAAATTGCATTCGGTATCACCTAGGCGGAAAAAATTAAAGTAAACAATGTCTAGACGAAAATAGTTAGACTAGATAATATATAGATGACAATAAATCGATCAATAATCTAACAACATCAGGAGAACAAATAGTCAGACTTACAAAATGGAGCGTAAGCTTTGCCCGAAAAGGATTAAACATTAATTTTTAAACAGTGTTTAGAAGAAACTCAAATGAACTTAATTAAAAATAATTTTAAAAGTATATGACAAAAGTATCCCTATTCGATGTGTTGTAATCAAAGTTTAATGAAAAATAGCAACTATAAAATTAAAAACAAAAATTTAGAGGTAATGATATTCGTGGCCTCATTCTACAATTAATTCTACATTTATCACCCCAAAATTATTTAAGTACATTTTAAATTTATTTATTAAGAGATAGTAAATATTATTTACTTCACAATTTTAAATTTTCCGCTCCAAAACATTATTTATAAACCGGGGGTGGTGGTACCATTTATATTTATTTTAAAAAAAATTATATTTCACTCAATTAAATGATTTACCCACAACATTGGATAAATCATAGTTGAGCTTAACCATAGGTAATTCAATAGTTTAAAGATTGGACATTGTGTTAGATTGTACTCTCCGACTTTATGATTATTGGACGTCCATTGTATATATAATTTATTTGTCCGATTTTCTGAGAGTCGGATGCTTATTAAAATCATCTTAAATTAGTAAATATTTTGTAAACTACCCTGTACTAGTAATTTGTTTTTTAGTAATATTTATAAAAATCTTCATTCAGATAATCTTGCTCAGGGCTTAATAACAGTTAAGGCTCCTCACCCCTCCTAACAAATATATTTAGTAGGATTTGAATTTTATTCTCCTCCAACTATTAATTAGTTTGTAATAATGCCACCAAAAAATCTTTTATCTCAATACTAAAGTTATTTATATGTACACTAAGTCCAATCCATTATATATTCGGGTCTTGATATGTTTAGGTCGGACTAAACTTATATTAAATTATGTTTGTTCAAGCCTTAATCCATTGAAATCGGACCTGAACAGATAAGATAAATCATATGTCACATCTCTTTTAAAGTTAATCAATCATAAAAAAAAACTTTACGTTTGTTCTAATCCTTCTTGAGAAATTAAAGAAGCAAAATAGTGTAAATGTTGTTGTATATCATAATGCAATGATCAATATATAAAGCTAAAGGACATTATTAAAGTTTGTTTTTTTTAAAGATGTCCATTTTCTTTTGTATAGCCAATATTAAAATTAGAGTGAAGGTTTTTTCTTCTTTTCCTTATAAATTGTTATAAAAAAAATTAATGGATGCTGAAAATGAAGAACGTAATAGCAAGCAAATGACATCATTAGCTTTTAAGTGTTTTAAATATGGTTAAAAATGACTTATAAACATATTTGCAAATGGCATAGAGCATGTGATGTTAGCCTGACTTATTTTAAAGGGGAATTATAAAACAAAGCTTAATTTTTATGTCTTCCAATACAAGTAAGTGGGATTGATAAGTGACAAAATTGATATTCTCATTTATCCAATTTTATAACATTTTGCCTATTTTATAGTTTTCTCTCACCAACTTTGGCAATTCTTTTGAATTTTAAATTTGTAATTATGTATGCATCAACCTCCTTTAATTTTTTAAAAAATGAATAATTTGTAAGTGTATGTTGGTGTCAATCATTAATTTATCATTAAATCCCTTATTCCCGTTGAAAGTTATGTCGCCTAGTCTTTTCGACAATAGCCAAATAATTGTAATTTAATCCATCATAGGATTAATTCCACTGTAACAGATCTGTACAGGTTAAAGTCGAGATTGAATCTATCAATTTCCATATGTTCTATACCGTCTATGGTTTGAAGGACTTTCTTTGCGTTAAGAAAAAACTGAAAGAAAAGTGTAAAGAGAAATTAAAAATTGCGTCAACTTTATTACATTTTATATTCTTATAGATAATATTTATAAATATATTTATTAAGATAATTTTATTAAAAATTTAAATATAATGAAGACTCCTTACCTTTCATTAAATATATTTAATGGGATCGATCGCTATTCTTCTCATATTTACTTTGTTGGTTTATTTCATTTCATACAACACATATATAGAGAAAAAAATATGTAAAAGTGCCCTTTTGTTACGTATATAATAAATAATTGTATTAAGTCTTAATATTTATAATTAAGCCATTAAATTAATTTATTCTCACATTTTATTCAATTAATTAAATTAAATCAGCTCGTTTAATCCGATTAATTCATCTCCAGATACATTAATTATGTCTAACACACTACATTAATTACGCATGTTTCACTAAATATACATGAATTTTACTTTTTTTCATATATATATATATAAAAGTAAGAGTTCATCTACAACTTTACATGTAATAACGAGAAAAAATAAAATTCATATATCAAACTGAAAAGACATTTATAATTGATGTACTATAATTAAAATTAAACCATCTATTATGCATTATCCAGTTAGGGCTGTAAATGAATAAAGTTGTTTATGAATAGCTAGGTGTTTGGCTTGATAAAAGCTCGACTCGACCCGGCTTGACTTAAAATTTTATAGAATTAAAATAAAGTATAGCTATATAAAATTAGACTAACACAACAAGTATATGCAAAACATTAAGCAACCCAATTTTATAGCCCACTTCAAATTATGTATTGAATTAGCAATATTGTTCACGAACAAAGTAATCAAGCTCGTTCGTGAATAAATTAGCGAACTGTTTACGAACAAAATAAATGAGTTGTTCTTGAACAGCTCGCAAATAAATGCACACTTAAACGAACCGAACACGAACAAATTATTTTGAGCTCGAATTCAAGCTTGGCTCGGCCCATGTTTGTTTAAAAATTAAATGAACGAATACAAACAGGCCAAAACTCAACTTGACTCGGCTCGTTTATAACCCTATATCACTCTCGTCTAAGTGTAATACTTTATAGTATGCTTATTAATGAATTCGTGATTAAAGTATGTCATTATAACGAATTTTTGAATATAGTAGTACTACAACCACTTTGCTCGCAAAAGACCTCATTCTTTGTGGACTTAATAATTTGAATCAAACTATATATGAAATCTAACATGAAATGTTTATCTAATCTCTAGTTAACCGGTGTTTGGGACCTCATTGCTGCTTTTAACTTTTTTTTTTTTTGTTAAATCCAACACCAATTTCAAATGTTTACTATTTAAACTATTTTGGAAACAAAAAATATATGCTACAATAATCAATAATTAACAATAATTATAGCAAGCAACCCCTTATTCAACTAGATTGGTTTTTCAGGATGCTCTTCTAAAAAATTCTATTTTTAAGCTTTTCTAAGCTGCTGTCTTAAAAATTTTTAAAAATTAATAATAAATAGTTTCTAATTAATTAATATTAAGAGTCAAAAGCTTTTATCCAATATCAAAATATGTTATACTATTAAAAATTTATAAGTGTAACTTTTAATGACAACAACTCTAACAATAATAACAATCGGGCCTAATTCATTTATTTCATTTCAATAATTCAGCTCATTCAATTATTTTGGTTCCTATTTATTTAATGTAAATAACTTTTACTTTATTTGACAACTAAATTATGTTACCATTTGTTTAATCAAACTTTCGACGCCCCTTGTATATAATTACAATCTATCAATAGCCAAGTACTATTTATTAACACACAATCAAGGCACGCTTGTAAGAGAGAGTTTCGGTCCTAAATTGCATAGAAAGTGATTGCTTACAGTTGTTTAAATTTAATTTGTGTTAATAAAATAATTGATCCTTTGTTTTGCCTTCAATAAAATTGCCATTATTTGATCCATTGGAATCCAGTGCAAGAATGATAATATAGCAACTCAACACCAAACATGATTTATTCGGTTTTATTGATTTTTTTAGCTGTTTGTTGATTTATTTTTTTTGTTGGTGCTATTTTTTTATTTGCTGCTACTGTCACTTGCTTGCTCATTGTTAATCGATGGTTGGTAAAAAATATGACTATGTTATAGCTACAATAATAACTAAGATGAATATATATATATATATATATATATATATATATATATATATGTGTGTGTGTGTTTTTCATGTGACTATGTGAGTAATATTATAGTGACATGCAAAGCTTTAAAGTTGCAACGCTTGTTTTTTTCATTATATAAAAAATTTCATTGCAAATATATTTATATCATATCTGAAAAGAAAAGAACTTAATTATGTTATTTTGACGAAATTAATCATTTTACTTTAAAAAAAAAACCATCAACAGTTTTTCTTTTACTTTACACCTAAAAATTATCTCAAAAAATTATCTATAGGTATAAAAAAACAAATAAATAAAAAAAGAAAATAGCATTTCAATTCTTTTAACTATCAACTCAAATTGGGTTCTTTTTAAAAACTTGATATTCATGAATTTATAAATCCAAAAATTCATTTCGGACATCTGAACATTTTTAGAATGTTTCTGCATTATCATCCCAACGCCAGATTTCAATGGTTAAAATGAGAATGACTATTAACATTGGAACAAAATTTCAACGACTTTATTAACACATTAAACAAAATTACCCGTCAATCACAAGTTCGTAACGGAAATTTTCGAGATTACATTAGGGGGCTTGTTTGAAATTGCTGCTAGATTTGTTGTCACGAAAAATCTCAGTTACAAATTTTTAATTGAACAATATATTTTTACATTGGACAAAAGATTTTGACACTCAATACTTATTAATTAAGAATTATTTGCTATTGATTTCCAAAACTTTTCGGGACAACAAAATAAAAAAGCTAAAAAATGAAGTTCTTTGGAAAAGTAGCATGGAAAACAATCACAAATTCGCCGAAGAGATGCAAAAAATTTTAACCTTTCTGTAAGAAGTTTTACCTTCCAATCTATTGATCCTCAGAACAGAAAGAATAAAAATAGGAGTGAAGGGCATTATTAATTTTACCATTTTCAAATAGCAACATTTTGCAGATGTACAAACAATGAAAGCAAGTAATTAATCTGAATAAGTATTTCTACAACCTCATTATACACTCTCCTTTGAGCTTCCTACTTGAACATCTTGTTTCTTCTCCTCGCTCACTGCTGTCAGTTTTTCTTCAGAAGTTTCTAATAGAGAGTCGGGTTCTTTTTTAAGCTCTGACTCGAACTCTTTTGCTGCCTGCAAATTTACTGGGATCATAAGCATTTGTCTACCTCACACTATTTCAAGCAATTTTCGATATATTTTGCGACAATTTCCAATATCATCAGCAGGTATTATGTAGTCTAAAAAATAAGCAATATGGGACATAACAGAACATAAAACAAGCAAGCAATAATAAAAATTTATATCAGTCGTGAAGCAAATTACAATTTGAGTTTCAAAAAGATTACTCTGCAGACCACAAGAGTATAGATAACTGGAAGTGCATAAGTAACATTATCCCTAGGCTACTCACTAAGCGTCATATTACTCGAAAATCGGCCAGAAAACAAGTTCAACGACCAATTAGAAGCCCATGTCAATGCTTTATGGCCTAGAAAAGGAGAAGGGCAATGCAAATATAATATATTGGTATTGCACTGCAACAAGCTAGAGCTTGACCGAGTGAATTAACTTTTATATCCTTGCTGCGGAAGGGACAAGGCAGTAATTGAAGAAAATCATTTTTGTGCACAGATAAGGTGAACAGGATGGAGTTAGAAAGAAAGCAGCACTATAATGAGCTTCAATTAGTATTATGATGCACAAAGATCAGGTAAACGATTTCCAGAGAGAAAATAAATACGAAAAGGTATAGAAAGCTTTTAGAAGCATAAATTTGGGCACAATAAACTGTCAATCACCAAGACGAAAAAATCGGGAAGGTCCACTCCTTGTTTGGAACAAAGGAATTGAAATTTCATCCCTAGATTTTTATTCAATTCCATCATTTGCTTTGTTTGGAAAACATTTTTTTATGTTTAAGAATGCAATTACTAATAACTAATTAGCACTGTCAATTCACATATTTGATATTTCCATTCATTCCCTTATTATCTATAAACTCTAAATCCCTAATCAATTAAGGTATTGTGATAATTATAAATGTATGATCCAACAAGCCAAAATCTCATTTTCGTGACACTATTTGTGAAATCAGAGAGATCACATTTTAATGGAAACCAACAAGGTAAAAGCATTATGCAATGTATAACAAAAGCCCTAATTACTCTGAAATGACTAAGCAGCATAACCCAGCAAACACAAGAACTGAATAGCATCAATAGGCATAAAATACAGTACCACACATAAACCTGAGCATAAACAAAGCTAAAAAATTAAGACTTTCTTCAATGCAATTAGAAACCAACCAACCTGTTGGAAACTCTTGACAGTCTTGCCAATACTCTTGCCGACTTGAGGGAGATTTTTGGGGCCGAAAACCAAAGCAGCCACACCGGCAATCACGACTAACTCCGGCACTCCTAGACCAAACAAAGCGTTGCAACGTAAACCCTTTCTGGTTCTGCTTCTAGTTTGACCTAGAACCAGAGCGCTACGGCTGAATTTCTGATTTGAATTCAAAAGAATAGCGGAGTTGAAGAAAGAGGAACGAGAAGAAGAGAAGGGCAGAGCAGGTGGGGGTCTAGAGAGGGATAGAGTTACAGATGTAATCTCCATCTTTACCGGTAAAGGGATTTTGGCAAGCGATTGGGTATACTTGGGTAGACGGAGAAGATGGTTGCGTGTGGATATGGTGGGGTGAGATTTTGGCTAGTTTGATTCTCTTGATTTGATTCGCAGATATACTGGGATAGTTCTTCTGATAACTATTCTCATTTTTTCCCCTCATACATTGTAAAAATTATATTAAATATACGGACGCGAGTGATCTGATTGGAAAATGGTTTTGCATATTTTAATGTTTAAAAGATACGAGATCGAAATCCCGTACTTAAAATAGAGTCGTACTCGGTTCAGTTCAACCGGGAAATTTTTGGTACGATTTTCCCACCGGGTGGTTGAACCATACCTTAAGTAGAGATTCCGAGTTCGGATGGTGTTATCTATTTTTTTATTAGGCCAAGTTAAGATACTTCATTCTTTCTTAATCGATTTAATCCGTCCTATTTGTTTGTGTTTTCAGTTATTTTATTATTTTCACGTTTATCAAGCAGTTGAAACAATGAATAAAATATTTACAGTCATTCAAAAATAAGCGCGGAAAATAAAATTATTACAAAACTTTCAGATCCTGTACATTTTTCTATGCAATAAATAAAATACTTGAATGTTCGATATACATCTACCTGCAGAAGATAGTTAGCACGGATATGACATATTTTATTTATAATATTATAAAACCCGATTGGATGGCTAAAATGAGATTCGAACGGCATTTGTGAGAAATTCCATTTTTAACCGATTTTAGATTTGATCTTTGCTTTAACCGGATTATAAGTGAAAAATGCCACACGTTATGGGGTGGGGTCTATTTTCGGAAGGTTTGGACCTCCCTCGTTACACTGTACATCCTAGTTTTGGACAATGAACTAATCTGGGAACAAATGAAAATGAAACTGCTGTCCAGAAAGTCATGTCGCCGACGAGGCAAGTGATGCCACCGGCGACATAAGTGATGCCACCGGCGACATCAATGATGTTGCTGGTGACATCAGTATGCAGGTAGGTTATATGGCTTTCTGTGTACCATAAAGAAAGGGTCCTACAAGAAAATGAAGTCTCTAGGGAATGTGATGCCACCGACGGTATCAGCGATGTCTCTGGCGACATGGGTGATACCGCCGGCGACATCACATATCTCCGGCGACCTCAATTTCTTGTAGTAGCGACATGGAACAGTAAAAAATGACCGAAAACCCCAAAAAATGAACAAAAATCAGCACAAATCAGTAATATTAATGCCAAAGAGCTATAAGACTCAGAATTTTTACATCGGGGTCCTGAATCCACCTCTTTGTGAACCGAAAAGAAACGCCTCTAGAGAGCTTGTTACGATGATTTAGTAGTAAATTTAAGTGTTTCGGGTTTCAAAATCCAATTAAATTGATTTTAACTACAAGATTTACTGATTTTAAGCTCACAATTAGAGAATTCAAAGAAGAAAGACAAAAAAAAGGGATTAAAATCCCTTTTTTTCTGCCTTATCTAATTCTTATCTCACTATAATCTATTTTCTCATTCCAACATTAAACCTCTAACCTTAGGTGGTTCCTCCCCCCTTCATTGCATCTCAAGGTGTGTTTTTATAGGTGAAATGAGGTGTTTTCGAGACCTTTTTGACTAATTCCGCTGAAAGTGGCCGAAAGGCTGTCTGTGCAGGGACCCGCTTTGGGTCATACCGCTGGCTATATGGCGATGCCGCCAGAGGTATGGATGATGCCGCCGGCGATATGGTGATATTGCCGGCGGTATGGCCGATGCCGCTAATGGCATCCGCCTCTAGTATACCGACAGGCAGCGGGCCTAGGAGCCTAAAAAGTCGCTAAAAGTATTTTAATAGTATGTGGAAAGGCATCTTTTTAATTTTTAATGATATTTTAATGGATATTTTTTTAATTTGGGTGTAAATCATCAGTTCAAGCTCCTACCAGACGTGTTATTGGCCACACCACACTGGATTCTACCAAGTATAAAATTTGCGAGGAATATTATTTTGGTAATAAAAATTCTAAAGAGAACTTTTATTTTGAGGCATTAAAATCGGGTACACATTATCATCGTCTTGCGAGAGGGACTGCAAAATTTCGTGCTCACAGGCTGCCCCTCAGGGGATCACTGCTACCACAGGTCAGTATGATCGCACGAAAGAGCAAGGGATAGGAATGATACCTGACAGGTGACTGGTTTGCCCCTTGGTCGGACTTGTGCTTTATAAAAAAGAATGCTCCTTGATCGGACTTGATCCTTGCAAAGAGATTGCCCCTTGGTCGTACTTGTGCTTTGTAGGTTAGTTGCCCTTTGGCCAGATTTGCACTTTGTGGAGAAATTGTCCTTTAGTCAGACCTATGTTTTGTGGATTGGTTGCCCCTTGGTTGGGCTTATGCTTTATGGAGGGTTTGTCCTTTGGTCAGACTTGAGCTTCGTGGAGAGTTTGTCCTCTAGTCGGATTTAAGCTTTGTGGAGAGATTGACCTCTGGTCGGACTTGAGCTTCATAGGGATCTTATCCTTTGGTCGGACTTGTGCTTTATGGATAGGTTGTCCTTTGGTCGGACTTGTGCTTTGTGGAGTGGTTGCCCCTTGGTCGGGCTTACACTTTGTGGAGGGCTCACCCTTCAGTCGGGCTTGCTTTGCGGAGAGATTGTCCTTTGGTCGGACTTGTGCTTTGTGGAGAGATTGTCCTTTGGTCGGACTTGTGCTTTATGGATAGGTTGTCCTTTGGTCGGACTTGTGCTTTGTGGAGAGGTTGTCCTTTGGTCGGACTTGTACTTTGTGGATAGGTTATCCTTTGGTCGGACTTGTGCTTTGTGAAGAGATTGTCCTTTAGTCGGACTTGTGCTTCGTGGATAGATTGTCCTTTGGTCGGAGTAACATTATGCAAGTTCTGGAATGTCAGGGCAGGAACCAGGATTTTGCCGTGGATGGCTGAAAGAGTCATGGAGGTAGTTGATGTCGCCGGCGACATTAATGATATTGCTGGCAGTGTGGGTGCCATGTGGCAGCTTTGGCTGTTAAGACAAGTTCAAAATTTGAATTGGAGGGGGCGATGTCATCGGCGGCGTGAGTGATGTCGCTGGCGATATGGAGTGATACCGCCGGCGGTATGAGGGCCACATGGCAGTTTTGACTGGTCAGACAAGTTCAAAATTTAAATTGGAGGGGGCGATGTCGCTGGCAGTATGGAGTGATGCCGCCGGCGACATTAGGACCATGTGGCAGCTTTGACTGGTCAGACAAGTTCAAAATTTAAATTGAAGGGGGCAACGTCGTCGGCGACATGAGTGACGTCGCTAGCAATATGGAATGATGTCGCCGGCGACATGGATTGGCAGTTTCAGATAAATTAAAACTCCTCAAATTCCGCGCGGCAGTTTAAAAGGAAGTAAAACTCCTTTCTTCCTCATTCTTCAGAAATCGTACCCCCTTTCTCCTTTTCTCCAAATTTTTCGATTTTTTTTCGTCATTCTAATCATAAAGAGAATCGCTAAGGTTTTCAGGGGCAAATCTGCTATGGCTAGGGAGAATCTGCCTGATTCCTCTGTCGAAGGGCTGAAAATTCTCTCTGTTCCTGCTGCTTATGGCCTGAAGGAGACGATTAAGATGTATAGCTACAGGATCAATTCCCCCATCACTAATCTGACCCCAGAGAAGGAAAAGCACCTCTACTATATCAAGGTAATCCCACAAAACCTGAATCTCTTCTTTTTTGGGTTGAGTTTTGATTCGGTATTACGCTTGAAATCATGCCATGATAGGAGTCATAATGTGAAATAGACTGATTATAAACTGATATTGCATGCTTTAGGTTCGATTTTTACTATTTTTAGGCTTATTTTTTGATTGATTGTGATTTTTGTGGTTTTAGCACGATGGGTACAATTTTGGGGAAAACAGGTTCTGCCCGCAGGTAGTGATATCGCCAGTGATATGAGTGATGTCAGTGGCAGCATCAGTACTTGCAAAAAGGCCTAAGGAGGTCTGATATCACTTCTGTTTAAAGCGATATCGCCGGCGATATCATCTATGCCGCCAGCGGTATGGAGTGATGCCGCCGGCGACATTGCTTCTAGCAGAAGTGACATCAACAGCTTTCTATCATGTTCCAGTGATGAGAAAATAAGTAGAACTTATCTGTTTTGTTTCTAATTTTTACAGCCGCGCGAGCTGACTTATACCGGAGGGATGGGCACCATCGGCGAGTGGTGGCACCATATTTCTTAGAAGGACCCTGAGCTTGCACTCGCCATTAATGAGATAGGATTCGGGGACTTAGCCCGAATTATGCCGATGCTAATGCCCAAGCTCTCTTATTCAACCGTGACAGCCCTTACCGAGAGGTGGTCTGAAACTACCCATATTTTTTTTCACTTCTCGTTTGGAGAAGCAACGATTACGCCCTCTGATATCATAGCTATGACCAGGCTTCCGTGGATGAATGAGGTCATTCACTTCGATGCTTATATAGATAAATACCATATCGAGAGGCCCGTAGTGAGGTGGGTGAAGGAGCTATTTGGTTTGAAGCCCATCTCAGAGCGGCTGTCTTATAGTGAGTTGCAGTAATACTGGACCCAAGTAGAAGCGGTGCCCAAGGATGAGAGAGAGGCTTGCGTCCACTCCTTTATGATTTCCTTGCTCACAATGCTATTTTTTTCGATCTCAGGGAGCAAGATTAATTACGGGCTGATATCCGCCGTGGAGGATGTGGCAGGTATTAGGAAGAAGAATTGGCCAAGGGCCATCTTGGCATAGATATACCAGGGGCTGGATGTGGGCGCCCCGTAAGAAGGTGAAATCCCTTCGCCTCTGTCATCTGCTACTCCAGGTATATCTGATCGAAAGCATTTTTCTTGATTGTGCACATCTTATTTATTGCTGATGCTTTTTGAACTGATTGGTTGTTATTTATGCAGGCTTGGGCGTTTAAGAACTAGATTCTCCCATCGGTCGAGTTTAAGAAGACTGTACTGCCGGGCTCCCACTTTCTCACCCGCTAGTATGGGGGCATTGGCGGGAAGGCCAAGTATTCCACCAAGTACATGGAGGTCCTAAAGAGTGCGCGATTGAGCTCAGTACTCAATCTTTGATTTAGTCCTTTGTCTTTATACTTAGAATCAAACAAAAAGCGTTTATGAATTTATACCGGTTGTTTTGGTTGATTGTTGGTGCAGCTTATATTGGACCCATTTGATGGAGTGGAGAACCTGACAGAGGTTGCGAGGGTTAGGAGGGAGGTGGACGACCGTCAGTTTATCATGGAGTGTCCTTTATCCTAGTAGTAGTATTTAGGTGAGCGCGTCCGGGGTTGGAGGCTTATCCCGATTGCGGATAAACCGGTGCCTGCCGATCCTCCCTGGGGTTTATGGTGGCCCCATCTGGTGATTACATCTGAGGCCGACCAAGCTGACTATATCAACGGGAACGACTGAGTGATCCCTAGCATCCCTGGCCTCTACGAGCAGCACCAACAATGCCTATTCCCCTTGTGTCCTCGCATCCATAGGAATGATATGATTGAGTATCATAATGAGCAAAGGCTGGAGGAGGAGAAAAGGTGCCTCAAAGGTATTGTGGATGTCGAGAAGGAAGAAGACGAGGAAGATGAGGAGCTTGAAGGTGATGTTGGGATTGAGCCCAAGGGGGAGGATGAGGCAGGTGTGGTTGTAGCCGGCGGGAGTGTGCCAATGTCCTAAGGGGGGCTGTGCTCTTTTGAGGTATGATTGCATTTATGTGCATGATTTGCAATTATTTAGGAACGCTGCTGACGTGTATTTCTCTTGTTTTTCAGGAACCCGTAAGGAAGAGAGGCCGGGATAACCAGAGTGGGAGACAGTACTATAGTGTATCGGAGGGTATAAACTTTGTGGAGGGGTGTCTAGTCAACTCGATGGAAACTACATTGCTGCTGATGTATTCTCGGGGTGAGTTCCTCCCTAGGAACATAGGCTCGAGCTGGCATGCTCCAATCATTATGCCAAAAGACACCACTTACGTAAGGCTTGATAATTACTTTCTTTTTCATCCTCAGATGCGGGTGTCTAATGATTTGCCTTTTGGATTTTTTAGGTGGCGCGAAGCCATGTGGAGCAGCTTGCAGAGAGCAACTTTGCTCTCCGGGACATGCTTATCGGGTAATCGCTCCTTGTTCAGGTACATTCCCTATTTATGCCTACATTAAAATAAGATAAGATGCATGTATGGATGCTATGAATGATGTGCATTATTGATGTTTTTCCTTGGCTTGCAGGACTTCTTTATCTGATGCCGATGCAGCCCGGTGGAGATATGAGGAGGAGACTGTAGGACACCGAAGTCGCGTGAGTGACCTTGAGGGTCAGCTGGCCACTACCATTTAGGAATGGGGGAGCAAGCAAAATCTGGATCGCGTGTACCTCGATAGCACCAGTCGCAGAGGGGTGAAGGTGTCTGTCGGCTGACACCCATTTGCTGCAGTCAAGGAGTCTAGTAGTGTGCCCATGACAGAGGGAAGGGAGGAAGATGAGGATGAGGTTGGTGATTGGCTTATTAGCCTGAGGAAATTTCATCTCGCCCGACCGGCAGTGGCGGGCATGCTTAGCTTTTTATTTTCGTTTTGCTTTTCAAATCTTTGTTTGTACCCTTGATACCTTGGGGTTAGAATAATTCGGATTTGTTTTTGGGTTTTGCTTTTGTGGTCTAGATATTCAGAATTTTTGACTGGTTTGTGCCTTCGAGCTTTTTTTTACTTTAAATGAAATGGATTGCATTTGAATAGGTATTGGAAATGGGTTACAGGATTGTTTACAGGTTTTATACAGGTCTACAATGAGAAAAATGCGTCTGATGCTACCAAAAAATTAACTCCATGCAGCCGATGGCATGACCCATATCGCCCACACTCAACCAACTAAAATAATATATATAGGGTTGTCTTAAAGCTCATATCGCTGATGGCATCAGTTGATACCGCCCAATTTGATCCATATCACCGGCGGCATCACTCATATCGCCGGCGGCATCACTTCTCCAGAAATCTGATTTCAGCCATTCTGTCAATTCTTGTCATGGCAACCCACAATCAACAGCTATGAGGTTTTTTGCAAATTCTGGAAAATGCGGACTGGAAGAAGCTTGAAAAATTCAGGCTTTGGGGGTTTCGATATGTCGCGGTATGGCCTGTAAGCCGCGAGTTCCTTTGAGCGGCACTATCCTTTTAGGATCCAATGGACCATGTCTTCAGATTTTCATCTTTCGAGCTATGCCCCTTGCTTGAAGAGTTTCACGCTATTTTGGGGGTACCGTGTCCCAAACACGTGATCCTAGCGCTACTGGAGTTTCATTTTAGTGCGGATGGAATTCCTCGAAGGTTATGGAATTTAGATTCTGTGGACCTATTTCTCTCTCGATTATCTAACAAACCTGGGTTTCAGCTCAGAGCAGTCTTAGAGTGGTGCCGTGGGGCGCCCCGATCCCATCTTGCCTGGCCATCCATGGTGGCATTATTACTTATGGCAGAGTTTATGTGTGGAGTGAGTCCGATTGCTCCGCTTAGGCTAATTTCACTTATCAGTCCTATATTGACAGGGGCTTCTCCCATAGCTGTGGGGTTGGCCGATGTTTTGCTGAATATAGATGTCGCTTCCGATGACCCATCACTTATCGGAGACCAGCTCATTTTGCTGTAAGTACCTTTTGTTCTTCTCAATTTTGCCATTTTATTTCTCGATCCTCACCTGGATTTGAATTACAGGTATGGTTGATGGAGAAACTGACGTTGCGGGTAGCACCACGAGGGAATCCAAAGAGGTACCTACCCGTTCATCTGAGGAAGAGGGGGCTTATGAGGGCCAATTTCGATCGACTGACATATGATGATTGGGTGCCTATTTTAGGGCGGTATACTAACACATAGGTTTAGTGGGTTAGTCCATGGTGGAGGATCCAGGATGTGGTTGTAGAATCCTGGGGGGCTTGTTTTCAGCTGATAGGTTTGGAGAGGTCTTCGTTTTACACCCCATATCGATTGTGCCGTCAGTACGGCAAGAGGCAAAGGGTCCCCATCAAGCTGCCCCATAACTAGATCGGAATCTACAAGGCTAGGTGGGTCAACCATATACGGGAAAAGTGGTACAGGGAAGCTGTATTTGAGATTCTAGACTATGATCATATGGACACCATCGAGACCAACATGCATTATAGGGGATGGCTCGCTGAGACAAGATGCTAGACGTCCCATTGGAAACAGTTGCGGGCCCGCCTTAAGGGGGAGCGCGCAGAGCAAGGGCAGGAGCCCCTCTTTACTACGTCATCGAGGCGGATCTCTAGGTACTATGATTATGATGCGGGAAGCTCGATTTAAGACTTGCTTTTGTTAGAACTATCAGACATCTTTTATTATTATATTATATATATATATATTTTGCATCTGATATAGAATAAAATGAACTCTGTCCAAAGCTTACTGAAGTTATCTTAATCCTATGAATACAGGATTCACTTAAGCATAAGCATTTAGATTTCAACGAAATAGATACTTTCATTAATTGAGATAAAATAAAGTACATGATGTTTGGTTGACATTCCCTTTGATTTAACTCTCGGTGCCAACTAGCCTAGATCGGTTTTGTAGAAGGCACTCGCTCTTTGTTCACATGCCCTAACTTTTGCCTAGATCGCCCTTTTCGGGTTTTAGCTATAGCGGGTTTGTCTCATCCCCTAATTTTTGCACGACTGGTTTCCAGGATACCAATTGTCGGGCGTCACCCTAATTTTTGCCCGATCAGTAAAAGATTGAAAGGCGGGTAATTATCACGTATATATTTTTTAGCGTGCCGCTTTTTCGATTTGTTTCTTTTGAATTTGATATGATAACGCTTAAGCTTGTCTTGGTTCACGGGATTCATAAACTCGTTCCCATCCATGTCCATAAGCTTAACTGCCCCTTTGCTAAGTAGCTTCTTTATTATATATGGTCCTTCCCAGTTTAGCCTGAATTTACCCCTCGCATCAGTGGTAGAATGTTTCAGCTGTTTAAGGACCAGATCACCAGCTTTTAGGGGAAACTTCTGATGTCTTACCCGACTGTTATATGCCCGAGCCATACGTTACTGGTACATTTAGAGGTTATCGAGGGCCTTTAACCTCTGCTCATCCATCACGTTTAACTATTCAAATCTCGCCCGAGTCCATTCAGGTTCTTTTAATTTAGCCTCCAGAGCGACTCTTAAGGAGGTCACCTAAGTTTCAACTGGCAAGACCGCTTCCATCCCGTAGACGAGGGAGGATGGAGTTTGGCCTATCGGGGTGCGAATGCTGGTGCGATATCCCCAAATAGCAAAATGTAGCTTATCTGCCTAATCCTTGTAGCCGGCTATCATTTTAGAGAGAATCGTCTTTACCGATTTATTAGTTGCCTCAACAGCCCCATTAGCTTGCGGTCTATATGGGGAAGATCTATGGCGCTCGATCCCGTATCTCTCAATTAGAGAAGCAGTTGCTCCTTAAAATTGTACCCCATTGTCCGAGACTATATGGTGTGAGAGTCCATACCGAGCGAAGATGTGTTTCTATATAAACTTGGCCATTTGTTTGGTGGTGAAGTTGGTGAAGGATTTAGCTTCCACCCATTTCGAGAAGTAATCTACTACTACCACATTGAATCTATGGCCGTTTGTTGAAAAAGGATGGATTTCACAAATTATGTCTATCCCCCATGCCGAGAATGGCCAAGGGGTGGATAAATGATGGAGTTTGGTGGGCGATAGATGCTGCATATCTCCATAAACCTTGCATTGGTGGCATCGTTTGACCTGGGTGATGCAATCTGCTGTGAGAGTGAGCCAAAATACCCTAATCGATGGATTTTCTTTGCGAGAGCAAGATCATTCATATGGGGGCCACAGTCACTGGCATGGACTTGGGTTAGCCTCGGAGTCAGTGAGGCAATGGAGAAGTAGGCCGTCGCTGGTGCTCTTGAATAGATCATTATCCACAATACAAAACTGGACAGCGAGTCACCATAGGGTGGTACGGTCTGAGTCAGAGGAATCCACGGGATATTGGCCAGTCCGAAGGAACAGGACGATGTCAGAATACCAACATGGTTTGGATGAGATGGTGAGGATCAGAGGGGCCGATTGAACTTGGTATGGAATCTTGGTGGACAACATAACCAATGAGCGGATAGGCTGCTGCTGAGGTCCTTCCTATATGGCTGCAAGAGTGGCAAGAGCATCGGCCATTTGATTCTCGTCCCCCGAGACATGTCGGTATAAGCATGAGGTAAATTCTCAGTGAGTCATGAGCCTGTCAAGAATAGTAGGGTGCTCTTCTCGAGTAGCAGAATTTACAACCATATCATCCACATACACTTCCACTTCTTTATGCATTATGCCATGTAAGAGGGCAGTTTCGGTGAGCTGGTAAGTGGCCCCAGCATTTTTCAACCCAAATGGCATTACCTTGTAGCAATACATTCCCCATTCAGTGATGAACACTCTTTTGATTTTGTCAACAATATTAACCAGAATCTGGTTATACCCCGAGAACCCATCCATAAACGAATACATAGCTACCCTGGCGGTGCTATCAATTAGGACATCAATATGTAGAAGTGGGAAGTTGTCTTTTGGTGAGGCTTTATTGAGATCTCGAAAATCCACACAGACCTAGACCCTACCATCCTTCTTCAGAACTAGGACAATATTGGACAACTAAGTCGGGTATTCCACCACTTCAATGAACCGAGCTTCAATCAACCTTGAAACCTCTACGTTAACCTGATCTGCCCATTCTGGTCTCAATCGGCGGAGACAGGCCAAAATTTAGGATCAGTTAGGATTCTATGCTCGTCAATTTATCAATCAACCCCAGGCATGTCTTCATATGACCAGGCAAAAGCGTTAACATGATCTTTAAGCACTTTTATGATCTCACTTTTTTCCTTAGGAGTTAAATCTTTGGAAATGGTCACCATTTTAGGATTGTCATCTGTACTTAGGTTTATTTCACTTAATAATGTATCACTAATACCAAAAAAATTATGCGTATTATTATATGAATGCATGGATCCATCAAGAAAGACATCAAACAAGTAAGCAGAACGAGAGTTATTCACTGCATTAAAAGCCTCATAAGCAGCATTATTCGCATCAAACACATCAGAAATATTAAGAATTACATCGTCCATATCTTCCTCCACAAGCGGAGGGGCTTTAGTAGCAACATTAATAGGAGGAGCATCCTCCATATTGTCTGTTAGAATGGCACTTAAGTCGTGCTCCAGAGCAGTCTTTTGGGCAATGGTGAGCGACGGCCCCCCGGACAGGTTGGCTTTCTCGGTGAGGGCCCTAGCCTGGCGAGCTTCCCTAGTATTGCTGTTATGACATCTTCTTCTCCAATTCCTCTACCCTTCCAACCTTTCTTCATTAACAGTGCCATAGTTTCAGTCACGGTTGCCATAGCAATTTCAATTTTTGGATCGATAGACTCTTTACTGCTTCCCTCAAGCTCATATTCGGGATGCATCTTACCTTTTCCTTTAGCCTTATTAGAAACAACATTGATAGGTGTATCAGGCTCAATGAGCTTGGGTTCAGTCAAAACTATCAGGCTGCCAGTTTCGAAGTCGTAGACATCTTTAAAGATCTTAAAGCCAGGCCACATTTTTCCACCATGCTCGATCGCCTCAGGCTCTCCCTTATAAGGCCTCTTACCTTGGATCTCACAAACTATGACCATACGGCAGTAGTAGAAGGGGACGCGGTGATAGGCTTTTCTAGGTTTATATCCCAACCCAGCTCGATATGTAGGATTCTCGGCTCCAATGCCTCGATAATTCCTTGTTCGTGTATTCCTCCACCTCTGTCAGGCTTGTAACCAGATTTCTTCATTAGTTTACCCATACCCACATATAGGTAGCTATGCCAAAGGGGAAGAGACTTCTGAACTTTGCTAATCATGGCAATATAAAGGCCTTTTTCTAAACTAGCTTCGGCTTCCATGACAACCATAATGGAAGCGGGATCGGCCTCTATAGTCACCATTCTGTCTTCATGAATTAGATTAATTTTTTAGTGTAGTGTGGAGGGAACAATGCCTAAAGTGTGAAGCCATGGTCAACCAAGCAACAGAGAATAGGTAACAGGAATGTCAAGTACAGTGAAGCGCACACTGCTTGCCACACCCTCTACGGTGACTTTTGCCTCAAAGGTCTCAATTACATTGCGCTTGGAATCATCATACGCTCTAATAACAGTGCTGGATTTTTCAAGCATCTCTTCCGACAGTCCTAGATGACGAAGGACTTTTAGAGGGCACAGATTTAGAGCGAGCCATCATCTACCATGACACACGGGATGACCTTACCAAGGACCTAGATTCGGATGAATAAGGCCTTGTTGTGATCCCTACCATTGAGTGTAAGATTAAAGTGGTCGAACACAATTTGAGGTCCCTTTCTCGAGGGAATGCCTTCCCCAACCGTGGTGCACATCTCAACTACCGAGGTGGCCGGATTAGCTTCTAAATCGAGGAGTTGTTTAATCAAACCCTTGCGATGCCCTTCAGAGTCGATTACCAGCTACCAAATACTGTATCGAGCTTAGGTGTTTTTCAGCTGGGTAATGAGAGGGTCAACCTCAAGACTAGTCGGGGCAGGCGGTGGTGGAGAGGGGGGTCTCGCGGTAGTTCTGACCCTACCATGAATCAGGTCTCGGCTTAAGCGGAGATATCGGTCTTCAGGCTGATATACGCGGCCACTTTGGGTAACATTAAGGACATTACCGAGCAAGACACTCTTAGTGGCTCGTGTTTCAAACAGATACTGTTATTCCTCAGAGTCCGAATTTGGGTTTTGGAGTTCATACTTATCCACACTAAAAAGGTCATTTCGATCAACCTTGAAAAATTCGGTGCTTACGGCCATGTCTCTTTAACCGATTCCTCATCACCATCGGAGTAGTCCTCCTTTGAAATGAAGGAATCCACGCTAAATAGTGGTTTTCTCATTCTTCTTGCCATGAATGGTTTAGACCTGCGGCTCTCTTGCTTCGTCTGGTTTGGATCAACTTCCATCTTCCGGACAGAATTGACCCTCAGGTTGGCTTGGTTGATTAGATTAAAGACCGAAAAAGATGGGGGACCCTAACCGTTGACCAGGATAGAGTTATTATTATCTGACCTTCGAGCAAGGAGATTGAAGTTTGTGGCTTTAGATAAACCGGACTGGACCATGCCAACCTTGTCCCTAAAATTTGGTAAAGGATTATTCATAGTGCTCGGAGCTCTGTCCGGTTCAGCGATCTTTACTTCACTAACCAAGCGTTGAATTGCTGAGAGCAGGGCTTTGCAATTGTTGGTTTGGTGTCCTACCTGAACATGATAGTAACAGAAGTTGTTTTTATCCTCAGTTCTAGGTGGCTTGTATTCCTGAAGGGACTATATGAAATCCACTTCCCTCAAATGTTGGAAGATGACCCATATGGGCAGCTTATAAGGGTTAGCCAAAATAAAGGGGGGCGGGGAGGCTGAATTGTGGCAACCGTCGGTGGAGCTGAGGTGATTACGAGGGGCACAGCAGGGGTTTTAGAAATAACTTGAACTGCAGCCAGTGCTTTAGGCTTAGCTGGCGCCAGGGTTAAGTGTGACAACCCAGTACATACATTATAATTGCATTTGTTAACATCCATTGCATCTCATGAAATTAGACTATTTAATATTTTACATGTTAAATTATAAAAAATTGATTAGTTAAGTTAATAATTATTTGGTGATACGAAATACGATATTTTATTGCCTAGGCACCAATCCATAAAAGAATATAATTTTGAGAAATAAGTAGAGTATAGTTATATTATAGATATAAAGTGATTTATTGGATAAGATATTTGTATTGTTTAAAATTAGTATTGTTATTAGTATTATTGTTATAGTATTAAGAAAGAATATAAAGGTATAGTTAGTGTATATATAATGTATGTATATAAAAATGTATTAGATAGACAAGAAATAATTTAATAAGTAATTATAATTATTATTATTATTATTATTATTTTTGTAATAGTTGTGTATTAGTGAGGGTATATTTGGTATATATTATTAAAGAATATATATATAAGAAAGTATGTAAGATGAGGATAAAAAATCTGATCTTTACAACCTCTAGAAAGATCAAAATTGTTCCATAGAAGAGAGGGAAACATAAGGAAGAAGAGAAGAAGAGAGCTAGAAGAAAGGAATCAGGTATTTTAGTAACTTTGTAGTGCGATTTTTGTTAGGTTAAAGTTAGAATTAGAAGTTTGGGTAAGAAGATGAATTGCTACTATTTATGTCAAGGCTCATTCTGCAAAATTTGGGAATTTTTAGATGAGTAGATCAATAGTTATGATTTTTATAAGATGAAGTGTGCAGAACTGGATGATCAAAGAAATAGGGTGAGTTTCAAAATTAATCTGGGATTGTTTTACTATTTAGAAAATTCTGATTTTTTGATATGTTATTGCCTTATGTGTATATTTTAAGTAGGAAAAAGAATCAGGTCGATTCATGTCATGTACAGAGAGTTATACTCATTTTATTACGTTGTTGTCCAGGTAAAGCGGGACTGAAACAGGTTTTGATGGGAAATTCCCTATAAATCGTATAAGGCTTTGAAAATTTTGAGGATTTAATATATTATGGAATTGTGTAATATGAATTGAACAAAAGAAGAATCATCACATTTGAGTAAGTGAGTTGAAAGTTATGAATTTTGAAGTGAAGTAAGGTCATAAGAACACTAGTTCTAAGTGCAGAAAACATGACAGATTTAAAGTTTAAAATACAAAATTCATAATAAATGGAGAAGTGATCAAAAAATTATGAAATTTTGGTATGTTATAAAACTGAGTTAAGAGTAAAATGAAACTAGAATCAGATCATTTGGTTGAGTGCTTAAGAGATATGATTGATTAAATTCAGTAAGGTCATATAGATAGAATTATAGTTTGTGTTAATCTTTATATATATACAAAAAAGAAATAAGATGTATATGTATGTTTATATTTTACATGAATTTATGTTATAGGAGCTCAAAACCGTGAAGGTATTCCAGAGGAATGTTCAAGTTATTTCCGAGAGAATTAGCTCGGATAATCTGTGAGTATAAACATAATATGAATATATGGGTGAAATGTGTTGATGTGTTAATTGTATGAATATGTGAATGTGATATGAATTGTTTTGACATGAAATTGTGTGAGAAATATGTTGATATGGGTCATTTGAATATGATAATGGATTGAATTCTTAAGTGAAGTGAATTGGTGCATATATGAATTATTGGATACGTTTATAATGAGAATTGTATTTGATAAGCTGGATTTATATGATATATGTATGTGGAATATATGTTCATTTGTATTAGTATATGCTAATTGTAAGTTCAATGATTCGTATAACAGACATTTGCACTTGAATATATGAAAAGTAAAAGAATATATGAAAAGTGAAAGAGACGTTGTGACATAGCCTATCAAACATTGCAATACATGTCCTGTTCAACTAGACCTATATGGTCAACCAATTGCAATATCTGACAAATGAGCCAAAAGGTCAACCAATTGTTTATCTGGACCGAAAGGTCAACCAATTGTAACATAGCTGGCCAGCAAATCAATTGACAATTGTTACAAATGTTACATGTATCCCGGGGCAAGAGTTTGTCTAGAAATGTCACAACAATTAAATAATCGGTTCATTCATTCTCATATAAGTGTGACTGTATATTGAATTTGTTAATGTATATATGTGATTTGCTATTGAATTTATAATGTGTGTATATCTGTGATTTGCTAAATTCATAGATTGTTTATATTCACTGAGTTGCACCTCATATAAAGCGCTAAATTTTTTAGAGCTGGTAAAGTTTGTACAAGAAGCTCATTACCTGTAGATATCATGGGCGAAAAATTTGCCGGTTGTATTCCATCTCACTCCCTCTCCTCACAAAATAAGCATATAGAATAGAAGGTGGTCGGGTTTTGATTTTGCTTTGTATATGACTGTTTTGTAAAAAGATATAATTTTACAAGTGATTATATATATAAATGAAGTATAACGTGATTATATATATAAATGAAGTATAAGTACAAAAAAAATTATATATTCTGATTACGATTTTGGTGATTTAGTATAAGGTATAGGTTGTTTCAGTTGGTATCAGAGCGGGGATATGATCATAAGGGCATAATATGCATACACATATAAAAGTTAATACATGTTAGGATTGTGCATGATCTTACCTTTATATATGGCCGATGAAAATGTTAACCCGAGGAGAGAGGAACCAGCTAAAACGCCAGTTATAGGATCATATGTACATTCACGTGCATCAAATGTACGTCAAGAGGCTTTGTGATACAAAGGCCTCCACCATTTGCTCAAAGGAAAATGGTACTTGATGAATAGAAGAAGAATGATACAATATGATTCAAAGGAATTCTTTCAAGTGAATTGATTGTTATAAATCAAATGTACGAAATTGTTAAATTTAATTGATAAAATAGTACTAATTGTTGATCTGATTAGATGAAATATTAGAAACTTTTTGTGTGATATTGAGTTTGAATTGGTTGATGAAGCAACTTACAATACCGATTGTTTCACCAAAGAAGTTGATTTAGAGTCGTCAAGTCAGTCACGAGTTGTTTTTTAAGGTGAACGTAAGGTAGTGCCTACTTGTTTGACTCTTGCAATAAGGGTTCTATAAGAACCAATGTGTCTCCTTGGGATGCTTCAGTATTTTTTATCAATAAGAAGGATAGTACTATTTGCATCGATTATAGGAAGTTTAATTGAGGCACTATGAAAAGTAAACATTCTTTACCTCATATTGGTGATTTATTTGATCAATTACAAGGAGTCAGGTTATTTTATTTGATTAATTCAAGGGATAAGATAGATGGAAAATCTAATATTAAACTCTTCAAAACCTCTAGAAGTTCTAGAAAACGTATAGCAGGAACAAGAATAGCAAACGAAGAGATAGTTAAGTAGAAGGAATCAGGTAACTAATTGAACTTGTTATCCAATTTTCTTGATATTAGAGACAGAATTAGGGTTCAAAATATTAAAGAGAATTGTAATCGGGTCATTTGAGGTTATATAGAAAAAGTTGTAGTCGTTTTACTAGGCATTGTACATGTGAAATGGGACAGATTCAGGAAGTGAAAGAAAAATCTAGTATAAATTGTAAGCTAATCAGATGGTTACGAAATTTAAGTATGTTATAGTCATGAGTGTTACAAAGAAAATGAGATAAGAACTATATCATTTGGTTTAGTATTGTAAGAGATATGAATTTCCGAAGTCATTAAGGTAATGAAGAATATGAATCTGAGTTAAGTATGGTTTTGAAAGAATTGAAAAATTTACTATGGGATTAAATATAGTATAGTTATCACCTTGGAAAGGCATATTAAGATTCGTAAAAAAGGGAAAGTTAGTACACAGTATATAGGACCTTATGAAATTCGTGAGAAAGTTAGTCCATTTGTTTATGATTTAGCATTACTACAAGAATTAGTTCAAATTCAAAATGTTTTTCATATTAGCATGTTAAGGAAGAATGGATAAGACCCTACACATGTACTGGAGGATTAAGAATTAGATATTGCACATAATTTGAGTTATGTAGAGGAACCAGTGGAGATTATAAGGATATAAAGACCAAACAACTACGAAACAAAAGAAATACCATTTGTCAAAGTACATTGGAGATGTCATTTAGTGGAAGAAACTACTTGAGAAACAGAAGAACGAATGAGAAAGGACTACCCTTATTTATTTTTTTGGATACAGGTATTTAAATTTCGAGGACGAAATGCTTTAAGAGGGGGAGAATTGTGACATCCCAGTACATACATTATAATTGTATTTGTTAACATGCATTGCATCTCATGAAATTAGACTATTTAATATTTTACATGTTAAATTATAAAAAATTGATTAATTAAGTTAATAATTATTTGGTGATACGAAATACGATATTTTATTGCCTAGGCACCAATCCATAGAAGAATATAATTTTAAGAAATAAGTAGAGTATAGTTATATTATAGATATAAAATGGTTTATTGGATAAGATATTTGTATTGTTTAAAATTAGTATTGTTATTAGTGTTATTGTTTTAGTATTAAGAAAGAATATAAAGGTATAGTTAGTGTATATATAATGTATGTATATAAAAATGTATTAGATAGACAAGAAATATTTTAATAAGTAATTATAATTATTATTATTATTATTATTTTTGTAATATTTGTGTATTAGAGGGTATATTTGGTATATATTATTAAAGAATATATATATTAGAAAGTAGGTAAGATGAGGATCAAAAATCTGATCTTTACAACCTCTAGAAAGATCGGAATTGTTCCATAGAAGAGAAGGAAGCATAAGGAAGAAGAGAAGAAGAGAGCTAGAAGGAAGGAATCGGGTATTTTAGTAACTTTGTAGTGCGATTTTTGTTAGGTTAAAGTTAGAATTAGAAGTTTGGGTAAGAAGATGAATTGTTACTATTTATGTCAAGGTTCATCATGCAAAATTTAGGAATTTTAAGATGAGTAGATCAATAGTTATGATTTTTATAAGATGAAGTGTGCAGAACTGGATGATCAAAGAAATAGGGTGAGTTTCAAAATTAATCTGGAATTGTTCTACTACTTAGAAAATTCTAATATTTTGATATGTTATTCCTATATGTGTATATTTTAAGTCGGAAAAAGAATCAGGTCGATTCATGTTGTGTAGAGAGAGTTATACTCATTTTATTATGTTGGTGTCCAGGTAAAGCGGGACTGAAATAGGTTTTGATGGGAAATTCCTATAAATCGTATAAGGCTTTGAAAATTTTAAGGATTTAATATGTTATGGAATTGTGTAATAGGAATTGAACAAAATAAGAATAATCACATTTGAGTAAGTGAGTTGAAAGTTATGAATTTTGAAGTGAAGTAAGGTCATAAGAACACTAGTTCTAAGTGCAGAAAATAGGACAGATTTAGAGTTTAAAATTCAAAATTCATAATAAATGGAGTAGTGATCAGAAAATTATAAAATTTTGGCATTTTATAAAACTATGAGTTAAGAGTAAAATGAAACTAGAATCAGATCATTTGGTTGAGTGCCTTGAGAGATATGATTGATTAAAGTCAGTAAGGTCATATAGATAGAAATTATAGTTTGTGTTAATCTTTATATATATACAAAAAAGAAATAAGATATATATGTATGTTTATATTTTACAAGAATTTATGCTATAGGAGCTCAAAACCGTGAAGGGATTCCAGAGGAATGTTCAAGTTATTTCCGAGAGAATTAGCTCGGATAATCTGTGAGTATAAACATAATATGAATATATGGGTGAAATGTGTTGATGTGTTAATTGTATGAATAGGTGAATGTGATATGAATTGTTTTGACATGAAATTGTGTGAGAAATATGTTGATATGGGTCATTTGAATATGATAATGAATTGAATTCTTAAGTGAAGTGAATTGGTGCATTTATGAATTATTGGATAAGTTTATAATGAGAATTGTATTTGATAAGCTGGATTTATATGATATATGTATGTGGAATATATGTTCATTTGTATTAGTATATGCTAATTGTAAGTTCAATGATTCGTATAACAGACATTTTCACTTGAATATATGAAAAGTAAAAGAATATATGAAAAGTAAAAGAGACGTTGTGACATAGCCGATCAAACATTGCAATACATGTTCTGCTCAACTAGACTTATATGGTCAACCAATTGCAATATCTGACAAATGGACCAAAAGGCCAACCAATTGTTTATCTAGACCGAAAGGTCAACCAATTGTTACATAGCTGGCCAGCAAATCAATTGACAATTGTTACAAATGTTACATGTATCCCGGGGCAAGAGTTTGGCTGGAAATGTCACAACAATTAAATAATCGGTTCATTCATTCTCATATAAGTGTGACTGTATATTGATTTCGTTAATGTATATATGTGATTTGCTATTGAATTTTTAATGTGTGTATATCTCTGATTTGCTAAATTCATAGATTATTTATATTCACTAAGTTGCGCCTCATATAAAGCGCTAAATTTTTCAGAGCTGAAAAAGTTTGTACAAGAAGCTCATTACCTGTAGATATCATAAGCGAAAGATTGGCCGTTTGTATTCCATCTCACTCCCTCTCCTCATAAAATAAGCATATAGAATAGAAGGTGGTCGGGTTTTGATTTTGCTTTGTATATGATTGTTTTGTAAAAAGATATAATGTTACAAGTGATTATATATATAAATGAAGTATAAGTACAAAAAAATTATATATTGTGATTACGATTTTGGTGATTTAGTATAAGGTATAGGTTGTTTCTGTTGGTATCAGAGCGGGGATATAATCATAAGGGCATAACATGCATACACATATAAAAGTTAATACATGTTAGGATTGTGCATGATCTTACCTTTATATATGGCCGATGAAAATGTTAACCCGAGGAGAGAGAAACCAGCCAAAATGCCAGTTATAGGATCATATGTACATTCACGTGCATCAAATGTACGTCAAGAGGCTTTGTGATACAAGGGCCTCCACCATTTGCTCAAAGGAAAATGGTACTTGATGAATAGAAGAAGAATGATACAATATGATTCAAAGGAATTCTTTCAAGTGAATTGATTGTTATAAATCAAATGTACGAAATTGTTCAATTTAATTGATAAAACAGTACTAGTTGTTGATCTGATTAGATGAAATATTAGAAACTTTTTATGTAATATTGAGTTTGAATTGGTTGATGAAGCAACGTACTGTACCGATTATTTCACCAAAGAAGTTGATTTAGAGTCGACAAGTCAGTCACGAGTTATTTTTTAAGGTGAACGTAAGGTAGTGCCTACTTGTTTGACTCTTGCAATAAGGGTTCTATAAGAACCAATGTGTCTCCTTGGGATGCTTCAGTATTTTTTATCAATAAGAAGGATAGTACTATTCACATCAATTATAGGAAGTTGAATTGAGGCACTATGAAAAGTAAATATTCTTTACCTCATATTGGTGATTTATTTGATCAATTACATGGAGTCAGGGTATTTTATATGATTAATTCAAGGGATAAGATAGATGAAAAATCAGATATTAAACTCTTCAAAACCTCTAGAAGTTCTAGAAAACGTATAGCAGGAACAAGAATAGCAAACGAAGAGATAGGTAAGTAGAAGGAATCAGGTAACTAATTGAACTTGTTATCCAATTTTCTTGATATTAGAGATAGAATTAGGGTTCAAAATATTAAAGAGGATTGTAATCGGGTCATTTGAGGTTATATAGAAAAAGTTGTAGTCGTTTTATTAGGCGTTGTACATGTGAAATGGGACAGATTCAGGAAGTGAAAGAAAAATTTAGTATAAATTGTATGCTAATCTGATGGTTACAAAATTTAAGTATGTTGTAGTCATGAGTGTTACAAAGAAAACGAGATAAGAACTATATCATTTGGTTTAGTATTGTAAGAGATATGAATTTTTGAAGTCATTAAGGTAATGAAGAATATGAATCTGGATTAAGTATGGTTTTGAAAGAATTGAAAAATTTACTATGGGATTAAATATAGTATAGTTATCACCTTGGAAAGGCATATTAAGATTCGTAAAGAAGGGAAAGTTAGTACACAGTATATAGGACCTTATGAAATTCGTGAGAAAGTTAGTCCATTTGTTTATGCATCAGCATTACTGCAAGAATTAGCTCAAATTCAAAATGTTTTTCATATTAGCATGTTAAGGAAGTATCGATAAGACCCTACACATGTACTGGAGGATTAAGAATTAGATATTGCACATAATTTGAGTTATGTAGAGGAACCGGTGGAGAGTATAGGGATATAAAGACCAAACAACTACGAAACAAAAGAAATACCGTTTGTCAAAGTACATTGGAGATGTCATTTAGTGGAGGAAACTACTTGAGAAACAGAAGAATGAATGTGAAAGGACTACCCTTATTTATTTTTTTGGATACAGGTATTTAAATTTCGAAGACGAAATGCTTTAAGAGGGGGAGAATTGTGACATCCCAGTACATACATTATAATTGTATTTTTTAACATCCATTGCATCTCATGAAATTAGATTATTTAATATTTTACATGTTAAATTATAAGAAATTGATTAGTTAAGTTAATAATTATTTAGTGATACGAAATACGATATTTTATTGCCTAGGCACCAATCCATAGAAGAATATAATTTTAAGAAATAAGTAGAGTATAGTTATATTATAGATATAAAGTGGTTTATTGGATAAGATATTTGTATTATTTAAAATTAGTATTGTTATTAGTATTATTGTTTTAGTATTAAGAAAGAATATAAAGGTATAGTTAGTGTATATATAATGTATGTATATAAAAATGTATTAGATAGACAAGAAATAATTTAATAAGTAATTATAATTATTATTATTATTATTGTAGTAGTTGTGTATTAGTGAGGGTATATTTGGTATATATTATTAAAGAATATATATATATAAGAAAGTAGGTAAGATGAGGATAAAAATCTGATCTTTACAACCTCTAGAAAGATCAGAATTGTTCCATAGAAGAGAAGGAAGCATAAGGAAGAAGAGTAGAGAAGAAGAGTAGAAAGGAGCTAGAAGAAACGAATCAGGTATTTAAGTAACTTTGTAGTGCGATTTTTGTTAGGATAATTAGTATTTTTGGTAAGAAGATGAATTGTTACTATTTATGTCAAGGTTCATCCTGCAAAATTTGGGAATTTTTAGACGAGTAAATCAATAGTTATGATTTTTATAAGATGAAGTGTGCAGAACTGGATGATCAAAGAAATAGGGTAAGTTTCAAAATTAATCTGGGATTGTTATACTACTTATAAAATTCTGATTTTCTGATATAGTATTCCCTTATGTGTATATTTTAAATAGGAAAAAGAATCAGGCAGATTCATATTATGTAGAGAGAGTTATACTCATTTTATTACGTTACTGTCCAGGTAAAGCGGGACTGAAATAGGTTTTGATGGGAAATTCCCTATAAATCGTATAAGGCTTTGAAAATTTTAAGGATTTAGTATGTTATGGAATTGTGTAATAGGAATTGAACAAAAGAAGAATCATCATATTTGAGTAAGTGAGTTGAAAGTTATGAATTTTGAAGTGAAGTAAGGTCATAGGAACACTAGTTCTAAGTGCAGAAAACAAGACAGATTTAGAGTTTAAAATGCAAAATTCATAACAAATGGAGAAGTGATCAGAAAATTATGAAATTTTGGTATGTTATAAAACTATGAGTTAAGAGTGAAATGAAACTAGAATCAAATCATTTGGTTGAGTGCTTTGAGAGATATGATTGATTAAAGTCAGCAAGGTCATATAGATATAAATTATAGTTTGTGTTAATCTTTATATATATACAAAAAAGAAATAAGATGTATATATATGTTTATATTTGACATGAATTTATGTTATAGGAGCTCAAAACCGTGAAGGTATTCCAGAGGAATGTTAAAGTTATTTCCGAGAGAATTAGCTCGGATAATCTGTGAGTACAAACATGATATTAATATATGGGTGAAATGTGTTGATGTGTTAATTGTATGAATATGTGAATGTGATATGAATTGTTTTGATATGAAATTGTGTGAGAAATATGTTGATATGGGTCATTTGAATATGATAATGGATTGAATTCTTAAGTGAAGTGAATTGGTGCATATATGAATTATTGGATACGTTTACAATGAGAATTGTATTTGATAAGCCGGATTTATATGATATATGTATGTGGAATATATGTTCATTTGTATTAGTATATGCTAATTGTAAGTTCAATGATTCGTATAACAGACATTTGCACTTGAATATATGAAAAGTAAAAGAATATATGAAAAGTAAAAGAGACGTTGTGACATAGTCGATCAAACATTGCAATACATGTTCTGTTCAACTAGACCTATATGGTCAACCAATTGCAATATCTGACAAATGGACCGAAGGTCAACCAATTGTTTATCTGGACTAAAAGGTCAACCAATTGTTACATAGCTGGCCAGCAAATCAATTGACAATTGTTACAAATGTTACATGTATCCCGGGGCAAGAGTTTGGCTGGAAATGTCACAACAATTAAATAATCGGTTCATTCATTCTCATATAAGTGTGACTGTATATTGAATTTGTTAATGTATATATATGATTTGCTATTGAATTTGTAATGTGTGTAAATCTGTGATTTGCTAAATTCATAGATTGTTTATATTCACCGAGTTGCGCCTCATATAAAGCGCTAAATTTTTCAAAGCTGATAAAGTTTGTACTAGAAGCTCATTACCTAAAGATATCATGGGCGAATGATTGGCTGGTTGTATTCCATCTCACTCCCTCTCCTCACAAAATAAGCATATAGAATAGAAGGCGGTCGGGTTTTGATTTTGCTTTGTATATGATAGTTTTGTAAAAAGATATAATGTTACAAGTGATTATATATATATAAATGAAGTATAAGTACAAAAAAAATTATATATTGTGATTACGATTTTGGTGATTTAGTATAAGGTATAGGTTGTTTCATTAAGGGTTGGGCTTCATTCTTTCTAAACTACAGTTTCCCCGCTCTTTCGGCCTTTTCACGCTCTGCCTCACGCTCGATTTTCTTGGCTTTCTCGAACACAACCTTGTAGGATAGAAAAGAATCGGTAGCCATTTCTTTGCGGAACAGGGGGAGAGACCCTTCGAGGAGTTTGACAATCATTTCCTCAAGGCTGAGCTTGGATTTCAATAAGACCTGGGTTGACATCCACCGATTGAAGTATTGCTTGAAAGTTTTGTTGGGCATTTGACGGACCCTCTCAAGATGTTGGAGGGTTGTTTCCATCATAGTATTAAAACCATAATGTATTTTCAACGCCTCAGATAAAAGATTCCAGTCGGCGATAATATGCTGCGGCAAGGTGTGATACCATTCGAGGGCAGGCCTCGAAGGAGCAAGGAAACATTTCAGCCAGCACCTTACTACTTAACTTCTTCACGCGCGTTATTCTTTCATACATTATAATGTGAGAGGCAAGTGCTCTAGAACCATCATAATGAGCCATACTCGGTATAGTGAAATTATCAGGGACCCAGTCTTTGTCTCTTTTAGATTTCTTGGTGGTGATGAGGTGGTTGATGTAAGCTTGGATCTCGGGTGACACACCCGGAGGTTGCGTGACCTGGTGGCTGACCGGTTTATAAGGGATAACTAGGGCTTCAGGTGTTGCGCCTGGAGAATACGCAACCTGGTCGTTGATAGTTTGAGAAGCTAGCATTTGTCGGACAAAAATGGCTACCTCGGGTGTCACGCCCAGCGGTTGCGTGACCTAGTCGTTAAGTGTCGAAGGTAGCAGAGGGCGAATGGCCAATTGGCTAGCAAAAGGATTTTGGGGGTAGGTGGTGCCTTTGGAAGTCATAATGAACTGTGGAGGAGTGAAAGAGGGCAGTGGCTGAGAAGCTGGGCACTAGTGAGTAAATACCGGAGGGGTAGAACTTTGAGCGAAAGGTCTTAGATTAAAAGGCACAACTGATGGAACAGTTAAAGTTGATAGGAAAGCCGAAGCTTGCCCAAACTGGAATGGGCTTGCCATAGGCTGGGTTGATTGAAAAATGGGTGCAACAGGTCTTGTCCCTACCAGACTAGTCAACATCTGTGCGAAACCATTCTGGGCCTGAATATCGGATGCCGATACTCGATCGAAATTTCTATCTTCAAGAGCTTGTTTCACGGCAGCCTGAACAGTGGTTTGGATAGAAGCCTAAAAAGGATCCAAATTTAGGAATTACGGCCATAGCACTGGCAAAGTCAAAGCCAGGCGGTGGCTAGGATCTCATTCCCAAGCTAGAAGTAGGGTCGGAGGGTCCTTTGGTAGGAGGGATCCCTTCGTTTCTTGGAAAAGACATGGCTGGTTGAGAAGGGTTCCAGCTTAACTGAACTTGTTCCGAATTTAACTCCCCACTGGAATCAGTGTGTGGAATCCCTTCGACTTCCGTGGCGATAATCGGGGTGGGTGGACGACGAATCAAGCGATGTTCTATCATCTTCCAAACCGGGGTGCGATGATTAGTCTGCCTCCTCCCAGCTGAAATGGTAGACGGTGGATCAGATCATGAATGCGTTCGTGAGTGGTATGGATGGTATGCATACCTTTTATTATCGTATGGCTGCACACAGATGTGGTTAGAGATGATGCAACGGCTTATCCCTCCAATATACGTGGGACGTTTGTATCTCATATCATACATAATGATATGTGGTGATGTAACGGAGGTATAAGAGAAGTCCTAAGTGTTTTGCTAAACTTCTTCCACAAGAGAAAGTAGTAAGGGTAAGTTGATTCCTTTCTGGCTCTTGAAGCCGATGCATGGGGTTGCATGATCATGGAGCATATAGCACGCAAATCGTCCCTCTTCCAACCTTATGACTCCCGTGCAACACCTCTTTGGAAGGATGGAGTTTGGCTTCTTCACCGGTAATGGCGAAAGAAGCACGTCCCAATTATTTTACTTGTTCTAGTGACCCTAAGGGAATCATGTGCTGAGGCTTTTTTTTCTAGCACGGCTTTGGTATAGGGTTGTTGATGTAGAAGGTTCTCGTTTACCTTGATTCCACGTTACTCAACCACTCCCAAATAGGTGTGATTGTAGGAGTTTACGTGTTGGTTAAAATGAGTGATCCACCCACTAGGCATCCTTAATTCCAACAGGGCATGAGTGACACTTCGCGAGCTTCTCGGGTAAAATGGGGCACCTAAAAATTACTGAACTATCTACACGCGTAAGGATAAAACGTTATAAAAAAATGAAGTTTTAATTTGGCCAATGATTTCAATACATCATCAAAATATTTTAAACTTTATGAAAAGAAAGTTCAAGTTTAAAGAGATCAGACCCCAGCAGAGTCGCCATTGTGAGCGGACGACATTTTGCGCGGCCCCGGCCTTGTTAAGATGATGGGGGATGCGAGTGATGTGATTGGAAAATAGTTTTGCATACTTTAATGTTCAAACGATACGAGATCGAAATCCCATACTTAAAATAGAGTCGCCACCCAGTTCAGCTCAATCGGGAAATTTTTGGTACAATTTTTCCACCGGGTGGTTGGACCATACCTTAAGTAGAGATTCCGAGTTCGAAGGATGTTATCTATTTTTTTATTAGGCCAAGTTAAGATACTTCATTCTTTCTTAATTGATTTAATCCGTCCTATTTATTTGTGTTTTCAGTTATTTTGTTATTTTCACGTTTATCAAGCAATTGAAACGATGAATAAAATATTTACAGCCATTCAAAAATAAGCACGGAAAATAAAATTATTACAAAACTTTCAGATCCTGTACATTTTTCTATGCAATAAATAAAATACCTGAATGTCCGATATACATCTACCTGCAGAAGATAGTTAGCACGGATATGACCTATTTTATTTATAATATTATAATACCCGATTGGATGGCTAAAATGAGATTCGAACGGCGTTTGTGAGAAATTCTATTTTTAACCGATTTTAGATTTGATCGTTGCTTTAGCCGGATTATAAGTGAAAAATGCCACATGTTATGGGGTGGGGTATGTTTTTGGAAGGTTTTGGACCTCCCTCGTTACACTATACATCCTAGTTTTGGACAATGAACTAATCTGGGAATAAAGGAAAATGAAACTGCTGTCCAGAAAGTCATGCCGCAGACGACGCGAGTGATGCCACCGGCGACATGGTTGATGTCACTGGCGGCATGGATGATGCTGCCGGCGACATCAATGATGTCGCTGGTGACATCAGTATGCAGGCAGGTTACATGACTTTCTAAGTACCATAAAGAAATGGTCCCACAAGAAAATGAAGTCTCTAGGGAATGTAATGCTACCGGCGGTATCAGCAATTTCTCTGGCGACATGGGTGATACCGCCGGCGACATCACATGTCTCCGACGACCTCAGTTTCTTGCAGCAGCAATAGAGAACAGTAAAAAATGACCGGGAACCCCAAAAAATGAACAAAAATCAACACAAATTAGTAATATTAATGCTAAAGAGCTATGAGACTCAGAATTTTTACCTCGGGGTCCTAAATCCACCTCTTCGTAGTAAATTTAAGTGTTTCGGGTTTCAAAATCCAATTAAATTGATTTTAACTACAAGATTTACTGATTTTAAGCTCACGATCAGAGAATTCAAAGAAGAAAAACAAAAAAAAGGATTAAAATCCCTTTTTTTCTGCCTTATCTAATTCTTATCTCACTACAATCTATTTTCTCATTCCAACATTAAACCTCTAACCTTAGGTGGTTCCTCCCCCCTTTATTGCAGCTCAAGGTGTGTTTTTATATGTGAAATGGGGTGATTTTCGAGAACTTTTTGACTAATTCCGCCGAAAGTGGCCGAAAGACTGTCTATGCAGGGATCCGCTTCGGGTCATGCCGCCGGCGGTATGGTGATATCGCCGGCGGCATGGCCGATGCCGCTAGTGGCATCAGCCTCCGCCATACCGACAGGCAACAGGCCTAGGAGCCTAAAAAGTCGTCAAAAGTGGTTTAATAGTGGGTGGAAAGGTATTTTTTTTATTTTTAATGATATTTTAATGGGTATTTTTTTAATTTGGGTGTAAATCATCGATTCAAGCTCCTATCGGATGCGTTATTGGCCACGCCGAACTGGATTCTACCAATTATAAAATTCGCGAGGAATATTATTTTGGTAATAAAAATTCTAAAGAGAACTTTTATTTTGAGGCATTAAAATCGGGTACACTTCATCATCGTCTCGCCAGAGAGACTGCAAAATCCTGTGCTCACAATAATATTTTAAATAATTATATTATACTTCATTTTGTTTTTATTATAATTCTTATATATAAATTACATATAAATAAATAAAAATTATTTAAATAATTAGTGATAAAAAATAATCGTACCATATATTAATTTTTTATTTAACATAAAATACATAATATAATATAAATAAGTAATTAATTAATTATAAAATTAACTAACTACTAACTAATAAAATCAAATAATTTCTGAAGAAATTTAAAAATTTTGTTACAAAAAGTTTCATTAAAGAATGATTTACATTTTAACTGTGTAAATGTTTATATATATATATATATATATATTGATAACATTTGTGAATATCAGGGATCTAATGTGAATATCCTCCAAATTTTCAACAATGTAAATATTTCAAAATTTAGAGACAAATTTCTTATAGAGCAATCATTCGTTGGTATATATAGAGATTAAATAAATAGTTAGAGTTTCTTATAGTTTTACTATTAATGAAATAATTAATGAGGCTATTGAGATGATGACAAATTGATGAAGAATAAAAGAAGGAGATAATGATGAATTTAATAGTTATCATAATTTGTATAGTTTGAAAAGGTTAGAGGTCAAAATAGTGGGAAACCTAACTTTGGCACACACACAACATGCCATCCCACATGGGTATTGTTTCTACTTTCTTACCCATCAACAATATTACACTAACACTTGTTTAAAAATTTTAATAAATATAAATAAATTATAAACATGCATGCATAGTGACAATAAATAAACAAAAAGAACTATTTTGTATATAAATAAACATTTCCTTTCCACGTGATTTTATATATATATATATATTAGTGGTAGATTTTCAAGTGAATTTTCAATTCACAAGCTCACCGTATTAGGAAAAGATTATCTAAAGTTGGGCTAAAAATTTTAGAGTAAATTTTGTTAAATTTACGCCATAGTTGACTTTTTAATGGCCCAGATCAATTTCTCACAAAAAATCTAGGTTTCTTTGCTCAAAACAAGTGAAAAAGGCTTTATAAACGGTGTGTTAATACAAATATCCGCCTCAAGTTTTCAACCTTCATCTTCCCTCTCAAGAATTGGGCAACATTAACTTTCAATCGGTAACTCTCCTTTCTCCTTACCATCTGCTCTTCTTTGCCCAACTCTCGATCTGCTCTAATCTGCCCAACTTTCAATTTGCTCTCTCAAATAATACAAACATCAATAGGTTTTGGTGAATGAAAGCTAAAGTCTGCTTCAAGAAGGCAATTTTTTCGAATTAGTCGGTCCCTTGATTTTTGCCGTTGCGACAACCAATCGAAACACAAATCAGATTTTAAAAGACTCTTGTTCTAAGGTGAATTTCAATAAGGTCACTTTGAATTTCTTCATTAATTTATATTCTCTTAAATATTCTTAACCTCGTTTGCTTTCCCTTAATTTTGGTGGTATATATTTGATGTATTCTTCATTAAGTTTTAGCATTATTCATTTTTATTTTCATTTATAGGAAAGAGCTAAAATTTGGCCATTATTTATGCTATTGTATAACAATATGTAAATCAACTTTGTAATTTAGTATATGTTGTCTGTAAAGTGTTGAAGTTTAAAGGCTAAATTGGCAATTACAGCGCGACTACTGATTGAAAAAAAGGGTTGTGAAATGTATTTCTTTTAGTGTGTTTTGGGCTCATGGGAGAAACTAATTTGAAGTTTCCTATTCTTTTGGTCTTTATGTTTCTATTTTCATGACTATTCTTTTCTACTGTCAGATTATCAATGGGTACTGATGTTATTAGAGTTTGGGTCCTCTTTAGAATATTTTAAAGTATTTCCTTACTTTTGATGACTAATTTTCATTTGCTTCTTGGTTGCATATGGTACAAACTTAAACTTCCAGGTAATTAAAGCTTTGGATGTAGAGATTGAAAATTATAAAGATAGCAATGTGCAGGAAAGAAAGAAGAATTGTTTTCATTTTCAAATGCAATATAATAACATTTTGTAAAGAAATTCATCTAATATGTATGATTATTTGCTGAAGATTTGAATTAGAATTGGAGATACTCTGTAATAATGCAGTTTGACCAATGAAATACCATAGTTTGGCTATAATAAAATTGTTGGTTTTGTTTGGATGGAGATATAAACACAGCATAAAAACACATATATGCCATATACTTTCATGTAAGTTTGAAAAATACAAGACTGTATTCAAGGCAAATAATTCAAAAAATCAAAATTACATCAGATAGATTTCCAGCTGCTGCTATGACTTCTCTACAAATTGACAAACCAATCTTTCGAAATAATTCATTGGATTTGAACCATTCCAGTTAAGCACATATTGCATTTCATTGGGTGTTGTTTCAGTGTTCATTGCCTGAAAATAAAAACACATTTACATATTAGATTTGTGAATCCTTACAATTGTCGACATGTTATAGTATTAAAACAGAACAAAGAAGAAAAACACCACTACCTTTAAGAGTTCACTAAGTTGGTATTATAATTATTATTGAATGTGCTGCAAATAGATGATGACCCACCATTTTGCATTGATCCATCTATTCCAACCTGAAAGTAAAACAATAAAATCACTAAAAAAAACTCTCAACATAAATACAGTGTATAAACTAAATCTACCTCCAAATCTTGATTTGGAGTTTTTGAATTTCTGCCCTGTGCGCCGCAACTCATCCAATTTGATGAATTTGGAGTATCCTACAAACAAATCGTATATGTAATCATCAATTATACAAATTCAATGAATGCAAATAAATGAATAGATTAATATAGTCAAAGAGCCATATAACAACAAACCTTTGTTGAGCTGTTTCTGGAGTTATTTATTAGACATGCATTTGTTCTTTTTTTCTTTTTCGGTTTTTGCTTCTCCACCCAACTCTTCAACCTTTTTCTACCCTTTTGTCCTATTTTTTTCTTCAAACCCTTCACCTTTTTGAACAAGTTTTGCAATTCTACATTCTTTTCATTATTTGCTAAAGATGAACAGGTAGCTTGATCATCTTCATCAAATGTAGAAACATTTATGCCCAACATTGAAACTTTACTCATTAGATCATCAATGGCTTTATCTACCAATTGGTATGATTCCTCATTTTCAGAGGCATGAGATGCTAACTTCACTATTTTGGAGTAAAGAAGTCTATAGCGTCGAGTGGTATTTAACTTCAAATCGCCATGAATGATTCTCCCGTTAACATCTGCTATATTTTCATTTCTTGCCTCCTTTGTCCACATCTTCAAAATATATTGATTTGGAATTAATTTAACATCCATTACATCTAAAACTTTTAAAGCATGACAGCATAGAAAGCCATACACCTCAAACTTGTTGCAACTACATGAAGTTGTTCTTTCTGAAGGACTACCGTGCACTTTATACTCTTCATCCTGATCAAAAATTCCAACAACATACTCATTCATCCGTGGACTTTCCTTTCGATCTTTTATAATAGCTGCTAATGACCAATCGTACTCTTCTTGAAATAATTTGAATATTGTTGGAGTATAAATCTTACTTGCTTGTAGTAGCAAAGGAGATTTGTGGTAGCTTTTTCCATTATACTCTGCCTTTAATTCCTTGTACCTCTTGTCCTCAACAACACGCTCAAAATGTTTGAAAAATTAAATTATATCCAAGTCCGATCTTAAATAATCTTTCAAGTCTCCATTCAAACTTTCACTAAGTTGTGTACTTCTCACTCCTAAAGTGCATACATTTTTCATGTAGCATGTTGCCCATTTTCTTTCACTGTGTAAATTTTAGTCAACCAAGTATTGTCTTCAACTAGATACTCAGTAGTCAAATGCTTCCATGCCATTTCAAATGCCTCTACTTCTTCGTACTCATAAATGCATGCTTTAAAGTCTGTAAGAAGGTTAGATTCACCCTTCAACAAATTTCCTAAATTTTTTATGGCATTTTGCATTATATGCCAAGTGCACAACCCATGATAGGTATCTGGCATTACAATTTGCAGTGCACGTGCCATTGCATGATCTTGATCGATGAAAATACATTTTGGCTTCTCTTCTTTTTGGACCTCCAAAAATGTTTTAAACAACCATTCAAAAGATTCACTAGTTTCATCATATAAAAGAGTAGCACCAAAAATCACAATTTCTCTATGGTGATTTAAGCCAACAAATACCCCGAAAGGCCTAACTTCCTTATTTGTCCTGTATGTCGTATCAAAACTTACAACATCACCAAAATAAGCATAATCAATAAGCATTTTGGCATCTACCCAAAATATATTGGTTATTTGCTCTTCATTATCTAATTGAACTGCAGAATAAAAAGATGGATTATCTATCAATTGTTGTTGCAAATATTTCAATACGCTGCCCACTTCTCCATATGCCAAATCTCGTTGACGTTTAGTATGAAGATAATTTTTTTGGTCATCTAAGGTATAACCAATACTTGCTTTTCCTCCACAATGCCTACTCATAAGCTCATAAGAAGCTTTTGACTTAATTCCAGATTCCGAAGCCATATCGATTTCGGCAGCTTGTACTTCTAATATCTTTCTTTGAGACGATATCATGTGAACAGTTTCGGGAAGATGAAGTTGATGGTTATGTTCATCTGCGAAATCATGTAATCTATATTTTCCCGTTTCTTTCATATATGTGATCCCCATATGAACAAGACAATTGGTTCTAGTCTCAGGTCGACCATATTTTGTTAGATAATCTCGTTTGTCTTTTCTTCAAAAACCCTCCTTGTTACAAACAAATCTTGCCGATGTTACATTTCCATCTTTCTTATTAAGCCTAAGCTTGTAAACGCCAAATCCCATCTGTGCACCATGTTGCACCCAAAAGTTCCAGGCATCTTCAATATTGTTGAATTCTATTCCAGGAACCGAGTAATCTTCATTTTGTGAATAACTATATAAAAGAAAATGGAAATAATTATTTTTCTTAATTTAGTGAACAACCTGTTAACTATTCATTTTAGTTATATACGATAATGTAAATCAATAAAAATGTTTATATTATAAAATAATCCATAATTTTGTTCGTATCTTCAAATCAGAAGACATCAGATTCAACTTAGCACAATTTAGAAGAGAAATTGAGCAGGGACAAATCAACATAAAATTGAAAATATATTAGAAGGAAAAATCATTGTATTTACCTTTCAATTGTTGGAGTGGCCAATCATGGACGATCCATCAAGGATCTCAAAGATGAAAAATAAGCTGGGTAGAGAAGAGCAAAGTGAAATGAAATTTATCCCAGCCCAGCCCACGTAAAAGTATCATGGGCTCGAACCAAGTTCGGATTTGGGCCGGGCTCAACCCGACATTGGGTTTATGCATAGCAAAACCCCAATCATATTTCAATGATTTGTTAACCGCTGCAATAACTTTTTTACTTGGTATTTTCATGAATAGGAACATATGTATGTATTGTAATGTATGTTCAACAAAAAATTCTCAGAAAATACATTGTAGAAAATAAATAATTAATCATTGAATGTAATCTCACAAGTCTACACCTTACACTCTTTCTCCGAATTCCTACATTTCTCTACACCTCATAAAATTGCAATTATTATATGATAGCAAAATTTAGGCTCCTCTCAGTTGGTTTTGATCGCCAAATGTTACCCGAAATTAAAAAAAAATAATTTAGTTTTCACTTTAAACTTGGTCAAAGTTATTTTTTACTGTTGATATGACAATATTTAATTTGATACATATCATGTAGTATAAAAATGGTTATTTGATTTCATTTATCATATTATAAGGTCCACATCTTCAATCTCTTATTTTGTGCAGTGTCTTTCAATGCAGTTTTTAATTTTTAATAGCATTGATCAAGTCCAAATAACATTGGAACTTGACCAAGCTTACAACATTTACCAAAATATTAGGTACATTCTCTGTGTTCGAATTGCAACTCCACTTTATTTGAGAACCTCTTGTATAAAGTAGTAATGAACATCGATATGCTTCGTCCTTGAATGATGATCTTGATTCTTAGCCAACACAATAGCTCTCTGACTATCACAATACACCTTCACGTGCTTATGCCGAATCCCCAACCCATCAAGCGACCCTTGAAGTCAAATTGCTTCTTTTACAACCTCTGTGGATGCTATATACCCTACTTTTGTCGTAAACAAAGCGTCTGGTAACTGTAAAGTAGACTTGCAACACACTGGTCCTTTTGCCAAAGTGAACACATAACCAGTATTTGATCGATGTTTATCCATATCACCGTCTTTATCTTGCTGATACACCAAACCAACTTGTCCCAAGCGCATTTGCCACAATCCGACTGCTTCTAACACCTCGTCACTAGAAGCCAATTTAGCAGTTCTAATAACTGTAGTACCCTAATAATGATACAACCTGTTACTCTTTTGAACTCCCTCCAACACCACTAGTGCACCGGAAATTATCCTCATAACTCCACCTTGTGCTTGTACAATAAAACCTTCTTCTTCTAAGGCTCCCACAGAAATGAGATTCTTTGATAAATCTGGTACATAGCGAACTTTCTTCAAAGTTCTGATTGATCCATCTTGATTTTTCAATCGTATGGAACCAATCCAATGTGTGGCAATAGGGATATCATTTGCTGCATATACTACTCCATCTTTTAGTTCTTCGAAATCATAAAAACATTCTCGATTAGGACACATATAATAACTGCATCCGGAATCAAGAAGCTAAACACTAGAAGAGCTAGTAGAACTCGATATAACAAGTGAACAATCTGAGTCCATATCATACTCAGCCACCACAATAATCTTTCCTTTGTCAGATTGGCCTTTCTCCTTCAACTTAGGACACTCATTTTTCCAATGCCCTTTTTCTCTACAAAAGGCGCATTCATCTTTGCTCAACTTCGACATTGCCTTTGATCATCCTTTCTTTCCTTTCGCCTGGTTCCCCAGGCATCCTCTGACAATCAAGGATTCAGTCCCTCCTCTTGGGCTATCTAATTTATCCTTCCTCCTCAATTCATAGCTATTCAAAGCTCCACAGACTTCACTGAGAGTTACAGCAGCCTTCCCATGAAGTAGAGTCGTTTCTAGGAACTCAAACTCCTCCGGAAGGGATCCCAACAACATCAAGGCGAGATCCTCATCTCCAAATGTCACATCCAGGTTCAACAAATCAGCAACCAACTGATTAAAACTAGTAATGTGATCGTTCATTGTGGTATCAGGAGTGTAAATCGGAACATTCTTTTCTTCATGTAAAGTTTATTTTGACTGCTCTTCTTTAGGAACTTCTCCTCTAATGCCGTCATTAATCTATTAGCCGAAGTCTCTTTGTAAAATGCATACTTCTGCTCTCTAGATAAGCATGACCGAATTATACCACAAGCCAACCGATTGAGGGTACTCCGATCTCCTTCTCCCAGTTCACCTGGTTTCTCTCTTTCAGGTGCAATGTCAAGACCCTGTTAAAATAAGGCGTCCTGAACCTCACTTTGCCACATACCAAAATGACTGCTACCATCAAAGATTTCCACCATCACTCTCGAATCTACTCCAGCAACTCTCTAAAAAATACTTGAAGTATTTGATGTGGATGCCTTCGTTGCAAATGGATTCTCCATTTCATCCAAACCGTAAAATCACAAATAATAGTATTACTCAAGTGTGCTAGAAAAAATTTCCAGGTAATTGGTCAAGTCACAAACGGTCTCAGTTACACACCAATTTCCTTAGGCTCTTATCGCTTGGTGACATAATTTTTTTGGTGTACTCGAGATAATATACTATTATTATTCTAGATTTTACCAAAAGAGTGTTTTAATAATAATTTTAAATTTGCTAAATGCCAATTAGACAATAGGATCGGGGGAAGGAAAAACTTTCTGATGTGCCGACCGTAGTACACTTACGGCGCACAGAGCATACTAATTTCTCCTAAAACTAACGCTCTGGTACCAATTGTTGCCTACGTCCCCGGACACTACCAAATTAATATTTCACTCAAAGAAATATTACAATAGATAAGAGAAAGAAGAACAAAGCCTTAAGAATAGGAAGACATTTGATTTTTGGGATGAAGAATTAGCAAAGATCATAGGTCTATTTATACACAAATTTTGCCATCTTCCAACCATATTTAGCCACCTAATTAATGTAGCCTCCGGTTTAATTAAGCCACTAATTTAGTTGAGTCAACCTTTTACTTTGTCCAGTTAGACTACAGTTGGATGCTGCAAAAACCTGCATTGGCGAATTAAGCCCGATATTTGACTCTTCTATTTTGGGTCATTTGGAGGTGTAGGCTTAACTTTAATTGGAAAATAAAATCAAGTATCTAACAACATATCTTCGTGGACCGAGAACTACGAGATCTCCCTAATCATTCTAGGGAGACAGAGAGATCATACCATTCAAGCCATTAATTTTTGTGTTTTTTCCGTAGATCTGGAAAAAGCTGCAATCAATAGGATTTTCTTAACCCTTCTTTCACAAATTAAAGGAATGCGGTCCTCTTTGGAATAGAATGAGGCCTTGTTTCTCAGCGTCGGAGAAAGGGAAACGAATTTTTGTTTTTCACCCAAAGAGATATACTAATGAATGGTTTGGTTCATGGAATGGTTGTTCTAAGTATAGAATAAATGAATGAAAAAATATGAATTATGATAAACTTTTTGCCTTGGATGCATCATAGGTATTCCTAACTATTATACATTTCACGGAATACAAATTCTTTGTGTTCACCAAGAAATAACTATTCCATGAAATGTGCAATAGCTAGGATTAGTTATAATTAGACATGTTCGAGGGCCGGGTTACCCGCTCGGCTCAGCCCAAGTCCGGTCCTATGGGCAGGGCTTGGGCACCTATTTTTTTACTATGTCTGGTCCGAGCCCAAGCCCGTTAAAGCCAGAAGTTTTATGGGTCGGGCTTGGACACCTATTTTTTACAAAGCCCGCTCCGAGCCCAAGCCCGTTAAAGCCCGAAGTTTTATGGGTCGGGCTTGGTTTTTTGTAAAAATACCCGAGCCCGGCCCAACAAATAATAATTTAATTTTTTATGTATATTATATATTATATTAAATAATTATTTTCAACTTTTTTATTTTATACTAATCAATTTTTAAATTTAAATACAATAAGTTGTATGATGTATTAAGAAATTCAAATAAATAATATAGTTATAGATAAATTTGTCAAATTATTTTTTAAAAATTCATAAAAAATTATTAAAAAATTATCTACGGGCGGCCTTGGGTTGGGCTTGGGAATGACCTCGTAAGCTCGACCCGAGCCCAGCCCAAGCCCGAAGTTCTAAAGTGTGGGTCGGGGCGGCCTTGGGTCGGGCTTGGGAATGACCTCGTAAGCTTGACCCGAGCCCAGCCCAAGCCCAAAGTTCTAAAGTGTGGGTCGGGCCGGACTTGGGTTGATGCTTTTAATCAAAAGCCCGATAAAACCCGATCCGGTCCGCCTGATGAACAGGTCTAGGTTGGACCCGTCGTATTTGGAATTCACCCCTTTTCATGTCTTCGGAGTTGATTTTAGAAGGCCAAAGGTTCATCTCAAGTCCCAACGACTTAAATACCTTTTTGGGTCCAGTTTCATACACCAAATGTTCTTTTGATGTCTGACCTATTGAAATCGCCTTTTTGGTGCCTGACGTATTCAATATTTGCTATTTGGTACCTGACATATTCAATTTCAGTATGATAACTTAATAGATTAATAAGGGTCGATAATTCATGCATGATCAACAAAATATATTCATGTTTCAAATGATGTTATAGGTATTTCACGTTCTTTGTGTTATTAGATGGATGCTTGATGTACTAAAATTAAATAGACCAGACATCAAATAGGCTAATGTTGAACATGTCAGACACCAAATAGGCGAAAAGTGAATATATCAGACATCAAATAGGCAATTTCAATAGGTTAGATATCAAAAGGGCATTTAATGTATAGACAAGGTCGCCTCGAGAAATTAAGGGGCCCGAGAAGGGTAGAAATGTAGCCCTCTAAAAAAAATTATGTAGAACAACTTTGATATTTCACACAAATACATATTCGATTAGTTGAAAGTTCTTGTTAACCGAGCATTTTACAACGCAAAATCATCAATCAAATTTTCACATGAAGCTATTCAAAATCACGTTCAAATTGTCCTCCAACCTAGTCCATTAGGCCTTTCCTATAATACATTAATATACAGATAAGATTTAAGCAACTTTAATTTTAAAAAATTTCTTTGGACAATTGGAACTATCACGGTAATAGATAACAATATAATATATGCCATAACTACTTAAAAAATACAATCAAAACACTTCAAAATTTTTAAAATATCAAAATCCTACAAATTTTCTTTAGACAAAAATTCTTGAAACAATTTCAACTTTACAAACAAGTCGAATCATAGTATAAAATTTATCATTATTCGGAAGTAAATTTTCCAACTGGATACAAAAGGTCTTTATACCCAATTATCTAATGAAAGTGCATTCTAGACACACTTTGTAAAAAATAAATTATATTTATAACATTTTCGAAAAAAAAGTGACACTTTGTAAAAAATAAATTATACGGATACTATTCATTATCATTAGACAAATGATATGAATTTTCATCTAAAGCCATGAAGCCACTTTATAAAATAAATTAACCATAGAAAAACCATCTAATGAATGTAAATTTTCATAAATAAAAAAAACCAAACACGTTTTTATATTGTTCAAGGGACTCAATTGCTTGATTCATTACAAAAAAAATTAATTAATTTTAGAAAGACTCCTAATCAAGTTGTGGACGTTCATCAACTGTTTCAATTAGAAAAGGAAAATTTGTCTTATAAAAAAGAAGAAAAGGAGAATTTGAGGAAATGGAAAACCAAGAGAAAATTAGAGACAAGAGAAAATTAGAGAATGTATAGAAAAATTAATATAAATTAGAGGTTAGAAAGAGAGGTTAACATACTAGGATTCATTAATTACTCCCTCAATTTTTTTAAAATACGTATTTTAATTTAAAATTAAATTATTAAAATATTTATTATTTATATTTTTTAAATATTTTTTTTATTTTTTTTAATTATATTTTTGGTATTAATTATATTTGAGTTGAAAAAGTAAGGTATTAAATTAAGATATAAGGGTAATATAGTATTTTTAATATCTTTAATAAATGAGTTTATTAAGAAGCGTGAAACTTATAAGAAGATAAGTAAAAAAATATGGAGGGAGTAGCATTTAACGATGAGAATTACTCCCTCCATCTAGTTTTTATTATATTTTTAGCTTTTTTTTTAATTTTTTTTAATTGTCAATTTATATTATTAATATATTTATTATCAATTTTTTCTTAATTTATCCTTATATTAATAATGAGAGAGATTGTGTATGAATAAAACTTATAAGTTGATAATTAAGAAGAAAGAGAATATTTATATAAAAATATAAAAGATAAATTAATTATTTTAATAATATAATAAATATTTTATTAATTTTAATAATTTAATTAAATAAATAATAAAAAATAAATGAAGGAAATAACATTTATCTAATGCTTGAAACGGAGTAATAGTCATAGAAATTTAACTGATAACTTAATTACTATTTTTAAAACATTAAATAGAATATTACTAAAATAAAATCATTAAATAATATAATTTTGAACCGTAATTTTATCTAGGGTGGATGCATGACACGTCTGAAATTTAACTTATTAAGTGGGGCCCCTAGACTTAATTAAAAGCACGCGTTCACGCGTGTTATTTTTTCCTTTTTTTCACGCGTCTTCCTCTTCCTTTCTATCTTTCTTGTTCCAGATCTGGAAATATGGTATTTTACAGCTCCGGTGGCCGAAAAAATTTGGGGCCTCTAATTTTTAGGGGCCTGAGCGGTCGCTCATTCTGCTCCTACTAAGAGTCGGTCCTGTGTATAGAACAGGATCCAAAAAAAATTTAAATCCAAGTCCAAGCGAGTGTTGAAATCAAGTGAAAATGAACATTTTTGAACCCTCTATTGCCTTCTCTAGCACTAAACAATCAAGCCAAATAGTTTATTGCTTTTAACCCTTCCATCAGTTACTTTCTTGGTATTTAAAAAGTAATGTTTGCACTAGAACCCGATGAAACATTTTTTTTTAATGTTAACGAGTATCTTTAATTGAGGCATAATTATAAGTAAAGCTTTTCATTTCTTCTTATAAATATATTTAATATGATATAAATTTTATTCCCCTTCAACATATTAGCTAATGAGCTACACATAGGTACCCATGAAACATTTTAAAAGCATAAGAAAATATTTTTTTATACAATTGATTCTACTTAGAGTAGTAAGTGTTTGGACTAAAACCCCCGTGGGACATTTTAAACTTCCATTTTTTTAATGAGGTGGAGGCCGGAAGACACCGTCCTCAAATGTTATCAAAGAAAAATAAAAAGACAGAAAGAAAAGACAAAAAAGAAAAAAAAAAAGAAAGAAAGAAAGCAACAGAACAAAATCAAACAATCATTCTGGCAATTAAGTAATTGTACTAATTGTTTATGCAACTACGTTTCATTTTCAACTAATACATAATAAAATCTCTATAAATCATAGATAAATTAATAATTTTAATAAAATTAATAATTTATTCAATTTTAGTTTGAGATCAGTATAAAATTAGATTATAATTAATAAAATAATAAGATAATAATTTTTTTGAAATTCTAGTATATATATATTAGTCCCAATAAAATTATAAATTAATAATTACTAAAATATTTAAAATTTTAAGATTGTCTAGTAAAAGATAAATCTATAGTCACTTATTTTTTGTTGAACTTTAAATCTATATGGAGTTCATCTTTAAATCTCCTCATTGCACTCAAGAGTTGGGGCATAGTCTTCTCGTCTTGCAACAAAAAGTTGTAAAGAGTTGTTACCGCTTGCGATGCTTCTTTTCGAGTGACCAGTTCCAAAGCTATTGAATCATCCTTAACTTTTTCATCGACCGGATTTTGAATGGTATCCGCCACAATTTCTTCAATGCTTTGAACCTCGTAACATTCATTATTTTCACCAGGATAATCTAGCAAGTGATTCACATCCATTTTGTACTGATAATGCATACCCGTAATCAAGTTCTCAAGCTCACAAATGTCTTCTCCAGAATTTACATCGTTTAAATCACTTGAAAAAACAAATGAACTTGACAAATTCAATTAATTGAACTTGAAAATTTAAAGGTCATATGTAAAACCTCTTTAAATTAATAAATTATTAATTTATCGATATTATAATATCTCGCTCCCAACATTATTAATTTATAGAGATTTTACTGTACTGGATATGGAAAATAGTAAGACTATTGAATCTAGGATTATTATTCAGAATATAAGATAAAAGGAAGTTTGACATCAGTCTCACAAAAGTGGGATGCAGGAGATATTGATAAGATGGTGAAATTTGCGTAAGAGTTGAATGATGAAAATTGTTTGCGCTTATGTTCCCTGTTGAGGAAAAACGAAGTTATATGTTTGATGAGTCGTTTAGGTCTTTAAAGGAATATTGTACTGAATTGTGGAGTGGTCGCAAGATAGCTTCTATCATGAATTTAAGTACTGCAATTTTGATAGCCGACTTTATTATTATGTCTCGAACGAATTTAGACTGTTGTTTAGTTCAACGGTGAAGTTTATTTTAGATTTTCATGCAATGGACAAATGCACCAACGACATCAACCTCGAAAACCTGGTCATAATAAAGCATGAGACATTGAATGCTTTATGACCAGGTTTTCGAGGTTGATGTTGTTGGTGCATTTGTTCATTGCATGCAAATCTAAAACAAACTTCATCATTGAACTAAACAACTGTCTAAATTTGTCTGAAACATAATAATAAAGTCGGCTATCAAAATTGCAGTACTTAAATTCATGATAGAAGTTATCTTGCGATCACCCGCAATTCAGTACAATATTCCTTTAAAGACTTAAATGACCCATCAAACATATAACTTCATTTTTTCTCAACTGAAAATATATAGCGTAGATAATTTTCATGATTCAACTCCCACGCAAAATTTTACCATCTTATTAATATCTCCTGCATCCCACTTTTGTGATGCCAAACTTCCTTTTATCTTCTATTCTGAATAATAATCTTTCCCAAACTCAATAGTCTTACTATTTTTAAAATTCAGTATGCTAGTTGAAAATGAAATACACTAGATGCATAAACAATTAGTATAATTACTTAAAATCGACGAAAGTATGTAGGGTTTAATGGGAAGAAATTGAAATAAACAAAAAAAGAAAACCCCTCGAGAGGGAGGGAAAATGAAGAAACAATTGAAAAATATGGAGACTCTCCTATCGACAAAAGTATTTAAATGTCACTTTCTATAAATTTAGAAAACAGACCCAATTGAAGACGGTGTCAGCTGACAGCCGGAGAGTGGAGGTTTTGTGCAGGCAAGGGTGAAGAGAGATTGTTGATTGCCGGTAAAGGGTTTCACAATAAATTCAGAGAGAAAGAAAGCGAAAGGCAATTTAGGTCTAAACTCACCATTTTGACTAGTTTTCTAAATCTCGCGTTCTTGCTCTCCCTCGATATGCACTCGCTTCTACAAAGTTTAATTTAGAGGTGAACTTAAAAAATAATTAATATGATTTGACTGTTTTGTAAAAAAGAGGTCTTTATAATTTTTTTTTTATAATGATGCATATGATTTTAAAAGTTAGAAAAAAAAAGAGTTTTCCCAAAATTTACCACATGTTGATTTTTCAAATTATTAGTTAAAAAAATAAAAGTAGGTGATACCTTTTTTTGAAAACAAAGTAGGTGATACCTATTTTTTGACTTGTTAAACTTTTTGGCTTATTTTAAGTCAATAAGCACAAGCTATGAAAAACACCCCTTTATGTAATGTAGTTTTTTCATGGTGTATGTATTTTTTGAGGTGTACATTACATATTTACATTAATGGCTAAAAAAGTATGAGTACGACAGACATTGGAGTATTAGTCGTGGCAAGAATGCGACTCCTCTTCTCTTCTATTCAACCATGCATTTGTTCATTCTTCTTTTAGGTCTCCTGACTGAGTATTGAAAATATCCTAGTAATTTGGATGAATAATAGCTTGCAAAGCTGGTCAACCCACGGCCTTTGAATACATTTGTTTTCACATTAGTGAGTTGACAGCTGCTTTCTGATGAATGTATAGTTACAAGGAGTTTTAGTTATCCCTGTGATCTTTTTCATGTTTATGGATAAGGTGTGCACCATGACTTAGAAAGATTTAGATAGATACAATATGAAGAACGGTAAGTGTAAGAGTTGAAATATGGTTGGTCTTGTTTTAGTTCTCAGAAGCCATGCTCTCAGAGCATCAGTCCTATGCTCCAAGAGCATTGCTCTTACTCCCTGCATGAATGACAAATTTTCTAGAAACTACTTTATGCTATTACTTTTTATTATTTTATTCATTTCCGGGACACTTGTAATTCATGCAGGGACTAGGGAGCAATGCTCCCAGAGCATGGTATAATCTCTCAGTTAAAGAGGCTAGTTGTGGCAAAGGTATTAGCCTAGTGGTTAAACCCTGAAGCTATGATCATAGAGGTCACATACGGGGTGGGGTGGGATGGAGTTTTTCTTAGTTATATTCGTAAGGTTATATCACTACAAGAAATCAGGCAATTTGTGACAACAGAAGTTGTCACAAAATAGTGAAAAGTTGTCACAGAGTCGCCACGTATAACTCGTAACAAAAAGTATTTTCAAATGTAACAATAAAATATTGTCACAAATACTTCATTTTTTTACAACAATATTCTTGTCACATTAAGTTTATTTGTTACAACTTTTGTTGTAACTCGAAAGAAAAGCTATCGTCACAAATACGCATGTTGTCACATATTATACAACAAAATAAATTAAAACTAAGTGACAACTTTTACAAGTCGTCACAAATAATATATATGTGACAACAACAGTTCATACAAAAAGTAAGAAGTTGTCACACAAGTCTATATATGACATGAAAAGTTATCACAATATGGTCGTCACGTATAACCCCGTAACAAAAAGTATTTTCAAATGTAACAATAAAATACTATCACAAATACTACATTTTTTTGGGACAACATTATTCATGTCACATTAGTTTTATCTGTTACAACTTTTCTTGTCACTGAAAATAAAAATATTCGTCACAAATAAGCATGTTGTCACATATTACACAACAAAATAAACTAAACTACGTGACAACTTTTACAAGCCGTCACAAATAATATATATGACAATAACAGTTGTCACAAGAAAAGTAAGAAGTTGTCACACAATTCTATATGTGACGTGAAAGGTGGTCACAATAAGTCGTCACGTATAACTCCGTAACAAAAAGAATTTTCAAGTGTAACAATAAATTATTGTCACAAAATTGCAATTTTTGTGACAATAATAGTCTTGTTACATTAATTTTTTTGTGTTACAACTTTAATTCATTGTAACAATTAAATATTTGGATTAAAGGGAACTCAAACGTATAGAATCAATAAACAAAATACTAAACAATGGGAGAAAAAATATTCGTTATGTTGGATATGATGTATGTCCTTAAGGCAATTAAGGCGATATATCTTAATTATGTAATAGTATGAATAATTTATTTAATCAATAAAGGTATTTGCTCTTTTGTTTATATCAATGTATTTCTATACATATATATTATAGCTGGTTAAAATATATTCATTGATGTATGTATACAAAAGTCCTTGACATATCATAGCATGAAGTCAGAGAAATTATAGTTAGACTATATTTGGTGGAACCTGCTTCATGTGCAATTATGATTATGTCTAAACTATCCCTAGTCATAGTTTCATCAAGAAAAGATATTGATGAAATGGAAAGACTAGCATGTGGTCAACTTTCACTACAAGAAATTTTGCATTTCATGACGGTTTTTTTCACTACGCACATTAGTTTTATTGTGACAAATCTTACAATTCGTCATTTTATTTTATTTTTTTTGACAAATTTTATGTGTGTCACCATTACTATAAAACACTGTCACTAATTATATAATTTGTGACGAAAAATAAAATATCGTCACTTATTACTTTGGAGGCAAAAATATGTGGAAAAAATTGGAGAGGAAATTTATTCGTGACAAAACGAAGTCAATTAGTGACAACTTCATCGTCATAATAAAATAATTTATTTATGACATTTCATATTCGTCATTATTTGATAAACACTAATATGACAAATTGAATTTTGTCATATAATATTTTATATAGTGACATAATTAAATTATTGTCACATATTTAAATGTATTATTTTGATGAAATATAAAAATTTTCACAATTATAATTATCCACGATGACTTTAAATCGTCACTGTACATAATATTTTTTACGATAATTTTATATGTCACGATTAGATAAAAAGAACATAACAATTTTAATTTTGTCATTTATTGAAATATATTTTTGTGATGATATAAACCAGTTTTCACAAATTGTAATCACTAGCAAGGCTATAAATTGTCATGGTAAATAATATTTTTTATGATGATTTTATATGTCACAATTCGATAAAAAGAACATGATAATTTTAATTTTGTCATACATTTTATTTAAAGTGACGATATTTAGTTTTGTCATATAATTTTATTGTATATATTATGACGATATGTAGCATATTTCATATTTAAAATATAAAATATAAAATATATATAACAACGCGAGGAGGTAGGACAAATAAGTGGCTTTAGCCCAATGGGGGAGGTTTGTTCTAATGTTATGTAGGTCGTGTGTTCTAACCTGCTTGACTACTATATTTTACTTGTTTTTCCATCTTTTCATTTTTATTTCTCTCTTTTTCCCTTATTTTAATCCATTCTCATCATTTTTATTTCACCTCTTCCTTGTCCCATTATTTTTTCACCTCTCCTTTTTCTCAAAAAATACTTTATTTTCCTTTCTATCCTTCGAGTCAGGAATATAACAGTGAACTAATAACTTTATAAGTTGATTGTTACTATCATTTTTACTATGATTCTCTTTTAAGAAAAATTATTGCCTCTTAACAATGTTATCTCTTTTTTTTATTTTTTTAAATTTACCTCATATGGGCTTACAAGAATAATAAAGCAAAACCTTAATCCGCCCTACCTGAGTGTGGATTCGAACTTGCGACCTCTAGGATCACAACTTCAAGGCTCAACCACTAAACAAAGCTTTTGGCACAACAATGTTATCTCTTAAGCCTCTTCAAAGTAAACAAGAGCTTCAAGAATTTATTATTTTGTTGTGAGTTGATAAAAATTTAACAATAAATTTTTAAGTTACTTTTTCAGTTTGGTATGAGTTTAAGTATTTATAAGGTTTGATTTATTTGAAAAATATTATTTTTTTCTGACATACTAGCAATTTGGTATTCAATTTTTTGTTTCACTTTACTAGTTACAATTTTGAAATGAAAAAGTTAGTGTCACATATTGAGTATAAGAAATTAATAGATGCTTGTGTATTTGAAAAAAAACATCAAATATTAGTTTACTTTTTTCAATACATATTTTTAGAGATTTTGGTATAGCATTTAAATTAAAGTTATTTTATCAAATAAATTTTAAAGCGAGTGCATTATCATGTCTAAAAAATAGCAATAATCAGTAAAATTGAGAATATAATTTTAGATATAATTTATTCTATAGAATCACTTGAAATTTGCTTTAGGAAATGCTCGAATACTAGGAATTTTCAAATAATAATATTGTAAACCTAAATATTTTATGTTTATATATTCAAAATGAACTTTTTTCTTATTTATTAGTGAAATATCAAATATATTTTTTTAACATATGTTCATTCTTTAAGGGCCCATGTTTCATTTTCTACTAAGGCCTCGGAAATTTCTGAGACGGCCCTGGATATAGATCCATGTTCATTTTTTTATATTTACTTTGGATCAGTTGGGTCTAAAAATTAGACCTTAACCAAAATAGATATGTAAAAAATTGATTTCAAGATGTACAACATAGAGAATTATATCAACAATGAACTAGAAGAGGCAATTAAAATTTTCAAGATTATCTCCTAACCCTAATCCTAACCCTAACCCTATAAAATTTGGGCCACAATTTGGTCTCTAATAAAACACGATATTGGATCCATATTATTCAAATGAAACCAGATCATGTCCGAATCAAATAGATATGAAATAATATATGATCTCTAATCTAAAAACGGATATGTATCCATGAATCCTGGATGGATTCAATATCTAGTCTTCCATAACAATTGGTTTTCACGTTTAAGAGTTGTATCTAACAATAAACAACATTGTATAAACAAATTAAAATTAAAATGGTAATTTTAAAATTAAACGAATTTGCTTGCGAGCTTTCAAGTTAAATCTTAGGAAGCTAGACTCGGCTTGATAATGTCTCAAGCCAAACTCTTTCAAACCAAGGTTTGACCAAGCCGAGCTCTAATTCTTCGCAAACCACCATAGCTAGCTCATTAATAACCTTAATCCAGACCAATTTAAAAATTTTAACATATTACATTAATATATATTGTGTGAACATAATAATGTAAAATTTCTATCTACCTATATATCAGTTAAAATATATTTAGAAGTGATAAGGCAGAGAAATAGTATAAACAACGTTTTAAACCATAGCTACTATCTAACAAAAAAAAAAACTAGTAATTTAATCTATTAACAATTTATAACAAGCATATTAACTTAACAAGATTTGTTTTGAATTACTATTTGATCTTAAATATTAGTATTAAATATTAATATTTATACTAATAAAATAATAAAAAATAATAAAGGACTCTTTATGAGAAGACTAACTTACGAAATCCCAACTAACTATATTGTTATAAAACAAAATTTTATATTCATAATATTTGTTTCTTAATTTAATTAAAAGATAATAACAAGAGAGATCACGTTTCCACCTCCACCTCCTTCTTTCTATCTTTTATCTAATTGAAACGTGATGGTCAGTTACAAGTGAGCGGGATTATAATGGCGATAAAAGCTTATAAGAATTTCACAAACCCATCATTATGTATTAGAGCTAAATTTCATATTTCATAACCATCTTTTTACTGCATCTCGAATAATCAGGTATGTTTTTCTCTGTTTAAGGCTTTCATAAATTTCAATTCATATAAACCATTGTATTCTCCGAGCTAAAATACCATTTGGTTCCTACAATGAAATTCTTATTTTGATTAATGAAGTGATTGGTTTATCTTTGGATTGCAAGAACAATGGGCTCATGGTGGCCTAAGATCTAAAAAAACAAGTAAAGAAATCCCTACATTCTCTCCAGTTATGTCGAATCATGATTCGCCGATTGAGAAAGGCTAATTAAGACTTCGAAATACTGTAAAAAAAACCTTCAATCTGATGGTGAATCAACAGCAAGTCAACCTTCAAATCAATCTCCCGAAATTCCTGAACGCCAAACAATTCAAATCTTAGAACATCAATCAGTTGAAACTACTCCAGTTCCATCAACTCAAATAGGTGTTATAGTCTACTATTTGTTCCAACTTTGTCGTATTTGTTTTTTTGGTAATATATATAATTCTCATCATTGAGATAATCTTGTTCCGGGCTTAGTCACAGTTAAGGCTCCTCACCCCTCCCAACAAGTGTATTTAGTGGGGTTCGAACTTCGTTCTCCTCCAGCTTTATCGTATTTGTTATTTAATGACAATAAATATGTGACATTAAGCTATCTCATGACAAAAAAGTGTCACTAATTATATATTACCATGACAATATTGCACATTTTATGGTGTACAAAAACGTCATAATAAATATTATTTAATGACAATAAATATTTTGTCATTAAAGTTAATTTTTCATGACAAAAAAGTGTCGATAATTATGTACTATCATGAAAATATTGTACATTTAACGATGTACCAAAATGTCATAAAAAATATTATGTAATGACAACAAACGCTTTGTCATTAAAGTTACTCTTTTCATGACAAAAAACGTCAATAATTATATATTATCATGATAATATTGCACATTCGATGATAGAAAAAAACGTCACCATAAATACTCATACAATGACAAGTTCAAGTTGTCACATGTTATCATTGTATTGTGACAAACTTCAATGTTTCAATGACACAATTGTGCATTATTTATGACGACTGCGATGTCACTAAAATTTCCCATATTCAGTACTATTTGGAATTCGTCACTATAACTAGAATTTTAGATGACAAAATGCAAGATTTGTCATTTAAGTATTCATTTCCAGTGACAAAAATAATTTAAAGTGACAACAAAATCTTAAGAAAATGACGAAATAGTTGTCACGGAAACAAAAATTTATAGTGACAGATGTAATTTTTTGTCACGAAAACACAAATATTTAATGACGAAGTAAAAAATTGTCACAAAGAAAAAATAGGATGGACATACTATGACGAAGCCTGTTTTCATCACCTATTATCTATGGCGACGAAAATACATGTTTTCGTGACAATTTTGGTGCGTCATAAAATGCAAAATTTCTTGTAGTGTTTCTTGGAAAGGGTCCAAGCAGTTAATCTCCTAAAGACTGAAGGTGGTGCCTTAAGTTTGACACATGGATATATCTGGGAGATATATTGGAGACCACAACAAGATAAACACTTGGTATATATATCAATGTGTTAGTGTTTATCTTCATGCAATAAGCTTTGCAAATGTCCTCATACTTGAGATTCTAGCTACCTTGTGTGGTACTATTTCTATACTTTAGGTCATTACCATGCACTCATTAATTTAGGGTGCTACGGGTGATTACGGGTATAGTGATGACAACACTTTGGTAGGCTGAGTAGTCGGAAAGAATCCATCGCTCCGGATATATTAAGGAGTTGTACCTGGCCACTTGTTGAAGTGATGATTGCCATAAACCTCTGATCAGAGTATGTGTTTGATAGAAATGGTTTCTAGTCAAACACACTATGGTAAAAGGCAATATATACTTCGGTAACAAGTAAATAACTGGGATAGCTTGGAGCAACTCGCTATTAGTGGGTTAACACTTTAACCGAACCCAATAAACCAGATGGTACTAATATTAAAGAATGGAAGGAATTTATCGCACTAGATAACTATTGCATTAACCGGGATTAAGTCATAAACATAAATGACGTTCCGAGTAATGGGGGATGGTAGACCCTTGCTAGAGGCATACTACAATCGTTTAAGGTAATCGATATCTATTCACGGTCTAGAGCATCGAGCCAATGGTCCAATTAGAACAAGGGTTGGTTAAGCCTTAACAACTCAATACTTCGGGATCCTATAAGGTCACACACATTGGACCTTCATCGGACTAAGTAAAGAACTAATAGATTTATTCTATTACGAAAATATAACATAAATAATAATTGGATTATTATTTGATTGGTTAAAATTGATTAGATCAATTTTAGATAGACCAAGGAATTTATTTTGACCGGTAACTAATTAATTAATAAATAAATTATAATTGATTAGATCAATTTTGTTTGGACCAAGAAATTTATTTTGACTGGTAACTAATTTATAAGAGTTAAAAATAAATATTTATTTGAAAGGATTTAAAGGAGATTTTGCATTGGCGTGTTAAAACTGAAAAATATGAAATATTTTTTACAAAGTTTTGTTGCGCGAAATACACCAAAAGGTGCGCGAACACTGTTGGGCAGTGTTAGCGGCAGCCCATTGTGAGCGGACGGCTGTTTGCGCGGCTGCGGCGCGGGGCCGGGCCCTATCGGGCGGGCCCGCTTTTCGTGCGTCGGGGAGACGAGTGTGATGTGGTTGAAAAGAAAATGATTTTGTGTATTGTAATGCTTAAAAGATACGAGATCGAAACCCCGTACTTAGAATAGAGTCGCCACCCGGTTCAGCTCAACCGGGAAATTTTCGGTACGATTTTCCCACCGGGTGGTTGGACCATACCTTAAGTAGAGATTCCGAGTTCGGATGATGTTATGTACTTTTCATTAGGCCAAGTTAGGATACTTCATTCTTTCTTAATCGGTTTAATCCACCCTATTTATTCGTATTTTCAGTTATTTTGTGGTTTTCGCGTTTATCAAGCAATTGAAGCGATAAATAAAATATTTACAAACGTAAAAGAAAAGTTAAGTGCGGAAAGTAGGATGGCATATTTTATTTATAATATCATAAAGCCCGATTGGATGGCTAAAACGAGATTTGAATGGCGTTTGCGGGAAATTCCATTTTTATCCAAATTTTAGGTTTGGTCGTCGCTTTAATCAGATTACAAGTGAATATACCACTCATCGCGGGGCGAGTCTGTTTTCAGGAGGTTTTGAACCTCCATCGTTGTACTATAGGTCCTAGCTTCAGAAAATAAATTAATTGGGAAACAAACGAAGGCAATACTGCTGTTCAGAAAGCCATGCCGCCGTCGGGCATCTGATGCCGCCGATGACATAAGTGATGTCGCCGGCGGCATGGATGATGCCGCCGGCGACATCGGTTGTGTCACGGGCGACATCAGCATGCTGACAGGCACAGGGCTTTCTGAATACCAAAAAGAAAAGGTTCCGTGAGAAAACGAGGCCTCTGGGGAATGCGATGCTAACGGCGATATCCACGATGTCTCTCGCGACATGGGTGATACAGTCGGCAACACCACATGTCTCCGGCGACTTCAATTTCTCACGGCAGCAGCGGTTTGCAGTTAAAATAACCGAAAACTTAAAGCAAACACAAATCAACAGAAAATAGCGCATAATAATAAAGCCAAAGAGCTATGAGACTCAGGATTTTCACCTCGGGGTAGTGAATCCAACTCTTCGTGAACTGAACAATAACGCCTCCGGGGAGCTTGGAACGATAATTTGATTGTTAATTTAAAGGTTTTAGGTCTCTAAATTCTATCCGGTTGATTTAACCCAAAGACCCACTGGTTTAAGCTCACAATCAGAAAGTTCGAAGAAGAAAAACCGGGAAAAGTGGATTAGAATCCTTTTTCCTGCCTTTTCTAGTTCTTATCTCACTAAAATCTACTCTCGATTTCAGCTCTTAATTGCCCAATTTAGCTTCTCCCTCTATAATTTTAGTCCCCCCCTCAAAATGCAGTTTTAGGTGCCTTTTATAGGCAAATTGGGGTATTTTTTCGAGACCTTTTTGACTTATTCCGCCGAAAGTGGCCGACATGCTGTCTGTGGAGGACCTATTTTCGTGCCATATCGCCGGCGACATGATGATGTCGCCGGCGGTATGGTTCATGCCGCCGGCGGTATGGTGATGCCGCCGGCGGCATGAATGATGTCGGTGGCGACATCATTCTCCAGCATACCGACAAACAACGGGTTAAAAAGCCTAAAAAGTCGGGAAAAGTGGTTTATTAGTGGAAAAAGGCATCTTTATGGCTCTTAACAATATTTTAATGGACATTATTTAATTTGGGTGTAAATCATCGGTTCAAGCTCCTACCGAACGCGTTATCGGCCACGCCGAACTGGATTCTACCAATTTATAAAATTCACAAGGAATATTATTTTGGTAATAAAAATTCTGAAGAGAACTTTTATTTTGAGGTATTGAAATCGGGTACACGTCATCATCGTCTCGCGAGAGGGACTGCAAAATCCCGTGCTCACAGGCTGCCCCTCGGGAGATCACTGCTGACACAGGTCAGTATGATCACACGAAAGAGCAAGGGATGGGAACGATACCTGAAGGATGACTGGTTTGCCCCTTGGTTGGACTTATGCTTTGTCAACTATTCGTCCCTTGGTCGGACCTACGCTTTGTTGATCGTTCGTCCCTTGGTCGGACTTAAGCTTTGTCGTTCGTTTGTCCCTTGGTCGGACATACGCTTTGTCATTTGTTTGTCCCTTGGTCGGACTTACGCTTTGTTGATCGTTTGTCCCTTGGTCAGACTTACGCTCTGTCGACTGTTCGTCCCTTGGTCGGACTTACGCTCTGTCGACTGTTCATCCCTTGGTCGGACTTACGCTTTGTCGACTGTTCGTCCCTTGGTCGGACTTACGCTTTGTCGACTGTTCGTCCCTTGGTCGGACTTACGCTTCGTCATTTGTTCGTCCCTTGGTCGGACTTGTGCTTCGAAGAGAATTTGCCCCTTGGTCGGACTTGTGCTTCGTAGAGAATTTATCCCTTGGTCGGACTTGTGCCTCGTAGAGAACTTATCCCTTGGTCGGACTTGTGCCTCGTAGAGAATTTGTCCCTTGGTCGGACTTGTGCCTCGTAGAGAATTTATCCCTTGGTCGGACTTGTGCCTCGTAGAGAATTTGTCCCTTGGTCGGACTTGTGCCTCGTAGAGAATTTGTCCCTTGGTCGGACTTGTGCCTCGTAGAGAATTTGTCCCTTGGTCGGACTTGTGCCTCGTAGAGAATTTGTCCCTTGGTCGGACTTGTGCCTCGTAGAGAATTTGTCCCTTGGTCGGACTGGTGCCTCGTAGAGAATTTGTCCCTTGGTTGGACTTATACTTTGTCTACTGTTCGTCCCTTGGTCGGACTTACAGTTCATGGGGAGTTTGCCCTTCGGTCGGGCTTGTCACTTCATATAGTGATTGTCCTTTGGTCGGACGTTTCACTTTAAAGAGGTCGCCCTTCGGTCGGGCTTGTATGAAGAGATCGCCCTTCGATGGAGCTTTTGTTCTGAAGAGATTGCCCTTCGGTTGGGCTTTCATTCTGAGGAGGTTGCCCTTCAGTTGGGCTTTTATTCTGAAGAGATCGCCCTTCGGTTGGGTTGGTTTGAAGAGATTGCCCTTCGATCAGGCTCGTTTGAAGAGATCGCCCTTCGGTCGGGCTTGTTCTGTTGTGATCGCCCTTCGGTTGGGCTTGTTCTGTTGAGATTGCCCTTCGATTGGGCTCGTGTTTGGTATAGCGATTGTCCTTTGGTCGGACTTTCACTTTGAAGAGATTGCCCTTCTGTTGGGCTTGTTCTGAAGAGATTGCCCTTCGGTCGGGCTTTTGCTCTGAGGAAGATGCCCTTCGGTTGGGCTTTCATTCTGAGGAGGTTGCCCTTCAGTTGGGCTTTTATTCTCAAGAGATCGCCCTTCAGTTGGGTTGGTTTGAAGAGATTGCCCTTCGATCGGGCTCGTTTGAAGAGATCGCCCTTCGGTCGGGCTTGTTCTGTTGTGATCGCCCTTCGGTTGGGCTTGTTCTGTTAAGATTGCCCTTCGATTGGGCTCATTTTGATGAGATCGCCCTTCGGTCGGGCTCGTTTTGATGAGATCGCCCTTCGGTCGAGCTCGTTTTGATGAGATCGCCCTTCGGTCGGGCTCGTTTTAAAGAGGTTGCCCTTCGGTCGGGCTCGTTTGAAGAGATTGCCCTTCGGTTGGGCTCGTTTGAAGAGATCGCCCTTTGGTCGGGCTCGTTTCGAGAGATCGCCCTTCGGTCGGGCTCATTTTGAAGAGGTTGCCCTTCGGTTGGGCTCGTTTTGATGAGATCGCCCTTCGGTCGGGCTCGTTTCAAGAGGTTGCCCTTCGGTTGGGCTCGTTTTGATGAGATCGCCCTTCGGTCGGGCTCGTTTTGAAGAGGTTGCCCTTCGGTTGGGCTCGTTTTGATGAGATCGCCCTTCGGTTGGGCTCATTTTGAAGAGGTTGCCCTTCGGTTGGGCTCGTTTGAAGAGATTGCCCTTCGGTTGGGCTCGTTTGAAGAGATCGCCCTTTGGTTGGGCTCGTTTCGAGAGATCGCCCTTCGGTCGGGCACGTTTTGAAGAGGTTGCCCTTCGGTTGGGCTCGTTTTGATGAGATCGCCCTTCGGTCGGGCTCGTTTCGAGAGGTTGCCCTTCGGTTGGGCTCGTTTTGATGAGATCGCCCTTCGGTCGGGCTCGTTTCGAGAGGTTGCCCTTCGGTTGGGCTCGTTTTGATGAGATCGCCCTTCGGTCGGGCTCGTTTTAAAGAGGTTGCCCTTCGGTTGGGCTCGTTTTGATGAGATCGCCCTTCGGTCGGGCTCGTTTCGAGAGGTTGCCCTTCGATTGGGCTCATTTTGATGAGATCGCCCTTCGGTCGGGCTCGTTTTGAAGAGGTTGCCCTTCGGTCGGGCTCGTTTGAAGAGATTGCCCTTCGGTTGGGCTCGTTTGAAGAGATCGCCCTTTGGTCGGGCTCGTTTCGAGAGATCGCCCTTCGGTTGGGCTTATTTGAAGAGATTGCCCTTCGGTTGGGCTCGTTTTGATGAGATCGCCCTTCGGTTGGGCTCTCGTACTGAAGAGATCGCCCTTCGGTTGGGCTCTCATTTTGAAGTGATTGCCCTTCGGTTGGGTTTTCATTTTGAAGTGATTGCCCTTCGGTTGGGCTTTCATTCTAAAGAGATTGCCCTTCGATTGGGCTTTCGTTTTGACGTGATTGCCCTTCGGTTGGGCTTTCGTTCTGAAATGATTGCCCTTCTGTTGGGCTTGTTCTGAAGAGATCGCCCTTCGGCTGGGCTTTCGTTCTGAAGAGATCGCCCTTCGGTTGGGTTTTCGTCCTGGAGAGGTTGCCCTTCGGCTGGGCTTTCGTCCTGAAGAGATTGCCCTTTCGGTTGGGCTTGTTTTGATGTGATCGCCCTTTGGTCAGGCTTATTTTGATGAGATCGCCCTTTGGTCGGGCTTGTTTTGATGAGATCGTCCTTTGGTCGGGCTTGTTTCGAAGAGATCGCCCTTTGGTCGGGCTTGTTTTGATGAGGTCGCCCTTCGGTCGGGCTCGTTTTGATGAGATCGCCCTTCGGTTGGGCTCGTTTTGATGAGATCGCCCTTCGGTCGGGCTCGTTTTGATGAGGTCGCCCTTCGGTCGGGCTCGTTTGAAGAGATTGCCCTTCGGTTGGGCTCGTTTGAAGAGATCGCCCTTTGGTCGGGCTCGTTTCGAGAGATCGCCCTTCGGTTGGGCTTATTTGAAGAGATTGCCCTTCGGTTGGGCTCGTTTTGATGAGATCGCCCTTCGGTTGGGCTCTCGTACTGAAGAGATCGCCCTTCGGTTGGGCTCTCATTTTGAAGTGATTGCCCTTCGGTTGGGTTTTCGTTTTGAAGTGATTGCCCTTCGGTTGGGCTTTCATTCTAAAGAGATTGCCCTTCGATTGGGCTTTCGTTTTGACGTGATTGCCCTTCGGTTGGGCTTTCGTTCTGAAATGATTGCCCTTCTGTTGGGCTTGTTCTGAAGAGATCGCCCTTCGACTGGGCTTTCGTTCTGAAGAGATCGCCCTTCGGTTGGGTTTTCGTCCTGGAGAGGTTGCCCTTCGGTTGGGCTTTCGTCCTGAAGAGATTGCCCTTTCGGTTGGGCTTGTTTTGATGTGATCGCCCTTTGGTCGGGCTTATTTTGATGAGATCGCCCTTTGGTCGGGCTTGTTTTGATGAGATCGTCCTTTGGTCGGGCTTGTTTCGAAGAGATCGCCCTTTGGTCGGGCTTGTTTTGATGAGGTCGCCCTTCGGTCGGGCTCGTTTTGATGAGATCGCCCTTCGGTTGGGCTCGTTTTGATGAGATCGCCCTTCGGTCGGGCTCGTTTTGATGAGGTCGCCCTTCGATTGGGCTCATTTTGATGAGATCGCCCTTCGGTTGGGCTCGTTTCGATGAGGTCGCCCTTCGGTTGGGCTCGTTTTGATGAGATCGCCCTTCGGTTGGGCTCGTTTTGATGAGGTCGCCCTTCGGTTGGGCTCATTTTGATGAGATTGCCCTTCGGTTGGGCTCGTTTTGATGAGATCGCCCTTCGGTTGGGCTCGTTTTGTTGAGATCGCCCTTTGGTTGGGCTTTCGTTTCTGAAGTGATCGCCCTTTGGTCGGGCTCATTTTGAAAATCTAATTTGGAGGGGCAACATTGCCGGCGGCATGAGTTGATGTTTCTGGCGGTTTGAGTGATGTCGCCGGCGGCATGGGCTGATGTCGCCGGTGGTATGGATGCCACGTGGCAGCTTTGACTGATAAGATAATTTCGAAATTTGAACTAAATGCGGCGATGTCGCCGGCGGCCTGAGTGATGTCGCCGGCGGCATGGGCTGATGTCGCCGGTGGTATGGATGCCACGTGGCAGCTTTGACTGGTCAGATAATTTCAAAATTTGAACTAAATGCAGCGATGTCGCCGGCGGTTTGACTGATGTCGCCGGCGGCATGGGCTGATGTCGCCGGCGACATGGAGGGACAGTTTCAGATTAATTAAAACTCCTCGAATCCCGCGCGGCAGTTTAAAAAGAGATTGGAACTCTCTTCTTCCCATTCTTTCTCAAAACAGCATCTCTCTTCATCTCTTCTCCAATTTACTTGTTTTTTTGAAATTATGAAGAGAATTAGCAAGGCTTTTAGGGGTAAATCCAAGGCTAGGGAGAGCCTGCCCGATTCTTCCGTTGAGGGACTGAAAATCCTTTCCGTTCCTACTGCATACGGTCTGAAGGAGACGGCCAAAATGTACGGCTATGGCATTAACTCTCCTATCACAAATCTGACTCCGGAGAAGGAGAAACACCTCTCTTATATCCAGGTAATTTCGCAACAAAACTTGAATTACTTCTTTTCGAATTCGATGTGATTTGGTCTCAGATTTGTAAACATGTTATGATAGGTTCGATTTTTGCTTTGTTGTTCGATTGATTTGGGCTTAGAGCGGAATATATCAGTCATATTGTATGCTTTTAGGATAGATTTTTGCCTTCTGGTTCGATTGATTTGGGATTTTTGTGATTTTTTAGCACGGTGGGTGCGATTTAGGGAGAAAGCAGGTTCTGCCCGCGTAGAGTGATGCCGCTGGCGGCATGAGTGTTGTTGCTAGCGACATCAGCCTTTGGCAAAGGCTTTATGGGAGTCTGATGTCGCTTCTGTTGGAGCTGATGTCGCCGGCGACATGAGCCATGCCGCTGGCGGTATGGGCTGATGCCGCCGGTGATATCGCTCTTAACAGAGGCGACATCAGCAGCCTTTTTGACAGAAATGCACACAATTGATCCGTTTTGCTTTCGATTTTGCAGCCATACGAATTGACTTACACAGGAGGGATTGGCACCATCGGTGAGTGGTGGCATCATATTTCAGAGAATGATCCCGAGCTTGCGCTCGCGATTAACGAGACGGGGTTTGGGGATTTGGCTCGAACCATGCCTATGTTGATGCCTAAGCTACCTCATTCTTTAGTAACGGCATTGACTGAAAGGTGGTCCGAGACTACCCACACCTTCCATCTCCCCTTTGGGGAAGTTACAATTACCCCTTCTGATGTGGTAGCCATGACCGGCCTTCCTTGGACGGACGAGGTTATCCATTTTGACGTCTACATGGATAAGTACCATGTTGAGAAGCCCGTGGTGAGGCGGGTAAAGGAGTTGTTCGGACTGAAGCCCGTTTCTGGGCGGCTGTCCTATGGTGCGTTGTACCGTTATTGGACCCAGGTGGATGTGGTGCCTGAGGAGGAAAGGGAGGCATGTGTCCGTTCCTTTGTGATCTCACTACTCACCGTGCTGTTCTTCCCAATCTCGGGGAGTAAGATCAACTATATACTTATAACCGCGGTGGAAGATGTGCCGGGAATCAGGAGGAAGAATTGGCCGAGGGCCATCTTGGCCTAATTGTACCACGGGCTGGACGTGGGAGCCCGGAAGAATGAAAAAGCCCTTCGCCTTTGCCATCTGCTACTCCAGGTATCACTTTTTGTAGATATTCTCCTTGATAGCATGTGTTCTCGTTTCTTGCATGACGTTTTTGGATTGGTCGATCGTTATTTGTGCAGGCTTGGGCATTCGAGCATCAGATCCTTCCGCCGATGGAGTTTAAGACGGTTGTGCCACCGGGCTCTCATTTCCTTGCCCGTTGGTGCGGGTGCATCGGTGGGAAGGCCAAGTATCCTACGCTGTATAGGGAGGTCCTCAGAAGCGTGCGATTGAGTTCGGTACGCGAATTTTTTTTTTATTATTTTTTTTTATTTTTAAGTTTATTTTTTTTTTTTTTTTTAAGTTTATTTATTTGGTCTATGGACTTATGTTGGTTGTTTTGATGTAGCTCGTCTTGGACCCGTTCGATGGGGTGGAGAACTTGGCTGAGGTCGCACGGGTTCGGAGGGAGGTGGATGACCGCCGGTTTGTGATTGAGTGTCCCCTGTCCCAGCAGTGGTATCTGGGCGAGCGCGTTCGGGGTTGGAGGTCCCTTCCGGTTGCTGCTAGACCGGTGCCTGCCGATCCTTTGCGGGGCTTGTGGTGGCCTCATTTGGTGATTTCCGCCGAGGCCGACAAAGCCGATTATATTGAAGGGAACGGCCGAGTGATCCCTAGCGTTCCTGGCCTCTATGAGCGGCTTTTCCAGCGTCTACTCCCTGTGTGTCCTCGTATCCATGGCGACTATACGATTGAGTATCATAACGAGCAACGATTGGAGGACGAAAAGAGGCACCTCGGAGGCGATGTGGAGGATGATGATGAGGATGATGATGAAGATGAAGCGCTGGAAGGGGATGTTGCGGTCGACCCTGAGGGGGAGGATGAGGTAGGTGCGGGTGTAGCTGGCGGGAGTGTGCCGACGTCCCAGGGGGAACATCGTTCTTTCGAGGTATAATTGTGCTTGTGCGTATGATTTTGAAGTCGTTTAGGGATGTTGTTGACGTGTGACTTTCATGTTTTGCAGGAACCTGCGAGAAAGAGGGGTCGGGATAACCAGAGTGGGACTCGACATTATGGCGCGCCGGAGGGCATGACCTTCGTGGAGGGGAGATTGGTCAACCCGTTGGAAACCACTTTCCTATTGATGAACTCCCGAGGCGAATTCTCTCATAGGAATGTTGGCTCGAGCCGGCAAGCCCCGATTTTTATGCCCGAAAATACAACCTACGTAAGTCCTAATAATTATTTTCTTATTAAGTCTTAGAAGTGGGTGTCTAAGGGTATGCTTTTTGGATTTTCTAGGTGGCGCGGAGTCATGTGGAGCAGCTGGCGGAGAACAATTTTGTTCTCCGGGATACCCTCATTGGGCAATCGCTTCTTGTTCAGGTATTTTATGCACATGTTAAGATGGGATATATGTATGGATGTTATGCATGATATGCAAGGCTGATATTTTCTCCGGTTTGCAGGATTTTTTAGCCCTTTCTATGTCTGATGCTGACGCGGCCCGACGGCGGTATGAGGAGGAGACTGCAGCTTTGCAGCGCCGCGTGAGCGATCTCGAGGGACAGCTGGCGGCCACCGCACAAGAACAGAGAAGTAAGCAGAGTCTGGACCGTGCGCATCCTGGGGGTACCAGTCGTAGGGGGGTCAAGAAGTCTGCCGGCCGACGTGCGTTTACCGCGGCTGAGGAGTCTAGTAGTGTTCCCATGACGGAGGGAAGAGAGGCAGACGATGTTGACGATTGGTTAGCAAGTCCCGATGACATTTCATCACGTCCAGCCGGTAGTGGCGGATATGCTTAGTTTTGCTTTTCCTTTTTGTTTTGCCTTGTTCTTGTTTGTACCTCCGACACATTGGGGTTTTGATAATTTGATTTCGTCATGATGATTTGGTACAATTTGAGCAATTTGCGCCTTTGGGCTTTTATAAAAATGAATTGCTGTTTTGACAAGTCATTGGGAATGTAGCATAGGATTGTTTACAGTTTTTTGTACAGGTCTGAAATGGCAGAATGCTTCTGATGCCGCCCAGAAAGTTGACCCTATGCCGCCGGCGGCATGACCCAAGTCGTCCAAATTGATCCTATATCGCCGGCGGCATCAAATACATTGTCGGCGGTATCATGATATCGTCGGCGGTATCACTCTTATTGCCGGCGGCTTCAATCTTCCAGCAACTTGTTTTTGACCCTTCCGCCCGTTTCCGTCATGGCAACCCATAATCAAAAGCTGCGAGGTTTTCTGCAGTGCCTAGGGAACACAAATTTTGGGCTCCAATATGACCCCATGGTTTGTATGGACTATCCTTTCGGGTTTTCGCCCTAACAGATTTATTCCGACCTTTGAGCGCGTAGTGTCTTCGATTTAAGCTTACTTGTGATGTTTCCATCCTTCGATTGCCAGGCATTCACATAATCACAAGCACAGATGTTCCAATATGAAAGACCCTTTTATCGAGTGAACTTAATTTGAGTACAAGATGTTGGCAATCATTTTCATTAATGGGACCCCTGGTGTTAACCAGCCTTTACAGGTTTTCAAGTTAACATCTTATTGTTTTTCTCTCCTGCCTTAATTTTTGTCTGAACCGCCCTTTTCGGGTTTTCAGTTCAACAGGCGTTATTGACTTATCCCCTAATTTTTGTACAGCCAGTTTGCAAGGTACCGACCGTCGGGTGTAACCCTAATTTTTGCCCAGTCAATAGAAGACCGACAGGCGGGCGATTATTGTATATATATTTTTTAGTGTGCCGCTTTTTCTGATTTATTTCTTTTGTTTAGACCTGATAATGCTTAAGCTTGTCTTGGTCGGCTAGATCGATGAATTCGCTTCTTGTCTACGCTCATGACTCTAACAGCCTCGCTTATTTGGTGCCATTTCCGATCATACGATGGTCTCTTCAATCTGATCTGAACTTAACCTTAGTACCGGAAGGTCTCAAACTTTTCAGTGCTGGGTCTATGACTCTTGGAAAGGGCATAGGACATCTGATTTGCTATTGTGTGCATGGTTGTGCTTTTGCAGATTCTCCAAGTTCCTTGGTGCCCGTTCGATTTTTGCCTGGATCACCCAGTTCATTCTGATCTTCAAAGTTACATCGGGAGCTTTTTGGCTGACCTTGTTGCAAGCCGTTTAGTTTGGGGGAGTTTTTGGTACTTACTCCAAAGCTTCATCGATTGGTTTGATTGTCGTCCTGATCGCTATTTTGATTGATCCTTCAATTCGGGGTCTGCAGACTCGTATTCTGTGTTAGGGGTGATGGGTTGTGAACAAGTGATGTTCGGCTTAAGGACCTTTTATTTGGTGCCTTTGTAGTGGTTGTTTGCCTTGTTGGTTCGTTTGGTAAGCCGATTGCGACATTAGTTGCACAATCGTCTTCGTGGCTTGTGGGATGAAGGTGTTTGCCTTTAGACTTGGTGTCCTTAGAAGTGGTTGTCAGCCGAAAGGTTTGATGGGGTTGATTTGTACCGGGTGAAGAGGTGTTTCTCTTCACATTTGGTCGTGTTCTTGGTGGTGATGTTGGTCTGAGATTTTGGCTACGACGTTTGTTTGATGGAGGCTGGGCTCCGTTGGGTGTAAGCCTTGATTCTCTATTTCGGGGGACCGATTGATACTTCTTTGGTGGCTTGAAGGTGTACCGATGTAGGGCCGTTGAGTCAATTCTAGAAGGGACCCATGGCGTTTCAGCAATCCGATTATTGAGCAAAAGCATTATCATGGTTTTTAAGCACTTTATTATCCCTCATGTGTTGACAGGGTTTAAATTATTGGATTTGATTACCACATAATGTACTCAATTTAATTCCATTTAATAAAAGTATCTTACACACTGAAAGCGTCGTACGTATGCTATGAAGACGCTGATCAAAGGGTACAGACACAATCATAAGTAAGAAAAAAGGGTCGAAGTCCTGTCTTTCTAGGACCTTCTTGACGGATACATACACTATCTCCTGAATGATGTTTCTAAACTGATCGGAGTTCAGAAACTGAATGATAGCAGCGGTGATTTCCGATCCAAGAGACGGCGGGTGAGCTGTTGCCCCTACGGTGGAGGGAAGGCTAGCTTGTCCTCTGGATGAGGTATGGTTGTCATCATAGGGAAGAGACATGGTTGGTTGTGAAGGTCTCGGTTCAAGAGGAAGGTTGCTTAGAATCACGAGTCGCGGATCAGACCATGAATGGGTTGTAAATGGTATGAATGGTATGTATGTATGTCTTTTTTATGCCCTGGGAGTGACGTGTAGTGCGCATGGCTGCACGTAGATGTGGTTAGAGATGATGTGATGGCTTATCCCTCCAACATATATGAGACGTGTGTACTTCACGTCATACATAGCCATATGTGGTGATGCAACGGAGGTACAAGAGAAGTCCTACGTATGTTGCTAAACCTCTTCCATGAGTGGAAGTGATAAGGGTAAGTTGATTTATTTTCGGCTCTTAAAGCCGATGCATGGGGGTGAATGATTATAAAGCACATAGCATGCGAATCGGCCCCGTTCCAACCTTTTGACTTCCGCGTAACACCACTTTGGTAGGATGGAGTTTGGCTGCTTCACCGGTAATGGCGAAAGTAGCGCGTCCCAATTATTTTATTTGTTTTGGGTAATCCTAAGAGGAATGATGTGCTAAGGCTTTTTTCTAACGCGGCTTTGGTATAGGGTTGTTGATGTAGAAGGTTCCCGTTTACCTTGATTCCACGTTTACTCACTCACTACCAGAATGGGCGTGGTCGTAGGAGTTTACGTGTTGGTTAAAACGAGTGATCCACCCACTAGGCATCCTAAATTCCAACAGGGCGTGAGTGATACTTTGTGAGCTTCTCGGGTAAAATAGGGTACCTAAAATTACCGAACTATCTATACGCGTGAGGACTAGACGTCATAAGAAAAGAATGAAGTTTTAATTTGGCCAATGATTTCAATACATCATCAAAGTCTTTTAAACTATGAAAGAAAGTTCAAGTTTAAAGAAATTCCCCAGCGGAGTCGCCACTGTGAGCGGACGGCTGTTTGCGCGGCTGCGGCGCGGGGCCGGGCCCTGTCGGGCGGGCCCGCTTTTCGTGCGTCGGGGAGACGAGTGTGATGTGGTTGAAAAGAAAATGATTTTGTGTATTGTAATGCTTAAAAGATACGAGATCGAAACCCCGTACTTAGATTAGAGTCGCCACCCCGGTTCAGCTCAACCGGGAAATTTTCGGTACGATTTTCCCACCGGGTGGTTGGACCATACCTTAAGTAGAGATTCCGAGTTCGGATGATGTTATGTACTTTTCATTAGGCCAAGTTAGGATACTTCATTCTTTCTTAATCGGTTTAATCCACCCTATTTATTCGTATTTTCAGTTATTTTGTGGTTTTCGCGTTTATCAAGCAATTGAAGCGATAAATAAAATATTTACAAACGTAAAAGAAAAGTTAAGTGCGGAAAGTAGGATGGCATATTTTATTTATAATATCATAAAGCCCGATTGGATGGCTAAAACGAGATTTGAATGGCGTTTGCGGGGAAATTCCATTTTTATCCAAATTTTAGGTTTGGTCGTCGCTTTAATCAGATTACAAGTGAATATACCACTCATCGCGGGGCGAGTCTGTTTTCAGGAGGTTTTGAACCTCCATCGTTGTACTATAGGTCCTAGCTTCAGAAAATAAATTAATTGGGAAACAAACGAAGGCAATACTGCTGTTCAGAAAGCCATGCCGCCGTCGGGCATCTGATGCCGCCGATGACATAAGTGATGTCGCCGGCGGCATAGATGATGCCGCCGGCGACATCGGTTGTGTCACGGGCGACATCAGCATGCTGACAGGCACAGGGCTTTCTGAATACCAAAAAGAAAAGGTTCCGTGAGAAAACGAGGCCTCTAGGGAATGCGATGCTAACGGCGATATCCACGATGTCTCTCGCGACATGGGTGATACAGTCGGCAACACCACATGTCTCCGGCGACTTCAATTTCTCACGGCAGCAGCGGTTTGCAGTTAAAATAATCAAAAACTTAAAGCAAACACAAATCAACAGAAAATAGCGCATAATAATAAAGCCAAAGAGCTATGAGACTCAGGATTTTCACCTCGGGGTAGTGAATCCAACTCTTCGTGAACTGAACAATAACGCCTCCGGGGAGCTTGGAACGATAATTTGATTGTTAATTTAAAGGTTTTAGGTCTCTAAATTCTATCCGGTTGATTTAACCCAAAGACCCACTGGTTTAAGCTCACAATCAGAAAGTTCGAAGAAGAAAAACCGGGAAAAGTGGATTAGAATCCTTTTTCCTGCCTTTTCTAGTTCTTATCTCACTAAAATCTACTCTCGATTTCAGCTCTTAATTGCCCAATTTAGCTTCTCCCTCTATAATTTTAGTCCCCCCCTCAAAATGCAGTTTTAGGTGCCTTTTATAGGCAAATTGGGGTATTTTTTCGAGACCTTTTTGACTTATTCCGCCGAAAGTGGCCGACATGCTGTCTGTGGAGGACCTATTTTCGTGCCATATCGCCGGCGACATGATGATGTCGCCGGCGGTATGGTTCATGCCGCCGGCGGTATGGTGATGCCGCCGGCGGCATGAATGATGTCGGTGGCGACATCATTCTCCAGCATACCGACAAACAACGGGTTAAAAAGCCTAAAAAGTCGGGAAAAGTGGTTTATTAGTGGAAAAAGGCATCTTTATGGCTCTTAACAATATTTTAATGGACATTATTTAATTTGGGTGTAAATCATCGGTTCAAGCTCCTACCGAACGCGTTATCGGCCACGCCGAACTGGATTCTACCAATTTATAAAATTCACAAGGAATATTATTTTGGTAATAAAAATTCTGAAGAGAACTTTTATTTTGAGGTATTGAAATCGGGTACACGTCATCATCGTCTCGCGAGAGGGACTGCAAAATCCCGTGCTCACACCCATGTTCATGGGCTGCACAAGGCAAGCCCACACATGCAGCATGCATGCTGCATGTGAATAATAATACATGTGGGGTGGGAGTTTTTCTCCCATCCCACGATGGGGAGCAAAACTTTACTCCCAAGCCTATAAAGAGGCTGTTCCCTTTCCTTTTAAAATGTACCAAGTTCAAAACATAAATCCTAAGCGAGATAATTAATCTCTTGGGTAATTGAGCAAGTTATTTTTATGGAGCCTGAATTTATTCGGGCACCGCTAGTTTATATTTTTGGGTGAGGCTTCTAGAGTGGTCTAGCAACTACTCGAGGCTTCTTAGTTCTTCCTTTCAAAATGTACCAACGTCAAAGCATAAATCCTAAGCGAGATAATTAATCTCTCGGGTAATTGAGCAAGTTATTTTTGTGGAGCCTGAATTTATTCGGGCACCGCTAGTTTATATTTTTGGGTGAGGCTTCTAGAGTGGTCTAGCAACTACTCGAGGCTTCTTAGTTCTTCCTCCTGGGGAGGTTTTCGATGGTGGGGTTCATGTGGATACTGATAGAGGTTATCCTACGATTGAAGGCTTATGCAAGAAGGTTCTGCAAAAGCGCGCTTCAACTGGTAAGTTCTTTTTCTTTCTCTTTTAATTATTAAGTCTTTTTCTTTAAGTGTTTTTAGACTTAATAATTATGCTTAGGTTATTTTTGCATGCTTAGTTTATTTTATGCTTAGGTTATAACATGCTTAGTATAAAATAAATATGCTAGGATATAATTTGGAATTATGGTATGCCTAGTCCTTTAGCATGCTAACCTAGGTAGAGAATTATTTAGTTAAGGCTTTATTTAATTTATATGCAACTAATAGGAGTTCCTGGGGACAGACAAAATTTTGAATTTCTGCCATGCTTCTTATGCATGTTCAATTTGACTGTCAGTTCCCAACATGTTAATGAATGGCAAATGAACAAACAGACAAAAAAAACAACAAACTCAGAATTGAATCCATCTAAATTGTATAGCATACCCTTAAAATCTAAGTTATGATCTAATACACTAGCTTACAAGCAATATTAACAAATAACAATATTAGCAATTCATAGCTTGGACAAGAAATAAACAGTTTCAATGATCAATTCATATATATATATATTAAGACGGATTATAATAAGAAAGAAGCATTCATAAAGAAGATAATTAATGAAGAGATGAGAATCCACACCATTTCATTCATGATTTGTTCAAAAGGCTATCCCTAACAAATTCTCTAAATTCAAATACCCCAAGATCAAAAAGATCAAACACCTAAAATCCAGTTGACATGGCTAGAACTGCGGAAAATAAATTAAAATCAAACTCAGAGAAATGAAATGATTAATATCTCTAAAAAGTGTAAGCGGGTAGATCACAAATACCTTTTTTTCTCATTCATTTTCCAATTAAGCTTAAAAGGTCAAACAAATATGGAGCTTCTCAGCTTCTTGAATAGATCATGCAAAGCCTCAATTTCACTGACAATAACTAAAATAAGAGAAGTGAATTAATGAAATTATGATAATTATGTTTTGGGAAATTTAGTCTAAAATAATGCACAAAACTTCTTAAATTTTAAACTTACATGGAGTCATAGAAGCAAGGTTGACAGCATCTTGGTATGTTTGCTTTTGAGTTTTGCCAAGCAAAAGCATCCCTTTAAAGCATCCATTTTGAAATACAATTATCTGAACTAGTACATGATGTTCATGCCAATAAAGCTTTTAATTTAAAAGATATCATGCTATATCTAGAAAGACAATATCATGAAAGGGAACAAAAGATTTAAGATTAGATGCGATATATAATGATCAATCTTAAACCTTTCAACTACACGTTAACCTCTAAAGTTCAAAATGACAAGTACCCAATACTCCAATAACCGAAATAGGCATTGATTTCTTTCGCAACAAAGCTCATTATTTGATGAAGCAGTAGTTAAAAAAGCTCCAAACTTTACAAAGTCAAAATGAGATCTTAGGACAACAACTGAACAAGGATTAGTGATTCCAAGACATCAAGAGAAATAACTTCTATCCTACCACAAGAGATCAAGAGAATCAAATCTAATAATTTCTTTCAATTGTCATAGTACATTAAAAAGCTCTTAACATTAAAAAGTACACAATTTTGGAAAGATAAAAGTTAATAGCTGCATATAAACCATTGATAACTATTAAACACCACATTTAAGAGCATGGCCATTAGAGTAATTCCTAGTAATATCAGGCTACTCTTTCCAAGTCATTTCTGTGTTCACTGTTCACAACATATAAAGTTCATTTCCAAGAGGAAAAACACCATCAAGCTCCTAAACTAGTCATTTCTGTTCTATTAAATCGTGAGAAGTCCAGCTTTTAAGTAATTCACACCAAGTCCTCAAATTTTTATGCAGGTCAAGTTGCCTTGAACTTCTATTTTAAGTTATATCAACTAGTTTTAACAACCATATATTCTTGTAAGTAAAGTCCTCACTGATATTTTAAATGAAGATTCAGGATTCAAAGACTCAATACAACACAGGGTTTTAAAGCGAAATCCAGAAATTCAAGAACCTAATGCTCGATACAATTGTTCAAGCTAAACAAAATAGCAACCATTGATGGAGCAAACTTACGAGCACAGTAAAAAGAGATTTACAACTAACTGCAATAACCAGAACTAGGTTCCCAAATTCATTGCATAACACTAAATAAATAATTGATCATAATTTCCTCCATCTACTACATACAAACAGATATGAATAGTCCAACAAAAATGAAAAAAATCATATATATAAAAAGGCATTTTAAAAATTCAAGGTTTATAAGAATACGTTGTGAAAGCGAGCTCCAGCAAGAGGTATCTATAGCAATGCAGGATCTTCCCCAAACAGTATATTGCTCTGTCCCCAAGCAGGCTGTCAATCAGCATAGGAAAGAGCGGAAAAGCACTGAAGTTTTCACATGCACAAGTAGAAGGCCAAATACATTAGTTACCCCTAAACTTGGCTCAAATGGTCTACTGTCTCTAAACATGGCAAAAATGCACCAGTTAGACACCTGAACGCCATGTGTTAGCTTCTGGTTGGAGAGAAAAAAAAAGGAAAATCACATCTTTGAAAAGTCAAACCAACCAGAAGCTGACACATACGTTTAGGGGGCAAACTAGTGCATTTTTTTCTGGTTCAAGCAGCTAATAGGAACAAGTGAAAGCCTAGGGGGCTGTAGAGTATTTATTTGACCCAACTTTAGGGGGTAATTGATGCATTTGGCCCAACCAGAAAATGTGCCTCTGAAAGGATGGGAAGGAAATTTGTGTAGAAGACAATATAATAAAACTAAGTCTAAAATTCTGAATCGATAAGGTTAGCAAAGCAATCCTAGGTAGGTAGTCATTCTACAAGTCGATCGACAATAATTGAGCACATTATACAACTTATGCATAATAAGATTGGTCATAAAACGAGACCCCCTTTAATATAATAAAGTAAGAAAAAACTCAATCTTAAGAATTAGACAAAAGGCACAATCCCAAATAGCTAATTCAAAATGTGGAGTTCCCGAGAAATCAAACAGTACATATCCTGAAAAATCAGTTGGAATCATTTGCTCATTGGAGAAAGCAAGTGGTCAAAATAGACCAATTCATAGCACCCATGAGAAGTAAATAGAAGGGAAAATGCACAAACATGAATAAAGAAGAAGAATCAGATGCATACAGACTTATAGAAGCAGCTATTCTGATCACTAGTATTCACACACATCAGGAACAGAACAAAATACAGAGCAAATTAATTGGTACCTTTTTCTTCTAGTACTGCTGCCTCTGTGAGTTGACCCATCCATTTTCTATTACACATGTATCAAATAAAATGTAAACAATTGAAAAAACTTACAAAAACAAGGATTATAAGCACTAAACTAATGCCTCTTTTCACAATCTTTTAGTAGTTTCTGGAGAAGAAAAAAAACATGAAAATATAAAGAGAATGCATTTCCTATAAAATTCTCAGCCATTACTTACTAAATTTCATGTATTAATTTGAAATAAAATCCTTCCATTCACACGCAAACAGACAAAAGAAAATTAATAGAAGGGAAAAAGGGTCTTCTACTCACAAGAAGACATAGCGTGTTGTCATATCATATAAAGACGGAACTTGTGCTTGACATGGAAAGAAGCAACCACGATACATACTAACTTTGGAAAAGCCAACAGTGCACCAGCAATCATATGTTTTATTAACATGAAAAGAGAATAGAAAGAGTTGAATATTAGTCCAGGTCTTAGAAGTAGTTTGCTCGAAATCTATTAATCATTTCCATGCATGTTATCATTATCAGATGTTTCTAACAACCTATTAATATGTAGGTTATTTTAGTTAGATGTATAACTCAAGTGAAAACAAAAAAAAATGGTCCTGATTTTAAACAAAGGTGAAATTACAAGTTCTGCAAATCTCACCTTGGATATATCATCTCATTTATTATCTTCTCAGAAATCTATTATCAGATACAATCAAATACATGAAACTAATAAAAAAAAATAGACATGAAAAGTCACTTAAAGTAGGGAAAACAGATAGTAACTTATATTATAAAACTTTTCAAAGAACAATAAAACTTTGATCCAAACTATCAAACATATTAACCATATATTGTCCAAAGTAAACTAGCAAAAGAATAACAATAATGGATGCGGGAGCGGACAAGCCTGAAGACGAAGCTTTAATATCCATCTATTTTCATTCATCGGACAAGCCCGAAGCCGAAGCTTCACAATCAATAACAATATCAATAATCTCAATGTCATGATATCGAACAAAACTGAAGCCAAATATTCAACTATTTGTGCAGTAATGCACCACCCTTTATTGGCGTCAATCTACTCTGACCTATTTTCCCCTACCCGGTTACTATGGGCAATATGAAATACTCAACGAATAAACCAATAACCAAATGAAAATAAGTAATCAAAGGCATATTATAATTCAATAAACAACAATTGCAAAACAAGACAGCTTGTATACCTATTTTGAAAACAAATTTTAATCCGATAAATAACGTTAAAATTTCAATCAAATGACACATATAAGTTTCTCTGTATCATTAATTCATAGGGAACTTTTATTTCTGAATACCAAGTGTGTAGTACAGTCAGTGATAATGTACGCATTATACAAGATTCTTATAAACTCAAGTGTGTAGTACAATCAGGGATAATGACCAATTTGATCCTTTAAAGATTAGCTTGTGGGTTAAATTTACTCCACCTAGCATTTTTGTACCAATGGTTCTTCAATTTGGCATCTTTTAGAGCCAGTCTAAAATGACAAATCAATATATATATATATATATATATATATATATATATAAACAATCAATCACATAGTGAAACTGTCATATTGAACTGATTTACTAAATTGCCTATTATTTGGCATTTTTAACTGTAATTTTTATTTGAACACACATACAAATTACAAAGAGATAGAAACAAGCAAGCAGCAATTATTGCAATGACCTTTCAAAAAATACAATGTTAAAGGATAAGAAATTAAGAATAAAGAAATGATCATGTATAAGTAGAAATTAAAAATTGATAAATCACTACAACTTTAATTCAAAAAAGGATTAATTGTTTAAAGATACATTCCTAATTCAAAAAACTTTATAGGGTCCATCTAGTAGAATAGATAGTTAATTATTTAAAGATCTATATATAAACAAACTTGCATTGTAATATTGAGTTACTGCAAAATAGCGATGATGACATTGGCCATAACCAAACAAAGTGGATAAGGAAAGAAGTCCATCTCCTACAACTATTATCATTCACATCTTTTCATTAAAACTTCAGCAATACAATTTTTCATTCAAACTTCAGCAAAGTGGATAACCAAACAAATGATCATTAACCAATGCAACAATTGTGAAGAACGATAAAAGCTTCTTTCGAACAAGACAGCAAGGAGGACCGACCTAAATTAAAACTTGTTGCTTTGTAGTTTTAAGCTGTAGAAGCTTTTCAATGGAATCAAAATTGGTAATGCATAATAGATATAATTTGAATAACAGATCAACACACATTTATGAAAATTCCTAAAATACTAGCATATAATCATCAACTCGAAAATAATAAAAGAAAAAAGTTAGCGTTTTGGATCGGGTTACCAAGTAGCCTTGGCAGAGGAAGAGATCGTAACTTTCCCCGGTGAGGTAAAATACCGGTGAGGTGTCTCATGTCTGTTTTTTCATGGCCTGAAATCATAACTGTAGCGACTGCACACAAGATTCATAACTTTTCTCAAGGATGTAAATGGAATAAATGATTTAGCAGATAAGGCATCCCCGAGATGGAAAATTGAAACATAAATCGTCATTTTTTGATATGTGCTAATATCATTGCTCATCTGTCACATATCGATTAAGGATGAAATTGCACTTATAAGGTTTCTAGAAGTTATGCATAGGGTAAAGATGTCTTTCAATTCCAAAAGGCTAATTCAGCCATTTAGCTATTGTCATTAGTTAGTAATATTGGATATATGTACAGCTGTCCTTATAGTTACAACAAACTAGAATATAAATACTATAACGCTAAGAAATCTCATTATCAATGAAAATATATCAATTACTCTCAATTTCTCCCTAATTTCTCTTTTCTTCTTCCTATATTCTGATCTCCTCTTCTATTCATCAAATTTCCTTCTAATTCTAATTTGATTCTAGTCATAATCATAACATTGGTATCAGAGCGGTTCATTTCTCAGATTTTATGGGTCACCTTCACAGATCTGAAATATCCAGTTATAGAGGAGGCACTAAATCGAATTTTCTCTTTTTGTGGATTGGTGGAAAATATTGTGATGTTTCCCCCGATAAATGAGCTACGAGCACTAGTTCGTTATCGGTCTCCAAAAGAAGCAACCTCAGCTATGTTGAATCTCCATGGGAGTAACATATACGATTATTATTGCTGGCAACATATTCGGGATGAGCCATGGGAGAATGATTATGCTCCGAACAAGACAGAAAAGCCACCAGAAAATGATGCACTCCAACTGTTCGATGGAAGTTCTGAGAAGGAATTAGAGGAAGAACATTACTCTAACGAATTTCTTGGTGATAATTCTATTTTAGGTATAAGAAATGGATCCTAATCAACAACTGTAATTTCTAAAAGTATTGTCGTTAAGCTACCGACAGAGGTAGTGGGATCAGAAATTGCAGAGATAAAGAAGGGTTTGGGGACTCAAGTAAAGCAGAACAAGGCTGGGAAAGTTGCTCAGATGCAAGAATTTCAAGAGGATTTAGTTCATTCCTCAGTTGAACATATCCTATATGATGAAAGGTTTGAGAAGAAAGGGGAACTAGTTCATTCCTTAGTTGTACACAACTTGTTTGATGAAAGGTTTGAGAAGGAAATGGAGGAAATGACAGTTCTTAAACCATGGTACACTGACACAAGTCAAAACCACATTAGTAAAGAGTGGTCAAACAAAGCTAGTACTCCAAGGTCTTAAGGAATAAAGCGTGCTGATACTACACCAGTTGCTCTGAAAATCCATGATGCTTCTAATTACCTCTCTCTTGATTTGGCTAACGATGCTTCTGCATAAAGCTTTGATTTACTAGGTTTGATTTATAGCCCTGCTGATATTGTAAAGAAGAGAAGGCACACTACATCTTCAAAAATTAGAGTGGATTTAGATGCCGTACAGCTTGATTCTGAAATTATAGTAGATATGTGTTCTCATATTTTATTGAATGATGTTAATTCTAAAGATGGTGCACTGGATGATAAGATGGTTGAAGCTAATCACAGCAGTTGTGTGAAGCCTTGCGTCGGTGAAGACATCAAGTTTCAGCGTCTTCATGTAACATATCATGCATCACTTCATGGTTTCAAGAATGGTTGTAGCTGGCTTAATTTTCTTAATACTACAAAGCTGAAATCTAAAAATCTTGAGAAGCTTGAGCTGACTCTGAATACTTTCAAGGAAGCCTTAGAAGCATGGGGTGAATGTAATCCATGGAGCAATATGTTTCTTGATAGTGCAAACATAAGGCAGTGCTACAGAATAGCTTCAGCTGAGAGAACAAATACGATGGGAAAGATGTTAATGCCATCTATACAAGAACATAGAAGGGTAGCATTAGAAGAATCAATTTCAATTTTGCAAGACACCACATAGACTTCTTTAATTCTTACTGAGATGGATCAAGGAAGAAGCAATACCTATGTATATGCTTTGTTCAAACCTCTTGCTAAGAAGTTGATGGAAGATGAAGTCAATGGTGATCATTGGAAAGATGTGTTTGATGATAATAAAGCTGCAGGGCATGTTGCGAATTCAAGTATACCAATTAGGCTTGAGCAGATTGTACGTAAGATTAAAATGCAGTTTGTGGAGGACACATCAGAGATTGGATAGGGTGAATTAATTTTTGAATGGTCTTGTTCAGTTCATGGCAAGAAATTATTCATCCTTGGAGTATGGCCCGACAATTGCATCCAACACTTGCTACCTTGCTCTTTTAATTTCTGATTACATTATAGCTATGGACTTGATTCGTTGGACTTGCTACCTTGTTATTGCTAATATGGTATTTGATAATGGTTGAAGTCTTAAGAGATTCTTGAGGACAAGAATCATTTCAAGATGGGGGTATTGTCACGTATCGATTAAGGGTGAAATTGCAGTTAGAAGGTTTCTAGAAGTTATGCATAGGGTAAAGATGTCTTTCAATTCTAAAAGGCTGATTCAACCATTTAGCTATTGTCATTAGTTAGTAATATTGAATGTATGCACAGTTGTCCTTATAGTTACAACAAACTAGAGTATAAATACTGTAATGCTAAGTAATCTCATTATCAATGAAAATATATCAATTTCTCCCTAATTTCTCTTTCCTTCTTCCTACATTCTGATCTCCTCTTCTCCTTATCTAATTTCCTTCTAATTCTAATTTGATTCTAGTCATAATCATGACATCATCCATGCTAGCTGTTGTTGTAGGTTGCTCAATGTTGACAGGGACTTTCTTCTTACCAGGCTCCGCAGAGACTTTAACCATTGTTGGTCTTAGTAGGTTGCTCAATCGTCATGTACATGTATAAAAATCAGAAATTTTGACTGAATCAGTATAGAGTAACACAAGCAAGACAGGGCTTCGCTGATTGGTGGACACAAACACGATAATTAAGAGGAATTCATGAACTCTCGTACATGATTATTTGAAAAAGATAATTTTACATGCATTTTGGCAAATCAATTCCTTTAGGCCCTGTTCAGAATGTGTATGATATATAAATGGTTCAACTATGTTCTACATGTACGAAGGCACAAGCAGATACCATAGTAAAGCCACACTTCACTTTGCTTAATTTGGGGATATACCACAATAGCATTACAAATCAATAAAATAAACTATAAAACAATTAGCAATGTTTTCAAACACCATAATTATTATTATAAAAAAATCAGTATTCATGCTTATTCGGATCCAAAACCTATCTTTCTCTGCAAAAAATTATAGGCTCCAAATTTGTAAAACTACTTTTTCTAATGTCGAAATTGGAAAGTCAGAAATAACCAAATCTCAGCTAAAATCTTACAAATCAACAGCTTAGTTAAATGTCTTCTTTCAAATATATCAAAATGAAAACAACAAACAAAAATATTACAGAGAAGTAAAAGGGAACTTGTGAGGGACGAGAGTACTAGTGAGGCCATTATGGAGGTAGATCTCAGAACTCTCAGCATTCTTAACCTTCTTTATTGCCTTTTATACCTTCAAATTCTCGACTTATGCACCTTCTCACTCTTTTAGGTCTAGCCTTGCAGGGATTATGACTTGCAGCGACAATTCCGTCATCGACTCGTGGGTTTAGTGGTGGAGAGAGAGTAGGAAATAAAGAAATCAATGGCGAAGTTGGAGGTGTAAGGACCCTAATCACGAGTAGAGAGGGGTATGTTAGGACACATGAGAATATTTGAGTTGGAGAGAAATTTTCCTTTGTTTTTTGGGTTTAAATATTTATTTTTTATTTTCAAATTTTTCTTATAAACTTTTAATTTTCAGTTTTCTAAATTAATTTTTCAACTCACTGAAGTTAATTTGAATTACAATTGTATGTGGATTTATTATTATTATATTTATTTTAATCAAATTTTATTTTATTAGTGATCATTTTATTTCTTAAAAGTTAATATTTATAAAGATAATATATTATTTATTATAATTAATTAAAATATTTTTAAAAAATAAATACACATTTTTATTATGATTCGAGGCTTAGAATTTGGGGTTTGGGATTTAGGGTTAGATTATATCAATCTGTTCATTAAATTCTTTTAATAAATAATTAAAATTAATATGATAATATTCCTTAAAATAAAATCATTAATTATTATAATTAATTAAATTGTTTTTACATTTTTATTTTCCGTTAATTATTGTTATTAATTTTAGACAATGAGGTTTAGGGGTGTTTAGAGTTTAGGGTTTCATATTATTACTATTTTTAAAAAAAAATGTCTCGTATGGGCTTTTAATAATAACAAAGGAAAACCTTATCCCACCCACCCTAAGTGTGGACTCGAACCTGCGACTACTAGGATCATAACCTCAAGGCTCAACCTTTTGTATAATGATTTAAATTATTTACACATTATTCGGGGTTTAAGCTTCAAGGTAACTTTCTTATACCTTTTGTATACTTTTTTTTTATATAACTTATTATTTAACTTTATGACTTTCGGACACCGGCCACACCCTAATTGACTCAAAATGATGATATAGGCTTTCCAAAGAAACATTTTCATATAATATTATATTTTGTATTAGTATGACAAAAGTGGTAGTAGCTTGGTGGTTGCAGCAAAGTGTTAACATTAAAGGGGGCAAGTTCAATTCATGTTTTTTGCAATAAGCTTTTTATATTGTGATAGTAGAAAATTTGTTGTCAAGCATACAGTTTGTGTGATAATAAAAAATTTGTTGTCATGTAATAGTTTTAATTACAACTATTTCTCGTGTTTTTTTTATTACAATTTAAAATTATTGTAACAACAATAATAATTTCTTTGCAACAAGCTATTATCTTGTCACACATAAATTTTTTGTGGCCATAAAAAATTGAAGCATTATTTATAATTGAAGCATTTTTTGTTTGAAGTATAAATTATTGTTGCGAAAGTAATATATATTTACAACAAGCTTTTTATATTGTCACCTATATAGTTTATGTGACGATAAAATTTATTGTCACATATTGAATAGTTTTAATTACAACTTATACATGTAACTCAAGTATTTTTTGTTTCAAATTAAAAATTATTATCACAAAATTAATATATTTTTGCAACAACCTTTTTGTATTGTCACACATATAATTTTTGTGACGAAAAAAATTTCATTGTCACATATTGAATAATTTTGGTTACAGCATTTACTTTCCACATAAGTATTTTTTATTTCAAGTTAAAATTATTGTAACAAAAATAATAATTTTTTTGAAACAACTTTTTATGTTGTGACAGGTATAGTTTTAATGACAATAAAAAAAATTCATTGTCACATATATTGAACAATTTCAGTTACAATATTTACTTGTAATATAAATATTTTCTGTTTCAAGTTAAATTTATTGTCCCAAAAGTAATATATTTTTTGCAACAAGCTTTTTATGTTGTCTCCCAAATAGTTTTATGACGATAAAAAATTTATTGTCACGTATTGAATAGTTTTAGTTACAATTTTTACTTATAATAGAAGTATTTTTTTTGTTTCAAGTTAACTTATTATCACAAAATAGTATAATTTTTGCAACAAGTTTTTTTTATGTTATCACATATACTTTTTTCGTGACGGTTTAAAGTTATTGGCACATAATTATTATTTTTTGTTACAACTTTTACTTGTCACTTAAGTATTTTTTGTTTCAATTTTAATTTATTGTCACAAAACTAATAGATTATTTGTAACAAGATTTTTACGTTGTCACATAAATAATTTTGTGACAATAATGTTGTTATTGTCACAATTTTTAAATTATAGGTTACAACTTAAATTGTAACAAAAAATATTAATTACAATCTTCAAAAGTTGTCACAAAAATATCTATTATATGTGATAATTTTACAACAAAATTTCACAAAACTTACTTTTGTGACGGTAAAAAAATTCGTGTAATAAATAATAGTCTTTTTGTGACAATAAAATTATTATCACATTTTAACTGATTTCTTATAGTATATGTACCTTAATTTTGATTCTCATTCTTCTTCCTTTTTTCATTCTCATTTAATTTCAAGGACAGGGTTATCTATACCTTAATTTTGATAAAATAAAAATGTTCACGTTTACATTTAACATACCAAACAAAACAGTAACTTTTGAAAACTTTTCTATGTTTTCATGTGTACTCAAACTATTTTTCATATGCTTTACATTAAAGTAACTACTCCCTCCATTTTTTAACTGTCGCTTTGGAGCCAAATAATTTATTTTAATAAATGTCACTTTCAAATTCTAATATAATTATTTAAGTATATTTTCCATTTTGTCATTATTTAATGCAACATTGTAAATGATAAGATAATAAAGACCAATCATCTTCTCAAATAATTATTAGTGGTAGGAGTATTTTAGTACTTTTATTCTCTTATCTGATATTTTTTTCATATTGACAAACTTACTCAAAGTAACAGTTATAAAAATGAAGGGAGTATTAATTTATAATTATCGTGATTAGGTAAAATATTATATCACTTATCCAATGATAAAAAAAAGACAAAAAGGAATTACTGTATGAAAGCTAAAGCAACCATAGTATGATAAGAGCAAGCAAATTCAAAATTAAAAGGTTAGTTTGTGGATTGGTTCAAACTCAGCACAAATTGCTTAAGGCCAAATGGATGGTTTAAAGAGACTACAAATTGGTCAAGGCCAAATGTATGGTTTAAAGAATCTACAAGTTCGTTAGGCTTTAAAACTCAACACGAATTTAATTGATTACCAAACTAGTCCATAATTAAAACCATAATTATTGTTCATTTTGATATAGTTGTGTATAGAACCAAAGTTAAAATAGATATTTGAAATTTGAGCTCTAAAATTAAGGTTTATCAAGCAATAGAATAATCTTATCAGCAAGCAAGATATACCCTAGCGGATAGGTTAAGATGGAGAATGCGCTCAAAATCTTTATTTAGTAGGTGTTTGAAGTTCAAATTTGTCTTATTTTTTCTGCATAAAACAATATTTTTAAATATTTTTCGGGACAAAAGAAAATCAACAGCAACAAATAGCTACCAACAACGACTACAAAAGACAACAACATCTACACCAAGTTGGGCCTTAGTTTCCCATCTATTGAGCTTTTGTATGTCTAGTATTTATATAGAAAAATAAAAAGAAACAATTTTTGCTAAAACAAGTAAACATGAAAAAAGAATAATAATAAAAGAGAGAACAAAAAGGAAAAAAAAATCATGATTGGGATATTCTAAAAAGTTATTTTGTTTAATGATAAATAAAATAAGGTGGAGCCTAAAAGCTGTGGTCCTAAAAGTCGCAGGTTCGAATTCACATTCAGACGGAGTGAAATAAGATTTACTTTTATTATTATTATAAGTCATATGAGATAAATTTTTTAAAAAAATAATAAAAAATAACATAGATTTCTTGAATTTTATAAAGAAATAGAGGTATTTGTTGAAATTTGAATAATATATTGTGAATCTGATGGCCAAGCCCAGCCCAATCTACAGATATGAAACATGTCTCCAAAATTCACGGCCTAAACATTTTATAGATTAGAATTCTCTAAAGTTAAAAATAGTAAAGTTGTATATTTTAATTAATTTTAATTATTTATTAAATTTTAATAGTTCATATTTAATTGTATAGTGGATCACACAAACTACTAAAATTTATTTTAAACTATTAAATTCAATAAATAATTAAAATTAATTTAAATATATAATTTTATCATTTTTTTTTTCATCAGAGAATCCAAATCTCGGAGTATATATAATTAAAATCCAAATCCAAATTCACTAGAATTTCGTACGAGGTGAGTATAACCAAAAAGGTGGCTAATGCGGTTGGTATCATGGTGGTTACAACTAACATTAACAAAATCAGTTTTCAAAAAAAACATTAACAAAATCATGGATGCAAATAATGTACCATTTATTATAATTTTATTCACTAATCATTTCTGCTACTTACTCTTAAAATACTATGTCATGACTTGGATTTGTTGTCCTTTACTAAATTCATTTTTTTTTCTTTCACACTACGAAACTTGTTTTTTTAATATACCATGACGTTAACGTGAGTATATACTGTTTTATATATAGTAATAAAAAAATTAAAACTAAACTACTTTTGACTTTTTTTTTTTTTTTTTATTATATTTTTTAATTTATCTCGTATGCTTACCATAATAATAAAGGAAAATTTTATTTCCCACTTTATTTGAGTATGAACTTAAATCTGAGACCTTTAAGATTACAACTTCAAGGCTCAATCACTAGACCAAAGCTCTGACACAACTACTTTTTATCGTTTAATTTGAGCTTCTTAAGTTCTTTTATTTACTAAATTCAATTGTATTATAATTTAATTCTATTTTATATTGAATTCAGTGCATAAAAAAAAAGGCTTTAAATGAAAATAGATTTATTTTCATTGAGTTAAACCGCAGTTGAATTTCTTGTGCGGAGACAATTTAAATTAGATATAACAGATTTCTTTTTATTTAAGTTACTAAATAAAAGGAGCCATGAAGCAACGATATGAGTTGTTCCATATTGTCAAAAGGTTATAAGTTTCGAGCTGTGAAATCAGTCACGAACGTGTGCATGAAGTGGGTTACCTACAATCACATTAATTTAAAGCATGGCCTTTTTTTCGAACCCCGCATGATTATGAGATGTTCATGCACCTGAATGATCCCTATCCATAAAATTATGGTAAGTTAGCCAATTATCAGTTTAATACAAATGTCTTATTATATTTCAAGCAAATACACGGTGTCTATGACGATAATGTATTTGATAATGTCATTATCAATTGAATATAATTAATGTATTTTCGATCAAATACAGAATTTTTTGGTGCTCATCTGATTAATCGGAGCTTTACTTCGACTACCTTCAGATGCTACTCGGATCGCACACTTGGCTGTGGTAGTGAGTCTCCAAATAAGGATTTTGCATTTAATAGGAACCGAACTCGAGACCTTGCTTAAGCGATACCAAATTACTTACCACTTGAACCAACGTATTTTCGAGAATAATTATCAGTTAAATATAAAATTTTATAGGTATTTCATAATAATGTCAGGTATTTTCTTCTTCTTTAAATTGATTGGCCAGAAATTTTTTATATATGACGATGAAAGCAAAACAATTAAATGGTTGGCTATTGTCTAATTTTGGTGTAATTATCCTTATGATTAATTGCAATTTATTTAGTTTCCTTAAGATACTTGCAACGTCCTTGTATTATGCAATTCCCCCTAAATATTATAAAGCTTCCAATTTTAATGCAATTTCCAGGAAACTTCTACGTTAATATTGTGATTGTTAGGCCATCTTTTTTTCAACTTATGAAAGTTGAACTGAAATAAAGTTGATTAAATTAAATTAAATTGAAGTGAGCTGAACTGAACTTATTTCACTGTAAATTCATAACTACGCATAGCTGAACTGAACTACACTGAACTAAGGGTCTGTTTGGGATTGCTGTCAGAGTTGCTGTCGCGAAAAGTTTCACTTGAAAACTTTTAATAGAACTATATATTTTGACATTGAACAAAATATTTTGACTCTTATATTATTTAATTAAGAACTGTTTGCTATTGATTTCCAAAATTTTTCGGGACAGCAGCTTGTAAAAGCTTGAAATAGAGCTTTTCAGAAAAGCAGTATGGGAACGCAACCCCAAACTGGCCCTAAGTGGACTGAAGTGATTTAAACTGAACTGAATTGAATTAAATTATAGTCCAAAAGAACATGATCTTAATCTACCCAAAATATTTAGGATTATCATACAATTTTTCTGATTAGTTATTATATTAATCAATATATGTAATCTGTAACTCAATTGGTCCAATAAACTGAATTTATTAAAGGGAATTAGGTTCAAACCACGCTAAATATGTCAATTCGTGAGTGCACAATCTAATACGTCACTAAATTTTGAGAAAATTTATCCCAATAAATAATATTGCAAAAAAAGGTTACATTATATATAATTAATTTATTGGCAGAAGTAAAATATTTATTTGTTATGATAAAAAAGTGAATCGAATGTTGTCTTTGTAACTAATCAAAATTTTTAAAAATTTACTTATAATGAATTACTATGGTATTAAAATATCATGGAAATTATTTTTATTGTTATTATTATTATTGGATATAAGGCATGAGGAAATAAGAGCTAATTAAGTAAGAGAGATGAATTGGACATTTAATTATTTATCCAAGGGCAATATTAAAAATTAAAAAAAAAAGCAAAATCAAATCATATACGTATACCTCATCCCCTTCAACCCATTCAATTTCATTTCCTTCTCCTTCTTCATTTCTTCCTTTCCATTATCAAAATTTCCCTAATAAAAAAACTTTCGATTTCTTCGATTCAACTTCGAATTCTTGTTAGAAATCGATCCTTAAGCCCTCTATCATCATTAATTTTAGTGAATCAAGACTAGAAGAGGAGGATTTCAGATATTAAGATTCGTATGAATAGTAACCCGAGTTTGAGGTGAGTGATTTTTGGTAAAATTAAAGCTTAATTAGTAAAATTCATGATAGATTAAGTATATTTATGGTATTAGAAAGTTTATTTATACAATATCTTGATAGAATTATATATGGCTGTTGTGGAGGAAGCTAGTGCAAGCAAATCAAAGGCAAAAGAGGTAGAAGAGAGCTAGAAAGAGCTTAGAAAAAGGTTTGTGTCTCAAATTTCGATTTTTCGGTTTTTCAGAAAATTTTTCAGATTGTATACCTGTCTTTTTTTAATGTTTTCTCTAGTTACATAAACCCGATTTGAACAATTCTTGATTCTATTGATATCTACAGAAAGTAAGGAATATATGTTCAGAAGAAACCTTATTGAATTTCATTCGTTTTTAATGTGAAATTTTCGTTTGAAGTTGAGTCACGAAATCTATTTTTGGAAAATCTCAGCTTGGTACACTGTTTAGTATTTTGATCATAACTTTGGTTATAAAATTTGGATTTCTGTGATTCTGGTGGCTTTGGAAAGCTGAGACATGTTTCTAATTATGTTTAGAAGAAATTTCTTCAATTAGATGATGTTTTAATAGTGAAAAATGCAGGGGAAGTCAGGTTACGAAACCTGGAAAAATTCTGGAAAGTATGAATATTGATTTTATTGAGTTTTAATTAAAGTTTGATGCTTAAAAATTTGGGATTTGGATTTCTTAATTTCTGAAGTTATGTTGAATTATGATTGATGGTTTATACTGAAATTTTAAGGTGTTACTTTGATTTATTGCCCTTATTAAACGAGTAGAATACGGGTCAGGGTAGATTGACGCCAATAAAGGGGGGTACAGTACTGTACAAACAATTGAAGCTTTGGCTTCGGGCTTTGGCCGATATTATGATATATATATATTGATATTGAAGCTTTGGCTTCGGACTTGACCGATATATTGATTTTGAAGCTTCGGCTTCGGGCTTGACCGATATATTGATTTTGAAGCTTCGGCTTCGGGCTTGACCGATGTATTGATTTTGAAGCTTCAGCTTCGGGCTTGTCCGCTCCCGTATCCATTTTATCGTTATTCAGGACTTGTTTACTTTGGGCAATATATGGTTAAAGTGTTTGAAAAAATTGGATACAAATTTGATTGTACTTTGAAAGGATTACTATATAAGTTTTGTGATTTAGTTCCATAAAGTTGGTTAATTTGTCTTTGATTAATGAACAATCTTGGTTTCTACTTTAAAGTGTTAAAAATGTTCAAAGTTGTTATATTTCTTTTATGGATACCACTAAGCAAATTGCTTAGCGTGTAGTTTTTTTTCTACACGTAGGTGGAGAACTTGTAGATAGCTTGGACCAAAGTGGAATAAGTGAATCAGCTTGAAGAGCAAATAAGGAAAGACTCGAGGTGGATTTGTAATTTAATGTAATATTATGGTTTGTAGAATAATGGCATGTACTAGATAGTGTGAGAAATATAAAGTGACATTGAGAAATATTTGGAGAATAATTAGCATTTGGAGAATAATTTGGAGTTTGAAATGTTATATTTGTATTTGTATATATTAAATCTATAAGTATTGAACTCTTATATAGTGAAGTAGAGTTGTTTATTGGGTGATATAGTTATCGTAACGCTCCCTAGAGGGGGGGCGTTACATTTATTGGTATCAGAGCCAGCTCTCTCCCAGTGCGGTATGGTTCAGGGATGAACCAAGCGGAAGCTGGTGGGCCTGTAGCAACCCGGTCCTAAGAGGGGTGGCGCCGGGGTAGAAGACCTGAGCAAAGAGCGGCCATGAAGGATGTCGATGGGGACAGGAATGAACCGAGCCCACACCCAAAAGAGAGAGGGTTTTGAGGTTGTGTTGGTATGGGATAACACAATTGAGAACGGTTAGGGATTTCGAGATTGTGATGGTATAAGACATTACAATTGAGAGAGACTTAAGAGATTTGATTAGTACTACCTATACCAACAAGGTGAACCTTCTTTTCGGGAGCCTACTCGGGAGAACTCCAAAGTTTAGCGTGCTTGACTCGGAGAAATCTCGGGATGGGTGACCTCCTGAGAAGCAATTTCCAGGAAGTGAGCGAGTGAGGACAAAGCTTACTGGAAAGACTCGTGTTGGTTTCTGGGGGCAACGGTCGAACCCGGGGTGTTACAGAATGGTATCAGAGCTGAGGTTTAGGCGATTCTAGGACTAGTATGTACATGCCATTTAGGATATAAATATGTTATATTAGTTGTTTGATCCACTTTGGTCCAATTTTCAAGAATAAGTTATGGCTAGTAGTAGTCACAACCAGAGTGAGGAAGAGGATGCTGAGAGTACGGTCCGTATTAGACAAGGGGATGAACAAAGACATGAACCTCCACCAATTCATGGCTTTCCTGAACAACCTACTCCAGCACAAGCTGCTTTACTTCAGCATATGACTACTGAAGTAATCACACAAGTACTTCGAAACATACAAATCCCTCAAGTTCCTGTAGTACCTCATGTTGAAAGAAGAAAGGAGAGAACTCCTATTGAAAGAATCAAGAAGCTTCCAGCTGATGATTTCAAAGGGGATACAGTGAATCCTGCAATTGCAAAAGATTGGCTTGATCATACTAAATGGTGTATGACTAGGCTTCATTTTACAGATGAAGAGAGATTAGACTGTATGTAGGGTCTACTCAAAGAACAAGCTAGGAGGTGGTGGGATAATATTACGAGAGAAAGGCGACCCGGAGAAATCACCTGGGGTCTTTTCTTAGAACAATTTGATAAGAAGTACGTTAGTGAACGATTCAAGGATGAGCAGAGGAAATTGTTCTTGTCTTTGAGACATGGACGAATGACTGTTGTGAGCGGACGGCTGTTAATGCGACTGCGGCGCGGGGCCGGGCCCTGTCGGGCGGGCCCGCTTTTCTGTGCGTCGGGGAGACGAGTGTGATGTGGTTGAAAAGAAAATGATTTTGCATATTGTAATGCTTAAAAGATACGAGATCGAAACCCCGTACTTAGAATAGAGTCGCCACCCGGTTCAGCTCAACCGGGAAATTTTCGGTACGGTTTTCCCACCGGGTGGTTGGACCATACCTTAAGTAGAGATTCCGAGTTCGGATGATGTTATGTACTTTTCATTAGGCCAAGTTAGGATACTTCATTCTTTCTTAATCGGTTTAATCCACCCTATTTATTTGTATTTTCAGTTATTTTGTGGTTTTCGCGTTTATCGAGCAATTGAAGCGATAAATAAAACATTTACAAATGTAAGGAAAAAATAAGTGCGGAAAATAGAATTATTACAAGATTTTCCAGTCCTGTACATTTTCTACGTAACAAATGTAATACCCGAATGTCCGATATACATCTACCTGCAGAGGATAGTCGACACAGATATGGCATATTTTATTTATAACATCATAAAGCCCGATTGGATGGCTAAAATGAGATTTGAATGGCGTTTGCAGGGAAATTCCATTTTTATCCAAATTTTAGATTCGGTCGTTGCTTTAATCAGATTACAAGTGAATATACCACTCATCGAGGGGCGGGTCTGTTTTCAGGAGGTTTTGAACCTCCATCGTTGCACTATAGGTCCTACCTTCAGAAAATAAATTAATTGGGAAACAAACGAAGGCATTACTGCTGTTCAGAAAGCCATGCCGCCGTCGGGCATCTGATGCCGCCGATGACATAGGTGATGTCGCCGGCGGTATGGATGATGCCGCCGGCGATATCAGTTGTGTCACGGGCGACATCAGCATGCTGACAGGCACAGGGCTTTCTGAGTACCGTAAAAAAAAAAAAGGTTTCTGTGAGAAAACGAGATCTCCGGGGAATGCGACACTAACGGCCGTATCCACGATGTCTCTCACGACATGGGTGATACAGTCGGCAACATCACATGTCTCTGGCGACTTCAATTTCTCACAGCAGCAGCGGTTTGCAGTTAAAATAACCGAAAACTTAAAGCAAATACAAATCAACAAAAAAAAAATGTAAAACAATAATAATAAAGCCGAAGAGCTATGAGACTCAGGATTTTCACCTCGGGGTAGTGAATTCAACTCTTCGTGAACTGAACAATAACGCCTCCGGGGAGCTTGGAACGATAATTTGGTAGTTAATTTAAAGGTTTTAGGTCTCTAAATTCTATCCGATTGAATTAATCCAAAGACCCACTGATTTAAGCTCACAATCAGAGAGTTCGAAGAAGAAAAACCGGGAAAAGTGGATTAGAATCCTTTTTCCTGCCTTTTCTAGTTCTTATCTCACTAAAATCTACTCTCGATTTCAGCTCTTAATTGCCCAATTTAGCTCCTCTCCCCTATAATTTCAGTCCCCCCCTCTAAATGCAGTTTTAGGTGCCTTTTATAGGCAAATTGGGGTATTTTTCGAGACCTTTTTGACTTATTCCGCCGAAAGTGGCCGACATGCTGTCTGTGGAGGAATCATTTTTGTGTCATGTCGCCGGCGACATGATGATGTCGCCGGCGATATGAGCCATGCCGCCGGCGGTATGATGATGCCGCCGGCGGCATGAATGATGTCGGTGGTGACATCATTCTCCACCATACCGACAACCAACGGGTCAAAAAGCCTAAAAAGTCGGGAAAAGTGGTTTATTAGTGGAAAAAGGCATCTTTATGGCTTTTAACAATATTTTAATGGATATTATTTAATTTGGGTGCAAATTATCGGTTCAAGCTCCTACCGAACGCGTTATCGGCCACGTCGAATTGGATTCTACCAATTATAAAATTCACAAGGAATATTATTTTGGTAATAAAAATTCTGAAGAGAACTTTTATTTTGAGGTATTGAAATCGGGTACACGTCATCATCGTCTCGCGAGAGGGACTGCAAAATCCCGTGCTCACAGGCTGCCCCTCGGGAGATCACTGCTGACACAGGTCAGTATGATCACACGAAAGAGCAAGGGATAGGAATGATACCTGAAGGATGACTGGTTTGCCCCTTGGTCGGACATACGCTTTGTCGATTGTGTGCCCCTTGGTCGGACATACGCTTTGTCGATTGTGTGCCCCTTGGTCGGACATACGCTTTGTTGAGTGTTTGCCCCTTGGTCGGATATACGCTTTGTCGATGGTTTGCCCCTTGGTCGGGCTTATGCTCTGCGATTGTTTGCCCCTTGGTCGGACATACGCTTTGTTGATCGTTTGCCCCTTGGTCGGGCTTAAGCTTTGTTGATCTTTTGTCCCTTGGTCGGACATACACTTTGTCGATGGTTTGCCCCTTGGTCGGGCTTATGCTCTGCGATTGTTTATCCCTTGGTCGGACTTATGCTTTGTTGATCGTTTGTCCCTTGGTCGGACATACGCTTTGTCGACTGTTCGTCCCTTGGTCGGACTTACGCTTTGTTGACTGTTCGTCCCTTGGTCGGACTTGCGCTTTGTTGACTGTTCGTCCCTTGGTCGGACTTGTGCCTCGTAGAGAATTTGTCCCTTGGTCGGACTTGTGCCTCGTAGAGAATTCGTCCCTTGGTCGGACTTGTGCCTCGTAGAGAATTTGTCCCTTGGTCGGACTTGTGCCTCGTAGAGAATTTGTCCCTTGGTCGGACTTGTGCCTCGTAGAGAATTCGTCCCTTGGTCGGACTTGTGCCTCGTAGAGAATTTGTCCCTTGGTCGGACTTGTGCCTCGTAGAGAATTTGTCCCTTGGTCGGACTTGTGTCTCGTAGAGAATTTGTCCCTTGGTCGGACTTCTGCTTTGAATAAAGGGGTTTGCCCCTTGGTCGGGCTTCTGTTTTGAATAAAGAGGTTTGCCCCTTGGTCGGGCTTCTGCTTTGAATAAAGAGGTTTGCCCCTTGGTCGGGCTTACGCTTCGTCGACTGTTCGTCCCTTGGTCGGACTCACGCTTTGTTGACTGTTTGTTCTTTGGTTGGACTTATACTTTATCTACTGTTCGTCCCTTGGTCGGACTTACAGTTCGTGGGGAGTTTGCCCTTCGGTCGGGCTTGTCACTTCATATAGTGATTGTCCTTTGGTCGGACGTTTCACCTTAAAGAGGTCGCCCTTCGGTTGGGCTTTCGTTCTGAAGAGATTGCCCTTCGGTTGGGCTTTCGTTCTGAGGAGATTGCCCTTCGGTTGGGCTTTCATTCTGAGGAGGTTGCCCTTCGGTTGGGCTTTCATTCTGAAGAGATTGCCCTTCGGTTGGGCTTGTTCTGTTGAGGTTGCCCTTCGGTTGGGCTCGTTTTGACGAGATCGCCCTTCGGTTGGGCTAGTTTTGATGAGATCGCCCTTTGGTCGGGCTCGTTTTAATGAGGTCGCCCTTCGGTCGGGCTCGTTTTGATGAGGTCGCCCTTCGGTTGGGCTCATTTTGATGAGATCGCCCTTCGGTTGGGCGATCTTTGATGAGATCGCCCTTCGGTCGGGCTTTCGTCCTGGAGAGGTTGCCCTTCAGTTGGACTTTCGTCCTGGAGAGGTTGCCCTTCGGTTGGACTTTCGTCCTGGAGAGGTTGCCCTTCGGTTGGACTTTCGTCCTGGAGAGGTTCCCCTTCGGTTGGACTTTCGTCCTGAAGAGATTGCCCTTCGGTTGGGCTCGTTTTGAAGAGATCGCCCTTCGGTTGGGCTCGTTTTGACGAGATCGCCCTTCGGTTGGGCTCGTTTTGACGAGATCGCCCTTCGGTTGGGCTCGTTTTGATGAGATTGCCCTTCGGTCGGGCTCGTTTTGATGAGATCGCCCTTCGGTTGGGCTTGTTCTGTTGAGATCGCCCTTCGGTCGGGCTTTCGTCCTGGAGAGGTTGCCCTTCGGTTGGGCTTTTGTATTTTAGTATAGTGATTGTCCTTCGGTCGGACTTTCACTTTGCGGAGCTTTGCGGAGATTGCCCTTCGGTTGGGCTTGTTCTGAAGAGATTGCCCTTCGGTTGGGCTTGTTCTGAAGAGATTGCCCTTCGGTTGGGCTCGTTTTGATGAGATCGCCCTTCGGTTGGGCTCCTTCTGAAGTGATCGCCCTTCGGTTGGGCTCCTTCTGAAGTGATCGCCCTTCGGTTGGGCTCGTTCTGACGAGATCGCCCTTCGGTTGGGCTCGTTTTGATGAGATCGCCCTTCGGTCGGGCTCGTTTTGATGAGATCGCCCTTCGGTTGGGCTCGTTCTGAAGTGATCGCCCTTCGGTTGGGTTACTTCTGAAGTGATCGCCCTTCGGTTGGGCTCATTCTGACGAGATTGCCCTTCGGTTGGGCTTTCGTCCTAAAGACCTAGTTTGGAGGGGCAACAATGCCGGCGGCATGACGGATATCGCCGGCGGCATGGATGCCATGTGGCAGCTTTGACTGGTCAGATAATTTCAAAATTTGAACTAAATGCGGCATTGTCGCCGGCGGCCTGAGTGATGTCGCCGGTGGTATGGATGCCACGTGGCAGCTTTGACTGTCAGATAATTTCAAAATTTGAACTAAATGAGGCGTTGATATCGCCGGCGGTTTGAGTGATGTCGCCGGCGGCATGGGCTGATATCGCCGGCGGCATGGAGGGACAGTTTCAGATTAATTAAAACTCCTCGAATCCCGCGCGGCAGTTTAAAAAGAGATTGGAACTCCTTTCTTCCCCATTCTCTCTCAAAACCGTATCCCTTCTCTTCTCTCCCAAAGCCCTTTGATTTCTATCTTTGCTTTTTCAAATCATGAAGAGGATTAGCAAGGCTTTTAGGGGTAAATCCAAGGCTAGGGAGAGCCTGCCCGATTCTTCCGTCGAGGGATTGAAAATTCTTTCTGTTCCCACTGCATACGGCCTCAAGGAGACGGCAAAAATGTATGGCTATGGTATTAACTCTCTTATCACCAACCTGACTCCGGAGAAGGAGGAACATCTCTGTTATATCCAGGTAATCCCACAAAAACCTGAGTTACTTCTTTTTGAATTCGATTTGATTTTGCTTTAGATTTTGAAAACATGCCATGATAGGGGTTTAAAATATGGAATATCTCAGTCATTGCATGCTTTAGGATCGGTTTTCGCCTTGTTGTTTGATTGATTGTGATTTTTGGCACGATGGGTGCGATTTAGGGAGAAAACAGGTTCTGCCCGCGTAGAGTGATGCCGCTGGCGGCATGAGTGATGCCGTTGGCGACATCAATGTTGTTGCTGGCGACATCAGCCTTTGGCAAAGGTTTTATGGGAGTCTGATGTCGCTTCTGTTGAAGCTGATGCCGCCGGCGACATGAGCCATGCCGCTGGCGGTATGAGCTGATGTCGCCGGCTATATCGCTCTTAACAAAGGCGACATCAGCAGTCTTTTTGACAGAAATGCACAGAATTGATCCGTTTTGCTTTCGATTTTGCAGCCATACGAATTGACTTACACAGGAGGGATTGGCACCATCGGTGAGTGGTGGCATCACATTTCAGAGAATGATCCCGAGCTTGCGCTTGCGATTAACGGGACGGGGTTTGGGGATTTGGCCCGAATCATGCCTATGTTAATGCCTAAGCTGCCTCATTCTTCGGTAACGGCCTTGACTGAAAGGTGGTCCGAGACTACCCACACCTTCCATCTCCCCTTTGGAGAAGTTACAATCACCCCTTCTGATGTGGTAGCCATGACCGGCCTTCCTTGGACGGATGAGGTTATCCATTTCGACGTCTACATGGACAAGTACCATGTTGAGAGGCCCGTGGTGAGGCGGGTAAAGGAGTTGTTCGGACTAAAGCCCGCTTCTGGGCGGCTGTCCTATGGTGAGTTGTACCGTTATTGGACGCGGGTGGATGTGGTGCCTGAGGAGGAAAGGGAGGCATGTGTCCGTTCCTTTGTGATCTCATTACTCACCGTGCTGTTCTTCCCAATCTCGGGGAGTAAGATCAACTACATACTTATAACCGCGGTGGAAGATGTGCCGGGAATCAGGAGGAAGAATTGGCCGAGGGCCATCTTGGCCCAATTGTACCACGGGCTGGATGTGGGAGCCCGGAAGAATGAAAAAGCCCTTCGCCTTTGCCATCTGCTACTCCAGGTATCACTTTTTGTAGATATTCTCCTTGATAGCATGTGTTCTCGTTTCTTGCATGACGTTTTTTGGATTGGTTGATCGTTATTTGTGCAGGCTTGGGCATTCGAGCATCAGATCCTTCCGCCGATGGAGTTTAAGACGGTTGTGCCACCGGACTCTCATTTCCTTGCCCGCTGGTGCGGGTGCATCGGTGGGAAGGCCAAGTATCCTACGCTGTATAGGGAGGTCCTCAGAAGCGTGCGATTGAGTTCGGTACGTGACTTTTTTTTTTTTTTTTTTTTTATTTTATTATTATTTTTATTTATTTGGTCTATGGACTTATGTTGGTTGTTTTGATGTAGCTCGTCTTGGACCCGTTCGATGCGGTGGAGAACTTGGCTGAGGTCGCACGGGTTCGGAGGGAGGTGGATGACCGCCGGTTTGTGATTGAGTGTCCCTTGTCCCAGCAGTGGTATCTGGGCGAGCGCGTTCGGGGTTGGAGGTCCCTTCCGGTTGCTGCTAGACCGGTGCCTGCCGATCCTCCGCGGGGCTTGTGGTGGCCTCATTTGGTGATTTCTGCCGAGGCCGACAAAGCCGATTATATTGAAGGGAACGGCCGAGTGATCCCTAGCGTTCCTGGCCTCTATGAGCGGCTTTTTCAGCATCTACTCCCCGTGTGTCCTCGTATCCATGGCGACGATACAATTGAGTATCATAACGAGCAACGATTGGAGGACGAAAAGAGGCGCCTCGGAGGCGTTGTGGAGGATGATGATGAGGATGACGATGAAGATGAAGCGCTGGAAGGGGACGTTGCGGTCGACCCTGAGGGGGAGGATGAGGTAGGTGCGGGTGTAGCTGGCGGGAGCGTGCCGATGTCCCAAGGGGAGCCACGTTCTTTCGGGGTATGATTGTATTTGTGTGTATGATTTTGAAGTCGTTTAGGGATGTTGTTTGACGTGTGATTTTCACGTTTTGCAGGAACCTGCGAGAAAGAGGGGTCGGGATAACCAGAGTGGGACCCGACATTATGGCGCGCCGGAGGGCATGACCTTCGTGGAGGGGAGATTGGTCAATCCGTTGGAAACCACTTTCCTGTTGATGAACTCCCGAGGCGAATTCTCTCATAGGAATGTTGGCTCGAGCCGGCAAGCCCCGATTTTCATGCCTGAAGATACTACCTACGTAAGACCTAATAATTATTTTCTTATTAAGTCTTAGAAGTGGGTGTCTAAGGGTATGCTTTTTGGATTTTCTAGGTGGCGCGGAGTCATGTGGAGCAACTCGCGGAGAACAATTTTGTTCTCCGGGATACCCTCATTGGGCAATCGCTTCTTGTTCAGGTATTTTATGCACATGTTAAGTTGGGATATATGTATGGATGTTATGCATGATATGCAAGGCTGATATTTTCTCCGGTTTGCAGGATTTTTTAGCCCTTTCTATGTCTGATGCTGACGCGGCCCGGCGGCGGTATGAGGAGGAGACTGCAGCTCTACAGCGCCGTGTGAGCGATCTCGAGGGACAGCTGGCGGCCACCGCTCAAGAACAGAGAAGTAAGCAGAATCTGGACCGTGCGCATCCTGGGGGTACTAGTCGTAGGGGGGTCAAGAAGTCTGCCGGCCGACGTGCGTTTACCGCGGCTGAGGAGTCTAGTAGCGTTCCCATGACGGAGGGAAGAGAGGCAGACGATGTTGACGATTGGTTCGCAAGTCCCGATGACGTTTCATCACGTCCAGCCGGTAGTGGCGGATATGCTTAGTTTTGCTTTTCCTTTTTGTTTTGCCTTATTCTTGTTTGTACCTCCGACACATTGGGGTTTTGATATTTCGTCATGATGATTTAGTACAATTTGAGCAATTTGTGCCCTCGGGCTTTCATAAAAAATGAATTGCTGTTTTGACAAGTCAATGGGAATGTAGCATAGGATTGTTTACAGTTTTTGTACAGGTCTGAAATGGCAGAAATGCTTCTGATGCTGCCCAGAAAGTTGACCCTATGCCGCCGGCGGCTTCAATCTTCCAGCAACCTATTTTTGACCCTTCCGTCCGTTTCCGTCATGGCAACCCATAACCAAAAGCTGTGGGGTTTTCCGCAAAGCCTGGGGAACACAGATTTTGGGCTCCAATTTGACTCCATGGTTTGCATGGACTATCCTTTTCGGGTTTTTGCCCTAACAGATTTATTCCGACCTTTGAGCGCGTAGTGTCTTCGATTATGCTTATTTGTGATGTTTCCATCCTTCGATTGCCAGGCATTCACATACTCACAAGCACAGATGTTCCAATATGAAAGACCCTTTTATCGAGTGAACTTAATTTGAGTACAAGATGTTGGCAATCATTTCCATTAATGGGACCCCTGGTGTTAACCAGCCTTTACAGGTTTTCAAGTTAACATCTTATTGTTTTTCTCTCGTGCCCTAATTTTCGTCTGAACCGCCCTTTTCGGGTTTTCAGTTCAACAGGCGTTATTGACTTATCCCCTGATTTTTGTATAGCCAGTTTGCAGGGTACCGACCGTCGGGTGTAACCCTAATTTTTGCCCAGTCAATAGAAGACCGACAGGCGGGCGATTATTGTATACATATTTTTTTAGTGTGCCGCTTTTTCTGATTTATTTCTTTTGTTTAGACCTGATAATGCTTAAGCTTGTCTTGGTCGACTAGATCGATGAATTCGCTTCTTGTCTACGCTTCATGATTCTAACAGCCTCGCTTATTTGGTGCCATTTCCGATCATACGATGGTCTTTTCAATCTAATCTGAACTTAACCTTAGTACCGGAAGGTCTCAAACTTTTCAGCGCTGGGTCTATGACTCTTGGAAAGGGCATGGGATATTTGATTTGCTTTTGTGCGCATAGTTGTGCTTTTGCAGATTCTCCAAGTTCCTTGGTGCCCGTTCGATTTTCGTCTGGATCGCCCAGTTCATTTTGACCTTCAAAGTTACGTCGGGAGCTTTTGGCTGACCTTGTTGCAAGCCATTTAGTTTGGGGGAGTTTTTTGGTACTTACTCCAAAGCTTCATCGATTGGTTTGATTGTCGTCCTGATCGCTATTTTGATTGATCCTTCAATTCGGAGTCTGCAGACTCGTATTCTGTGTTAGGGGTGATGGGTTGTGAACAAGTGATGTTCGGCTTAAGGACCTTTTGTTTGGTGCCTTTGTAGTGGTTGTTTGCCTTGTTGGTTCATTTGGTAAGCCGATTGCGACATTTGTTGCACAATCGTCTTCGTGGCTTGTGGGATGAAGGTGTTTGCCTTTAGACTTGGTGTCTTTGGAAGTGGTTGCCCCCTGACCTTTGTTAGCCGAAGGGTTTGATGGGGTTGATTTGTACCGAGTGAAGATGTGTTTCTCTTCAAATTTGGCCATGTTCTCGGTGGTGATGTTGGTCTGAGATTTTGGCTACGATGTTTGTTTGATGGAGGCTGGGCTCCGTTGGGTGTAAGCCTTGATTCTCTGTTTCGGAGGACCGATTGATGCTTCTTTGGTGGCTTGAAGGTGTACCAATGTAGGCCCGTTGAGTCAATTCTAGAAGGGACCCATGGCGTTTCAACAATCCGATTATTGAGCAAAAGCATTATCATGGTCTTTAAGCACTTTATCATCCCTCAGGTGTTTGACAAGGTTTAAATTATTGGATTTGATTACCACATAATGTACTCAATTTAATTCCATTTAATAAAAATTTCTTACACACTGAAAGCGTCGTACGTATGCTCATATGAAGACGTTGATCGAAGGGTACAGACACAATCATAAGTAAGAAAAATGGAAGTAGCTCATGGAGCTAAAAGGTCGGAAGTCCAAGGATTGCAAATCGGGATTATTCGTCCTCATCGTCAGAGCATGATTTTCCCCCACCATTTGAGTAGATGGCCTTGATGAGATCTTGAGGAGCTTTCCGTTGTTTGGAAAAGCTGGGATTAATCATCCGTGTCCGATTGCCAGACTCTGGTATAGAGTAGGATACCCTTTCGGGGTCGGTAATCTTCTTTTCATCCACCAGTCGTTGGATGGTACGGACCAAAGCTTTGCATTGGTTGGTGTTATGACCTGACAACATGTGATATCTGCAAAAGCCTTTTCCTTCTTCCCTCAAGGGGGGATTGAATTCGTGGAGAGGTTTAAGAATCCCAGCTTCCTTCAATCCGGTGAAGATTACATTAAGTGGCAGTTTCCACGGATTGGTTCTACACTTAGGACCGTTGTTTGGCCGAATAATGGCAACTGGTGCCGACTTCTGATAGGTCACTTGGTCCACCATGATTTGAGGTGCGGGTGTGGGTGATTCAGTGTATTGAAAGAACTGGTCTTTCTCTGACTGGACCCTTCCCTCTTGAGAGCAGTCTGCTATCATCAATTGACGCAAGAAGTCTTCAACATTGTGTTGCATGACTTGGTCGTATTGAGGAAGCATCGGGGCAGCGGGGATTTTAAATTGTGATGGGGTGACCAAAGTTGGTGGTAAGGTGTTAGAGAATGGTGGAAGAATCGGATTCTGGGCTCCTTCTCTTTGTCCAGGGTAAGCGGTTGGCGGTGACTGCCAGAGTGTATCGCCATCAGGTGTCATGCCCGGAGATCGCATGACCTGGTCGAAGTCCTGTCTTTCTAGGACCTTCTTGACGGATACATACACTATCTCCTGAATGGTGTTTCTAAACTGATCGGAGTTTAGAAACTGAATGATAGCAGCGGTGATTTCCGATCCAAGCGATGGCGGGTGAGCTGTTGCCCCTGCGGTGGAGGGAAGGCTAGCTTGTCTTCTGGATGAGGTATGGTTGTCATCATGGGGAAGAGACATGGTTGGTTGTGAAGGTCTCGGTTCAAGAGGAAGGCTGCTTAGAATCACGAGTCGCGGATCAGACCATGAATGGGTTGTAAATGGTATGGATGGTATGTATGTATGTCTTTTTATGCCCTGGGGGTGACGTGTAGTGCGGATGGCTGCACGTAGATGTGGTTAGAGATGATGTGATGGCTTATCCCTCCAACATATATGAGACGTGTGTACTTCGCGTCATACATAGCGATATGTGGTGACGCAACAGAGGTACAAGAGAAGTCCCACACATGTTGCTAAACCTCTTCCATGAGTGGAAGTGATAAGGGTAAGTTGATTTATTTTCGGCTCTTAAAGCCGATGCATGGGGGTGTATGATCATAGAGCACTTAGCATGCGAATCGACCCTGTTCCAACCTTTTGACTCCCGCGTAACACCTCTTTGGTAGGATGGAGTTTGGCTGCTTCACCGGTAATGGCGAAAGTAGCGCGTACCAATCATTTTAGGGCAATCCTAAGGGGAAAGATGTGCTAAGGCTTTTTTCTAACGCGGCTTTGGTATAGGGTTGTTGATGTAGAAGGTTCCCGTTTTACCTTGATTCCACGTTTACTCACTCACTACCAGAATGGGCGTGGTCGTAGGAGTTTACGTGTTGGTTAAAACGAGTGATCCACCCACTAGGCATCCTCAATTCCAACAGGGCATGAGTGATACTTTGTGAGCTTCTCGGGTAAAATAGGGTACCTAAAATTACCGAACTATCTACACGTGTGAGGACAAGGCGTCATAAGAAAAGAATGAAGTTTTAATTTGGCCAATGATTTCAATACATCATCAAAGTCTTTTAAACTATGAAAGAAGGTTCAAGTTTAAAGAAAATCCCCAGCAGAGTCGCCACTGTGAGCGGACGGCTGTTAATGCGACTGCGGCGCGGGGCCGGGCCCTGTCGGGCGGGCCCGCTTTTCTGTGCGTCGGGGAGACGAGTGTGATGTGGTTGAAAAGAAAATGATTTTGCATATTGTAATGCTTAAAAGATACGAGATCGAAACCCCGTACTTAGAATAGAGTCGCCACCCGGTTCAGCTCAACCGGGAAATTTTCGGTACGGTTTTCCCACCGGGTGGTTGGACCATACCTTAAGTAGAGATTCCGAGTTCGGATGATGTTATGTACTTTTCATTAGGCCAAGTTAGGATACTTCATTCTTTCTTAATCGGTTTAATCCACCCTATTTATTTGTATTTTCAGTTATTTTGTGGTTTTCGCGTTTATCGAGCAATTGAAGCGATAAATAAAACATTTACAAATGTAAGGAAAAAATAAGTGCGGAAAATAGAATTATTACAAGATTTTCCAGTCCTGTACATTTTCTACGTAACAAATGTAATACCCGAATGTCCGATATACATCTACCTGCAGAGGATAGTCGACACAGATATGGCATATTTTATTTATAACATCATAAAGCCCGATTGGATGGCTAAAATGAGATTTGAATGGCGTTTGCAGGGAAATTCCATTTTTATCCAAATTTTAGATTCGGTCGTTGCTTTAATCAGATTACAAGTGAATATACCACTCATCGAGGGGCGGGTCTGTTTTCAGGAGGTTTTGAACCTCCATCGTTGCACTATAGGTCCTACCTTCAGAAAATAAATTAATTGGGAAACAAACGAAGGCATTACTGCTGTTCAGAAAGCCATGCCGCCGTCGGGCATCTGATGCCGCCGATGACATAGGTGATGTCGCCGGCGGTATGGATGATGCCGCCGGCGATATCAGTTGTGTCACGGGCGACATCAGCATGCTGACAGGCACAGGGCTTTCTGAGTACCGTAAAAAAAAAAAAGGTTTCTGTGAGAAAACGAGATCTCCGGGGAATGCGACACTAACGGCCGTATCCACGATGTCTCTCACGACATGGGTGATACAGTCGGCAACATCACATGTCTCTGGCGACTTCAATTTCTCACAGCAGCAGCGGTTTGCAGTTAAAATAACCGAAAACTTAAAGCAAATACAAATCAACAAAAAAAAAAATGTAAAACAATAATAATAAAGCCGAAGAGCTATGAGACTCAGGATTTTCACCTCGGGGTAGTGAATTCAACTCTTCGTGAACTGAACAATAACGCCTCCGGGGAGCTTGGAACGATAATTTGGTAGTTAATTTAAAGGTTTTAGGTCTCTAAATTCTATCCGATTGAATTAATCCAAAGACCCACTGATTTAAGCTCACAATCAGAGAGTTCGAAGAAGAAAAACCGGGAAAAGTGGATTAGAATCCTTTTTCCTGCCTTTTCTAGTTCTTATCTCACTAAAATCTACTCTCGATTTCAGCTCTTAATTGCCCAATTTAGCTCCTCTCCCCTATAATTTCAGTCCCCCCCTCTAAATGCAGTTTTAGGTGCCTTTTATAGGCAAATTGGGGTATTTTTCGAGACCTTTTTGACTTATTCCGCCGAAAGTGGCCGACATGCTGTCTGTGGAGGAATCATTTTTGTGTCATGTCGCCGGCGACATGATGATGTCGCCGGCGATATGAGCCATGCCGCCGGCGGTATGATGATGCCGCCGGCGGCATGAATGATGTCGGTGGTGACATCATTCTCCACCATACCGACAACCAACGGGTCAAAAAGCCTAAAAAGTCGGGAAAAGTGGTTTATTAGTGGAAAAAGGCATCTTTATGGCTTTTAACAATATTTTAATGGATATTATTTAATTTGGGTGCAAATTATCGGTTCAAGCTCCTACCGAACGCGTTATCGGCCACGTCGAATTGGATTCTACCAATTATAAAATTCACAAGGAATATTATTTTGGTAATAAAAATTCTGAAGAGAACTTTTATTTTGAGGTATTGAAATCGGGTACACGTCATCATCGTCTCGCGAGAGGGACTGCAAAATCCCGTGCTCACAACTGTATCAGAATATGAAGTTCAATTCCTCAAACTCGAGAGGTATGCTCGTGATATCGTTGACAGTGAAGTAAGACGATGTAAGAGATTCGAGGATGGGCTGAATGATGAAATTAAAGTGCATTTACTTGCACAAAGGATTAGGGTGTTCAATGAATTGGTTGATGCTGCTACGGGCATTGAGAAGATCAATTCAGATAGACAATAAAGAATGGTAAAAAGGTCTGGATTTCAAAAGGGATCGTATGGTCCAACTAGTTCAGAATCTCCAAGTAAGAAACAGAAGGGAACATCAGAACAAACACAATCTCATTTCAGATGGTTTTCACCGAGATAAACCATAAGTACGGGGTCAGCGGCTAGTGTACCTTCAGGTCGAGGCAGAGGAAATATTCTAAAATGTTCTAATTGTGGAAGGATGCATACAGGGGAATGTTGGGGAAAAGGTAGAGTCTGCTTTAAATGTGGCTCGATGGGACATTTGATTGCAAATTGTCCTCAAAGACAGATAAGTACATCTGCACCTACAGTAGTTCCTACTCCTACAACGCCAGGTGGAAGAGGAAGGGGAAGAGGAAATGCTAGTGAGACAAGTGGACATAATGTGGCTCAACAAGCACCGCAGAGTGGTAGACCGGGAGGAATGGCACGAAGTTACGCAATCTGAGGGCCTGAGACTCAGGAATCTACTGATGTTATAGTCAGTAAATTTTCATTCTTTAACCATGATGTTTATGCTTTGATAGATCCCGGTTCATCTCATTCATATATATGTACTGCATTAGCACAAGAGAAAGGGTCACATGTAGAAGAGTTAGGAGAAAATATTGAAGTGACTAATCCTTTAGGACACAGTGTGATAGTAAGCAAAGTGTATATGAATTGCCCTATTATGATTCAACATTAACTTTTCCATACAAATTTAATTAAGTTACCTTTCCAAGATTATGATGTTATCTTAGGAATGGATTGGTTATCGGAACATCGAGCTATGGTGGATTGCAAAAATAAAAGAATGTCACTTCAAGTTTTTGATGGAGAAGAAATAGTTATCGTGGGGGAAAGATCAGATTATCTCTGTAACATAATTTATTTTATGAAGACTAAAAGATTAGTTAGGAAGGGATGTCAGGCCTACCTAATCTTCGCTATAGAATTGAAGGAAGGTGAGTTAGAATTGCAGAATATTCCTACGGTATGTGATTTTCTCGATGTATTTCTAGAAGAACTATCGGGGTTGCCACCAAAAAGAGAGGTAGAATTCGCAATTGATGTATTGCCGGGTACCGCACCAGTATCCAAAGCACCATACAGAATGGCGCCTGCTGAACTGAAAGAGTTGAAGATTCATTTACAAGAATTGTTAGACAAAGGATTCATACGCCCGAGTATATCCCCGTGGGGTGCACCAGTGTTGTTTGTTAAGAAGAAAGATGGGTCACTCCGATTATGTATTGATTACCGAGAATTAAATAAATTGACAGTGAAGAACAAGTATCCATTGCCAAGGATTGAAGACTTATTGGATCAACTCAAAGGTGCCAAATACTTCTCCAAGATTGATTTGAGATCAGGCTACTATCAGATGAGAGTGAAAGATGATGATATTGCAAAGACGGCTTTCAGAACCAGATATGGGCACTATGAATTTTTGGTGATGCCATTTGGTCTAACTAATGCACCAGCAGCATTTATGGACCTTATGAACCGTGTCTTTTACTTATATTTAGACAGGTTTGTAGTGGTTTTCATTGATGATATTTTGGTGTATTCTAAGTCACGGAAAGAGCATGATCAACATTTGCGAATAGGCTTCCAAACTTTGAGGGAAAATAAATTGTATGCCAAACTTAGAAAATGTGAGTTTTGGCTTGAAGAAGTTTCTTTCTTAGGCGATGTTGTTTCTGCAGAAGGAATTAAAGTGGATCCTAAGAAGATAGAAGCAGTTGTAGAATGGAAACCACCAAAGAAACCTACGGAAGTCAGAAGTTTCCTTGGCCTAGCAGGGTTTTATAGAAGATTTGTGAAGGGATTTTCAGTCATTGCTGCCCCACTGACGAAACTACTTCAAAGAGTGCAAAATTTGAGTGGAATCACAAGTGTCAAGAAAGTTTTGAAAAGTTAAAAGCAATGTTGACAAAAGCACCCATCCTTACCCAATCAGGGCCTAGAAAAGACTTTATAATCTATAGTGATGCTTCGCATAGTAGTCTTGGGTGTGTTTTGATGCAAGAAGGAAAAGTGATTGCCTATGCTTCCAGGCAATTGAAGAATCATGAAAGGAATTATCCTACTCATGATTTGGAAATGGCTGCAATAGTCTTTGCCTTGAAGATTTGGCGACACTATCTTTATGGAGAAAAATGTTATATTTACATAGATCATAAAAGCTTGAAATATTTACCAACATAGAAAGAGTTGAATTTAAGGCAAAGAAGGTGGATGGAATTCATTAAAGATTATGATTGTCTTATTGATTACCATCCAGGAAAGGCTAATGTAGTGGCAGATGCTCTCAATAGAAAGACAATGATGGCACTAAGGGCTATGAATACGGGGTTAACTCTTACCAGTAGTGGAGCCTTAATTGCAGAATTGAAGATTCAACCTGTACTACTACAACAGGTGAAGCGAGCACAAAATGAAGATGGTGACTTAAAGATCATTCGAGCAAGGACACAAGTGGGTATCGTAGATAACTATATGGTTCGAGAAGATGGATGTCTATATTTTAAAGATAGACTATATGTGCCAAACAATGAAGAATTAAAGAAGAATATCCTACATGAGGTGCATAGTAGTCCTTATGCGATGCATCCAGGAGCAAACAAGATGTACCAAAATTTGAAGAGCCATTATTGGTGGAATGGAATGAAGAAAGACATTACTAACTACGTTGCTCAATGTCTAACTTGTCAACAAGCGAAAGCAGAACATTAAGTTCCTTCTGAATTGTTGTAACCTATAACAATTTCAGAATGGAAATGGAAAAGAAACACAATAGACTTTATGACATCTTTACCACTTACACAGAAGAAACATGATGCAGTGTGGGTTGTTGTAGATAGATTGACAAAGTCTTCCCACTTTCTTCCAGTTAGAATGGATTATTCACTTGATAGGTTGGCTCAGTTATATATAGATGAGATAGTAAGACTACACGGAGTGCCTATTTCGATCATTTCTGACCGAGATCCAAGATTTACTTCGAGATTTTTAAAGAAGTTGCAAGAAGCCTTAGGTAGTAAACTTCGTTTTAGTACTTCATTTCATCCTCAAACAGATGGTCAATCTGAAAGAGTAATTCAGGTGTTAGAAGACATGATGAGAAGTTGTATCATTGAATTCGAGGGGAGTTGGGATAAGTATTTGTCCCTCATGGAGTTTGCCTATAATAACAGCTATCAGTCAAGCATACAAATGGCGCCATATGAAGCATTGTATGGAAGAAAATTTTGAACTTCATTATATTGGACCGAACTTAATGAAAATAAGATTGTGGGGGTGGATTTGATTCAAAAGACAAAGGAGAAGGTAAAACTTATTCAAGAGAGATTGAAGGCTGCATCGGATAGACAAAAATCTTATGCTGATCTAAAAAGAAAAGACATTACTTATGAAGTGGGGGATAAAGTATTTCAAAGTATCTCCTTGGAAGAAAGTCCTGCGATTTGGCAAGAAAGGCAAGCTCAGTCCGAGATTCATTGGCCCATATGAGGTTATAGAGAAGGTTGGACCGGTAGCTTATCGGTTGGCACTACCCCCGATGCTTGACAAAATTCATAATGTGTTCCATGTGTCGATGTTAAGGAGATATAGATCAGATTCATCACATATCTTATCTCCTGATGTCATAGAAAACGAACCCGACCTGACGTATGAAGAGGAACCGGTACAAATCTTGGCGAGAGAGGTTAAATAATTGAGAAACAAGTCTATTCCTTTGGTAAAAGTACTTTGGAGGAATCATAAGGTTGAAGAAGCAACTTGGGAACCGGAGGATACAATGAAAACTCAATATCCGCTACTGTTTTTAGGAAATTTTCGGGACGAAAATTCATAAGAGGGGGAGAGTTGTACCGAACCGAAATTTCTAAAAATTTGCTTTTAATGAATTACTATGGTATTAAAATATCATGGAAATTATTTTTATTGTTATTATTGTTATTGGATATAAGGCATGAGGAAATAAGAGCTAATTAAGTAAAAGGGATGAATTGGGCATTTAATTATTTGTCCAAGGGCAATATTAGAAATTAAAAAAAAAAATCAAATCCTATATGTATACCTCACCCCCTTCAACCCATTCAATTTCATTTCCTTCTCCTTCTCCATTTCTTCCTTTCCATTATCAAAATTTTCCTAACAAAAAAATTTTCGATTTCTTCGATTCAACTTCGAATTCTTGTTAGAAATCGATCCTTAAGCCCTCTATCATCATCAATTTTAGTGAATCAAGACTAGAAGAGGAGGATTTCAGATATTAAGATTTGGATGAATAGTAACCCGAGTTTGAGGTGAGTGATTTTTTATGAAATTAAAGCTTAATTAGTAGAATTCATGGTAGATTAAGTATATTTATGGTATTAGGAAGTTTATTTATACAATATCTTGATAGAATTATATATGGCTGCTATAGAGGAAGTTAGTGCAAGCAAATCAAAGGCAAAAGAGGTAGAAGAGAGCTAGAAAGAGCTTAGAAAAAGGTTTGTGTCTCAAATTTCGATTTTTCGGTTTTTCGGAAAATTTTCCAGATTGTATACCTATTTTGTTTTAATGTTTTCTCTCGTTACATAAACCCGATTTGAACGATTCTTGATTCTATTGATATCTACAGAAAGTAAGGAATATATGTTCAGAAGAAACCTTATTGAATTTCATTCGTTTTCAATGTGAAATTTTCGTTTGAAGTTGAGTCACGAAATCTGTTTTTGGAAAATCTCAGCTTGGTACACTATTTAGTATTTTGATCATAACTTTGGTTATAAAATTTGGATTTCTGTGATTCTGGTGGCTTTGGAAAGCTGAGACATGTGTCTAATTATGTTTAGAAGAAAGTTCTTCGATTGGATGATGTTTTAATAGTGACAAATGTAGGGGAAGTCAGGTTACGAAACCTGAAAAAATTCTGAAAAGTATGAATATTGATTTTATTGAGTTTTAATTAAAGTTTGATGCTTAAAATTTTGGAATTTGGATTTCTTAATTTCTGAAGTTATGTTGAATTATGATTGATGGTTTATACTAAAATTTTTAAGGTGTTATTTTGATTTATTGCCCTTATTAAACGAGTAGAATATGGGTCAGGGTAGATTGGGGCCAATAAAGGGTGGTATAGTACTGTACAAACAATTGAAGCTTTGGCTTCGGGCTTTGGCCGATATTATGATATATATATATATATATATATATATATATATATATTGATATTGAAGCTTCGGCTTCGGACTTGACCGATATATTGATTTTGAAGCTTCGGCTTCGGGCTTGACTGATATATTGATTTTAAAGCTTCGGCTTCGAGCTTGACCGATATATTGATTTTGAAGCTTCGGCTTTGCGCTTGTCCGCTCTCGTATCCATTTTACCGTTATTCAGGACTTGTTTACTTTGGGCAATATGTGGTTAAAGTGTTTGGAAAAATTGGTTACAAATTTAATTGTACTTTGAAAGGATTATTATATAAGTTTTGTGATTTTGTTCCATAAAGTTGGTTAATTTGTTTTTGACTAATGAACAATCTTGGTTTCTATTTTAAAGTGTTAAAAATGTTTAAAGTTGTTATATTTTTTTATGGACACCACTAAGCAAATTGCTTAGCGTGTAGTTTTTTTTCTACACGTAGGTGGAGAACATGTAGATAACTTGGACCAAAGTAGAATAAGTGAATCAACTTGAAGAGTAAATAAGGAAAGACTCGAGGTGGATTTGTAATTTAATGTAATATTATGGTTTGTAGAATAATGGCATGTATTAGATAGTGTGAGAAATATAAAGTGACATTGAGAAATATTTGGAGAATAATTAATATTTGGAGAATAATTTGGAGTTTGGAATGTTATATTTGTATTTATACATATTAAATCTATAAGTATTGAACTTTTATATAGTGAAGTAGGATTGTTTATTGGGTGATATAATTATCGTGACGCTCCCTAGAGCGGGGCCGTTACAGCCTTACAGCCATATATTTAATTACATATAATTTGATATATTTGTCAAAAAAAAAAAAATATAACACATAATTGCTTATGAGTATTCGATTCTTAGGAAAACAATTACAGATTGACTATTATTATTAAGAATAATTTTAGAGTTGTTGTGCTTTTGCTTTCCTTGAAGATTTTTCAAAATCGTGTGAAAATATGTTTTTTCTAAAATAACATGGGAAAAATAGTTTTGGACCCCAGAAACTTACCTTAATTCAATAGTTAGTATCACAACTTGAATCATCTAAGTTTTTATTATGACCTTCATGGTCTTATTTCAGGTATTAAAATCATCTGCGTCTTACAGGGGACTGTTGTGCACATTGATGGCTTTTTTCTTTTCAAATTGGTTTGCATATTTTTGGTTGATAACCTTTGCAAGTTGGTTTGGTGATGATGCAACATATTATTGTTGGTGTCTCTTTTTCCTTAAATTTTGTGATATATTTCATTAGACTATTGGGAATTATGGGTAGTAGTTGAGTAATACAATTCATAATTTTTAATTGCATACTATTAATCAACAATATTATAATGATAATTATTTTGTTGTACACCTCTTTCCTTACTATTATATTCAAAATATATTATCTGTAGATTCCTTGATTGGATATTCTCGAATCCTTTTCTCTAATTTTTTTTTTAGTTATTAATGATTATGGTGATTTCTTTATAACTTTGATTTGAATTTTGAAATGGCTTGATGTTCTTTTCAACAATGTAACTAATGGTAACTGTATCGGAATAAAGATTTATACGAGACAAGTCATTGGGGGTGTTAACGAGCCGAGCATGTCTGGGCTCGGCTCGTGAATGAAAATAGACAGGCTTGACTCGATTCAAAGCTCGTTGTGCTAAAAATATAAAAGCTCTGCTCGAACTCGTGAAAAGCTCAGCTCGATCTTAGTAGTTTGAGAGCTTACACGAGCCCCCTTTTCTCGATTCAAATTATTTTCAAATACAATATTTCAATTGAATAAAATTCAAATATATAATTTGAAAAAATTAAAATTAAGGATGAATAAAAAGAAATATGCCAATAACAATTATGCTTCGAATGATTTCCTTAATCCCAATCGAATAACATCATAAAATGAATAAGGAAAGCTCATATTACAAAAGTACCAATAACATTAGAAGGATTCTCTTCAAAAGTTCGAGCCGAATCCCAATTAAGAAAGTAGTTCACATAATGAAGAGTTGAAGATAAGAGATGAGGAAAGAGGAGTGTGGGAGACGAAAGATGTAGGTTAAGTAGCTCAGCTTTTAGATTTAGGTTAAGACTTAAAATCACACTTTTAACTTACTAATTAGAATAATATTGAGTCCCTTATCCTACAATCAAATCCATTATTTTAATCAGATTAGAATATATATTAAAAAATTGACAATATTAAATATTACTTAAAAAAATTATAAGAATATGTTCGCGAGTATTCGAGCTGAACATTAAAAAATTTGGCTTGATTTATCAAATTGTTCGAGTCGATCTCAAATTCAAGTGAAGCTTTATCAAATCGAGCTCTAACCGAGTTTTAATTGAGTTGAATCTTGAACTATTTATAAGCTATTGGGCTTATTAACACCCCGAACAAGCCCAACATTTACTTTATTGTCTGAATTTTTTATCTATTTACTCCAAATTTATCTATTAAAACAGTTCATTTTAAATAATAATAACATTTATAGGTGAATGCTATCGGGCCTTAATATTGTTGTAAAAGTTTTTGGGCCAGTTTAGGGGTGAGTTTTTTCAGCAGTTTTTTTAAAAAGCTTCATTTTCAATTTTTTTAAAGCTGCAGATTTGATTTTAGAAAAAAATTAATAAGACAATTTATAAATAATTAGTATGAAAGATCAAAATGTGTTGTTAAAAGCCAAAATATGTAGCTCTATTAAAAATTTGTGAGAATAACTTATTTTAAAAGCAGCTCAAACAACAATATTAAACTAGCCCTTAGTGTGTTAGAAGATGATTCAATGGTGATACTGATAATATAAATAATAAAATAAAGTCACAAAAAAGCCTAAAATAATAATAATTGTTACCGTTGTTGTTAAAATTATTGTCACTTTAGAGATTATACCTAAATTATAAAATACAATAAATTAACATACTAGCTAAAGTAGCGGAAACATGAGAACACCTCATATTACCATAATGATATGATAATGTCTATTTTAAGGTTTTAAGCCAATAAAAATATTATCCACACTTATATATGATTGATTTTCTATTATTTTATAATATGGGGGCGAAATTATATATTAGACCATGAATGAAGACATTAAAAAAAATATGAAAATAGAGACAACATATCTAATTTTCAGCCATGGCAATGGATTTGTAATCGTGGAATAAGAGCAGTTTTTAATCAATTTTTATTATGAGAAACAAATTACATATTCATAAATCCTACACAAATTGTACAATGTCTGCTTAGAGTCTATTGAATTCTTTTCAAATGTGTTGCATTTTGTAAGGCTAGGTGACATATAACTAAAGAGTGAAAGGGCATTGCATGAAGAATCAATATTATGGAAATCAAACCAGGTATGGAATAACGGTTCATTATTTTAGTGGTTCAATCAAATTTAACGGTTTAACATTAGTTCAATCGTAGTTTTTTAATTAATCTCTCAGTTCGATCTGATTTTAATAACATTATAAAAAATATATTTAATAAAAAGTTCATTGCTCGATCATTCTCTATAATTATTAATTATTAGACAGATAAGTTGATTATAAAGTTTGACTTTACATACACCATTAGAACCGTAATTATTTTTAATTTTATTTAATAAATAATATTTTTCAAGTAAAAAAATACATTAATCACAATTTCATGTCTCTAAATAATATCAAAACAATAAAAAACAAAAATAAAGTAAAAAAATATATCATAATTATTATAAAATCAATCCGGCAAAACAGAAATGAGTGGCATTGTTTGGCCCCTTCTCTCACTTGCCTTGCCTCTATATATGGCAATTGCAGTCTGAAAAATCTTCTCATTCAAATCCTTTGGCCTTTGCCTGCCTCTTTCTCTCTACATCGCTTTCCCCTTTGCCCTCCTTTGCATTATCTTCTCTGCTACTTCAGCTTTCATCAACCCATTCCAATTCTTTACAGGTACAAATCTTTCAATGGCTCTACCTTCCCTGCTCTCTTCCTTCTAGGATTTTGTCACTTTTTTGTTTTTGGTTTCTCGTCTATGTTTTAGGGCTACTATCGCAAAATGGGTTCCGATTTGTCCCGCTTGGATTCTATGTTCCCTTTGATATTCGCAATTTTTTTGCTATTTGAATTTCTTGAACAAGCTTTTTCCACTTCACTGGCTTTGGTAATTTCTTAATTCTTGTACTTCTCACGAATTTCTGACCTAAATTCGCGTACTGGGTAGAATCAATTACATGGGTTTAATTGATATTGTTTCTTTCTCAATTCGTCAGTACCAAATTTTGAAGGTAACATTTTTATCAGTATATCCTTCTTACTTTAATTAGGTTATATGATTCATTGGAACCTATTGACTGTTGTTCTATTAGGAAATTCAGCTTGGTTTGATTCATTTCTTGTACTAAGCCTTGGATTTAACTTAATTCATTATGTTAAGCATGATCTTGTATGTGATATTGAATATTTGCAGTTAGATTTGATTTCAAAACCTGTTTGTTGAAGTTGTAGTTAAGTGAATCATTTAATTAGGCAACTATTGAAGGTCAATATACAATGATTTTATGAAATTGTGATACAAATAGCTTAATTGGTGTGTTTTCAATTCGATTTATGCAGTATGGGAAGCACTGATGCAACCACCTATGGGGCTTACACCTATGAGAATCTAGAGAGGGAGCCTTACTGGCCATCTGAGAAGCTCCGAATTTCCATTACAGGGGCTGGTGGTTTTATTGCCTCTCACATTGCTCGTCGTTTGAAAACCGAGGGCCATTACATTATTGCTTCTGACTGGAAGAAGAATGAACACATGACCGAAGATATGTTCTGTCACGAATTCCATCTCGTAGATCTTAGGGTCATGGATAATTGCTTGAAGGTTACTAAAGACGTCGACCATGTGTTTAACCTTGCTGCTGATATGGGCGGGATGGGTTTTATACAGTCGAACCACTCTGTTATAATGTATAATAACACTATGATCAGCTTCAATATGCTCGAGGCAGCTAGGATCAGTGGAGTTAAGAGGTGAGGCTTGGTTGATTGATTGAATTTGATTGGTTGATTTTGCTTTTGTGATTTCTTATGTTCTTGTTTATGCAGGTTTTTCTATGCCTCGAGTGCTTGTATTTACCCCGAATTTAAGCAGCTGGAGACTAATGTGAGCTTGAAGGAGTCTGATGCCTGGCCTGCAGAGGTTGGTCTTTTTTTTTTTTGACAAATTACACGTTTTTATCGGTAAATTGCTATGGTTTTTTTATTGGAAACTTTACTTTTAGCCTCAAGATGCTTATGGTTTGGAGAAACTCGCTACCGAGGAGTTGTGCAAGCACTACACCAAGGATTTCGGAATTGAATGTCGTATTGGAAGGTTCCATAACATATATGGTCCTTTTGGAACATGGAAAGGTGAAATCTTAATTGCTCTATAACAAGTAATTGTAGTTAATTTTACTTTGTGAGCAATTTTCCTTTGTTCTGATTGTAACAAGTAACAAGTAATGGTCCTTAGATCGTGTTTTGTTGATTGGTCATGACAGGTGGCAGGGAGAAGGCACCTGCTGCTTTTTGCCGAAAGGCTCTCACTTCTGTTGATAAGTTCGAGATGTGGGGAGATGGGCTTCAAACTCGATCCTTCACCTTTATTGATGAATGCGTCGAAGGTGTGCTTAGGTAAGCTTGCCTGGCCCTATATAGATTCGGATTTTTGTTGGAATTTCGAATCTAGACTCTAACTATACTATGGTATAGATTGACCAAATCAGACTTCAGAGAGCCTGTGAACATTGGAAGTGATGAAATTGTTAGCATGAACGAGATGGCTGAGATCGTTCTTAGCTTTGAGGACAGGAAGCTACCGATCCATCACATTCCAGGTCCAGAGGGTGTTCGTGGGCGAAACTCGGACAATACTCTAATCAAAGAGAAGCTCGGTTGGGCTCCTACTATGATGCTAAAGGTACGTAACCGAGAATATTTTGAGTCGTATATATGTATTTCGTTACTGCAAGCAGGGCCGGTCCTTACATTTGGATGGCCTAGTAGACATTACAAACCAGGGTCCTAATTATTAAAGTTCTTCATAAAATTAAAATATAGTCTAATAAAACGTTAAATAAAAACTATTATATATATATATATATTTTGTTTTAACTTAATAATTCAAATTATTTAAATTTAACTTATTTAATAATCTATGGGCCCCTTTTGGCTGTGGGCCACCTTTGGTCTATACCCAGGCCAACCCTGATTGCAAGTTTGATGATGTTTGGCTCGTTCATGTTGCAGGATGGGCTGAGAATTACATATTTCTGGATAAAGGAACAGATAGAGAAAGAGAAGAACCAAGGAATCGACTTGTCTGTTTATGGATCGTCTAAAGTTGTGGGAACTCAAGCACCGGTTCAACTGGGGTCGCTTCGAGCAGCAGATGGCAAAGAATGAACTGGTTACAGCTACAAATGTGTGACAAAGAAAGCTAAAGATAATTTCTCTTATGATCTGGCTGTGATTTCCAATTCCTAAGTATTGTAAGAAGGAATTACAAGTATGGGCGCTTTATAGATCGACTTGTTTCGAGTTTGTACTTCGTTTGAGGGGAAGCTACTTATGCTCCCAATTTGTCAGTTTTCCTGAAATATGATTCCTTGAAATTGTGTTCTTGATTCAGTAATGTGTAATACGTGATATATTTTAAAGGTAAGCAGGGCAGTTGTAAGTTTGAATTTTATCAATTTGAGAAAACTGCCATTTTGATTACTTTATTCATTTTAGGCATGTTGGGCAAATTATTGGCATGGGTATTGTCAATAAAGTGGGTGATGCTGATTAGGGGAGTGGGGGCAGTTGGCCCACACCTGTGGTCCTTGATTCTGACAATATATTGCTACTTTTCAATATTGGATTCGTATCCAAACCATAATAGGTCATGTCCAATTTTCATTCCCATACAAGGGATATTCCTTTTATATATTCCAGATCTTCACAATATTTTAAAAAATTTAGGAGGATAGAGCTTTAAGGATTGGTATGTGATTTTTTTTAATTTTTAATATTTATTAATAGATAATAGTTATAAAAATATAGTTTAACATATGATAATATAAATTTTAATCGATTTTTACATAAAAATTAATTTCTTAAAAACTCATATCCTTCTAAATTTTTTTTTTTTTTGTGGTTTATAGCGTACAAATTCTCTGTTTGATATTTAAAATGAGATTTATACGGTGAGAATATTTTAAACTATTAGTATTATAAGTATCGATATCTCCAAAATTACGAAAAAAATCGATTTAGGCGGTGCTTAGACGAAAAAAATTGAACTATACAATGCCTAAACGGTAATATATCGATCTAGTACCTGAAGAATGAAAAGGCGCACGATAACCTTATAATAATGCTTAGGTGGGGCTAGGGGAGGACTTGTAAAACAGTGGGTCTTGAAGCCTTTGAGATTTAACATCTTTTTACCCCTCTATGCAATCAACGATTAGCCTTTTTTTTTGGTTTGCCTAAATATTTTTTGGTGTCATGTGCTACTGCTTGTTCAATTTTTTTTATTTGATATTTGACCTATTTAATTTTAATATGCAAAGTAACGGACCATTGAGGATTGATTGAGTCTATATATGCTTAGTAAAACATGTTCATGCACCAAATGACATTATTGATATTTCATATTTTTTTTACTGAATAATATAGTCTATTATATCAAATCAGAATCAATAACAGCTCTAATAAAAGGTGGATAAATCCTCCTACATGTCAAAGAATCAGCTGCTCTAACTAACAATTGTGCAGTATGATTCGCAGACCGATCAACATAGACATTCAAAAACTACTTTAAATATATTACCGGAGTTCAAACACCGGACGGAAACAATCAGCACAAACAAATGAAACTTGCTTTTGCACAAGACAAACAAGCCATATGACAAGACAAATTAAAAAATAAAATAAAAAATAAACGTTGCAATCTATATTTTCTTAATCTCAACTAACGTTTTTGATTCACAGTCATAAGAACTTCTGCATAAGCCATAACATCAACCATTGTTGCAGATCTAGAACGATCTTGCTTAAAGGAGATAAATCTGGATATCTAATGTGAAAGATCTTGCAAATATCTTGTCTAAAGGCTGATGAAGTCTAATCCAGCTATCAAGATTGAGACGTGTAGCATTAGATCAATGATTGGAGAAGATCTTGTCGTGGAAACTAAAAAAAATAGCAACGGATTATTCAACGTAAAAGAAAAATATTAAAACTCTTAAAATGAAGACTTTCTCCCTCCTCCTTAACAAGAGCTTGATATTTCACATTCTTAAATGATCATTCAATGTATAAAGGTTGAAGATGTTAATTTTGTCCAAAATGATTTTCCAGTCCTTGGAAGCAACTTAATTGTATGGATTTTTGCAATTGAATCCTGGAAACGGTAGAAAAATGAAGTCGAAACTTTCATTTTTGCAGAAACCAGGGAGTTGCCAATTAAATATGGGTAGGTATGATGGCTAAGGACTTAGGGGCATATGGAATTCAGCGGTTGACATCAGTACTAGACGTGGCTGATTAGAAGGGCCAAAAGTAGGAGATAAACATGGGGAACCCATCAACCAAACGTGGAGGCATAACATGACATGCCCTAAAGAATTCCCAATTGAATTTAACATCAAGTTGAGGGCCATGCTGATATAAACGACGATCATTATAGCCAATTTGCCTCAACAAGCCACATCTATCTAATTTGGGATAGATTTGCTTCCCTTTTCACCCATTCATTTCAGCTCTAGCTTGTGATAAGCAGTTGTGTCTTACTAACCTTGATAAGATAAGATCATAAGAATGAACCGATGATTTTTGTTTTCTATATATATTACCGTCTCACTTAAACATAATAGACCCGTAATTCTGTACAAGCAAGCAATGACTATAAAGAAATTTTGGTGATTGATTTTTTAATTTGCCTAGGGCGTTTGGTTAGGGAGTTTCAGGAAAGGGAAAGAGAATCAAAATATCTCATTCTCTTTATTGTTATTTGTTTGGACAAGAGAATCAAATTCATTACCCATTTTGGGTAGTGGGATTACCCCTTTTAAGGTCTTTTCATTCCTCTACCCCACACGTTATTATTATTCCCTTTTTTTTGTCTTTTTCCAATATTTATTTAATAATATTACTATTTATTTAATAATATATTAAATAATAATAAATATTATTATTTTAACATACATATTATTAATATTAATATTATTTTTATAATTATTATAAATATAATATGAATATTAATTAATAATAATAATAATTAATAAATTATTTTTTTATTTATTATAATTAATTAATTAAGATTATATATAATTATTGTTATTATACTATAATTAAATAATTAATTTTCTTTAATTCAAAAATAGTAAATCAAATCAGGAGCAATTTCATTCTCATTCTTTACCATACCAAACACATAAACCAATTAAAGGGAATTGCATTCCTTTCCTTACCTTTCCCTTTCGTGATGTGAACCAAACACCCCTTTACATTTTTAAAAAATAAATTTTATTTTGTATACAATAATAATATTATATTTTAACAAGAGCCAGTTGAAAAAAATGCTAGAAGAAGAGTTGAAAACCGGAAACAAAAGACAATTCTTGAGCAAGTTCTCAATATGCACATGCTTGATATCATAGGTAGTTCCTCTTTCAATCTTTCAGCACCTCAACGGGCTCAACATAACAAGCAAGTTAAGAGAAATTAATTGTAAAAAAAGTAAAATATGGGGTGAATAATTATGGATTGTAGTAATAATTCAAAATATTAAATACTTAAGTGCTTTTAAATAATACTGGATATATATTGGGGCTTTGCTAATAATTCAAGTATTTTTATATATTTTGATTAATTACAAAAATACACACACAAGTAATAGCCTTTTTCAGGATTCCCATCTCTTTACATTTGTGTATTTATAATTAATTTTGCATAATAGAAGCAACTAATTCATTTTAGCAATACAATTGTTGAATGGGCTATGAGATATTCTGGATTCAAATCCCGGCAGTGGAATAATTTTATTGTGCATATTTGTTTTTGTTGTTTTCTACCTGAAATTCTCATTGCCCTGTTGGTTTTTAATAAGTTAACTACCCGTGTAATACACGGATAGATCATATATAATAAGTATATTAATAATAAATTTATTTTATAATATTAAAGATAAAAAATATGTTATATCATGCATCAAATTAAATTGCGAAAAACCTCTTTATATACAACATTTGCAGCTTCATTTGTTATTTGTCCATTATTTGATGAGGAAAAAATAGTTATACTGATTCTTAAATAAGAAGGAGTAAGCACTATTATGAAATTCATTTTTTATTAAATAGGATTATAACCAACAGAATTAAATAAAATCAAGAACAACACGTTAAATTTTAAATAAATAGATTTAGGAGATATATTAGTTGACCTAATAATTTAAAATATTACAATATAGGAGTAAGTATTATTATGAAATTCAATTTTTTTTCTTAAATAGGATTATAATTTAAAATTTTATGCAGTTATCTTGTGATTCCATATCAAATATTTGATGAGAAAAAAAGTCACATTAATTCGTACATCTATTTTTTAAAATTTAATTTATTTTGATTTTGTTAAATATTTATTATGATAATAATGGAATAATTTTAATTACTTCACTTGTTCAAACAATTTTGAATTTTCCATTATTATCTGATGTGCACTTTATTAGGATATTATTTTCATTATACTTTCCATTAGTTTTAGGACTTTTATTTATGATTTATGATAGTATTTAGTATGTTTTTATTTATTTTAGGTGCCATGGAAATTCTTGCTAAAGGGAGTCAAAATGAGATAAAACGAGCATGAAAAGTGCAAATTAAGTTATGAGCATGCTTTAGGAGAGGATATGAGCTACCTTACATGTGGAGTCACCACATTTCCTACTTAATATGAGCCAAAAATTCGAGCACAAAACTTAATTATTTGGTGACTACATTTATTGATTTTGTTGTTGGAATTCATCATTGGAAGGCAAGATTCATTATTTCAAGCAAGTGGACTCAATCAACTAGCAACTTGCACTTCAATAATTGGCAAGTGGTAGTGAACTTGATGCTAGATTCAATGACTTTCAGGAGTTATTAGATATGACAAATTACAAAAGCATGAAGCAAATTGTGTCATTATGTCAATATATGCAACATGTATTCATAATTTATGACAATCTAGCTATCAAGTATGAGCATTGAATTATTCTGAGCAATTATTTGCCAAAGTTGATTAATCAAGGGTGCCAACTTGTACCTTGCTCTCCAGCAAATTTCATCAAGGACCAAGCTATAAAAGGAGCATTCTACAAGTAGAAGAGCAGAAGGACATATTGGTGAAAAAGTACAGATTTTTATTCTTGGTTTCTAGGCATACTTCAAGTGGGAATACAAGTAAAGGAGGACCATCAACCATAAAAAATCATCCATCCACAAGAGCTTATTGAATCTTCTACTTTCATTCTCAACTCTTACTTATCATGTTTTCAATCCTTAATTTGTTTACTTTCACTTTAGCTATGAACTAATTAGCTATGGTGGATCTTGGCATGAGTTTTATGTAATTTCTTGAAGTTTTATGCAAGTATTTCCTATTGACTTCCATTGAACATGTTATGATATGCTTAATGCTATGAATGTGTGACCATCTATTTTAATGTTCATAGTTAGTTTATCATGGACCAAAGTTTATAATGGACCAAAGGACCAAACTAACGGAAATACATAACATGTCAATATCGTATGACCATTGCTATTGTGGCTCACTAGTTTGTGCTAGGATTCCATGAACTTAATGCTTTTCTTGTCTAGGTGCTTAAGATGGACCAAGTCTAAGTGTTTAGATCAAGAACTAGAATTAATAACCTTAACCGGAGTTAATTATTTACGGGTTTCGCCATCTTTGGAATATGATAGGAATTTTGCATTGCTTTGAGAATTGCTAAAATAAATGTCAAGTGAAACCAAATGCCTTAGCTAGTTTCACCATTGAATAACAAACCACTTTATTCTATTTTTGCTTATCATTCATTTTAATTTCATTTGTAGACTTAGAATCAAATCCAACAAATTATAATATCATCTCGCCTAGTTAAACAAAACCCGACTACATTTAGACATTGTAAGCATAGTCCTCGTGGGATCGACATCCTTCTTACTCTTTATTACTTGATCGACATAGTACACTTGCTCTATTGTGTGTGTAGTTAATTGTCCGCACCAAGGTTTTGGCGCCGTTGTCGGGGGCTATTTTTTTTACAATACTAGATAAGAAGGTTTTTTTCATAAACTAGGTTTTCTTTTTATTGTTTGTGCTAAAAAGAAGCAGTAACATTATTCCTTTGCCTATTAATCTTGAAATTGAAAGGGCTTGTCGCAGGAATTGAAAGATTAAACGAGAAGAACAAAAAGCTATGGAAACGAAAGAACAAAGAATAGCTCGTGTAGTTGAGGAAAGGAGACAACAAAATGAGCGGCCAATCATGGAGCTTCTAGCTCCACATAGACACCAAAATAACTCTAGCGTTGTCGCTCCACCGATAAATGCGGTAAATTTTGAAATCAAGACCATTGATCAAACATTGTGGCCAATTTGAAGGGGAGCATGATGAAAATCCAAATGATCATCTAGACAAATTTCTCATGCACGCCGACATATTCAAGCAAGAAAGGGTTTCGACTGATTCAATCCGTATGAAGCTCTTTCCATTCTCACTAAAGCTTTAGACTGGTTGAAATCATTGGAGCCAGGATCACTTACAACTTGGGATGAGCTAGAAAAGGAATTTCTCTCATATTATTTCCCTTCTTCTAAAACGGCAATTTTGAGGAATGAGATTATTGCATTCAGAAAATTTGAATCCGAAACCTTATTCACTGCTTAGGAGAGGTTTCGGAAGCTTTTGAGGAATTGCCCTCATCACGACCTTCCTAAATGGCAACAAGTAAGTACATTTTACAATGGTTTAACACCTACTAATTGTACCACTATTGATTCTGCTGTAGGTGGAAACATCTACAAAAAGACTCAAGGGGAAGCTTATGACCTCGTGAACGAATTGGCAAAGAAAAATTCTCAATGGCAAGCAGAAAAGCCAGGTGGGAGAAGGCAAAATGTCTTTTCCATAAAAGCAAGACCAAGTAATCCTGTAGTAGCTGAACTTAGTCGCAAAATGGATTTGATGATGGCCCACCTAAACCTGAAGCAATCTGCACAAGTCCTGATGTATGGAAATTGTGGAGGAGACCACCAAAGCCATGATTGTCAACTGGGGAACCCTTTCGAGGAGGACACCGTCAACGTGAGCTACATGGGGACCAATCAAGGTAAATTTCAAAATAACCCTTATAGTAACACTTATAATCCAGGATGGAGGAATCATCCGAACTTCTCATATGGAAACCAATAAAATGTGTTGAGACCTCCTGGATTCAATGGGAATGAGCAACAAACTCATCAACAACAACATTTGCCACAAGCACCGCGACAAACGTCACAACCAACCGATCTTATCTTGACCATTCTAAAATACAATCGGACTCGTCTTGTAAACAATGAGGCATTTTGTAGACACTTGGGCACTCAAGTAGCACAACTAAATCGTGCAAAAATGGAGAGAGCTCTGGGCTCTCTCCCCAGTAATACCGAACCAAACCCAAGGGAGCAAGCCCAATCCATCACACTAAGAAGTGGAAAAGAAGTGGGACCAAAAGAGGTAATTGAATCACCAAAAAAAGGTAAGGAAACAAAAGAGGTAAATGATTCTGAGACAAATATTGACACTCCTATTCGTGCTAAATTATTTGCTGATCCAATTATAAAACCTTATGTGCCAAAATTACCTTTTCCACAAAGATTGAGAAAGGAGAAACAAGACCAACAATTTTCTAAATTCCTTGAAATCTTTAAGAAACTGCATATTAACATACCTTTTGCAGAAGCTTTAGAACAAATGCCTGTATATGCTAAATTCCTAATGGAGATACTTTCAAAGAAAAGGAAGATTGAAGATAACGAGACGATCGCATTGACTAAAGAGTGTTCCGCCATTATCCTTAACAAGCTACCACCAAAGCTTAAGAATCCAGGGAGTTTTTGTATCCCTTGTACTATTGGAAATTTCATATTTCAAAGAGCATTATGTGATTTAGGTGCTAGCATTAATCTAATGCCTTTGCCTGTTTTCAGGATATTGAGGTTGGGAAACCCGAAGCCAACCAACATAACTTTACAATTAGCGGATAGATCAATAGCCCATCCAAAGACATGGCAGAAGATGAAATGGTCCCTATCCTTTTGGGTAGACCTTTCCTTGCAACCGGGTGAACTTTGATTGATGTTCAATAAGGGAAATTAATTCTTTGACTACAAGATGAGGAAGTGGTTTTTAATGTTTATGATTCACTTAAATACCCTTGTAATGATCATGAAAGTGTGAATTTTATTGACATTACCAATGATTGTATTGAAGATATTTTTCAAGAAAACATTAATGAGAAAGAATCACTAGGGGACCTTGATAGTAGCATTGAAGATTGCTTGTGGGTAAAAGACCGTTACGAGGATCTAGATCGTGGGAACAACCCAAGAGCAAAGTCATCACTCAAAGAAACTCCTATTTTAGAACTAAAACCTTTGCCCTCTCATCTAAAATATGTTTTTCTTAATCCTCCATCATCTTTACCTATAGTAATTTCTTCTCCTTTGACAGGGGAAATGGAAGAAAAATTACTCAAAGTATTAAGAGAGCATAAAGGAGCATTCGGACGGTCAATTTCTGATATAAAAGGGATAAGCCCATCTTTATGCACACATAGAATCTTCGTAGAGGAACAAGTCAGGCGGTTGGTGAAACCACAGAGGTGATTGAACCTAAATATGAAAGAAGTGGTGAAATCAGAGTAATTAAACTACTGAATGCAGGTATTATATATACTATCTCTGATAGTCCATGGGTGAGTCCAGTATAAGTGGTACCTAAAAAGGGTGGCACTACTATAATGGAAAACGATAAACATGAGCTTATTCCTGTACATAAAACAACTGGTTGGTGCATGTTAATCAAGGATGCTAATTTTAATTTCTCTGATGATTGTTTACATGCATTTAACGAATTGAAAGAGAGACTGATAAAAGCACCAATTATGATAAGTCCAAATTGGACAATCCATTTTGAGCTAATGTGTGATGCTAGCAATGTAGCTGTAGGAGCATGTTTAGGCCAAAGATTGAACAAAATTTTTCAACCTATTTATTATGCTAGTAGGACTTTGAATGAAGCACAACAAAATTACACTATAACAGAAAAAGAACTACTAGATATGGTATTTGCATTTGATAAATTTCGTTCATATCTAGTGCTTTCCAAGATTATTGTTTACACTGACCATGCCGCTATCAAGTATTTGCTAGCAAAATAGGATGCCAAACCAAGACCAATCCGGTGGATTCTTCTTCTTCAAGAATTTGACATTGAGATTCGAGATAAGAAAGGAAGCGAAAATGTGGTGGCATATCATTTGTCTCGCTTGGATGATGAGGTTCGAAAATATCTACCCAAGGAGAAAATTAAGGAAGTCTTTCCTGATGAAAAAATATTTGCAATCTTGACGTCTCCATGGTATGCAGATTTTGCTAACTTCTTGGCAGGTAATATCGTTCCCCCTAATCTTTCCTACCAACAAAAACGTAAGTTTTTCTATGATGTTGAGCATTATTTGTAGGAAGATCCATATTTGTTCAAAATATGTAGTGATAATGTGATTCGCCGTAGCATACCTGACGAAGAGGTAAACGCCATCTTAACTCTATGTCACACTAGGGAACCAGGTGGCCATTTTGGCCCCACATGAACTGTGCTAAGGTCATACAATGCGGCTTTTATTAGCCAATGCTTTTTAAAGATGCTTATGACTTTGTCAAGTCTTGGGATGCATGTCAAAGAATAGGTAACATATCCCGTAGACATGAGATGCCAGAAAATGGAATTTTAGTTTGTGAACTTTTTGATGTTTGGGGCATCGACTTTATGGGACCATTCCCTAAGTCTTTCAATAATGAATATATTCTTGTGGATGTCGATTATGTGTCTAAGTGGGTAGAAGCCGTGGCTACACCCACGAACGATGCCAGAGTAGTGGTAAAATTCCCAAAAAAGAATATTTTCACTCATTTCAGAACACCTAGGGCAATTATCAGTGATGGCGGAACTCATTTCTATAATAAACAGTTTGATCAATTATTGAGCAAATATGGTGTTACCTATAAGGTAGCTACACCATACCATCCTCAAATAAGTGGTCAAGTAGAGGTCTCTAACAGGGAACTAAAAAGCATCTTAGAGAAAACGGTAAATTCATCTAGAAAAGATTGGACTCTTAAGTTAGACGATGCACTGTGGGCATATCGCACCACTTTTAAAACCCCGATTGGGATGTCCCCCTACCGCTTAGTTTTTGGGAAAGCATATCACTTACCTGTTGAATTGGAACACAAAGCTTATTGGGCACTAAAATTTTTAAAGTTTGATATGCAGGTCGTCGGTGAAAATCGTCTTTTGCAACTTCATGAATTAGATGAACTTCGTCTTAGTTCATATGAGAATGCAAAACTTTATAAGGAGAAGACTAAACGATGGCATGACAAACGGCTCCTTAAATGATCATTCATGGTAGGAGATAAGGTATTGTTGTTCAATTCTCATCTCCGACTATTTCCTGGTAAGTTGAAAAGTAGGTGGTCAGGTCCCTTTGAAATAACTAAAATCTTTCCATCGGGAGCAATAGAGATTAGACGTGGCAATGAACCGCCATTTAAGGTAAATGATCTACGATTAAAATTATATAACGGTGGTGATTACGATGCAAAAGTAATTACCATTGTTCTTTCTAACCCCTTCTAAGGTACGAAAAGTCAAGCTAATCGACTATAAATTAGCGCTTATTGGGAGGCAACCCAATTTTTAATTTTCTTTATTTATTTAGTCATTTTGTTTTTGAATTAATATGTTTATGTTATTTTATTTTATTTTTTTATTATGGAGTAGGAAGAATATTTTGGGGCATGACCATGCTGTAATTTGTCACTTATAAAGGGAATCTTGTATGGAATAAAATTTTAAGCATGCCCATGCTTAAGTAAAAGAAATGGACTTAATAGAATAAATTTTAATTCTAGCATGCTTTTATTTTTTAGGCATGGGCATGCCTAAATCAAAATCTCATTTTGAATACTTTATTTTTAAAGCCCATTTTAAGGCATGCCTATGCCTAAATTAAGGTCTCCTTCTGGAACTTCCACCCATTTCATTCTCCCCACTTCTATACTTTTTTAATTTTTTTTTAAATTTAAAAAAAAATTTAAAAAAAAACAAAAAATAGAAAAAGGAAACACAGAACCTAATTACAGCCTCCCCCTCTCCTCGCCACCACTGCTCTTAGCTCCTTGTCCCTCAGCCTCGCCATCAGCCCCGCCACCGCTCGCCAACAGCCTCGCCCTCAGCCCCTTTCCTCGCCGATCACTGCTCCCTCAGCCTAGCCCTGCCACCGACGCCATCAGCCCTGCCACAAAAACCCCGCCACAGCTCCCCCTCTCCTTACCCCTCAGCCCTGCCACCGCTCGCCACAAACCCCGCCACCATTCCCCCCACTAGCCCCGCCACCATCGCCATCAGCCCCGCCACCACTCCCCCCACAGCCTTGCCACCAGAGCCCACCAGACCCGCCACCATCTCTGCTGCTCCTTGCCATCGCCTGCAGCCACTCCTACCCTCCTCTCTATGTTGTCTAGCCAACATGGGACGCAAGAAACCTGCAACAAAACCCCCGTCTATGAGTTCGCTAAAAGCAGCTCCAACCGCTGCCACTCCTTCACCGGTAGTCCCATCAACAACGATGACAAGCCCGACTCCAACCGCTGCTCTTACTCCAATAGTCTCGACGACATCAGCCCCTTCTCCAATTGCTTCGATTAAAAAGAAAATGACCACCAATGAGACGAACAACACGAAACAAAAGTCAACAAAGGACCCCTCATGATAACCACAAAAGAGAAAGAAGAAAGATGACTTCCCATCCAACACTGGCTCAACTTTAAAACCAAAGGTAACTAGCAATCGGTCCCGATTGCCGAGCGGTACGCTTCGAACTCTTCTTGAATCGATATTGCTCGGTAATTTGAATTTTGATGAATCTTTAATGCCTAGGTATGAAATTATCAGAAAAATGCACATCGTAGGACCAAGATTGATTGACGTGAATGCATTGAAAAAATATTACATGGTAGATGAGTTTCATTCTTTGATTGATAATATTCAATGGAGTGCATTGCTTGATATATCATGTCGAGGATATGTTGAATTGATTGTGGAATTTTATACTTCCTTTAAGTTAAACTTGACTAATTGTGGAATTGACACTCCTGGGGTAGTTGAATTTCGACTCTTAGGAAAGGAATTTAAACAAAGCATTACCGAATTCAATTTATCATATGGATTTATCGATGACAATTTTTCATAAATTGATGAGTATAAACTAGCTGAAATTACATACTCAAAGAATTTTTGTCAATCTAATGTGTGGAAAGAAATGTCTAGGGATCCATTGGGGTATCTCCCTAAATCCTCTAAAGCTAAAGACCTGCGAAAACCTGTACACCAATACATTCATCAATTACTAGTTTTTGCATTTTTTGGATGAAAAGATGGCTCGAATGTTTGCAATAAAGCTGAATTATTTTTTCTTTGGTGCATGGAGAACAAAGTAAAAGTAAATTTAGGTTTTTGGGTGGTCAATCACATTCAATATCTCATTACAAACAAGTATGCTTTAGCTTTTGGTTCAATCATTACACGTCTTGCTCTAAATTTAAAAGTGATTAAGTCACCTACACACAAGTTGAATCCCGCTTATGAACTATTACCTTTGAGTTTGGATTCCTTGAAAATAATGCAGGTTGTCTCTCAAAATATGGAAATAGGTTGTTGGATTTGGGGCTTCATTGAAAAGATCCAACCAATAGGCGTCTCTCAGCCTAATGTACCAACAAATCAATCAAGTCCCAACAACTCTCCAAGGAGTTTGGAACCTTGTTCCATTGACATTTCCACAGTTTATGGGATGCTACAACGGGTTGTCCGCCAAAACTCTTGAATCGAAGCAAATGTGGCTGCCTTCTTTCAACTTCATGGACAAGAACCTCCATATCCTCCCTTACCACAATAGCATCACATCGTCAACTTGTTGACTAGGGGAGTTTCCTTTTTCCTTTCACTCTATCTTTTCTTCATTTTTGCATTGGTTGGTCATCACATTGAGGACAATGTGAAATTTTGTGTGTGGGAAGGGAGGTTATAACTAAAAAAATTGTCCAAAAAAAATTTCATTGCATTCTAGGCTATTTTGTTGTTGCTTTATCTTTTCTAGTTTTATTTTTGTGTTGCATGTGAATTGTTTTAGGTTACTTTATTAGGTAATAATGACTTCAATCACAATGACTCCACAATTACCTTATATTATCTAGCTAAATAGTGACCTATGATAGTAACAGATAGTAGTCGACTTCGTGATCCTCGGTTTAATTGGTGTTTTGGTCTATGAAGTTTTATCAATTGAATTTCACATTACTTGATACTAAACTATTTCTTTAAATGGGTGATTTGAGCCTCTAAGCACAACACTACAAGTGCTATTTCTTTCAATTGTGAGAATTCATGGTTAATTGAGCCACTACGGCATTCGAATCTAACACTTTTGACGACCACATTTGAATAACCACAAAGTGATTAAGGCAATTAGGATTACCCCTTTAGCTTAAATTTAGCCTACCCATCTTCCCCTAGAAAGCCCATTTGAGCAATAAGCCTCTTCTTTCTATGACACACATTACAAAGCCAATCCTTTTTTTTCATATTCCCCTCTTCTTTCACCCTTGATTGTGTGAACTTATGAGCAACATGACTTTCAGTTACAAATAAAGAAACTTGTACACTTACGAAGGAAGCTTTTTGTTTTATCTCTTACATTTTCCTTGTTGTCTGAGTCATTGTGGCATGTTAGAATTAATTAACATCATTATTGAATTCTATCAGTGCACGGTTAGTTTTGTTTTTCCTTGCTTCATCATCCTTCTCTTATCCTTTTCCTGTCAAATCTTATGTATTCCCTATTATCGTCCAAAAAAAAAAACAAAAAAAAGAAAAAAAATATATTAAAAAAAAGAAAAAAAGAAAAAATTGGATTACTTGCCTACTAAATTTGCTTTCTAATAAATTATGTTTTTATGTATACACCCTTTTGTTTGTGTTCGTATTATATAACACTTGATTCGAGCTTTTTTTTTAAAGTCTTCAAAACAAACATCTTATTCTCTACTTCTCAAGATGTTGCAAATAAATTTCAAGTGTTTCATCAATTGTTCGATCTTCTTTGTCATTATTATTGACCGTTAATCTTAAATGATTTTTCATTTATTTCTCCGTATTTCTTATTTTGGCTTGTTTTCGTCTTTCAACTTTAAATTTTGCTCCTTCTCATTTTAATTGTGCAAGTGAATACATCTCTTTTGAAAAAGTCATCCTCAACTTGTTTACTAAGTTTACATGATCTTTAGCCACTATTATTCCCTTTCCATACCCTACCTAAGCCCTGTTACAACCCTTGACAAAGACCTTTTGATTGTGGTTTAATGAAGTACATACATAGTTGTGACTGGATGAACATGCGAAGCTATAAATTTTGCTTTAAGTAATGAATTTGAGAGCTTTAATTATTTCACCTTCAAACACTTGTGTGAATAGAGTGACAACCTAGTGAGAATTACCAAGCAATGTGGATTCAATTTTGAGTTAACTTTTTAGAAAAACTCTCTTCTTAAGCTGTTGATTATGGGTTTGACTTTGAAATATCTGTTGAACGAAAATGACACTAAGCTGTATAATATTTGGTAATTCAAGTTGAGGGTCACTTATGATTGAGTGTTATAATAGAATGTTTTAAGTTTTGTTCTTGCTTGAGGACAAGCAAGGTCTAGTGTGTGGGAATGTTGATGTGCACTTTATTAGCATATTATTTTCATTATATTTTCCATTAGTTTTAGGACTTTTATTTATGATTTATGGTAGTATTTAGTATGTTTTCTTTCATTTTAGGTGCCATGAAGATTCTTGCTAAAGGGAGTCAAAATGAGATAAAAAGAGCATGAGAAGTGCAAATTAAGGCATGGGCATGCTTTAGGAGAGGAGATGAGCTACCTTACATGTGGAGTCACCACATTTCTTACTTAAAATGAGCCAAAAATTCTAGCACAAAACTTGATTATTTGGTGACTACATTTATTAATTTTGTTGTTGGAATTCATCATTGGAAGGTAAGATTCATCATTTCAAGCAAGTGGACTCAATCAACTAGCAACTTGCACTTCAATAATTGTCAAGTGGGAGTAAACTTGATGCTAGATTCAATGACTTTGAGGAGTTATTAGATATGACAAATTACAAAAGCATGGAGCAAATTGTGTCATTATATCAATATATGCAACATGTATTTATGATTTATGACAATCTAGCTATCAAGTATGAGCATTGAATTATTTCGAGCAATTATTTGCCCAAGTTGAGTAATCAAGGGTGCCAACTTGCACCTTGCTCTCTAGCAAATTTCATCAAGGACTAAGCTATAAAAGGAGCATTCTACAAGTAAAAGAGCAGAAGGACATATTGGTGAAAAAGTGCAGATTTTTATTCTTGGTTCCTAGGCATACTTCAAGTGAGGAATACAAGTAAAGGAGGAGCATCAACCATAGAAGATCATCCATCCACAAGAGCTTATTGAATCTTCTAGTTTCATTCTCAACTCTTACTTATCATGTTTTCAATCCTTAATTTGTTTACTTTCACTTTAGCCATGAACTAATTCCACCATAGCTAAGGCTATGGTGGATCTTGGCATGAGTTTTATGTAATTTCTTGAAGTTTTATGCAAGTATTTCCCATTGACTTCCATTGAACATGTTATGATATGCTTAATCCTTTGAATGTGTGACAATCTATTTTAATGTTCATAGTTATTTTATAATGGACCAAAGGACTAAACTAACTGAAATACCTAACATGTCAATATCGCATGATCGTTGCTATTGTGGCTCACTAGTTTGTGCTAGGATTCCATGAACTTAATGCTTTTCTTGTCTAGGTGCTTAAGATGGACCAAGTCTAAGTGTTTAGATCAAGAACTAGAATTAATAACCTTAACCGGAGTTAATTATTTACGGTTTTCGCCATCTTTGGAATATGATAGGAATTTTGCATTGCTTTGAGAATTGCTAAAATAAATGTCAAGTGAAACCAAATGCCTTAGCTAGTTTCACCATTGAATAACAAACCACTTTATTCTATTTTTGCTTATCATTCATTGTAATTTCATTTTTAGACTTAGAATCAAATCCAACAAATTAAAATATCATCTCGCCTAGTTAAACAAAACCCGACTACATTTAGACATTGTAAGCATAGTCCTCGTGGGATCGACATCCTTCTTACTCTTTATTACTTAATCGACGGAGTACACTTGCTCTATTGTGTGTGTAGTTAATCGTCCACACCATTATCCATAAGAAGGAGTAAAAACTATTATAAAATTCAAATTTTTTTCTTAAATAGGATTATAATTTATACTTTTATTCAGTTATCTTGTGATTTTCTGTCAAATATTTGATAAGGAAAAAAGAGTCACATTAATTCTTAAATAGGATTATAATCAATAAAATAAAATAAAATAAAATCAAGAACAACAAATTAAAATTTTAAAACATATTTATGAGATATATTAATTGATAAAATAATTAAAATATTCCATTATTATCCAAAATTGATTTTTCAAAATTTAATTCCTAAATTTATTTTTTAAAATTTTAAATGTTGCGATTTTATTAAATATTTTGTGATAATAATGGAACATTTTTAAATATTTCGTTTGATCAAATAATTATAAATATTCTATTAAAGAGTAAATACTATTATAATCAATCAATCAACAATATTTTTTTCACTTCGGAGCTTATATATGAATTGCAAAATTTACCAAAAAAATTGGAAAGGTATAAATAGGAAGAAATAACACATGTTTACAATGAAACAATCCAACAATATAAAATAAATAATACATAATACCAATAAAAGTTCTCTCAAGTTTGACAATGATATATCTAAAATTTTGCTTTCAATTATATTAAATATCGTTTGAAATTATATTAGAAGTCTATTGCATTATGGTGAAAAACCTATATCAATGGAATTAAAGAATAAATACTAATCTTTCTTTAAAAATAGATTAGTGACAATTATTCTTCTCCGTTTTAATCCTCATATGTTTTGATCGATTGTTCAAAAGTTGTGCATTATCTTCATCTATCAATATCGACGGTGTCAGAGTTTCATTTCTTATCTCTACAGGTGTGACAGGAGAATTGGCCTCATTTTCTGATATCGAATCCTGCCAAACAAAAATAAATAAATGAATAAAAGCCCCAATTCAAATAATAGTAGATAATGAATCATTTGTACTTATAATATAAATGTTATAAGCACCTTAAATTTTCATTTGCATCTGAAAATGGTTAACATCGAAATCTGGATCTTATGATGAAAAATTTTAGAGTAATGTTGTTGTTATTATTTTAATTTTATTTAAATTTTATATTTTGGTATTGGGTGTAGCTCAATTGGTACACCACTCATTGTTAATGGTGGGAGGTCCTAGGTTCAATACCTAGCCTCTTCAAAATTCTTCAAAAAAATATTTTGGTATTGTTATGATTAATATGAATATTAACCAATTTTAAATACCATTATTATAGTATTATAAATTGGAATAATATGGTAATAAAATAAAATAAATTTAATAATAAAATTGAAATATTTCATTTGAAAGGTATAGGGGTAAAAATTATTATTATTATTGTAATTTTATCATCAGCATTTATATATTTTGATATTGTTATGATTAGTATGAATATTAACTACTTTTAAATACTCATCAAATATTTTATATTGCTATTGTTGTTGTTATTATTACCTAGTGTAGTACCCGTGCGATGCACAGATATGTCATTTATAATAAGTATATTGTACATGCGTGCACAGTATAGATGCATACCTTTAAAAGATACTGTGGACGCATGTACAGTGTTGCTGAATGACAATACTCAAATCCTAGGGTGGGCAAAATGAACCATTTTGGTTACGGTGTGTAGTATAGGTGCATGCCCCTAAAAGATACTGTGACGCATGAACAATATTGATGCATGACGGTAATATACTTTAATTTTAGTCAAAAACGATTTAGAAATTTATAGTTTGACTTAATTGCATGAGAACAAAAAAAATTAAAAATTCAGTACCTCTATATTCTCGAGCACGTATCAACTGTATACCAACGATAATTCGTTCATCATTAGATGAATTAAAATGAGATAATATTTGTTCTACAAATTCGCCCCAGAATGTTACTGATATTCTATTCTACCTGCATTTTGATTTCATAATAAAGTTTTTATTAATAAGGAACAATATATGAAAATAACATGAAAAAATATAGATAAATACTCATGGTCTTAAAGTTCCAAATTCAAGAAAACACTGTTAGTTCCATTCATGAAACAGCTTTGAACATCATCACAAAAAAGAAAAGAAAAACATTTTTCAAAATACCCCTATTTTCTTTGCAAATTTATTTACGGTACTTATTTTTATAATGTACTTTTTAAATAAAAATTAGTCACTTCAGCACCAAAAACTTTATAGATTATATTTCAACTAAATTATGTTTATATTTTATTCTTTACAATATTATTTTGTAATCGGTAAATTTTTTATTCACAAATAATAAAATTATGTGGTTATTCATTAGTTTGCATTAAAATTTGTGAGGCTTACATTGAAAAGACCTGGCTTTTATTTAATTTCCTCAACCAAAAAGAATAGAAGCAGGAACCACATAAAAGACGATGATTAATTATAAATTTGATCAATTAATTAATGTGAAATAAAAGATTGATTACTTTAGATTATTTTAAGACTTCTTTACTTTTATAAATATATAGATTTTAATTTTATATTTTGGTATTGTTTCGATTAGTATGAATATTTACTAATTTTAAATACCATTATTATAGTAATATAAATTGAAATAATATGGTTATAAAATAAAATAAATTTAATAATAAAATCTTAATAATTATTTTTTAAAAGGTATAGGGATAAAGAAGTAATTTAAAACTTCTTTACTTTTATAGATATATAGATATAGATTATAGAAAGTCATTGTGTGTTTTTAATTTTTTTTAGTGACGTATAATAAATGTAGTAGTAGCAATTTAATAATTTGCAGCTTCAGATTTTATTATTTTAATATGAAAATTGATAGTGTTTGGATTAAGAAAAATTTCCAACAGTTAGCAAGTTAAAAGAAAACATTAAGTAAAATGATAAATTGATAAAGTACTATGCTGTTCTAATGAGTATCGAGATGTATGTCTCTGGTCTTTTTTTGTTCATTTAGACTTAAAATGTACAAGTTTTTTTTTTGTGTGAATATTGAATTGTATTAAAGCTCGGCAAAACCAAAGGAAATTACAGGATCCTATTACAGAGCCTGAGATTGCCAGGCAAAAACAGATCCTAACTAAACAGTTTACTGTAAAACTCTCTATCCTTAGGACACTTAATTCTTTTGCTAAATAGACTGAGTCTGCATCTAACTATATCTTGTAATTGAGTAAGACATTTACAAACAGACATACAAGACAAGGAAAAAATGCAAGAGTTCCTATTAATCCAAGTCATGTACACAACAATTCGGAGAATGGCCACACAGACAAAATTTCCAAAACAAGACAATTTGAGACCATGAAACCACAGCTTCCAATCATCAAACACGAACCTCACCCCAGTACTGCTCAGCCAATAATTGATGCCATCAGTAAGCAGTTTAGAAAATTTGCAGCGAAAAAATAAATGACCGTGGTCTTCAAAACTAGAACCACAAACAGAGCAAATGCTATCAATTCCTGCGATATGGGAACTAAGGATGTCTTTAGTAAATAGTTTGCTTTGCACAGCTAACCAGAAAATAAATCTATGCTTGGGTAGGGCCAAGGAGCACCACACCTGCTTATAACCATTCAAAACATTGACATTGTTAAGCAACAATTCATAGCACTTAGCAGCACTATATCTCCCCGCAGTCACAAAATTATAGATGATAGCTTGAGACACCACAGAACGCAATCTAAGGAGCTTTTTCCAGTACCAACTGGAACTGTTTTTCAGCCTGACGGTCCAGATATCAGCATTCTTCAAATAGATGCTATGTGCCCATTTAAGCCACAGGGAGTCTTACTTAAATGCAATGGCCCAAATGAACTTTCCAATAGTGACTATGTTCCAAATACTACCATCTCTGAAGCCTAAACCCCCCAGTTTTTTAGGCTTACAAATGTCATTCCAAGCAATATTGTGCATTTTTTGTTTGTCATCCTTGTCTCCCCAAAGGAAATTCCTACACAACTTGTCAATGTCCTTAACAACAGATGCAGGCAAGCAGAAAACACTCATCCAGTAAGAGCGAATGCCAAAAATAACTGAAGAGATTAATTGAACTCTTCCTGCAAAAGAAAGATGTCTCACACCCCAACTAGTGATGATCTTCCTGATCTTATCTACTACCTTAGCACAATCTTGTTTGTTCCATTTAGTAGGCTTAAGAGGAACACCCAAGTAGGTCAAAGGAAAGGAACCCTCACCAACATCAGCAAGCTGCATAAGGGTCTTTTTCAAGCCATCCTCAACTCCACAAGTGTATAAACTAGATTTAGCTTTGTTAATGTACAATCCAGTAGCTTTTAAAAACAAATGCAGCCCTTCAAGAAGTATACTAAAGGACTTAATAGCACCCTTACTAAGCAGGATAAGATCATCCGCGAAACAAAGTGAATTTAAACTCACATATTTGTAGCTAGGATGAAAATCCATTCCTAGAAACCTAGACTGATAACTCAAAATTCTGGTGAGATATTCCATTATCAACACAAAGAGCAGCGGTGTCATGGGGTCACCCTGTCTTAACCCCTTCCTTCCCTCGAAAGCACCCTGAATTCGACCATTGATGAAAAGGGAATAGTGAGCACACTTGAGACAAGTCATAATCCAGTCAATGAACTTGGTAGGAAAAACCAAAGCTCTAAGCAACTTCTCCACAAAACCCTAAGAAACTGTATCATATGCTTTGCTAAGATCAACCTTTAGAAAATATCTCGTAGACACATTTCTTTTCCCATAATATCTCAACAAATCTTGCAGAATAAGAATGTTGTGTGCAAGTGCTCTGCCTTTAACAAATGCCCCTTGATTATCATTAACTAGGCTAGGTAAAATACTACTTAACCTTTTACAAATAAGCTTGAAGATGCACTTGTAGAGTGTGCTACAAAAAGCTATAGGTCTGAATTCACTGGCATTGGAGGGATTTTCAACTTTAGGAACCAAGACTAATGAAGTAGAAGCAAAGAGTTTCAGAATTTTACAAGTAGTGAAGAATTCCTTAACTGCATCAACGACATCCCCACTTACAACGTCCCAAGAGGCCTTAAAAAAGCCTGAACCAAATCCGTCCAGACCAGGGCTTTTAGAGCTGCCAATACTGAAAATAACATCTTTAATCTCGGAAGCAGAGAAAGGTTTAATGAGTCCAATCTGCCGTTCCAATGATAAAGTGCTACCCATAGCAATATACTTCGATTCAATATTTCCCTCACTTTGGCTAGCAGAACCCATGAAGCTCCTAAAATGATTGGGGAAGTGATCAACAACAAGGTGAAAGTCATCAACTCTATTACCATTATGAATGAAAGAAAGAATTCTGTTTTGACAATTCCTACTCTTCATAAACGCGTGAAAATACCCAGTACTCTCATCACCTAATCTGAGCCATTCAAGTTTACTCTTTTGATGCAAGAATTTTTCATAAGCTGTTGTATATTGAGCTAGTTGTATCAGGGTGTCACGCTCACGAATCAAAAGATCATGATCTAAGAGGTTCTCCTGGAGCTGCTGTCTAACAACTTCCACTTTTAATAAGGAACTCTTGTAATTACTAACAACATTCCCATACCACATCTTATTAAAACTTCTCAGCGTGGCTCTAACTCGAGAAAGTTTAGTCACAAGCTTGCTAAGAGGCTTAGTAGCAATATATGACTTCCAACAATTACTAATAATCTCATTATAATCGGGGTGATCAGCCCACATATTGAAAAATTTAAAGGGATAAAATCCAGACTCATCAGGACAAATACTTTTTACTAACATGAGACAATGGTCAGAGAATCATGGTAGGAGGTGAAGCAATCATTATAAACATCCCCCCATTTTTCATTGCAGAATATCCAATCAAGCTTGGAGTAAACCCTGCCCACCCCAATCTGCCTATTAGACCAAGAAAACTTAGGTCCAATATTTCTAACTTCCTCCAAAAGAGAGCCCTTCAACCAGTTGATACCATCAGTTAAATCAGCATAGTTAATAGCCTTTCCACCTAATTTGTTTTCCATACTGAAGACAGTATTGAAGTCCCCACCCACTAGCCATGGGGAAGGAACTACACAAGAAAATGTACAAGTTGATTATTAGAAGATAACATACCTTAGTTAAAAAAAACTCCAAATTAAAATTTCAAATTTTGTTAGGTCATAATTTTTTTTGATGAGTTCAGGGATATAAGCATAACCATTACATTAAATTATACCAATAACTTAGCATGGCGACATGAAGCTTAAACATGAGCAACTGATTTTGATTGTACGTAAGATACTTCTACTTGATCGTCTATATCATAAACCAAATTTGGCTTGTAATTCTTGAATTGTGCTCCGTCACCGCACAATGCAAAAGCTTCCTCTCCATGAATGGCATTATCTCCGACTTGCAATTCATCGTTAGACGATCTGAACGGCAAGATTAGGCCAATAAACCAACAAATCAAGGTAGTAGAAACAATGTTTGAGCATGTAACATCAAGTTGAGGCCCATGCTGCTGATAAAACTACAATCCTTAGCCAATTTGCCTCAACAAGCCACACCTATATAATTTGGGATAGATTTGCTTTTTTGAGCTGGTCCCCTTTTTAGCCATTCTATTTCTAAATTGCCATTTGCCAAGCTCTGCCTTGTGATAAGCACTTGTGTTTAACTAACCTTGATAAGATAAGGTAAATTGGTTCTTTTTCTTTTCTATATCACAACTCACTTAAATATAATAGATCCCATAATATTATAATCTAACAAGAGCTAGTTGAAAAAAAGGGACTTTTACAAAAATCACCGCCATTCATAAAATAAATGGATAAACTTAAAAAACATGCAATGTGATTTGACCGTTTTGCAAAAAGGTCTTTGTGGAATTTTTTGTTTCAAAAGGGTGTCTGTAGTTTTCAAAGTTAGAAAAAACATACTTCTCAAAATTTTGACATCACATTTGGAAGGGTGATCTTTACCATTTTGAAATGAAATTTTGCAGATCTGTTTATAAAAATATAATACACATTAGTGATAAATTTTAGAATTTTTTGAGAAGTACAAATATTTATATTAATTAAAGATTGACGATAACTTTTGGAATGCCAAATATTTGTACTTCCCATAAAATTCTAAAATTTATCACTAAGGTATATTGTATTTTTATAAACAGATCTACAAATTTTCATTTTAAAATGGAAAAGATTACCCTTCCAAATGCGATTTCAAAATTTTGAGAAATATGTTTTTGCTAACTTTTGAAACCACAAGAACCCTTTTGAAACAATTTTTTTTTTCATTTTGTCATGGTTTTTAAAGTTATCGTCAATTTTTAATTAATATAAATATTTGCACTTCTCAAAAAATTCTAAAATTTATCACTAATGTGTATTGTATTTTTATAAACAGGGCTGCAAAATTTCATTTCAAAATGGAAAAGATTACCCTTCCAAATGTGGTTTCAAAATTTTGAGAAGCATGTTTTTGCTAACTTTTGAAACCACATGCACTTTTTGAAACAAAATATTTCACAAGGACCTTTTTGTAAAACGGTCAAACCACAGTGCATGTTTTTTACGTTTACCCTAGAAATTAGTAAAATGTAGAATAACTTTGATTTAAAACACTGAATAGATTTTTAATAGATCATAACTTTAAAATATACTTGTACAGATGTCTAATATCAACTCCAAATTAGATTTTTTTAATAGAAGTCTAGTAGCTATCTGGTAGACATTCAATAGATATCTGGTAGACGTCTAATAGATGTATAATCTTTGTGGTTTGAATTGCTAAATTCGAAAGAAATGTATACCGATATTGTATGATCTTCTGCAGCTGGTTTGCTTCAAATTATCAAGGATTAGTGCGGAATCTTCATCAGCAAAAGATTTAGAGCTAAACTTGGACAACTCTAATGAAGAACGACAGTCAAAACTTTTCAGTTTGAGCAATAGATAGAGCAAAATCTCACACCCGAAACCCAAAGCAACACCAGATCCAGTCAAAGGAACAGCAGCACAAAACTAACATAACGATTGCATAAAAAAATTGTCAAAACTAATATCTACCAGAGATCTATTGGATATCTCCCAAATATTTATTTTACCAATTTAAAAAATTCACAATGGATATCATTTCGAAGATGAAAATAAGACGAACAAAAAACCCTCGAAGCGGCATGTCGAAAAAATAAACGATTTGAGAGATTAATGAAAAATAAGAAAAAAATCAAAAGAAAAAAAAGGAGAACAAGTGGATGATATGATATTTAAATAGAATTAAAGAGAATGTATACTTATAAATAATTTGACTTGATGGTGAATTTATAAATAGTTTATCAAGTTTGACTATTCTTAATAAATAACCTAAAAAAATGCAAGAAGAAGATTTGAAAGCCCGAAACAAAAGGCAATCCTTGATCAAGTTCTCAATATGCACATGCTTGATATCATAGGTAGGGATGTCAATAGGGCGGGGATAATCCGAAAACCGTAGCATCCGAATCGATAGGTGTCGGGGGAAAACCCGAAAATTTTCACCCGTGGGGATGGTGGTGCGGAAAATTTTACCCCGATTGAAAATTTGGGTGGGGTGGGTGAAGCTACATCCGCTCCGTGGGGATCCACACCCGCTCCCAAAAAATTCCCCGTATAAATCCCCGAAATATCCTATTAAATATAATATTTATATAATATATAAATTGATAAATATAAATAAATTGGAGATATAAGTCCAGCTCTACTTTTTTAAATCCCAACTTGATTATTGCTTTTTTGATTAAACATGTACGCAAGCATACAAATATTAATACTCATTTCAAACCCTACAATTCACGAATCTATTGTCTCAACCTCCTGTCCAGCCTCCTCTTTCACCCATTTCAACCCTACACGAAATGAGCCTAGCCCTATTTCAAGTATATGTGCTGAAGTAAAAGGTAATACACTATTGTTTAAATAAATGGTATTATACTCTTATTTAAATAAATGGATTATAGTTTAAATTGATATATGTATGTTTAAATTGATATATATATATATATATATATGTTTATTAACATTTCATATGCTATCACCCGAAAACTGTCCCTTCATTCCAAATCTTTATTTTTTGATTTTTTAATATATTTTCATTATCTATTTGCTTGTCAAACAGTATGTTTACGATACAAGCTGTTTTTTTCATTCTTTAAATTAAAATCTTTTCATTATCTAGTTTGATTGTCATTATCATTTCAATAATCGTGTAAAATATAACATTTTAATAAACTTGTTCATTTAATAAACTTTTTCAATGCTTTGTACGATTACTATTTACAATTTAATATGAATTGAACAAAATATGTGCACGTATAGTTTTTTTTTTCAAACTTTGTTGTGGGTGGGGATTCTCCAAAACCCGTAGACACCTGCATGGGTGTGAAATGGTTGTGAAAACATATTCAAAACATTAAATGGGGATTCCCTGAATCTGTCCCCAAAAACTATTGGGTGCGGAGTGGGAGATATATCATCCCCCCCCCCCCCAATTGACATCCCTAATCATAGGTGGTTCCTCTCCCATTCTTTCAAACATAACAAGCAAGCACTAGTACAAAATGCGCCTATAGGGATGCACTTTTACAGACGGTTAAGGCTAAAACTGTCTGGAATGGCTTTAAAAAATGCGGAGGTCTTTTTCTTGGAGCATTGTAGACGATTCCTTAACTTTAACCGTCCGTAATGCTGGTTTTTGTTAATCCGGACTGTTCTTTATTAAGTATTGTCCGAATTGCTAATTGCCCTTCATTTAATCCGGACGTCTTTATTAAGAATCGTCCAAATTGCTATTACAACAATATTTAAAACCTAATTCCTATTACAGCGATTTTTTTCATTCGAAAAATTCCCTAGCCGCCTCACTCCCCTCTTTCAAAACTGCAACCCTTAGCACGTCTAGCTCCACCTCTGTCGTCTATCTTTCTTCGGCGTCTCCGCCCTGTCTTCTCTTTCTTCAGTGCCTCCTCCGTCGCCTGCTAATTTTGCAAGAGGAGAAACAACTGCGAGAGTTTAAGACCTACATAATTCTTAACCAAAAATGTCGCCACCTCCGTCCTCTAACTCGGATTTGGATTTTGAGAAGAAAGCATTTCCTCCTTTGTCGGTGAAGGAAAAGATTTTCACATTTTTGGAAGGGAGAAAGTGGTTCATCATGTTCTTGGTGGAGGAAAGTGTACGATTTCTTAACTTTTTCATTGAGTCACTGAAAGCTTGATTTAATTATTTATTTTCTTTTGCTCTGTTTAGTTTATGTCAGAGCTTTAATTTTTCCTTGTTTTAGTTTAATTTTAAGTTAGAGTTTTCCTTTCAAATCTTCCATGATCTGTTAGACTTGGACTTTAGTAAAATAGAGAAGCTAAACTGATTTCAAATGGTATATAAGCGTAAAAATTGTACTAAATGAGGGAGCTAGAAAGAGATTTCTATGAAGTTTACTTTGAATTGAATAAAATTAGTTGTTGATCTGTGGAGAAGTTGTTGCATGTAGTTTGTGCAATATTGTGTATTTTGGCTACTTCTGTATGGTTTCAAAACTTTGATAGAAATCTCTGAGTTGACTTGATATATTGAAACTCTATTATGTTTGATAAACATAGGTGGTGTTTGGTTCGAGAAAATCCTATTCTGTGGAATAGAAATAGAAATGAATGGAAATATGTTAAATATAATAGAGTATATGTCGTCAGTGCATGGAAAAGCTTTTCCTAGTTTATATATATCTTACGATAAAGCTATTCCTTTATTTCAAAAAGGAATAGCTTTTCCGTGAAGTGTATATAAGTTAGGGAAAGATTTTCCGTGCGTCGACGGATTCTAGATGATCTTTCCATATATTCTTATTTCTATACCACAGAATAGGATTTCCGCAAACCAAACGAGCCCTTAGTGTTTTGTACTCTTACTACCAGTGCAGACCCATGGCTTTATGGATTCTAGAAGATAGCAATACAGAGTAGCTCTTCCTGTATGTTGATAATTTGACACTGCATTTTTATATGGCCAAAGATTTATAGGGTCTTCTTTGGCACTATACAGTTTGTTTGCAGTCCTCTTGCCTAGCTTCAAATCTTTGCAGCTGTTTCATACTTACTATTTTTCCCCCATAGATTTGACGCTACTATTGGTGAGAGTGTGGGAAAGCCATTACTTTATTATGACAACAATCTTATTGGGACATTTGTGTTACTGAAAGTAATGATTGCCCACTGATGCAAGAAGGTATATATGTCTAGATTATCTAGTTAATTATGGCTTGTTTAGCTTAAATGATGTTAATTAATTTTGAATGATTGAATTCATTACAGCTTGTCTTTTCATCATCTGCCACTATTTATGGTTGGGCAAAGGAGGTACCTTGTACAGAAGAGTCCCCTTTATGCGAAATGAACCCATATGGAGAAACCATGGTATCAATTATGGTGTTTGCCACTGAGATTATTTGTTGATATATATTTCTAAAAACTGTAAAAAATCTGATGAATTTTTTTTATCTTGCAGCTTGCCATTGAGAACATGTGTCATTCTGTGCACATTCAGATCCTGAATGGAAGATAATATGGAGAGGATCCATAGTGTTTTGATAATTGGATAAACAATTTTTTTAAAACACATTATTCTGGATGGTTGTTATAAGGAACCGTTCGGAATAATGATTAATGCGGACAGTTTTTAGTAAACAATCGTCCGCATTAATCAAAACGTAAAAGGAATCTCGAGCTTTTCCACGCCTTTCCACACACTTTTGCGGACGGTTCTTAGAAAAGAACTGTCCGCAATGCTCCTTATTCCGAACGGTTCAAACCCGTTCTTAATAAGGCCTGATTAATAGCGCGCGGGCTGTATGGACGGTTTAAAGTGGTCCGAAAAAGCCCAAACTAACCGTCCCCACAGCCCATTTTTGTACTAGTGAAGTTAAGAGAAACTATTCTTAGAAAAAGTAAAATATGGGGTAAATAATTATGGATTGTGGTAATAATTCAAAACATAAAGTACATAAGCGCCTTTGAACAAAACTTGATATATATGTAGGGGCTTTGGTAATAATGTAAATATTTTGATTAATTACGAAAATACACACAAGTAATGGTCTTTTTTAGGATTCCCATCTCTTTACATTTGTGTATTTATAATTAATTTTGCTTAATACGAGCAACTAATCCACTGTAGCAATGCAATTGTTGAATGGATTATGAGAGATTCCGGTTTCAAATCCCGGCAGTGGAATGTTTTTTGCAGATATTTGTTTTTGTTGTTTTCTCCATTAATTCCCTTTGCCCCCCATATATGATAATTTGATTATAGAAAGTCTCCATTTGTGTGTTTTTTTTATTGCACCTCCTATATGGTAGTAGTAGTAGTAATTTAATAATTTGCAGTTTCAGAATTTATTATTTTAATATGAAAAATGGTAGTAGTAGTAGTAATTTAATAATTTGCAGCTTCAGATTTTACTATTTTAATATGAAAAATGGTAGTGTTTTGATTTAGAAAAATTTCAAGAAATTAGTAGTTAAAAGAAGCCATTAATTAAAATGATAAATTAATAACTTACTATGGTCTTCTGATGAGTATTCAGCTATATGTATGTGGTCCTTTTCATTTACATGGACTTAAAATATACAAGTTGATCATTAAAGATACAATACAACAAAAAAACTCCAAATTAAAATATTAAATTTCGTTAACACCTACGTACTTGTTTTACGGTTCACGGAAATAAGCATAACCATTACATTAAATTATACCAATAAGCAAGCACGCGAACGACATGTGGTTTTAAACATGAGCAACTGATTTTGATTGTGCATAAGATAATTCCTCTTGATCTTCTGCATGATAAATCGAATTTCGCTTGAATTTCTTTCTTTCATCACACAAAGTAAAAGGTTCCTCTCCATGAACGGCAATATCTCCGACTTGTAATTCATTGTTAGACGATCTTAACGGCACGGTTAGGCCAATAAACCAACAAATCAAGGTAGTAGAAACAATGTTTAAGCATGAAACAAAAATAATCCCTACTAACTGAATTCCCATTTGATGAAATCCTCTAGACACCAATCCATCATCCTTGAGAGCATAGGCTAGGCCTATATATTTATCCCAATCGGGCACCAAGTAGAAAAGGTGACACAGTTTCGGAACAGCTAAAAACCCGGTGAGTATGCCACCAAGGCTGATGGCAATGGCGTGGGTGTGGAATATGGCTAAGGGATCATCAATTATATTAAGAAACTTAATCTTCCTTTGAAGGACCATCATTGTGTACTGTGTTACACTTCCTGATATTGCCCCCATTATCATTGCTGCCCACCCTTGTAATACTCCTGTTGTTCAAAACATTGTATTACATTTCTAAATGGTTGATTTTTTTAATAATTGATTTAAATTTGTTGGAGTTGAAGTTTAAATCCAAGTTTCAGTCAAATGATTCATAGATTGATTCTAAATCGTCAATTTGAAGCTTTCTTTCAATTTAGTTGTCAACTTGATGTAAGAATTGACATTTCTTGTTTTGTCGTATAAGTTGTCAAAAATATTTTATGTACTATTCTTTAACTCTACATTTCATACAATATATGTCACACGTACTTCCATCCCTATTTTAGTTGTGAAATACTCAGTTACATCTCTAAATTTTTATACAATGTCTTACTATTAAAATTTGGTGAAAATTGCATATGTTTCTTGTAATTTTTGGATAAAAAGTAAAAAAAAAAATTCTAACTGTTGTGATACAAAGATAAATTTATCGATGTTTATAATACGAAGATTCATAATGATTCAAAAGTTTTTCGTAAATTAACATATGATTCATAAAAATTTAATATGATTAATTAAATTATTAATGTTGACTTGTACGTATAACTTACTCTAAATTAATATTTTTAATAAAATTGAGAATTGAATAACTGAGTTATAGGGTATTAACCTTAAAAGTTCAGATTAAGCATTAAAATAAAGAAGAAGGTAATTAACCTGCAGCAGGGGTAATACAAACAAGAACGGTGATCATGCCCATGCACTGAACGGCGCCAAACACCGAGGGCCTCCCCCGTAGAAAGGTGTCGAAAAGGAGCCAAGTGAGAATGCTGGTGGCCGTACATACATGTGTGTTAAGGACCGCAAGAGAGGCGTCGATGCTAGCGGCATACGGAGCACCCCCGTTGAATCCGCTCCAACACATCCACAGCAGGCCTGCGCCTGCTAGCATCACTATCATATTGTTTGCCGGAAAATTTTCCCTTTCCTTTTCCGATCGGGGTCCCACCTGAAAGCGAAGCGATTAACAATTTTCTATTTTAACATTGACTTTTCGGTTCATAAACAATTCAAGTATACACAAGACTTATACACGTTATATTTTAAAAAATTTCATTTTAATTCCAATTCAAAGTTATTGGAAATATGTACAGAACATTTTAGGTTGCCTTTCAGTAAATTTTTTAAATTGAAAATGAACTTATATATATTCATAATATAAATAAAATCTTTGTTTCAGTTTGTATGTAAGTTTTTAGGATTTGAATTCTCTAAAGTTCGATTTTTCTAAAGTTGCACATTTCACTCAATTTCAATCATCCATTGAGTTCTAATGGTTCAAATTTTGTTTTAGTGGTTTGTGGAGTTCACTGAACCGTTAAAAGTCAATGTATGGTTGAGATTGTGTGAAATGTACAATTTAAAAAGTTTGAATTTTAGTGAATTCAAATCCAAATTTTTGGATGCATAAACAAGAAATAAAAAAAATCCCATGTGCCTAAAGATAGGAATACTTCGATTAATTTGTACGCCCAATCTAATCTATCTCGTAGTATATCGGAGAATAGATGTTTTTCTACAATTTCGGCAGCGTTGTATTTTCCGTTGTAGGAAAATTTCGGGAGAGAGAAAATGAATTTTTTCATCAATCTTGAAACATTCCTACAAATATTTATTTATAGAGGAAAAATGATAAAAACATCTCATTTAGTACTTATGGAAATAAATACATTCAGTTAAGTCCTAATATTTGCAATTAGACCGCATTAAACTTATTTATTTTTCAATTTAGTCTGATGAATTGTATTGGATCGGATCATTTGACCCGATTGACCCGATCACGGTTGGATCGCTTATTTCCAACAGTTTGTTAATGTTTCCGTATTCTTTTATATTGTTAAAGCAAATTTATAATTAAACCGAGACATTATATATTATGGTTTAAAAACCACCCAATCCTCACGTTTTGCTAGATGATTGACACATCGTCAATTTTTTACCTGTCAATCTTCTACTGCAATCTAGACGACCACAATAAAACATTTTCATTTCGCTAGTTCGAATCTAACTACTTACCCAATAAGCTGCGGTGTAACCCGCAACACCAGCAGAGAGATGAATAACATAACCACCACCAAAATCAATGATCTCAAATTTAAACAACCAACCTTTAGGGCACCATATACTATACGCACACACTATACGAAAACGTAACCCACATGGGCACGAAAATCATCCAAGCCCGAAAATTCATCCTCCCAATTAAACACCCACCTATCAACCACACTAATAGAAGCAAACACACCCTGATACATCACCATTGTTGCTGACGGAAAATACCCCAAATAAGCCCTCACTAATAAAAACTTGTCGTCTAATGCAATTCCCGGTTTACCGAAGAAAACAAAAAGTTCGTCGCCAAATGACATCTTGTAAACCCACTCTACCCAGCAAAATATTACCATTGCAAAGGCGTAGAATGCCATCAGTGCTGAGTTTTTTGCCCATTTCTTTTTACTATGCTTCCGTACAGGATTACTAGGCCTGGTATGGTTTGGAGACCGAAGAGTGTTGCTGCTGTTAGTTGCCATGCGTTGTTGCCTTTGTTCATCCATTACGGGTTGGCCTCGTCGGGAATTAGGTTTGAAGGGAGGGCCATTGATTTACGGTTTTGTGAGTTGGAGGGTGGAAATTTATGGGAAAAATGGGTATTGAAATGTTGTTTCTATTTCTTTTGTGTTTTTGTTTGATTGAAATTTGGCGGTAAACGGCCGGCTTGGGAGGCTGAATTGGCTTTATGTAAGAAATTTTCGTTTAACATCAAATTAACATGAACCAATAGACATTTGGTGAGAGTTTAGAACTTAGTGAAGACTTGTCTTTTTAAATTTTTTTTTCATTAACCTATGTTTGCAAGTCTTTGGCAATGTTATTATGGATGTACGAGGCATTAAACATGTGAAGCTATATATTGGTAAGTAATATAAATGATTGGCCAAATACATATAAACCATCTTAAATTTGGCTAAAATAGACTATGGTCTCTCCCAACTTTTAAAAAGACCTATTACCTCCCTCAACTTGGCAATTATGCTCTCATTACCCGCCTCAACTTTCAAAATGACCTATTACCTCCCTCGATTATGCTCACTAAATAGGAGCATAATTGCCAAGTTGAGTGGGGTAACAGAAGCATAATTGCCAAGTTGTGGTAGGTAATAAAAGCAATTAATTGCCAAGTTAATAGGCTATTTGAGCCAAATTTAAAATGATTTTGATGCATTTGGCTTAAATGATTTAAGCGTATTTCACGGTGATTCCATTGAATTATTAATTTTTTCAAGTGTAAAAAATGTATTTTGGCCAATTTGTATCAAAACATTTTTGTTATCTAAATTTATTTCAAAATAGTTACATTAATAGACAATAGATTCATACACCAAGTGGTAAGAGGTATTACCAAGTCCACCTTGAGCCCAAAACCAGAAGCCCACTAATAGGCTCACACCTCATGCCACATGCCTATATATACTCTCTCAACATGGGAATTCGCATCCTCATATCTCTACCATTATTCTTTACCTCTATAAACGTAGACATTAGCATTAGAGGAGTAGGATCAACCCTTTTCCTCACTCTTCTTTGTACACATACAGCATATTAAGGTCATCTAGAGAGATATCTCTTACCATTTGGCGTGGTGAGAGTGGAGTTTCATTTGTTCGGCCTTCAAATCTTCAAATCCTGATTGTGCTGCAAGTTGCCGCTGAAACGGTGGTGAGACTAAATGCTTAACACCCTCTCTCAGTGATATTCGGTCCATCTTGCAAGAATATTTCGATTCAAGCATATTTGAGCTTGGGTTTTTCCATTACACCGGTTTCCCTGTGCATGCAAAGATTTTGATTTTGCTGGTGAAATAGTAGAAAATTGAATGTTCAGAATCAGGTTGCAATAATAGACCGAAAAGAAGGTATAACAACGACACTAGAAGTTTGGGTGAATACGGTGCCGGCGCCACCAGTGGATCCAATGAGTACATTAGCTCCCCGGTAAACACAAAATCTGACTCCGGGTAACACTGAACTATTTTTGTCTTTGTTTCTGCTGCCACTCAATTTCAATTTCACACTTAACTTGATGAAAGATGCCATGATTATAATTCTTAGCATGCCACATCCAACAATTTGATTAGAACAGCTTGTTGTGGCCGTGCACTTGTTGGCAGTTAAAAAAATAAGTTTTTCATTTACAATTCATTACAATGAAAAAGAGAAATCAAACCATTGCACTTGATGATTAATAATTAACTTACAATAGAGGGACTTCCATGCAATCAAGCATAGATTATTTTACCTCAATGACACATGTCATGGTGAAAGCAACGTGTCCTTATGCATGGAATAATTCTGAAGACAATTTCATAATGTTTTGCCATTGTTTTTTTTTTTCAATTTTAATGTTATTTAGTGGCCATCAATTTTAAAATAATTACATGGAGTTTCCATTTAATGCTCTTATTCTTTTATTTTACACCAATGACACGTGTAAAGCAAGGTGTAGCATATCATACACAATATTATTGTTTCCACTTTCTTATTTATCCTACCATGAAAAGATATACACCAGTATGCAAAGACTGTGGCATCCAAATATGTACAAAATATGTAATATGGAAATCTGCAGTTCAATTTTGATATAGCTTTTTGTTGGATTCATTCTAAGAGCCCGTGTCACATAGAACGACCCTAAAGAGTGACTAAAAAGCTTTAGTCGCATTCAAGGCTACACAATTTCAATCGCATTATAGGCTCCACAGCCTCGACTTTATCTGGAGCCACGACCTAGATCATGTCTAAGGCTCCACAACCTTGCCAATGATAATAAGGCTCCACATATATAGCCTCAACTTCGCTCAAGGCTCTAAACAGCTTCAACGGTGTACAAGGATCCACATAGCCTCAACTTTGCTCAAGGATCTAAACAGTTTCAACGGTGTACAAGGCTACACAAAGCCTCAACTTCATCTAAACCTCATCATAGCCTCAAACACATTTAGGGCTCTACTGAGCCTTAATAACGTCTAATACTCCATAGCCTCTTCTATGAGCAAAGTTTCTCCACACAATCCCAATCGGATTTAAGACTTTACACCATGTAAATTGGCTCCAAACAACCTTAACACGTCTGACACTTTACACCACGTAAAGCGACAAGTTTAACAATGTACACCTCGTAAAGCGGGTCCATACAGCCTTAACACGTCTAACACTTTGCACCACGTAAAGCGACACGTCTACCACTTTACACCATGTAAAGCTGCTCCGAACAGACACGTCTAACACTTTACACCACATAAAGCGGCTCCACACAGTCCCTCGTGACTTCTAGGACTTCTTAAAAAGACTCAAATTTCTAAGTCCACCAACGATTCCTCGTCGCTTCCATAACTTTCCCAAATGACTTAGTCTCATCCTCACTAAACTCACCAAGAGTTCCTCATCGCTTCCAGGGCTTCTCAATTAAGGAAACCTGGAAATTTCGGAAGTAACTGAACAATTGTCACTGAGCACACCAATGTTGAGTTAATCATTCCATCAAGTTCATCTTCAATAAATCATTTTAAACAACAAGACATTTGATTAGTTGGGTACATTATCCCCTCGTACAACACAAGCTTCAGATAGCATGGCCAGGAGATCCTCATCACTTCCAATACTTGCCAAAAGGACTTCCAATTGCCAAGTATCATCCTCGTCATCTCCAGAATTCACCAAGAGTTCCTCATAACTTTCAAAGTCGCGTTCTAGTCTCTTCCACAAACCACCAAGAGTTCCGGGCCACAAGGTCGCGTTTTAGTCACTTCCCCAACTCACCAAGAGTTCGTCGCGACAAGGTCCTTGTCACGTTCTAGTCAATTCCACAACTCACCAAGAGTCCCTCATAACTATCAAAGTCACGTTCTAGTCGTTTCCACAACTCACCAAGAGTTCCTCGCTGCTTCCAAAAACTCCCATAAGGATTAAGCCTTGTCCTCATGGACTTGACAAGAGTTCCTCGCTACTTCTAGAAATTCGCAAAAAAAGACTAAGTCTTGTCTTCATTGACTCACTAAGAGTTCCTCGTCGCTTTCAAGACTTCCACATAACTACCAAGAAGTACCAAAAGAAAATCCTCGTTGGTTTTTTTAAGACTCGCTAAGAGTTCAATCAAGTTGTTAATCTTTGTCACCTCCAAGACTTAGCTCTTAAATTCTCGATTGCAAGTTCCAACAAAAAATCATAGCAATATCTAATTTAGCTCCTCCTTGCTGAATTTGCCAAGAGTTCTCCGAGGCTTATCAATCGGACTTTCATTTTCTATGTCTCGTCCTCACGGCATCTAGATTCATCAAGAGTTCCTCATGACTTAGAGGGCTTGCCAAAAGGACTTCAAAGTTCCAAGTCTTGTCCTTGCTACCTTTAGAACTCGCCAAGAGTCCCTCGTCGCTTCCCAGACTCGTAACTTCCAAAACTCGCCAATACGACTTCCTAATCACCAAGTATCATCGTTGCAAATTCTAACATTCGTCAACAAGATTTTCCGATTACTACATATTGTTTGCTCCACTTCCAAAGCCTCACTAATAATTCCTATTTACTAAGTCTTGCTTTCATCATTTCCAAGCCCTTATAACATTAAGGCACCAAAAGCCAGACCTTTCTACAAGACAAACTTAAGCCCTTCTAAGAAGGCACCAAAACCTTCTTCGTAGATACTAAAGACACTCTTTAAAGAAGGAAAATCCAATATCGTTCCTCAAAAACAACAAGAGCCCTTTTAAATTTTAAGGCAAAACGAGAACACTTTTCATCTCTCTTAACTATTGTATCATCTCCCACTAATAGCAAAGCTAATTTCCAAACGTACTCTTAGTTGAGGCAAGAACATTACCCCTCCCCTTACACCTAACTTGAACCAAGAAACATCCTCGACATTACTTAAAAATATTGTCCAACGTACATTTCAAAGTAAGATTTAAAGCCGATATGTCAAACTTCACATCAGTGAAATAATAAAGACTAAAGGTCATCAAACTTAGTGGTGCTAAGTCAACATAGTAGTTGCTTCCTTAATGTTTCCATACATGCCTCTACCACGTCAAAAGGGTTCATAACTTTAAGAAAAAATTTCCTCACATTGGAAAGTCCTCAACATTCTCAAGACTCCTTCAAATTCAAGTACTTCCCTCAGGACTTCTCAACTTTTTAATGGCCAGTCCTCGCCATCTCCAAAGACTTGTTTAGCACTTACTATAAAATAAGTTCCTCGATGTGTCCTCAAATTTAGGCTATATCTCTAGCCACACCTAGAACATCTCTTACCCTAGTCCACATCATAATAAGGACTCCTTACTAACATCATGTTGACCCCTCGTCACTACCAAAGCAATTCCAAGTAACACTAAATGTTAGCACCCTGTTATTCCTAGAATGCTTCCATGTTTCTAGACTAACAACATGATAAATGTTTGCCATTTCGAGGACATTTTTTGTTGCTTAAAATTATAACTTCTATTTCCACATACTCATTATTTAAATAACAATTCCTTCAATCATCAAGTCTAGTAAGCACCAATCTCATCCTTGACGTACGAACGTTACGCTCAACCTATCATTGCATGGCTTACTCGCCGATTTCAAGAATTACAAATGGCTAAGACATTGCCATTTCCATGCCCTTGGAATATCCAAAATTTATAGTTCTTGCGAGTCCTCGACATGTCCAAGTCGTTGACATGTCTATTTCTAGAAAGAATTATCAGCGGCCGAGTCCCCAGTCCTTAGCACCTTGCAAAATCTCTCTCAAATACCATTCACGTCACTTGAAGACTCTTATAAATACCATTCGCATATCATTCGAAGACTTTCCCAAAAGCACTTCGCACCAAGAAAAGCTTCCCACAAAAAAAATATATGTATATATCATACCCACAATGCAAAAAAAGTAACAAAATATATAAATATATTTACAACCTAGGGAGGACATCTTGGTAAGAGGTATTACCAAGCCCACTTTGGACCCAAAAGCAGAAGCCCACTAATAGGCTCATACCTCATGCCGCATGCCTATAAATACTCCCTCAACATCAAACCTAAGGAGATTCGAATCCTCGTATCTCTACCATTATTCTTCACCTCTATAAACATAGACATTAGCATTAGAGTAGTAGGATCAACCCCCTTTTCCTAACTCTTCTCTGTACAATATAGCATATGAAGGTCATCTAGAGAGATATCCATTACCACCAAGTAATGGCTAGATGGCCACCACCTTCTTAGGAAAAAACCAACAAATATGAGGTTATGGGTTCAATCCCAACAATATATAAAATTAGCAAAAAAAAATGTACGTTATTACTAGAAAAAATGGTCAATAGGTTCAAAATGAATAATAATTTTTATATCAAAGATTATTAACTTATTTGGATAAACTGAAATGTGAAGTTGTATATTATAATATTTTGAATCGTTCGCCTAATTATTGTAAAATTTTAATTTTAAACAATTGAGCCGAAGTCAATAATGCTTCACAATTTTTACCATTAAACCGGCCATTCTCTTTTTTTAGTGAAAAGATTGTGTAGAAGCCTCTATAGTTTAACATATTGGTGTTTGGTAACAATTGTAAAAAAACTGCTAATTGAAAACAAAAAGTTAAAAATAATAACATCGAGCTATCAAAAACTACAAAATCAATAGAATATTAATGTTTAATTGCATTAGTGCAAGCTTGTATTTCATTTGTCTTTTAATTCAATTTTTTAGTCCACTTCTTTCATCGACAAAATCAAATTAGGTTTCTCTGGCTCATTGAGAAATAAGCCTGTGATAGCAAGAAACTCCTTGCTAAACTCTAATTCGATTCAGCTCAGATAAATTTAAGATAACATATCTAAAATATGTTTCTCATCTCTACAGCTCTACCTATTGTATGTGTGGATTTCAGATTCACGATGACATTGTAGAGATTATGGTTGTCAAACCCGGCCCGGCCCCTCAAACTGGTAAAAGTAGAGGGTCAAGGGTCAATGGGCCAACCGGGGTTCAACCATTTAGATTAAAACTCTTAAAAAAACAATATTTTCAATATTTAAACTATTAAGGCCATGTTCTTTTCAACTTATAAGTAACAGTACTGAACTGAACTGAATATAAGTTGAAAAGAACAAGGCCTAAAATATGGTATTGTAAATTGTTAACTAGCAAAATAACTATTTTTATATTGAAAACTAAATAAAATTAATTTATTTTAGATTAAAGAGTAAAAAATAATTAAAAAGAAGCATAAATTAAAATAAAAAACTTATAATCGATAGTTGAAGATTAAAAAAATTATCAAAATAATAATTCTTGAGACTATATAAATGTAATTATTAAAATTTTAATGTTATAATATATATTTTATAAAAAATATGGACATTTAAGAGTAAAAGATTTATTAAAGTTAAATTTATTAAAGTTTGAAATATCCTAGACTCTATAGAGGACAATTTAATATATTTTTATTCAACATTAAACAAAAAAAATTTCAAACCATTGACTCATTAATCCGTCCGAATCACCGAATTAAATTTTTTACGGATCAATCTACATTCAAATTTTAATATGAATCGGTCCATTTTTATCATTAAGTCCAACTTTTTTGGGTCCGGCCAGGCCGGACCGGGTCTTAGAACACTGGTAGAGATTATTGAATTTTTCCGTGGAGCTAAAACGTAAAAATGTTTTGCAATCTTGTAACGTAATTTTGTTCTTTGAATTTTGGCAAAAGTTAGGCAGAATCAATAATTATTTAAATTAACGTAAAAAAATTAAGATTTTTTTGTTGCTAACGCTATTTTTTACAAGTATCTTTTATTGAATACATTTTTTTGGTAGTTTAATTATAGTTGAAGGCTTGTTTAATGAGATTCGAATATTAATTTTTTCTGGCTCTTACATATATAATATGGATGGTTAACTGATTTACACCTTATAGATTTATTTCTAGCTATTTAAAAATTATCTTAGAATCGAGAATGGAATTTTAAAGTCAGTTTGGTATTACTTATTATACATTTATACTGTTATCAAAATAAGTTGTTCTCACAAACTTTGAATAGAACTATATATTTTAACTTTAAATAATACATTTTAATCATTAATATTAATTAGTTAGAAACTGTTTAAATTATTTTTTCTAAAATTATATCTGTTGCTTATAAAAATAACTTGAAAATAAAGCTTTCAAAATAACGGATGTGTAAAAAGAAAGTAACTACATATGGCAACAGACTAATTTGGGCCAAAATTTAATGGATTCATGTTTGTATCTGTTTTGACAAATTATATCTAAATACGATGGGCTTGCAAAATTAGAATCTAGATCCAACTAGTATCAATGATTCGAATTCATTGCTAAGTTACAATGTTATTAATATAGTATCGGGCCATATATCAGTGAGACTAGTAGTACGTGATATAATTGGTATTATTGTTATTATTAGTAGTTTTATCGGTTTTTTATTTTTTAAAGAATATATATTATTTATGGTTTTTAGTAGCTATTGCAACGCTTTTTAGGTCTTTTGCAACGCTTCTACGTGTCGCCATAAAAGTTTTTTAAAGAAATATATATTATTTTGGATTTTTAGGAGCTATTGCAACTCTTTTCTGGGTCTTTAGCAACTTTTTTGTGTCCTTAGCAACGCTTTTCAGTCTTTAGCAACGCTATTTTATACCTTTAGAAACATTTTTAGTCTTTAGCAATACTTTTTTATATCTTTGCCAACACTTTTATTTATTGCCAAAAGTATTTTGAGAAAACCGGTTTGAACCGGTACGCTGGTTTACCGGTTCAATCCAGTTTTCTCCATTTTTTTTATTAAAATCGGTTTCTACACATACCGACTATAGCCGTGACCGGTTTGTGGTAAAACCAGTCGAACCGGCCGGTACAGTACGGTATTAATAACGCTGCTAAGTTATAAACTATAAAATGGTAAACCTTTTTATGGTGCAATGTTTTAAAAAGCGCTAGGCGCTATTCCGGTGGACATGGCTTCAAACGCCTAGGCGGTACCTAGTTGGATTTATAAATTTTTTATTTTTTATAATTATTAATAGATAAAATTATAAATTCAACTTAAAAAATAAATTATAATATAATAATATTTTACAAAAACATAGTTTAGATATGAAAACGTAAGTTTCAGTTAATTCTTACATAAAAACATATTAACATTAAAATCAATTCCTTAAAAACAAATTCCTCATTAATTTTTTTGTGGTTTATAACGTCCTATTTCTCGTCCTATTTCTCGAGTTGAGATTCAAAATGAAAATTGTATGGTGAGAATATTTTGTTGTACATTAATTTTACCAACCGAACAACATTTTTTGAATTGAAAAAATTGAACAATAATTATTATAAGTATCGGTATCTTAAAAATTACGGAAAAACCGGATTAGGCGGTGCCTAGGCGGCAATATGTTGGTCAAGCGCTTGATAGCGCCCGATGAATGAAAAGTCGTGCGACAAACCTAAAAATAGTACCTAGGCGAAACTACGCTGAAAGTTTTAAAACACTGAATTTTCCACTTATATATTTAAAAAATCTTAGTGAAGCATATTGTCAATATTTTAAAAAGTACTAGTCATAGTGTAAGTAGGGGCAACGGCAAGGTATGGCGAAGTATAGCGACTGCCCTACCCTAACCTCCGGATTCCTTTTCCCGGTAGTTTGAACACCCAAAATTGTTCTACCCTACTTTGTAAAATTGTTCTAGGTTGGGCATTTTAATTTAAAATTTCGCTCCGGGGATTTTAATTGCTGCCCAATTGGTCTTTAAAATCCCATCTTTTTGCAATTGAATTTTACATTAGTTTTTGACATTCAACTGAAATAGAACGAGGATTATTAAAATTTAATTTAAGTTTATAAATAGTGATGGATTTGAGAAATTTGATTTAATTGGGATTTAACTAATTTTAGAATCTTAAGGAACTAATTTCAATTAATTTAAATAAATATAATATTTTATATTTGTAGGACTGAATTGTCGATTGGGCAGACTACCCTACCCTAACATGCATCTTGACACCTCCCTGACGGTAAGGGTCTCCAAAGCCTGGGCGGGGATTTATCAAATTTGTAATTTCTTAAATTTTTAATTATATTAAAATATAAATTTAATTAAGTGGTGAATTATGGTATAAAAAATATGATAAAAAATAAAAATATACGTCTTAGATAAAAATTTACAAAAAAAAGATTTCATGTAATTTTACATGATAAAATAATTATTTTTTTAAAAATTTTTGAAGAAGCTGTATATTAAATTTAAAATTTTTCACCATTAATATTAAATGATGTACCAATTAAACTACACTAAATATAATAAAATAATTTATTACATAAATAAAATAAATATGTTGTAATTATTTTATTAAAGTATTTGATACTATTTATTATATATCCAATGGATGGGGTGTGCACGTGCCCTATCGTTGTCCATGCTTCACTAAAAAATTTTAACTGTATAAGTGGAAAAATATAATGTAATTCATTTTTATTCTTCTTTTTGAAAACTGTGAAATTTGATAAAAAAAAAAATTCAATTGTTAAGTATGCGGATCCTAAGTATGCATGTTTTCTATTAAAAATCTTTTAGTTTAAATTAGGAATAATATCAATAATTAGGGTTAATATTAATTAAGAAGATTATTTATAATTAATTGTATTTATATTCATTTACTTATTTCCTTTTTCATAGGTGGTTTTGCATACTATAAATATATTTACATATAGTTGATTATTCACAACTCAGATATACAATACATAATTTCTCAATATATCTTTTGTTCACATTTTTTACATAGTATCCGAACATCGTTCCTAGTACTCTTGAAGATCATCAACTATCTATATCGACAATATGGCTTATTTAACTTAGTCATGTCCAACTGGTAACAATGACATATATTCTAATGCGTCAGGTTCGTTCTCTCGCAGTGCAACAATTAATTCAGTTTTTGTAAAGCCATGGATTCTTGACAGTGATGTCACTGACCACATCATTTCTGATCTCAAATATTTAACACAAAAACATACACCTTCAGTTATCTCAGTAAATATACCCACTGGTTCTACTGCTCATATCACATTCACAAGCATTGTTCAATTTAATCATGACATTCGTTTAGAACATGTATTATACATATCATCCTTCAATTTAAACCTTATTTTCGCTAGTAAATTGACTAAATCTCTCAATTGTCGTATTATTCTCTTACCTGACAGTTGTATCTTACAGGACTTGGCTACGGGAAGGACGATTAGTTCGGGTGAGCAACGAGGTGGTTTATATTACATGTCAGATTCCATTCTGATACTAAACTCTTCACAAACTTTTAATTCTTTCGATTTATAGCACATGTGCCCTCGACATCCATCTTTAAAATGCCTAAAAATAACTTTTTCATTACTTTCATCCAATAATAAAATGTCATTTCATAATAATTGTAACATTTGTCCTATGGCTAAACAATCTGGACATCCTTTTTCATCCAGTTCAATAATAACTAATTCTCCTTTTAATCTTATACATTGCAACATTTGGGGACCACACAAAATTACAACCCATTCCAATGCCAGATATTTTTTAGCAATTGTCGATAATTTTTTCGGTGTACATGGATTTTTCTTATGGAACAGAAATCAGAAACACAACGTTTTGTTAAATCATTTAATACCTTTATATCTACCCAATTTGATAAATCTATTAAAAAGATTCGATCTGATAATGGCCCTGAATTCATTTCTATGCGCCAATTTTTTTGAAGAAAAAGGTATTAAGTGCTAGTTTTCTTGTGTTTACATACCCTAAAAAAATGGGGTTGCTAATCGGAAATACTGTCATATCATTACTGTCGCTCGTTCCTTGTTATTTCAATCAGGACTACCACTTCAGTTTTGGGGCGAAAGTGTTCTCACTGCAGTACACCTCATAAATAGATTACCCACACTTCTTCTTTCCGGCAAAACTCCCTATGAGTGTTTGCATAATAAGCTTCCCTCATATGACCATCTTTGAGTATTTGGGTGCCTATGTTATTCCACCGTTGTAAAACCTAAAAAAAAGTTTGACCTTAGAGCTCGTCAATGCATTTTTGTTGGTTTACTCATAAAGGTTATAAGTTATATGACATTACTTCTTCCACTTTCATCACTAGTCGAGATGTTATTTTTCATGAAACTACATTTCCATATCAACTGACCATCCTTCACCTACATCTCCACTTTTACCAAATTTAGATCTTGATCTTTCTCCTTCACCAGTTTTACAAAATTTAGCTCTTGATCTTTCTCCTTCACCAAATCTCAATAATGAGCCCTCGGAAAATTTGCCCTCAATTGAGTCACATCCCGTCGATCAATGGCATAATATCGATAAGTCACGCCATATTGATCACTCCCATCCTGTCAACCAATTTCCTTCTCCACCTTTGATTTGACAATCTTCCCCGAAATCGCCAAGCTCCAATGTGGCATAAAGACTACCTTATTCCTACTCAAGCCAATCAGTCCTTCATAGTTCCAATGTTCTCAAAGGTACGAAATATCCTCTTTCTAATTTTTTTTATCATATTTAAAATTTTTCACCCACACAACTCACATTCCTTGCTAGCATCACAGTTCAAAAAGAACCCGCTTCTTATGAACAGCCCAACCTTGATCCTTACTAGCAAAAAGCCATGGCTGTAGGATTAAATGCATTAGAAGAGAACAATACTTGGAGCATTGTGTTACTTCCTGTCGGTCACAAACCTATTGGATGTCGATGGGTCTATAAAATCAAATACAGTTCTGATGGGAGTATTGAGAGCTACAAGGCGCGACTGGTTGCTAAAGGATATACACAAATTAAAGGTCTTGATTACAATGAAACATTCTCTCCAACTACCAAACTTACCACATTACTATGTCTCTTGATCGTTGTTGTAACTCGTAATTGGTTTACATACCAATTAGATGTACAAAATGCATTTTTATATGGTGATTTAAATAAGGTGGTTTATATGAATCTTCCTCCCGGTTTTCGCCGACAGGGGGGAATTAGGTGTGTCGGCTGAACAAATCATTATACGGCCTCAAATAAGCCTCTCGAAATTGGTTCTCTATATTTTTTAATATGATTCAATCAGTGGGTTACCAACAGTTCAAAGTAGACTATTCTTTATTCACAAATCATTAAAGGTCCTCATTCACTGCCATTTTAGTCTACGTAGATGATATCCTTTTAACTGGAAATGATCTTAAAGAAATCTAACGCCTCAAAGATTGCTTACTTCAGTGTTTCCGCATTAAAGATATTGGAGATTTGAAATATTTCTTAGGAATTGAGTTTTCTCGTTCCAAAACTGAAACATACATGTCCCAAAGAAAATATGCACTTGATATTTTGCAGGATATAGGGCTCACAGGTGCTCGTCCAGAAAAGTTTTCAATGGAGCAACATTCAAAGTTAAATGTAGATGATGGAGAACTATTGAAAGATCCATCCAAGTACAGACGGCTTATAGGAAGATTGATATACCTCACAGACACTAGACCTGACATAGTGTTTGCAGTTCGAACATTAAGTCAATTCATGCAATCTCCACGCGAACCACATTGGGCTACTGTAATTCGTATCCTTAAATACATCAAAGTATCTCCGGGATAAGGCTTGTTATTGCCATCCAAAAATAATCTCACACTTAAGGCAGGATGTCGAACAACTCGAAGATCAATTTCAGGTTATTGCGTCTTCCTCGGTTCTTCTCTTATTTCATGGAAGTCAAAGAAACAGCCCAATGTATCAAGATCATCAGCAGAAGTAGAATATCATGCAATGGCCAATGCATGTTTGGAGCTAGTATGGCTACGTTATATATTGCAAGATTTGAAAGTCTTTTGTGATGTTCCTATACCACTATTTTGTGATAATCAGGAAGCACTACACATTGCAGCAGACCCCGTGTTTCATGAGCTTACAAAACACATTGAGATCGATTGCCATATTGTGTGAGAGAAGCTACAGGCAGGAATACTCAGTCCTTTATATGTACCAACTCGTCACCAACTTACAGACATTTTTACAAAACCACTGGAAAGGATCAGTTCTTAACACTGCCACACAATTGGGAGTTCAGAATATTCGCTCACCAACTTAAGGGGGATTCTTAAGAATCCTAAATTACCATTTTCTTATCTGAGATTTTTTCTAATTAGTCTAAATTAGAAATAATCATGGTTTTCAGACCCGAACCGACCATCAAATCGGTGCAAGGACAGATTCACTAATTTTGAATTAAACCGGATCTAATTCGGATTAAATGAGATTTTATAGTTGAGATAAAAAAAAGTCAACAAATTTTAATTATACTACATAAAAAATACACATTTATAAAAGCACTTTATAAAATTAGGAATTTTAAATCAAACATATATATTTAATAGTACAATTTTTATGTAAACAATTAAATGCTTTGATTTAAATTAATTTAAAGCATTTAAATTTAATTTATAAAGAACTAAACTAATGGTGGAACCCTAGCAATAAATAATTGAAAATAGAAATACTTCCAACATTTAAACTTTATTTTGAATGGTATTAGGCATTGCAAACCAAAGTTAAAAGTCAAAAAACAGTTGTTACTTTTCCATTTATAATTAGAAATATTAAATGTTTGTCTTACCGGTTCAAAAATAACAGTAATTGATGCGTATTTAGAGGTGATTGAGGTGATTGGTAATTAAATGAGAATATGAAAAGTTAAGAAACCAAATTAAATTTTTTTGTTCAAACCGATTTAACATTGAATCGATCGATTTTCAGTTTAGTTAGCCGGTTCAATGCCATTAACCGGTTTTCAGTCTGATATAAAACCGTGAATGAACCGACTGGACCTGCCTCGGGTTTTGGTTCAACAGGGTCCGATCGGTCGGTCCGATTTTTATAATTATGAAAATAATATAAATAATTAGAATTAATGTTGATAAGGAAGATTATTTACAATTAATTATATTTATATTTATATTTATATTTATTTATTTATTATTATTATAAATATATATATAATTAATTATTTATAACTTAAAAATACAATACATAATTTCTTATTTTATCTTTTTTTCATATTTTTCACATTTTCCTTTTTCTTTTGTATGTTTTCCGTAGCTTTAAATTTAATTTGTCTTATTGATTTTTCACACTATAGTATTTTTAAATATTTTTAGTAAAACAAAAAAATATCATAGTGTCAAACTGAACGTATTAATTAATTAAAATTAAATTACGCCGATTAAATTCAGGTCTCGGATTTAGACGTTATGAATATAAAAACTTTTTATTAAAAAATTTACCACCATTATAATCAATACATAATCAAAAGTAAAGATTCGGTGAATCAATTGGATAAAAACAAAAATTAAAACCAAATTCAGGCAAGACATGTGGTTGACAATGGCATGCATAAATGTGGGAATAGTAAGTAGATCAGATTTATCATCATTAGCTGTTAATTCAGTGTATTTCTTCTTCATTTGCGTTTAAATTGAATGTATCTTCTATAATTATATAAATTGATTTGATTCGTATGATCTATTAAATCCTTTTTTAAAAAAAGTACAGATGGTATACTCTTCTTTTTTAATTTGCCAAATCGTAATATCATTTCATTTAATTAAACGATTAATTAATTTTAGTTTTTCTTCAAATATTCTACAAATAGTCATTGGTCCGCTCAAAATGGTAAAACTATACGTACAATTATAGTCCGTACAAGACTTTTGTGCCTTTGACAATAACTAATCAAATTTGAAAACAGGAACCAACTACCAAATTAAGACTCCAGAAATTTCGATTCATGGAAAAATTAACATTTCTAATCCGTATGGGTTTGACTAATGCTCCGTTCTATTCTATTCAATTCAATAAGTTTACGTCAGTTTAATTATACATAATTATAAATTTATACTAAAATAAATTAAATTTAGCTCGCTTTGATTGAATTCAATTCAATACAGTTTAACAAACTTCAATTCAGTTCAATTTTAAAAGTAAAAGAAATGGGCTTTTAATTTTTTATCTAAAAAATTTGGAAATATAAAAATTGGAAATATAAATTATGCCGTACAGAGCATAGAAAATTTTATATATATATATATATATATATATATATATATATATATATATATATATATATATATATATATATATATATATATATATATATATATATATTGGCGTGGTTAAGAAGGTGGAAAATGTATTATATATAAGTTAATTTAGTGTGGTCCTGTAAAGTGAGGTGAATTGAATTGGTTATTACGAATAAACTCCAACAAAATGGGAGATGTCTTAACAGAAGAGCAGATCAGTGAGTTTCAAGAAGCTTTTTGTCTACTTGACAAGGATGGAGATGGTGTGTACTGTTCTCTTCTACTATGTTTTTAATAATTTTTTTTCATATTTTCTCGATCATATATGTTGTCTTGTTTCGATTTCATAATTCATTGTCTCTAAAATAATTATGGAATGGGCATGCAGGTCGAATAACGTTCGATGAACTGGCAACTGCAATAAAGTCACTAGAACAAAATCCTACAGAAGAAGAATTGCAGATCATGATCAATGAAGTTGACATTGATGGTAATGGCACTATAGAATTTGGGGAATTTTTGAATCTCATGGCAAGGAAGATGAAGGTACATAGTTAATTTAGAGCGCTTTCTGCCTAAAAAGCGTAGTCTTATACACTTTTCAGAAAAACAGGGAGACATAAACTCGTGGGTTATGTAGGAAAATGATGCAGAAGAAGAATTAAAAGAAGCTTTTAAAGTTTTTGACAAAGATCAAGATGGGTTCATTTCTCCTAATGAGGTTCTTAATTAATTTATCAATTGTTTAAATATCTATTAATTAATAAATTATTCGATATTGATCATATGAATGCAAGCATGCAGTTGAGGCACGTGATGATGAACCTGGGAGAAAAACTGACAGATGAAGAAGTAGAAATGATGATTAGAGAAGCTGATTTAGATGGCGATGGCCTTGTTGATTTCGATGAATTTGTTCGAATGATGTTAGCCGTTTGATTAATTAATCTGTCTCCATTATACAAATGAATTAACTCTATATTCCAAATGGCTCCACAATTTATGTACTGGTAATTAAATTAGTAATCACAAGTGAGGAAGCACTAAATTATAGGACTCTTTCAATTCTAAGATAGACATATAATCACAACAGACTGTGTTTTTTTGGGTCGATGCCCAAATATTTAATTGTCCGAATTCTAGGTCTGTGACTGTGACTTTTATCAAATACTTGGCACCACAAATAAATGGTAAATAATTATGATATGGTCGTATCGGTATTTATTTTATGAAAATGAAATTTTTAAATGAGTCAAGATTGGATCATTAATAAGATATCAAAACACTAAAATATATATGTTATTGCCAATTGAAATGGAAGTTTAAGAGGGATAATTTTATAAACGTTTATAAGTTTAAAATTATTAACGGTACATGAACTCTGTCTTTATTAATATAATAATATATGAGCTTTAAAATTTGAGAGACAAACTTTATACATTACTAAAATAAAGGTCAAAATGACCTTTGCAATGAAATTAACGGTTGACTTCAGATAAAAATAGTTATTCTCCATTCTTTAATTTTTTGTTTCATTTTTGCCCTTGTATACATTAGACGGTTGAACTCCCTTCATAGTTACTGAGCCTCCTCATCTTTCTCAAACTTATCTCTCTCACTTGTCTATGTATCATCAATTTCGTTTTTTCATTGCAAACCTAAATCAAATTATACAAGACAACACAATTAATTCAAATTTGGGGAAAAAGAACAAAGAGACGAAGAGAAGAAGAGTTAAAAGTTTCCTGCAGTTATTTGGTTTTGATTTTGTGAAAAACAATTGGATTTCCTTACACCTTAATCTAGTGGGTTTTCCTAAAGGAGGGAATCGAAATTTATTTTCAATAGATTTGACAGGTTTTTTTGCACAACAATGCAATTTGGATTTTATTTTTAAAGGAATTGATACTCTTCGATTTGTTGTTTTGTATGGTCGGTATAATTTTTTTTTAAATAACAAAAGTTTTTTAGGAGTCTGATCATTTCAATTTACACTTCGTGGATCCATCAATTATACCAAGTACAATTGATAATGATCAGTATAATTAATTGGTGCATTTAAATGTATTTTGAAGATATTTTTTTTAAGAAAAATGTATTTTGAGGATAATTTTGCATTGACAGGATTATAATTACATACTACCTTGTAAAATTTTAGTTGATAGGTAAAATGATTTTAGTTAAAAAATTTGAGAATTTGTCATGAAGTCAATGGTTAATTTCATGGTCAAAGGTTATTTTGATCTTTATATTAGTAAAATATAAAGTTTGTATATTTTTATGTCAAGTTTTGAACTTCATGCACCATTTTATTAGTAAAAATAAAGTTTATATACCTCAAATAATTTTTAAGCCATTGTATATAGTTGCTATTAAATTTGGGTAAATAATTATAAGCTCCATATATTTTGCACCATTACACTACTACCTTTTTAAATTTTTTCAGTATAATTAAAAACTTTCTATATTTTATTGTCATCTAACTAAAACCCCTTTTTATTAAAATTTACAACTTTTCCATCCAAAAAATTGACATAACATTTTTTATTGACAAAAATAGCCTTTTCATTTTGTTTTCCATCCACCTTTCTCTTTTCCACTTCTTCACGAGCCAAATTTGGCTCATCCCTCTCTTTCACTTCTAGCCTTCTATCACTGATTTTGTTTCATCTCATTTAACGATTATGATTCTTTTATAACTGAGCTATTCTATAATGTGTGTTGTTTTAAATTTTGACTCCGAATAATTTGAAATTTAAATATTTTCATCCATATAATGTGTTTTTTATTTTATTTCGGCTAATAAAATAAGGCACGCCTTTTGTGGCTGTTCCTTTCCCTGGTACTGGAGCATGGAATGGAGCCATCGTTGCTTCAGTTCTTGATATGCTATTCTGGGAGGTTGTTTCAGCTAATATCTTCAGTGTTGTATTGGCTGCACTTCTGATTAATTTGTTGTTAATCTAGCCCTCAAGAGTAACCTCGTTACTGGTGTTATCCTCTTCTTCGTCTCCACTTTTACGTGGACTATTCTTTGAAATGTGAAGAAATCTTTGAAATCTTAAAGCTGATGCTTAGTTATTGTTTACGTTAGCTTATTCCTCAAAAATAGAAGCAAACAAAAGGCCTGCTGGAAATTACCTAAACTGCAGGATATATGTTACTTATCCTGCCTCTTATCTACTTGGTTTGAATTATTGGGAAGCTACAATTACATAAAAAAATTCACATAAAAAGAATAAAAGGAAAATAAACAAAGAAATCAATGGAAAGTTTTCTTCAAAAAAAGAAAGGGCAATTAGGAAGAACAATTAAACTCAAATAAAATGTAAAAAGTTTTTCAAAAAAAATAAAATGTAAAAAGGAGTTAGATGGACAATAATTAGAGAAGGGCTGATTTGTCAATAAAAAAATGTCATGTTAGCAATTTAGATGAAAAAGTTATAAATTTTTATGGAACGATATTTTAGTTGATAATAACAAAATATAAGAAGGTTTTAATTATATTAAAAAAATATAAAAAAATAGTAGTATAATAATACAAATCAATTATTTATCCATTAAATTTCCACGGCACACTTGCATTTCCCGTCAAATAAGGGCAAAAATGTGACAAACTGCAACACAAATTTTAATTTAGTAACACGTAACTAAATAAACAAATGAGTCATACCTGCATAAAAAAATGAGTTATAACAGAATAAAAAAAATATATTCTTTCCATTCGGATTCTATCATTTAAACTTTCGTTTATAAGTCATTGTTGACTCTTGATTTGGTATTATTTCGTTTAATTTTTGTAAAAACTTCTTTATATCATTAATTGATGAAAACAATTATTCCAAATTTCACTGCAGAATAAAAGTAAATTAACAAAAAAATCAATATATTTAATGTTCAGTCAAACTTTTGAAATATGGTTCTAGCTGTGTTCAAAGCGCAATCTTCAATTCAGTGGCTAATATATCAATTACTCCCTCCATCTATAAAATATTATCCATTTAAAATTAATAAAAAATTTATTACACAACTAAAATAATTAATTTATCCTTTACTAAATTCTCTTTCTTCTTAATTACTCATTTATAATTTAACAATATATAATCTCTCTCATAGTTAATACAAGGGCAAATTACAGAAAAAAAATTATACAAAATGCATTAATAATCTAAATTGACAACTAAAAAGAGAACTAATAAAATGGCTAAAGAGATAATAATTTCTAGATGGAGGGAGTAATAAAACTAAAATGACAAATAACATCTGTAACAAAATACTAATTAAGATCCTGTTCTTTTCAACTTATATTCAGTCCAGTCCAATTCAGTTCAGTTTAGTACTTATTAGTACTGCATACATATAAATTTATACTGAAATAAGTCAGTTAAGTCCAATTTAATTCAATACTGCTACTTATAAGTTAAAAAGAACATGGCCTAAGTCATATTATAGATAGCGTATAGACGGAAGGTATTTTGGTTCCTCAGTTAGCCATTAATTGTTGTTCACCAACTGATTTATAATATTTGATAAACTTACGATGAATTGTTGTTGTTGAGATGTACAAAACTATTATGGCTTATATTAAGATGTAAGAAAAGTTATTTTTTTTCTCCTCTAACAGATTTACGCTCAAATCTGTGGTAAAAAAGACCATCCGAACACTATATTATTAACTGTTATAAGTTGCTGGGTGAAAAACTAAAAGCTGTTCTCAAAAGCACAAATATACAGCCCTAACAGTAAATCCAATTCCCAGTAGTAATAGTAGTAGTAGACTAATATTATTTTTAGGGAATGGAATATAGGAAATAAAAAATAGGGAAGATGGTTGAAGTAAAAATACTGTGAGTTTGTCATTTTCAGACTTTTTTCCAATTAAATTAAAAAGTAAGTGTACTGAATTGAACTGAAATACATTATTTCACCGTATGTTTTATATGTATAAAGTATTTATAAGTATATCCATTCATAGGCTGGGGTACACGCTCGGCCCTTCTCAAGCCCGCTCAAACGGATCGAATTTGAACACTTATTTTCTTACGAAGTCTGGCCTAGAGCTCGCTAAAGCTAAAACTTAATTGGCTATTAAACCTTATTTACAACAATGTAAAATAATCTACGTAAATCAATACAAGATTTCAACCTCATTTTCTGTCTGAACCTTCACTACTGATCACAATGTATTGCTCAAATATATCTATTAATAGAAAATTTTATTGAAAAATGAATTATCGTCCTTCAAATTAAAATATCATGTAAATACATTTATTTTCAAAGAACAAACAAAATTTTTATTTTGGACTAAACACAAGAACCAAAATTCACTATATACAACACCAACAAAATACGCTGTAATTCTAAATAAATCTAGAAATCAAATTTTCTTTTCACCTTCAAATTTTTTTTCCTATGGAAAGAAACAAAATATACAGTAGACCGACCGATTGAACATGAAAAAATAACACTTCATATAAAATCTACTCATTTACACCAATTTGAACTCAACGATACCTTACCAAAGGATCGGATCCTTTGTGTCCCAATGAACGATTGTCATTATTAAAAAATTAAAAAATGATTATTAAAAAAATAATTTTTGGGTAACTATTATTCAGGGAAATTCATTCATCCCCTCTAAAGCAGAAGAAGATGAAGAAGAAAGTAAAGTCCTAATATTCGGTGTATTAAAATTAACCAATTCATTATTATAATTATAGTTATAATTATTAATATTATAATTATAATACGTCTGATTCCCACATATAAAATCAGCTGAATTCGGAGAAAAAACCGGTATATTCGTCACGTACGGATTATTCGCCGCTAAAAAACACGACGAATTCACTTGTCCATCGCCGCTATTTTCATCCGTCGTAATTACCGACGACGATTCCTCGTCGTTCCCACACATCTTCCCGTCCTTAATACTCTCACGTTCCCGCTTCACCGGAGAATCCTCATCGGAGCGCGACATTCCGGTGAGCTTCTGAACCAGGGCCATGAAATCCCTAGGGTTGGTGTGGATAATTTTGGGGGAATGGGTGTAGATGATGACCGGAGTACGGCGGGGCGGCGAAGAGGAGAGAATTGAATTATTAGAGGACGATTTTTTGATTGGGTGGGAATCTTTGCTGGTCTTGAGATGCGGAGGGGGGAATCCATTTTTGCTGATTTTGGGAAGGTGATCGTCTTGTGAATTACAAGGGCTCATTCTGTGATTGTGTGATTTAAGTTTTGATGATGAATAATAAGGCAAAAATGGATCTAATTAGTTGGGGTTGGTTCAGAATTTTGAGGATTATTATGCACTTTCCTAGGCTAATCTCTTTGAAACCGTAATTTTTGCTGCGAAGTATATTTTTCCATCTCGGTATTGTTATTTACCGCTTTTTTTTTTAGAAACGCCTACGTCATTATTAATTCTATCCTTAAAAAATCACCTTTTATTTAATTTGACCACAAATTTAACCACCCCACTACATTAATTAATGAGAAAATATAAGACATTAATTAATGAGATTGATCGGGTGTCATGAAGTGTCAATATCTGAGTGTTAATATAGCATTACCCTAAATAAATAGTTATTTTGGCTCTTTAAACTTTTCTTTTCTTTCCTTTTTATTTTTTTAATTCCTTGTATAAAGCATTCCTTATTTATTTTGAATTAATATTACTTTTTAATATAATTATGTATAAAGCATTCCTTATCTTAAATTGAATATATTTGAAATTGAATTTATATATTTTTAATATAATTAGTTTTAATAGATATTTAACATTTGTTATTTTGATTTCTAGAAGAAAAATATTCATAAAGGGAAGTGCAAATATATAGGAATATTTAATTAAATAATCTTAAATTCTCTTAAAATTCTATTCTATTGGAATATTTATACTTGAATGCCTATATAAAGGCCTTATGTACCTATTAAAAATTATATAATTTTCATCCATAAAATACATTACATATATTCTCACAAGCCCCTTACAACCATAATTTTGATCTCTCGTGCAACAACACCGTCAAATATATGCAATTGCTTCACAATATTGTCGTTGTACAAAACTTTAGATGACCGCCCAAATGGGAAAGTATGTGTAGCATTTTAGAGCATCTGTCACACTTTGTGAGATTAAATTTAACCGCTAATTATCAAGTACCAACCTATATCAATTTTGTGATTTCAAAATACTGATGTGAGTGTTAAAGGATGAGAAAACTATTATGCTCCTAGGAGAGAACATTGACATATATTAGTAAAAATGTAAAAAATTTTATTAGCAATTTTCATATAATAAAATTATATGATTTATATTATGATTGTTTTTTATTATTTATGCAATATGTTAAAAGATAATTTATTTAGCTTTTTTATTGATAAAACACTTAAAAAATTAAAAATTAAAATTAAAAAAAAAATCGGGTAGCTATTTAGTTTTTCATTAAGAACATATTTAAAAAATATAAAATGAAAATTAAAAAAATAGCAACAGAATCGGGTAATTATTTAGTTTTTCATTAAGAAAATATTTAAAAAATAAATCGGGTAACTATTTAGTTTTTCATTAAGAAAATATTTAAAAAATACTAAAAATAAAATTTAAAAAATGGAAACGGAATCGGGTAACTATTTAGTTTCTCACTAAAAAAATATTTAAAAAATAAAAAAAATGAAAACAGAATCGGTTTCATGGCCATTTTATTAATTTCCTAAATTTTATCCTCATTAATTAATAGAGGTGGGGTGGTAATATTAATGGTTGAAGTAAATGGGGGATGATTTTTTAAGGACAAATTTGACAATGATGAGGGCTTTTTAAAAAAAAGATGACGGTAAATAACAATTCAGTTTCATTTTCTGATTTTTTTCTCAATACAATAGAAAATGATGCATGCTAAAGTTGGAGGTTAAATTTGTGACTCTGTACATGTGAGATATGATAAAAAAAAAATTTCTTTGTATGTACTATAAATACGTAAATTAAAAAATATCATGAGTATAAATTTAGAGTATATGATATTATTGGACATGGTACTAGGTACTAATATCCGATTATAAGAGTATGAGTTGTGAATGAAATTCAAAATATCATTTGTCATCTTTAAGTTTTTTTTTTTATGACATCATTAAGTTTAGTGATATCTTATACATTTCTTTTTAATTTTAAGAATTATATGTATATTTCTTTCTCTATATATATCCTTAAGAATGTCATCACTAAGATTAGTGATATCTTATACATTTCTTTTTAATTTTAAGAATTTATATGTATATTTTTAAAAAAAAATTATTTCATTGAACTTACAATAATAATAATAAAGAAAAACAGCATCTCTTTTCACTCATATGTGAACTCAAACATATAAACTTTAATATCATAGCTTCAATACTTAACCACTAACTCAAAACCTTTAACACATTTATATGTATATTAGTATTACATTGTTGAATTAAACTTTAAATCATCTATTATAATAATCGAGGATAAAGTAATGATTATCTTATAAAAGATTAAAAAATCTCTCTATATATATGTCCTTAAATAAACTGGAATATGTTCAAGCTTGATGTGTTGCTAGTTTAAAGTGTCTTGACGTGGAATATATCAATGGATTAGGATCCTCCCGTACAATTCATTGATTTTTTTTTTAGGAAATCAAAATAGAAATCAATCGAATCATACTTTTTTCAGTGTGAATTAGTGTTATTAAAATTATATCGTATCGATCGATTTGATTAATTTTACCGTAAATCGACTATGGTCACAGTATAATTTAATTTAAAAACGGTTTTTGAAAAAATTGAAAAATCGATAAATCGGTGAATCGGTTTAAATTCGATTTTTTCAAAATCCCTCTAACAATACGTAGAAGCGTTGCAAATGACTCAAAAATTGTCACAATAGTTACTGAAAATCCTAAATAATATATGGGGGGTGTTTCTCACGGTGCTTTTTGGCTTATAGCTTTTAAGCACTTTTTAACTTCTAAAGGATTAAAAATAAGAAGTTTAAGTGTTTTTTAAGACCTTTTTATAAGTAGTTTATAAGTAGTTGAAGTGTTTGTTAAATAACTTTTTTTGTTGTAGCGGGAGTTTGCTAAAATGGCTTATAAGGAGCTTATAAGTTGCAATAAGTGTGAAATGACTAATAAGGATATTTAGATATGGGTGACTTTTTATTCGGTCAAATTTGAATAGCTTACAAGCTGCTTCTTTAAAAGCTCCAACTGAGAGCTTTTTTCTTTTAGCTTTTAAGCACTTATAAGTTATAAAATAATCTATGAGAAACACACTTAAGTGCTTTTAAGTTATAAACAACTTAAAAGCTGGTTTGACCACATAATAAGCTAAGAGAAACACCCCCCTCTGGCAACACATAGAAGCATTGCCAAAGACCAAAAAAACATTACAATAGCCACTTGAAATCATAAATAATAGTATATTCTTTTAAACTTCATTTGCAGGTAACATCACTTATTATATTAATAATACCAATTATACCACGTACAATTTACTTCACCGTCGATGCCACTCGGTACGGTTTGAATAACATTGCCCGAAACCGTAAACTTAATGAAGAAAATGCTAAGTTGTTAATTAACCTATTGTACATCAGAATTAGGTTCTTCTTCACGACTTCTTCGAAAATCCAATAAAAAATGATCGAAAAACGAATCTCAGAAATATTTCCCAGAGAGAGAATGATTAGATATAAAAATGAAAACTCACTATCAAATTTTATATAAGATACGCGTTCAACTCTATAATATAGATTGGATTTTCAAATTACCATTTTGCCATTATGAAAAATTAAATTACAATTAAGTCCTTTATTTTTTAAATAATTCATTAGACTTATTTAATTCTTCAATCAAATCCAATTAATGAATTGGATCTTTTTAACCCAATTGATGCGCTCAGTGAAGACACACTATTTAAAACAATTCTGAACTCACTTTAGAATGACTTAAAATTCACATTATGTTTTAGAATGTTATATATGAAAAGGATTTCAATGAATTCACTTCCTTGAAAAACAATGTCAAATTAACTCATGCATTGGGACATGGCATAATAATAAAATAATAAGAGCAATAGAAATGATCTTTGCAATCAATAATAGAGGCAAATGCAACTACATCCATACAAAGACACAAGGTTGTCATTCTTGAATTGAAAGTTATATACTTTTTTCTACATTTCTCGGAGATAAAAAGCAGATAATTTAAAGGGAGAGAGCCGAGTCATCATCCTCATCAAGACTGCCGGTATAGACAGTGTAGAGAGACCAAATCAAACCGAAAACGCCCAAAAGAATCCAACCGAGAAGGTTGTTGCTCAAGCCGAATGGAAGCCCAGTCCCTTCTGTGCTCATCCTCTCATCAACCAATGCCATTGCCGGTCCTGCCGCAACACTCATAGCGGCTGCAGCTGCTGCCACTGATGAAACCACGTCTAGCTTATTTCCTGCTTGCTTTTCGGTTGATGCCTTCTCGTCCATGCTGCATCGAACCCCGAATCCTCTCCTTGACATCACTGGCAACCCTGTCAATTTCACACAATTAATTCTCATTCCATTTAGTTTTATTGGAAGTATAGTCAAGGTATAGAAGAAAAACAAAGCTAATAAAGTATAGTTGTAGTATAAAGAAAAAATTGCGAAGACATTGCTGAGCTGTTCCGTTTCTCTATGGTGTCATTTGGTTTGGGAAATTCACACAATTTCTATTTTATAGAAATAGATTTGAAAGATTTCCATATTTTTCGTACCGGAAAACGGAAACAAACCAGATGTCCCAATTTGGTGTGGAAAGCAACACCAATTTGAGGGCACGTGATTTTTTTCCTGAACCTTGAGCCTATAAGCCGAATTTACGGACCAAATTGACAATATATCCGTTCTTTATTACTAATCTATTACTATCCTATTACTATTTTAATGATTTTTAAATGAAAACAGATCTTTTTGGACCTTGAACTATCTGGTTTTTTTTATGTTATTGAATAATTTTGAAGTAAATAAATTGAATTCAAACAGTAATAGGATTTAGAAAGAAGTGGGTTACCAAGAATTGGGGAAGAGTGAAGCCTAGTGGGGTTGAAGCCTACTACTGGCGGCAAAACTGTAGTCAAATTGCTTGAAGACATGGATGCCATTTTCCAGATGATTTGGGGACGCTGAAGAAGATGAAATTAATTCCTATTGAAGGTTCAAAAAACACTTTGAATGGTTTATGTACACTTGCAGATTAATGTAATTGACACTAGAGAAAATGATGGATTGTGAATGGCTAATATCCACTAATTTTATATCCTTTATCCTTTGGTTTCCAATCATTGTTAACCACGTGTCAAGAAATCTTTCACAAAAATAATTTTCTTCTTTTTTTTTTGGAATTGGGAATAATAACTGAAATAGACCATAAGTAGCAGTACTGAATTAAGCTGAACTGAACTTATAAATACATATTTCAATATAAATTTATATATATACAGTATTAATAAATACTGAATTAAATTAAATTAAATTAAACTGGGCCGAATATAAATTGAAAATAACCATCCCTTAATCTGTTGCCAAAGGTTGAGGATATGGGATGATAGGATGGAGCCGATGGGCCATCGCTGTTTCTCACAGTTGCATTCTCCACGAAATGAACAAATGGGCTAAAATTCTCAATTGACTTTAAATCGGGCTTAATGAGGCCCGTTAAGAAACACTAATGCCATAAATTCATTTTTGAATAAAGAAACTTTTCACCCTAATGATGTGTTAGTAACTATGTTTATAGTTAAGAAATCTCACAATTCTTTGCAGTGCGTTTTGGGGATAAGATTTCGTTCCGATAAAAAATTTTTAATGCCACATCCTCCTTTTCGTATTTATTGTTTAGGAACCTCACAATTCTTTTATAGTGTATTTAATGGTGTACACCTCATGGGGACACTAAAATCATTTAAGATATAGTTCATACAAAGAAAATTTACATGATTTTAGTTATACACAACTGACTAAAGAGAAACACCAACCACTTATAAAAGAATGACATGAGGGTCTTACTATGATTATTTTGTATCTCACAAAGTTGTCATTAATTTGCTATTAAACACTATTGTATCATATTTTCCAATACTCATCCAATAATAAAAAAATGCAAAATCTTAATAACTCTGCTAATTATAAAGTAACCATATAATACTCCATTTTATTGTATTATGGTCAATTAAAAGGAAATTGGAGCATTAGTTAAAAAAAACTATATTAAGTTATTTTTTTTATTTTTTGTACATTAAAAATTAAGAAATTTTGAACCCTTTTGATTAAGGGCCTTGTCGCTGGCACTCTATAGAAGTGCGCATTTTATCACAACTACAAATATGTCTGCGCACTTTAGGTCAGTTTGACATTACTTTTTCAGACTGTTTTTTCGAAGAGCTTTATTTTTCAAACTTTTTCAAGCTCCTGTCACGAAAAGTTCTTAGGAGATAATTCCTAATTCATAGTATTAAGATTCAAAATCTTTTATCTGATGCCAAAATATGTTGTTTTATTAAAAGTTTGTAAGTGGAGGTTTTCGTGACAGCAACTCTGACAGCAATGCCAAATAAGCTTTTTGTCATAGGTACAAAAGCAAGCAACATACTCCTAGGTTAAGGATTCTCTAAAGTTTAAGGAAAAGCTCCTGATGCCCCCAATCAAACTTATTCCTAGCAGCTAATAACTATAAAAAAGAGGTGGTAAATTGGAACCGCTTTGTGTTTGGTCATATCAAGCAACAAAAAAGAGCATTCTTGCAAGATTAGCTGGCATTAATAAAGAGTTGGGATGAAGCTACTCTCACTCTCTAACTGTTCTCGAATCACAACTTCGGGGAGAACTCTTAGATATCCTGAAGCGAGAGGAGCTCTTTTGGTACCAAAAATCCTGTAAGATATGGTTAACGGATGGCGATAGAAACACTCATTACTTTCATGTGTCTACAATGGCCTGTCGGAAGAGAAACAAAATCGATAGATTGAAGACAGCCGGAGGTGTTTCGATTAAGGACCAAGCTGGTCTTAAGGCGTTGGCAATACAGTTCTTCTAAAATTTGTTCTCGGATGAACCAGCTAGTGCCAATGATCATTAAATAGCTGCTAAATTCCCCTTGTTGGAGCCTGACTTGTTGGAAACAACAATCAGACCAGTCTCGGGCAATGATGTCAAAAATACAATTTTTTATATAGGATCATTGAAAGCCCTAGGATTGACGGTCTTCCAACGGGTTTCTTCCAGAAGCATTGGGCCATTGATAAGTCTGGAGTTATTGAGTTTGCGTTGGCTACTTTTGCAGGTAAAACCGACTTATCCAACATAAATGAAACTCTACTTATTCTCATCCCTAAAATAGCTCAATCGGAGTTTATCTCTCAATTTAGGCCTATAAGTTTGTGTCCGGTCATTTATAAAGCCATTACAAAAAATAATCTCAATCAGGTGAAATCTGTATTGCCTTTACTTGTGGGACCTAACCAAAGTAGTTTTGTTCCTGGTAGATAAATCACTAGCAATATTGTTATAGCACAAGAAATTATTCACTCTATGCGGGTCAAGAAAGGGAAAAAGGGTTTTGTAGCCAACAAGATTGACCTGGAGAAGGCATATGATCGGTTAAGATGGGATTTTGTGGTCGATACCTTAAAGAGCGCTGGAATGCCTAACAGTGGGTGGAGCTTATCCACAAATGTATCTCAACATCTTCTATGCATATATTTTTCAATGGAAGTATGGCGGAGAAGTTTTATCCTTCGAGGGGAATTAGATAAGGAGATCCCATATCACCATATTTATTTGTGTTATGTATTGAGCGCCTTGGACACATTATTCAATCCAAGGTGGATGCAAGTTTATGGAAAGGAATAAAATGCTCAAAAAATAGTCTTGGCATCACTCACCTTTTCTTCGCTGATGACTTGTTCCTATTTAGTGAAGCCTCAATGGATCAGATTAAAACTATAGAATCGTTGCCTTGCATCATTTTGTGAGATATCAGGGCAACGGGTGAGTCTGCAGAAATCACGACTTTGTGTCTCCAAAAATGTTAACTCAGCTGTTGCTCGTGCAATGAGTCAAAGATGTGGCATCCCATTAACGTCGTGTTTAGGTAAATACTTGGGAGTTCCACTTTTTGAAACTCGAGTGAATAAAATAACTTCCTCTAAAGTGGTTGAAAGAGTTCAATCTAAGCTCTCTGGGTGGAAAGCATCTAGCCTTTCTTTGGCGGGTCATACTACACTTATCAAGTCCGTTAAGAGTGGTATTCCGAACCACACTATACAGACCAATCTCCTTCCTTTAACCACATTGGAGTCTCTTGATAAAGCCAACAGGAAATTTTTATAAGGGGGTGATAATGGCCAGAGAAAAATCAATCTAATCTCTTGGGATCAAGTTTGTCAATCTCGAGTTGTTGGGGGTATTGGAATTCGAAAGTGTCTACCTCACAATAAATCTCTCCTTATGAAGTTGTTGCGGCTTATGATAAAAGAGCCCAAGTCCCTTTGGGTTCACCTTTTGTGGGGTAAATATATCAAGCAAGGCGACATTTTCAACTTTGAGGGTACTAAAACTCACAAATCCTATTTGTGGAGGAGTATCTTAAAAGTGCTGCCAGAATTTATCAACGGTCTTGCTTGGAATCTTGGAGATGGGTCTAGAATTTGCTTTTGGAAAGATAAGTGGCTTATTGATAAGCCTCTTATAGATGTAATGGAGTCAATTCCTAGTGAGCATATTTATAGAATGGTGGATGGATATATTTCAACTAACGGTACTTGGGATTGGTCTTCTCTTGAGCCTTTATTGCATAATTCCATTCTTCTTGGTTTGGTAGCATACAAAGTTAATGTGGTGTCTAATGATAAAGATGAAATTAACTGGTTTAAGTCCTCTTCTAGAGATTTCACAACTAAGTCAGTCTTCTCAATGTTATCACCCGACTTACAAGTACCCACCGATCCTAATTTTAAGTTGATCTAGAAATTGAAAATCCCACACAGAATCCAATATTTCACTTGGTTAGCTCTCCAAGGCAAGAACCTTACGAATGAGGAACGTAATCGCTGACACCTGATTGATTATGTGACTTGTGATTCCTATTTTTCAAGGTCAGAATCTGTAACTCATACTCTACGTGACTGCAAATACAACTCAAAGGTTTTGCAAGAATTAGGTGTGCTTAATATTATGCCTAATTTCTTTTCATACTCTGCAAATGAATGGTGGCACAATAATCTTCATTGCCAGAACACCAGTTTATGGGGCTTTTATTGGAATTAGATTTTTTGTATTATCATACGGTTCATCTGGAAATGGCAGAACCTGAGAATTTTTCAAAACGGGATGGATATACCTGCAAATAAATTGGCAGTCATCAAAGCGTTCGTAAATGATATAAAGAAAAGTTGGATGCCATCCTATTTAATCAAGGGTCAGAGTTATGAGATGATGATGGTTCAATGTAAAAAACCTCCCACAAGCTGGGTAACTATAAATGTTGTTGGTGCTTGTAACTCAACGTCAGGAAATATAGGAGTTGGAGGAGTTCTTCGGGATCATAATGGCTTGTCGAAAGTCGGATTCTTTCATAACATTGGTAAAGGCAATCCCCTTTTGGCAGAAGCTTGGTCAATCCTTGTGGGCATCCAGGTTGTCATATCCAAGGGCTTTCCTAATGTTATCATTGAATCAGACTCGCTAGAGCTTGTTAATTTTTTGGATGGAACGCAACATGAATCATCCTTACATCCTCTCCGTAATATCTTACACAATATTAGACAACATTTGAAGTCTCTTAGCCAAGTGAAGATCAATCATGTTTACAGAGAAGCTAACAAAAGTGCTGATTTACTTGCAAAAATGGCCCTTTCCTCCGCTGTTGGCATGAAACTATTAGGGAAAACTCCTTTTTCTATAGTGCCTTTGCTTGACAAGGATCGTTGTGGAGCCTATGTGCCTGGGAAAGGTGTTAATTATCCTGTGGATCCACTCCCAGCTGCTGCTTTTAATATTGAGTAGTTGCTCTTTTACTTTATATTTTTATTTCATTGTATAACAATAAAAAAAGGATTCGTTAAAGTTGACATTTCAACTTTAGAGAACAATTCAATCATTTTTGAAACACCCTTATCATATAATAACTATAGAAAAATACCATAAAATTTTTTTGTACATAAATATTCATATATTAACACAATCATTAATATTTTATATTAACTCTAATATCATTCCTTTATATTACAAACCATAATTATGTTTGATTAGCAAAACCAAAACCCGACCACCTCTATTCTATATACCTGTCATATGAGAGAGAGAGTGAAATGGATACAGCCAATAGACCTTTCTTCCATAACAGCTACGGGTAAGGACCTTCTAGACCAAAAGTTTATCTACGACCTTGTCAAACTGGATAAACATAGCGATTTATATGAGTCGCCGTTCAGTGAATATAAATAATCAATGAATCAACAGTAACATACAGACACACATTAATAAATTCAACATACAATCATACTTATATGTGAATGAATGATCCGGTTATTTAATTGTTATGACAATACCAGCCAAACTATTGCCCCGGAAACATGTAACATATAACATTTGATTTTGCTGGACAACCTATAAACATATGGGTGACCTTTCGGTCCATATAATCAAGTGATCCATGTGGGTGACCATATAGGTCCATATAACAGAACATGTATTGCAATGTCTGGATAGGTATGTCACAACGCCCTTTTTAAGTTTCATGCCATCATGTACACTTACACATATAATGTAAACCATGTATCATATAATTATCATGTATCCTTATAATAATAATTCAACATATAATATCATAATTGGCATATATATGAAGTACATAACAACATATTTCCCAAATTCATACATGTACACATATCACATACAAATTTAGTTTATATCAAGCATATTCACATACAAATCAACATATATCATGTATCAATTTAACTAACACAAGAAGACATGTCACATATATAAATTCATATCATGTTTATACTCACATAGTATCAAGCTAATTCCCTTAGAAGCGACTTGAATCTTCCTCCGGAATACCTTCACGATTTTGAGCTCCTATAAAAATTATTTCAATATCATATACACATAATTATCATATTTCCTTTCCTACAAGTAAATGTTCACAAAATAAAATTACTTTTCTTATGACCTTATTGACTATAACAATTCATATCTCTCAAAGTACTCAACCAAATAACCTGATTTCAGTTTCATTTTACTCTTATCACATGATTATATAACATATCCAAATTTTAGAACACTCCAACCTATGTACGATTTATAGTGAATTTCTAATTCCACCAGTATATCCTTACTCCAGAATTCGAATCTTTTATGACCTTGCTGAATTCTAAAATTCATATCTCTTAAAATACTAAATCAAATGATCTGATTATTCTTACACTTTACTTATAAAACAAAGGGGTATAACATATTAAAAACTCATGATTATCAAAGCTTTGTACAAATTATTATGAATTCTACTTCAATACTCTGTTTCCATACCGTTTAACCTATACAGAATCTACTAAAACACTCATAGCTTTGTATACAAAACCAAATGAACTGATTCTTTTTCCTACATAATTTAAACACTTAGAGGAACAACATATCCAAAAATCATAATTTCCCAATCAGTATAACAATCACAATGTGCTTTTGAATCTAACCTTGCTCCTCTGAATAGAAATTCTGACCAGTCTAAATTCTAAAGTTCATAGAGATCATTATATTCAATAGAAAATTCCCAAATTTTGCAGACTAAACCCTAACATACAGAGGAACAATTCACCTTCTTATGATAACTTCTAATTCTATCTATAACATAACAAAAATTACATCACAAAGTTATCAAAATACCTGATTCTTCTGCCTTTCCTTCCTCTCTATTTCTCTTCTTCTTTGTCTATTGCGTTTCAGTCTCTGAACTAATTTAGAGGTTTCTAGTAACTGAATTCGATCCTAATCCTACCTCCTTACTCACCTCCTTGTATGTATCTATTAATTTGGGGCAAAAGACTAACTTTACCCTTATGAATTCTCTTAATACCAAAATAATAATAATAATAATTTTTAAAGATAAAACATATAATCTCTTTACCTTATATATAATAAACATAATAATATTATTAATATAATAAATATCATATCTTAAACTTAGTTGTACAAATACTAAAACAATACTAAAATATTAGAATTTCAAGGTTTTACAACTAAGTACCTATATACTAAGATGATTATCCTTTACCTAATCAAATATCATATAGCTATAACATGTACAATTCAAAATATATTTTTATCTAATGTCATTTCATGGCATGTATATATGGATATTATCAAATGCAAATATAATGTATGACATGGGATATTATAGTTCTCCCCCTCTTAAAGAATTTCGACCTCGAAATTAATACCTGTGTTAGAAAACAAATATGGATAATCCTTTTTCATTCTCTCTTCTGTTTCCCAAGTGACTTCTTCTACTGAATGAATTTTCCAAAGTACTTTTACTAATGGTATTTCTTTATTTCTTAATTATTTGGTCTTATACCCGATAATTGCTACTGGTTCTTCTACATAGCTCAAATTATTAGCAATCTCTATCTCTTGGTTCTTCAATACATGAGTAAAGTCTGACCGATACTTCCTAAGCATGCTCACATGAAAGACATTGTGAATTTGAGCTAACTCTGGTGGTAATGCCAATTCATAAGCAACCGGACCAATTCTTTCAAGAATTTCATAAGGCCCTATATACCGCGGACTAAGCTTCCCCTTCTTCTTAAACCTTAACACGCCTTTCCAAGGTGATACGTGAAGAAAAACTTTGTCCCCTACTTCATATTCCATTTTCCTTCTATGTTGATCAGCATAACTTTTCTATCTATCCTGTGCTGCCTTGAGTCTTTCTGTTACTATCTTCACCTTTTCAACTGTGTCTTGTACTATTTCTGGACCCTCCAAAACTCTCATCCCTTCTTCATCCCAACAAATAGGACTTCTGCATTTTCTTCCATAAAGAGCCTCACACGGTGACATTCCAATACTACTATGATAGTGATTATTATAAGCGAATTCCATTAGAGCAACATATTCATCCCACGCACCTTTGAATTCCATAGCACAAGCTCGAAGCATTTCTTCCAAAGTCTGAATTGTTCTTTCTGATTGACCATCTGTTTGAGGATGAAAAGCAGTACTAAAGTTCAATTTCGTGCCCAATGCCTACTGTAAACTTCTCTAAAATTGAGATGTAAATTGAGGATCTCTATCTGATACAATAGACACAGGTATTCCATCTAACCTGATAATTTCATTCACATACTTCTTTCCCAAATTCTCCAATGAAAAACCCCAATGTATAGGCAAAATGTGGGTTGATTTCGTCAATCTATCAACAATAACCCAAATAGCATCATTCTTTCTTGGATTTTTCAGAAACCCGTACACAAAATCCATAGTAACCATCTCCCATTTCCAAACTAGTATTCAATGTTCGTAATTTCCCTACTGGTGCTTGATGTTCAATCTTTACTTGTTGACATATCAAACACTTTAAAATGTATTCAGCAATATCCTTCATCATTCCAGACCACCAAAAATAAGAGCGCAAGGTATCATACATTTTTGTCATTCCCGGATGCATAGCATATGGAGCAGTATGAGCTTCTTCTAAAATTTCTTTCTTTAAATTATCAACATCAGGCACACAAATTCTTTGTCCCAACATCAAAGTATCATTTTTTACTATAAAATCAGTGTTATTTCCTTGCTTGACATTTTCCATAATCTCTTTTAATTGAGGATCTCGAACCTGAGCTTCATTAATTCTGTCATGTAACATTGGTCTTACCTTGAAGTTAGCTAATAATGCACCATTTTCACCCAATTTTAAGCCAACATTCATTACTCGCAATTGAACTAAGTATGGGAGTTTAGAAACTTAAACATTAGCCATTACACTACTGGATTTTCTACTTAAGGCATCAGTTACAACATTCGCTTTTCTCGGCTGATATTCTATCGTGAAATCATAATCTTTCAACAATTCTAGCCATCTCCTCTACCTCATATTCAATTCTTTCTAATTCAATAAATATTTCAAACTCTAATGATCAGTGAAAATTTGAAAAGTTTCTCCATACAAATAATGCCTCCAAATTTTCAAAGCAAACATAATAGCAACAAGTTCTAAATCATGCACTAGATAAGATAATTCATATGGCTTTAATTGTCTAGATGCATACACAATTACCTTCCTGTGTTGTATTAAAACACAACCCAAACCTTGGTGAGAAGCATCACTATAAACAACAAATCCACCAGTGACAGTTGGAATTGTCAAAATCGGAGCTGTAGTCAATCATTTCTTTAATGCATCAAAACTTTTCTAGCAATCATCTGTCCACTAGAACTGTACATTCTTTCAGAGTAATTTTATCATTGGAGCAGCAATAAGAGAAAACCCATCAATAGATCATCGATAATATCCTGCTAATCCCATAAAACTGCTACATTTTTCGGAGCTTCCCATTGAACCACTGCTTCGATCTTTTTAGGATCAACCTGAATGCCTTGACTAGAAACCACATGTCCCAAAAATAAAACATGATCCAACCAGAATTCACATTTGCTAAACTTTGCATACAACTATTTTTCTCTCAAGATCTGAAGCACAATTCTTAAATGTTGCTCGTGTTCTTCATTGCTTTAAAAGTACACAAGTATGTCATCAATGAAAACAATAACAAACTTGTCAAGATACTATTGAAATAACTTGTTCGTCAAAGCCATGAAAGCTGCATGTGTATTCATCAAACCAAACAACATCACCAGAAATTCATAATGTCCATATCGAGTTCTGAAAGCTGTTTTTGGAACATCTTGTGCTGAAATTCCAAGTAGATAATACCCTAACCTCAAATCAATTTTAGAAAATACACGAGCTCCTTGCAATTGGTCGAATAAATCATCAATACAAGGTAAAGGATATTTATTCTTCACAGTTACCCGATTTAATTGTCTGTAATCAATGCAAAGTCATATAGTGCCATCCTTTTTCATAGCAAACAATACCAGAGCTCCCTAAGGAGACACACTAGGTCTAATAAATCCCTTATCAAGTAACTTTTGCAATTGATTTTTGAACTCTTTTAATTCCACTGGAGCCATTCTATATGGAGAAATAGAAGTTGGTACAGTTCCTGGAATCAAATCAATAGTAAATTCTACTTCTCTATTAGGTGGCAACCCGGTAAGTCAGCAGCAAATACATCTGGAAATTCTTTAATAATAGGAATATCATCAAATGATACATCTGATGCTTTAGTGTCAATAACATGTGCTAAATATGCCTCACATCCACCCTTGATTAACCGAAAAGTACCGATTGTAGAAATTAAACAAGTAGGCACTATCTGACGTTCACCTCGAAAAACAACTTTTGAATGATCCGGTGATTCTAAAACAACTTCTTTTGTATAACAATTAACGATTGCATGATGCTTTGTTAACCAATCCATACCCAAAATCACATCAAATTCTCTGATATTCAATCTAATCAAATTGCACTGAAAACTGCTGTATCAATTTGAATTGAACAATTCCAATACATATAATTTATAGCCACCAACTCACCCAAAGGAGTTCCCACGTTAAGATCAAATCCTAAAGGTTCATAATTCATATGCAAATGTGATGATAAGTTTGATGCTATGAATGAATAAGTAGATCCATGATCAATTAACGCATAAACATCCATATTATGAATAGAAATTGCACCAGTAACAACTTCTAGTGCATCAACAGCTTCTTATCGAGTCATATCAAACACTCGAGCCTGTGTTGGAGGCCTTAAACTCTGAGCATCAGATCTACTAGCATTGCTTATTATTGCTCCTCTACCCCTACCTCTTCCCGCTAATGCTCCAGCTCCACTAACTCTGATGCTCTGAACTGTAGCATCAAATTGAGCTCTTTCAAATGCTCCACCCCATCTTAGACAATCTCATATCAAGTGTTCAAAAGAGCCATATAAATAACATGCTCTAGTCAATTTCCGACATTCTCCTTCATGGAATCTACCATACTGTGTACACTGAGGTTTCTGTATTGAGCTTTGTCCCTGACTTTGTCTTGTGGTTGATAGAGCATTAGTTCTTCCTCCCCTGTTCCTAGAGTATCCTCCCCTAGTTGTAACCTATGATGGAGAAGAATTTGTTTGAGGTTTAGCAGACTTCTTACTTTGGTCACCACCATAATCACTGTAACCTCTTCTAGCTTTATAATCTGCTTTCTCTTTTTCTAGTCTTTCAGCCCTAGCTATAACATTTTTCAACTTTAGATAACTTTTAAGTTCAAATGATGATATCTTGGTTCAAATTTCATATCTAAGCCCATCCTTAAACTTCCTGCATCTATCCTTTTCAGTCACCACCAATGTTAGTACATAACTAGATAGCTGATTGAACTTAAGTTCATACTCGGCCTCTGTCATCCTGCCTTGTCTTAAGTTCAAAAATTGTCTTCTTTTATCATCAATGTACACATCTAGCACATAATTACAAAATCATCTCAAGTTGAGATAGAAGGCTGAACGGTACTCCCCGGGATAGTCTCCCACCAATCATAAGCATCATCTTAAAGTAAAAATACCGCATAATCGAACTTCTCATCAGGAGTATAATGCATCATATTGAAAACTCTTTCTAGCCTTTTTAACCATCTTTTCGCTATTGTAGGATCTGTAGTTCCCTTGAATTCTTCTGCACCTTATTTCTTCAATTTATCGAACCTTCTTTCTTTTTGGACAAATGTTGCAGGTGCTTGCACTATAGGTATATTTTGATGATGCTGTAAATTTAATGCATGAGAATGCATAGGTGATGCAGATGTAGTAGGTTCGGTTTCTACATGTTGATTTACAATTGGTCCCTCTCTCCTCGGGTTAACATTTTGGTTCTCATCAGCTCTATATGAATATGATAACATGTTATAAGATAACATATACTAATCTCATATTATATATGCGTTGTATGTGTTCCTATGACCATATCCCCTCTCTGATACCAACTGAGACACTCTTATCATATAATAACTATAGAAAAATACCATAATATTTTTGTACGTAAATATTCATATATTAACACAACCATTAATATTTATGTTAACTCTAATATTATTTCTTTATATTATAAACCATAATTATGTTTGATTAGCAAAACCAAAACCCAACCACCTCTATTCTATATGCCTGTTATATGAGAGAGAGAGAGAGAGAGAGAGAGAGAGAGAGAGCGAGATGGACACAGCTGACAAACCTTTCTTCCATGACAGCTACGGGTAAGGACCTTCTAGACCAAAAGTCTGTCTACAATCTTATCAAAATGGAAAAACATAGCAATTTATATGAGTCACCACTCAGTGAATACAAATAATTAATGAATCAACAGTAATATACAGACACACATTAATAAATTCAACATACAATCATACTTATACGTGAATGAATGATCCGATTATTTAATTATTATGACATCACCAGCCAAACTATTGCCCCGGAAACATATAACATATAACATTTGATTTAGCCGGCCAGCCTATAAACATGTGGGTGACCTTTCGGTCCATATAATCAAGTGATCCATGTGGGTGACCATATTGGTCCATATAACTGAACATGTATTGCAATGTCTGGACAGGTATGTCACAACGCTCTTTTTAAGTTTCATACCATCATGTACACTCACACATATAATGTAAACCATGTACCATATAATTATCATGTATCCATATAATAATAATTCAACATATAATATCACAATTCGCATATATATCAAGTACATAACAACATATTTCCCAAATTCATACATGTACACATATCACATACAAATTTAGTTTACATCAAGCATATTCATATACAAATCAACACATATCATATATCAATTCAACTAACACAAGAAGACATTTCACATATGTAAATTTATATCATGTTTATACTCACATAGTATCAAGCTAATTTCCTCAGAAGCGACTTGAATCTTCCTCTGGAATACCTTCACGATTTTGAGCTCCTATAAAAATAATTTCAATATCATATACTCAGAATTATCATATTTCCTTTCCTACAAGTAAATGTTCACAAAACAGATTGACTATAACAATTCATATCTCTCAAAGTACTCAACCAAATAACCTGATTTCAGTTTCATTTTACTCTTAACACATGATTATATAATATATCCAAATTTCAAAACATTCCAACCTATGTACAATTTATAGTGAATTTCTAATTCCACCAGTATATCGTTACTCCAGAATTCTGATCTTTTATGACCTTGCTGAATTCTAAAATTCATATCTCTTAAAATACTAAACCAAATGATCTGATTCTTCTTATATTTTACTTATAAAACAAAGGGGTATAACTTTAAAACTCATGATTATCAAAGCTTTGTACAAATAATTATGAATTTTACTTCAATACTCTATTTCCATACCGTTTAACCCATACAGAATCTACGAAAACACTCATAGCTTTGTCTATACAAAACCAAACGAATTGATTCTTTTTCCTACTTAATTTAAACACATACAGGAACAACATATCCAAAAATAAGAATTTTCCAATCAGTAGAACAATCACAGTGTGCTTTTGAATCTAACCCTGCTCCTTTAAATAGAAATTCTGACCAATCTGAATTCTAAAGTTCATAGAGATCATTATACTCGATATAAAATTCCCAAATTTTGTAGACTAAACCCTAATATACATAGGAACAATTCACCTTCTTATGACAACTTCTAATTCTATCTATAACATAACAAAATTGCATCATAAAGTTATCAAAATACTTGATTCTTCTGCCTTTCCTTCCTCTCTATTTCTCTTCTTCTTTGTCTATTATGTTTCAGTCTCTGAACTAATTTAGAGATTTCTATTAACTGAATTCGATCCTAATCCCACCTCCTTACTCAACTCCTTGTATGTATCTATTAATTTGGGTAGAATCCTTTTCCTATTTTTGTTTCAAAACGATAAACTTCCTTCTATTTGTTTCTCTTTCTAACTTTACGAACAATCCATTCCCGTCCTTGTAATAGTAACATCAAACACCATCCTCTTTTCCTGTCCTAAAATCCCATAAAAACCCACTTCCGACTTCTTCTCCCATTCCTAATTCTTTTAAATCTATCTTAGATTACCCTTTTCTTGTTTTGTGATTTGGTTTAATGGGTGAAATGTAGTTATTACAGTGTTTGATGATGGCGGGACAAGTAGTCAAAGTTAAGAGAAAGGTCTTAGAGGCATGCATGACTTGCCCCCTTTGTAATAAGCTATTAAGGGACGCCACTACTATCCCCTCGTGTCTTCATACATGTAAGTTCCTCTTAATTCGATCTGGGTTTCTTGTTTAATTACATAATACGATCTGGGTTGTTCTTGCCTTGTAGTTTGGTCATCTGGGTTTTCTTAATTTTTCAAAATCTATGTTCCATCGATTAAGTTGCTGGTCAATGTTGCATTGTTGTAGTTGTTAATTTTGTTACAGTGTCCCCAATTTAAGGTTTCTTAGTCTCCGTTCATTTCAACTTTTGAAAACTAAAGTTGGCTAGGCTGAACTGAAATGTACTGATCTGAAATTTGGGCTGATTATTGTATAAATTTATAACTACACATAGCTGAACTGAACTGCAGTGTTCTGAACTGAATTAGTTTAAACTAAACTAAACTGAAGAGGTCTGAATTGAGCTGAGGTGGTCTGAACTGATCTGAATTGAACAGAACTGAAGTTGTTTGAACTGAACTAAATTGTAGTCCAAGAGAAGATGGCCCTAAGTGTTGTGGTGAATTTATGACCTTTTTCTGGCGTTATTTCGGTTTGATTATTTACACATGGGAGATAAATCTTTGAATGTTCTGTATGGAATTCGGTCAAAATATTTTTTGTTTCTTCTGTAATTGACATAAATTTTACTTCCGTGGACCAAGTTTTGTGTACTTTGTGCATTCTATTAATCGAAATATGTATATCTTCACTTGATTCATTGAGTTTGTTTTGGATTTTTCGTTTTGAAATCTGAAACCAGTCTGCAGGAAATGCATTTACAAAGAGCTTTTGTTTGAAGTTGACAGTTGTCCTGTATGTCACATTGATTTAGGCAGTCTACCTGTCGAAAATCTGAGGTTTGTTCTCGATAATATTTGAACCTCTTGTAATTTGCACTCGTAAAGGCTCGATCTTTGATGGTCCTCATACCAACTAGTTAAGTAACCACACTAGTTATGCTTTTCCTTTCTGGAAATATTTTTCTATGCAATCATAGAGATAGCAACCATTCGTTATATGCGATAGCTATGAATTGAAGAGCAATTTCGCTTTAGTTTAATGGTTACTGTAGCCCGTTTCGGTTTCCTTTAGTTTTTTCACCTAATTTTCTTATATTTTGTTTGTTTTCGTTACATACAGGGCAGAGTGCAATTTGCAAGACATAAGGGCAAAAATATTTCCATATAAAAGAAGAAAAATTCCGGCCCCACAAGACTATCAACAGGAATCAGAAGACTCTATAATCCATAGGTTGGTATTCTGATCTACGGGGCAAAAATGATTTCGGCATAGTTATCAAAATCATACTATTCATGATAAGAGTCGTACGATTCGATTCGATTCACCCCCAAAGTAGATTTGAATCTATGAGGTGAATCGAAATCCACCTTGAATCGCAAGTGAATCGGCCGATTCCATTGAATTATGAACACACTTGAAGAGATGAAGGAAAATGACAAGATTGAAGACAGAGCATACTCTTGAAATAAGTTATATTTTAATTACTTTCATATTCCATTTAATTTCAGCTGGTTGATATGATTACTTTATATAAAAATTGTATTTTTAGATAAAAGAATTAATAACATATGGTATTTAATATATTAAATATTTTATATTTATGATCATATGAACTTGAACCGAATCTTACAATTCTCGATTCGCAATCCACAAAAATTGGATTTCGATTCTCGATTTGACAACTATGGTTTTCAGTAACTTTTATTGACTCTTTTGAGCTTTTGATCATTCATCATTTTGCTATCTTTTAGGAGTGGTTAACCATTTATACGGAGGTAATTCAGGCCGATGATCCTGAAATTGAGAATGTGGCTGGACTTCTGGATCTTTTTCCCCGAGAGAGCTTTTATGGCAGAGCAGGAGGACGATAAGCTGTATGCTCTTCATCAGCATGCTCTTCATCAACGAAATCTGTTAAGGGTAAGGATTTATATTACAACATTCATAGAGTTATGTCTATTATGTTCTTGATGTCATGTTCTTTACTGTAGGCTTATGTCAACTCGTCCTTTCTGAAAAAGCATAACGATGTTCTCTCTAAGGGGTTGGTTGAACTCCACGCTTTTAAATTTGGACATGAAGGTGAGATTGCTGAACTTCGGGCAGAGGTGGCAAGGTTAGCTGAAAAGCAAGAAGAAAGAGAGCTTGAACTGACATCGCTCCGAGCCAAGGTGGCTCCATTAGAGAAAGAACTAGCTGACACCAAAGCGTGCCTTCAACAGCAATACCTTTTATGGTGTGCCGCCGTGGTTGATGGTTCTCGTGCTGCGATGGATCGCAATCGCTTCTTCCGTATCTTGCAGAAGTCTAGTCAAGACCGCAAAACTCTCGAGGAGCGTGTCCGAGGCGTGGAGGAGGAGAGAGATGGACTGAATGCTACGGTGGCTAAGCTTACCTTAGGAATTGATCTTTTATGCAAGCGGTACAAGGCTTTGAAGCACCATTTTCCAAAGAAGTGTGAGAAGATCTACGAGCTCTGGGACGTCTAAAAATTAACTTCCGAACTTGATACCTTCGAAAAACCAGGGATTTAATCCCTGATGTTTCGATGGATATTTTGGACAAGTTGGCGCTACTTGACGAGCCCACTGGCAACGAGCCTATAGATACGTGGGAAGAAGATGGCCTTCTCTTGGCTGAAAAATTTAAAAACATGCCTCCTCCATATCCTCCGCCCGAGCCTGAAGTTAAAGGTTCTCTTGCAACGTCGGATTTATCTGAAATGGGCGATGCACAAGATGATGTCGAATCCTCCTTTAAGGCCGAGGATACTTGATCTTATGTTACTTAGGCTTTGCTTGGGAGGAAATTTTGTAAGGGAATGGAGAGGAAAGTATTCTAATTCCCATGCTTGGGGATGAATGTTCATGAAAATAGTAAAGGATTTGAGTGGAATTTATTTAATTCCGATTCCACTCAAACCTCAATTTTTCAGTTCCGCCAATTTGGTGGAATTTGAAAGGAACCCATTTTTGTTCCAATTAAGACCTTATTCTTTTGTGTGTTTTACCAACTCAAACATGTTTATCTCCAATGATAAATAAGTAATTACTTTACATTTTTCTTTAATAACTCATCCCTTCCTCCCAAACACAATAATTTTAAAATTATTCCATTCCTTTAAAATTCTACTATTTCTTTTTCTTTTCATTCTTTTCGCTTCCTTTAAAATTTTAGAATACTTTACTCCCAAACAAAGCCTTAATACCAATGGATATCTAAAATGGGTGATGCACAATATTTTTAATGTTGTTTATGTTTTAGCAGACATCATAGGACCGGTTCTTGTAAGGCTTTGCGATATGTTAACTTTAAGGTGGCTTCTTGTAAGGCTATTTACCTTGATTTGTCGTTTTAGCAAGTTACAGAAGCTGTGCTAGATTATTTGCTATTTTAGTAGTATCATTCGGTTTTTGCAGTTGAACATTACTATGTTCTTACATTTTTTTTGTATTCATTACGTACTGGGCAGATTAACAAGGTGTAGCTTAGTTGGCGCAAGCTGAGCAAGTGGATGAGAATAAAGTTCAAATCCTACTAAATACATTTGTTAGGAGGGATGAGAAGCCTTAACTGTCACATCTGTTTTAAAAATCACCGCCTAGGCCCTATTTTAGCGCTTTTCGCCGGACTTTTCGTTCACATGGCGCTATTAAGCTCATAACTGATTTATTGCCGCTTAGGCACTGCTTAGTCCAATTTTTTCCGCCTAGGCTGCACATAAATTTAATTTTTTAAGATACCGATATCTATAATAATTATAATTCAATTTTCTAATCCACATAAAATAGCTCAGTTGATAAACTAAAGTACATTAAAGTGTTCTCATAATAAAAGTCTCGTTTTTTTTAAAACATGGTATAAATTATATTTTTTTAATATTTTATTATATTATAATTTATTTTTAGTTGAATTTATATTTTTTATGTATTTGTAAATATTAAAAATGCCTAAGCTTCAACCAAGCCCCACCTACTCCCCGTTCAGGTCTCGCCCAGGCCCCTGAAAGCCTTGGCCGCCTAACTTGCACCTAACGCTTTTTAAAATAATGATTGTAACTAAGCCCCAAATAAAATTATTTCAATAAATATACCTATAAATATTTTTTAAAAAAAGTTACATACAGGACAAACAACAATTTGCAAGACATAAGAGCAAAAATGTTTCCACATTAAAGAAGAAAAATTCAGGGAACTTAGTATGGTTTCAATGCAACTTCCTGTTTTCTATACTATTTTGAACAATATATAAAGAAAATTATTCTCATTCATCAAAATTGCCGCGAGCAACTGATTTGCCTCCACGATTATGTAAAATTCACTCTTGTATAAGCCGTGCTGCGATTATGTGACTGTGTCATGATTATGGGACACAAATGTTCAATTTTTTATTTATCGTTAATTCATTTTATGTGTATATTATACTGTTTGAAAGCTTTCAATGAAACGACCTATTTACTGTTATGCAAATTTAGTCATTTTTCATATTATAACTGAGCTAGAAATAGGTAATGCATAAGATTATCTAATATATTTCATCTTTCCAAAAAATGTGTTAGGTTTCCATCTTTTAGAACATAACTAATGAAATACAAATACATAAATCCAATATTTGCAATAAACTTTTTACTTCATAAACTCTATGTTACTTGTATCCTGATATTTCATTGGCAAAGGTAAAATAATGGAGTCTACACTATTAAGTCAAAGAATAACGTTATTTATTCTATAACTCATCCAATATTCAAATGGGATTTGAATACTCTAAAGTTTGAGGTTTATAGAGTTGTAAGTTAATCTAAATTATTCATTGAGTTTTAATGGTCCAAATTCAGTGGTCTAGATTCAGTTTCAGTGTTGGGACTACAATACAATAAAATCTGGACCATTCAAACTCAATGAATGATCGAAATTGACTGAAATGTACAACTTTATAACATCCAAACTTTAGAAAATTGAAATCCATATCTACAATTCATTATAGCCAAAATTTCGAATTAAAAATTTTTGGAATAGGAAAAAAATAGAAATAAAAACAGTTAAAAGAGCTAGAATAAAGAGTTGACACTTCAACTCCAAAAGCTTAAACTAAAATTAGGCTATGTTATTTTCAACTTATTTACAGTTCAGTTCAGTATTATTCAGTTCAGTTTAGTTCAATTTCAGTATTCAGCATTCAGCAATCAGTATTTAACTTTTAGTAATAAACATTAACAATAATATCATTTCAATTTCAATTCATTTCTATTTATAAATTATATAAATATTGGTAATTAATATTAGTAATCACAAATAACAACAAAGAAAAGGTAACCAATAATAATATTTTCAAAATTATTAATTATTATTTGTACGATGAATAATTTTGTAGGATAAATAAATAAATAAATAAAAGTAATAATATTTTATAAATATTGATAACAATTAAAATAATATGGTAATATTCATAACAATAATTGCAATAAAATATACTCCATTTATCTAGTTATATATGTCGTGTTAGACCTTTCAACATTTCTCTTTTTACATGTCACTTTAGATTACCAATGCAATTTTTACCATTTGTTCTCTATTTTTCCCTTCTACTCCCTCCGTTCCTTTATATAAGTCGTTTTAGGATTTTCACGGATATCAATAAAAAGTTAATTCCACTGCTAAAATGACTAATTTATCATTTACTAAACTTCTCCTTCTTCTTAATTACCAACATATAATTCCATCAATTCACAATCTCTCATAATAAATGAAATGGTAAATTAGAGAAAAAATGATAAAAAAAAATGCATTGATATTCTAAAGTGACAAATAAAAAGAACAAATTAAAAAAGCTAAAAAGACTGATAAAAAGGAACAGAGGGAGTATTAATTAGGAGAGTGTTTATATATTCATGAAATTATAAGTTGGTAATTAATAAGTGAGAGATTATAATAGAAAAATCTCAAGGATAAACTAGTCTTTTACTAGTATAATAAAATTTTATTGGTTTTGATGATTCACTTAAAAAGACTTAAAAGTAGATGGAGGGAGTAATAATAATAATAATAATAATAATAATAATAATAATAATAATAATAATGATAATAATAATAATAATAATAATTATAATATCTCATTTCATGCATTATATTTGCATTTATCCACATCTGTTATATGTCATTATATTTAAATTGTACATGTTATATTTATTAAAATTGGTTAGTGAAAATAATAGTTATTTTAACCATACAAAATACGATATTTAATATCTGGGTACCGAATTATATGGCTATAGAATTTTAAGGAATAAGTGGAGTATAGTTATGTTATAGATATAAAATGATTATTAGAACATATAAAGTTGAATAAAATTGTGATATATCATAAGGATTTAAGTATAAGAATTAGTATTAGAATTAGTATTAGTATGGTATAGATATATGTATATGTATTTAGTATAGTTAGTATTTTAATAAATAAAGAATTTGAGGGCAAATTGGTCTTTTGCCCCTTAGATCTTTTTATGAACTGATAAGAATTAGATCAGTTCTTCATCTCCTAAAACACAAAGCAAAGAACAAAGAAAAAGGAAGAAGAGAAGAAGAAATCTAGAATGAAGGAATCAGGTATTTTAGTAACTTTGTAGTGCGATTTTTGTTAGGTTAAAGTTAGAATTAGTAGTTTTAGTAAGAAGATGAATTGTTCCTCTTTATGTCAAGGTTCATGCAGCAAAATTTGGGAATTTTTAGACTAATAGATCAATAGTTATGATTTTTATAAGATGAAGTGTGCAGAATTGGATGATCAAAGAGATAGGGTGAGTTTCAAAATTAATCTGGGATTGTTATACTGCATAGAAAATTTTAATTTGTTTGATATGTTATTCCCTTATGTGTATAGTTTAAGTATGAAAAATAATCAGGTCGATTCATGTTGTGTAGAGAGAGTTATACCCGTTTTATTACGTTGTTGTCCAGGTAAAGCGGGACTGAAATAGGTTTTGATGGGAAATTCCCTATAAATCGTATAAGACTCTACAATTTTTGAGTTTTTAGTATCTTATAGCCTTGTGTATTAGGGATAGAATAAAAAAAGAATCAGATCATTTGGAGAAGTGAATTGAAAGTTATGAATTTTTAAGTAGGGCAAGGTCATATGAACAAGTATACAAGTAACAATGGTTTAAGTCATGAAAACTTTATAAATAGAAAACAACACAAGGTGAAATGTATTGATGTGAATTTATGCTTACAGGAACACGAGGTCGTGAAAGTGTTCAAGAGGAGGAAACAAGTCGATTTCGTGGAAATTAGCATTCCATCTGTGAGTATAAACATGATATGAATGAGTGAAATGTTTTGATATGTGATATTCGAATGTTTGGTGAATTGTTGTGAATTGAATGATTATATGTTATTTGGAGAATTTGAATTATATGAACATATGTTTATTTGGTGAAATATGAGATAATTGAATTATTCATGATATACGCAATTATACAGGAATAAATGAAATAAAGAGAGACGTTGTGACATAGCCGATCAAAGATTGCAATACATGTTCTGTTATCTGGACCTATATGGTCAACCAATTGCAATATTTGACAAATGAACCGAAAGGTCAACCAATTGTTATCTGGACCAAAAGGTCAACCAATTGTTATATAGCTGGCTAGCAAATCAATTGTTATCTGTTACAAAAGTTACATGTATCCCGGAGCAATAGTTTGGCCGGAAATGTCACAACAATTAAATAAATGAATCATCCAATAGTGTATAAGAATGACTGTATGTTTATTTTGAAGGTGTAACTGTATGTGATTGTTAAATTCATTGATTATTTATATTCACTGAGTGGCGACTCATATAAATCGCTATATTTTTCAGTTGTTGAAGTTGTAGATAAAGTATTGTACCAGAAGGTCCTTACCTATAGCTGTCATGGAAGAAAAGTCTGTCGGCTGTGTCCATCTCTCTCCCTCTCCTCACATGACAAGCATATAGAATAGAAAGTGGTCGGGTTTTGGTTTTTCTAATCAAACATAATTATGGTTTGTAATATAAGCGAATGATATTAGAGTTGATGTGAAATATTATGGTTGTGTTAATATATGAATATTTTTGTACAAAAAAAATTTATGGTGTTTTTCTATAGTTATTATATGATAAGGGTGTTTCAATAATAATAATAATAATTTATAATGATATATTTAATTATTATTATTATATGTAATAATTAATAAATTTTATTAGAATATATAATATTATTTAAAGTGTTATTAATTATTATTCAGCTAATAAATTTTAATATTTTAAAATTATTATTTATATTATTAATTATATTTCAGTTTTAGGTCCTATTCTTTTTAACTTATTTTTTGTTCTGTTCAGTTCAGTTCAATTCAATATCATTTAGTTCAGTTCAGTTTCAGTATTCAATATTCAATATTCAGTATTCAGCATTCAACATTCAGTTTATACATTATATGGTAAACTTTAAAAAAGTACCTTGTGGTTTTACTCATTTATAAAATGGGGTCTGAAGAATTTTTTTTTTGCAAAATGGGGTCTGTGGTTTCAAAAAATTTGCAAAAGAGGGCTTATGGATTCAGAATAGTGGTGTTACATTAAATATTTTTAACAATTCAACATTCTAATAATTTAACTTTATTATAAGATCTTTTTATTTTTTATGATTTTTTAAAGTTTGTTATCATAATTTAATTAAAAAAAATATTTGCACTATTCAAAAAATTTCACCGATGTGTATTATATTTTTAATAACCATCCCATAAAAATTCAAATAAAAACGAATAAGATTACCCATTTTCATGATATAATTTAATATTGAGGATCTTTTATTTGCAAATTTTTTAAACCACAGACCCTGTTTTGCAAAAAAAAAATCCCTCGGACCCCGTTTTACAAATGAGTGAAACCATATAGTACATTTTTTAAGTTTACCCTACATTATATCAATAATATTAATTTATATTATTATTCATAAATGATAAAAAATAATGAATATTAATGATAATATAATTTTAATTTCAATTTCAATTTCCATTCATTTCTATTTCTTTTTAAAAATTTGCCTCATATGGGCTTATAATAATAATAAAGAAAAACCTTATCCCATCCCGCCTGAGTGTGGTCTCGAACCTGCGACCGCTACGATCACAACTTCAAGGCTCAACCACTAGACCAAGCCTCTACCACATTCGTTTCTATTTATTTATTATATAAATATTATTGTTAATATTAGTAATCACAAATAACAACAAAGAAAAAGTAACCAATAAAAATATTTTTAAAATTACTAATTATTATTTTTACGATGAATAATCTTATAGGATAAATAAATAAATAAATAAATAAAAGTAACAATATTTTATAAATATTGATAACAATTAAAATAGTAAGGTAATATCCATAATAGTAATTGCAATAAAATATAGCTATATATAATAATAATAGTAATTTATAATGATATATTTAATTATTATTATTATTATTATAAGTAGCAATTAATAAATTTTATTAGAATATATAATATTATTTAAAGTGTTATTAATTATAATGTTAATAAATTTTAATATTTTGAAAATATTATTTATATTATTGATTATAATTCAGTTTCAGTATTGTTCAGTTTTAGTAGCATTCAGTTCGGTTTCAGTATCATTCAGTTCAGTTTCAATATAATTCAGTTTAGTACCATTCAGTTCAGTTCAGTTCAGTACCAATCAATTCAGATCAGTTCAGTACATCTACTTATCAATTGAAAAGAACAGGGCCTCAGTACCATTTAATTCAGTTCAGCACCAATCAGTTCAGTTCAGTACATCTACTTATCAGTTAATATAGCCTTACTTGTAGGCTACACGTAAGAGATGATTCAACGGCATCATCTTGATAACAGAAGTGCACAATTTATCATTACTAAGGCCCCGTTCTTTTCAACTGATAAGTAGGTGTACTGAACTGAATTGAACTGATTGGTATTGAACTGAATTGAATGGTACTGAACTATACTGAACTGAACTGAATAATACTGAAACTGAAAATACTGAAACTGAATTATAATTAATAATATAAAAAATATTTTAAAAATATTAAAATACATAATAATTAATAACACTTTAAATAATACTATACATTCTAATAAAATTTATGAATTGTTACATATAATAATAATTAAATATACCATTATAAATTATTATTATATTTTATTGTAATTATTATTATGAATATTACCTTATTATGTTAATTATTATAAATATTTATAAAATATTATTACTTTTATTTATTTATTTTTTTTATAAAATTATTTATCGTAGAAATAATAATTGATAATGTTAAAAATATTATTATTGGTTTCTTTTTCTTTATTATTATTTGTGATTACTGATATTAATTAATAATATTTATATAATATATAAGTAGAAATCAACTAAAATTAAAATTGAAATGATATTATCATTAATATTTATTATTTTTAATATTTATGAATAATAATATACATTAATAATATTGATATAATGAATAAACTGAAACTTAATATTAAATTTTAAATAATGTATGCTAAATGCTGAATACTAAAATTGAATACTGAATATTAAATTTTAAAATTCAACTAAACTAATTAATATTAAAGGAAATTAAATAGAAAATAAATTGAAAAGAGGGGTAGAGACCTACCCGCGCAAATTATCCCAACCCACTAAACACAAAAGCCCGCTTCCTATTCCTAATTCCTTTAGATCTTTCTTCGATTGCCCTTTTCTTGTTTCTCGATTCTGTTTAATGGGTGTAATTTAGTTTACAGTTTGCAGTTCACAGTTTTTAATGAAGGCGGGACAATTCGTGAAAGTTAAGAGAGAGGTGTTAGAGGCATGCATGACTTGCCCCCTTTGTAATAAGCTATTAAGGAATGCCACTACTATTTCCTTGTGTCTTCATACGTGTAAGTTAAATGGTCTTAATTTGATCTGGGTTTCTTGTTTGATTGCATATTACGATCTGGGTTGTTCTTGCTTTGCTGTTTCCTGATCTGGGTTATCTTGATTTCTGGATTTTGTTGGTTTTTTATTATCTATGTTCAATTGCTGATGTTTTGATTCGTAGATTAAGTCGCTGGTTAATGTTGCATGGGTACAATGAATTTATGACCTTTTCTGGCGTTACTTTGATTACTTTCATGTGTAATATTATGACCATATGGGGAGATAAATATCTGGGTGCTTTGTGTGGAATTTGGACAAAATATTAGTTATTTCTTCTGTAATTGATATAAATTTCACGTCCGTGGACTAAGTTTTGTATACTTTGTGCATTCTTTTCAATGAAATATGTTAATTTATAATTCATTGACTTTGTGTCTGGTTCTTTGGTTCTGAAATCTGAAACCAGTTTGCAGGAAGTGCATATATGAAAAGCTTTCGGATGAAGAAGTTGACTGCTGTCCTGTATGCGATATTGATCTAGGCTGTCTACCTGTCGAAAAATTGAGGTTTGTTTTCGATTTGATTTGTACCCCTTGTATTTTACATGCGTAAAGGCTCAATCTTTATTGGTCCTCGTATCAACTTGTTAAATTTCTGTACAATGATGGAATTAGCAACACAATTGTCATATGCAATAACTATGAATTGAAGAGTAATTTCGGTTGAATGGTTGTTGAATCAGGCATTGTTTTGATAACCTTTCGTTGTTTCTGCTTTTTCTTTCGCCTTCATTTCATTTATGGCTTTTTTTCGTTCTGTTTCGGTTTTATGCTGATACTTGCACAGGTAAAGTATTTTACTTTATTAGTTTAAGACACTCTTATTTTCAATATCAAAAGAAAGTTGATCAACAACAGTGGAGAATTTAGTTTTTGTCTGCTTAAATACTGATCAGAAGTAAACCCTTTTCTCTGCTTTGTACAAGCTGCGAATACCGACATTACTTAATAGCAATGCTGCGAACACATAGACGTTTAGATTCAGTGTTAATGTTTTAGCAGACATCATAGGACCAATTCTATGACCTTATGCCTTGCCAAATATTATTTACCGAACTTTAAGGTGGCTTCTTTTCAGGCTAGTTACCTTGATTTGCTGTTTCAGCAAGTTACAGAAGCTGTATACACTTCTTTCACATGTTGTTCGCATTATTAGCTAGACTGTAACAGACATGCTACACTTGTTTTAAAGTAGTTTCATTCGGTTTTTGCAGTTGCACGTTATTATTTTCTTATGTTTTGTGTATTCGACTATTCGTTATATACAGGGCAGACCACAATTTGCGAGACATAAGGGCAAAACTATTTCCGTATAAAAGGAAAAAGGTTGAGGCCACCCCTGAAGTCATTCCTTTGATTACCGTTCCTCCTGCAAATCCTCCTGCAAAAAGGAAGGAATGCTCATTGTCGTCATTGGTGGTTAACACTCCCAAAATGCCGATACAAACCGGCATGACAGGAAGGAGATCTAGAGCCAGTTCAAGAAGGGCTTCTTCTTTACTGAAAAAGCCAACCATTAATCCCCAACCTACAAAATCTGAGAAAGTGAGAGTGGCTCTGAAATTATTAGAGCAAGCTACTATAGAAAGGCATAGAGAGGATGAAATCACAAAAACTCTCCGGGGTGTATGCGCCAAGTTGTTGTCAGTGGAAAAGCTCATACAAGAACAATCCATGACTCCGGATCTTGAGGCAGAATTAGGGGAAATCAAAGGCTCAATCAAGAACATTGAAAAGAAAGTGGATGTCTTTCCATCCGCAGATCTCGTGGCAACGACTTCACTTTCCAAAATCACTCCGTTGTTGAATCAGTTGACTTCAAATATTGCAAGAGCAAATCGCTCTGCAACTCAGGCTATCACCGGAGCTGACAACAACTGTGCAACGATTATGGGCCAAATAACTTCCTCCTCCATTGATTTAAAAACAGAGCTAAAAGAGTACCTTGATAACAAGTTTGAAAGCTTGGAAAAATTCACTCCCACTGCCATCACAGAATCCTCAAAGGATATCACATCCGGACTAACCATGCTAAATGAAAAACATCAGGCAGCCCAGGAAATGCTCTGTAACTTTCTGGATGAGGCATTACCAAAGCTCCTGGAGAAACATATGACCGATTTGAGTGATGACTTTCAATGCCATCTATCCGGAATAGAAAAGCTCATCAACACCTCAAAGGATCATTTCAACAAAGAGCTCAAGAATCTCAATACCAGTCTTCATAACTGCCGTAGGGACATCATCCAGGAGATTGAAAAACTCCAAACTGGTATGGCTCAATTATCACTAACTCCTTCTTCCTCATCCGGATCCTCCTCTATGATTCCGGAAAGCCTTCTCCTTCCAATCCTTCAAGACCTTATCCAGCAAATCAGGGATACAGGATTCTTTGGGTACAAGAGTAATCTAACTCTTCTCAAAGCACTGTTCCCATTTTTTGAAGAAGAAGATAGGAAACATGCTTTAAAGATGATTTCGGATCTTGTCAAGTCCTACAAACAGCTCCGGAATCTCATCAAACCGGTCCATCTCCTTCCTGCCACTGTAGACACGATCATCACGAAGCGTCTTGAAGGAAATGTTGATTATTCTGTATATTCCGGAGCATGGCAGAACAGTTGGGATCAAAGAACTTATATGGTAATAGATCCCCAATCTGATACAAACAAAATGGGGGAGAGGAGCTCAAGCAAGATGGATGATGCTATGGATGATGCTATGGAAGAGTAGTACAATACATAGTGTAAGTTCATAGTATAGCTATTTACTCTTTATATGTAAAACCTTGTAATAGCTAGCTATGTAAATTTTTCTTTCACTTATATACATTTGTATCTTGTAATCCGAAATTTCATTGATGTTAAATATTGCTAACAGCCGAAGTATATATAGTGAAAAGGACTTGTACAAAAATTACTTCTAAGTACAATCAATAATTGTACTTAAAAAATTAGAAGCTAGAATGCAAAAATATTGGGGGAATTAGAATGCTAGAATTATGGGAGAGTAAAACTGTAAATGACTAAGTATCAAGAATCATACTTAGTTCATAAAACCCTTTTTTGCTTATACGTAAATGTACTTTTGTTTTTGTTTCCATCAAATGGGGGAGATTATTGGGAACAATGTTCCGGAAGAACCAACTCAAGAACATATTGGGATCAGGTTTGAAGAAAACAAAAACATGTAATTCAAGTTAAGTCATCCGAAAACATATTGAAGACTACAAACACCTAATTACACAAGGAAAGCATCTGGTTGAAGTTTGGAAAGGAAACAAACTTTCAACCTCTCAAAAGCAGCATCCGGAATAGAAGACTGATTGAAGAAGCATTTGGATATACTGAGTCTGAAGACATCCACAAGACTCAACTATCAAGACAAAGGGAAAAGTTCAAATTCACCTTCTCCCTCCACATTTGGTCTGAAGTCAAAGCTCTTTTTTGCCTTGAAGATTGTGAAAGAGACGGCCATCACACACTCCAAAAAAAGATAAATGGACTGACGCAGGAAAGAGAAAAAGGTAACAACCTTTTTAACATAGACCAATGGAAATGGCGCGTGGAGCTCACATGGACCTGTTCAACAAACCCGAGGCCCGTATAGCCCGCCCAGGCCCGCCCTTTGTGGGTCGGGCTTGGGAAAACATATTATGTAAAAAGCCCGGCCTGACCTAGGCCCACCAAAGCCCGCCCGACCTATATTAATAAAAAAATATATATTTAATTATTTATTAATTATAAAAAAATATGTGTAATTTTTAATTTTTACATAATATATATATATATATATATATATATATATATATTTTACAAAATATTTATTAATTTATGGGCTGGCTGGGCCGAGCTTGCGAATGAAGTTTAAAACTTAAGCCCGACCTAACCCGGCCCGCATATAGAATTCTCGTGGGTTGGGTTGGCCTTAGGTTGAGCAATATTAACATCGGCCCGACCAAGCCCGACCCAGCCCGCTTATTGAACAGGTCTAAGCTCACACAAAAAACAAACGGCATAAAAGTTGGTGATTCACTAAAATACAAACAAAACGGTCATTGACAACTTTTAAGTCTCAATTCCAAAAATTCAAACGGATTGATCAATGGCTCCGGAAGCGCCACATCATACTTGATCAACGATGAAGATTCAAATCTACCTCAACGGTACTCAACTGCTAGATTTACAATCAAAGCCTATAAAAGGAGATCTTCACACATTGAGAAGGTGCTAATTGATTTCATAAAAAGCTATTACAAATAAAATTCAAGCAAGTTCAATCAGTGAACAAAATCTCTCCAAGAACTAAAAGCATTCAAATCTGTTCTGTAAGAATTCTCAAGTGAGTTATAAACTTGAAGAATTCAAAAATAAAATTCTTGCCAAATCAGTTGTAAAGAACTCATACTTGGGTGAGTATTGAGATTGGGATCTAGCTTAGAGTTGGTGCTTTAAGCGGTATCTCCCTGTAGGACTCAGCTTAGGTTTGGGTAGAATCTAATTGGTTTATCCTACTAAAGGAAAAGGACTCAGCTAGAAGTTGGTGCTTCTAGTGGTATCTCCCTGTAGGACTCAGCTTAGGTTTGGGTAGTGATGCAGCGGAAGGATCAAGAAACGGGGAACCAAACTCTAATCTTTATAATTCTTCCAGATCGAAAGAAAAGAGCCACACAATTCTTCACAATTCTTCCAGATTGGGAAGAAGAGAGCCTTCTAACAACCCTGAATTCTTCTAGATTTAGAGAAAATTAGGAACAAAAGGCGAAGCCAATTTTATTAATCAACAAAAACTGAATTATTTTGTTACATCCATGCCTTTTTATAGGCTAAGTATTCAAACGCTAATAAAACTCCTAAAAATATAAATTCTTATCTAACAAAATAATAATTCTATTAAAACTCCTAAATAACTAAAATTATAAATAAACCAAACTTCCTATCTAATAAAATACGAAATAAAATAAAAGATGAAAAAATCTAATAAAATCCTAATAAGAATAAACTACCAAATAAAAGTAATAACAAAAATTAACATTAATTTGGAATAAATAATAAATCCCAAACTTCAAGCCTTTAGAGTCGGAATTTGACAAAAATAGCATCAGGCTCATGGTATAACCATGAGTTCTTCTCAGTGGCCTGTTTCCACCCGAAAAATACTCCTGAATCATCTAAATTGGATCATCCAGCTGAACAACACATATGACCCGAAACAACTCCATTCCTTTTTCATCCTGCATCATTCTTCCCTGGTTGAATTAGTCCTCGAATTTTCGTCATAAGAGGAACTATCTGATTTTGCAAGTCTGAACATAGTAGGTGAACTTCTTCGGCGACTTCTTCATTAAAAATTGGGTCTTTAATAGGGATAGTATTTTCCTTCGCATTATCTCCCTTATCACCTTTTCCTTCATCATGGATTGGTTCATTGAACAAAGAACATAAAGAAAAATCTTATAACTCTTCTTCAAACTCTTTGTTGAACTTCTTTGCAGTCAACAAAATATTGTCGAACATGAGCTCTTCTTTCTTTGAAAGCAATATAATCTTTTTGCCTCGAAATAAAGAGGAGTAAGTGTTAGCTTTTCCATTGTGTTGAACTCCTCTATCAAATTGCCATGGACGACCCAATATTAAATGACACATATCCATATCCACAACATCACACCAAATCTCATCTTTGTATATAGACCCCACTGAAATCGGCACCATCACACGCTTTGAATTCTGAAATCTTTCTACTGATAGTTTTAATTTTTGAAATGCCTCCGAAGAGATCATATTTTCACAACTACCATCATGAATTATAAACTTAGATACTTTCTCCTTTACAGTACAAGTGGAATGAAAAATATTATTTCTCAACCACCTATCTTGATCTACCGACGGATTCGAATCATATTTCTTTCTGAACATCATGTTCTGACTCTGATTACCAACTGATGCAGCTGAAGATCAAGAAACGGGGAACCAAACTCTAATCTTTACAATTCTTCCAGATCGAAAGAAAAGAGTCACTCAATTCTTCACAATTCTTTCAGATTGGGAAGAAGAGAGCCTTCTAATAACCTTAAATTCTTCTAAATTTATAGAAAATTAGGAACAAAAGCCGAAGCCAATTTTATTAATTAACAAAAATTGAATTATTTTATTACATCCATGCCTTTTTATAGGCTAAGTATTCAAATGCTAATAAAACTCCTAAAAATAAAAATTCCTATCTAACAAAATAATAATTCTATTAAAAATCCTAAATAACTAAAACTATAAATAAATCAAACTTCCTATCTAATAAAATACGAAATAAAATAAAAGATGAAAAAATCTAATAAAATCCTAATAAGAATAAACTACTAAATAAAAGTAATAACAAAAATTAACATTAATTTGGAATAAACAATAAATACGTCATGATAAATACCGAGACCCGTAATCAAGCAGGATACCGAAAAATAGTAAAAAATATTGAAACCCGTTGATATCATCCTGTATAACGGAAGACAATGGATATTCCATACTAAACTCCGTTGATCATACGCCTGACCCCGGACACCGATCTTCTAAGACCCTGGAATCATCTTGTTCGTAGGAGTTAGGAAAAGGTAACACTAAATCTCCAACAATCTTCCAGTTTGAATGAAATATAGTCTTCTAAAATCTCGAGACTCTTCTAGGACTAAAGATATTTAGAAAAATCAATAAAAAACATTCTTATTCAAATATAATCAAATGCTCCCAAATCTATTACATTAAAGCCTATTTATAGGGAATTATTCTAAATGCAAAAATTCTAAAATAACTAAAACTCCTAAATAAACTGAACTGCTTAAATAGATAAAATAAAATAAAATAAAATAGGAATCCTTATATGTATGGAATCTTTACTATAAAATACAATTATAAAATGATCCTAAATAAGATAACATTAATTAAAAAGATAATTTTAATTTTCATCCATATCAAGAAGTTGTTTCCAAGTTGACTTGTAGGACCAATTAACTTATATTCTGCAACAGCTTCATTCCTTTTTCATTCTGCATCATTCACTTCCTCTTAGAAAAAAAACTCGTCCTCGAGTTTTCCATAAAAGTATAAGGTTGAAGCTCAATCCGATCCCGCATCTTCCTTTGACATTGACTCAAATTAAAAGACAAGACAAAAATATAATCAAATTATTTTTTTTTTACATTAATATAAACCAGTGTTTTAAAACTCCCCGCCTAATTCAGGCTAGGCCCCGCCTAAGCGCTATTTTGAGGCTCGCTGCCCGACTTTTCATTCCTCGGGCGCTATCAGGCGCTGGACCGACATATAGCCGTCTAGGCACCGCCTAGTCAGATTTTTTCCTCCTAGGCACCGCCTGGTCTGATTTTTTTTCCCAATTTTTAAGATACTGATACCTATAATAATTATAATTCAATTTTTTTCAATTCAAAAAAGGTAACACGGTTGGTAAAACTAATGTACAACAAAATATTCTCACCATACAATTTTCATTTTGAATCTCAAACCGAGATTTAGTACGTTATAAACCACAAAAAGTTAGTAAGGATATTTGTTTTTAAGGAATTGATTTTAATGTAAAAATTAATTAAGACTTATGTTTTCATATGCTAAACTATATTTTTTTTGTAAAATATTATTGTGTTATAATTAATCTTTTAGTTGAATTTATACTTTTATCTATTAATAATTATAAAAAAATAAAAAATTTACAACTCCGCCTAGACGCCGCCCAGGCGTTCGAAGCCCCGGCTACCCAACTAGCGCCTAGCGCTTTTTAAAACCTTGATATAAACTACAAATAAAAGTAAAGGATAGATACGATCCTCACTAATGCAAAAGTTTGGAATTCAAATATTGTTCCTCGGTTGTCACCGCAACACTGTACCTCAGTCGGTGTCTTAGTGCGTAAGTGGACAGCCGTAACACTATACCTCGGTCGGTGCCTTAGTGCGGAATAGGCTCTGACACCAATTAATGCAGCGGAATGATCAAGAAATGGGGAACCAAACTCTAATCTTTACCATTCTCCCAGATCGAAAGAAAAGAACCACTCAATTCTTCACAATTCTTCCAGATTGGGAGGAAGAGAGTCTTCCAATAACCCTAAATTCTTCTAGATTTAGAGAAAATTAGGATCAAAAGCAGAAGCCAATTTTATTAATCAACAAAAACTGAATTATTTTGTTACATCCATGCCTTTTTATAGTCTAAGTATTCAAATGCCAATAAAACTCCTAAAAATATAAATTCCTGACAAAATAATAATTCTATTAAAACTCCTAAATAACCAAAACTATAAATAAACCAAACTTCCTATCTAATAAAATACGAAATAAAATAAAAGATGAAAAATCTAGTAAAATCCTAATAAGAATATACTACCAAATAAAAAAATAACAAAAATTAACATTAATTCGGAATAAATAATAAATCCCAAATTTCAGGCCTTTAGAGTCGGAATTTTACAAAAATAGCATCAGGCTCATGGTGAAACCATGAGTTCTTCTCAGTGGTCTGTTTTCACCTTGAAAAACACTCCTGAATCATCCAAATCGGATCATCCAACTGAACAGTACATATGACCCGAAACAACTTCATTCATTTTTCATCCTGCATCAGGTAGAATCTAAGTGGTATATCCTACTAAAGAAAAAGGACTCAGCTAGAAGTTGGTGCTTCTAGTGGTATATCCTACATTCGGAAGAGGGGTCACCATCCGGAGACAAGTTCAAGGGACTCAGCTAGGAGTTGGTACTTCTAGTGGTATATCCTACATCCGAAGGAGAATAAATCTCCTGAGGCAATTGTAAGACTTGATTTCTGCCAGTTGGAAAGGAATCACTATAGTGGACAAAGCTTGGAGTAAGGAAACTCCGGAAACTTGAGTAGGCGGGGTCGAACCAGGATAAAATCATTGTGTTTGATTTTCCTTAATCCTTTACTTTATTGCATTCTATTTTACATTTGTATCATCCGGATCCATTACATTGAAACATATCAAACACGCTAAACAAGACTTGTTAAAGTCTGTAAATTCCGTAAAAAGGGTCATTCAACCCCTCCGACCTTATGTACACCCTCACAGGGACCAAGAAGGGGGACTAGTTCACTTTTGCCAAATTCAGAGGGCAAGTTAAAACTTTTAAAAGTTAAAAGTGACATCTGATTTTCCGTACCAAGTTCGAGGACAAATGATGTGTTTGGCCTTTATTCTATAAATCTTCAAACGTGAATATCTACACATCATTAGAGCCAAAAATTAGAATTAAGAATTTTTGGTACAGAAAAGAAAATAGAAATAAAAATAGTTAAAAACATGGCCGTCAGACCCGGACCTGTCAACGAACCGGTGAAGGGAGAGGATCATGAATCTAAGGTTCAATCGAATTCTGGTCGACCCAAATTTTCTTAAAATATATTAAAATATTAATATTTTTAATAATTTGATATTAAACATGTAGTATAAATTATCCAACACAAACAATTAATAATATTTAATGTTAATAATTTTTACTTTATAAAAATAAAATATAAATAATAATCAATATAATTTGATGAAAGAATTTAATAACATTAACAAATTAGATATAATTCAGATTAAATCATATTTTATAAATTAGATAAAAAAAAAGCTGATTATAAGTTAAGCTACATATTTACATAATAAGTTTATATAATTATAAATTTTAAAATATATAATAAAATAAGATATTTATTCATTATAAATTTTTATTTTTTATTCAAATTATTCAATGCTAATTTGATTTTAAAAAAATATTAAATATTATTTAGTTACATAAAAATTTTCAGATTGTAATTCTATAAATTTTTAAAAATGTAACATAGTTAAATTACTTTACGTAATGATTAAATATATACACTATATAAATACATCGGTCTTTTAAAATAAAAATTAAGTTTCATCTAAAATAATTTAGTAACTTAATATTTTATATTATAAAAATATAAAATCTAATTAAAAACCAATTTGAAGTATTGGCTATAATTTTTAGGTCAGAAGTTCAACGTTCAAAATCCAAAAAAAACTCTTATATAATTAAAATCAAGAATTAAATCGATTGAATTAAACGGTTTCCAATCGAATTGTCAATTCAACCGGTCATCGGCTGATTCTTAACTTTTCTATGAATTAATTGAAATCAAATTGAACTAAACACTAATTTCAGTTGATTCGATCCGGCCAATTAATTCGGTCCACATTTGAAAACCATGATTAAAAGAGCAAGAATAAAGAGTTGACACTTCAACTCCAAAGCTTAAAGCAAATTTACTTGTACGCGACACGTAGGAAACAATGGACAACGACATCATCTTGACCATAGAAGTGCGCACTTTATCATAACTATAGACCTACCGGCGCAAATTATCCCAACCCAGTAAACACAAAAGGCAAAGCAGCTAGCTTTGGCTTTGGCTTCCTATTCAACGAATCCGGCGTGTTTCTCATTCATTTATTACACACCAACATACTTCTGACAGTAACCTCGAACACATCCACATTTCATGTCCTGAAATCCCATAAAAACCCGCTTCCTACTTCTTCTCCTAATTTCTTTAGATCTTTCTTCAATTACCCTTTTCTTGTTTCTCGATTCTGTTTAATGGGTGTAATGTAGTTTACAGTTTGCAGTTCACAGTTTCTGACGATGGCAAAACAAGTTGTGAAAGTTAAGAGAGAGTTGTTAGAGGCATGCATGACTTGCCCCCTTTGTAATAAGCTATTAAGGGATGCTACTACTATTTCCTTGTGTCTTCATACGTGTAAGTTAAATGTTCTTAATTTGATCTGGGTTTCTTGTTTGATTGCATATTACGATCTGGGTTGTTCTTGCTTTGTTGTTTCCTGATCTGGGTTTTCTTGATTTGTGGGTTTTGTTGATTTTTTTATTGTCTATGTTGTTCAATTGCTGATGGTTTGATTCATGGATTAAGTTTCTGGTTAATGTTGCATTGTTTTTTAGCTCCAATTTTGGGTTTCTTACGTGTCTGTATCTGTGTTTGCACGGGTAAAATGAATTTATGACCTTTTCTGGCGTTATTTTGATTATTTTCATGTGTAATATTATGATCATATGGGGAGATAAATCCCCGAGTGCTCTGTGTTGAATTTGGTCAAAATATTTGTTATTTTTTCTGTAATTGATATAAATTTTACGTCCGTGGACTAAGTTTTGTATATTTTGTGCGTTCTTTTCATTGAAATATGTTAATTTAATTCATTGACTTTGGTTCTGATTCTTTGGTTTTGAAATCTGAAACCAGTTTGCAGGAAGTGCATATATGAAAAGCTTTCGGATGAAGAAGTTGACTGCTGTCCTGTATGCGATACTGATCTAGGCTGTCTACCTGTCGAAAAATTGAGGTTTGTTTTCGATTTAATTTGTACCCCTTGTATTTTACATTCGTAAAGGTCCAATCTTTACGCATTAATAGTTGTTAAATCAGGCATTGTTTCGGTAAACTTTTGTTGTTTCTGAACTGGGTTTATGCTTTTTCTTTCGTCTTCATTTCATTTATGCCTTTTTTTGTTCTGTTTCGGTTTTATGCTGATACTTGCAAAAGTAAAGTATTATACTTTATTAGTTTAAGACTCTTATTTTCAGTGTTATCAAAAGAAAGTTGATAAATATAGTGGAGGATTTAGTTTATCTGTCTAAGTAGTGAGCAGAAGTAAACCCTTTTTCTCTGCTTTGTACTTGCTAATACAGACGTTACTTATAAGCAATGGATAGTTGAACATCTTACTTAGATAGACATTTAGATTCAATGTTAATGTTTTAGCAGACATCATAGGACCAATTCTTTGACCTTATGCTTTGCCAAATATTGTTTACCGAACTATATGGTTGCTTCTTGTCAGGCTAGTTACCTTGATTTGCTGTTTCAGCAAGTTACAATAGCTGTATACACTTCTTTCACGTATTGTTCGGTTGATTAATTGCTGTTTCATTCGGTTTTTGCAGTTGAGCTTTATTATTTTCTTATATTTTGTTTGTATTCGTTACATACAGGGCAGACCATAATTTGCAAGACATTAGGGCAAAAATATTTCCATATAAAAGAAAAAAGGTTCAGGCCACCCCTGAAGTCATTCCTTCAATTACCATTCCTCCTGCAAAGAGGAAAGAACGGTCATTGTCATCATTGGTGGTTAACACTCCCAAAATGCCGATACAAACCGGCATGACAGGTAGGAGATCGAGAGCCAGTTCAAGAAAGGCTTCTTCTTTACGCAGCAATTTCTCTTTCGAAGAGACCATAAAGAGAGAATATTCTTCAGAAAATCATCCTATGAGCTCAAGCTCTCCCGAGTCTCCTAACAGAAAAAGGCAGGTAATAAAGGCAGGATTTTACTTGACTACTGGTTTATGTTGCCAAATGAGCCTTTATTAATGGTTTATAAATTTCAATCCAGGATTCTCCTGTGGTTGACCGTTCTACTATAAAAGATACTAAAGAAGAGCCAGATGATGATGTGGAAGTGAACGAAGGGAAAGCCGATTTGTGGACTTCGTTAAATTGTCTTGTTGAAGCGGCTAATAGAAGCAAGTCCTCTAAATTAAATTCACAAGGGGTGTCTCTCTTTAAATCGGAATATTCTAGTACTCCAGACAATGAAATTCAGTTATCAAATGGTAATGCCTCGGAAGTATACATTCATAAAAGCAAACAAAAGGATTATGGACATGATATGAAAGCCGTGGATGAAAAGAACGGTGTAAATTTGGTTCACACAACAGTTAAACGAAGAAGGCTAACATCGAGAAAAAGAGCGGCTATGTCTGAGGAGCTAAGTGTGTCGGCACAAGTCATGGTTGATGCTCCTGGGGCTAAGAATTACCGAAGAAATTGTCCAATTTGGTTTTCGTTAGTTGCTTCTGAAGACCAGTAAGTTTCTTGTTTCGTGTTGTTTTAAATTTAGATGTTTAGTTAAATTTTCGGTCACTCATTTTTGTGGTGATGTATGACATTAGGAATGGCGATGCTGCCTTGCCCCAGATATCAGCATGTTACATAAGGATTAAGTGAGTTTCTCTGTTCTCGTTATTTGCCTAGAACTTGTTTTGTTTTGATTTTGGCAATACCGAGAGCTTATAGAACTTTTTGCATATATCCATTTCGTTCGAACCAATTATATTGGCTATATTATGTGGAACGGCTGAATCTGATTAGTATTTCGTTATATCAGTACTACTTGTCTTAGAGTCCTAATATTAATATTCCTGTATGAGTTCATATTTGAGATTGACATTCGAGGTTTAGATTTCTCTCTTAATGAGCTCTAGAGATTGTGGGGTTCTCTCTTAGCGAGCTTCTAAATTTGTCCTCAAGTCTTCCCAGTGTCCTATAAGTAGATCCTAGGCCAGTAACATATTATCCGCTTAGAAATTGGTTGCAATTTTCGGGATTCTTATGATGTTCGATAACGGATGATTTCAGTTTGTGCATTTATATCTTAATGAATCTTATGGAAATCAACTAATAGAAGATGAAATATACAGATCAACTTCTGAACATAAAATAGTGTTAATATTCCAGTAAAACTGCAAATAATGACTAGCTTAGGATTAAATTACCAAAAGGACAACTGGTCTATGAATATGCAACACTGTTAGAAGATTTATGTACTTTGTCTCTAGGCCCTGAGAGTTAGCAGTTTCTCGCTATATTTTGCATTAATCTAGCTCTGTAACAATTTTTATGGTTATGAACAGTATAATATAGGATCATTTGATGCTTGGTTATATGTGCTCATCTTGTAGATTGTATACATATTTCGGTTTTTCCATATTTAATCTGATTGCTTTTGACTTTTGAGGGAACATATATGCATGCATACTATTACTAAAGCACTTGAACATTAAATATCTCAGAGCCTGCTATCTTTATCCTCAAACATTACCCGGTCGGCTCGAACACTCTGCTCAATCTGCAAGTATAATTCAGGGCATAGTTGAAATTCCAAATTGCCAATAGGATAGTCTCTGATTTTGTTTGTATGGAGGGTCCCTATCATCAGTGTTTTTTTTCGACTTCAGAATATACGGAAATGGCTACAACTCTGGTTTGAGGCCAAATTTGATATTGATCTTCTGTATTTTATTTGAATGTTTATGTTTCTGTTGAATCAGTATAGTTATTCGCTTGACTTATTAAGTTTATAATCACAGGGATGGTAAAATGCCCGTTTCGTCCATTCAGAAGTATCTCGTAAAAAAACTCGATCTCAACACTGAGTCAGAGGTAAGTTAATCATGTTCGCCGTTTTATTTATGTTATTGTTTTTTTACGGTTTTTTCCGGTATTATGTTTTGATAGGTGGAAATAATGTGCCGGGGTCAACCGGTACTTCCAACACAGGAATTACACAACTTGGTGGACTTATGGTTTCGGACGGCATCCACGTCTAAAAAAGTACCAGCTTTGGTTGGGTCTTCGGCTAAGGACTTTGTAATGGTATTGTCATATTGTCGAAAAGTTTAAGCTGCTTATAGTTTTCGTTGTTTCTGTTGTTGTTGATCATTTTTACGATTTTCAGTTAGGAAAAATATACGTGTATTTATATTGTTGGATTTTATGAATGCTGAAGGTTGGGTCATTTTTACACGCTCCTATATTAAATACACAGAAAAATCTTCACCCCATCTCAACTACTTCGGATGTGACTCAAATCTGAGATTGTGAAGGTCACAAATTGCTGATAATTATGATAATTATTATTCAAAGTTTAACTGATCAGAAAAAGGAAGCAAATTAATTTCTCTGACTACCTGAAATCTAATTCTGTTCATGGGCTTAAAACAAGTGATGACGGTTTTTAACGTGCTGAACTAAATGATGATACTGTAACCGAAACAGTAATAACTCTTGCAATTTGTATCTTTTTTCATTCTATGTTGCTGTGACCTACGTCTTAACATAGTGACTAAGTTTGAATTTGTAATTTCTAAATGTCTGAGTTCGTAATTTCTACGAGTCACAGTTAAGGTAAGTCACATTTAGGTTGAGTTAGAATATTTATTTATATTTAATTTAAGTACATTTGTCCAAATTAAAAAGAGTTAGTATGAACTTTTCTTGACATTTTATCTAGAAGTTATACTCTATTTAAGATGCCAGGCTCTTTATATAATCATTGTAGGGTATTTAAAGGAAAAAAGGAAAAAGTTGTAGTGGGTAACTAATATATGGATACTGTAACCGAGTCGGTTAAAACCTAAAATTTTATAGGTCGGATTTGATTTTTATATTAATATTTAAGTTCAACGAAACTATTTAGTGTATTCAAAAATTAAAAAACTGTAGGTCGAAATTGAGAATGATCTCATAAGTCGGTACCCAACTAGAGCTCGAAGTTCGAAATTTTGAGCCAACTTGCACTGATTTTCTAGTTAGAAGCCAATGAGGCCGTTCGAACCATTTCCGGCCAGCCCCCGAGAAATTGCAATAGTGAATTTGAACCAATAGGAGCTGTACTAAACCCAACATCTGAAGCGTAAAACACTCACCGGAAGTTGGAATCTTTCTCCGGCGGCTCAACAGAATCATGCAGCAGGTAACTCGAAACCCTCATTTAAATCTCCCTTTCGTTTTGATTCCTATTTTATTTCATCAATGTTTTATTCTTCAATTTCTTGTATTGGCCTCCAAGGGCGGGGGATCTGAAACCCAGGTCACTTGGGAGGATCAGCAGAATATCAACAAATTTGGCCGCTTAAATAACCGATTCCACGAGCTTGAAGATGAGATCAAGATCGCCAAGGTACTCTTTCACTTTCTCCCTCATAATATGCCTTTATAACTCTCAGCTGCATTTTGTACTTTCTTTTACGGTTATACAGTTCATTTGAAAATTCCAATTGATGGGTATAAAAGTGCTTGAAAGAAGGAATTGATTTCAGAATCAGATTAGCTATGATTAATTTTGACTCTAATCAGTAAGAGTCCTTCAGTTTTCATTCTTCTGTTCTAGGGTTTAGATGAATATAGGGTTTGCCATTAGCAAATAATGCTGCATTTTGGTAAATTATGTGAATTCTTAATTATTTTCGCCTTGTTTTACGGAGGTAATTAAGCTTTTTGTTTGAGAATTCTGAATTTTTGTTCATTGATATAACTCATCTTTTTGTTCTGCTTTAATGATAAAATCGCGAATTTTGTGGTTTAACTTGTATTTTACGAGGGATTTTATACTCGGTAATGGCTTATTTTTTATCAGGAATCAAATGACAATCTGGAAGATGCAAGCAATGAATTGATTCTTACTGATGAAGAGGTTGTTCGTTTCCAAATAGGCGAAGTCTTTGCTCACGTTCCAAAAGAAGAAGTCGAGACCCGTATAGAAGAGATGAAAGAGGTGACCAGCAGAAATGTGGAAAAACTCGAGAAAGATAAGGATTCGATCCTAGCACAGATGGCTGAGTTAAAGAATGTCTTGTATGGAAAATTCGGGGACTCCATTAACCTAGAGGAGGATTAATTGGGTCCGGTTAATTAAGTTTTTATGTTCAAAGTTGAGGCAAAACGATGCAGAAGTTTTTCGACTAAAGACGGGCATTGATTGATGTTTAGTTTCTTATGATTGCTCATTTATCTCAACTATGTTTTTTTAGTACAACATTATGTGAATGACTCACTTTGAGTTGAATGATTGATTAGTATTAATTGTGTTAAGTTGCTTTACACATTCTCTGGTAAGTGTTAACTATGCGAATTTGATTGTTTGATCATAAGAAAACGCTTTGTTTTCCTATCCAAGTCATCCATTGGAGATCACTAGATACTTGTAAGAACATCGCGAACCTTTAGCACCAATTGATAATGTCAAAAGAATTAGAAACTCTTGAAGATTGACAGTTTCATTTGGTTAGCTGTGTTTCGAAAATTCTTGTATCTTTGAACAATAATTGTTCTCTTCTGCTGATGCTGAGGCTGAAGAAACACTGCAGCACTGTACAGAAAAAGCCTTGTTCTTAATATTTCTTTCACTGCCAGTTTTCAAAGTACTTTGAACTAGTCTGAATTGCTTACATGCATATGAAGATTGTAAAAAGGTGCCCTTTGAAATAAAGGGAAGAATAGGAGCCATTTAATATATTGCATTTAACTGAGAAGAAATTAAGAAAAGTAAAGCAGAAAGGGAAAAGGAATGAACGGTTGAACGCTTAGAGAATCACAATTGTTCTTGACAAATAAGTATAACTCGACATTTAATTTAAAAATAATTCTCCAATATATTTCTATTTTCTCTTATGTTTTATTTTAAATGTTGAAAATCAAGTAAAATTTTGAATTTAAAATATTTTTTTTTCCTCATTAGACTTATAATAATAGCAAAGATCGCCATTCCGTATGTGGACTCGAACCTGGACCTCTAGGATCACATGGCTCAACCACTACGTTAAGCATTTGCCACAAAGTTTGAATCATTAATTTAGTATTTTAAATATAAAAGAGATTATTTAACAAATTATTTAATCTTTTTATTATTATTTTATTTTTAAAAAATACAATTCAAAATCAAATAGATAATTTTTTGCGGCTCGATGTGAAATTTTATTCTACATGTCGCATAATCCTAAATTCTACTGTGCTCTTGTAACCGTAAATGTCATGTGTAGTTGTCCTTTTAACACGTGGCATATAACTAATATTTGTAAATTCTATGTATTACATGAAGTGAATTTGAATTAATTCCGATTCTAAACACATCAGAATGAAAAATAATTGAATAATTTATTTAAATTTGTTGTTATTGTTTTGATGATAATTTTAAAATATTATATTTTTTTTATCATTTAATCACGGTGTGATAAAGTTGTGCTTGGAAATGATATTATAGGCTCAGCTCGAAACAGTAGTTCTAAAAGTGCCGGATCGGCTAAGCATGGAAGTGGTCCCATAAACAATGCTCATTATGAAAAATGTATGCAATGAATAAGCTTAGAATACATTTCAAGCTTAGTTGCCAAAAACAAGGCCAACCTGTTCTGAATAACGCCAATTATGCCGCCCTATGCCCCTCACATTATTCTATTAATTGACAACGATACAACTATTCTTTGTCTAACCAATAAAACAACAAAGATGGCGTAGGAGCAGTATTTTAAAACTCCTCGTTAGGCGCTAATTTAGGACTTGCCGTCCGACCTTTGATTCTTCAGACTCTATCAAGTACTGGACCAACATATTGCCGCCTTGGATATTTTATAATAATTATAGTTCAATTTTTTCAATTTAAAAAATGTAACTCGGTTAGTAAAACTAATGTACAACAAAATATTTACACCATACAATTTTCATCTTCAATCTCAAACCGGGAAATAGTACGCTATAAACCACAAAAAAAAATTATGAGGATATTTGCTTTTAAAGAATTGATTTTAATATTGATGTATTTTTATGTAAGAGTTAATTAAGACTTATGTTTTCATATACTAAAAAAATCTCTTTGTAAAATATTATTTTATTATAATTTATCTTTTAGTTGAATTTATACTTTTATCTATTAATAACTATAAAAAAATAAAAAAATTACAAATCCGTCTAAACCCCACCCAAACGTTTGAAGCCCTTACCGCTCGACTAACGCTTTTTAAAACATGGCGATAGGAGCCAACAATATTATTGTACTAACTTTGAATTATATGGTAAGTGGACTCATTAACTCTGTCCTATATTACATTTGAAAACTGAAACATAAAATCCAAAATTCAAACATTTTGGAGGGAAAACCTTCCCACTTGCATTATGAGACAGCCCAGTTAATATTATCTATCATTCTGTCTATAATTTAATTTCAATTACCTTAGTTATGTGCTACTGTATGCTGGAATCATAAAACCAACAACAGCAGCAGGACTAAAGAACAAAAAAGGGATCATACTGTCAACGGAACAACATAAACGAGTCCGAATGCATAACACAGTGAAAGTTCAATTTATCCCTGTATTGAGATACCCCTAAATCATATGCAAATTTGTTTGCCTACAAGCTAAAACATAACGCATATACATGCAAGCAACAATAATTCTATAATAGTTCCTACTCTGCAACGAGTTGAAGGAAAGTAGGGCATTCTATAAAATTCCAAAACTATCTACAAAACAGAACGCAATTATCTTGGTTCACAGGTCCTCAAGCTACTCGGAGTTGGACGGATTCTCGCAACTATATATAATATATTAGTAGTTTTCATAACAATAACAGAGAAACTGACCTTCCTTTTGGAAGCTCAAGGAAACAGTAAAATCGTCAACAGGTGCAAACTAAGACTTTGAAAGTACGACTCTCCCATGGCAGCCTACTACAAAAAGTAGGACAAATCACATAGCTTTTTCGATATAGATATATGCAAGTGAGGAACACATGGAACTGATTGAGATCTTTCAACTGATTCATTGAGTTCACCATCAATAACTAACTTTAATTTCATGAAAAACAAGTCCGACCGATTCAACGCATTAACAAAAACAGCCAACTAAACAAACTAGCATCCGGCATAAATGTACTTTTCACAAAAGCAAGCTACCAATAGTGTTAAACAAGTACGATCGATTGCAAAGCAATATATATCAAACACTAGATACAGGAGAAAATAATTTTCGGAATTATAATTCATATAATTCAACTAGATACAAAATGACTACAAATCAGTGATCAAATTTAACAACTAAAAACAGAACCTGAATTTTTCAAGTAAATTCTCAACAAACAAAATAAAATCACCTCCTATGTAGATGCTACCGATGTAATCCCCCGATCTTAATTCTAGCCGCTTCGCAGCAGAGCATCATGGATTCAATCCCATTCACACAAGTCATTACACCAAGTCACAAACCCTACCACAACAAATCAATCTAAATAACCTCATAAATTTAAACAAGAACTCAAGCTAAGAACACAACAGGTACAATTTCGAATCGAACTTGAAATCCCCAGCGATCGAAATTTAGATCCTTGTATAACCTGCAGGCTTCAATGGCTGACTCCCAACAACAGAAAGAAGCCCACCTTCAACAGCACTTTCCTCATCAAGAAACAAATCCTCAGTATTCCTAAAAGCACCATGAACACCAACAACCACAACTCCAATAACCAACGCCACAAGAACATTCAATCCCACATGAGTAAACCCCAACGCCAAAACAGTAACCAAACCAAGACCACCTAACACAACTCGATCATCAAAACTCCTCTCAAACAACACAACAGGCCCATCGCGGGAGAAGTAAAGGAAAAACCAGGCGATAAACACAATAATAAACACGATCAAAGAAACAGGATGCCAAAGAAGGCTTAGGAACAGAATTGAGAGGCATACCATTGTGTAATTGACCCGGAAGTAATTGCCATTGTGCTTGATCCGAGCCATTGCTTCAGCGTAGCTGTAAGGGCGAGAGAATGATGAAATGTTGAGAAGCTCTATCCAGGGGCGTCTGGTGGCCATTACTGTTTGAGTGGCGGCAGTGGCGCGTGAGACGAAAGTGAGGGATGTGGCGATGGTTGTTGGTGGCTGTGTGGTGGTGGTTGTGGTGGATGTGGTGGAGGGAATTGTGCCATAACCGAAAGATGATTTTAGGGACATAGTGAAAGAGTGGTGATTTTGCTATACAAGGGATGTAGATATGAACAAATTGAAAGCAGAAGAAACTGTAACGGAAATTGAATTTGGAAATGGAGTAAAAGGAAGAAAATTGACGAGAGGAAATCCTAAGCCCAAAAGTTTGAAATTTTAGGGTTTCTCTGTGTATGGACCGAATTGGCGACAGGAAGAAGATGAATTGAAAAATTGTTGTGAGGTAATGGAAGCCGCTTTTACTCTTTTTTTTCCGGGAAAATTGCTCTTATTTGTTGGAAACGGATTTCAATTTAATTGTAAATAGTATTATTCCTTTTTTATTCTATTTTTTTGTATCGTTATTGTACATTTTTACAATTTTTTATTTTTTCTTAATATTTATAAATAATATTATTCGGAGCTTAGTTACAGATAAAATTTCTTACTCCTCCCAATAAATGTATTAGTAGTAATTATTAGAAAGTAAAAATGTTTTAAAAATTACTAAGTGCAAGTTTTGGGATTGCTTTCATAAGTTACTTATTTTAAAAGCTTTATTTTTAAACTTGTCCTATAAACAGTATATTTAATTTTAAAAAAATAAGTTAGACAGTTTCTAATTAATTAATATGAATGACCAAATGTATTATTTAAAACTAAAATATATAATCCTATTTAAAATTTATAAAAATAACTTATTTTAAAAATAACTTAATAAATAATATCAAGTTAACTCTATCTATTAAATGAGTCAGAGATCGTAGCCTAGGCCAAAGTTGATAAAAACAAGATGAGAATTAAATATTCAAAAATTGTAGAGATTAAAATTTAAAACTTTAAAACTTTGATAGTAGAATAGTTTGTCCCTACTAAAACGTTATTTAATTCAGTTTTTATTTTAGTTTTCTTCAATATTATCAATATCGGATCGGACCTTATATCGATGAATTTCATGGTTCATGATATAACGATTTAATCGATATTATTAGTGATTTTATTAATTTTTTATTTTTAAAGAATATATATTATTTATGGTTTGTAGTGGCTATTGTAGCATTTTAAATCTTTAGCGACGCTTTTGCATACTGCGAGAGGGGTTTTGAAAAGAAATATATGTTATTTAGGGTTTTCAATGGCTATTACAATTTTTTTAAGTCTTTAGCAACAATTTTGTGTCTTTAGCAACGCTTTTCGGTGTCTATAGCAACAATTTTACCTATTGCCGGATGAATTTTAAGAAAATCGGATTTAAATCAATACATCAGTTTACCTATTTTTTCCCAATTCAACCCAATTTTCTACTGTTTTTAATTTAAAATCGGCTTCTATATATATCGTATTATAATTATGGCCGATTCACCATAAAATTAATCAAACAGCCCGATACGATACGGTATTGATAACAATGGCTTTCTTCTTATTTTTAGTTGATTTAATATTTAAACTGAACTAAATTTTGTTCACTTTTACTTATTTAAAAAAAGGAAGAGAAATTAATATTGCAAAAGGTTAATCCTTTTATGGATAATTTCAAGGGAAAAAGAAAGACTTTTTTACTGTATAGTACGTTGCATGTCAGGATACCGGTGAGGCGTTCACGTTTCAACTTTTTTGAGTTGGATAGAAAATGATTAGATTACATGTGAAAATAAAAGTGAATTTCTCCCCAACTATGATTAATGATTCATATAATGAGAATATCATAATTACATTTAGCTTATAATAATATATTACAAATATAATATACGATATATAAGCGCCAGAGACCAATTCAACTAATTTCTTACAATTATCATAATCATAGGATTTGATATTCCCAATATATGTGGCAGCAACATCAACGTGAGTTTGCATCATGAAGGATACTTAGACATGTTCACAAACTTGTGCAGGGACGGTTCAAGCCTGCTCTTGTAAACAGAAATTAGATACTTATTTTTATATTAATTTATTTTGAGTTTGAAATTTTAGGAATCAGACTTAATTTTTATATAAATATTTATATAAATAGATAAATTTGATCTTAGTTTAATAAATAATAATTATATTTATTGTATATTATATATTGTATTTGAATAGAAGTTTGAACTTCTATATTTATATTATTGACAATAAGTTTCGAATCCATTGAGAAAGTCAGTAAACAATTAATTATTTGTAAAAGTTAGAGATATTTGTATTATTTTGCCATTTTAGCATACCAAAAGTTTAAGAGAATAAATTATTAGAAAATTATTGGATTTAGTTCATTTTGTTAAAATAATTTTTTATTAACTTTAGTCAAATTATTTAAAGCTCATCATTTATTTTACAGTTAATTAGTATACGTTTTCTCTACCTTTTGCACACTTTGTTTTGGTAATATTTACAAGTAATTTTATTGAGATTGTTGGTCCCTATGCTACACTCAATAAGTCAGAGGGGAGGTGAATGACTCACTCAATAACTTATAAAACTTTTTTACGATAATTGCTTAGATCGCTGAGTGAGGTTAGCTGGTTGTGTGGAATGGCTGGAAATTGCGAATAAGTAAAGAACACAGAGATTTTTATACTAGTTCGACAATCTGTGCTTACATCTAGTCCCGAGAGAGTGTCTTGACTTTAATCCACTAATCTCAACTCCTTTACCCTAGGCGGAGAAGCCTTTCACAAAATCCCCAATTACAAAAAGTACCCTTTAATCTGCAATCGCTCACCCCGCTGACTAGAATACCCTCTTCTATCAGCAACTCAAAAGAGTTTAAAACAAGAGCTGGACTCAACTTATAGACATGTTGATCCAGTTACAAGTGATCAAATATTACAATCAGTTGATCTAAACTATTCTCTCTTGTTGTAAGCAGACTCTCGCTGAGTTATGCTTTTCTTGCTAGAATTCCTTAAAGCTTGTAATTTTGACAGCTTTAGCTTCTGGGAAATTTAGGTGTAATCACCAAATTCTAAAGCTTGCCTTCTTGCTCCTTTTATAGTTGGATTGAGAAAGTAGCCGTTGAACTTGCCTTGGCATCTTCTGAGATTGACAGCTCAGTAATTCACCCGTTGCTTCTTTAAATCAATCCATTAAGAGATAGAATTGCACCGTTGTAAAATACATTTCAATCCGTTAGATTGAAATTTGAGCTCCAATTTGAATCCTTTGTCGTTTGATGCCAGTCTTCCGTGAGTGAGAACTCGCGCTGGCTTGCCACATGTCTTCATCCCATTCCCTCTGATTTTCTGACATGTTGCACAGTGAGGGATACAAGGTTGGTAGATCTGCAGAATTGCTCAAAATAGGAATTGACTTGCTGCAGCTTTGCTTTGGAAGACTTTGTCATTTTCTTCATAAATCTGAGTCTTGTCAAGGCATTAATTCTTTTTGTCTTTGCCTTATTAATATTTCTGCAAAAAGCAACACTAAAAGCGAAGATGCCATATTACCTTAAAAGGTAATGTCGGCACCTTTAACAGACCTAAGATAACTCAGCCAAACATATCATCGAAAAATATAGCTGATACTGAGTCTAAATATCAAGTGTTGAGTGAATAAAAACTAAGTCAGCGACTTCGTAAGTACTCAGCCCAGAAACCACTCAGAGTTAAACTAAATAGCTAGGTCAGCGGAGACTTGAAATTCTACCCTTGAATTTACTAACTCCCTTGAAACGATAGAATATTTATTTTAACATCATTATTGCTTTAATTACCTCAAAATGAACTTAGCTGTTATGATCAAAACTTAAGCACTACTGAGTCATCCACTGATTCGGTCCAAACTTGTGCTTGGTTCAACAATCTCCCCCATTTTGATCAATAGCAATTAACTTGAGCGAGAATTAAATCAATAAGATATTTAGATCAGAGTTAACTTATATTCATGCTTGGTATGTCTCTTGTTCAGCATCTCTAATCTGCTCAGAGTGAATGCTAACTCCCCCATAATTCTTGAATCTTCTGAGTTCAACATCCCTCACAACTTCTCATTTATTTCTGCAAATGATTAGAGCATATGTATATGGCAGAATAATATATGAAGTTAAGAAGTTCTTAACTTGAATAGAAAATGTAATCTTTCATTGATAATAACTGAGTACAGATAACAAAAAGTTATTCTATTCTAATTTTTACATTTTGGAACTACAAATTACAAAACAAATCTATTCTAACTTTTTGGCATTGGCGGGGCTCCCAAATTGGCTCTTCTATCCTCAAAGACTTGTTGATCCCACATGCTCTTCTTCTCCTTAGGCAAAGAAACCTCCTTGCCTTTCCTCTTTCTTGTCTCCTGATATTCTCTTTATAAGCGCTCTAGATCCTTAGATAGGTTGTAGGAAAAATCAGCAATCCTCTGATCTCTCTCCTTCTCTTCCTTTTCACGCTTCTCGTGATCCTTCTCCCCCATTGCCATTGCATCTAAAATGGCTTGAGTTTGATGATCAAACGAGCTCAGAGACTCTTCAAAAGATTTGAGCTATCCATACACATTAGAAGAAAAATTTTAGACTAGCAGCTCATAAATTTCTTGAGATATAGCTTCTTGTTCTCTGAGAAAAGCAAAAAGTCCTACAAAAGCACAGGATTGAGACAAGTTGACCTAATACTGAGCATTCAAACCTTCTTTTGACACCTGGGTAAGACATGCTAGTGCCTTAGCTTGATTATTTTCTCTGAGGCGCTTTAGCATAGGAGTGCTCCTGATATGAGTAGAAATTTCACTGTGAATCTTATCTAGAGCTTCTCCATCATTAAGGACATCAGCTTGAACTTGCTTGATTTGGCCTCTGATGTGACCAAATTTTTTTTGAAGATTAAGCTCGATTTCAGCATCAGTAATTATAATATCACTACTCAGAGCATCTAAAATGTTGAGCCTCTTTAAGGCATTTAGCACAGATCCCTCTGAGTTCTTTACTCTTTCAAGTACTTCTTCTTTTTCTCAACTCAGTGTAGATCCCGTGATTCTTGGTTACCACTATGATCAGAGCATCTAAACCATCTACAACTGTATTTAAGCGAGTTATGTTTTCATCATTTTCCTTGCTCAGTATGGTATAGCCATCTAGCACCTTCAACATGGCTTCAAGTAAGGGATTGAATTTGTCTATCATCGAATTTCGAAAATCCCTTTCATCATTCAACACCTTGCAGTTGATCTCATAAATTTTCAGCATCATCTTCTTCAGCTCTTCAACCTCCAACTTTAGACTAGCTGCCTGCCTACCTGCAATAGATAATAAAGGCAAAGTATGGGATACAATGGCCTTCACAAGAGATAACTAAGTAGGTACAGACTTAACATGCTCCTTCATTTCCTCAACTACTTCCATAAATCCTTTCACTAGCTCAAGCGCCTTAGTAATTCTCCTTAGGACATCCTCAAACAATAAGGATTTAGCTATTTCAGCATCTATCCCTAATCCTGGAAATCTCTCTCTTCCTAACCTCCTTATATCTCCCAATATAACAGCATTTGGATTAAACCGGGGTTGTGGTTGAGTTGTTGTAGTGGTTGTTGTTGTTCAGGAATCTCTTCAATAATTAGAGGGCCTCTGATTGGAGGAGGGTCTTCCAAGTATAGAAATTCTCGTACTGGAGATCCTATTCGAGAAAGATGGGGAATAACTGCAGTTTGGGCAGTGTTTGGGTTATTTTGATTAGAGGCTTGGTTGAATTGGCTTGAGGATGGTGTTTGGTAATCTGGTATGGGTACAACAGAGATAGGGGTAGGTGAGAGTGGTGTTTGGTCGGATGTGTTTGAGAAAGTAAAGATATCTTCATCTTCCCTCTCCTTCTCCTTCTCCTTTTCTATACCTTCAACAGCAGACTCGCTGACCTGAGTTTGAGAGTCCTCAGCCAGCTGAGCTCCGTGCTTAACTACAGCTACTTCTTCCTCTCTGATCTCTCTCATCTTCATCAGTAACTACCTCCATTCTCTTCAATGATCCTCTCTTTCTTTCCTTCTTAGCCTCTTTAACTTTCTCAATAGTCAATGTGACCTACTGGCCAGAGTTCAGCGCACTAGCTTCTACTTCAACTACCTCATCATCATCCTCCTATTCCTCTTGGGTATCAATCCTATCCAGCGCACTATCACTTCATCCACAACTTTTGGTATCTCCTTCTCAGCCAGGCTAGCTACTAATTTTTCAAGAATTTATTCAGTACTAGCCTTAGCCTTTGTTGCTGCTGCTTCTTCAGCCTTTCTTCTTATTATTGCTTCAATCTCTGCCTGCTTCTTAACAATTCTCTCTTTCTTAGTAGCTTTCAATTTCCCAGCTTCCTCAATATCTTGCACAACTCTTGTGCCTCTCTTTACCATGAGCTTTTTCTTTGGCTGTCCTACTTGGGGAATAGGAACTGATATAGCTTCCTTTCCCTTCGTAGTCACTTCATCTAGCTGAGCTGACTCTGCTTTCCTTTTCTTTTCTCTCTTCAAAGGTGCTTCTTCCCTTAGCTCAGCCTCAGCTTCCTTTTCTTCCTTAATATCCTTCGAAGTCAGTTCCCTTCTCTTATCATCCTTAACTTCCTTAGAGAATCTATATTTTCTTAGAATAGCCACCGAAACTTAGCTCGCTGAGCTTCCCTTCTTCTCTTTCTTGGAGTCTCTCCTGACCTCCTTCTTAACATCTTTCTTTCCTCCTTCTTTCTCTGCTCTGAGCTTGGTTATTCTTTATAGCTCTCTTTCCATAAAGGCTTCCAAGGTTTGATCTTCCTTATCAGGTCTGATTCTCCTCATAGGCACAATAGCCCTTGGATCCTTTACTCTGACTTCGCCCAGCTTCAGTTTGATATACTTGGTATTTCTGGGTCTTTCTCCACTTCTTAACCCATAAAAATGAGCATTGCTCAGAATCCTTAATTCTATTATCTTTAGAGTGATTTTGTTCTTTTGTGCCCAACCTTCCATACCCAACTCATATGCCCTGCATATATCCATAATTACATGACCATAAACCATGTGCTTGGACACTTTAAGAAACCTGTGCAACATAGCTAAAAGCCAGCTGATGCACATCCCATTGATCAGAGCATAAACAAATACTCTCTCAAACTTTGAGCAGGTTCTAGTAGAGCCAGTCTTGGGCAAAAGAACTTTGGTCACAAGCTCATGAGCTCGCGTCCCCTCCTTTGAGAACATAGAAACAATTAGTTCTCCTGCTTTGTAATCATGTGGAATCTCATAGTCAATTGGGATGTCCACATTGTCTTCCTCCTTATCCTTCACAGCAAGCAGTCTGAGTCCTTTTTCTCGCATTCCAAGCAACCCAGCGAGAAGCTTTAGAGTTATATACACCTTTCTTCCCATCATTGTAGTAACAAAACATATCTGGAAATTCTTTCACCATATGGATTCCTCTATAAAAACGCTCTATAATTTGTTCATTACAGCCACTGGGAAGTTTAAAGAATCCCTGAAGATGATGTTGGCATGTCCATCTCCTAAATCGTTTGTCACTTGAAAAAATTGAGCATATCAACTGTAGTTAGGTCATCTACTACAGTTCCTTCTAAGGTTTCCCACTCAGTAGGAGTGTATCTAGTTCCTGCTGGAATGAATGACTCTTCTATATCCTTAACGTTAATGGCAACTTGTGCCCAATGGTCTACTATTGTAAATCAACATGCCTCATCTTTATCCCAAAAAAATAGTGAATTCTCAGAACTAGGTTCTGAAGCTCTTCCAGATGTACTCGCTATAGAGATAACTTTGAGAAAAATGGAGAATTTAAGGATTTTACGATTAGAATTTCAAAGAAGGAAATTTGATAAAGTAACCTTTTTTCTTTCTCAATCTCTCCTTAAATAGCTAAAGATTCTTCTCATAAGCTTGCAAACCTACGTGTACGACTCATAATCCATGATCTTATAATTCAACGATTAGATTCCATAACGTATACCATAGGATTAAATGAGGGCGAAAAACTCGGGATAACTACTCTGAATATGGATCATTTCATAACTTACTACCGTTTCTATCAAGTTTAAATTTGAAAGATAACCGGTGATAGTTTGATGATGTATCCAAAATTCGAGCGATAAAAGAAATACTTAACCTTATTTACTGAAGTTCAGAGTGTGCCCTAATTTGGTCAGCTTCAGAATAGGTCAGAGTGAAATGTATTTCTTTAAATTGGATTAGACATTCCGATCAGCTGTCTTAGAATGTTGAATTGATCCTTTCCAATGGGCTTTGTGAATATGTCAGCTCGCTATTCTTCAGTTAGAATGTATGTGAGCTTGACTTCTCCTTTTAGCACATAATCCCTTATAAAGTGATGTCTAATGTTGACGTGCTTCATCCTGCCATGTTGAACTGGATTCTTGGATAGGTCAATTGCATTGTTGTTGTCACACATGACTTTAAGATAATTTGACTTTATACCATAATCCTTCAATTGCTGCTTGATCCATAGCAGTTGTGCTACACAACTTCCTATAGACATATACTCAGCCTCAGCTGTACTCAGAGCTACAGAAGTCTGCTTCTTGCTATACCATATTTCTAGACAGTCACCAAGGAAATGATAACCTCCTGTGGTGCTTTTCCTTTTAAGTTTGTCTCTTCCATAGTCAGCATTTGTGTATCTTCTCAGAGTGAAGTCTGCATTACTTGGATACTATAAACCTGCATCAATAGAGCCTAGCAAATACCTGAGAATTCTCTTAACAGCAGATAAGTGAGATTCTCTGGGTTCAGCTTGATATCTTGCGTAATAACATATAATATATTGAATGTCAGGCCTACTAGTAGTTAAGTAAAGTAGAGAACCAATGATACCTATGTAAGCTTACTCTCTACAGGTTTACCTTCCTCATCTTTACTCAGAATTGTATCAGTGGCCATAGGTGTTGACATTGGCTTGGCTTTATCCATGTCAAACTTCTTGAGTACTTCCTTAGCATACTTAGCTTGGCTTATGAAGATTCCATCATCACCTTTCTTGATTTACAAGCCGAGAAAGAAATTAAGCTCTCCCATCATTGACATTTCAAGTTCTTTCATCATCTGTTGACTGAATTCTTTGCATAACTTTTCATCAGTTGCTCCAAAAATAATATCATCTACATAGATTTGGACTAGCAAAACATCTTGATGCCTCTTCTTGATAAACAGAGTCGTATCTGCTTTCCCTTTAACATAACCTATGCTGATCAAAAAGTTAGTCAGTCTCTCGTACTAAGCTCTTGGAGCCTGTTTCTGTCCATACAGAGCTTTCTTCATCTTAAAGACATGATTTGGATATTTAGGGTCTTCAAATAATTGGGTTGTCTGACATAGACTTCCTCTTGTATATAGCCATTGAGAAATGCACTTTTCACATACATTTGAAATAGTTTGAAGTTCTTATGAGATGCAAAAGCGCAAAGGATTCTTATAGCTTCAAGTCTAGCTACTGGTGTGGAGGTTTCTCTATAGTCGAGGCCTTCTTGTTAATTGTAGCCTTAAGCAACTAGTTTGGTCTTATTTTTGATAACATTACCAGCTTCATCTAACTTGTTTTTGAAAACCCATTTGGTGCCAATGATTGACTTGCCCTTGGGTTTCTCCTCCAAATCCCAAACTTCATTTCTTTTGAATTGGTCTAGCTCTTCTTGCATTGCAATCACCCAGTTGTCATCAAATTCAACATCTTCAAACTTCTTTGGTTCAATCAAGGATACAAATGTTGAGTGGCTTATCATTCTGTTCAACTGACCTCTAGTCAGCACTGGATTTTACACACTATCAAGAATCTTGTCAACTGGTGATCTCTTCTTGCTCTGATTTCTTTTGGTAGATCAGGATCAGCTCCCTAAGCTACAGTCATTGGTTGAGCATCTACATGATCACCAAAGTTGATTGTTTGGTCCAAGTCAACTTCTTCTTTTTCTTGCACTAGATCATGTATAATAATGGGCTGACTAACTAATCTGCTGACTGGATCTTTTTCTCTTTCATTATCACTGGCTTGTCTACCTGCATTGTTAGTTTCATCGAAATCTACATGCATAGACTTCTCTAAGATGCCAGTTATCTTAACATACACTCTGTATGCCCTACTGTGTGTTGAGTAACCCAGCAAGATTCCTTTATCAGCCATGGGGTCAATTTTAGCCAATTGGTCTTTAATATTTAATATGAAGCATCTATAACCAAAGGCCTTGACCAACCTTGGGCTTGTGCCCCTTTTGAAGTTCATAAGGAGTTTTGTTCAAAACTGGGCGAATTAAAACCTTGTTTAGAATGTAACAAGCTATGTTAACAGCCTCTCCCCAGAAATACTTTAGTAGATTGTTATCACTCAGCATAGAATGACCCATCTCAGCAATAGTGCAATTCTTTCTGTAACGAACCGAAATTCCAAAATTTTCTTATAATAAATAACTATGGTATTAAAATATCATGGAAATTATTTTTATTGTTATTATTGTTATTGGATATAAGGCATGAGGAAATAAGAGTTAATTAAGTAAGAGGAATGAATTGGGCATTTAATTATTTGTTCAAGGGCATTATTGGAAATTGAAAAAAAAAATCTTATACGTATCCCTTCATCCCCCTTCATCCCATTCACTTTCATCTTCTCCTTCTCCATTCTTCCTCTCTTCCTTAACCAAAATTTTTTCCCTAATCTAAAAACTTCCGATTTCTTCGATTCAACTTCAAATTCTTGTTAGAAATCGATCATAAAGCCCTCTATCATCATCAATTTTAGTGAATTGAGGTTAGAATAAGAGGATTTCAAATTTTAAAATTTAGATGAATAGTAACCCGAATTTGAGGTGAGTGATTTTTGGTGAAATTAAAGCTTAATTAGTAGAATTCATGATAGATTAAGCATATTTATGGTATTAGGAAGTTTATTTATATAATATCTTGATAGAATTATATATGGCTGTTGTAGAGGAAGCTAGTGCAAGTAAATCAAAGGCAAAAGAGGTAGAAGAGAGCTAGAAAGAGCATAGAAAAAGGTTTGTGTCTCAAATTTCGATTTCTCGATTTTTCGGAAAATTTTCTAGATTTGTATACCTGTTTTATTTTAATGTTTTCTCTCGTTATATAAATCCGATTTGAATGATTCTTGATTTCATTGATATCTACAGAAAGTAAGAAATATATGTTCATAAGGAACCTTGTTGAATTTCGTTCATTTTCAATGTGAAATTTTCGTTTGAAGTTGAGTCATGAAATCTGTTTTTTGGAAAATCTCAGCTTTGTACACTGTTTAGTATTTTGATCATAACTTTGGTTATAAAATTTGGACTTCTGTGATTCTGGTGGTTTTGGAAAGCTGAGACATGTGGCTAATTATGTTTAGAAGAAAGTTCTTGGATTGAATGATGTTTTGATAGTGAAAAATGCAGGGGAAGTCAGGTTACGAAACCTGGAAAAATTCTGGAAAGTATGAATATTGATTTTATTGAGTTTTAATTGAAGTTTGATGCTTAAAAATTTGGGATTTAGATTTCTTAATTACTGAAGTTATGTTGAATTATGATTGATGATTTATACTGGAATTTTTAAGATGTTACTTTGATTTATTGCCCTTATTAAACAAGTAGAATACGGGTCAGGGTAGATTGACGCCAATAAAGGGGTGTACAGTACTGTACAAACAATTGAAGCTTTGGCTTTGGGCTTTGGCCGATATTATGATATATATATATATATATATTGATATTGAAGCTTTGGCTTCGGGCTTGACCGATATATTGATTTTGAAGCTTCGGCTTCGGGCTTGTCCGCTCCCGTATCCATTTAACCGTTATTCAGGACTTGTTTACTTTGGGCAATATGTGGTTAAAGTGTTTGGAAAAAATTGGATACAAATTTGATTGTACTTTGAAAGGATTACTATATAAGTTTTGTGATTTGGTTCCATAAAGTTGGTTAATTTGTTTTTGACTAATGAACAATCTTGGTTTCTATTTTAAAGTGTTAAAAATGTTCAAAGTTGTTATATTTCTTTTATGGACACCACTAAGCAAATTGCTTAGCGTGTATTTTTTTTTTCTACATGTAGGTGGAGAACTTGTAGATAGCTTGGACCAAAGTGGAATAAGTGGATCAGCTTGAAGAGCAAATAAGGAAAGACTCGAGGTGGATTTGTAATTTAATGTAATATTATGGTTTGTAGAATAATGGCATGTACTAGATAGTGTGAGAAATATAAAGTGGTATTGAGAAATATTTGGAGAATAATTAGCATTTGGAGAATAATTTGGAGTTTGAAACATTATATTTGTATTTGCACATATTAAATCTATAAGTATTGAACCTTATATAGTGGAGTAGAGTTGTTTATTGGGTGTTTATAGTTATTGTGGCGCTCCCAATAAAAGGGGGGGGGGGCGTTACACTTTCTCTCAACAACCCCATTCTACTGAGGTGTATGAGGGGCAGAAAAATTTTGAGAATTCCTCAAACTACCTGTTTTTAAATTCCCTTCCATGGTCACTGAGGATTCTATTAATTTTAAGGTCTTTTTCATTCATGATACGGGTAGCCAACCTAGAGAATGATTCAAATGTTTCATCTTTGCTAGCTAGCAAGACAATCCAAGTGAACATGGTCAGATCATCTACAACAACAAGGGTGTATTTCATTCCACCTAGACTTGTTGGTACAAGAGGCCCAAACAAATCCATGTGTAGAAGATCAAGGGGATGAGAAGAAGATATATCAGCTATGGATTTAAAGGTCTTCCTAAATTATTTCCCAAGTTGGCATGCTGAGCAGAGTCTATCTTTATCAAAGGCTAGATTGGGTAAACTCTCAACAAGTTCATTTCTGGCTAATTTGGACAGATTGGTCATATTGACATGTCCTAACCTTCAATGCCATAGCCATGAGTTTTCCTCCTTAGAAACTAAGCATATATCATTGGAGCCAGGGATAAATCAAACATACAAACATTATTAATTCTAGGAGCATAAAGAATAGTTTGGTCAGAGTTACCATTAATGACTGAGCAGCCCGCTGAGTCAAATATCACTTTTCTGCCTTTGTCACACAGCTGAGCAACGCTTAGCAAATTAAACTTTAGGCCTTTTACCAAAGACACATTGTCTATTGAAGGTTTTACACCTACAGTGCATTGTTAACAATCTTTCCTTTCTTATTATCTCCAAAACCGACACTTTCATTTCTTCTTCGCTCTAATGTGATGAATTGCTTTTCATCACCTGTCATATGCCTCGAGCATCCACTATCCAAATACCACATTTTGCTGTCATCAGTGGATCTCTAGCTCACCTACAAAATAGTTAAGTTTTCTTAGGTACCCATGCCTTTTTCTGGCTGGGTCCTCCCTTGTTAGTGGCGGTCATCCTTGACTAGTTATACTCATCATAGTAACCATTTTTGTGCCTACACATGACTGTTTCATGTCCTGGTTCACCACAAAAACTACATGCGACCTTAGGATTAGGCCTTCTCACTTTACTCTTTTGAGAAACTTTCTCAGAGTGGTGAGTGCGGCTACTTTGAGTATTCCTTCTAAGTTGAGGAGGGACCCGTACCTTTTTCAAAGCTGTTATTTCAATAGCTAGCTCATCCAATCTCTTAGTGAGTTTACTGTTATATCCATTTTGGTACTCAGCTTTTTCCATTAGGTATAGGATGTCAAGTGATGTAGAAGAGTTCACATCTTCTATATCATCACACCTCCTCTAAAGTACTTTGATGTATTTAGTTGACTTCTTAGTCACATTAATAACATTATTAAGTACTATAGCAAGGTCATTAGAAGACAAAGGGGGTTCAGTAATTACCTCAGAGTGTATTCCTTTATCTTTACTTTGATCAGTTGACTGTCTGGCAGCGAAAGTTATTGGTTGATCAGCTGACTCTGAGTGAACTCGATCATCCTTAGCCATGAGACACATATTAGCAGAATCATGCACCTCTTCATCTGAGGATGATGGATCTTATTCAGAGTCACTCTAGGTAGCAGTAAGGGCTTTCTTACTCTTCTTCTTCTTGAACTTGTCCTTTTTAGCTTTAGGATAGCTCGACTGGATATGCCCCTTCTCACCACATTTAAAGCATTTAATATCTTTGTTATGCTCCTTATTGAATTCCTTTCATGGTCTATCAACTGCTCCCTTCTTATACTTGCATGTCTTTTTAAACTTTTGAAAGTTCTTCTCTCTAACCAGATATCTCCTGAAATTCTTGGTCATTAGAGCTATCTCCTCTTTTCTGTCGTCTGGATATCCTTCCTCAGAAGAATCTTCTTCTTCTTCATCATCATCAACTTTCAGGATAACAGCTCTGCTTGAGTTTTCTTTCTCTTTGGACCTATGCTTTTTGGACTCATCTTCATATTGTTTCAAGGACATCTCATGAGTCAGCAGAGTTCTAATTAGCTCATCAAACTTGTAGGTCTTCAAATCATGAGCCTCTTCAATAGCACTCTTCTTAGCTTCCCAATCTTGAGTCAAACTCCTCAAGATCTTTTTAACAGTTTGTTCTTCAGTGAAGGTCTTGCTAAGTCTTTTTAGCTCATTTATAATATTCATGAACCTAGTGTTTATGTTAGAAATATCCTCCTTGGGCTTCATATGAAACCACACATAATCCCCCATAAGGATATTGATCTTGGACTCTTTCACCTTGTCAGTACCTTCATAAGTCACCTCCAACTTCTTCCATATCTCTTTGGCTGTCCCGCATCCAAAATATCGATTAAACTCAGTCTTATCAAGAGCACAGTGAAGATAGTTGATAGCAGATGCATTCTCCTTTAGTCTGATCAAGTCCTGACTGTCTCATTCATCAGAATACTTATCTACTTTACTCCATTCTTCACGATGGTGGGAACATAGGGCCCTTCAACAATAGCCATCCAAGCATGCATACTCTGGGACTGAATGAAATTCTTCATTCTATTCTTCCAGTAAGTATAATACTCTTCATTAAACATAGGAAGCATGTTAACTGACATGTCTTCAGGCAGAATAGAAGCTTGAACCCTTCCACTGGATTCTCCTTTGTACGCCATGGTCTTTGTCTTAAAGATTGTGAAATCTAGGAATTGAGAAATGCTCTGATACCACTTGTTGGTCCTTATGTGTACACTCAATGAGTCAGAGGAGGGGTGAATGACTCACTCAATAAATTATAAAACTTTTTCGTGATAATTGCTCGGATCACTGAGTGAGGTCAGATGGCTGAATGAAATGGCTAGAAATTGCGAGTAAGTAAAGAACACAGAGATTTTTTATACTGGTTCGGCAACCTGTGCTTACATCCAATCCTGAGAGAGTGTCTCGGCTTTAATCCACTAATCTCAACTCCTTTACTCTAGTCGGAGGAGCCTTTCACAAAATCCCCAATTACAGAAAGTACCCTCCAATCTGCAATCACTCACCCGCTGATTAGAATACCCTATTCTATCAGCAACTTAAAAGAATTTAAAATAAGATCTGGACTCAACTTATAGACACGTTGATCCAGTTACAAGTGATGTAATATTACAATTAGTTGATCTAAACTATTCTCTCTTGTTGTAAGCAGATTCTCGCTGAGTTGTGCTTTTCTTGCTAGAATTCCTTAAAGCTTGTAATTTTGATAGAGTTTTAGCTTCAAGGAAATTCAGGTGTAATCACCAAGTTCTAACACTTGCCTTCTTGCTCCTTTTATAGTTGGATTGAGAAAGTAACCGATGAACTTGCCTTTGGTTCTTCTCAGATTGAAAGCTCAGTAATTCACCCATTGCTTCTTCAAATCAATGCGTTAAGAGATAGAATTGCACCGTTGTAAAATACATTTAAATCCGTTAGATTGAAATTCGAGCTCCAATTTGATTCCTCTGTCGTTTGATGCCAATCTTTCATTAGTGAGAACTCACGCTGGCTTTCCACTTGTCTTCATCCTATTCCCTCTGGTTTTCTAACATGTTGCACAATGCGCGATACAAGGTTGGTAGATCTGCAGAATTTCTCAAAATAGCAATTGACTTGTTGCAGCTTTACTTTAGAAGACTTTGTCATTTTCTTCATAAATCTGAGTCTTGTCAAGGCATTAATTATTTTTATCTTCGCCTCATTAATGTTCCTGCAAAAAGCAACACTAAAAGTGAAGATGCTATATTACCTTAAAAGGTAATGTCAGTACCTTGAACATACCTAAGATAACTCAGCCAAACATATCATCGAAAAACATAGCTGATACTGAGTCCAAATACCAAGTGCTGAGTGAAAATAAACTAAGTTAGCGACTTCGTTAGTACTCAGCCCAGAAACCACTCAGAGTTAAACTAAATAGCTAGGTCAGCGGAGACTTAAAATTCTACCCTTGAATTTACTAACTCCCTTGAAACCATAGACTATTTATTTTAATATCATTATTGATTTAATTAACTTAAACTAAACTTAACTGTTATGATCAAAACTTAAGCACTACTGAGTCATCCACTAAGTCAGTCCAAACTTGTGCTTGGTTCAACAGAGATAATCTTGTTCGGGTCTTAGTCGCAGTTAAGGCTCCTCACCCCTCCCAATAAGTGTATTTAGTGGGATCCGAACCTTGTTCTCCTCCAACTTACTTAACCTGCTTTGCCAACTGAGCTACACCTTATTGGTACCTTTTGCACGCTTTAATGCTAAGGTAACTTACTTTTATAATTTCTTCATTATAATATATCTATAACAAATTTGTAAAGATACAAGACTGCTGTAAATCTGTTATATATTTCATCAAATACATGTATTGGACATTTATCAGTCTTGTAGTAGACATAAATTTACTATAGGTTTATAACAGATATATAACACATTTATATTAGATTTATAACAGATACAAAAAAACATACAAATTATGTCAAACACTTTTATAATAGTCATATCTGATACAAAATTGTTATAAATCTGTTATATATTTCAGCAAACACATGTATGAGACATTATAAGGCTTTTAACAATCATATAGATTTATTCCAGCTTATAATATATATATATATATATATATATATATATATATATATATATATATATAACACATTTGTAACATATATAAAACTAGTACAAATATGTTATATATTTAATAACACTTGTATTAGACATTTATCATGCTTATATCAGACATATAGATTTATTATACGTTTATAACAGATATATAAAACATTTATATTAGATTTATAACTGATTTGTAATAAATTTGTAACAGATATAAATCTGGTACACATCTGTTAAAAATCTGCTATAAGCCTAACAAATCTGCTACAGATACATAAGAACAAACAATAAATCTGTTATCATCCAATGAATCGATTTGGTTGGAAAAGACACTCCATCTACCTTAAATCTAATAAATCTATTATCATCCATCCATGATCCATTCACATGAAGCAAAACATGAGTGATGCTCATGTTCGGTTGTTGAAAATCAATTCGAAATCACAAAGAGAGTGAAAAATGCAGTTCGTTTCGTGATTGTTTGCACAGAAGACAGATTACAGAAGGAAATCGTTGATAAATAAATGATTCGAGATGAAAAAACACAAGAATGAAGCAACATTTACGAACAACAGCCTTTGTTGAGAGAAACTGAGAGCAAATTTTGTTTGAATGGGCTGCAAACTTTCCTGATTTGTTGGTTTATATATGGTATATTTTAGTTAATTAGATTTAAAAAAATTCCACTTTGGTTACAAGCTTGTTTTAGGGTATTTACGTTATTATTTTGCACAATTAAGTGCAATTTGGTGCTTTTCCCTAAAGGGTAAACTTAAAAAAAAGTACCTTGTAGTTTCACTCATTTGCAAAATGGGGTCTGAGAATTTTTTTTACTGTGGTTTCAAAAAATTTGCAAAAGGGGCCTACGGATTTAAAATAGTAGTGTTACATTGAATATTTTTAACAATTCAATATTCTAATAATTTAACCTTATTATTTAAAAATTATACATTATATTTGAGTAATTTTCGGATTTTTTTTATTTTTTATGATTTCTTAAAGTTTGTTATGATAATTTAATAAAAAAAATATTTGCACTATTCAAAAAAATTCACTGATGTGTATTGTATTTTTACTAACCGTCCTGCAAAAATTCAGATAAAAAAGAATAAAATTACCTATTTTCATGACATAATTTAATATTGAGAATCTTTTATTTCTAAATTTTTTGAAACTACAGACCCTGTTTTATAAAAAAAATTCCTCAAACCCCATTTTATAAATGAATGAAACCACATGATACTTTTTTTAAACTTACCCTTTCCCTAAATTATTTATGGACCTTGGATTAGGTTTGAAAATTTTTTAAACCTCGCCCAAACTCAAAATTCTAAAGTGCGGGTCATGTTTAATATATTTTAGTAAAAAGCCCAACCATGCATGATAATTCTATATATTATATATTGTATTTAAAATTACTTTAAACTTTTATATTTCATATACTAAACTTTTAAATTTAAGTACATTAAGTTTTATTATAAATTAAGGAATTGAGGTGAATAATGTAATTATATATAAAACTTAAATATATTTGTATAATCTCGTTGTTTTAGTCCACCACCAAATTTAAAAAGAAACAAGTATTTCTAGACATGCTAATCGGTTGGATCGGATCGAATTTGGACTTGGCTTTATAGGATTTTTTACTAAAAGTATTAACAGAAGCTCGGTTTGACCAACATTTTAGAACTTCGGGTCTAGGTTGAGCTTATAAAGTCATTCCTAAATCCGGCCCAAGGCCCGTAAATAATTTTTTAGTGGATTTTATAAAAATAAATGGATAAAATTAAAAAAAAATCACGTGCTTAATACACAATATAATATATATAAAAATCAAATCATTATTCATTAAATCGGGCTCGAATTAAAATTAGGTATTTATATAAAAACTAAACCTAACCTATAAAATTTTAAATTTTAGTAAACTCAAGCTTAAACCAAATTAAACTAATAGCACGGCTGACAAATATTTCTAATTATTTATAGGTTAAAAATAACCTTTTAAATTTAAAATTTTAAAGCATAAGTCAAATTAAACTTAAATTAATATTTAAAAAAAAGCCCAACAAAAGGAGCTAGACTCACCTAACTTGAAGAACTTCCATAACCAATTGTTGACTTTTGTCTTTTCTACTTCATATAACAGTTTCAAATGTCGTTTTCTAGTGTTTAGTTTCTTTTATACGTTGAAAACTATCAGTAACAGTAAAGTTATCGTACGTACGAGAGTCAACTTAAATCTATAGTTCAACAAACTTATCATAGTTGGGAGAAGTAATATTAGTATCAAACATCAAATCAATAAATCAACTATTTAACCTATAATATTAGACTTTATGGGTAATTAATTCCTTCCTTTTTTTTATTTATCTTCTAATACCTTTTATATTTTTTTAAAAATTAAATAATTAAAGTAAAAAAATATTGTTTTATTTTTTAATTAATATTTAATTTTTTACTTCATTATAATTAATGGTAATGAGATAATGAAGGTATAATTAAAAAAATAATTTAAAAAGTGTCTAAATATTTAAAAATGATAAGTAAAAAAATATTTAAAAAAGTAGTTAAAATACCTATTTTAAAAAGATGGAGATAATATTTTAAAAAAGTAAAAAGAATCTAAAGATTTTGTACCGTTACTTTTTTTAAAAAAGTAGCCATATTTTACTTTTTAAAAATCGTTATATTAATAGCGTGAAATTTTATCTAATGGCAATCTGATTTTTCACAAACATTTGACATTCATATGATAATTTTGACAAACAGTTGAAAAATATTGTGAATTTGTGATTTATAATATTGCATATAAGAGGGAAAAATAGAAAGAGGAGAAAATTTTCTAGAATAAAATTATATATTTATTCCACTCATGAGAAAAAAAATACAACTAAAACAAACAAGAAAATTACCCCATCTAGATTCAGGCTATAGCCGGACAACAAAAAGAGCTTATCTCAAATTGAATAATGTATAATTGTCTCACTAGTTAAGCATATATGTCAAGAGTATGTACCCAATTAATCTAATCAAAGCAAAGTGATGATCATTATGTGCTTCAATGGCATTAACAAAATAAAAAATGCAACATTATGCACAACAAATGATTCATCCCAATCCATTTTCTTTCTTGATAGTTTTCTCTCATTTATATCATTAGTAATTTATATGAAATTCTACCGCGATTTAAGACCTATAGGTTCCTAAATCACTCGGATGACGACATGCCATCTCGCGTAAATGTGTTAGTTCTACGTAATTTAGGATCTCTTTAGTTCGTAACCACAATATGAATTTTTATACTTTATATGATGCTTGAATATTTCTCCCCCTATATTAGCCCCGATGTGTCTCTTTTACTCTTTCCATCTCTCTTTTTTTTTTTTGCTACGGATTGAAACCCATCCGATCCGATGCTATACTTCCAATTATATTGACCGCAACACTTAACATGCTACTACTGCTTGCGCCCAATGCCTCAATTTGGTCTTCACTTATTGTGGATCATCCCCCTACACCATTTCAACATTTAATTAGTAGCCGAATAAGACCTATGTTTGGTAAACTTTAATTTTTACCTCCTAAACTTAATTTGTGAGATGTGATCTAGACAAACTAAAATGTTCAATAAACAATTTGTTATAAAAGAAATATTAAATCCCACGATATTATTTAATATATAGATATGACATGTGTGGTGTTACTTTTAGCAGACTCAACTATTTTCTACATTTGTTCTAAGAATAATAATTTGTAAAGCAGACAGCAAGCATACCATAACAACCTCAAACTTGCTTTGATACATCCACCTGAAGTTAGAAATTCAATTTATCCCACTAAACTTGAATTTTTATGTGGAAGCTTCTTTTTATATGTAAGACGGGCTAAGCTAGGCCATATTCAGGTCAGGTCTAATCAAATTTAGCTAACTAATTAGTAATTCAGGCTCGTCCTAACTTATAAAAAATAAAAGTCGAGTCCAGATCGGGCCTATATAAATTAACAGATTCTAAGTCTGAACCGCTTTTGTTAAGATTTCTTTCCAAACTCATCTCTTGTAGAGGGAGTTAGAGCCTTAGACGAACATTGCTGACCAATAGACCTGTGCCTATGTAGGGCTGTAAACGAGCCGAGTTACGACATGTTGGTGTTCAACGTATTTAATTTTTAATCGAACACAAGCCAGACCGAGCTACAAGCGAGCTCAAAATCATGTTCGCGTTCGCTTCGTTTACGAGTTCGTTTGTTCATGAGCTATTCACAAACAACTCATTTATTTTATTTGTGAACGGTTCGTTAATTTGTTCGTGAATAAACTCATTTATTTTTTTGTTCATGAATGCAATTAATAACAAAATATGAAAAAAAAGTTTTTAATATCATAATATCTCAATAAATAACATAATATCCTTGAACAAAATATAAAATACAGAACCTTAATTTAAATATTTATACCATGATTTAATTTGTTAGGTCTAAATTAGGCCAACAAGTATTGTTCTTATGGTTCGTGGATTATGGAGTATGCGTTTATATTACAAATACAAATTATTTCATTAACTATTTTTAAAATAAGTTTTATTATAGTTTTGTAAATATTTTATTATGTGAAAATCATAATCGAGTTAGTTCATGAGTTTTTATCGATCATATTACTGAACTTGTTCACGAGCCTCTAATCGAGTTTGTTCACATTTTTTGAGTCGAGCTAGAATTTATTCATATTCAACTCATTTATTATTCGAGTTCAAAATCATATTCATCAACCGGTCATTTATAAAGTTTTAAAACCAATCAATTGATTTGACCTAATATTACCCACTCACGGTACAATTTCGCAAAATCCAAGTTCAGTGTCAATATCTCAAAAAGCCAAATTTACGGGCCAAAATTTAAAAGTCTAACAAGTTTATCAGCCAAAAAATCATTTGCCAAAATTAAATTAAAAAACAAACCCGGGCTGCATATTTTCCAATCGGATTCGCTGGCGGTTGGGCTCCCAAAAGACGACGACCTTGTACCCAGAGATGCCGACGAAATTCTCTGACTACTTGAAAACGGCGACGAAACTGGGCTACAAGACAGCTGCCTATTTACAGCAAAATAAAGATCCAAAGCCGGAATTGTATTGCATAACCGCTGCCCGGCTTCCTCATTAAACCCAAAACCAAGCTCAATACATCCTTTCAGCTCATTCAAATCTTCATCCGTCAAGTCGTCGCTATTGTCACCCACATTGCTCATCCTCCTCTCCTGGTTCACAATCTGCCGCCGCCGCCTCTCCCACACCACATCCCGGCGAGTCTCGAGCATTGAAAGCTGCTTCGTCAGATATTTCCGGTTTTTCCATATCGGCGCTAATGGATTAGCATTCGCCAGCAATTCCTCCGATTCTAATAAGTCCAATGTCGGCGAAGGTGAAAACGAAGGAGGAAGAAATGAAGAGGAAAAAAGGTATTCATTGTTTTCGGGAGTCTGTTCGTGATCAAGTGACATAGCTAATCACTTAATTGAATTAATTAGAAGGAAGTTAGCGACGAAATTTTAAAGGCGGCAAGTCGACGGCTAGGGAATGAGGGCCTGTGCACCATGAACTGTTGATGCATATGCCTGCTTCTTGGAATTATCCAAACCGGATTGATTCACCACTGTGGCATAAAATTTGGCAACAGCTTTTGAGAAAGAATGGCGATTGAAAAGATGAGCAGTGTTGAAGTCTGCAGCGGAATTGGCCATATACCTATTATGCTAGCGGCCATTAATAGATGGGAGGTGATGGTGGCGGCTAGGGTTACAGATAATTTAGTAAGGTATGCTATGCACCCATTTGGCCAACAAAAAATTTTGATACGTTGGAAATATAATGGTGCGGAAGATTATAAATTATAGGAAATAGAATACTGAAAGATAAAGAGGATGGAAGTATTGTATCAATATTTTTCTTATCATTTTATCCTTGAATAAGCTCATTTATATACACATACAAAGCATAGGTTACACAATCAATGAGTTACAACACTTAATATATGCATTAATGATAGTAGGTTAAAATAGTTATAAATGGACATCAATACTATTGATGAGTGGCGGCATCAATTTCTAAAATGATACACGTTATTTAAATTTACAAACACAATTAATTTGCAGATAAAAACAAATTTCAAGCAGAATAAATTTTCAAAAATAAAAGTTTATAAATGAATATAAACAAATAAACTTTTAATATATAATAACAATCTTTTTGAGTGGTTCACTCCTTGGTATATAAACTCAATCTGGGAAATATCCCCGTTGAACCCCCAAACTGAAACTGAAAATGATATTTTCCACTTCTGAAAGGTATTCGAATATAGTAACGTCCGCCGAAGGGGTCAACTAACCGGCATACCCTGATAATTACAATGATGCACAAAAGTATCACATAAGTTGCCATTGCTAATAGAGAACTGGACTCGACTAGCTTTACGTGTATGCCTGACGCAAATGCAAACGCTAATGCTAAAATGGCAATAAAAAGCAATTGTGATTGAAATTTGTGGTATCTAGCACGCAAGTGTTCAGAGGTCGCCGCGTGATGCTGGAAGAGAACAACAACAAAAGAACAGCTGAATGCTACAATATCAAGTATCACAAATGCTTTGAAACCAGCTTTGTCAGCTATAATTGGCTTCCCCTTCTCATTACCAGGCATTGTGAAGGCTACTGAAACACTTACTGTAAGTATGAGCGTTGCCATTATCAGAAAGACTACAGGAAAATTTGTAAATATTTTCTTGTGTTCTTCTCTGTGTTCCTTTAACCCTGAAAAATATGGTTTAAGCTCGTCTTTTCTATTTATCCAATCGTCTTGGAGAAGGGGGAAAATATGTTGAGCGGATCGGGCAAAGCTACGCTCTTTGAACAAAGATTTAATCTTCATAGCCTTAAACCCAGGCTGAACAACAAGGCACAAATCATATGTGTTTGTTAGTGTACCCAATAATCAAATTTCACCAAGTTTATCAATGAATATAACATTGACAAATGGAGCAATTAAAGAAATGGGTTGATCCCAAAGCAGAGTTTTTTACATTGAGCCGAATATTTTAGAATAATTTGTTCTTAATAATAAATGACACCTATCCGATTTTCTGAATATCCGACTCCATGTAAAATTTGTCATACGCAAGTGCACCATGTCATCAACATGCTAGCTCAAGAACATAATGTCAAATTATATGCTTTAGGAGTCAGTATTTATACGTTGGGAATGCAGAAGGCGTGTATGCTAAATGTAGTTTTAACTTTTTGTAAAGATATGTCTCTCTTTTGCGAGCTAAAAGACCTTTTGTAGGCTTGTGCTGCAGTGGATTTGGGTTATCTAAAGTTCAAACTCTTTAAAGTTGTATATTTTAGTCAATCTCAACCATCTATTGAGTTTTAATGGTCCAGATTCAGTTTTCTGGACCATTAAAACTCAATGGATGGTTGAGATTGACTGAAATGTACAACTTTAGAGAGTTTGTGTTGGATTATAAACTTGATCTATATTAATAGAAATCAAAAATCAAAATCCAATTAATTGGAGTCCAAGCCCACAAATCCAAAATGTAGTAAATTTTAAGTATGTAGAATTTTTTATATGTGATAACCAAATTGAAGGCTATTAACTACAACCAATTTGGAGGCTATTAAATTAACTAAATAAGTTGGCTATTAATTATATTAGTTAGAGGTGGTGATGAGTAATTGTGTTAGTTGAGAATTGTATAGTTCACCTATAAATAGGTGAGTTGTTTAGTTGTTTATCATCAACAAAAATAAAAACTTCTTTAAAGAGAAAAGAAGTAAAGAGTGAGTTGTAGCATTGCATTTTGAGTGAGAGTGTTCTTATAATATCTTTGAGTTTAATAAAAGTTGTTCATTTGAATGTTTTAATTTTAACAAAGTGGTACTAGAGCCACGTTCGAAAGTTGATTACGCTTCCAAAAAGTTCCATTTTCAATTGCAAAAGTTGAATTTCAGAAACTATGGACGTTGCAGTAGCCCAGAAAGTGTTGCAAAAGACAGAAAAAAGTGTTGCAGAAAGCTATAGAAAGTGTCACTATACGTCCAGTGTGTCGCAAAAGACTCCAGAAGTGTTGCATTAGCCCCTATACGAGTAGAATAGATATTTGAGTAAGATGGCGAATAGTGTGGCATCGTTTCAAGTTCCAACACTCAACAACAACAACTATGACAATTGGAGTATCAAAATGAAGGCTCTTCTTGGAGCACATGATGTTTGGGATATCGTAGAGAAAGGCTTCACCGAGCCCGAAAATGAAGCCTCTCTCACACAAGATCAAGCTATAACTTTGAAGGATTTCCGAAAGAGAGACAAGAAAGCTCTCTTCCTCATCTATCAAACATTAGATGGCGTTGGTTTTGAGAAAATCTGAAGTGCAACCTCCGCCAAACAAGTATGGGAGAAGTTGCAAACCTCTTACAAATGAGTCGAAAAGGTGAAGAAGGTCCGTCTCCAAACACTAAGAGGTGAGTTTGAATCCTTGCACATGAAACCATCCGAATCTATCTCCGATTACTTTTCTAGAGTAGAAACTGTTTTGAATCAATTGAAAAGAAATGGTGAGAAGTTAGAAGATGTAAGGATAATCGAGAAGATACTTCGTTCGTTGGATCCAAAATTTGAGCACACTGTGGTGACAATTGAAGAAAAACCAATGACTTGGAGGAAATGACGATCGAGGAACTCCAAGGATCACTACAAGCCTATGAAGAAAAGCACAAGAAGAAGCAAGGTATCTCTGCGAAACTCCTCAAGCTACAACTCAAGAATACGAGCGAAGGTCAAGGCAATAGTAGAAACAACCATAGAAGAGGCAGAGGCAGAGGACAAGACCACGAACGAGGTGGTAGCCATGGTCGTGGATGAAGTTGGAATTACAACAATAATTCCAGTGATAACTACGAGAAAGGAGAAAGTTCTATACAAGGTCACGAAAGAGGCAATTCGAACAAGAGGTATGATAAATCTCAAGTTCGGTGCTATAATTGTCAAAAGTTTGGGCATTACGCTTCAGAATGTAGAACTCCTAACAATCAAGTCGAGGAGAAGGTGAACTTTGTGGAGGAGAAGATCGTGGAGAAAGTTTGGCCATGAAGACAAGGTGTTGAAATTAAAGAAGGCTCTTTATGGGCTAAAACAAGCACCAGGGCATGGAATAGCAGAATAGACAAGTACTTCTGAGAAAATGTTTCAATAAATATCCATATGAGTATGGTTTGTATATCAAGATTAAAGACGGAGATATTTTGATCATGTGCCTCAACGTGGGCGATTTGATCTTCACCGAAAGCAACCAAAGAATGTTAGATAAATTCAAGAAAGCGATGACGAAGGAGTTCGAGATGGCAGACATGGGACTCATGGCATACTACCTCGGCATAGAAGTAAAGCAACAAAAGGATGGAATTTTCATTTCACAAGAAAGCTATGCAAAGGATATCTTGAAAAAGTTCAAGATGGATAACTGCAAGTTGATAAGCACACCGGTGGAGTACGGGATCAAAATGTCCAAACATGAAGAAGGGGATAGTGTAGATCCAACACTTTTTAAAAGTTTGCTCGGAAGTCTACGCTATCTTACCTACACGAGGCCAGATATCCTTCATGCAGTCGGGTTAGTTAGTCGCTACATGGAATCACCAACAACCACCCATTTCAAAGCCGTTAAGAGAATTCTTCGCTATTTGAAAGGTACAATCGACTTAGGCTTATTCTATTCGATTTCTTATGATTACAAGCTTGTTGGATATAGCGATAGCGACAGCGATTGGGGTGGAGACGTAGATAACTGAAGAAGCACTAGTGGATTCGTGTTTTTCATGGGAGATACTACTTTCACATGGATGTCAATGAAACAACCGATTGTAACATTGTCTACATGTGAAGGAAAATATGTTGCAGCAACCTCGTGCATTTGTCATGCAATTTGGCTCAGAAATTTATTGAAAGAGATCGGCTTGATGCAAGAAGAACTGGCTGAGATTCATGTTGACAACAAGTCAGCCATTGCCTCAACAAAGAATCTTGTATTCCATGATCGAAGCAAACACATCGACATCCCCTACCATTACATAAGAGAGTGTGTTGCAAGAAAGGAAGTGCAAGTTGAATATGTGAAGACACAAGATAAAATTGCGGATATCTTTACTAAGTCGCCCACAAGCGAAAACTTCATCAGATTGAGAAGCTCACTTGGGATGACAAGATCAAGTCTAGGGGGGGGGATTATAAACTTGATCTATATTAATCCAAACCCAAAATCCAAATCCAATCAATTGGAGTCCAAGCCCACAAATCCAAAATGTAGTAAATTTTAAGTATGTAGATTTTTTATGTGTAATAACCAAATTGGAGGCTATTAACTACAACCAATTTTGAGGCCGTTAAATTAACTAAATAAGTTGGTTATTAATTATATTAGTTGAAGGTGGTGGTGAGTAATTCTGTTAGTTGAGAATTATATAATTTAACTATAAATAGGTGAGTTGTTTAGTTGTTTATCATCAACAAAAATAAGAACTTCTTTAGAGAGAAAAGAAGTAAAAAGTGTGTTGTAGCATTGTATTTTGAGTGAGAGTATTCTTATAATATCTTTGAGTTTAATAAAAGTTGTTCATTTGAGTGTTTTAATTCCAACAGTTTGAACTTTAGAGAATCCAAATCCATGCTATAGTATGTTTGTCATTTATAGGTTTTTTATTCTAACTTGGGTCTTTGCGATGTTCGTTGTCTACTTTAACGAACATATATTATTCATGACACACTCTTGCACGCAGATTCTTCATACATAGACCCACTCTACCATGTATTGAAATTTTTATCAATAAATGGAGCAGTTAGGACCTAAGCCCTTAACCTCTAATTTCAAGAAGTTGTGATATGATATCATGTCATAAAATCATTTGATCCAAAAGTTTAAGCTGACACATTTATGTGTCAATTTTGAGGCTAATGGTGCATGCTTACTAAGATAACAATTTGATATACATCTCTCTCACTTTTTTTTTTTATCTTATGTTAAGGTGATATCAAATAACGAGTAAAAACCAATCACCGTGAGAAAATTTGAAAGATGCCTACCTTTCTGAAGTTAAGAAGATAGATGTCGGGGGCTGCTTTATTGTCCTTGTTTGTTGCATTGACATCTACTCTTTTATCCTTAGCCAGCAGCAATTCGATGATTTGTTTTTGGTCGAAAAGGACAGCCAAATGCAGCGGTGTATTTCCATCTCCATCTGGTTCATTCAATAGCCCACCAAGTTGTGGATTCCCCAAAACATATTCCACAACTTTTACCATTTCATTTCGGATTGCCAGATGAAGTGCTGTTTGCCCTTTCTTATTAGTTAATTCAAAAATGTCAGGACAACTTTGTAATAACTCTTTTATTACATCCAGATGCCCCTTCAATGCTGCCAGATGAAGAGCTGAATTGCCGTCATGATCTAAAAAGTATGTTGTTGATGAATTAACATCATATTTTATCAAAATTTCAACTGATTCAACTCCACCATAGAAAGAAGCATAGTGCAGAGGAGTCCAGCCTAGAATATTGTCAGCTTCTTTCATCGTATCTGGTCTTTTTTGTACTACTTCTTCCATCATTTCTAAAGCTTAAAACAACATCAAAGGTTTAGCAGTATCAGTATCAAATGAACGGGTCAGCAGTAGCAAATTCAGAGTTTATTTGAATGGGGTCCAAGTATTAATGCATCGGAATCCCCTGAACTTGACCTTAATCACCCCTTTAAACTTTCAAAAGTTTCTTTTGCTCCTGAACTTGTCTAAATTGATCAAGTTAGCCCCATATATGCAAATAAAAGTCAATTGCTTGACTTTTCAAACTTTGACAATTCACTTGCCATGTCAGTTGAAATGGGTCATGATGTATAATTTAGATAAATTTAGAGGGGCGAGAGGAACTTTAGACAATTTCAAAAAGGCGAGAGAAATTTTTTAAAGTTTAAGGAGACAAAGAGTAATTAGAGACAAGTTGAGGGGCGTGATATATTAAGTCCATGAAAAATAGCTTTTACTCCTACCTATGACTAGGGTATGTCGACCCACATACTTTCAATTTATGTTATGGAACTACTGATCACACAATTAATTCCTGAAATTGTTTTTTATCAATCCATTGTAGAAAATGTTTGCATACTAGTTGTATAATGGGTATAGCGATGAGACTGAATTTTGGACCCAATCCGAATTCATATTCGTTTTTTGGGTTTGGACCTTATTATTTCGGATCTATTAAATTCGGGCCGGATATGGATTTAATTAAAAAATATGGACCCAATATCATATTTTTCTAAAGATCCAGATCCAGATCCGTTTATATTTATTTGTTTGCTTTTATATATATATATATATATATATATATATGTATATATCGATTATCACCGCCTCTATATTTGAACATGGACGAATTTTAATTTGTATTATATTTATTTAAAGTTTTGAACCTTAAAATTACATGTTAAATTCTTTCTTTTTTACTATAAACTAAGATAGTGGTTTTAGAACAAATCTTTGTTGGTTGTTGGTATTTTCATATGTTGTATTTCTTGAATTTTATTTTTTTATATATCTGTTTTAGACCTATTTTGGACCCGGATCCGTGATATCCATTAAATATGAATTCGGGGTTTAATTTTATAGATCCAATAGATTTGGATCTTATATATGAAAAATAACATGGATCTGATCCAGATCCGACCCACGTCTATCCGTAAGTAGGTAACTATAGAAATAAATTCATCCTCAACAACAAATAAACTAATTCAAAAATATTATGCATTTTTTTTTCTCACTTGAGTTAATAAGAATGTGGGTCCGGTCTATTGAATTTCATTCAGTATTGAGATTTGATAAAGTTGTAAAGTTTAACTAACATTTATAAATTATTAAATTTAAATTGTTCTACAAGTAACTAAATTTAAATATGAATTATACCACCAATATAATTCTACAAATTCAAATCCATCCATAATTTTTTTGGTCATACAAATCCATCCATAATTTTTTTGGTCATACAAATCCATCCATATTTAATAATACACAATATAATACAGTTTTCTTAAAAAAAAACAATGGGTGCAAGACTCCACTTGTTCAATTTTTTTAATCAAAGGTTGAATACCAGAATTCGGCCTCTATTTATTAAAAAGGGAAAAAGAAAAAGTGCAACAAAAAAGAAAAGAAAAAGAAAAGAAAATAAAGACAGAAAATAAAGAGAAAAAAACAAATAAACTACTTATAAAGGAGACTATTAGCCCGGATTCCTACGGTCATGCTGAGCTTGCTCCCTAGTAGCAACCACTAAACCTTTATTTTTCTGGACTGAAAATGGCTTTCAATTAGAGGCGGCGGTTTAGACCCGCTTCCATTAGGACTGCATCTCGTGCTTTTGAAAGCACTAGCAATAATATAATCTCTAACAGCCTTCATTCTTGCATTCGGCGATAAACTCTGCCGACTAGTTTTCTTTTTCCTCTTGACTGTTTTTCAAGTGTTATCTTCTTCCACAACCCCTTCCTGCCCGGCTAAATCAGCCCAAGATCCCCCCTTCTCAGTAATGGCAAGAGTTGGGAGTTCCTTATTGTGATGCAAAGACACTTCTAGCTCAATCCCTTCAATGTTGTCAATTCGTTCCCTCACCGACGATGTGTGCTCGATTTCCTGCACATTCTGCTCCTCCATGTCCGAATAAGAAAACTCCTCTGAGGATTGGCTTGTGTTATTCCTAGATGGTTGCAATTTCTTGACGCTGTCCTCAATGTTTTTGAAAACATTGGCTTTAGGGACAATAGTCACGGCCCTGTTCCTTTCCTCCAAGCTTTTTTTTTGCCTTGGTTTGCTTCTTTGGAAAAGGTCAAGTTCAGGTTGGGGTTGCACAACATTTTTTCCATTTGTGTTTCTATCAACATTGGCGGACTTTTGCGGTTGCTTCATCACAGGCATTTTTTTCCCGCAACACTAATAGGCATGATGGCCCACCGACGAGCAAAGTTTGCAAAAAGCTGGTAGATTTTTGAAATTCTAATTAATCCAGATTTCATGGCCATCCCCCGCAACCCTTATATAATTCGGTAAATTAGTTGAACAACATCCGCTAGAACGCTTGCATAGAGATAAAAACTCCCTTCTAACGTAGCCTTATCCACACGCAGGAGGACGCCAAAACTGCTAGTGATCTCAGACAGTGTCCTCGGGTCCCAATACTCCCAGGGAAGACCTTGAAATTTCACCCAAACTTAAGCGTTCGTCAATTTTTAGGCAAAAGGATCAAAATCCGGCACCCAGGCCTAGAGACGAAATACTCCCGGCTTTAGATTAATGCTTCCCTTGCTCTAGATCTAGTTTTTCAATTCTAGAGAACCAAGCATGATATGGAAAAAACCACGCCCAATAGAGATAAGCCTCAACGGCGATTTGATCCCTCAAATAGCACTTAGCTGTGTTTTTAGGTCTTTTGTTCTCCTTGAAGAATCTCCCTTCCCTAAGATTAATCTGCCAATCAAGGAGAAAGAGCATCGTTTAACGCAATTCTCATAGATCGATTGTGTAAATTTCACTATTTTAAAACCTCCCTTTTCTATGACCGTGGCGGCGGAAATACCAGGCACCCGTTCAACGGCTGAATCTTTACCAATATCAGCATAGGATGGTTCCTTGGGTAGTACGCTGCTTCCATTAATTAAAGCTTGTTGCATAACTTTGCTACTGGAAGTCTTTGATGGTATGAGTTCTAGAAAAAGATCATAATCATGTTGAAATTAAAACACTCAAATAACAACTTTTATTAAACTCGAAGATATTACAAGAACACTCTCACTCAAAAATACAAAACTACAACTCACTCTTTACTTCTTTTCTCTCTAAAGAAGTTCTTATTTTTGCTGATGATAAACAACTAAACAACTCATCTATTTATAGGTGAATTATACAACTCTCAACTAACACAATTACTCACCACCACCTCCAACTAATACAATTAATAGCCAACTTATTTAGTTAAGTTAATGGCCTCTAAATTGGTTGTAGTTAATAGCCTCCAATTTGGTTATCACACACAAAAATCTACATACTTAAAATACCTAAATAAATTTACTGCATTTTAGATTTGTGGGCTTGGACTCCAATTGATTGGATTTGAATTTTGGGTTTTCATTGATATGGATCAAGTTTATAATCCAACACCCCCCTTAAACTTGATCTTGTCATTCTGAGTGAGCTTCTCAATCTGATGTAGTTTTCTCTTGTGAGCGGCTTGGTGAAGATATCCGCAATTTAATCTTGTGTCTTCATGTATTCAACTTGTACTTCCTTTCTTACAACACAATCTCTTTTGTAATGGTAGCGGATGTCGATGTGTTTGCTTCGATCGTGGAATACAGGATTCTTTGCTAAGGCAATGGCTCACTTGTTGTCAACATGGATCTCAGTCAGCTCCTCTTACATTAACCCAATTTCCTTCAATAAATTTCTAAGCCAAATTGCATGACAGACGCACGAGGTTGCTGCAACATATTCTACTTTACATGTAGACAAAGTTACAATCAGTTGTTTCTTTGACGTCCATGTGAAAGCAATGTCTCCTATGAAAAACACGAATCCACTAGTGCTTCTTCGGTTATCTACGTCTCCACCCCAATCACTATCGCTATATCCAACAAGCTTGTAATCATTAGATATTGAATAAAATAAGCCAAAGTCGGTTGTACCTTTAAAATAGCGAAGAATTCTCTCAGCTGCTTTGAAATGGGTGGTTGTTGGTGACTCCATATAGTGGCTTAATAATCTGACTGCATGAAGGATATCTAGCCTCGTGCATGTAAGACAGCGTAGTCTTCCAACCAAACTTTTGAAAAATGTTGGATCTACACTTTCCCCTTATCATATTTGGACATCTTGATCCCGTACTCTACCGGTGTACTTATCGGCTTGCAGTTATCCATCTTGAACTTTTTCAAGATCTCCTTCATATAGCTTTCTTGTGAAATGAAAATTCCATCCTTTTATTTCTTTACTTCTATGCCGAGGTAGTATGCCATGAGTCTTATGTCTGTCATCTAGAACTCCTTCGTCATCACTTTCTTGAATTCATCGAACATTCTTTGGTTGCTTCCGGTGAAGATCAAATCGTCCACATAGAGGCACACAATTAAAATATCTCCATCTTTGATCTGGATGTATAAAGAGTGCTTATAGGGACATTTGTTGAAGCCATTTTCTCGGAAGTACTTGTCAATTTTACTATTCCATTCCCTTGGTGCTTGTTTTAGACTATAAAGAGCCTTCTTCAACTTCAACACCTTGCCTTCATAGCGTTTTGCTTTGTAGCCTGGTGGTTGTTAAATGTAGACTTCCTCTTCAAGAACTCCATTTAGGAAGGCCGATTTTACATCCATTTCATGAATCCTCCATTTGTTTTGAGCTGCCAAAGATATGATTAGTCTAATAGTTTCCAATCGAGCAACTAGAGCGAACACCTCCTCGTAGTCGATTCCAGCCTTTTGATAGTAGCCTTTTACAATAAGCCTCAGCTTATGTCTTTCGATCTCTCCCTTGGCATTTTGCTTTATTTTGTACACCCATCTGACACCTATTGCCTTGTATCTTTTGGGAAGTGAAGTGAGTTCCCATGTGTCGTTCTTCTCAATGGCCTTGATTTCTTTGTCCATTGCATCTCTCCATTGTTTCTCTTGTGCAGCTTCTTGAAATGTCACCAGCTCACAATCAACAAATAGACAGAATAATATAAGATTGTCTAATTATTCATTCACCTCATAGAGTTCTCGAAGACTTCTCGTACGATGCACTTCCCTTTCATCTTCGGTCTCACTTGAGGATGGAGAATGTGATGATGATGACCCTGTCTCCATGAGTAAGAGAGTTTGGTGGAGTTGTGAGGCCTTATTGAAGTTGTCTTGGTTGCTCAAGCGTTGTCTGCTCATCTTCCTTGAATGGGAAAAAATTAAAGTCCTCCTTTTGAGAATCAAAGTTCCATTCGCCTTCTTCATCAAATATCACATCTCGACTGATCAAAAACTTCTTGTCATTCAGATTGTATAGCCTGTAGCCTTTTGAGCTTGAGTCATAACCGATGAAAATTAAACTTTTGCTTTTATCATCAAGCTTGGTTCGATTCTCATCTGGTACATGAACATGAGCTACACTCCCAAAGACTAGAAGGTGGGGAATTCCGAGCTTTCTTCTGCTCCATGCTTCTTGTGGTGTATTTCCCCACACACTTCTTATAGGAGAACGATTTAATAGGTAGACTGCATATGCCACTGCTTTTGCCCAAAACTCCTTGGGTAGTTTCTTGCTTTTGAGCATACTCCGTGCCATGTTAAGAATTGTTCTATTCTTCCTTTCTGCCACACCATTTTGCTGGGGGGGGGGGGATCTGCATAAAACTTGTTGAATTCCTTGGATATGAATTCTCCTCCTCGATCAGATCTCATGGCCTTGATCTTATGACCGCTCTCCTTTTCCACAGCTGCTTTGAACTTCTAAAACACAGCAAAGACTTCTGATTTCTGCTTCAAGAAATATACCCAAGTTTTTCTTGAATAATCGTCAATGAAGAGAAGGAAGTAGTTAATATTAACGAGAGAACTTGGCTTGATAGGACCACACACATCAGTGTGAATGAGCTCGAGCGGCTTCTTGGCTCTATAGTCTGACTCCTTTGGAAAGCTTCTTCTAAATTGCTTCCCTTTTAGACATCCTTCGTACAATTGATCGGGATTGTTGATACATGGTAAACCTCTAACCATTCCTTCTTGGATAATAGCTCTAATCCTCCAAAGTTTAGATGCCCAAATCGAAGATGCCATAACCACGATGCGTCTTTGTAACAAGTCTTTAAACACTTTGTAATATCATTTCTGATATTCAAAGGGAACATTCTATTCTTCGACATCTGTACCTTAGCGATTAGATTCCCGTTGCCATCTCTTATAAAAAGACTACAATCTTTCATATGAATATCATAGCCTTTTTCTAAGAGTTGGCCTAAACTAAGCATGTTGCATTTCATACTAGGTACATAGCAGACATTTGAAATCATTTGGTGGCTATCATCCTTTGCTCTAAAGAGGATGTTACCTCTTCCCTTCACTGATATCTTACTATCATCTCTAAATGAGACATCGCCGCTTACTGCTTCATTAAGCTCCACGAACATGTTCCTTCTTCCACACATGTAGTTGCTTGCACAGGTGTTGAGATACTATATGTTGACTTGATGATCATTGTTGTTGTTATACGCTAGTAATAGTGTTTCTTTCTCCTCGATCTTCTCCCCTACGAAATTCGCCTTCTCCTTGACTTGATTGTCAGGAGTTCTACATTCTGAAGCGTAATGCCCAAACTTTTGACAATTATAGCACCGAACTTGAGATTTGTCATACCTCGCGTTCGAATTGCCTCTTCCGTGACCTAGTGTGGAACTTTCTCCTTTCTCGTAGTTATTGCTAGAATTATTATTGTAATTCCAACTTCATCCACGACAACGGCTAACACCTCATCCACAGCCTCGTCCTCTGCCTTTGCCTCTTTCATGGTTATTTCTACCATTGCCTTGACCTTCACTCGTATCCTTGAGTTGTAGCTTGAGGAGTTGCTCAGAGATACCTTGTTTCTTCTTGTGCTTTTCTTCATAGGCTTGTAGTGATCCTTGGAGTTCCTCAATTGTCATTTACTCTAAGTCTTTGGTTTTTTCAATCGTCACCACGATGTGCTCAAATTTGGGATCCAATGAGTGGAGTATCTTCTCTATTATTCTTACATCTTCTAACTTATCACCGTTTCTTTTCAATTGATTAGAAATGGTTGCTACTCTAGAAAAGTATTCGGAGATAGACTCGGGTGGTTTCATGTGCAAGGATTCAAACTCACCTCTTAGTGTTTGGAGACGGACCTTCTTCACCTTTTCGACTCCTTTGTAAGATGTTTGTAGCTTCTCCCATGCTTGCTTGGAGGAAGTTGCACTTGAAATCTTTTCAAAACCTTCATCATCTAATGCTTGATAGATGAGGAAGAGAGCTTTCTTGTCTCTTTTTCGGGAATCCTTCAAAGTTGTAGCTTGATCTGGCGTGAGAGAGGCTTCATTTTCAGGCTCCTTGAAACCTTTCTCTACAATATCCCAGACATCATGCGCACCGAGAAGAGCGTTCATCTTGATACTTAAATTGTCATAGTTGTTGTTGTTGAGTGTTGGAACTTGAAACGATGCCACGTTATTCGCCATCTTACTCAAATAGTTTTTCTAGACGTACAGGGGCTGTTGCGACACTTTCTGAAATCTTTTGCAACACACTAGACGTATTGCAACGCTTGTGGCAGTCTACTGCAACACTTTCTGGGCTTTTTAGCTACTGCAACGCCTGGGCAATTTCAACTCAATTTTTCGCACTCGAAAAAAAATTCTTTTTGGGAGGAGGACTCGAGCTCTCAACGTAGCTCTGGTACCACTTTGTTGGAATTAAAACACTCAAATGAACAACTTTTATTAAATTCGAAGATATTACAAGAACACTCTCACTCAAAAATACAAAACTACAACTCACTCTTTACTTCTTTTCTCTCTCAAGAAGTTCTTATTTTTGTTGATGATAAACAACTAAACAACTCACCTATTTATAGGTGAATTATACAACTCTCAACTAACACAATTACTCACCACCACCTCCAACTAATACAACTAATAGCCAACTTATTTAGTTAATTTAATGGGCTCCAAATTGGTTAATAGCCTCCAATTTGGTTATCAAACACAAAAATCTATATACTTAAAATATCTAAATAAATTTACTACATTTTGGATTTGTGGGCTTGGACTCCAATTGATTGGATTTGGATTTTGGATTTTCATTGATATGGATCAAGTTTATAATCCAACAAATCATGCATGTGCGACTGAAAGGGTAGGTGATGAGGGGTGCACACCGGCGATCATGGTGATCGAGGATGAGGTTTCCGAAAACTAGGGTTTGGAGTTAGGTTTTCGCCATTCCTCCCATTGAATCCTTTTTTCCCCTCCAATTGTTTAGTTGTTTACATGTAGATTGGCCAATGCGGGTTAAGGTAAGGGTGAGCACTCAAGTAAACCGAACAGATTAATAAGCTGAAACCAAGTACCGAATTTTTCTAAAAATATTAGCTGAACGGAACTGATTTACACCTATAACCGAACTTTCCGAACCGAAAACGTTTTGGTTAAAATTCAGTTTTTTGGAATCGAACTAAATTAAAAATCCAATTTAAATTTCTAGAAATTAATTGAATTTTATGTTAAATTTAGTTTGATTCCGAAAAATTGTGTTTTGACAGAAAATGTATATCTAAACATTCATAATCATTCAAACAATAACTATACATTCAAATATTAACCTTATGATGGACAACGACGGTCGAACTTATATATAAAAACTTTTGAGATGGATTTTTCTTGGGTTTAATTATGTATAAAAACTATAATTCGATTCGGTTGGCTTTTTAACAATTTTTGCCACTTGAAACTGAACTGAATCGAAATCCAAATTTTTAATATAAAAAAAACCAAAATTCGAACCGAAACATTAAATAATCGAACTGAATACCATAATTCATTTTGATTTCTGCCGAAATATGCTCAGCGGTAGTAAGGACTGATTTCTAGTCCAAGTCAGATGAATGACATGCATATTCCAAATGCAAAAAGGGGGCTTTATTAATCAATGAATGAAAATTTAATTACCTGATATGTTACCCTTAGATTTACAGACGGCTTCATGTAATGGTGTTAGTCCGTTGGGGTCGAAATGAGAAAAGGAAGATGAAGAAAGTTGAAGGATTAAGATTGCAATGTCAAAAAAGGAGTTGGCAGCAGCAATATAAAGTGGAGATTCATCTCTATAGTTGAAGAAACAAGACAACTCAGGACCTTTTTCCAACAAAAACTTAACAACATAGTATCTGCCATTTCGAACAGCACAATCTAAAGCAGTATCTCCAGCCTTGTTCTTCTTCCGAATCAAATTGTGCCGTCTGCCTCCAGCATCTATATAAACCGATGCCCGTTGAATCAAGAATTGAACGATTTCGAGACATCCTGCTCTTGCAGAAACATGTAAAGGAGTTTCATCTTTTGAATTTTGCTAAAAAATCAGTGAAGGACTGCATTTAAGGCAGACTTTCTTGAAGAAGTTAGCCTGCTTGAACTCAGCAGCAACATGAAGAAGCGTGTTGTTCTTTGGTGTTAGTTGGGAGAAATACCGTGTTTCTTCATCACCTGTCAATGTTTCTAGGAAAATGATTTTCCCATATCTTGCAGCTCTGTACAACAGAGGATCCATCATATGTTATATTGATCAACGTTTTCTTTTCTTAGTCCTAGCAGAAATTATATTTTGTATGCTGATTTTTTGACCTACAAAAAGAATTTATATTTATATAAGGCAGCATAAGATTCATTAAACATTTTATTTTTTTCATATATATATATATATATAATTAATCGGTTTGATGATGTAACATATACTATTTTCTCTTGTTAAACTAAAGCGATGAACAAATTATTAAAAAGGTTGAAGTTTTAAAACGCGTTAACAATTTGATTCTTTTTTCCCATAAACATTGATTTTAAATTGAGATGAGGTTTCTATTTTAACGTCATTATACTAAAATATGAAATGTTTGATTGCTCTACAATAAATTTTAAATTCAATTAATTATACTTAAATAATTACGGCATCATAGACTTTTGTATAGTATAGAAACAATTTGCTTTTTCTTATCTACAAAACTTATATTAACTTCTATATAAAAAAATTAAAGTCAACATATTACTTTTTAGGGTTAATGCCTGACATTAAAAGTTAGATGTCACCCCAAACTTATAAAAGGTCCAGGTAACTACCTTAACTTGATAAAAATGAACTAGCTTACCACGTAAAGCTGAGTTGACAGCTGACATGGCAACATTGGACTAGTTCAGCCAGTTGGAAAAACAAAATAATTTCTCTCTCTTCCTTTCTCTTTTCTCTCATTCTAATTCTTTCCTTCTTTTACCCCTCTATTATCAATTGTACATTTAGCAATCAAATTTAATTAATAGATTTTTATTTTTATCTCTACTCTTTGATTATACTTTCTTGACGGAGAGTCTTTCATATAAAGAAGTTTGGTTTTTACATCACTGGTGGAAGCAATCCGCCTACAACCAAGATCCAACTGACTCAGCCGAATTCCTCCAGCGAAAGTCATGTTCTCCGTTGCAAAGCTAATACGCCTAGAGCTACCGCTAAGATTTCAAGTTCAAACTCTTCATTTCCTCAATCTCCATTTCAAGTTCAAACTCTCTTTATTCAAGAAGAGCTTGAAGTTAGGGTGAGTAATTTTTAATTCGTTAAAAATGGAGTAAGATGGAGAGACAGATCTATTGTATTAAATGGGGAAGAAATGTCAATTTCTATATTTCAAAAGAAATTCATTGAATTAGCTCACACAAATTGGTCCATATGATATATTAAAATTGAAATCAAGTTCTAAAAATCTGATTGCAATTGAATTGAGAACAATAATTGATTTTGATCTCAAAAGTCGAAATTGAATGGATGGAGGTGAGTAGTAGAAGTGGGCAGTGTTGGTGGGATGCAATTAAAAGGGATTCAAATGGTTCAATAGTTGACGATAAGGAGAAGGGGAGTGAAGAAGTTGAAAAATAAAAGAAATGCCACATGTCCTCAATTATCATACAAAATTCAATGTATTTTTCTTCTTTACTATAAAACATAAAAAGAATAAATGAAGTTTTATGATTGCAGAAAGTTCTTAGGTGGAAGATGGTATTTTTGGAATAAAATAAGTCACTGGGGACTTAAATGAAATTATTACATGATTTTTTTGTAACTTTACATCAAATGCCACCTGCAATTTATTTGCATTTTCCAACTTTTGGCATGTGCAATACACTCTTCAGAGTGAGAGTGAGTTTGTTGGGATGAAGGGGTAAACTGGTTCATTTTTGTCAAGTTAAGGGGTCTAGCTAGACCTTTTGTAAGTTCGGGGTGACATCTGACTTTTGATGCCAAATAAAGGAGGCTATTGATGCATTACGCTTACTTTTTTATAAGTATCTGATTCACATTATTTTAGTCCCCTTATTTTTATTCAATCTAAATTCATTTTCAACGTGTGATCCTAAGCGCTTTCAATGCGGTTTGATATACAAAACCGATACCTCATTAGTAGGAACACTTTAGTACATATTGGTTTTACCATTTGAACTAGATTGTGGCTCGCTGGCTCTGAAAATAGTATTTCATCTTTTGATACTGCATAAAAAGTTATTCCAAGAAAAAATTATTGCTATCATGTTTAATATAGATTTAAGGCCTAATACATCCGTACCCCTGAACTTGTCCCTGATAGCCCCTCGCCCTCCTGGAGTTTCAGATGTACCTCTCACCCCCCGCGACTTGTCCAAAACACATCACGGGCACCCCTAAATTCGATGTGGCAGATGACATGGCAATCTTTGAAAAGTAAAGCAAGTGGTGGAATTATTTGTTGAATAAAAAAAAGCTAAAAATTCTTTTAAAAAAAGCTAAAATAGTTCTCTCTCTTTGTTCATATTCTTTTTTCCTTGTTCGTCACTTTCTTGAGATGAATTGGTTTTCTATCATCTGTTCAACTTTGCCTATCATCACCAATCTTTTTCTTCTTCTTTTATCTCACATTTTTTTCACTCAATGTTCTTTTTCTCTAAATCACGAACAGAAAGAAATTGAAAGATTTAAAAGCCCCAAATCAACTATACCCTAATCTTACGCTCCTTTTCTCTACTCTACTATGGGGAATTGCTTTTCCCAGTCTAACAAATCCACCGTTGAAACCGCTCCTTATGATTTCATCAAATCCAGTTATGTCGCCATCACCGTTAAATTCTATGGCTCTCCCACCGCCGCTTTTACTGCTTACATTTGGTGCTCCAACTCCAAATTGGGTCCGACGCCATTTTGGGTTTGCACAAGATGACGATCGCGTTCATCAACGCCGGTAAAAAAGATGGAGGAGATTAAGAGCTACGATCGAAGTCGAGTATTTGACGGTGGATTATTTGTGTTACAGATTTAAGCATATTTCTAGTAATCATTCATCAAATCAATAAGCAGAAAGTAAAGAACACAATCAATTTTTAACGTGCTTCCATCTATCCTTATTTTCAAAGGATCCTCTATGAAGAGCTGATGTCAATGCACGGGTTGAGAAGAGCATCTTTATTGATGGCTAAACTAAAGGCCAGAGGGAAAAATATAGAGAAATATCCATAAAGAACAAAAACCAGAAAAAATACAGTACAAAACCCAGTAACCCTTAGAAAAAAATTATAGTCTACTGAGAAGAAGATACAACCCTAATTTATATAGCCTTAAAAGGAAACCGCCTGAAACAGCTGTGAGCCGACGACCCCCGATCCCCCCGCCCACATGGTAAGCTTTAATGCTCTTCGGCGTGGGGTGGAGAAATAATGAGCGCTGTGAGGCATGCGAAGGGATGATCCTTATTTTAGCGTGATGAAAATGGATAATGGAAGTGATGTTGAATTTGAAATTTAGTCCGATTTATGTGTTAAGGGATACGAGACTTAGAATCCCGTATTTTAAGATAGAGTCGCCACCCGGGTAAGCTCCATCGGGAATTTGGGTACGATATTCAAATCGGGTGGTTGGACCGTACCTTATAACAGAGATTCTAGGTTAGGATGATGTTGCTTGCTTTTCAATTTTTAAATCAAGCCGATTATATTTTAATAAACGTGACAATAAAGCGATAAATAAATAAACGGACGAAACCGGGTTTAACCGAGCTTACCAACTCGGACCCGGCTCTAAAATAGCCAATAGATATATAGGAATAAACATAAACAAAGCACGAATAAATAAATGCAGAAAATAAACACATAGCATGAAGAAAACGTATTTTTGGATTTTTCGAGACCAAAACATAATTTTCGGACATTTATTAATTGTCTAAGCAACCTAAAAAGGTGAAATAAATTAAATAAACATCCTAAAATAAGATTTAACATATTCAGAATATTTTTGAAATTTTTAGTTGGTGGAAAACGGTTTATTTAGATTTATTTAGTTAAAAATGCCATTTTTAAGCTATTAAAATGTATATTAAATCGAATAAAAATAAAAATAAAATCTAAAAATAGAATAAAATTAAATAAAAACCGTTTCAGATTAGTCATAAACTTTTTGAAATTTTTCGGGTTAAAATCGGGGTAAAAAATGCAAGAAAATGGCGTGCTAAAAGCAGCTTTTGGCGGCAAAAGGCTTTGGTGACAATCCTAACCGCTACTACTATAGCCTTGGTCGCTATAGTGGCAGCGGTGAAGGCTATAGCGGTGGCGGTCAAGCCTGTCACTATAGCCTTGGCCGCACAAATCATTTTTAGTGGGGAAATCGGTGTTTTTGCATCCATAAACTCGAAATCATTGAAGTTTTAAGTCGTAATCAACTATATTTTAATAGATCTAGACTTAAAACACTCAAATACTATTGATTTTATGGATTTGGGTAAGAAAATACCCAAAAATTGTTAGAAATAATGGGACCTCTATAGGGTTGGAGTTCACCTCCATAGCTATAGCCTTCACCGCTATAAAAGTAGTGGTCAAGGCTATAGGGGTAGAGGTGAAGGCTATCCCTATAGAGGTCGGATTATTTTCCAACGGTTTTCCAAGAACACCAAGGAAAAAACTAAGAAGCAACACCTAAAGCAGCAAAAACAACAACAATAGACAATAAATGAAGTAAAAGATCAAGAGAACTCAGTTTTGTTACCTTTAGGACGTGAATCTAACTCGAGAGACTCAAATCGAACGTTTGGCAAGCTTTTGATGATTTTACGACGGAATGGCGACCAAAATAGCAACGAAAATAGTGACAAATTATTTGTGTGGAATTTGAGGAAAAGTCTCTAAAACCCTATTTAATCCATTTTAACCTATGATTTCTAACTAATTTTAGTGTTCAAGCTACAAGATCAAGCCTAAGAACAACTAAGAATCGAGATTAGAGAAGGTTAAAATCGGATTCTATGCTTTTCTTAGGCTTTCTCTCTCTAGTTCTTCCTTTTCTCTCTCTTGTTCTTGATTTTTCTCTCAAAAGTGATTTCTAAATTCTAAATCTGGAAAAAGTCTCCTAACCTCTCTCTTGGATTGGTTTAAATACTCTCACACACAAAAATCCACCTACTTAGGCGAATTTTCGGGAAAAAAACGTGGCCAAATCATAAGCGGAGAGAGAAAATGAAGTGGCGCGGCCTGAAACAGGCCGTGCCACACCCAACGCCACCGTCACGGCGGTGACCGCCATAGGGGCAGCGGTCACCGCCATGACAGCAGCCTCCACCGCCACTACGGTGGCGGTGGTGGCTGCCATAATGGCGGGGGTGGCCACAATGGGTGTGGCCACCCCAGTGGCGTTCACTGCCATAAAGGGTGGCGGTGACCGCCACAAGAGTGGCGGCCACCGTCGCCGGAGGGCAGGCTGCCACTACCGTCGCTGCCAGCGGCGGTGGCAGCAAAAAAGGGGCTAAGGGTGGCTATCTAGGGTTTCTGGAATTAGGGTAATTAGTGTTTAGGTAGGGTTTGTTAATTAGGGTTTTGGGTAATTAGGGTAAATTAGGGTCTCAACTTCCAATGCCTATATCTTTCAGTACGGCTATTCGATTAAGGTGATTCTTGATATTCCGGAAAGCTCAGAAAGTCAAAAATCCAACTATATAAATGAGATCCATTGAAAATGTTCAGATCTTATAGAAAATTGTAAAACAAATTACTACACGTGAGCAAAAGGAAATGGCTAATTCTAAATGCATGCGAATGATATTTAAGCGCCGCCAAAGGTCTGAAATCATAAAAAATATACTTGCCAAATATGATTTAACCTTCTCAGAATAGAACAACTAGACCGTACGAGGTCAGAGAAACAAGTCATCATCGTTCCAAGGGTCAACGAAAAGCCCATGCTCACAGGCTGCCCCTTGGGAGATTACCCTTTGGGGAGCCAAGTGTGATCTCAAGATAGAGCAAGGGATAGAGGGTTATACCTGAGGCACAGATTCTTGAACTAGCTATCTACTGGGGTTATCATCAACAGACTTATCAAGAATGAAATTCTGACTTGGATGTTTTGATTCGGTATACCTGTTAAGAGAGACTTGAGGTTTGTCAAGCCCGGGCTTGGGCTTTTGAGGTTTACCAAGCATGAGCTTGGACTTTTGAGGTTTGCCATGCATGGGCTTGGGCTTTTTAGGGTTTTGCCAAGCACGGGCTTGGGCTTTTGAGGGTTCACCAAGCACAGACTTGGGCTTTTGGGGGTGTGCCAAGCACGAGGCTTAGGCTTTTTAGGGTTTTTCCAAGTACGGGCTTGGGCTTTTGATGTTTACCAAGCACGGGCTTGGGCTTTTTAGGGTTTTGCCAAGCACAGGCTTGGGCTTTTGAGGTTTGCCAAGCACGGGCTTGGGCTTTTTAGGGTTTTGCTAAGCACGAGCTTGGGCTTTTGAGGTTTTCCAAGCATGGGCTTGGGCTTTTGAGGTTTGCCAAGCATGAGCTCAGGCTTTTGAGGGTTTTGCCAAGCACGGGCTTGGGCTCTTGAGGTTTGCCAAGCATGAGCTTGGGCTTTTAAGGGTTTTGCCAAGCACGGGCTTGGGCTTTTAAGGGTTTGCCAAGCACGAACTTGGGCTTTTAAGGTTTTGGATTCTCAGATCGGTAGGTTGCATCGAGGTGCCTCTGGAGGTTCAGGAGGTTATGGTGAGATGCCCTGAAAGGATCGTCGTACAGCGTACCTGTCAAGGTAGCGTTGAAGCATTAGTAAGCCATATAAATTGCATTTTTTATTGCTTAATTGACTTTATAGAACAAACATTTTTGCCCCTTCAATTAAGCAATAAAAATGAAATATGAAATATAAATTGAGTTTAGGGATATCCGGGGTTCAGAAAGAAAAAACCGATCGTAGAGCTTTGCCCCTTGCGAAAAGGAATATTCTAAAGAATAGTTTATGCAATAAAAGATAAAAAAGAATATATTCGTTTTCTTTTTTTTCTATCTTTTTTACTTCTTTCTTTTCCCCTTTTCATTTTAAATTCTGTAATTTTTCTTTATTCCATTTCCATTCTTTCTCTTCTTTCCATTTACATTCTTTGACTCCCATTCCATACAACCACGAACGAGCTCAGTTTCTTTGAGTTTTTGAGCCAAAATGATCAAGAAGGGATCCGATCGGATTGACCATAGCTCCTTGTGCATGACTAGCCACGATTTACGCACTCTTTCGATCGCCCAAGCGTATGGACTTTGCCTAGAAGATAAGTATTTGGAGTATACACCTTACTCGCAACCCCGGATGTACACAGATTTGAGTGGGCACGCCTCGACTCTTCAGGTAATACTCCAAAACCTGATCAAAATTTCAGATTTTGCACTTTATGTTCATGGCCTAACTTTAAATTCTTAGGCATTTAGGCTTTGATTTTTGTTGAAATTGTTGGTAAATAGGGTTTAGAACCGCTTTAGGATTGTTTAGGAACTGATTTGGCTTGATTTAGATTGAGATTCGGGCTAAATTTTGGATTTTAGGGAGAAAGGGACGCCGAGGGTGGTTTAAGGCCGATGCCGCCACCGCTATAGGGGCAGCAGTGAATGCCATCACGGCAGCGGTGAACGCTGCTATTACGGCGGCTGCGGTGAAGCCGTCGCCGGCGAGCCTAAAAAAATTCTTGGGGAGAGCTACCAAGGCTGATTTTTTATCCTGAATCTGATTTTGATGTCGAAATTCAGTTTCGAGGTGATCTAGGTGCTAAAAATTGGCTTTCTTTGTTTAATTTGCATAATTAACTTCCCCTTTGCCTTTTCGGTGCTAATTCTTGACATTTAAAATTTTATAGACCCATCACTGCAAGATGATTTGGTTTATGAGTTGGTGCGCCAAATGGTAGATCAAGATAAAAGCTAGGGCGCGAGCAACCTAAGACTTTTCGCTGGTCGAGGCGATTATGGACACATGGTTTGGTGCCATTACTTGAGGCTTTATCTACGGGGCATAAGCCTATGAGCCAAACTGTTATGGCATGCTTTGTTGAGAGGTGGAGCGAGACCATCCATACATTTCATTTACCAGTCGGGGAGCTGCCCATCACCCCTTCCGATGTAGCAGCGATGACAGGGTTCCGATAGGGAGGGCGAGTGATTCATTTTGACTTATATCTCGACCATTTCTATGACCGGCTGGCTTTTTGGGCTCAAGTAGAGGTGCTCCTCGAGGCCTCTCCCCTAAGGAAAGAGAGGCTCAAGTTTGCCACACTTGAGGCATATTAGACCCATGAGACCGATATTAGTGGCGACCGACTGATTCAGTATTTGTGGTCCTTCCTCATCACCTTGCTCACCATCCTATTCTTCCTCACTTCCTCGAGTGTGGTTACCATAGGCTTACTTAGTGCTCTTGAGGACATGACCACTTTTTGGGAGTGGAATTGGCCTCGGGCCATACTTGGACAGATGTATTTCGCCCTTGACTGCTCGACCTGCGGGGACATTGGCGAGTTTAAGGCCGGGGCCTTTTGGATTCAGGTTAGGAATTCCACCTACTAGAAAATCTAAAATAATAATGCTGGTTATGCACTGACTTTATCATCCTTTTTGCAGGTATGGGCGTATGCCTATAGAGTTATCCCGCCACCTGGGTTGGACGGTCAGCCCTCGGAAGGTTCCTATTACATAGCCCGGTGGATGGTATGATGGAAGGATAAGGACACCCATGGGCATGCCTGGTACAGGGATTATCTAAGGCAGCTTCGCCGATACTGGGTAATAAGATCTATTCTATTCTTGCACATTTAATTTAGGCCTTTAGTCCGAAACTGTATGGACAAAAGGAGAGATACTTATAGTGATTTATTGTTATTTTTCAGCTCATCGCTAAGCCATAGAGGAGCCTGCGATACTAGGACCATATCAGAGAGATCCAGGGTGGAGCTGATGGCCAACGCAGGGTTGATGGCTACCGCTTCATGCTAGAGTGCCCCCGGAGCCTGGAGTGGTACTTCGGGGAGTGCATCTAGAGGTGGAGGACTAGCGTTACCCTACGGAGGAGAGTCCCACTTGATGTGCCAGTGGGTACATTCTAGCCCCACCTTATGCCCATGAGAGATCAGGTAAGATACATGGACGGTGACCAAGAGAGAGTTTCCTCACTTATTCCTGCCTATCGGAGGTTGACCCCAGTTGATAAGTATGAGGATTTTAGAGATAACGGCATGGTGACTGAGGGTAGCGACGGGTATGGCATGGATGATGACGAGCCTCCCTCGAATGGCGAGGGTAGTGGCATAGCCATGGATCAAGATGATGTACCTTTCAATACGAGGATATCGCCGGTCCTGGAGTTTTCTTGCCCCAATAGAAAAAGGTACAACTTGACTACCGAGGATGCACTTCTACTTTCTATTGTCTCACTGCTTAACTGGTATTTTACTTGCTCTTTTTCAGGCTTCCCATAAGAAGAGGAGAGGGACCAGTAGTGCCGGCTGCAGTGACCTGGGAGACACTTCACAAGGTCTATAGCTCAAGCCTGAGATGGCTTCTACGAAGATACCTCACGCTAGGGGGATTCCACCCTACAGATTTGTCTAAGGGGTCCTAGGGAATGCCATGGAGCGAGAGCTACGGGTTTTGAGCCAGCCAGGGGTGTGCGAGGTTAAGCGCATTGAGGAGACTGCTATGCCCATTTTCTTCACTCCTCCCTATACCACACATGTAAGCACTTTTCTGATTATAATATACTACTGCTTGGTCATGGTGGTCGGTCTGATTTTATTTCTGACTTGCAGGTGCTTGCCTCTGAGGTCGAGCGCATAGCTCGAGGATATTTTTCAATAAGGGATATGGTCTTAGCTCAGGATTCCATTTCTGGGGTAATTGATTTCTTTCATCATTTCCTCTAAGAAAAAAATATGATAACATATATAAATATTATAAATGTATGCATGATGCATGATTTATCTGAGCAAATCATTTTCGCAGTTGCTGATGTGTAAGTTTTCATCGTTATAGAACAAGACCGGGTTCGGGCTTGCGAGGAGGGTTGAGTGCGCGCTGAGCGGGAGCTGGCTAAATATCAGGGCTAGATGGCAGAATATCAGGGCCAGATGGCATTCGAGAGAGCTCAATATGTGGAGGAGAGGGCCTCGCAAGCTCGGAATGTGGCGCGAATCAACGATCAGGTTCAAAGGCTGCAGATTCAGAGGGACCATCTCGAGGCCCAGCTTAGGGGGCAAGACAAAGCCGCAGGCATAGATATGGGAGGAGATGGCCGAGGTTTCATGGTTGATGTGATGCAATCCGGATTCTCAGGATATACTCACGGTGCTACAGGGACGAGGAAGATATCTTTTACACGGTCCGTAGCTCACCCTGTGTTTTCATCTAAGCCCGTATCATATCACACTCTTATGGGGGATACTATAGAGGGTGAGCAGAGCGACGATGATGATGGGATAGGATACATCTGATCCGATTATAACGGGGAGGATTGATAGATGCTAGACTGATACACTTCTGCACTCTCTTGCTACCCTTCAGATACCTTATCTTTTCTTTTCTTGTCTTATTTTGGCATTCACCTGAGACATTGGGGATTTAATACTTTGGTTGCTTTATTTGGTTTGACTGATGAGATGGCTTGCTTGCATTGATTACTTTGGCTCTTTGCTTATTCGCTAGATGGATGCTAGGCGTGATAGATATTTGACCAGGGAAAAGAATGTATGGAAGTGCCTTATAGTATAGGCAAAACAAGAATTCCCCTAGCGGAGGATTACCATTTTTCTACACACCCTCTTGCTTGCATAAACGGTTATCGGATTGAGCGAATTGGGGACAGGTGGGAGCATAAAGAGAATTTTAAGGTTCCAGATGACAAACGGCTTTACGCTATCACTACGAATGAATTCTACCAATGATATTTTTGAAAGATTAGGATACTGTGGAATCAATATGCTCGGTTGTGGTTAAGACTTGAGCGGACACGGATAGAGGATGAATTTAAGTCCTTTAAATCTAGTAGACCGATGAACATATTCATGCATTCTGGTGATGATGGCGATGATGCAGATATCTCGACGTGATCGATGGCAGTCGGCAATCTTTGGTTTGGTTGTCTTGATTTTTGCATAGACCCGAACAATGTGTTGGGCCTATCAGACTTGGTTATTTTTGCTTTCATGTCCTAATTTTTGCCTGGACTACCCTTTTTGGGTTTTCAATCCAACGAACTATCCCGGATTTTGCATAAACCTTGATTCTTTTCAGTCTATCAGGATTTTTGCCTTTTATCTATGTTTTTCTTTTCTTTTGAGTATTAGGTTGACTGCACAGAACCCTACATTTGACTCACTTGCAACATTTCGCCTTTAGGACCCAATATATTCGTTCAAGCACAAACATAAAAGATTTAGTAAAAGTGACATTTCCATTAACTGAAGTAAGTTTGAGTACATAATGATGATAATAATTTCTATTGACCCAAACTCTGGTGCTGACTAGCCTATGAAGGTTTTCTAGCCAACATACTCTCATTGCTCACTTTACCCTAAATTTTGCATAGACCGCCCTTTTTCGGATTTCCAGCCTAGCGGGTCATTCTTGCACCCTAACTTTTACCTGACCGGTTTGTAGAATACCGATCAGCGGGATACACCCTAATTTTTGCCCGAGCAATAGAGGACCACTCGTCAGGTGATTGATTTATATATGCTTTTTATATGTCGCTTTTCTGGATTTGATTCTTTTTGGTTAGATATGATAACGCCTTAACCTGTTCTGACTGGTAGGGTTTGCAAACTTATTACCATTGATAATCATGCCCCTTGAATTGAGCAAATTTCTGAATACACGAAGTCCTACCTAACATAGCTGAAACTTCCCCCTTGGATCGGTGTAGGCAGGCTTTGCTTGCTTTGGAATCAAATCATTGGCCTTCGACGGATACTCCTGATTCTTGACGCGGTTGTTGCTTAATCTCGCTATGCGCTTTCTATATATCTGAAGACTATTTAAGCTATTCAGGTTGCGCCTTAGTCCATGGGGGTCTCTTTGACACTTGGTTTAATACGACTCTCAATTTTGGTTATCCCACTAGCTCTTGGGCAGCGCGACGAAGATCTACGGGGCTCGGACCCAAATTTCCCGATCGATCAAGGAGTGCCCCTCAGGACTGAAACCCCAATAAATGGGATAATACGATGGGGTGTGCTATGCTAAGTAAGGACTCATTTCTCGAGGAACTTGGTTGTCTTCTCGATGGTAATATCGGTGAAAAGGGTTGGCTTCCCCCTATACTGACGAGGGTCAAATCTTACCGATCATATGTGTCCCCCTCGCCGAGAATGGCTAATGAGGAGAGAAACAAGGAAGGTTTGGAAGGGTTTGGAGAATAGTAAAGACCAGTGGTGTATTAGGGTTGGGAATTTTTGAGAATGGGTGGGCGAAAAAGGTAAGCCTCGATTTTGTTAAAGGTTATCGGGTGATGCTCCTTTTCCATAATAGGCTGACACTTCTTCGATAGCTTGAAAATTGGTTTGCATATAGTTGTGAGGCCGGTGATGGACCGATTGATATATTAGATCTATCCGAGGAAGGACTGAGCTTCTTTTGCTATTTCAGGCATGGAGATGAGATGCTCGAGAATTCGATGACCAACCCTGGGTGCCTAGGATGACTAGGCAAAAGCATTATCATGATCTTTAAGCACTCGTTATCTCTCATTTTCTTTCAAAGGTTAGGTCATTAGAAAGTGGTTACTAATTTAGATTATTATCTATACTCAAACTTATTTCATTTAAAGAAATATCACGAATACTGAACACATTATGCTTATGAAAGAAATGAATGCATGGACCCATCAGGCAAAACATCAAACTGATAAACAAAAAGAGAGAGTCTTTCATTAAATTAAAGTGCCTTAAATGCATGATTGTTCACATCTAGATGCTAGAAAAATGAAAATTACATAACAGATAGATAGGCATCTTTCACAGGCGAAGGGTCTTGAGTTGCGGTGCTGGTAGATTAAGCACCCTCAATAGTTTCATTGGCGCGTCACCCAGTTGAAATCCGGAACTTTCATGTGCTCGGATGATGACTTGTCTCCTTCGTCCACTGGGGACCTCACGAGATTCTTGCCTTTGGAAAAGATGGCTCTAATGATATCTTATGGACCCCTAACTCCCTTTGGTGAGCTAAAAAGTGGAGGTGAATCCTGAAGGTTAAATTTTTTTAGGCCTCAACTATCTTTCCTTCCCTCACTAAACGGTAGATGTCTTGAATCAACCTCTGACATTCATCAGTGCGATGGCCTCTTTTGACATGATATGCATAAAAGTTATGCTTCTCCTCCTCCTAAGGGGGCCTATGCTCGCGAAGGGTTATGAGGAGGTCGTGCTCCCTTATGGTGACTAAGATTACACTGAGGGTTAATTTCCATGGACTTGTGACATTCTCTGGGTTATCTTTGGGAGCTACTATAACTGGTGCTCAAGCAATCATCCAATCCTGAAGGGACGGTTCGAGGTTTGACTTGCTAGCTTGTGAAAGCTTGTCCTTCACCTCGGCCCACGATGGGAAAATATGAGGTCCATCACACTCTTTGAGCTTTGCTTTTCAACTCTCTTTGGAACTAAAGAGTAGGAACTTATATAGTAGAGCCTCCATTTTAGGCGTCATGCCCGGGGATCGAACGACTTGGTTGCTGGATGAGTGGGGGGATCTAAACTGGAATGGTGAAACAAGCGATGTGGGCTCAACTTGAGAGTTAACTTGCAGATTCGTATTGAAGGGATTTTGAGGGTAAGCAGCCCCTCTCGGAGCAATAATAAACTGAGGAGGAGTAGGAAGAAAGGACTTTAGAGGCATTTAAGGTCGAGCTAAATTCTAATCTAGTTAGAATGGACCTGATCGGGGTTAGATAGGAGAAATTGATTGAGCGGGCTAGAACTAATCTAGGATTATTGAGGTTAATGGAAGCTGGCTCATACTGGTGCGAAAACCAGGCTTGAAGGTATGATCTGGAGCTTGGGTTGATAAGCAAATGTGGAAGATAGAGATTGCATGATATCCCGACCAAACCGAAATGGGATAGGCGGAGGTTGAGTAGGCTACTGCACACATTGAATCAGTTGAATTGGTTGAACAGAAGACTGAGCCTGGAATGGTGGAACCTGAACTGACCCACTTTGAGCGGTCTCTGGTTGTCCCCGAGCTTGAATACCAATCATCGGAATCCTTTGGACACTTTTTTCTCTTCCAAAATTGCGCGGATCGAATCTTAGATCTGCCCCTGAATTGCATCTCGGAATTGATTGGGAAGGAGAAATGCTGACAAAGCATTAGCAATCTCAGAACTCAAAGGAGGTTGACCCTAATCAGGTGGGAGGAAAGGAGGAGAAGAAGAACCCTTAGATGGAACCCTATCCACTGACGGCAAATCAGACATAGCGGAAAGAATCAGATTTTAGAACCAAGCTTAAAACTGAACTAGATGATGATCGAATCTGACGGGAGCGGTCCCTTGGCCTAACTCTCTAAAATCGGAAGATGATCAGCCCGAATCAAACCATGAATGAAATGGATGATAACATAAATATTTGAGTGATGAATGCCATATATACGGGTGATTTAGAGAGGTAGAGAGTAGAAGAGCTTATGATGCGAAGCTTAACCCCAAAATATGTGAGACGTATAAATTCCTCACTATGCCTAGCGAACTAGGTACGGGTCATCGGGATTCAAATGATCTCAAGAATTTTGTTAAATTCCCCCTTCAAGCGAGGGGAGAATAGGGGTAAGCAAAAACCAAAAATAAAGGTCAGCCACAAGCGGCCTATGCATGAAGTACGTATGCATGAGCACAACACAAGTAGTACACGAAAGCAAATAAACTTCTTCCAACCTTATGACTCCTGTGTAATGCCAATTTATAGTCTGGGGGTAACTCTAACACCAGGAAACGACAAGAGAGTATGCGACCTAAATCTGGATTATGTCGGTGAACCTACGGGGAAGTTGCTATGGCTAGTTTTATCGTGGTTCATAGTCTCAAACTGCTGGTGTCGTGAAACGACATTGTAGAAGGGTCTAGTTTACCTTGATTCCGTGTAACTCAACCACTCCTCAAATGAGTGCGAACGCGGGAATTACACGTTGGTTAAAACAAGTGTTCCACCCACAAATATTCCCAATTCGTGGCGGGCATAAGGTATACAAGTGAGCTTCACTGGGGTGATAAAATGGCACCTTAAAACTTAGAATCTAACTAAAGCGGTGGATAAAAAGGCATAAGAAATAAAGCGTTGATTTAAAACAATTTAAGCACATCATCAAAATCCTTAAACCAAAGTTTAAAAATGGGAGCCACCATAAGCCGACGACCCCCGACCCCCCGCCCGTATGGTAAGCTTTAATGCTCTTCGGCGTGGGGCGGAGAAACAACTAGCGCTGTGAGGCGTGCTAAGGGATGATCCTTATTTTAGTGTGATAAAAATGGATAATGGAAGCGATGTTGAAGTTGAAATTTAGTCCGATTTATGTGTTAATGGATACGAGACTTAGAACCAGTATTTTAAGATAGAGTCGCCACCCGGGTAAGCTCCACGGGGAATTTGGGTATAATATTCCCACCGAGTGGTTGGACTGTACCTTATAACAGAGATTCTAGATTCTGATGGTGTTGCTTACTTTTCAATTTTTAAATCAAGTCGGTTATATTTTAATAAACGTGACCTTAGTTCTTATGCGATTTGATTCGATTATTGTTTGGTGTTTTTGGTTTAATATGTCATACATCACACGGAAAGCGATAAATAAACAAAGCAAGAAAATAAAAATTATTACATGGCTTTACAAATACCTATACATTTTTCTAATACGGGAAAATAAATAAAGCGATAAATAAATAAACGGACAAAACCGGGTTTTAACAGAGCTCACCGACTTGGACTCGGCTCCAAATGAGACAATAGATATACGGGAATAAACATAAACAAAGCACAAATAAATAAATGCGGAAAATAAATATATAGCATGAAGAAAATGAATTTTTGGATTTTTCGGGGACCAAAACATAATTTTTGGGCATTTATTAATTATCTAAGCAACCTAAAAAGGTGAAATAAATTAACTAAACATCCTAAAATAAAATTTAACATATTCAGAATATTTTTGGAATTTTTAGTTGGTGGAGAATGATTTATTTAGATTTATTTAGTTAAAACGACATTTTCAATGTAACACCCCCTGTAGGGAGTGCCACGGTAACTATAAACACCCAATAAACAACTATACTCCACAATGCAAAGTTCAATACTTATAGAGTACAATATGTACAAATACCAATATAATGTTTGAGACTCCAAATTATTTCTCAATGTTAATTATTCTCCAAATATTTCTCAATACCACTTTATATTTCTCACACTATCTAGTACATGCCATTATTCTACAAACCATAATATTACATTAAATTACAAATCCACCTCGAGTTTTTCTTTATTTGCTCTTCAAGTAGATCCACTTATTCCACTTTGGTCCAAGCTATCTACAATTTCTCCACCTACGTGTAGAAAAAAAACTACACGCTAAGCAATTTGCTTAGTGGTGTCCATAAAAAAATATAACAACTTTGAATATTTTTAAAATAGAAACAAAGTATATTTATAAGTTAAAAACAAATTAACCAACTTTATAGAACCAAATCACAAAACTTATATAGTAATCCTTTCAAAGTACAATCAAATTTGTACCCAATTTTTCCAAACACTTTAACCACATATTGCCCAAAGTAAACAAGTCCTGAATAATGGTAAAATGAATACGGGAGCGGACAAGCCCGAAGCCGAAGCTTTAAAATCAATATATCGGTCAAGCCCGAACCCGAAGCTTCAAAATCAATATATCGGTCAAGCCCGGAGCCGAAGCTTCAAAATCAATATATCGGTCAAGCCCGAAGCCGAAGCTTCAATATCAATAAATATATATCATAATATCGGCCAAATCCCGAAGCCAAAGCTTCAATTATTTGTACAGTACTGTACCCCCCTTTATTGGCGCCACTCTACCCTGACCCGTATTCTACTCGTTTAATAAGGGCAATAAATCAAAGTAACATCCTAAAAATTTCAGTATAAACCATCAATCATAATTCAACATAACTTCAGAAATTAGGAATTTCAAATCCTAAATTTTTAAGAATCAAACTTCAATTAAAACTCAATAAAATCAATATTCATACTTTCCAGAATTTTTCCAGGTTTCATAACCTGACTTCCCCTGAATTTTGCACCATTCAAACATCACCCAATCGAAGAACTTTCTTCTAAACATAATTAGACACATGTCTTAGCTTTCCAAATCCATCAAAATCACAGAAATCCAGATTTTATAACCAAAGTTATGATCAAAATACTAAACAGTGTACCAAGCTGAGATTTTCCGAAAACAGATTTCGTGACTCAACTTCAAACGAAAATTTCACATTGAAAACAAATGAAATTCAATAAGGTTTCTTCTGAACATATATTTCTTACGTTTGGTAGATATCAATAGAATCAAGAGTCGTTCAAATCGGATTCATATAACGAGAGAAAACATTAAAACAAAACAGGTATACAATCTGGAAAATTTTCCGAAAGACCGAGAAATCGAAATTCGAGACACAAACCTTTTTCTAAGCTCTTTCTAGCTCTCTTCTACCTCTTTTACCTTTGATTTGCTTGCACTAGCTTCCTCTACAATAGCCATATATAATTCTATCAAGATATTGTATAAATAAACTTCCTAATACCATAAATATGCTTAATCTACCATGAATTCTACTAATTAAGCTTTAATTTCACCAAGAATCACTCACCTCAAACTCGGGCTACTATTCATCCAAATCTTAACATCTGAAATCCTCCTCTTATAGTCTTGATTGACTGAAATTGATGATGATAGAGGGATTAAGGATCGATTTCTAACAAGAATTCGGAGTTGAATCGAAGAAATCGAAAGTTTTTGGATTAGGGAAAATTTTGGTTAAAGGATATGAAATGTGTAGAAGAAGAAGAAGACGAAAGTGAAGAAGAGAAGATGTTGGATTGGTATTTATTGATTTTTTTGTTTCAATTTCCAATAATGCCCTTGAACAAATAATTAAATGCCCAATTCATCCCTCTTACTTAATTAACTCTTATTTTCTCATGTTTTATATCCAATAACAATAATAATAACTACAAAAATAATTTCTATAATATTTTAATACCATAGTAATTTATTATCAGCAAATTTTGAAATTTTGATTTGTTACAATTCTCCCCCTCTTATGAATTTTCGTCCCGAAAATTCCCTGAAAACAGTTGCGGATATTGAGTTTTCATTGTATCCTCCGGTTCCCAAGTTGCTTCTTCAACCTTATGATTCCTCCAAAGCACTTTTACCAAAGGAATAAACTTGTTTCTCAATTGTTTAACCTCTCTCGCCAAGATTTGTACCGGTTCCTCTTCATACATCAGGTCGGGTTCGATCTCTACGACATCAGGAGATAAGATATGTGATGGATCTGATCTGTATCTCCTTAACATCGACACATGGAACACATTATGAATTTTATCGAGCATCGGAGGTAGTGCCAACCGTTAAGCTACCGGTCCAACCTTCTCTATAACCTCATATGGGCCAATGAATCTTGGACTGAGCTTGCCTTTCTTGCTTAATCGCAGGACTTTCTTCCGAGGAGATACGTTGAGAAATACTTTATCCCCCACTTTATAAGAAATGTCTTTTCTTTTTAGATCAACATAAGAATTTTGTCTATCCGATGCAGCCTTCAATCTCTCTTGAATAAGTTTTACCTTCTCCTTTGTCTTCTGAATTAAATCCACTCCCACAATCTTGATTTCACTAAGTTCGGTCCAATATAATGGAGTTTGACATTTTCTTCCATACAATGCTTTATATGGCGCCATTTGTATACTTGACTGATAGCTGTTATTATAGGCAAACTCCATGAGGGACAAATACTTATCCCAACTTCCTTCAAATTCAATGATACAACTTCTCATCATGTCTTCCAACACCTGAATTACTCTTTCAGACTGAGCATCTGTTTGAGGATGAAATGAAGTACTGAAATGAAGTTTACTACCTAAGGCTTCTTGCAACTTCTTCCAAAATCTCGAAAACTTCTTCCAAAATCTCGAAGTAAATCTTGGATCTCGGTCAGAAATGATTGAAATAGGCACTCCGTGTAGCCTTACTATCTCATCTACATATAACTGAGCCAACCTATCAAGTGAATAATCCATCCTAACTGGAAGAAAGTGGGCAGACTTTGTCAAACTATCTACAATAACCCACACTACATCATGTTTCTTCTGTGTAAGTGGTAAAGACGTCACGAAGTCCATTGTGATTCTTTCCCATTTCCATTCTGGAATTGTTATAGGTTGCAACAATCCAGAAGGAACTTGATGTTCTGCTTTCACCTGTTGACAAGTTAGACATTGAGCAACATAATTAGTAATGTCTTTCTTCATTCCATTCCACCAATAATGGCTCTTCAAATTTTGGTACATCTTGTTTGCTCCTGGATGCATCGCATAAGGACTACTATATGCCTCATGTAAAATATTCTTCTTTAATTCTTCATTGTTTGGCACATACAGTCTATCTTTAAAATATAGACACCCATCTTCTCGAACCATATAGTTGTCTATGATACCCACTTGTGTCCTTACTCGAATGACCTTGAAGTCATCATCTTCATTTTATGCTTGCTTAACCTATTATAGTAGTACAGGTTGAATCTTTAATTCTGCAATTAAGGCTCCACTACTGGTAAGAGCTAATCCCGCATTCGTAGCCCTTAGTGCCATCATTGTCTTTCTGCTGAGAGCATCTGCCACTACATTAGCCTTTCCTAGATGGTAATCAATAAGACAATCGTAATCTTTAATAAATTCCATCCACCTTCTTTGCCGTAAATTCAACTCCTTCTGTGTTGGTAAATATTTCAAGCTCTTGTGATCTGTGTAAATATAACATTTTTCTCCATAAAGATAATGTCGCCAAATTTTCAAGGTAAAGACTATTGCACCCATTTCCAAATCATGAGTAGGATAATTCCTTTCATGATTCTTCGATTGCCTGGAAGCATAGGCAATCACTTTCCCTTCTTGCATCAAAACACACCCAAGACCACTATGCGAAGCATCACTATAGATTATAAAATCTTTTCTAAGCTCTGGTTGGGTAAGGATGGGTGCTTCTGTTAACATCGCCTTCAATTTCTCAAAACTTTCTTGGCACTTGTCATTCCACTCAAATTTTGCATTCTTTTGAAGTAGTTTCGTTAGCGGGGCAGCAATGATAGAAAATCCCTTCACAATTCTTCTATAATACCCCGCTAATCCAAGGAAACTTCTGACTTCCGTAGGGTTCTTTGGTGGTTTCCATTCTACAACTGCTTCTATCTTTTTAGGATCCACTTTAATTCCTTCTGCGGAAACAACATGGCCTAAGAAAGAAACTTCTTCAAGCCAAAACTCACATTTGCTAAGTTTGGCATACAATTTATTTTCCCTCAAAGTTTGGAAGACTATCCGTAAATGTTGATCATGCTCTTCCCGTGACTTAGAATACACCAAAATATCATCAATGAAAACCACTACAAACCTGTCTAAATATAAGTAAAAGACACGGTTCATAAGGTCCATAAATGCTGCTGGTGCATTAGTTAGACCAAATGGCATCACCAAAAATTCATAGTGCCTATATCTAGTTCGGAAAGCTGTCTTTGCAATATCATCATCTTTCACTCTCATCTGATAGTAACCCGATCTCAAATCAATCTTGGAGAAGTATTTGGCACCCTTGAGTTGATCAAATAAGTCTTCAATCCTTGGCAATGGATACTTGTTCTTCACTGTCAATTTATTCAACTCCCGGTAATCAATACATAATCGGACTGACCCATCTTTCTTCTCAACAAACAACACTGATGCACCCCACGGGGATATACTCGGGCCACATGAATCCTTTGTCTAACAATTCTTGTAACTAAATCTTCAACTCTTTCAGTTCAGCAAGCGCCATTCTGTATGGTGCTTTGGATACTGGTGCGGTACCCGACAATATATCAATTGCAAATTCTACCTCTCTTTTTAGTGGCAACCCTGGTAGTTCTTCTGGAAATACATCAGGAAAATCACATACTGTAGGAATATTCTGCAATTCTAACTCACCTTTCTTCAATTCTAGATCGAAGATTAGGTAGGCCTGACATCCCTTCCTAACCAGCCTTTTAGTCTTCATAAAATAAATTATGTTACAGAGATAATCTGATCTTTCCCCCACGATAACTATTTCTTCTCCATCAGAAACTTGAAGTGACATTCTTTTATTTTTGCAATCCACCATAGCTCGATGTTCTGATAACCAATCTATTCCCAAGAAAACATCATAATCTCGGAAAGGTAACTCAATTAAATTTGCATGGAAAAGTTGATGTTGAATCATAATAGGGCAATTCATATACACTTTGCTTACTATCACACTGTATCCTAAAGGATTAGTCACTTCAATATTTTCTCCTAACTCTTCTACATGTAACCCTTTCTCTTGTGATAATGCAGTACATATATATGAATGAGATGAACCGGGATCTATCAAACCATAAACATTATGGTTAAAGAATGAAAATTTACCGACTATAACATCAGTAGATTCCCGAGTCTCAGGCCCTCAGATTGTATAACTTCGTGCCATTCCTCCCGGTCTACCACTCTGCAGTGCTTGTTGAGCCACATCATGTCCACTTGTCTCACTAGCATTTACTCTTCCCCTTCCTCTTTCACCTTGCATTGTAGGAGTAGGAACTACTGTAGGTGCAGATGTACTTATCTGTCTTTGAGGACAATTTGCAATCAAATGTTCTCTCAAGCCACATTTAAAGCAGACTCTACCTTTTCCCTAACATTCCCTGTATGCATCCTTCTATAATTAGAACATTGTGGAATATTTCCTCTGCCTCGACCTGAAGGTACACTAGCCGTTGACCCCGTACTTATGGTTTATCTATGTGAAAATCCTCTAAAATGAGATTGTGTTTGTTCTGATGTTCCCTTCTGTTTCTTACTTGGTGATTCTGAACTAGTTGGACCCTGCGATCCCTTTTGAAATCCAGACCTTTTTACCATTCTTTGTTGCCTATCTGAATTGATCTTCGTAATGCCCGTTGCAGCATCAACCAAGTCATTGAACACTCTAATCTTTTGTGCAAGTAAATGCACTCTAATTTCATCATTTACCCCATCCTCGAATCTCTTACATTGCCTTACTTCACTGTCAACGATATCACGAGCATACCTCTCGAGTTTGAGGAATTGAACTTCATATTCTGATACAGTCATTCGTCCCTATCTCAAAGACAAGAACAATTTCCTCTGCTCATCCTTGAACCATTCACTAACGTACTTCTTGTCAAATTATTCCAAGAAAAGACCCCAGGTGATTTCTCCGGGTCGCCTTTCTATCACAATATTATCCCACCACCTCCTAACTTGTTCTTTGAGTAGACCCTGCACACAGTCTAATCTCTCTCCATCTGTAAAATAAAGCCTAGTCATACACCATTTAGTATCATCAAGCCAATCTTCTGCAATCACAGGATTCACTGTGTCCCCTTTGAAATCATCAGCCGGAAGCTTCTTGATTCTTTCAAGAGGAGTTCTCTCCTCTCTTCTTTCAATATGAGGTACTATAGGAACTTGAGGGATTTGTATCTTTCGAAGTACTTGTGTGATTACTTCGGTAGTCATATGTTGAAGTAAAGCAGCTTGTGCTGGAGTAGGTTGTTCAGGAAAGCCATGAACTGGTGGAGGTTCATATCTTTGTTCATCCCCTTGTCTAATACGGACCGTACTCTCAGCATCCTCTTCCTCACTCTGGTTGTGACTACTACTAGCCATTACTTATTCCTGAAAATTGGACTAAAGTGGATCAAACAACTAACATAACATATTTATATCCTCAATGGTATGTACATACTAGTCCTAGAATCGCCTAAACCTCGCTCTGATACCAATAAGTGTAACACCCGCCTATAGGGAGTGCCACGGTAACTATAAACACCCAATAAACAACTATACTCCACAATATAAAGTTTAATACTTATAGAGTACAATATGTACAAATACCAATATAATGTTTGAGACTCCAAATTATTTCTCAATGTTAATTATTCTCCAAATATTTCTCAATATCACTTTATATTTCTCACACTATTTAGTACATGCCATTATTCTACAAACCATAATATTACATTAAATTACAAATCCACCTCGAGTTTTTCTTTATTTGCTCTTCAAGTAGATCCACTTATTCCACTTTGGTCCAAGCTATCTACAAGTTCTCCACCTACGTGTAGAAAAAAAACTACACGCTAAGCAATTTGCTTAGTAGTGTCCATAAAAAAAATATAACAACTTTGAATATTTTTAAAATAGAAACAAAGTATATTTATAAGTTAAAAACAAATTAACCAACTTTATGGAACCAAATCACAAAACTTATATAGTAATCCTTTCAAAGTACAATCAAATTTGTACCCAAATTTTTCAAACACTTTAACCACATATTGCCCAAAGTAAACAAGTCCCGAATAATGGTAAAATGGATACGGGAGCGGACAAGCCCGAAGCCGAAGCTTCAAAATCAATATATCGGTCAAGCCCGAAGCCGAAGCGTCAAAATCAATATATCGGTCAAGCCCGAAGCTGAAGCTTTAATATCAATATATATATATATCATAATATCGGCCAAAGCCCGAAGCCAAAGCTTCAATTATTTGTACAGTACTGTACCCCCCTTTATTGGCGCCACTCTACCCTGACCCGTATTCTACTCATTTAATAAGGGCAATAAATCAAAGTGACATCTTAAAAATTCCAATATAAACCATCAATCGTAATTCAACATAACTTCAGAAATTAGGAATTTCAAATCCTAAATTTTTAAGCATCAAACTTCAATTAAAACTCAATAAAATCAATATTCATACTTTCCAGAATTTTTCCAGGTTTCATAACCTGACTTCCCCTACATTTTTCACCTTTAAAACATCACCCAATCGAAGAACTTTCTTCTAAATATAATTTGACACATGTCTCAACTTTCCAAATCCATTAGAATCATAGAAATCCAAATTTTATAACCAAAGTTATGATCAAAATACTAAACAGTGTACCAAGCTGAGATTTTCCGAAAACAGATTTCGTGACTCAACTTCAAATGAAAATTTCACATTGAAAACGAATGAAATTCAATAAGGTTTCTTCTGACATATATTCCTTACTTTCTGTAGATATCAATAGAATCAAGAATCATTCAAATTGGATTTATATAATGAGAGAAAACATTAAAACAAAACAGGTATACAATCCGGAAAATTTTCCAAAAAACCGAGAAATCAAAATTCGAGACACAAACTTTTTCTAAGCTCTTTCTAGCTCTCTTCTATCTCTTTTGCCTTTGATTTTCTTGCACTAGCTTCCTCTACAATAGCCATATATAATTCTATCAAGATATTGTATAAATAAACTTCCTAATACCATAAATATGCTTAATCTACCATGAATTCTACTAATTAAGCTTTAATTTCACCAAAAATCACTCACCTCAAACTCGGGTTACTATTCATCCGAATCTTAACATCTGAAATCCTCCTCTTATAGTCTTTATTGACTGAAATTGATGATGATAGAGGGCTTAAGGATCGATTTCTAACAAGAATTCGAAGTTGAATCAAAGAAATCTGAAGTTTTTAGATTAGGGAAAATTTTGGTTAAAGATATGAAATGTGTAGAAGAAGAAGAAGACAAAAGTGAAGAAGAGAAGATGCTGGATTGGCATGTATTGATTTTTTTTTCAATTTTCAAAAATGTCCTTCAACAAATAATTAAATGTTCAATTCATCCTTCTTACTTAATTAACTCTTATTTCCTCATGTCTTATATTCAATAACAATAATAATAACTACAAAAATAATTTCTATGATATTTTAATACCATAGTAATTTATTGTAAGCAAATTTTGGAATTTCGGTTCGTTACATTTAAGCCATTAAAATGCTTAATAAATAAAATAAAAATAAAAATAAAATCTAAAAACAAAATAAAATTAAATAAAAATAGTTTCAAATTAGTCATAAACTTTTGGCAATTTTTCAAATTGAAATCGGGGTAAAAAATGCAAGAAAATGGCGAAAAAGGGCTAAAAATAGCTTTTGGAGGCAAAAGGCTTTGGTGACAACCCTAACTGCCACTGCTATAGCCTTGGCCGCTATAGTGGCAGCGGTGAAGGCTATAGCAGCGGCGGTCAAGGCTGTCTCTATAGCTTGGCCGCGCAAAACCATTTTTAATGGGGAAATCGGTGTTTTTGCATCCATAAACTCAAAATCATTGAAATTTTAAGTCGTAATCAACTATATTTCAATAGATTCACATTTAAAACACTCAAATAATGTTGATTTTATGGAATTGGGTAAGAAAATACCCAAAAATCGTTAGAAATAACGGGACCTCTATAGGGGTGGGGTTCACCTCCATAGCTATAGCCTTCACCGCTATAGCAGTAGCGGTCAAGGCTATAGAGGTAGAGGTGAAGGCTATCCCAATAGAGGTCAGATTATTTTCCGACGGTTTTCCAAGAACACCAAGGAAAAAACCAAGAACAACATCAAAAGCAGCAAGAACAGCAACAATAGACAATAAATGAAGTAAAAGACCAAGGGAACTCAGTTTTGTTACCTCTAGGCCGTGAATCTAAATCGGGAGACTCGAATCGGATGTTTGGCAAGCTTTTAATGATTTTACGATGGAATGGCGACGAAAATAGCGACAAAAATAGTGACAGATTATTTGGGTGGTATTTGAGGAAAAGTCTCTAAAACCCTATTTAATCCATTTTAACCTATGAAATCTAATTGATTTTACTGTTTAAGCTACGAGATCAAGCCTAAGAACAACCAAGAATCAAGATTAGAGAGGATTAAACTCGGATTCTATGCTTTTCTTAAGCTTTCTCTCTCTAGTTCTTCCTTTTCTCTCTTTTGTTCTTGATTTTTCTCTCAAAAGTGATTTCTAAATTCTAAATCTGGAAAAAGTCTCCTAACCTCTCTCTTGGATTGGTTTAAATACTCTCACACACAAAAATCCACCGACTTAGGTGAATTTTTGGAAAAATACATGGCCAAATCGCAAGCGAAGAGAGAAAACGAAGTGGCACGGCCTAAAACAGGCCTTGCCACGCCCAATGCCACCGTCACGGCGGTGACCGCTATAGGGGCAGCGGTGACCACCATGACAGCAGCCTCCACCGCCACTACGATGGCGATGGTGGCTACTATAATGGCGGGGGTGGCCACAACGAGTGTGGCCACCCCAGTGGCGTTCACCGCCACAATGGGTGGCAGCGGTGGTGGCAGTAAAAAGGGGGCTAAGGGTGGCTATCTAGGGTTTCTGGAATTAGGTTAATTAGGGTTTTTTAGGGTTTGTTAATTAGGGTTTTGGGTAATTAGGGCACATTAGGGTTTCAACTTCCAACGCCTATAACTTTCACTACAGTTATCCGATTAAGGCCATTCTTGACATTCCGAAAAGCTTGGAGAGTCAAGAATCAAACAATATTGAAAATGTTTGAATCTTATAGAAAATTGAGAAATAAATTACTGCACGCCAGCAAAATTCAATGGCTAATTCTAAATGCATGCGAATGATATTTAAGCGCCGCCAAAGGTCCGAAATCATCAAAAATGTACTTGCCAAATGCGATTCAACCTTCCAAGAATAGAACAACTAGATCGTACGAGGTCAGAGTAACAAGTCATCATTATTCCAAGGGTCACCGAAAAGCCCGTGCTCACAACAACCTTCAACGGTAACATGCCACGCAAGATCATCAAATGATTCATAGTTGAAGATCAAGAACACAAACGGCGAGAGAAAAAAATCAAGCGGCGAGAGAGAAAATGAAAGGGAATAGAGAAACCCTTCATTTAGATCGGGCTTATATACAAGGGAGTGAAGAGATAAAATGCACAGCATTGCACTAGGTTAAACACAGGTGCAAAAACAACCGGGTAATGGGTTGTAAAGAATTGGGCTTTAGGTTTAGGCTTAAGCCTTTGGGCATATTAACTCTAACATTCTCCACCTTGACCGAAGCAAGCCTCCAAAATAAAGTCACTTTAATTCTCAACCAAGAGAGGGTAATCACCAAGACTTAGGGGCACAGTTTGACACAGAGTCAAACTGCATAGCTCTTAGGCCTTTTAGAGCAACCTAAAATTTATCAATAGGAATAGATTTAGTCAATATATCAATATGATTCACACTAGTATGAATCTATTTAATAGAGACAATACCAGAAGCAATAACATCTCTAACAAAGTGCATTTTAACATCAATATGTTTATTTCTTTCATCATACACAGTGTTTTTAGAAAGGTGTATTGTAGATTGTGAATCACAGAAAACATTAACAGACTCCTACTTACTTTGAAGTTCAGAAATGATGCCTTTGAACCAAATAGCTTCCTTAATTGCTTCTATAAGGGCAATATATTCAGCCTCAGTGGTTGACAAAGCAATAATATATTATAAACATGATTTCCAGTTAATAAGGCTATTGCCAAAGTAAAACAAAAACCAGACATAGATCTCCTTTTATCTAGGTCTGCAGCATAATCAGAATCATAATAACCATTTATATCAACTTTATCATGACACAACTTCCTGTACACAAGACAAAGACCTGAACTTCCATGCAAGTATCTAGTAAGCCACTTAACAGCATTCCAATGTGATTTGTTAGGATTGCTCATGTATCTGCTTACAAGACTAACTCCATGAGCAATGTCAGGTCTGGTACAAACCATGGAATACATGAATGACCCAACCATATTTTGATAAGGGACATTCTCCATAAAAGCAGATTCATCAGCACTCATAGGTTCATTATTAGCACAAAGTTTAATATGAGCACCAATGGGAGTATTAACAGGTTTATTATTTAACTCAAAGTTACTTAAAACCTTCTTAACATAATCAGCTTGAGTCAAAATTAAAAAGCCTTTACTCCTATCTCTATAGATATCAATGCCAAGAATTCTCCTAGCAGGAACTAAATCCTTCATTTCAAAAACAGTACTTAGTTGTGATTTTAAATTATCTATGTCATATTTATTTTTACAGGCAATAAGCATGTCATCAACATATAAAAGTAGATAAATGTAGGTCTTATCATTTAATTTTTTATAATAAATACAAGAATCATAAACTTTTGGCTTAGCATAAATTGATCAAACTTAAGATACCACTGTCTAGGAGATTGTTTAAGACCATAGAGAGAAAGACAAACATGATTTTCATAACTTTTTTTAATAAGACCTTTAGGCTGAGACATATAAAGCTCATCAGTCAAAGTACCATGCAAAAAGGCAGTCTTAACATCCGTTTGCTCTAACTTTAGGTCATATAAAGCAACAATAGACAAAATCAATCTAATAGAGACATGTTTAACAACTGGAGAGAAGATTTCTTTATAATCTATCCCTTCAATTTGTGAAAACTCCTTGGCTACCGCTCTAGCTTTAAACCTTTCAGGTTCAATTCCAGGTATAGCAGGCTTCTTTCTGTAAATCCATTTACAGCCAATGATTCTCTTACCTTCTGGTTTAAGAACCAAAATCCAAGTTTTATTCTTGGTAAGAGAACTCATCTCATCCTTCATAGTTGAATGCCATTGATTCCAATCTTTACTATTTTTAGCATCAGTAAAAGACTTTGGTTCATTGAAATCATTGTTTTCAGCATTTAACATAGCAAAATCTAACATATTAGAATAGTTACAATCATAGACAATATAATCTTTAAACTTAGAGGGCATCCTAGACTCTCTTCTAGGTCTTTCACTTATAATGTCAAGATTTTCAACACTATTTTCAATACTAGCATCAGGTTCAACTTCATCAGAATTTTCATTTCCAAATTCATTATTATCAAAAGTTTCATTATTGTTATCTTGAGTCTCATTAGGTTCATTATTTTTTGTTGACAATTTATCCAATTCTATTTCAAACAATTGATCAACAGAGTTAGATTTATTGTGCTTATTTGCATCAATCATAGGAAAACAGACTCATTAAAGGTTACATCCTTACTGATAAGTACCTTACTTTCTGTAATGGACCAAAGCTTGTGTCCGTTAACACCATTTGGATATCCCAAGAACACCCATCTTTTTGCTCTTGGGTCCAACTTGGACTCTATGTTATGCATATGAGCTAAACAACCAAAAACCTTAAGATTAACATAGACAACAGGTTTGTTATACCATAACTCATTAGGACACTTTTGACTAATAGATGAACTAGGAATCTTGTTGATCAAGTAACATAATGTGGCTGCTGCTTCAGCCCAAAACTTATGATCCAACCAGATTCTAACAGAAGGCATCTAACCTTATTTAGAATGGTCTTATTGTACCTTTATACCACTCCATTTTGTTGTAGAGTGTAGGCAGAGGTTCTATGTCTAACAATGCCATTACTTATACAAAATTGATTAAATTGATTGTTTATAAATTCCAAACCATTGTCAATTCTTAGAGTCTTAATTTTAAAATTTACCTGATTTTTAATGAAGACCTTCCATTTAGTGAATTTATCAAAGACGTCACTTTTATTTCTTAAAAAATAAATCCATATTTTTCCAGGAAAATTATCTATAAAAGACACAAAGTATTGGCAGTTAGACAGAGAAAGAGGAACATAAGGGGATCCCCAAAGATATTCTAGTGGATCTTTGGAAATACAATTAGCAGACTTAAAACTCTATTTATGGGATTTTCCCATAGCACAAACATCACACATATCAGATTTAACAGACATAGGCAATTTTAAGGTTCCAGATTGTCTTATAGATTCTAGACCTTTAGTTCCTATGTGACCAAGCCTTTTATGGCACAAATTAGTTTCAGCAACCCCTGTAACCACATCACTTGACCCAACATACACAGAGCATAGAAGATAGTACAATCCATTAGACAATTCACCATTTAAAACACAATTACCATTTTTAATTATCTCAAGAACTCCACCTTAAGCTTTAAACTCAAGACCTTTGCTATCAAGATTACTTAGAGAAATTAAATTCCTTTTAATATTGGGAACATGTCTAACATCATGTAACATAACCCTCTTACCATTATCACATATAATCTGTACTTTTCTAATTCCTAAGATATCACAACAGGCATCATTTCCCATTAGGACTTTTTCGCCTTTATAGGGTACATAGTCAATGACTCATTCCTTCTTAGGAGTTAAGTGAAAAGTACATCCTGAATCCAATATCCAGGAATCAGGATCTCTAGTTTGACCAATGGTAAGAGCCTCAATATCAATTGTTTCAGTTATATTGTTACTAGCTCTTGTATTTTGGGATTCATTAGGTGATGGTTGACCACTAATCCTGAGTCTACAGAATTTCTTAGTATGACCCTTCTTATTACAATAATAACATATGAACTCCGTTTTAGTTTTATTATTGTTCTAGGCATTACTATTCTGAGTAGGATTATTGGTTGACTGGTTACTAGGTTGATTATCTTGTTTGGGCTTCTTCCCTATATTCTTTTTACCTTTAACAAATAGACCTTCACCATTTTGACTCTTTTTAGAAGTTTCAGTCTTAAATTAAAGTTCTTTCATTCTAAGAGCAGCAATTATGTCATCAACTTCTAAAGACTCTACCATATTTTAGGGCTTCTTTTAGGTTCTTAAATTTATCAGGTATAGAATTTAAGAGAAGACTAGATTGGTCATCCTCACTGATGTCCACATCTGCTCCTTCTAACTTTGTGATGAGTTTTTGAAAATCATCATAGTTTTCATCAATATTCTTTTGAGGATTTATTTTAAAACTGAATAATAGTTCTTCCAAAAAGGCAGTTCTAGCAATACTAGGGGTCATATACAGTTGGTCTAACTTGGTAATTAATTTGACAGCAGTATTATGACCTCTAACCCTCCTAAGAATGTTATCAATTAGATTTAGGACAATGGTGGAATAAGCCTGATCAAGAATGTCATCTTTTTCAGCTTCAGTGAGGTCAGTAGGTAATTTATCTTTACCTAAAAGGGCCTTGTGATATTTTTGTTGAACTAAAACACATTTAAGCTTTTCTTTCCAAATATTATAATCTCTTTTTCCGTCAAATTTTTCTAAACTGACTTTAGCAATTGACATGTTGACAATCAAATTCAACCAAGGTACAGTTAGACAAACTTTAATAGGAAACAAGGGTAATTTCAGAGAGATAGACTTAAAGAAAGCTATAGTGCTAAAGAAGAGAGCCCTAAAGGAGGAATCTAAACTATTCAATCTAGAATAAACCTCAAGAAAACAAGAAGAGCTAATCTTAAGAAACAAATAGCATATATAGATCAACAAAAATTCAAAGAAAACATAAGAATCAAAATAAGAAAATAAAGTATAGCACTAGAATCAATGTTATCATGAATATCACACAAGATGGCAGCTAATTTGAGAGAAGAAAGGATTAAGAGTACTTACAGTGCGTAAATCAACTCTTTAAGAGAGTTCTTCCTTCATTAGTGCTACTATAATGAAGTAAAGTTTCAATAAAGTTACCTGAGTACGATTAATTTCCTCATTTGCAATTTAACCTAAATCAGAACGCATTTCATCCAGGATTCATGAAACATCAAACAAAAGGAAAAAATTAGAATCCAAAGAAAGAAAAGAAACCAAGCGGAAGCAAAACTATAATTTCTAGGGTTACAAAATCCTTTAAAAGAAAAGTGATTGCATGTAACAGAATTAAGTAAAGAATGTCAACATAAAACACCTTAGCATAAAATATTATGAAACTTTCAAAAATCAAGGGAAATTTAAGTACAATTTCCAAAAAAAAACGATTTTATGAAAATTTTGACAGAATAAAGAACATGCAAAGGAAGATTAACATTAAATCTTTATCAAAACTTAACATGCAAACAAGTTCTTAAACTGTAAAAATGCTCTGATACCGTTTATTATAGATTTAAGCATATTTTCAGTAATCATTCATCAAATCAATAAGTAGAAAGTAAAAACACAATCAATTTTTAACGTGCTTCCATCTATCCTTATTTTCAAAGGATCCTCTGTGAAGAGGTGATGTCAATGCACGGGTTGAGAAGAGCAGCTTTATTGATGGCTAAACTAAAGGCTAAAGGGAAAAATACAGAGAAATATCCACAAAGAATGAAAACTAGAAAAAAATACAGTACAAAACCTAGAAACCCTTAAAAAATTACAATCTACAAAGAAGAAGATACAACCCTGATTTATATAGCCTCGAAAGGAAACCGCCTCAAACAGCCTTCAACGGTAACATGCCACGCAAGATCATCAAACGATTCACAGTTGAATATCAAGAACACAAAGCATCATCGCGAAGAACAGAAGAGAGAAAAAAATCAAGCGGTGAGAGAGAAAATGAAAGGGAATAGAGAAACCCTTCATTTAGACAAGGCTTATATACAAGGGAGTGAAGAGATAAAACGCATAGCATTACACTAGGTTAAACACAGGTGCAAAAACAATCGGGTAGTGGGTTGTAAAGAACTGGGCTTTGGGTTTGGGCTTAAGCCTTTGGGCATATTAACTCCAACAATTTGGTTATAAGGCGTATAGTATGTGAAGGCAGTGGAAAGTGCGGTGCCAAGATTATGGTGCCTTTCAATTCTTCATCAGTTTTTTTCCCAGATTTTCCTTGAGTTTCTCCAGAAACAAACAACTTATATTTCTGGTATTGCTGGTCAAGTTGAAAAAGTGGAGAGTTTCTGTCAAAATTTAGCAAGGGATTGTTGCCTTCGATTTCTCTGTTTCTTTAAATCTAAAATTTAAGACTAATGAAAATTCTATAAATATATATTTGGAATTGATTTTTATGATGTTTGTGTTGTTGAATCTAAATTTTATTCATGGAAATTGAATTGTTAGGTGAGGAAGATGATATTTTCATAATGAAAATAGCTACAAGGAGTTTTATGAGATTATTTTAGGCACTTGTATGAAATTTGGACAAATAATGCCAGATGTCAAAGCCTTATTGGTTTGACATTTTTAAACTGTGATACATGGGCGAGTGTACTACACTCTCCATGGTGAGACTGGTGTAGTCCACTTTAGGGGTGCCTCTGATGCGTTTTGGACAAGTTCAGGAGGGCAAGAGGTACCTTTGAAAGTTCAAGAGGGCGAATGCTATTAGGGACAAGTTCAGGAGGGCTAGATGTATTAGGCCTAAATTTAATATGTTCACCGCTTTTAGCTCATTATACACATATGTAGTGGAAATTTTATTGAGAATCCAAATTTCACATCAAAAAACTCGGGCTTCATTATAAATTACACAAGATATAGTATTAATCACATTTATTTAGGCCTAACACCCTTTTTAGCCTTGTGCTATAATGAGTTTATCTTTCATGTCTCTCTGTTATACACGTTATCCTTTAAGTTCTTGTGATTTGAATTCCATTACCTATTTAATCCTTTCTTTAACAGTTTTGTAAGTTGAATCCATGTGTCATTTTTTAAAGCTGATGTGGAAAATTTCGGTGAACATGAAAAGAATAATTTTAATAGAAGTAAAACCAATTGAATCCCTATCCTCCTAGACCTTTGAAGAACAAATTGAAGCAAACAGTACCGTCCTCTATTTCATCATTGTCATATTCTGATCTTCGTCTTTTCTCATATTATTCATTGTCCTCGTTGCCTCGTCACCATCTTTGCTTTCGTCTCCATTTTTGTTCCCACCTTCACCTTATTCATCTCCACCTTCGTACCAACTTATCATTGACTTCAGTTTCATATAACATAGAAGTGGCCAATTAGAATAAACTACTTTTCTTCCATTATACCTGCCATTGACTACGGTAAAATTTAGTTCTACAAAAGATTGATTTTCAATGAAATCTAATATAACTAGGAAGTTGTCAAATATAGAACCAATCGTTCAAGAAATAAAACCATATTTTGATTTTGCTAAGATAAAAACAAATACAGTTTCCATCACAGAAACATTCAAAATCAAAAGCAATCAACAAATATAGTTGTCAGAAATGCATGAAAAATGAAGAGAAATCAACAAATAGTTCCTTAATTTGCTTAAAAAAAGAAATAATGAAGAAGGGAAGTAGTAAAGAAGAATGGAGAAGAAAAAGACACAGTGGGTAGAGATAAGAACGTCTGCTCTTTTCAACAATTTCTCCCCAAATAAGATTAATCCAATGTTGGAACACCATCAAGCAATTCTCGTCCATGAAAAACAATTAGGAGGCGTGATCTCATAAGACGAACTTCCTTGAACATCTTTCACCAGCGTCGAAATTGATGGTATTGGAAAGCTTATCTACCGATGAACTAAAACTGACAAGATCACCGGCAACGGTGGCTCCACAACATAAGGGGAGCATGGAAGCTAGGGTTTTTTACATGACGGCGGACCCTATGGGACTTCCATTATTCGGCAGTTAGATTTGACATATAATTTTGACTAACATATTAAAAATAATGTGATTTATAATATTGCATATATGAGGAAAAAAAGAAAGAGGGGAAAATCTATAATAAAATTATATTTATTGCACTCATGAGAAAAAATACAAACAAAACAAGGAATATACCCCATCTTGATTCAGGCTATAGCCCGACAAAAAAAAGAGCTTATCTTTAATTGAATAATGTATAATTGTCTCACTAGTTAAGCATATATGTTAAGACTCTGCAACCAATTAATCTAATCAAAGCCAAGTGATGAACATTATGTGCTTCAATGGCATTAACAAAATTAGAAATGCAACATCAATCACAACAAATGATTCATCCCAATCCATTTTCTTTCTTGATAGTTTTCTCTCATTTATATCATTAGTAATTTATGTGAAATTCTACCGAGATTTAAGACCTATTGGTTCCTAAATCACTCGGATGACGACATGCCATCTCGCGTAAATGTATTAGTTCTAAGTAATTTAGGATCAATTTGGTTTGTAACCACCATATGAATTTATGTACTTTATATGACACTCGAATATTTCTCCCCTTATTTTAGCCCCGATGTGTCTCTTTTACTCTTTCCCTCTCTTTTTTTTTGCTACGGATTGAAACTCATTCGATCCCATGCTATACTTCCAATTATATTGACTGCAACACCGAACATGCTACTGCTTGCGCCCAATGCCTCAATTTGGTCTTCACTTGTTGTGGATCATCCCCTACACCATTTCAACATGTAATTAGTAGTCAAATAAGACCTATGTTCAATGAAATTATAATTTTATCTCCTAAACTTAATTTGTGAGATGTAATCTAGACAAACTAAAATGTTAAATAAACAATTTGTTATAAAAGAAATATTCAATCCCACAGTATTAACATATAGTGACGATAGATGTGGTGTTGCTTTCAGCAAACTCAAAACTGTTTTACACATTCGTTCTAAAAATAATATCTCACACACTTTTTTGTAAAGCAGACAAAAAGCATACAATGACAACCTCAAACTTACTTTGATGCATCCACCTCAAGTTAGAAATTCAATTTATCCTCCTAAACTTGAATTTTTATGTGGAAGCTTCTTTTCATATGTAAGACTTAGACATGGTTCAAGCTAGGCCATGCTTAGGTCGGGTCTAATCAAGTTTAGCTACATAATTAGTAATATGGGCTCGTCCCAACTTATAGTAAGATAAAAGTCGAGTTCGAACAAGGCCTATATAAATAATCAGATTCTAAATCTAAATTGTCTTAGGCCTTGTTCTAACGGTAATACTCTATTGACAACCTTTGACACCTTATTCATCTAACCGTCCATCTATTTATCCATGAACGGTGGAAATTCATTCCATGAAAAATCAGAAACATTTTCTTCATTCGAGTTGAAAACATAAATAATTCCCCTTCTAAAATGAAAAATTTCAATCTCATTCATCTTGTTTATCGATTGAAACTGTTAGGGTTTTTAACATATTATTGAAATGGATATTAGAGGATGGACGGTTAGATGTTCCTGATTTTTGAAATGGTAATTGCGGATCCTAGCAATATGTTTCTGATTTTTAATGAAACTGATTACCATCGTTGATGATAAATAGATGGACAATTAGATGAGTAAGGTGTTAAAAGTTGTCAATATAGCACTGTCGTTTTTGTAGTTTCTTTTTCAAACTCAGTCCCCTTGTATATTTAAAACCAATCAATTGATTTGGCCTAATTGATTGGCCTAATATTACCCACTAAGGGTACAATTTTGCAAAATCCAAGTTCAGGGTCAATATCTGAAAAAGGCCAACATTCACGGGCTAAAATTCAAAATTCGGACAAGTTTATCAGCCAAAATAACATTTTGCCAAAACAAATAAAAAAACAAACCCGGGTTGCATATTTTCCAATCGGATTCGCTGGCGGTTGGGCTCCCAAAAGACGACGACCTTGTACCCAGAGATGCCGACGAAATCCTCTGACTACTTGAAAACGGCGACGAAACTGGGCTACAAGACAGCTGCCTATTTACAGCAAAATAAAGATCCAAAGCCGGAATCGTATTGCATAACCGCTGCCCGGCCTCCTCATTGAACCCAAAACCAAGCTCAATACATCCTTTCAGCTCATTCAAATCTTCATCCGTCAAGTCGTCGCTATTGTCACCCACATTACTCATTCTCCTCTCCTGGTTCACAATCTGCCGCCGCCGCCTCTCCCACGCCACATCCCGGCGTGTCTCGCGCATCGAAAGCTGCTTCGTCAGATACTTCCGGTTTTTCCATATCGGCGCTAATGGCATTCGCCGCAATTCCTCCGATTCCGATACATCCAATGTCGGCGACGATGAGGAGGACGGGGAAGAAGATGAAGAGGACGAAAGGTATTCATTGTTTTCGGGAGTCTGTTGGTGATCCAGTGACATAGTTAATTGTATTAATTAGAAGGAAATTACTATTAGCGACGAAATTTTAAAGGCGGCAAGTCGACGGCTAGGGAATTAGGGCCGTCGGCGCCGCCTGTTATATGGGGGCTGGGGGTGGTTAATTAAAGATTAAGATACAAAGATTGTATCTTGTAATTAAAAAAGGAGAAAAATATAAAGAAAGGAGAAAAAGGAAGAGGACCACCAAGCCCGATCAGCAAAAGGAAGAAGAGAAAGGATGGGGCTTTAATGGCGGCAGGAAGGGGACGAAGGGTAGTTGTTACAGGTACAATCCGTTGGGCTACTTGCTTTCTTTTTTATTTTACCATTGATTTCTAACTAATTCCTCTTTTTTAATTTGGAGGTCTTTTTTTATTTCCTATTTTAAACATTTTTAGTACTTGATTTGGTAATTGTTATGGTTGGGTTATAGACAGGATTATGTTGTTGTGATAATGAGTTTGATGTTCTTGTCTCTAAGGCCTTGTTCTTTTCAACTTCAATTAAGTTAAGTTCAGTACTGTAACTATCAGTTTAGTTCAGTTCAATTAAGTACGGTTACTTATAAGTTGGGCTTAAGAGAACTAAGTATGAAAATTGTGATCCTTTTATGCGTAGGATTTAAAATGCTTAAGTACATGTGAAGGGAAGTTGAAACTTCAGCTCCTTTTCCAACTCAAATAAGAGAAAATATACGTAATTAATAGTGGACTTGGTTCAATATATTTTGTTCTCGGTAGTTCTTAATAATTCTTATAATTACGTGATTTTTGTGTAGAAAATATTGAGGAATTATTGTGTTTAGTTATTATGGGTAGCTCTTGTAATAATTGTTTATTGTTACGGATAGTTTTCTGTTTCCAAAGTACTAGAAACAACCAACTGGTGATTACTGCGCATTTTCGATTGTAATTAATAACCAACTGTAGATTAATCATGACTATGATCCAAATTAGTGTTAATTAGAATGCCATATGGGCATAGACAATTTAGGATAATTGTCCAAAGGATAGTTACATAATATGGCTGGTATAGTTTTGATATTTACATTCATTATGACAACTCAGTAACAACTCATAATTTTTACAGAGAAACATAAACTAAATTAAGGAATCCGTTGAGCTTTTTCAATGGAAATTCAAACCTCTTTTTGACCAACTAATTTTCAAAATCTATTATTTCTCTTCTCCATTGATTTCCAACAACCCAAATAAAAACATCGGACATCTCTCAAATTTACCAAATCCCCAAAATTAAACACAATTACAATAAAACAACACTAATCTAACCTTTCTCAAAAATTTTGCCAGGTTTAATCTTGTATCATATGATCTAATCCAATCTAATCAAATACCAGCCTGTCTCCTTGGAGGCAAAGTAAAGCCCTCAAAACAAATCCAAAAAAAAAGAAAAAAAAGTCAATTTGCTAGCTTCAATTTCATTGAACTAATTTCCCCAAGTTTTTGGCGTACAGGAAAGCTTTCCTTCTTTTGTGCTGTGAAAGTTTTTCCTTATACCGGTTTTCCTGTACGCCAAGCCATATGCTTCATTCTTTTCGGGTTTCGATACCAAGCCATGCACATAAACAACATTTTCAATTCAAATTTTCTTCTGATTTATTGTTGTTTCGGTTTCATTGCCCTTTGCGCGACTACCACTGCCTCGGGATCGAAGATTTTACGCGTAAACTGTGGCTCAGTTTCCGAAGTTCAAGATTCTGATGGGCATAAATGGGAACCTGATGGGAAATTCCTTGTTGGAAATTTCTCAAAGGCTAGATCATATCACCAAGATTCTTCGATCGTTTCGGTTATTCCATATATGGATGCTCGAATTTTCCATTCCGAAGCAACCTATAAGTTTCCAATCATTCCACAAATGCGGTATTTCATCAGGCTGTATTTCCACCCTACCGAATACTCTCACTTAAAGATATCTCGTTCCTACTTCTCAGTTAAAGCAGATGAAATTACCCTTTTGAAAAATTTCAGCGCTTTGACTTCTGCTCAGGCTCGCGGTCAAGCTTTCGTTGTAAAGGAATATTCTTTAGCTCCATTAGATTCCAATACTCTTAAAATCACTTTTAGGCCGTCTCGTAGTAATGGAAGTTTCGCTTTTGTCAATGGCATTGAAATTGCGCCGATAAATGGACATCTATTCGGTATGGGGCCAGAGCTAGGGCAACTTCATATGCATATGATTAATACGAATGTCACGAATTTGGAGACAATGTATAGGCTAAATGTTGGAGGGGAATTCATACCACCGAAAAAGGACTCGGGTGCTCTCGGGCGAGCTTGGTTCAGTGATGACCCGTTTTTACAAGGTACGGCTATGGGGATTAGTTTAAAGGCGGATGGGCGAGTGCCCATTTCGTATAGACGAATCCCTAAGTATTTAGCTCCGGTTGATGTTTATTCAACAACAAGAACAATGGGGGAGAATTCGGCCGAAAACCTAATGTTTAATTTGACATGGCTATTCGAAGTCGATGCAAATTTTACGTATATGGTTAGGTTTCACTTCTGCGATTTTATATTGAGTAAACCGAACCAAGTAGTGTTTAATATATACATCAACAATCGGTCCGCCCAAAGTGATCCACATCCTGCTGATATAATTGGCTGGACAGGAAAAGCCGGAGAGCCGATTTATAAGGACTATATGGTTACTATTAGCGACAAGGGATACATTCAAGTAGACTTGCATCCTTCAACAAAGACACATCCCGAATTTTACGATGCTCAACTTAGTGGATTAGAAATATTCAAGATTAATGATGATGATGATCAGAGTTTAGCCGGTACTAATCCTGAAATTTCGGGGGATTTAACGGGGAAGGTTAGTACGGGATTTGTAATTTCGGAAAGAGAAATGTTTGTTGGAGCAACAGCAGGAGTTTTTTTGGCAGCTGCATTGTATCTAGTTGTGTCAAAAAAGAAAGGGTTAGATTCTGCCCCTGATTTAAGCATAAATTCGTCTCGAAGACAGCCGATTTATGGAAGTTCACATGTTATAAATACTAGTAGTAGACGATCGAGTGTTACGGGTAGCTCGAAACACTCAAAGGCGCAATCTCTATGTCGACGTTTTACCCTAGCTGAGATGAAACAGGCAACGAAAAATTTCAAGGACTCGAATGTGATAGGCGTTGGAGGGTTCGGGAATGTATACAAAGGCTACATCGATGAAAATGATAAAGTTGCTATTAAAAGATCGAACCCTTATTCTGAACAAGGGATTGTTGAGTTCGACACTGAAATCGAAATGCTTTCCCATTTGAGACACAAACATTTAGTCTCGTTGATCGGTTTTTGCGAAGAAGAGGACGAAAAAATTTTGGTCTATGACTACATGGCAAAAGGGACACTAAGCAATTATCTACACAACCCGAAAAAAACGAAGCTCTCGTGGATTGCGAGGCTAGAAATTTGCATTGGAGCCGCAAGAGGCATTCATTACCTACACACAGGAGCAACACATACAATCATTCACCGGGATGTTAAGACAACAAACATTTTGTTAGACGAACATTTGGAAGCAAAAGTTTCAGATTTTGGGTTGTCGAAAATCAGTGTCCCTACAAAAGGAAAAGGGCATGCCATTAGTACAGTAGTCAAGGGTAGTTTCGGATATTTAGATCCCGAGTACTTCAGAAAACGGCGCTTAACAGAAAAATCCGATGTTTATGCGTTTGGAGTAGTACTTTTCGAAGTATTATGCAGAAGGCCCGCGGTTGATGATAGCTTGCCAATACAACAAATGAACCTCGCGGAATGGGCTTTGAGGTGTAATAAGAACGGGGCACTTGAGGAAATTATAGATCCCGAAATTAAGGAAACGATAAACCTGGAATGTCTTAAGAAATATATGGAAACGGCGCTAAAATGTTTGTCTGAAGAAGGGAGTCAACGGCCGGCAATGAGTGATGTTCTATGGAATCTTGAATTTGCACTTCAGTTGCAAGAAGTTCCGGATAGGGCGGAGATTAATGTAACAAGAACGATTTCGGGACATGGAAATCATGACCAAGAACTCGCCTTTTGATAACAATGAAGGCAAAGATGTTGTCTTTTTCTTTTGGGATAGACAAGATGTGTTGAGGATTATGCATTTGTTAAGCCTAGTTCTGTAAATGGTTCATTTATTTTTCTTTTTATAACAGATGTAATTTACTGTAGAAAACAATTTTTTTTTTCAATGGTTACGTTAAAGTTTTGTAATAGATTATTTGATTAGGTGTTCGATATGTATGATATAAAATTCAACGTAATATGACCCTTCTAAATTTACTAAGACAATTGTAATATAAAAAATTAAAATGAAAATACTTTCTTGATTTAAATTCAAACGGCACCCAATAGTCAAAGTTGGATTACAACAGCCAATGAGTGCAGTCAATATAAATGGCATTGGTTGTTAAGAAAACCGATGCCAATAAGAGAAAATGGTTCCAACGGAGATCAGCGAGAAATTGATCTGAAAAGTTAAAGAGTAACAGAAATAGGGATGAGAACATAAAGAAATTCTAAAGGGGAGAAAGAGATTCAATTCTTCATTCAAAATAAGCATAACACGCTTATCTACAATCCGCGGCTTATAGCCGTTAGAAGGCTCATCCTCTTTTCTAGTCAGCTAATTAATTTGTAACCGATAAAAAGTTGGGTTTTCTAATTATACATTAGAGCTAATTAACTAAAATTGAAAGCTGGAAAATCAAAAGGAAATTAATAATCAGAGAAATATTGGAATGAAACTAAAAAACCATAACAATATGATAGCAAACCGATTGCAGATGATCAGTAACTTGCATCAGTTGTTTATGAAACCGACATCAATCTTACGTGAAAATGGCATAGCCTACATCTTCAGTTACTTGGAAAACCGACCCTAACACAGTGTATTTTTGCATCAGTTCATCAACCGATGCAACACAGACAAATGGAGCCTAAATTGGCATCAAATATCTAAATCGATGCCATATCAAATGTCTAAATAGCTAGTGAAGTTGTGTTTGTCATTGTTTTATTGGAGATGATTAAGGGTACATAAAAAATGGATTTGAATTCTCTAAAGTTAGAAATTGGTAAATTTGTACATTTTAGTTAATCTCAACCATCCACTGAATTTTAATGGTTCAAATTTAATTTCACTGCGGATCCCACAAACTACTAAAACTCAATCTGAATCATTAAAACTCAATGGACGGTTGAGATTGATTGAAATGTATAATTAGGGCTATAAACGAGCAGAACTACTCGGCGCTCGGCTAGGTCAAAGCTCGTTCGAGCTAGGTTCATTAATAAATGAGCTTGTTAGTGAACAAAATTTCAGGCTTGTTATCGTAAACGAATCAAGCTTGAACAAGTGGAAACTCGGCTCGAAAGCTCGTGAACATGCTCGATAAAAGGTTCGCGAACTAGTTCGCCAACAGGCTCATTAATTAGGCTTGTTAACAGGCTCGTTAACATATTTGAAAACTTTATACATTATATTTATGAAATAGATAGATTATGAATAAATATAAAATAGTGTATGTGTAAAAATGTATATGAAAATATATAAAGGAAAATATAAATTATAAGATAAAGAGTAAAGGAAAAAATATATAAAGTGATATATAAAATATAGATAAATAGAGAAAAGATGGATATAAAGCCTAGCAAAGGCAATTCGGATCCACTCTAATCCCTACTATATATATTCATCAATCTCTATATACTCAGTAAAATTTTAAGGGTAAACTTCAAAAACATGCCATGTGGTTTCATCGTTTTGCAAAAGGTGCTTGTGGAATTTTTTCTTTCAAAATGGTGCATGTGGTTTCAAAAGTTTTCAAAAGGGTGTTTGTGGTTTGGGAATTACAGTGCTACACTAATTATTTCAATAAATTCAACATTCCTATATTTTAACTATATTATTTAAGAATTATATATCAAGATTTGATTAAGATTTGGAAAATTTTCATTTTGTTTTGATTTTTTAAAGTTGTAATCAAATTTTAATAAAAAAATATTAATACTTCTCAAAAAATTTTAAAATTTATCACAAAGGTGTATTATATTTTCATTAACTAAGCTGCAAAATTTCACTTCAAATTGGACAAGATTTCACTTCAAAGCCTAACAAAGGCAATTCGGATCAAATCCAATCCATGCTATATATATTCATCAATCTCTATATGCTCATTAAAATTTTAATCTCATTTTCCTCTGAAAAAATACAGCGGCCAACACAAAACTCCTACTCAACCTTTTCTTAGTACAGTGAAAATCATTTGTGGTGTTTAGATCCTTCATCTCTGATTCTTCCTCTTACGGATTCTATCTTTTTTATAAGCTGAGCTCTTGATTTAAACAAAGCTCGAGATAGGCTCGAAGCTCGACTCGGGCTCAGCTTGACCAAGCTTGAGCTCGTTTCGGGCTCGGTTCATGTTTGTTAAAATTTAAATGAACAGAGCTTGAACATTCAATGTTCGAGCTCGACTCGATTCGTTTACAGCCCTATGTACAACTTTACCAATTCCAAACTTTAGAGAATTTTAATCCTGAAAAAACATTAAGTACATTGGTCTAAATGTTATACCATCATAAAAAATTTTAGAGCATAAAACAATAATTTTATTAGAATATTGTATGTGTTCTAAAAAGTTAAGTATAACATTCTCCAAAAAAAATGCTATGTGCAACATTGTAAATTTTTGGAACTTGTTGAAAGAAATAAAATTTAGAATGACATAAGAGTACATATGGCATAAGAACATTAAACATCAGTTTAAAAACTTAACGTTTTAAGACAAGATATTATTTTTTATTTTTTACAGCATAAAATTTTAGAACATAAGAACATAGTTGTGTTTTAAATAATTAAGTGCAATATCCTCTATAATTGTTAACTATAATGTTCTAAACGAAGTTACATATGTCGATTTTAACTAGTTTTTATATACTAAAAATAGTGTCACCAAAACGAGTTCACCTAAAAAAATTGTTAAAATTAATTAAATTGTAGAGCTAAATTGTATTTTAAAAATATACACTATGACATCAATATTAATGTCTTCGGCTTCTTCTCTCATAGAATAAAAAGGAAAATTTACATTTTTGGTTCTCCATCTTTTTATTTTTATACATAATTAAGTAACATTTTCAGTTGATACCTTACTTTTCCTATATATATATATATATATATATATATATATATATATATATATATATATATATATGTAACCATTATTTTAAGCTGTTAAATTTACAATATATGCAATGCTCTTAAATGTGTTTCTTTAAAATCTAGGGAGGAATAATTAAGGTATCAAAAACGTGTGTTTGTCGCTGTTTTGGGTTTGTCATTGTTTCAGTGGAGAATATCATTAACAAGGTTGCCAATAGGTTTTCAAAGAAATAGAATGTGATTGGACCAAAAAAGAATTTTGAGGAATATAATTAAACAAAGATTAAATTAAATGAAGTGTGGATATTAAGATCATTAATCTAATATTTTGAAGACTAATGGGGTCACTAATTTAATGGCTTAAGTGGACAATTATGATTTAGACTTGAGGCTATTTCATACAAGCCTAATGTCACAATGTTATTGATTGTTATGCAAAAGTCAGAATTATTAATTCAAATCCCAATTATTTTAAGCATACTTTATTCGTGATTAGGGAACCTTAAATATTTAGTTATAAAAAAAGTTGAAAGTTTTGTTTGGTTGCTTCACATCTATATCGGAATCCAATTCAGGTTCATGCTCAGTTAAATAATAACTAAATAAGGTGTATTTTAATTCCATTGTACTAGTTTCTATTCATTAAAAAATTCCAATGTCTAGTGTGACTCAAAGCTACATTAGTTTTCTTTATAACTTGAAAGGAAGCCAATATTAGATTGCATTTTTTGAATGGGTTGAACTTAAAAATTATTCATGCTAGTTTTAATTATTTTTAAAAGGTGTTCAAAGCATTATTTCTAACAAAATTGAATATATAGTTTTAAAAGTTAGTAAATAAACGATAAAAAAATTTTCAATCTGAAAATATATGACGACAAAGTGTAATTTTCTCTATTTTGAACTGAAAATTTACAGGGTTGTTAATAAAAACACATCAGTGATATAAATTTTAAAATCTCGTGAGAAGTGCTATTTTTTAATTAAAGACAATAATAACTTTAAAAATCATAATAAAATAAAAAATCTTTGAAACTTATTCGATCTTGATATATAATTCTTAAATAATAGAGTTAGTTATAGTATTATTGAGTTGATTAAAATATCTTGTAACAAAAATAACAACAACATTACTCCAATGCCTAACAAGGCTCCCAGCATGCACAACCGGGGTAAGGGGTTCGGGTATACGCAGTCTTACTTCTGTAATTACAGATAAATTATTTCCAATTGACCTTGAAGTAGAGTTGCAATAACTATCTGTGACTTTACAATAAAAAAAATCATATAATTTAATGAGTCATTTTATTTTAGTTCATTATGGATGGTGAGTCTTTGGTCATCGAAATAATGGATGTTAAAATATCGTTTAACATTAACAAAAAAAATGCATTTTACAAAACATATATTTTTTTATTTTATTTAGTAACTTTTAAAACTATAAACCCCGATTCGAAAGAAAGGTTTTTTAACCGCTTTTGGAAACGAATTAAAATGCTTGGAAGTCTACCTTTTTTTGTCAATATTTTTTTACAATAGAAGAAAACAAAGAATAAGTTAAAAAAGAAATACCTATAGAGAGGTTATCTCATCAAAGAGGAATATGTTTGAGCTATAGATAAAGAGGAATATGTTTGAGCTATTTAATTCTAAGATTTGAATTCTCCCCATACTCAATGAATTACGATAACATATACCCATACAATATTTTTATTAATTTCGCAGATGTGCTGGATCATATTCTAACTCGGTTCAACAATGTAGATAAGTGCCGAAGCCTTCATGATAAAAATATTGTGTCGCGGTTATGCTTCCTTGTCATGATAGCAGTTCAGTAGTGTAACATGTGTTGAATTTATTTATCACAAAATTAATTAATCTGTGTTAAGACTTCAATCTATATCACTTATATATCAGTCATTAATCTTATATATTTCCAATATATAATAGCCTCACATCTTCTTATAATTGCAACATAATATGATTATTAATGAGAGTTGTCAAATATTGGGCAATCAAAACACATGTATAAAGGTTGGTATGATTTTGTTAATTATATAACATACTTTACTATTTATTAATCTTACTATCAACAGTTAATTAATATTATTAATCACTGCTTATTTGTTAATTTAGAAAACGAGCCTTTAATTTGTACTAATTATTATTGCTATTAAATAATAATATCCAAAGTATTATTTTAAAAAATTGAATAAATTAAATTTAATTGAATGAATCTATTTATTAAAAATAGTAATATACTATATGTAATTAAATTTATAGAGACCGTGACTTTTATAAAATGATATTCTATACAAAGTGATAGTTTTTACCTTGTAGTTTTAATAATTTTTTATATTTTTTTATTTAATTTCTAAAATTTTCGTTTGCATATCATCATTTTAGCAAATTCTAACTTTCTATCCATAGATTAAAATTATACATGAGTTTTTTTTATCTCAGTCTTACTGAAATGAGTATTTTTTTTATATATGTTTGAGAATAAAATTTATTTGTACATTAATGATGAGACCCTATAGTGGAATAAGTATGAATTCGCTTCTGCTTATAGATAGGTCTTAGTCATGTTAAACAACGTTCTTATAAATGATTGAGGTGTTAGCCTAATGATTAACACTGAAACTGTGACGGTTCGAATTATATTTAGGACGGATTAAAAATTTCTCTGACAAATTGAAAATAAAAAAAATAACATTCTTGTTATTTCAATTTAAATTTAATTCAAAAGGCTGATTATAAATATAAAATATATTTAGTTTAGATCAATAATTTCAATTTAGTTACGTAGGGTTGGAATAGTGTAGTTAAGAAGCAAAATAAAGAAATGCAACCTAAATAAGCATTTGTTGAAAGATTGATGGAGGCGAAACAAAATAAACCGGAAAGGGGCAGAGAGAATCTCTGTTCAAGTCAACTATGTTCTGGCTCTTGGGTCCCACCATTATCACTACCAGACACACAAATGCCCTGCATATTTCGGGGCATGTGTCAATGCTATCCTACGTGGCACGCATCTCTGCCGTCTGTTTTTCTTGAGATTCCCCCACACCCCGCTGGGTCCGGCCTCTGCAGACATTTTGACAAAGCATCAAACCAATCCTATGGATATTATTTTCTAATTTCTTAATAATTTTATTTTTTTGTTTAGTATTAAAGTTGAAGACGAAGGTTGAATAGATTTAATCAAGTGTGACTGTTTTTTTTTTTTGGTGGAACCATCTTTGTTTAGAATCTTTGAAAACAAATGTCTCTTTCATTCATTTTTAGTCTTTATTTAGTTTTTGAAGCTAATGCTATTTTGAAAAGAAAAAAACGAACTCATTTTTTTTTATGAATTAGAGTTGTTTGTACTAAATTAAATTATAATTTAATAGAATGGATTTAAACTTTATTTTTTAGAATTTTTTTGTGAGTTAAACAGAATGAAATATATTTAGCTTAAATTTGTAATTGTGTAGAGGTGAACTAAAAATTTATATTAAGTCTAGAAGAACACAACTAAAAAGAGGCACTGTCATATTTGTTTCAAAATTTTGCGCACATTAACACCTAATGATATTCACAACGTAGAAGTGAAATACATAGCAAAATATTACCGAACATTGTTATTAGTATGAATGAATAGCGTATACATGTAAATTATTTGATAAAAATTAATGCAGTTACTATTTTTTCGTTAAAATATTTCTTTTTTGAGTTGCCAATTAGTCTACAAAACTATCATTATTGGTATAAATATACACTTTCAAATTTAAAATTAGGTGTGCACCATATAAATTTAAGGGCCATTTCCAAATGCCATCTGGTGACAAATTTCAATGATCAAATATGGTTTAATCCTTATTTGTTTATTCCTCTGTTCCACTCTTTATCTCTATTGGATTCTCTTACTTTTTTGTTCAAAATTTTCTTCTTCTTTAATATAATTGGATTTGATTACGTTGTTTTCAAGTTAAAGACAGACTTTTGTTTTCTTTTGGGTGATTTTAACAATTCCTCCAAATAAAGACTTCAGTCTTGTCTTTTACACAATGCTTTCAATTCTAACAAGCCTCATTTCTGCCATTTTTTCTTGTTTTCGTTTGCCTTTTCCGTTTCAGTTCCTTCTTATCATAACCCATTAGCTCTCAACCCCAAAAAAACAAAAGAAAAGGACCAATCTTTATCTTTTCCAGTAGTGTTTGATTTCAAAGATGGAACCTTTCAGCTCTTTTTATGCATAAATTTTGAGTTTTGAGCAATACCCATTTGGGTTTATCCCATTCATAGTAATGGGTCTTCAGTTTTTTGAGGTTTTAAGGCTTTGACAATCAATTAAAGTTTGGTTCATTTTGGGTATATTCATTCAACATGGAGGAAATTGAAGAGGCAAACAAAGCAGCTATTGAGAGCTGCCATAGAGTTATTGGCCTTTTGTCCCAATCCAAAGATGGAGAAGTAATTCATTCTACGAGAGAAGCAATTTCTAAGTTCAAAAGAGTAATCTCTCTTTTAAACAGTAATTTAAGCCATGGAAATATAAGGAAATCAACAAAGAAGTTCAAATCATCTTTGCCTCAAAACATCTTTTTAGATAGCCCAATTTGCAACACAGTCTTAGCCCCAAAACCCCTCCAAATTATACCCCCAAATTGTCTTGAAAACCCACTTCATGGTATGAACTCAAATTTCAGGCCACAACCATACCGATTTCTACAACAACAACAACAACATCAACACAGGATTCAATTTCAGAAACCTCAAGCTGTGACAAATTTGAATTTTGACATGTCAAATTGCAGCTCTAGATCATCTTTGAGTATGGATAGAAGTGATTCATTCCATTTAATTGGAGTGCCTCAGACAAGAAGAAAGTGTTCAGGGAAAGGGGAAGATGGCAGTTTGAAATGTACAAGTAACAGTAGATGTCACTGTTCTAAGAGGAGGTATGGTTATGGTTTTTTTAAGACAAAACTGGTTTCTGGTTTGGTTGTTTGTTGTGCAGATAATTAATGAGTAAAGTGTGTTTTGGTTAAGGAAACTGAGGGTGAAGAGATCTATAAAGGTGCCTGCTATAAGTAATAAGGTGGCAGATATTCCTCCTGATGAGTATTCATGGAGGAAGTATGGTCAAAAACCAATCAAGGGCTCTCCTCATCCTAGGTATTTTTCTATCTTAACCTCTATCTTTGGAATTTTTTGTGTTTGTTTGTCCTCGATTAAACGGTTCGAGATTTATTAGGTATGATAACGGTGGTCTAAGTGAAGTTTCGAGTATGATGTTAGCGTAGGTATGTAATAGAACTTCAGTGGAACTACTGTAGTCAGGCACAGTGCGGCGGTGTACTTATGATTTTTTTATATTTATTAATAGGTAAAAATATATTATTTAATTAAAAATAAATTATATTAATTTAATAATATATTAAAAAATATAGTTTAGTATATGAAAGTATAATAATCAATTCTTACATGACATGTATGATCGTTAAAATCAATTCTTTAAAAATAAATACTATTTTTCAGTTTGAGATTCAAAATGAGAATTATATGTTGAGAATATTTTGATATACATTAGTTTTACCGACCGAGCTACTTTTTTATTAGAAAAATCGAACTGTAATTATTATAAGTATCGGTATCTTGAAAATTGCGAAAAAAACTCGGATTAAGGGATGCCTAAATGTCAATAAATCTGTCAGGGGCCTGATAGTGCCCGATGAACGAAAAGTCGGGCGGCCACAAGCAAAATACCTAGACGGGGATTTTAAAAATAGTGAGTAGAACCTTAGTCGCCTAAACAGTGACTAGACGTGTTAGTCTAGTCGGGTTTTTTTAATAGAAACATCAACCTAAGTCCAGCTTGATCCGAACTTTAGAAATTCGGGTTATGTCTGACCTTACAAGTTCATTACTAAGTCTAACCTACTATCGATAAATAATTTTTTATTTTAAATTCTCTTCTGTGAATTAAATAGGAAAAAGAGTAAATTTCATACAAACATTTATAATTTGACATATAATTGCATTAGTTGAAAATTTTATATATAGTATGACTTATTGCATTGGAGTTAAAAAGTTCTATGCATTTTTTTTTTATCTTAACCTCTGTCTTTGGGAGTGGATTGAGATTCTCTTCAATCCAAGATTGGACTCCAGAGTAAAATCGTGTAAGAGCAGACCAAAAATTATTTTCTTAATCACAAAATCATATCACATCTGAACCATTGGATTTCCATCACATCGTAGAGATCCCTCAAAAACTGTTTTGGGGTTTAATAGATACTATAACTATAATTTTAGAGTACATGTATTCTATGTAATGCAACTTAGAGTAAACTTTAAAAAAATATTTTATAATTTCATTCATTTATAAAAAGGGATTTTAGAAAATTTTTTTATAAAATGGGGTCTGTAATTTTAAAAAATTTATAAAATGAGGCCTATGGATTCAAAATAATGATGTTACATTGACTATTTTTAACAATTCAAAATTCTAATCATTTAAGCTTATTATTTAAAGTTTATACATTATGATTTGGATTTTCAGGGATTTTTAATTTTTTTTATATCATGATTTGGATTTTCAGGGATTTTTAATTTTTTTTATGATTTTTAAAGTTTATTATCATAATTTAATTAATAAAATATTCGTTTCAAAAATTTTAAAATTTTTCATTGATGTGTATTGTATATTTAATAACTATCTTATAAAAATTCAGATAAAAACAAACACGATTACCCATTTTTTGTGACATAATTTAATATTGAGTATCCTTTATTTGTAAATTTTTTGAAATCACATACCTCATTTCATAAAAAAAATTCCTCAGACCTTATTTTATAAATTAGTAAAATCACGAGATATTTTAAAGAGTAACCTACAACTTAATTAGAAGTGACGTTTGAATAGTTATGGGATTATCTAAAAAAGGGATATGTGAAACAAAATTTTAAATGCAGGGGATACTACAAATGTAGCAGTTTAAGAGGATGCCCTGCAAGAAAGCACGTGGAAAGATGCTTTGAAGATCCTTCTATGCTAATTGTTACTTATGAAGGTGTACATAATCATTCTAGATTAATATCATCATAACCTGCTGCTATTACAAGATGCTTAGTTAGCATATAAAATTTGTTTCATATGAAGATTGTAATGTCTAGATGCTAGAACCAAACTGGTTTCTATGTATTTATGTACATACAGTAGGGACTAAATGTGTAAACTTGTGCTTCCTCAAACTATGTAGTAATTTACATATTATATATCTTCTTAGTTATGGTTAGTTTAACCAACTTAATATTTTATTTACATAATTAATACATGAACTAGTTTGAGGTTGTTTTTATTAGATGATGAGCTTTTCTCATAATAACAATTTTTGGAGCTTAGGAAAACAATTTAAATTGGCTCTATTTGGTTTTAAGGACTGCTAATGTGGATTGAGTAAAACACCAAAACACTCATTTATAGGTTTATTAAGGGTCTTACTAAGTGTTGCATGGTTTTGATTTACGTCGGGGAAAAAGACGAAGTTGTCCTTACATATGGAGTGAAAACAAAATTTTCAAATGTAGCCGGTCAAAATAATAGGCCACACTATCGGCCGGCCGACTGGAAAAACGGCCGGCCAATGGCGTGGTCGGTCTGAAAAATCGGCCACACCACTAGTTGGCTTTTTTTCTCGGTAGTGTGTGAGAAAATATATTTTTGATTTTTTTATAAATAAATAATTTAAAAGTTATAGAAATAGAAAGAAATTTTGAAATTATTGTTATTTTAGTTTTCTAACAATTAAATAAAAATATTAGCAGATTTAGGGAGATATAGCAATTTCTACATTTCATTATCTAATTTTTTCTTCGCTGGTTTTTTTAGTTAGACTCCACCTTTTACCATAAAAAATTGATGTGAAAATTTCATTAAGAAAATAGATATTAGAAAGAGAGAAATTAGTAAGACAATAGTAATAGAAATAAATAGAGATTTTTTAATTACGAAAAATCAATTATACACAAAAAAAAAAATGTGTAAGACATATAGGAAAAAAATTAGCAAAACATAAATAATATAAATATATTCTTTAAAAATAATTAAATAGATATGTAATATTTATTTATAACAAAATAGAAATTCCTCTCTCATTTTCTATTTCAAATTTTAGAATCCATACTACATATTTTTTTTCAAGTCTTTCATCCACGACAACAAGTAAACATTCCAACCAACCCATGATTACTAGAGCATCTTTAATAATTTATCTATTCTAATAATAGTCTTATTATATAAAAAAAAATTAATAATTAAGTAAAAAATTATTCTACACCAGCTAGTTTATTTTCTATTTCCTATATGATGTAGCATAATAAATGTTGAACATTATCTATTTGATCTTCTACATGTAGACAATCAAATAGAAAGTCATGTCATCAACTTATTTAATATTTTAATAATTAATTTAAAATTCAGATGTTAGAGCATCTTTAATAGATAGTCCATTCTAACTATAATCTTGCCACATAGCCAAAAATAGACAATGGATTAAAAAATTGTTCTACACTAGCTTGTCCATTTTCTCTTTTCTATATGATGTGGCACAATAAATGTGGGACTAAGGGTGTTTGAAAAAACCCAATACCATATACTAAGCATAAAATAATATCCATAACATATATAAATTTGTTTTAACTTGTACTTTATTTATATATATAATATACTATAAAACTTAACATTTAGTTTATAATACTTATAACATCATATCCTATTACAACAAATATGTACAAAGCAAAACCAAAGCCCGACCACTTTCTATACTATATGCTTGTCATGTGAAGAGAGAGAGAGCGAGATGGAACACAGCCAACCAATCTTCTGTCCATGATATCTATAGGTAATGAACTTCTAATACAAACTTTATTAGCTCTAAAAAATTCAGCGCTTTATATGAGGTGCAACTCAGTGAATATAAACAATCTATGAATTTAGGATATCACATATATACACGCGCTCAAAAAGTCAACATGTAGGCATTCAAATATACTTATGAATGATTCATTTATTTATTTGTTGTGACATTTCCGGCCAAACTATTGCCTCGGGATACATGTAACATATAACATTTGATTTTGCTGACCAACCTATATAAAAATTAGTTGACCTTTCGGTCCAGATAAACAATTAGTTGACCTTTTGGTCCATATAAACAATTGGTTGACCTTTCGGTCCATTTTTCAGATATTGCAATTGGTTGACCATATAGATCCAGTTGAACAGAATATGTAATGCAATGTTTGATCGACTATATCACAACGTCTCCTTTACGTTTCCATTTATTCATGTATAATGCACGTATCATATAATAACACAATTGATTCGCAAATACCATATAACACTTAATACTTTCCAATAATTATTCCAACACATACATCGTACCAATTCAACATATCAGTTTCAATATCCGTATAATCCATATTCACTAATTAAGTCACATTCAATTAATCAAATTATTCCTATCAACACAATTTATATCAAATTCACAATAATTCATCAAGTATTCAAATATCACATATCAAAACATTTCACCCATAAATTCATTTTATGTTTATACTCACTTATGCTTATCCAATACTTCACATTAACCATTCACAAATATTCACTTGTTGCCACAATTCACATATCAATACCATGTCGATGCAATTTACATTTCATATCATTATAACCACACATCACATATAACACAATTCAAATACAATTTCAAATTAAAATAATCATATCACTCAATTCACATTAAGACAATTTACACAAATCGTATATACAATCACTTCAAACATTCACTTGTACACATATCTTTAACTATCAATAACTAATAACTAACTATAATACACAAGTCACAGACAATACAATTCTAGTACATTTTCGTATTAGAGAGTTCAACTAAGTTCAATGCATACAAATTCAATACTCACATATAATAGCACTCAATCAATTTAATTCACATCAAGATAAAACTCACATATCCATCCAAATAACACATCAACACATTTAACCAATAAATTCATATCATGTTTATACTCACATAGTATCAAGCTAATTCCCTCGAAAGTGACTTGAATCTTCCTCCGGAATACCTTCACGATTTTGAGCTCCTATAAAAATAATTTCAATATCATATACACATAATTATCATATTTCCTTTCCTACAAGCAAATGTTCACAAAACAGAACTACTTTCCTTATGACCTTATTCTACTTAAAAATTCATAACTTTCAATTCACTTCACCAAATGATCTGATTCTTCTTTATTCTATCCCTAATACACAAAGCTGTAACATACTAAAATCTCAAAATTTTCAACGCCTTATATGATTTATAGTAAATTTTCCTTCAAAACATGTTTCAGCCCCACTTAACCTGGATAGCAGCGTAATAAAACGAGTATAACTCTCTCTACACAACATAAATCGACCTAATTCTTTTTCATAATTAAACTATACGCATAAGGGAATAACATATCAAAAATTTTAAAATTTTATAAGCAGTATAACAATCCCAAATTAATTTCAAAACTCACCTCATCTCTTTGATCATCCAATTCTGAACATTTCATCTTATAAAAATCATAGCTATTGATCTACTCATCCAAAAATCCCCAAATTTTTCAGAGATTCAGAGAGCTTCCTAAGAAATAGATGAACAAATCTCTAGTTTATCATATCTCCTAATTCTGTTTCAAACGTCATAAAATTGAATCACAAGTTCAACTTCATACCTGGTTCTCTCTCTCTCTCTCTCTCTCTCTCTCTCTCTCTCTCTCTCTCTCTCTCTCTCTCTCTCTCTCTCTCTCTCTCTCTCTCTCTCTCTCTCTCTCTCTCTCTCTCTCTCTCTCTCTCTCTCTCTCTCTCTCTCTCTCTCTCTCTCTCTCTCTCTCTCTCTCTCTCTCTCTCTCTCTCTCTCTCTCTCTCTCTCTCTCTCTCTCTCTCTCTCTCTCTCCCCTCCCCTGTGTGTGTGAGAATTTATAAGGATGTGAGTTCTCATCTTAATCCTATCTCTTTTCTCACTTACTATATACTCCAATTATACCCCTTTTAACATACAATTATTACATTAATAATAATAATAACTATTTATAAAAATATATCATGTGTAAACATTTATAAACTATAAATATACCCTTATATTAGTCCTCAATACTAAAACAATAATACTAATAAACAATACCGATATATTATCTATTAAATCACTTTATATCTATAACATTACTATACTTATTTCTTAAAATTCTATAGTTCTATAATTTAGTATCTAGACATTAAAATATGATATTTTTTATCACCAAGTAACTATTTTTTTAACTAATCAATTTCTTATAATTATAACATGTAAAATATTAAATAATCTAATTTCATGACATGTAATGGATGTTTACAAATGCAATTATAATGTATGTACTAGGATATCACAATTCTCCCCCACTTAAAAAAAATTTCGACCTCGAAATTTAAATACTTGTATCAAAAAATAAATAAGGATAATCCTTTCTCATTCGTTCTTCTGTTTTCCAAGTAGCTTCTTCCACTAAATGACATCTCCAATGTACTTTAGCGAATTGTATTTCTTTTGTTTCGTAGTATTATGGTTTTATATCCTATAATCTCCACTGGCTCCTCTACATAACTCAAATTATGTAAAATTTCTAATTCTTGATCCTCAAGTACACATGTAAGGTCTTACGGATACTTCCTTAACATGCTAGCATGAAAAACATTGTGCATTTGAGCTTATTCTTGTGGTAATGCCGATCTATAAGTAACTAGACTAACTATCTCAAGAATTTCATAAGGTCCTATATACTATGTACTTAACTTTCCCTTCTTTATGAATCTTAAGATGCCTTTTCAAGGTGATAACATAACTATACTTAATCCCATAGTGAATTTTTTAATTCTTTCAAAACTATACTTAATCCATATTCATATTCCTCATTACCTTAATGACTTCGAAAATTCATATCTCTTACAATACTAAACCAAATGATCTGGTTCTTGTCTCATTTTCTTTGTAACACACATGACTATAACATACTTAAATTTCGTAACCATCCGATTAGCATACAATTTATACAGAATTTTTCTTTCACTTACTGAATCTGTCCCATTTCACATGTACAACCCCATTTCACATGTATAACGCCTAGTAAAACGATTACAACTTTTTCTATACAACCTCAAACGACCTAATTCTTTTTGCTATGCATCGAGGACATACTCTTAAACAATATCAAAATTTTAGAGCATTCTAAGTAGTAAAACATTCCCAGATCAACTTTAAACTTTACCCTAACTCACTAATCATGTTATTTTGAACACTTTCACCACCATAAATCATACTGCCCATTAACCCATCTAAAAGTTAACAAATATTTTACATATAGCTTCTTCAGACACATAAGAACAATTCTCTTTTATGTTTTGATCCATAATTCTATCTCTAATATCAAGAAAATTGGATAACAAGTTCAACTAGTAACCTGGTTCCTTCTACTTCCCTATCTCTTCTTTTGCTATTCTTTTTCCTCCTATACGTTTTTTTTAACTTCTAGAGGTTTTATAGAGTTTAATATCAGGTTTCCATCTATCTTATCTCTCAAATTAATCTTATAAAATACCATGACTCCTTGTAATTGATCAAATAAATCACCAATAAAGAATATTTGTTTTTCACAGTGACTCAATTTAACTGCATGTAATCAATGCAAATAGTACCATCCTTCTTATTGATAAATAATACTAAAGCACCTCAATGAGACACACTAGTTCTTATAAAACCCTTATTGCAAGAATCAAACAAGTAGGCATTATCTTACGTTCAACTTGAAAAACAACTCATGACTGACTTGATGACTCTAAATTAACTTCTTTAGTGAAACAATCGGTACTGCATGTTGCATCATCTACCAATTCAAACTCAATATCACATAAAAAGTCTCTAATATTTCATCTAATCAGATCAGCAACTAGTACTGTTCTATCAATTAAATTGAACAATTTTGTACACTTGATTTATAATAATCAATTCACTTAAAAGAATTCCTTTGAATTGTACTGTATTGTTCTTCTTCTATTTATCAAACAACCTTTCAATGGTGGAGGCTCTTGTATCACAGAGCCTCTTGAAGTACTTTTGATTCACATGAATGCACAAGTCACCCTATAGGTGGCGTTTTAGCTGGTTCCTCTCTCCTCGGGTTAAAATTTTCATTAGCCCTATGTAAAGGTGATAAAGTGTTCAATCCTAACATGTATTAACTTCTATATGTGTATGCTTATAGTGCCTCTATGATCACATCCCCGCTCTGATACCATTCTGTAATACCCCGGGTTTGACCGACTGCCCCCACAAACCAACACGAGTCTTTCTAGTGAACTTTGTCCTCACTCGCTCACTTCCTGGAAATTACTTCCCAAGAGGTCATCCATCCCGAGATTGCTCCAAGTCAAGCACGCACAACTTTGGAGTTCTCCCGAGTAGGCTCCCGAAAAGAAGGTGCACCTTGATGGTATAGGTAGTACCAATCAAATCTCTTAAGTCTCTCTCAATTGTAATGTCTCATACCATTAGAATTTTGAAATCCTTAACCGTTCTCAATTGTGTTATCCCATAACAACACAACCTCGAAACCCTCTCTTTCGGGTATGGACTCGGTTCATTCCTGTCCCATCGACATCCTTCATGGCCGCTCTTTGCTCAGGTCTTCTACTCTGGCGCCACCCCTCCTAGGACCGAGGCGCTACAGGCCCACCAGCTTCCGCCTGGTTCATCCCCGAACCACACCGTACTGGGAGAGAGCTGGCTCTGATACCAACTGAAATAACTCAATACCATATACTAAGCATAAAATAATATCCATAACATATATAAATTTTTTTTAACTTATACTTTATTTATATATATAATATAATAACAAAACTTAACATTTGGTTTATAATACTTATAGCATCATATCCTATTACAACAAATATTTACAAAGCAAAACCAAAACTCGACCACTTTCTATACTATATGCTTGTCATGTGAGGATAGGGAGAGAGATGGAACACAGCCAACCAATCTTCTGTCCATGATATCTATAGGTAATGAGCTTCTAGTACAAACTTTATTAGCTCTGAAAAATTTAGCGCTTTATATGAGGCGCAACTCAGTGAATATAAACAATCTATGAATTTAGGATATCACATATATACACGCGCTCGAAAAGTCAACATGTAGGCATTCAAATATACTTATGAATGATTCATTTATTTATTTGTTGTGATATTTTTGGCCAAACTATTGCCCTAGGATACATGTAACATATAACATTTGATTTTGCTGGCCAGCTGTATAAAAATTGATTGATCTTTCGGTCCAGATAAATAATCGGTTGACCTTTCGGTCCATATAAACAATTGGTTGACCTTTCGGTCCATTTGTCAGATATTGAAATTGGTTGACCATATAGGTCCAGTTGAACAGAATATGTATTGCAATGTTTGATCGACTATGTCACAACGTCTCCTTTAAGTTTCCATTTATTCATGTATAAATGCACGTATCATATAATAACACAATTGATTTGCAAATATCACATAACACTTAATACTTGCCAACAGTTATTCCAACACATACATCATACCAATTCAACATATCAGTTTCAATATCCGTATAATCCATATTCACCAATTAAGTCACATTCAATTAATTAAATTATTCCTATCAACACAATTCATATCAAATTCACAACAATTCATCAAGTATTCAAATATCACATATCAAAACATTTCACCCATATATTCATTTTATGTTTATACTTACTTATACTTATCCAATACTTCACATTAACCGTTCACAAATATTCACTTGTTGCCACAATTCACATATCAATACCATGTCGACGTAATTTACATTTCATATCAATTATAACCACATAGCACATATTACACAATTCAAATACAATTTCAAATCAAAATAATCATATCACTCAATTCACATTAAGACAATTTACACAAATCGTATATATCACTCCAGACATTCACTTGTACACATATCCTTAACTATCAATAACTAATAACTAACTATAATACACAAGTCACATACAATACAATTCTAGTACATTTTCATATTAGAGAGTTCAACTAAGTTCAATGCATACAAATTCAATACTTACATATAATAGCACTCAATCAACTTAATTCACATCAAGATAAAACTCACATATCCATTCAAATAACACATCAACACATTTAACCCATAAATTTATATCATGTTTATACTCACATAGTATCAAACTAATTCCCTCGAAAGCGACTTGAATCTTCCTCCGGAATACCTTCACGATTTTGAGCTCCTATAAAAATAATTTCAATATCATATACACATAATTATCATATTTTCTTTCCTACAAGCAAATGTTCACAAAACAGAACTACTTTCCTTATGACCTTATTCTACTTAAAAATTCATAACTTTCAATTCACTTCACCAAATGATCTGATTCTTCTTTTATTCTATCCCTAATACACAAAGCTGTAACATACTAAAATTTCAAAATTTTCAAAGCCTTATACGATTTATAGTGAATTTTCCTTCAAAATCTATTTCAGTCCCGCTTAACCTGGACAGCAGCATAATAAAACTAGTATAACTCTCTTTACACAACATGAATCAACCTGATTCTTTTTCCTACTTAAACTATACACATAAGGGAATAACATATAAAAAATTTAGGATTTTATAAGCAGTATAACAATCCTAGATTAATTTCAAAACTCACCTCATCTTATTGATCATCCAATTCTGAACACTTCATCTTATAAAAATCATAGCTATTGATCTACTCATCCAAAAATTCCCAAATTTTTCAGAGAGCTTCCTAAGAAATAGGTGAACAAATCTTTAGTTTATTATATCTTATAATTCTGTTTTTAACGTCATAAAAATTGAATCACAAGTTCAACTTCAAACCTGGTTCTTCCTCTCTCTTTGTTCTCATCTTAATCCTATCTCTTTTCTCATATATATCTACACTTACTATATACTCCAATTATACCCCTTTTAACATACAATTATTACATTAATAATAGTAATAATAACTATTTATAAAAAATATATCATGTGTAACTAATATATTTATAACTATATACATTTATAAACTATAACTATACCCTTATATTAGTCCTCAATACTAAAACAATAATACTAATAAACAATACTGATATATTATTTATTAAATCACTTTATATCTATAACATTACTATACTTATTTCTTAAAATTCTATAGTTCTATAATTTAGTATCTAGACATTAAAATATGATATTTTAATGTCACCAAGTAACTATTTTTTTAACTAATCAATTTCTTGTAATTATAACATGTAAAATATTAAATAATCTAATTTCATGACATGTAATGGATGTTTACAAATGCAATTATAATGTATGTACTAGGATATCACAGTGTTAACAAGCCCAATGGCTTGAAAACAGTTTGAGATTCGGCTTGGTCAAAGCTCGGTCAGAATTTGACTCGATAGAGCTTGAATCGAGTTCGGGATCAGCTCGAGATATTAACAAGCCAAACCAAGTCTTCTAAGGTTCGGTTCGAAAGCTCACAAACATGTTCGTATAATTTTTGTAGTTAATAAATTAGTGAAAAACAAATTAATTACATATGATTGGTGAGTAATAATTATTCATTTACGATAATTATTCGTAAATGATGATTTAAAATATATTGTTACTTCTATGCAAGAGTGATGATGAATATGAAATTGCATAGGATAGAATATAGAAAGAGACGAAACGAAGGTGATTACAGATCATGGTAAAAATATTACGATGTTAGTTTAAATTTTTTTAAATTTTGTATTTCTTTAAGTGCGAATAAATTACTTTATTTTTTTAGAATTGTATTTTTCGATAATTTTTTTGAAAAAGTGTAACAAAATGTCATGTTACTGATGCAATTATTTTTTTAACTAGTGTTGCCATAAATCAGTTTTAATCATCAAAGTTGAAACACTTAAGGGGCAACACTTTTATTTTGTGTTGCAATAGTTCATATACGTTAGGGCTCTTTTAGTCTCGCGCGAACTCGAGCCGAGTTTTTCACGAGCCCGTGCCGAGCTTCATTTTTCTAAGCTCGACGAGCTTCGAGTCGAGCCGAGCCCGAGCAAATATGTTCACGAGCCGAGCCGAGCCCTGTACTATTCAGTCTCGGTTCGGCTCGTTAACACCCCTATGTTGGACATTATCTATTTGATCTTCTACATCTAGACAATCAAATGGACTACCAACTCAACAAATTATTTAATATTTTAATATTTAACATTGAAACAAGCTTGTAATTGAGTATTTTTTATTATTTAATTACACAATTCTAGATGAAATAGACAATCTAGTGTGACTCTTTTTTATGGACATTGTCTATTTTTAAAATTATTGACATATCATCAATGTGAACTCCTTTTTCACATGCCACATAATTATGAAATCCACTATCCACTAAAAATGCTCTTAGTTAGTTACGAAAGATAAAATTTAGTGAATAATTAATTCTTTTATATTATAATTCACTATGAAATAGACAATCTATTATAGCTAGTCACTCAAAATATATTGTCTATTTTTAAAATAATTAACATGTCATCAATATAATTATCTATTCCACATGCTATATAATCTTAAAATCCACTATCTAAAAAAAATCTGTTAGGCATGACAATAAGCCCAAAACCCAAGGTTTGTTTTCATTAGATCTAGAATGTGGAATCATGTCGGTCATTTATTACAATTTCACAATTTGAAATAGAAGCAAATTAAGTTAGGGAAATTGTAAATTTTAAAATTTAAATATAGAAAAAACAAATTTCATAGCCAATGAATTGTTTTCAGTATAGAACAACTTATTGTTCAAAGCATTCTTCGAAAATTCTGAATCTTTAGGCATTCCAAATTAGAGGTGTTCAATGGGTGGGCTAAGTTGGGTTCGAGTCGGACTTGATCGAATTGATATAAATATGGCTCTGCTCAGGCCCAATCTAGCCCACATTAATAATATATAAGCTCGGGTCGGACTGGGCTTAAATAAAAAACGTAATTTCTAAGCCCAGCCCAGTCCGTACATAAAATAATTTTTATATATATACTGATATACGTACGATATTTAAATTAATTATACTTATATATTTATAATTAATGATATATATTATTATTATTATTATTATTATATTTGGGTCGGGTCGGGCCGGGTTTAAGTTTTTATATAAAATCAAGCCCAACCCATTGTATGTTCGGGTTTTGGCATGCTCAGACTCGCGCTAGCCTATTTTAAAATATGTTTGTCCAAGCCCGACCCATAGAAGTCGGGCTTGGGCTGGTCAGGTGGGCCACGGGCCACTTGACCAGTAATATCTCTTTGAAATATCAACATAATTTTCTTAAGATTATTATTAGCAGTATCACAAAAATGATAATAAAATATTTCAATAAAATTAATTACAAAGGAAAAAATAGATAAACAAACTATTATATATGAATAAAATATATGTATATACTCGCACCTCAAACCGAAAAAATATTATTGCAAAAGCCTAAAACATCAATTGTCTTAAGATAGTTATTCGACTGCTACTGTTGAATTTATCTACCATGATACAGTTATAATTGTAGTCGAAGATAATCGAGCGAGAACCTAAAACTAGTAGCATTGAACAAAAAAATGAATGAAAAGATGTTAGGAATTTCGATTAGTGAACATAAAAATAAAAATTCAAATCCCATAACGTAAACTAGCACAAAAAACTATGAAGTTTTCTGAAGTTCTTTTTTTCAAGGCTACACAAGAATGAAGTTTTTTTTAGAATATATTACATTAGTATGGTTTAATTTTAATATATATTAAACTTTGTTACCACGAAATAACGTGGTTAAACATATATTTATGTGAAATTGTATTGATTAAAACACATTAGCCATAAACAAAATTACTATGAGAAAGTGAAGAGATATAATTGTCTTAAATTAAGTTTTTTTTTACTACAATTCAATTCAATTTAGTTTAAACCACTTCAATTCGATTTAGTTCGGTCCACTGTAATTTAATTCAGTTTAATTATGCGTATTATAAATTTACGCTAAAATAAGTTCAGTTAAACACAATTCAGTTCAATTCAGCTTCTAAAAATTAAAAAGAACATGACCATAGTATTCAAACACCAACGTGACACATCAAAGTTTGAAAAATATTCAAACTTTAATCTTTCATTTTAAATTCACCATTAAATTTGTTAAGTGTATAATATATCTTTTTAATCGAATCATAGATTTTATACTATAATTTAGTCTAAAGTTAATAGTGCACATCATTATTAGAAACATGTCACATTCTCGAATTCGTCATTGCTTTATTTCACCTATAACCTTATTCAATGTCTATCACCTCAAGTGGGGGAGAGCATTGGTCAGTTCGGTCCAAGAATCGAACCAAATATATCAAATACCGAATAATAAGAATATTAGGAACCTAATACCGAACATAATAAAGTTCAATTCGGTCCGAATTGAACCTAAATACTTAGGTTTGATTCGGTTCGATTCTCTAGAAAAACAAAAAAAAATTTCACAAAAAATAGAACGATGAAACCGCATTCAAAACTCATTGTTCAACACACATATCTAGCATAACCTAGATTAATTTGATAAAACTAACGAGTCAATGACTAAAACAAACGAATAAAAAGAAAGGTTGAATGAGGAGAGAAAAAGTATGAAGTAGAAGATGGAGAGAGCCAATATAATCATATAAGTGGAGGCTTATAAGATTGAGATGGGAGAACAAGAGATGAAGAGAAAAGGTCATTAAGTTATTTTAAATTTTTTACAAATATATATATATATATATATATATATATATATATATATATATATATATATATATAACCTAATTAGTTCTGGTTTTTTTGTGAGAACCGAACCTAAAATCAAATAAGTAAAATATTGAAACCGAAAATCGAACCCTATAAGAATGGTTTAGTTCAATTCGGTTCTTAGATTTGGTCCAATCTCATAGGTTTCTTGTTCTCCCCTAACCTCAAGAGCATCTAATGCTTGACTACATTGAGATCTATCGCCTTAAGGGCATCTAATGCTTGACAATATTGAGGTTCGTTTGGTTCAGTTGTTGCTTTTATGTTTATTGTTACGATTGTTGTTTTATGATAGTTTCTTTTATTATTACTGGTAACCTTTTATTTTAAAAAAAAGTTAAAGAAAATTGTTTGGTAATCATTATTAAATGCTCAGAGTAAGTGTTTAATCATGTAAAAATAAAAGCCAAGCTATAAAGAAATTTCTAAATATTCGTTCGTTGTCACAAACTATCAGTTTGGAAAATGTTCATCTAAGCTCCGTTTACCATCAACATTTTGTACCTCATTTATGCACCAAATTGCACGATTCTTGATTGAATCAACTCCTTTACAACTCCTGATTAACCTTTCATTAAAAAAATGGTAACCCAATAGCAAAACTCATCAAAGAATCACAAAATAACCCAAGACAATACATGAACAACCATAATTTGAACCAATCGATCTCCAAATCCCAATTTCTCATAACCCCCTAACCCAAATAACCCATATAAATAGTCATCACATAGCTTGCATCCTCATCTACAAGTAGAACGAAACCTCATTAAAATCCATTAACTGCCGACTGAATTATACCAATTAGAAACGAAGTAAAAAACACACATAAACCTTCCCCCTAGTATCCTAGAAACATCTTAATCCCACTCCTCTTTTTATTACTCATCTTGACCCGTAAACAAGCTTTTAATCCAACGGCCATTGTTCAAAATCGAACTACGCCTATCGATCCGCGTGAGCTCCCCATCAACCAATCAAAATCACCTTCTCGCCCTATATAAACTCATCTCTCTCCTCCTGTCATCTCACATTCAATTATATTCTATCTGAGCTACGAAATCAGCGCTACATTCTCTATTTGAATTTCCATTTCAGATATTTTATCGGCGAGTTAACTCAGTAATGGCGGATACCGAGCTAGCTACTCATGTTGTGCTGGAGGTGGCGGAGAAGAAGCCTAAAAGAGCGGCGAAGACTCGCAAGGCCGCCACCGTTAAGAAAGCTGCAGCGGCGAAAAAGCCTAAATCCAAGGGAACTCGATCGCATCCTTCATTTCTAGAGGTAATTTAAATTTGGTTCAAATTGAAACCTAGGATTTTAGGTGTTTATTGATTGATTGTTGAATTGATGGAATTTTTTTGATTGCAGATGATTAGTGATGCGATCTTGACATTGAAAGAGAGGACTGGATCGAGCCAATATGCGATCAACAAGTTCGTTGAGGATAAGCATAAACAATTGCCTCCTAATTTCCGGAAACTGTTGCTGTTTCATTTGAAGAAGCTTGTTGCTGCAGGGAAGCTTGTTAAAGTGAAGAACTCGTTTAAGCTCCCGTCGGCTCGTGCTGTTCCGGCGGCTCCTGCTAAGAAGCCGGCTGATTCTAAGCCTAAAGTTGCTCCAAAAGCGAAGCCGAAATCCGCGAAGGTGGTTGTGAAACCTAAGGCTAAAGTTGCTGGAAAACCTAAAGCCAAAACTGCAACAGCTGCTAAAAAGAGATTGGCTGGTAAGCCGAAGGCTAAGGCTGCGGTGAAGCCGGCTAAGGTGGCGAAAACTGCAGCGCTAAATTCGCCGGCGAAGAAGAAGGCGGTGAAGAAGGTTGTTCCGGCGAAGAAAGTGAAGAGCGTGAAATCGCCGGCGGGGAAGAGGGCGAGGAAGTGAAGGTTTTTGGAGATGAATGGGGGATTGTAAATTTGTTGGGGTTTAGTTTTAAAAATGTAATAGATAGAGGGCTTGTTTTTAGAATTAAGTGTTTTTTTTTTTATGTTTTATAAAGTTAAATTTGGAAATTGAATTAGACGTGCAGAATATGGAGTTTTCAATTCACGGAAATCGTGTTAAGAAAGCTCACGTTTATGAAATTGGAATAGATTTGTGCTAACACGTCTTATTTAAACCTCTTAAACAAGATTAATGAGATTTAGTTACATGATTTATATGGTTTATTTTTGCAATTTTGTATTCGTACGTACCTGTATTTTAATTTTAATATCTTTTTCCTGGGAGCACAATATAAATTCAGATCTGATTTAAATATTGCATTTAAACGTAGAAGGTGAGTAATTGGAGACTTTATCAAGGTAGGTGAATTTTTTAATAAAATTTTTTTATCTATGAAAATTCGACATCTTACTTAAAAGCTATTTCTTATTATTTACACCAATCCTTACGGATGAGGTTTCATTATTTTAATCTCACTTTTCTATAACTGACTTTCCAATATGTTGGTTCAAAAGAATATACAAATATAGCAATCCAGAATTTTCTACTTGATTTCCATTTGGCGTCATCCTAATTTCCATATAAATAAAGGTGGTCTTCGGTTGATTATTCAGCTTAGGAGATTATTAGGCGACATCTCCTTGCTGATCTTTCTTTCATAGACTATTTCAACTCCAATTTATTATATATTCTACTAAAGTATTTGACATAATTTGGAAGAAATATGAAATTTAATTCGTTTCATTTTTACATTAAAAGTTTATATTTCGGATTAAATTCATCTTATACCAACTATTCTAAATACATTTTTACTCCATGTAAATAGAAAAAGGATGTAATAATTAGTAGAACTAGTAAACAGTAGAGAGTGATTTCTCCAATTCCAAGCCAGAAAATTGGCCAATATCCTGGCCTTGTATTTCTTCCATTTCCTTTTCTAATCCCATTTCAAATTCCTCTGTTCGATCTCCTCCTCCACTCTCTATATATTCTGCTATCTGCATCCATCATTCATTTCTTATTAGGAGACGGGTATTTTAAATACCCTAGTATTAATAGATGACATCGATCTCACTGGCTTTTTTTTTTTTGGGTAATATCTATCTGACTAACTATAAATTGGGACAAATGTCATCAATTGGGAACATGGAACTCCGAAAACCCGGCTCCCTCTAAAAAAACTCAAGCACATGATATATAATGTTATAAAACAAAACAGGATATCCCAACTCACATGGTTGGCCATAGCTATTCCACTGACGGCTGCTGACTCTATATTTGAACCTAGCAACCAATCCCCACATATACCAGCCCTCCCTTTTGGATCAAATATACATTCACTTCCCACTCTATTCCTTGGCAATGCTGCTCCCCTGCAATGCATTCATTTCACTCTCATTTTCTCAACTTGTCCTATTTTCTCAAAAAATTATAGGTTCGGAAAGTTATTTTACCATAGTTGAACTCGACTGTACAAAGGCGTTTTGATCGAACCTTTCCCTATTCCAAGGGCCGCTTCAACACCCTCCAGCATTTCTTTCTTTACCTTCTCTGCTGTTACTGTTGGAATGTTTTCCTGATAACACATAGTATCACCCCCAAAATCCATCATATACTAACCGGTGGATATCTTGTCTTATCTCTAATGCAAATTTCAGGTTTTTATAGGCAAAAGCACATTGTTGGGCCCTGTGTATAGCTCATTCACGTAGGGGTGTTCATTGGAATAACCGAATCGATAAAAAAATTTGAAACTGAAACCGAATTGAATTGAATTGAATTGAATTAAACGGTTCGTTGGTTCGGTTCATATAGCAGAATTATTACTTTTGTGTGCCTTTTATTATCATTTTAGAATATTTTTATGGTATTGAATAATTATGACTCTTTAATAAATTGTAATGAAATCACTATAATGTAATGTTGAAATAATTAAACAAATGATATAATGATGAAAGAGCTAAAATGCACTCATTATGTTACTAAGAATTCATATATAGTTCATAAAATAAAAGTTCGAACTAAAAAGGAACAAACGAAATAATAGTCTTAAAATTACAATAAATAGAGATAATAATTTTGCAAATAGGATTTTCTTAAGTTTAAATAAATAAATAAATATGATTTTTTTTAAGAGATATTTGAATTAATAGATTTTTTTTTCTCAATTAAAACCAAACCGATTGAATCAACCAAAAATCTTTAAAACTCACACCGGAAACCGAATTGTTTAGACCGAAAACCGACCAAATAAACTGAATTCCATCAGTTCGCTCGGTTATGCATAGTAGCATTTATAGAAGTGTGACAACACAAAGCCTTAAGAAAGTAACATATTGGATAGAACACGGACCAAATGAGTAAAGATTGAAAAGCATGGGACCAAACGGGAAATGATTGCGTAGCACAGGGATCAAATAAATAAAATATCGCAGCACAGAGACTAGATGGATAACATGCATAGCACATGGACCAAATGGGTAAACTGATTATACAACAGGGTTCAAATATAGTTGCTTTTGTCGGTTTGTATAGGTTCAACTTGAGGACCAAAGGTTAAGTCGACAACAGATGCTTGCACTTAATCAATTTTATTTTCATCACAAAATTCTCTCAGAAATGCATAATCAATACAAGGAAAAGAAACTAGTTGAGACAAACCTGTGGAACCTTGTTCCTTTTTCCGAATTCCGCGGTGCTAAAGAAGGTCCAACAATGAGGACTACTACTCTTTGACAAAAGCTTCGTAGAGTTGTTTCCCATCCACGACACGGAATCAACACCTTTCACAAAGGCTCCTTCAAATTCCGGTATACCGCTCGGGATAGGAAGAGGGTCATCAAATGCAGCAAGGAGGGCCCATATAGAGCTCAATTCTAGTCTCTACAACAATGCAACAAACAAAAGCCCCCATTTCAACATAAAAACAGAGGTAATGGTACATAAGAGAAGCTAAACTTTTAGGCATACCTTCATTTGCCTTGCAATTAGTGGCAATCCGGATGAAGCAAGCAACCGGTTTGCACATTTTCCTATCAATTACCAAAACCAGTCAATAACATTCAAATTTCACCAAAATAAAGTAAAATAAACCCTTACAGCCAGAAAACTTCATTGTGGGCTGACGTTTGGAAATGTAAATCCAGTTGTCCCATTATCTTGAAAATTACATATAGGATCAAATCAGATGAAGGGAAAAGTTTAGTAAAAGCATTAAGTTACCGTTATGTGCTATAACGATGATATCAAATTGTCCCCGATGCTTTCCATTCTCACTCAAGTGCCACATCCCATTAAAAGGCTCTAGTTTACTTATCCAACAAGGTCTGACCACATTGACCATGCGAGTCTGCACCAAGCATTTAACTCTGTTACAAAGTGATACATCAGAAAACTAAATATTGAAAATTAACTGGACCAATCCTGTATCATGATCCAAGATTAATTGTTGGTCAGTGCCCAATAATAAATTTTGTTAACACGAAAAGTTTAACCAGTTTACCCATTTGGTCCCTGTGATACACATGTAATCTATTTGGTCCCTTTCTTATGCAATAATCACTTATTTGGTCCATGTGTTGTTCAATTACTCTTTAATATGTTAACTTTTTGAGCCTTGTGATGCAGAACTTCTATTACCATGCATAAATGTACTACAAGGACGGGACCAAAAAGGTAATAAGTTGCATATCACAGGGAACAAATGGATAACATGTACACCATATGGCCCAAAGGGGTAAATGAGCTATACCATAGGGCTGAAATAGGAGCTTTTGCCTATCATCATTTCACAGTACACTCATCCTAACAGTGAAACTAAAGTCATTAACTTTGGAGTATCCATAATTTTGTGCATCATTGCTAGGACACATTGGAAAATTTTATCACATCTTCCGTATAATCTTTATGTTGGTAGTTCAATAAAGCAAAATGAGTAAGCACCTCAGACAGTAGTGAATCGGAAAGAGGACGCATTCCATTGACACCGATATACTTTGGAGCTGAAGAAGGCAGGGGAACAAACTTGCCACCCATTTCAAGCTCACCAATTGTACCTTGCCATTGCCGAATCAAGCCTTTGTCCAGCCAACCATTGACTAACTCCCCAAACTGAGGACTACTTACTGTAAAGAACTGGGCAGCATGATCAAATATTAGTTGCTGAGGATCATATAGTATTCTAGTTCCCATTCTTCCACCTAACCCATGGATCCCCTGAATAAACAAAGCCTACAGATAAGCTTCACACTTCATAGTTCTAATCTGTAATCACTCATACTATGATAGAAACTGTCAATTTCCCCATGATTACACACCCGGCATATATATGGTAATGGTAACAATCTATAAAGGCCGAATATATCTACAACCAACCACTGAACTTGACACTTTTCGCTGTATGCCACTCTAGGGCCATGTTCTCTTGGACTACAATTCAATATAGTTCAATTCAGACCACTTCAGTTCAGTTCAGCTATGCGTAGTTATAAATTTATACTGAAATCAGTTCAGTTCAGACAACTTCAGTTCATTTCAGTTCATCTCACATCAGTTTAGACAACTTCAGTTCAGTTCAGCTTTCAGAAGTTGAAAAGAACATGGCCTAAACTTACAAAAGTTTCATTTTTCACCCTGAACTTATCAGTTTGCCCCTTATTGCTAATGTGTCAACTTTTGATTTGTTATGTGGTATGGTTTATCCAAGTTGCGGGGTCTAACATGTCACTTTCAACAAATTTGAGGAGCAAACTAGAGCTGCAGTTGACATTTCAAGTTTAATGCGTAACTAGAGCTGCAGTTGAAATTTCAAAGTGGCACACAGCGAAAAGTGTGGGTATGGATAAGGATATATTCAGCTATCTACCGGTAACTAAGGGCAGTTTGGCTGTGAGTTTTTGTAGCTGTTTTCAGTAGCTTTTTCTGAAAAGCTCCATTTTTAAGCTTTTTACGAAAGCTTCAGATCTGATTTTGGAAAAAATAAATCAGTTACTAATTAATAAGTATGAAAGATAAAAATGTGTTGTTCAAAGCTAAAATATGTAGAACTATACTTAAGCAGCTCAAGTAGCAATGCCATGCCAAACTGGCCCTAAGTAGTATCCTAAACAACATGAAAGTTCAGTACAAAGAGAAGTTCATTTCATGAATTCAAATACAATTAGTAAAATTTCTGCAAGGAAAAATTGAAATCTTTTACAAACCATAAAATTGACACATTGAACAAGAAAATCAGAAAAGTAAAAATTGAAAAGAAAAAAAACTGACCAACCGTATCGAAAACAGTGGACTTAACCCCTCTCTTCTCCAAGTTCAATGCACAAGCAAGACCGGCCATTCCTCCTCCTATAATTCCGACATGAGGATCATCGGGGAAAGGGACAGAGAAGGTAACCTGCTCTTGCTTGAATGTTTTTCTGAGAATCGACCTCCTGGAGGTGCCATATGATGATCTTTGACGGTTTTTGGAATAGGGTTTACGAGCGTCCTGAGAGGGTTTGATGGGTTTAGAATTGGAGGAGCAAGTTAGGGTTAAGAATTTGAAAGAGGAATTGAAGAAGGGGTCTGGCTGAGGTTTGAGAGGTTGAAGAAAGGAAAGAGAGGAAAGAGAAGAAATGGAGGGAAGGGAGAAGGTGCTCATAGTAGTGGAAGGGGCAAAAGCTCAGCTCCAAATGATTTGTTGTGTTGTTTCCTTATTAACGGTCTCTTATCCTGATTTCAAACGTTCATGAGAGTCTATTGAATTTCACTTCCTTTCACCAATTTATTCTCGCCTACGTCCCATTGTTTTTTTTAGTTATAGTTTAATTCGATTTTTTTTATATTAATAATTTAATTTTTTTAAATATATAAAATATAATTTAGTTGGAGAAATTAATATACATTAAAGTGTAATCATTAAAAAAAGTCTTGTTTTGAGTCTTAAATTAACAATGTGTTCTAAGTTAAAAAAAAAAAGTAAGAAATTTAAGACACTTCTGATAAGATAAAGTACTTATAAGGCATTTGATATTTTTAATGAATTTTTTATTAGGTGACAAATTATCTAAAATCTTTTATTTTCAATTTTTTAATCTTAAATGTATATTATTCTTTTCTATAATATTTTTTATACCATAATTTATATTTTAATTGAATTTATAATTTAATATATTTTAAAATTTAAATATATTACAAATCTGATTAATCCCCCACCTAGACCTTGATTAATCCCGCTTTAGATCTGGAGGTCCTTACTGCCCGACTAGCACCTATCGTAAACATTGATGAATTTACAAACTTGATAAATTGAACTTTTTTAAAAAAGAAAATTTGCAGTTCACCTTATTACATACACAAAAATAAATTCAATTTATTTTAATATTAGGTATTCAAGATGGTCTAAAGTAACATAAATTAAATTAAATTCATTCTTTCAAACACAAAATCTTTATTATGGGATGTCGAGTTATGTCTATAATATTTCCGCCTTTAGCTATTAATAAAAAATTATTAAAGAGAATATGTAGCACATCAAAAGAGGCCGACTCTCTCATATAATGCTTGCACAATAGAAACCAAATTGTTTAGTATTCGTATACGAGTTACAACTAATATGTTTAGCTTAATATGTATTAAATTAGTATTAAAAGGCTGATAACTAAATGGTCATTTTGTCCAATGAAAAACATAAAAGCTTTAATAATGGATTGTTTCAGTGATAAAACAGGGATAATATACATTGGACGGGATCCCGCACAATGACATTTATTCTAAAAATGAATAAAATAATAAAAAATAACAGCATAAAATTATTTTGAAACACATGTCATTTATACAGAGAGAAGTGACCAAAGGACTCGATGCAATGTATAATTTCATGATAATCCAAGAATGCTAATCTACCATTGGTAATCTCCGCTATGGTAAATTGATTAGGCATGCTAATTTGCCCTTGTAAGAAAATTCTTCTAATTGAGATAATCATTACATCCTCATAACTAAAAGTTAATGTCAGCATGCATAAGCCACAACTTACAACGTCAAAGTTCCCAACAGCCAAGATCAACACCTATTTAGGTGACAATATTTCATACAAATTACACCAAAATTGGTCCCCAAATAGAATCACTAACTCTTTCTAATACAACATCTTACATAATCTTATAACTTACAAAACATATACAATCCACATGACACAACCCGCTTCATCGCAGCTTCAAAAAAACGCCCAGCAACACGAACTTCAACATGTTCATGACTCGACTAAAATGTCTGCCTTGGTTTCCTCATGCATCTTAGCAGGAGTTGCTTTCGCTGTGACATTCTCTTGTTTAGATCTGTCCTTCACTTTGCGAGTTCCATATGCAGTTTGAGGGCTGTTCTGAGATTTAGTTTTGGCGACAATAGGGGAACTCGAGTCTTCTCTGCAGTTACCCATGCTGTGTCTATGCCTAGCACAATGCTTCCCTACTTCCTCCTTTGTCTGGATTACATCACCGCAGCTCTTTCTGCGGGTGTTTAGTTTTGGTGATACCGGTCGGGTCAATGGAAGCTGGAAAAAAATAAACAGCCCTTAAATCTATTTAGTTCATTCAAGAAATATATATATCAAACCATAGTAGTTAATGCGCTATGCACACCCAAGGCGACAGGGGGTCCTGGCGCCTAGGCGCAAGGCGGAGGCGAAGGCGCATGCTAGGGGCATGAACTTAAGAAAGTATAAAATAAAAAGTTTTTCACTTCACTGAAAGGAAATTCAAGAATTCAAAGTTTATAACCATAAAACTAATTCCTATCAATCCAAAACTAATTAAAGGAAATTCAAGAATTCAAAGTTTACTCATAAAACTAATTCCTATCAATCTAAAATATAAATTATCAATCTTCAGAATCATATCATCAAGATCAACGAATCTGATCCTGCATCTTCTCTATTTGTTAAACATGCAAAACTGTGGAGAAAGTTGGCACAACTTCAGGTTTGAATTAGACCCTCACGGTGTTAGGGATGGTGAAAATTGAGCAGATCATAGGCCGATCTCTAAATGCCTATTTTTATGCTAATTAAATCCTTAAAAACATTGTCTAGTAGTTGAGCTGAAACTCTTACTAGACCCAAATCAGGAATGAATAAAGGGTAGGCAATAAGTAAAGTACTTAAGTCATCTATAATATCGTTAAAGCAACGAAAGTTGAAAATAAAGAATTGTAGAATTTTTTTTGCAGTAGTTCAGATCTGTGCTTGTGCATCAAGTTGATTAGGAATATATAAATGATAGTTTAATAGGTTTTAATTACTAAATAGCCAAATAGGAAACTAAAAGTAGTTGGCGGGCTTTAGAGTTTAACAGGTGTCGATCACTATTAACCTAATTTTAAAAAAAAACCGCAAAAATTCAATTATTTGCGCCATATGCGCCTTTTCGCCTTGCGCCTTACACACCTAGGCGCACGCTTTGCCACATACACCGCCTAAGAAGCTTGGAGGCGCCAGGTAAGTCGCCTAGTGCTTAAAGCGCTTTTGACTACAATGTATCAAACTATTCTAGGTTCATCCATAATGAAACTCCCAACATGGTGAAATACTAAAAAATGTTAAGTCTTGTAACTGTTACTCCCTCCATTCCATTAAGTGTCTTTTTAGCCTCTTTATTTGGTTCTGTTTAATTTGTCGATTCAGATTATCAATGCATTTTTTACCATTTTTTCTCTAATTTGCCCTTATATTAATTAGGAAAGAGATTATGTATTGATTTAATTATATGCTAGTAATTAAAAAGAAAGAGACTTTTAGGGCAAGTTTGGGATTGCTTTCCCAGGCTGCTTTCCCGAAAAGCTCCATTTTCAAGTTTTACCTGTGACAACAGATTTTGGCAATAGGAAATCAATAGCAAACAGACTCTAATTAATTTGTATTAAGAGTCAAAAAATTTTATCCAATGCCACAATATGTTGTTTGATGAAAAGTTTGTGAATAGAGCTCTTCACGACAGCAGCTATGACAGCAATACCGAACGAACCCTTAGTATAAAAAATGCAAAGGGTAAATTAGTTATTTCAATATGAAAGAACAACATTGATTCCAGTTTTAAATGCTATCCCGAAGTCTATAACTATTCCTTCACATTTTGACGAGAGTCTACTATCATTGCAAGCTCAAAAAGAATCTAAATTCAACTACTTGAGCCAAAACGAGAAATTTCACCTAAAATAGAAGAATATTCCTATTCTATAGCAAGTCATTTGCATCACAAATCATCTAATATGTATTCAAAAATTAGTCATTTATCTATTAACTTTAGGGACACGCAAAGCTCGGGAGAGCACTGATTGTAATACCTTTTTCGGTTCAACCTTGGGTGGAGGTGGTTCATAGTAAAAGCTAGGAACTGGATTTGCTTTAACCACCATGCTCTTTCTAAGTTGTCTGATTGCTGCTTGTTGCTCTTCCTACAATGAATAACAAAAGTGTAAGCCACACAAACAAAAATAATCATCAAATACCTAAGTTAGAAGTCTTACCTTTGTCCTTGCATCAGCCTGGTTCTTCTCGGCCTCTAAAGCTTGATGTTTTTCCTCCAATTTTGAGTAGAACTAGATGAAAGCAATAAAAGCAAATAAATTGTGAGATAACACATGTTACAATATTAAAATAACAGATTAAAAAAGAGGTTTAGTGAACAAAATACCTCTCTCCGTTTCTCTGCACGTTCAGAAGATCTAAAACTCGGAGCTGATCCAACAGTAACAGATTTCACAGTTCGCACTGATGCAGCAGTACTAGACATAGCTAAGGACTTTTGATAATGATATAACACGGATGGATTTGAATATAACATGAATCTTAAAAGAAGCCTTTATTTTTATTGCCCCCTTCACCCTCAAAATGTAAAAAATTAAATCCAAAATTTGAAAATTTAATGCCAAAAAAGGATACGAGGAAGCAAGAGACCAATTATCTTCATCATCAGGAGGCTTCTTCTTATCAGGTTGTAATCGCTTCGTCGCACTAAGGGGCGAATTCAACTGAAACAAATAGTAAAAAGTCACCACAACATCCATGATACAACTATTACGACACTTTTAGCTCTATGAAATTAAACTTCATTAATATAAGCATAAAAATATTATGCATATTATGTTGCATAGTTCTTGCTACCATTGAGCATATTGGTTGACTTAAATCCTCTGAAAATCACGCACACAGTATTTCAAACATGCTAACTGCTTAAAGGAGCAGATCCTGTGGCAATAGAGTATCTAATAAAGTTATCCTAGCAACAACTGGCCGAATCCTATTGTTCACGCACACATGTAGTAAGATTTTAAGTTGAGCTGCTAGAGAAAATGGACAAGAAAAATCTTTAAAACGGCTCTTGCACATATATTAAAAGAGTGAATCCCACTAGTATCCCTACACATTAGGATCCAATTATCTGAAAAGAAAAGTTAATCCAAAGAATGGATCTATATATTTCATGTTTAAAAGCCATAGAAATTTATCAGCAAACAACCTGTTACTTCTTTTAAGGGTTAAGTTCATATTTATGAACTGAATTCAAAGTTCTTAATAGTGGTCGCTAGTGCAAACAAGTAAGGCACAAACACTCAAGCTTATGAGTTATGACAGTTTCTTACCTGTGAATTCTTTTTTACAATAGGGGAGTTTGTATTATTCAAATTCGCTGAGCAGTTCATACCCGCTCGCTTTTCAGTTGCCAGAGAAAATGGCTGTGGTACTGTGTGCTGCCTACGTGTACCTTTGACTCCTCCAGATTTTGATGCAGTAAATGCTGAACTTTGATCACCGCTCAGTTTCTGTGCACCCAGTTTTTCATTTTTACCACCAACTAGTTCGCTATCAAAATTAGTGCTTTTGACACCAAGAACATTTTGCTTCCCATTCTGGGAATCTTCAGCAATGAATTCCTTCTCCTCGTAGCCTTTTCCTTCTCCACTGTCTCCAAAAGTATTGCAAAGAGCATGATGAGCACTATCATGAGAGATACCATTTGCCTTCAGCGCAACATCATTTCGAATCCTATCCATTTCTTCATTTGCAAGTTCCTGCCCCATACTGAAACAAGCACAAACTTTTGATTAAAATACTGAATGAGAGTGATATGTTTGCCTTGAAAAGGGACAACAACTCAAGACTATCAAAATGTGAAGGAGTAAGAAATCTTTTATATTTTCTATTGACTATATAGCTACAACAAGAAGAAACTACCTAATAAATAGACTTTAACATGCTAACATAGAATACACCAATTACTACCTTAGCAAAGAAAATCTTTAAAAATTGATTAAAATCAATACCAATATAACACCTTCCAGACTGGAAATAGGAAGATAATGGTAAGAGATTAAAAAAAAGATGGGAGTGGGAAGACGAAGAAGCAAACAAATTGAGGACGAAAGCCATGTGGATGAGGACATCTATTCCCAGATTCCGCAAAAGTAATTTTAGCATGGAGAACCCCTATAGTTCAAGAAAAACATCAGAGCAACAGCTAAACTTTACAAATAGAGGTATTCCCTGGCTCAAGGATACATAAATGTTGTTAGTCCAAAATAACAATCAAAAGAAAAAGAAAGGAAAAATCAGATATAGAAGTATTTGTAATCAGATTAGCGTGTAGTCAAATTTTATAATTCCATGCCCTAAAAAGAGTGTGCGATCAATCATCATATAAACATATTAGCATGATCTTAATGCTTACTAAAACATACTTCAAAATTTCATAGCTTCAAAACTATATTGCTATACTTTACCTCGTTCTCATGAAAAAGCCAGATAAGAACTAAGATACGCAGGGGACGCGCAGATCAAACCAAAATGATTTCAAGAAAAAATTGGGGAAAACTGAAAGAGAAAAAAAAAGTAAACTATTAAGGCAACACAGATAGGAAAAGGAGGACCAAGTATCCAGGTAAGATTTCTCATGTTCACTTTAAAATAGACAGGAAAGACAGAAAAAGGGGCAGTTCAAATACATAGTAACGCCATCTGAAATTCTGAATCAAAACTTCATAAGAAACCAAAGAGTCAAATAATCCTTCAAAAGAACACCGTAACGGAAAAAGATACACCGCATAAAAAATCAGAAAAAGCGTAGACAGAAGAAAAACGGAAACGGATAAACCAAGTTTAAACACAAACAGAAGCCTCTTGAGCGCGAAAATTAAAAGCTCATTCTCAAAGAAGCTCAATAACTTCCATAAGAGAGGGGAAAAGATCATTTAACAAGCCGAAACACAGCTTCCATAGAGAAAAAACACCATTTACAAGACAACAGCATCTAATCTCAGGCAAATTTTGTTCTAAAAACCTCAAAACCCAAAAAATCAAAGACGAAACACAGAAGCGCGTAGATCGAAGCACATTGCAAATGTTCAAGAAGATAGAAATCCGAAACAGCAAGAATGCGATGAAATATCTTACGATTTCGGTCCGATCTGAGAGGATCTCGAGCTTCTTTCTCTGCGTCTCTCTTGCTCGCTGCGTTTTTTCTCTGTATCTCTATCTATCTCCTTCTCTCTCTTGCTAAAACTGAAAAGGGTAAAAAACAAAAGCGGAAATTGTTTCAGTGATTTTGCTTTTTAATAGCGAAGGATTATTTAAACGGTTTAATTTTTATTGTCCCGCTGGTGGGCTTATATGTTTTTTAGGCAGTTTTTTCAGTTTAACGACGTTATATAACGGATTCTTTTTAAGACAAATACTTATGGAACCATCTAAAATGGGCTCACACTGTCTTTATCACCTCTAACTTTTAAATGTGACACTTTATCCCTTAAAATTGATAAAATTAAACAGTTTTTCTTCTTAATGCCATGTATTATATTCTAATTGAAGAAAAAAATTAAAAAAATAATATCTTTAAAAAATCAAATCAACTATAATCTAACACGTGATATTAAAGAGTAAATTATATCAATTTTATTAATTTTATAAGATAAAATATCATATTTAAAAATTAAAAATGATCAAAAATAATTTGAACCAACTCCAAAGAGGTCCATGTGTGTGTCGAGCCTTCTTTATATATGTTCAGGTTTTAGTGTTAGTAGGTTATGTATAGTAGCCCTAAGTGTTTGACTAAACTTTTAAAAAACTTATTTTAGCTGTTTTGGGATAAAATGTATTGATAATATATTAGCAATAATAAAGAGTAGGCAGACGTTTAGAACAATTTTCTTTTGTCTTGGGCACCAAACAATAATTCTAAAGAACCTTATCGTTAATATGTTATATTCGTTATTGCAGTTGTTAACTTTTTCTCTTAGAAATAATTAAAATGATTTTAATTAAAATGTTTAAAATTTATTTGTCGAAGAATTTCTCAAATACTTAATAGTATTTAGCTATAATTGCTTTAAATTATGTCGGAGACAAAAAAAAAAAAAATATGCATAACAACAAACAACTATATCTTAAACCAAATACTCTCTGCAAGTTATTCAAAATGGGCCTTTAGTAAGATATTACGTAGTCATTTTGATGGTAAAATTAATGCATTTTACTTGGTTGAATAGATGGGAGTATTTGGTTGTTCACGGACTAGTTGTATATACTGCTATACATTTTGTTCTGTTTGTACTTGACACAAATCGTCAATAGCCACAGTCAACTTTTATTTGTGTCTTCTTAACCCCTCAAATAAGGAAAATATTTCAACAAACTATACATTAAATAGAACAAATACAATTAATTAAATTGTACTTTGATTTAAATTATTATTATTATTATTATTATTGGTCCATCAAGTCAGTGTCTAGCTTGGATATTTACTCAAATTTCAATTTATTTCATAAAAATTCATGTTTAAATGAACTTTAGAAAAAATAGTATAGAAAAAGTTAGGTGGATATGGAAAATTTGAAGAATTCACTAAAGCGTAACCATATGTACGATTTTCAATCTAGAAATTTTCAATCTAGATTTATTATATGTGTAATGAATTATATGCTTTCTTTGTATGCTTTATGGATAGTGGCCATTTCATATCAATATACTAATATTTCTTATTAACATAAATAATGCAATAATGATTTTTTAATATGATATGTGAACTTATTTCCAATAATTTATAATTGTTAGCGAGGTCTTAATTTTTCAAAACTCGTTCCAAATATTGTTTTGTTCACATTAAAATGTTATTTGTGGTATTTTAAGAGTATTCACATATTTTTATTAAAAATCCTTTTTTTCCTGTAATGATGAAACTGGATAAAATATATATTTCTACATTTCTTAAGTATTAAACAAACTTGTGCAGTATTATTATACGGTAGGTGAAAATTCTGACGAAGTGATTTTCAATTTCCAACCAACCTACACCAGCACTTGGCGTCAACTAACGGCAAAATCCACGGTCCAATACTATACAAAAAAAAAACCCATTATTCAGATTTCCAAATTTTTAAGTTTTATCCATTATGTTTTTTTTAATCCAATCGAAATCTTCGCATACCTCATTATGGTGAGTGAGTCACTCAATAAAATTTTTTTATATATATTATGACTCAAACTCAATATCTTACTTAGTGATATCAAGTCACTTATCACTTAGACCAACCCTTATTAATACCTTATATTTCATACCATATATTCATGAAGGGACTTGGTAAAAATTAAAGTAATGGAATTAATTTGATTTATATATTGAGTATCAAAATGTAAAAGACATCAGTCACACAATGTATCTATTTTTTTTTCTTGGTTTAATAAGCACACCACATCATCTATTTAAAGTTGTGTATATCTAACTTTATACTACTAAACACCTTCTCAACTTTTTTTAATAATTAGAAATTTTAAAAAAGTTAGATATTGAATCAAGGACTTTTCACCATTTATATTAAATGATGTATCAATTGAACTACGTCTAATTAGTACTAACCAACCTTTTGAATTTTCAAAAAATTTAATTTTGACATAAAATTGATAAAAGGGATATTTTTTCTTTAAATGATGAGGTGACATCTTTTTATTTGTTATGTATGGCATGGAATGAAAGTAATTATGCTATTTATCTATCTACATTGAAAAGATTAATATGACAATTTAGACAAGTTTATGGAGTAAAGTGATCATTTTGTCAAGTTTGGAGTACTAATAATAAACATATGAAAGTTTAAAGGCAATAGGTATTTGGGTAAACTTTAAAAACATACCATGTGGTTTGATCGTTTTGTAAAAAGGTGTTTATGGAATTTTTTTTCTTCAAAATGGTGTCTGTGGTTTCAAAAGTTTGTAAAAAGAGGATTTCCGAAATTTTAAAACCACATTTTGAAGGGTAATCTTGTCCATTTTAAAGTGAAATTTTGCAGCTTAGTTAATGAATATATAATACACCTTTGTGATAAATTTTAGAATTTTTTTGAGAAGTATTAATATTTTTTTAATTAAACTTTAATTATAACTTTAAAAAATTAAAATAAAATGAAAAGTTTCTGAATCTTACTCAATTCTTAAAATATAGTTCTTAAATAATATAATTAAAATATAGGAATGTTGAATTAATTGAAATAACTGGTATAACACTGAAATTTTCAAACCACATGCACCATTTTAAAAACTTTTAAAACCAAAGACACATTTTTAAAAAAAATTTCCACCAACACCTTTTTATAAAACGATCAAATCACATTACATATTTTTTAAATTTATCCTAAATATTTTGTGTGAAGTTCAAAGTAACTAGATATATTCCTTCTATTTTTAATAAATTATATATTTTATATGTGTAATTATAATTTAAGATATTTTATATCTAAATTTTAGTACGATTACATTATTTTTCTATTAAATAGACATTACTTTATAATTCATAATTATCATATCAAACTACAGACACCTCTCTCAAAGGCTTAAAAGATTAATTTATAAGAAAACATCAACAATAAAAATACCCTTAATTATTTTTTAAAATTAAATAAATAAGGGTATAGATGGAAATAAAGTAGCACCGACGTGGTAGGGGGGCACGTTTGGCTAAAAGTCTCATTCAGTTTATTCGAATCTCATTTAAAGATATTATTTTCTTATATTATTTTCCTTTTGATTACATTATTAATTTTATTCAATAATATACAAACTTTACTGTTTAATTTTTCTCAATGACTATTTGTCGGAGGAACAAGGGTAATATGGTCAACCCATCCATCTATCTTTTGGAAATATTTATACTTTTCTCATGGATAATAAGCATTCCTTCTATATTGGCTCTGTTATTATTTAAAGAAAAAGTCCCATTTACTCACTACTTACAACTAGATTGGTGGTGGATGATTAACCTAATTGTAATAAAGAGTAAAGAAATATTTATGTGGTTAAATATAAAGTAAATATAAAAAAGGTATTAAAAATAAATAAACGCTCATAGCTTATTTAATTTAGAGACTCATCAGGATCTCTTTAATTGATCACTTAAATTATTTTTTCGAAGCAAAAGTAAATATATTATACATTAAATATAAATAGTACTTATTTTATTAGGCGGGAATCCAATCCAATAGATATATTATTTGGTTAAAGCTGCGTATAATATGGTATCTCAATTAAATTAATCTGTATAATTAATTTTCACCCTATAAAATTGAATTTTATATGGTTTTAAATGGACATAAGGTTGTGAATGATGTTATTGAAAAAGCTTTATGCATTCTACGGGGAATAAAGGAATTATTTTGCATGGAGGGGTAAGTTTTGAAATTCAACTCAAGTACATAGACACAGTTTAGGCTTTCTATCGTAGTGGAAAGCGGCAAATCGTAACAATACAACACGTACTACGTACAACTCCGGGTTCGTCAAGGTGAACAAAGCTGAGTACATGCATGGTGGATGAAGTGTTAGGAATAAGCTCAATTGTTTGCTGCTCGACTCCCGTTACTTAGAATAATTTAATGGTAAATGGAGAATAAAATTATACAAGACCACTCAAGTGTTTTCACTCTTCTAATGACCCCAATACACCTAGACTAAATTCACATACTTAATTTTCTCTAACTCTCTCTATGCAACTTCTCTTAATTAACACTTCCCTTGTTAATTCTCTGATTATTTTTAGTGGAAATTTCTTTGATCATCTGTCATGGAGGTTAATAGTTTGGCTGAACCACGTTAAATTCTTGTGTCCAATTACTGTTATTTTCTTGCACAATTTTATTCTCCATTTGCCATCAAATTATTCCGAGCAAGTAACGGGAGTCGAGCGGTAAATAATTGCGCGTTATTCCTAACATGAAGTGTAATGTAGATGCAGTTGTATTTGACTCGGGAGACAAGATAGGGCACGAATGTGTTGTTCGTGACTCGAGAGGTGTTGTACTTGTTGCTTGTTTTGTCCTGATGCATGGGGGTGGTGATTCTTTTATAGCGGGGGCGATGAGCTGTAAAGGAACTCTTGGTTGGTTGAAGGACAACAACTTTAACAACACTATCTTGGAGTTAGATACTTTGAAGGTGATGTATATTTTAAATAACAATATTTCTTTTATTTCATCTATTAGTTTTATTTTTAATGATGGTATAGACTCATTAAACATTTTAGACAACTTTACGTAGTTTATGTTTGTTGTGATGTGAATCAGGCTGCACATTTACTTATTAAAGTGGTTGATTCTTCAACTAGAAGGAGAATTTAATATTCTTGTTCATCTGTAATTAGAGTTGTAGTTGATTTTTGTTTTGAAAATTTTTCTTCCATAATAAAATGGAATATTAACCGCATTTAGGTTATTGTGTGCTTTTGAAAATGTGATCCAAAATCAATAGTTGTGAATTGATTTCTTATTATATTTCGCTTTCATCAATGAACCTTTGGTATCTTATTAAATACCTTATTGTAACTTTGGTTTTCCATAAACAACAAAATAAATAGGAGCGTATTGTTCAAAATTTTTATAAAAAATCGAAGTTAAAGTAAAAAATAATACATAAATAAAGCTCTAACACAAAACAGAATAAAATAAATAAAGTTGGTGCAAAATAAAAACAAATAAAAACGAAATAGAGATAAAATTATCAAATACATTGAACAGTAGTCATTACTATATACAAAACAAATAGCAACGAAATAGTTATTCAGAATTATCTTGTTAGAGTGTCATCTAAATGAAACTTTTTTATTCATTATGGTGTAATATTGAAAGAATCGTAAAAGACAAATGCATTTCACACTAGAAATTCCTTTTACATCAAAATATTTCGAATAACATAATTGAATTTAATAATTTCATTTCATTTTATACTAAAGATTTGTAACTTTCATGCAAAAAAAATTGATAAAAGCCTTTGAAATGATGAGGATTATGTACAAATTTAATTTTTGTTGATAACTTATATATCAATCTAATTGATAATCTACGACAAAGACTTGATTTAGTGGTTGAGCCTTGAAGCTATGATCTTAGATGTCGAAGGTTCGAGACCGCACTCGGGTGGGGTAAAATAAGGTTTTCCTTTATTATTATTGTAGCCTATATGAGGTAAAAAAATTTTAAAAAATGTAATTGATAATTTATCCATTAGTATTAAATAATTTAGCGGTAAATTTATCTATCACGTTACCCTTAAACCTAATACGAAGTCACATTCTTTCGTGATCTATATTTAATAAAATTTTGAAAATTTGTAAGAAATATTACTAATTGTGCATTACATAATTTATTAGTGATGTTGATTAAGCAATCTATTGTGGCCACCCAAGTATATGATTCAAATTATTGATTTATATGTGCGTGAATGTTGCATTTAATCTTAATTATTAGTATATCAATTTGCTCATAATAATATAAAAAAAGGGATAAATAACATTTTACGTCCCTGTTATTTCACTAATTATGACATTCCGGACTAGTTGTTAACTCTCACTAATTAACCTCCATGGGCCTAATAAAAACATGGTAACAACATTAAGGACTGGTTGTTAACTTTTACTAAAGGCTTAATAAAAAAATGGTAACAATATTAAGATTATTATTTTTTAATTTTTAATTCATTCAATTCAATTTAATTCAATTTTATATTTTTTAATACTTATTAATATAATACATATATAAATTTATATTAAAATAAATACTTATTAATTCAATCTAACTACTTAATAAATAATATGGCCTAAAAACTACCGTAAATAAATACGATATCAGAGTCAACTTTTAATTTCAAATCGGATAAGATTCCATTTCCATGCCCTAATTGACAAGGCATTACAATGTTTGAATATTCTCACCTCCTAGGTTTGAAAAAGTCATAAAGCATTCAACTGTTCCTTTTGACTATGTTTCCCCGTTCTACTTTTTAATAAAAAAAGTTTATTATTTCATTTTGTCATAGTTAATTACTTAATTTACTCCTTAAAAATTTTGGGTTCAAACCCGAAATACCATAGATATGTTCGTTGAATGCATTGAGCCGGACTTCGTTAGACCTTTCAATAAAAATATCAATCAGTTTTAGTTCAGTTCATACTTTAAAACTTTATATTTAAACTAAATATTGAGTTAGTTTATTAGATCATTTTTAAGTCTGACCATGATCATAAATAATTTTCTCTTTTAAATTTTTTTAATTAATTAAACATAATAAAAAAAATACTTATATAAATATATCTATATCTTATATATAGTTAAAACATTTACGTGAATCCATTAATATATAATACAATTTATTGTTGTTAAATTTGAAAGTCCAATAAAAAAAATATAAAACTTCAAAATAACTATTAAATATAATATATAATAAATAAAATTATTATTTATAAGATTGAGCTTAGGTATATTTACAAATATCAAACTGAAGTTATAAATATTGGACTTTAGACGGTTCGAACTCAAATCAAACTTAATAAAAAAAATAATGTCAAAATCCAGATCATGAGAGCTGGCTTAAACCGAGTCTAGTGGATGGCTCTGCCAATAAATATGTCTACTTCATAGAGTATTTTAATACATTTTTCAATTCATCCATCAATAAAATAATTCTATTTCTACCAAATTATTTTATAGCAAATGAGTTCCGTTTCTTTCATTTCATTAATCAAAATAAATTACGTACGACCACTAGTAGCACTTTACTTCTAATTTTCATGTAAAGCCGAGCATGTATCTTTCGGAAACAAGAAAAATAATCATAAATTAAAATTTTAATGTCTATCAGTTTTCTGACATTTCAACAATAAAGTAATTCGAATGGTTGTTGTGTTTTAAAATACAATTTTCAATCCTTATTAAATCTTAATCATGGTAGTAGGGTGCCACCATTACTGCTAAGATTCCATTAAGTAATTGACTTTTGTATTGTTACTTTCAAACAATAGAGTAATTATAAAAATATATATATTTTTTTTGAAATTAAAAAATATAATAATTCTTAATTTTATTCTTTGAGTTTTTTGCACAGTTAACACATCATTTGAATTGAGGCATTGTTTAGCATCACCCCAATCGCTTAAGTAAGGTCTCAAATTTAAATTCTAGTATATATAAAATTTTTTTATTAAAAGACTCATCCACTAAAATTAGGCACGCGACTCAGAATGAATCTAAATACAGTAAAGTTCCGGTGAGCCATATAAGTAAAACAAAAAAATTTAGGCTAAAAATTATGGCTAACTTTTAATTTGTCAATGAAATCATGGAGTGGAAGTAATGGGGCGCCCGCATGATTGGTGCTACACATGATGTTTAAATGACGTGGTTTCGATATAGCTTACTGTATTTAGCTTTCATTAATGATTGTAAGCTACTTAAATGAATGTGAATTACTTTTGGAAATAATACAACATCATGTGTTATAATCAGTGTTGTAAGACCTGACTTGGCCCGACTGATCGGATCAGAAAAACTCGGACATGATGATAAAAGTAAATTGATTCATACTAAAATTTGGATGTAGATTGATTCGTCAAAACCCCGATGATCTGACAGATTGAACCGGTGATCCAGTGGTCCATGGTGGATTAAAGGGTCAGTGGCTTGAATTTTTTTTATTTAATATTAAATAAAAATATATTAAATTATCTTATATGGAATAAAGAAGATTTCAAACTTTAATAAAGTTAATTTCAACGAATCTTTTACTTTTAAATATCCATATTGTCTAAAAAATTGTGTTATAACATTAAAATTTTAATAATTAAATTTATATAGTCTCAAAAACTATAATTTTGATAATTTTTTAATCTTTAACTATTGATTATAAGTTTTTAGTTAAATGCATCCTTACCCTCCTAAACTTGACATAAAAAGTCTACTGCCCCCTTGAACTTTCAAAAGTTTCTCTTAGCCCCCTGAACTTGGCATAAATGTATAGTTTGCCCCTTAAATTTGGCAAAAGTATATCATTTTACCCCTTGAATGCCACTTGTAAGCTTTGATTGGAAAGAAAAAATAATATATTTGAAAAGTCAGACCAATTAAAACATGACACGTGACATTCAAGGGGCAAAATGATACACTTTTGCCAAGTTTAGAGGGCAAACTGATACATTTCTACCAAGTTTATGGGGTTGAGATAAACTTTTAAAAGTTCAGGGGTAGTAGACTTTTGTGCCAAATTTAGGGGGGAAAACGCATTTAGCCTAAGTTTTTTGTTTTAATTTATGCTTCTTCTTTTGTTATTTTTTACTCTTTAATCTAGCATAAATTAACTTTATTTAGTTTTCAATAACAAATTAGTTATTTTACTAGTTAATAATTTACAATATCATATTTTAATCTTCTGAATATTAAAAATAATATTTTTTAAGAGTTTTAATCTAATCAGTAGAACTCCGGTTCAATCCCGATTGATCCATCGACCCTTGATCCTCTACCTCCACCGATTCGAGGGGCCGGGATGAGTTTGACAACCATGGTTATAATATATCAATAGCACATCTTATATTTCACTATAGTTTTTGTGTGGTTTACTTATAATAATGTCAAATTGATGTAGTTGTGATGGATGTATTAGTTTAATGGTTAACAATGAATTTCTGCCTCTAAAGGTTCCAGATTCAAACTGCATTCAGGGTCAGTGAGAATTTTTTTCTATTTAATATAAGTGCAATTGTAAAAAAAATTTTAAAAAATGTCAAACTGATGTAGTTATGTATGTTAGTTAAGTTTGCAAACTATATCAATTAACTAAAACTATACTAAAACTATACTAAAACTATAAATTAACTATAACATAACCTATATCTTAATCTATGAAAGGATTCGAAAAAAGTATATCAATTAGGATCTAACTTTGAAGAGAAAAAAGATTAAAATATTATAAGGCGACGTGTTAAAAAGTAAATTGTTTATAATATATGGAAAATAAAACAAAAAATGCAAAAAAAGAAGGGAATTGTATGGATATAGAGTTGGAGAGTAAAATATTTAATAAAATTTGAAATTGCAGATTTTATGCTCATTGTGATTGATTTTTATGAATACAAGTTAGGTGTTGGTGTGTTTTCCCTAACAATTAAACTAAAATATCAACTAGGTTGTAAGAGTAGGGCTATTTTCTGATCTTAATAGATATTAACAGTAGTATTCTTTTTTAAACTCTTATTATCATTGTTTTGGATGTAAATGCTAGCTACCTTCACTTTCTAGCTCGTGGCGTTTTATTATAATTCATATGAAAGCTCATATTATTATTGTACATTCTTAATATGAGTTATTTATCTTGATGAGGTAACATGACTTCAATTATCTAATGTTCCGGTTTGTGATACGCATCTTCAAAACGAACATGTAGTAATAAAGACAAACAATTTTTAACTAACCAAAGAAAAACATTTAAGTAAGTTGTAACAAATGTAGGTAAGAAACTCAATAATTTTCACATTAATGAATTGAAAGAGTACTAAAGAGAGACCTAAGGTCCCATACATATATGACTAGAGGACTAAATAGATAACAATTCATCATTGCCCAACATCATTGGCCATTGCCACTAAAAGTTGTATTAACATACATTTAGACTGTTTGTGAATTTTGGAGCAATTGGCGGCCAAATTTTATTGAAAAGTGATAAATATAAACATAATATTTTAATTTCATAAAAAAAAACATAATATTTTAATTGGGTCCTATTTTCTTCTGCCCTTTACTCGAAGCAAAGTGAAAGTGGGTCTCATTATATTATTTTAGATTTGATTTTCATTCATTATTTTATCTTAGAATATAAGTTTGTCAAGCTCTATAAAAAGCTGAAATAATTAATTAAGTTTTTGATAATTGTTGCACTTTTATTTTATCTTCTTTTGTGTGAAAGGGATATGATTTATGACTAATATTTTGTGATTGAAGTGCTGGCTGGATGTGCCCACACAGATACTAATACATTTTGAAAGGTACTTTTACTTTAAAAAAAAAGCGTGAGTTAATATTTAATTAAACCGGGACACAAGAAACGGCAAAATCTTTTGGTATATAATAACTATAACTTAATTGGAATCAATTTGGCCTTAATTAGAGGATGTTTTTATCCATGGTTGAGATTGAAATTATGAGTCTACTGATCACAAATTTAAACTACGTCTAGAATAAATTGATTTTATGTCTCTATATTTAATAATATAATCATATTTATGCAAATATTAAAAATAAAAGATGTAAATTAGTTTATAACTATCACTATTTGTCAAGGATATTTTTATTATTTATTAACACTTCTTTTTTTTAAGCATTTGATCACTAATATAATGATAATTTATACGTAGTTTAAAAGTTAAAAATTAGTTTATGTAGTTTATTTCAAGTAGTTTACACTTAGTTAAAGTTTAAGTAAAGCATAAATATATTCTATTTAATATTATATGCGAAAAGAAGCTAATCATTTAATTAGTGTTATCAAAATCGTATCGTATCGGTCAGTTTAACATGTTTTATCACGAATTAGTCATGTATATGGTACAGTTCAATTTTAAAGCGGTTTTTTTCAAAGGGTTATTCCGACACACGAAAGGTGTTGCAAAAGACTCAAAATCGAGGCAAAAGATCTAGAAAGCGTTACAATAGCACTAGAAACACATAGAAGCGTTTCAAAACTCCTATGTCAACACGCATAAAAGTTGCAAAAGACCTAAAAAGCTTTGCAATAGCCACTGGAAACCATAAAAATATATATATTCTTTTAAAAAATTGTAAACAACTAATCATGCCGGTTATACCAGTAATATCGCGTATCATTTACTTCATCGGTATTGTGAGCACGAGATTTTGCAGTTCCTCTCATGAGACGATGATGGCGTGTACTCGATTTTAATGCTTCGAAATAAAAGTTCTCTTAAGAATTTTTATTACCAAAATAATATTCCTTGTGAATTTTATACTTGGTAGAATCCAGTTCGGCGTGGCCGATAATGCGTCCGATAGGAGCTTGAACCGATGATTTACACCCAAATTAAACGTACCCATTAAAATATAATTAAAATTCAAAAAGATGCCTTTTGATCCACTTTTGACCGCTTTTCACAACTTTTTAGGCTCTTGGGCCTGTTCGCTTTCGGTATGCTGAGGCTGATGCCACCAGCGGCACCGCCATTTCGCCGGAGGCATGACCCGAAGCAGGTCCCTGCACAGACAGCCTTTCAGCCACTTTCGACGGAATTAGTCAAAAAGGTCTCGAAAACTACCTTAATTTACCTATAAAAACACACCTTAGGTTGATATTGAAGAGGAGGAGGAAGGAGGGGTGAAAATTAGGAGCTGAAATTGAGCAATTGAGAGGCTCCAATTGGAAGAAATAAGGTTGAAATTAAGAGAGAAAATAGATTTTAGTGAGATAAAAATTAGAAAAGGTAGGAAAAAGGATTCTAATCTATTTTTCCTGGTTTTTCTTCTTTGAACTCTCTAATTGTTAGCTTAAAATTAGTGGGTCTTTAAGTTAAATCAACTTGATAGGATTTAGAGACCTAAAACTCTTAAATTGACAGCTAAATCATCGTTACAAGCTCCCTAGAGGTGTTTCTTTTCAGTTCACGAAGAGTTGGATTCACGACCCCGAAGTGAAAATCCTGAGTCTCATAGCTCTTTGGCATTAATATTACTGATTTGTGCTTATTCTTGTTGATTTGTATTCATTTTTGGGTTTTCGGTCATTTTTTACTGCTGCCCGCTGCTGCTGCAAGAAATTAAGGTCGCCGGAGACATATGATGTCGCCAGAGATATCCCTGATACCGCTGGTGGCATCACATTCCCTAGAGACTTCACTTTCTTGTGGGACCCTTTCTTTACGGTACTCAGAAAGCCTCGTAGCCTGCCTGCATACTGATGTCGCCAGTGACATAATTAATGTCACCGGCGGCATCAGCCATGTCTTCAGCGACATTAGTTGCATCGTCGGCGGCATGACTTTCTGGACAGCAGTTTTATTTTTCGTTTGTTCATGGACTAACTTATTTTTCGAAGCTAGAACATATAATGCAACGATGGAGGTTCAAAACCTCCTGAAAACAGACCCCGCCCCATAACGTGTGGCATTTTCACTTATAATTTGGTTAAAACAACGATCGAATCTAAAATTTGGTTAAAAACGAAATTTCCCTGCAATAGTCGTTCAAATCAATTTTAGTCATCCAACCGGGCTTTATAATATTATGAATAAAACATCCCATATCCGTGCCAACCATCCTCTGTGGTAGATGTATATAAGACATTCGGGTATTTTATTTATTACACAGAAAAATGTACAGGACTTGGAAGTCTTGTAATAATTTTATTTTCCGCATTTATTTTTGAACGGCTGTAAATATTTTATTCATCACTTTAATTGCTTGATAAACGCGAAAATAACAAAATAACTGAAAACACAAATAAATAGGATGGATTAAACCGATTAAGAAAGAATGAAGTATCTTAACTTGGCCTAATGAAAAATAGATAACATCATCCGAACTCGAAATCTCTACTTAAGGTATGGCCTAACCACCCGGTGGGAAAATCGTACCAAAAATTTTTCGGTTGAGCTGAACGGGGTGGCAACTCTGTTTTAAGTACAAGATTTCAATCTCGTATCTTATGAGCATTGAAATGTGCAAAACCGTTTTCCAATCACATCACTCGCATTCCCCCGTCATGTTAAAGAGGCCGGCCCACCGACCCGGCCCCGCAGCCGCAGCGCCAAAACATCGTTCGCTCACAGTGGCGGCTTTGCTGGGGAAATCTCTTTAAACTTGAGCTTTCTTTTCATAAAGTTTAAAAGATTTTGATGATGTATTGAAATCATTGGCCAAATTAAAACTTCATTCTTTTTTATAATGTTTTATCCTCACGCATGTAGATAGTTCGGTAATTTTTTAGGTGCCCCATTTTACCCGAGAAGCTCACGAAAGTATCACTCATGCCCTGTAGGAATTGAGGATGCCTAGTGGGTGGATCACTCGTTTCAACCAACAAGTAAACTCCTGCGATCACATCTATTTGGAAGTGGTTGAGTAATGTGGAATCAAGGTAAACGAGAACCTTCTACATCAATAACCCTATAGTAAAGCCGCGCTAGAAAAAGCCTTAGCACATCATTCCTTTAGGATTACCCAAAATAACAAAAAAATAATTGGGACGCGCTTCTCTCGCCATCACCGGTGAAGAAGCCAAAACTCCATCCTTTCAAAGAGGCGTTACACTGGAGTCATAAGGTTGGAAGAGGGATAATTTACGTGCTATATAATCCGTAATCATGCACCCCTCATGCATCGGCTTTAAGAGCCAAAATTGAATCAACTTACCCTTACTACTTCCGCCCGTGGAAGAAGTTTAGCAACATACGCAGGACTTCTCTTGTGCCTCTATTGCATCACTACATATCACTATGGTGGCATGAGATACAAACGTCCCACATATGTTAGAGGGATAAGCCATCATGTCATCTCTAACCACACCTACATCAGCCATACATATCACGCACCGCTTTCAAAAAAAACATACATACAATCCATACCATTTACAACCCATTCATGGTCTGACCCATGGTTCATGATCCTAAACAGTCTTCCTCTTGAATCGAGACCTTCACAACTAGCCATGTCTCTTCCTTACAATGACAACTCTGCCTCACCCAGGGAACAGACTAGTCTTACCCCCACCTCAGGAGCAGCAGTTCACACTCCATCTATTGGGTCAGAGATCACCACCGCTATCATCTAATTTCTGAACTCGGATCAGTTCCGAAACATCATTCAGGAACTAGTACGTGTATCCGTCAAGAAAGCCCTAGGAAGTCAGAACCTTGACCAGGTCATGCAATCTCCAAGCATGACACCCGAGAGTAATACACTCTGGCAATCACCGCCAACTGCTTACCCTAGACAAAGGGAATGGGCCCAGAGTCTAATTCTTCCATCATTTTTTAATACCTCGCCTCCGACATTGGTCACTCCATTATAGTTTAAGATCCCCGCCACCCCGATGCCTCCTCAGTACGACTAGGTCATGCAACATAAAGTTGAACCCTTCTCGCATCAACTGGTGACAGCGGGCTACAATTAAAAAGAGGGAAGCGTCTAATCAGAGGGGAACCAGGTCTTTCAAAACACTGACTCACACATACCCCTACCTCAAATAATGGAGGACTAAGAGACCTCTCAGAAACTAGCACCAGCTACTACTAAGTAGCCAAACGATGGTCTTAAGTGTAGCACAAATCCATAGAAACTGCCACTTAATGTAATCTTCGCCGAATTGAGGGAAGTTGGCCTTCTCAAACCACTTCGTGAATACAATCCTCCTACGAGAGAAGAAGGAAAAGGCTTTTGCGGATATCACATGTTATCAGATCACCACACCAATCAATGTAAAGCTTTGGTTCGCACCATCCAACGTCTGGTGAAGGATAAGAAGATTATCGACCCTGAAAGAGCATTTAACCCCTTACTAGAGTTTGGCAACCAGACACAGATGATTAATCCCGATTTTCCTAGACAAGGGAATGCGCCGCAAGATCTCATCAAGGCCATCTACTCTAATGGTAGGGGAAAGTCTCTCTCCGATAGCAAGGACGAAGAATCTTGATTTGTAATCCTTAGAGTTTAGACTTTTTAGGAACCAAACTTTTAGCTCCATAAGCAACTTCCATTTTTCTTACTTATGTCATGTCTCTATCATTTGATCCATGCATTCATATGAGCATACACACGATGCTTCCGATATTTAAGATATTTTACTAAATGAAATTAAGCTGAGTACAGATGTAGGCTCTTATATGGTAATCAAATCCAATAATTCAACTCCTATCAAACACATGTGAGATAATAAAGTGCTTAAAGACCACGATAATGCTTTTGCTTGGTCCCCAGATCAATAGTCAGATTGTTGAACACCACGGTTCTCTTCCAGAATTAACTTAGCAACCCTGCAACGGTACACTTTCAAGAAGTATCAACTGGTCCCCTGAAATGGAAAATCGAGGCATACACCCACTGACAACTGATGGAGCCCAACCTTCATTAAAATAAACATCGTAACTGAATCTCAGACTAGTGTCACCGCCAAGGAAATGACCAAATTCGCAGAGAAACACATCTTCACCCAGTACAAATCAACCCACATCAAACCCCTTGACCAACAAAGATCAGAGAGCAACTACTTCCTAGAGCATCAAGTATGAGGTAAGCACCTTCATCTCATGAGCCGCAAAGATGAGTGCACAACCGATGTCGCGATCAACTTGCTAAATAAACCAATGAAATAAACTGCCACTTTACCTTTTAAAGGTATCAAGTAAAAGGCCCCTAAACCAAATATCACTTGGTTAAAACCCTCCACCACCAGTACAAGAGGTAAATTCAGGCCTAAACAGGAAGGGCTCTACAAACCATAGACTGAAGGAGCACTAAGAATAGTAATCAGAACGACAATTAAACCAATCAAGAAGGCTCTGTGTAAACACCAAAACTCCCACAAATTAAACTCCTTGTAATGTGGCAAAGCAGAATCAAAGCAAGGTTACCCGATGTAACTTTCAAGTTCAGAATGAATCGGGTAATCCAGGCGAAAAACCGAATGGACACTAAGGACCTTGGAGAATCTGCAAAGGCACAACCAAGCACACATCAAAAAATCAGATACCCAACACCCTTAGTCACAGACCTAGCAAATGATGCAAACATGGTCAACCAAGCTGGTCATACTTTTGACACCGGTGTTAAGTTCTGATCAAGTTGAGAAGGCCGTCATGTAACCGAAGATGGTATTGAATAAGTAGGGCTATTAAAGTCATGAGCATAGGCAAGAGCGAGTTCATCGATCTAGTCGACCAGGACAGGCTTAAGCATTATCAGGTCTAAACAAAAGAAATAAATCAGAAAAGCGGCACACCAAAAAAATATATATATAATAATCGCCCGCCTTTCGGTCTTCTACTAATCGGACAAAAATTAGGGTGACACCCGACGGTCGATATCCTGTAAACCAATCGTGGGAAAAGTAGGGGATAAGTCAATACCGCCCGCTGAACTGAAAACCCGAAAAGGGCTGTTAAGACAAAAATTAGGGCACGAGAGAAAAACGGTGAGATGTTAACTTAAAAACCTGTAAAGGCTGGTTAACACTAGGGGTTCCATTAATGGAAATGATTGCCAACATCTTGTACTCAAATTAGACTCACTCGATAAAAATGTCTTTCGTACTGAAACCTCTGTGTTTGTGATTGTGTGAATATCTGGCGACCAAGTGATGGAAACAACACAAGTAAGCTTAATTAAAGATGCTCCGAGCTCTTCAGTAAATAATAATAATAATAATAATCTGGATAGACTGAAAACATCTAGGTCTATGCAAAAGTCAAAATAAGTCTGATAGGTCGAAAACTCGAAAGGGCAGTCTATGCAAACGTTAGAGTCAAGATGGAGCCCGGATTTTTCCAGTTCCCTCCAATCTACATTCCCTAGGTTCCACGGGAAGCCCCATAGTCGTTAAGTGTGGCTCACTGAAGCAAAATTTAAAGAAATGGCTGAATCAGAGTTTCTGGAAAGTTGATACCACCGGCGATATGAGCAATACCGCCGGCAACATGGATTATTTTGGGCAATATCAGTTGATGTCGCTAGCGATATGGATATAAGCGGTTTTGAGGCGATGCATCTGGCGATATGAATGATGCCACTAGCGGCATAGAGCTAATTTTTCGGGTGGCATCAGAAGCGATCTCATCACTTCAAACCTGTATAAAACCTATAAACAATCCTGTAATCCATTTTCAATACCTTTCAAACTGCAATTCATTTTTACTCAAAGTAAAAAGGCTGAAGGCGCAAATCACTCAAATATCCCAAACATCTAGCTTACCAAACTAGAACCAAAATAACAAATCTAAATTATTCAAACCCCAATGTATCAAGGGTACTAGCTGAAATCTGAAACAAAAAGCAAAATGAAAATGTAAAGCTAGGCATGCCCGCCACTGCCGGCCGGGCGAGATGAAATGCCTTCGGGGCTCACTAGCCAATCACCAACCTCATCCTCATCTTCCTCCCTGTCTTCTGTCATAGGCACGCTGCTTGACTCCTCAGTCACTATAGGTGGGCTATGTTGGGCTGACATCTTTACCCCTCTACAACTGGTGCTACCGGGGTGCGCGCAATCCAGATTTTACTTGCTCCTTCGCTCCTGAGTAGTAGGCTCTAGCTAACCCTCAAGGTCACTCACACGACACCGGAGGTCTGCAGTCTCCTCATCATATCTCCGCCGGGCTGCATTAGCATCTGGCAAGGAAAGGGCCAAGAAATCCTATAAGCTAAGGAAAATATCAATAATGCGCTTCATTCATAGCATACATACATGCATCTTATCATATTTTAGCATAGGCATAAACAAGGAATGTACCTGAACAAGGAGCGATTACCCGATAAGTGTGTCTCGAAGAGTAAAATTGTTCTCTGCAAGCTGCTCCACGTAGCTCCGCGCCACCTGAAAAATCCAAAAGGTGAATCATTAAACACCCGCATCCAAGGACGAACAAGAAAGCAATTATCAGGCCTTACATAAGTGGTGTTTTCTGGCATAAAGATTAGAGCATGCCGGCTCAAGCCTATGTTCCTAGGGAGGAACTCACCCCGAGAATTCATCAGTAGGAATTGAGTTTCCATCGGGTTGACCAGACGCCACTCCATGAAATTTATACCCTCCGGTACACTATAGTACCACATCCCACTCTGGTTATCCCGGCCTCTCTTCCTCGTGGGTTCCTGAAAAACATGAAAGACACACATTAGTAACGTTCCTAAACAATTGCAAATCATGCACATAACGGCAATCATACCTCAAAAGAGCGCTGTCCCCCTTGGGACATTGGCGCACTCCCACCGGCTACATCCATGCCTGCCTCATCCTCCCCCTTAGGCTCGATCCCAATATCATCTTGAAGCTCCTCCTCTTCCTCTGCTTCTTCCTCCTCGATATCCATAATACCTTTGAGGCGCCTTTTCTGCTCCTCCAGCCTTTGCTAATTATGATACTCAATCGTATCATTCTTATGGATGCGGGGACACAAGGGGAGAAGGCATTACTGGTGCTGCTCGTAGAGGCCAGGGACGCTAGAGATCACTCGGCCGTTCTCATCAATATAGTCGGCTTGGTCGGCCTTGGATGTAATCACTAAATGGGGCCACCATAAACCCCGGGGAGGATCGGCGTGCACCGATCTATCGGCGGCCAGAACAAACCTCCAGCCCCAAACGCGCTCACCTAAATACCACTGCTGGGACAAAGGACACTCCATGATGAACCGACGGTCGTCCACCTCCCTCCTAACCCTTGCAACTTTCGGTAGATTCTCCACCCCATCAAATGGGTCCAAGATAAGCTGCACCAATAATCAACCAAAACTACCGATATAAATTCATAAATGCTTAGTTCTAAGTGTAAAGACAAAAGACTAAATCAAAGATCATATACCGAGCTCAATCGTATGCTCCTTAGGACCTCCCTGTACTTAGTGGGATACTTGGCCTTCCCATCAATTCCTCCCCACCAACGGACGAGAAAATGGGAACCCAGAGGTACGGTCTTCTTAAGCTCAATAGGCGGGAGAATCTGGTGCTCAAAGGCCTAAGCCTGCGTAAATAACAATCAATCAATTAAAAAATCATCAGCAATAAATGAGACGTGTACAATCAAGAAAAATGCTTCCGAGAAGATATACCTAGAGTAGTAGATGGCAAAGGCGAAGGGCTTTCACCTTCTTATAGGCTCCCACATCCAGCCCGTGGTATATCTGTGCCAAGATGGCCCTTGGCCAATTCTTCATCCTGATGCCCGCCACGTCCTCCAAGGCAGATATTAGCCCGTAATTAATCTTGGTCCCCGAGATAAAAAAAAATAGCATGGTGAGCAAGGAAATCAAGAAAGAGCGGACGCAAGCCTCTCTCTCATCCTTAGGCACCATATCTACCCGGGTCCAGTGTCGGTGCAACTCACCATAAGATAGCCACCCTGAGACGGGCTTCAAACCAAATAGCTCCTTCACCCGCCTCACCACGGGCCTCTCGTTATGGTATTTATCCATATAAGCGTCGAAGTGAATGACCTCATATGTCCAAGAAAGCCCGATCATAGCTATGACATCGGAGGGCGTAATTATCGCTTCCCCAAACGAGAAGTGAAAAGTATAGGTGGTTTCAAACCACCTCTTGGTAAGCACTGTCACGGCTAAATGGGAGAGCTTGGATATTAGCATTGGTATTATTCAAGCCAAATCCCCGAATCCCGTCTCATTAATGGCGAGTGCAAGCTCTGGATCCTTCTCAGAAATATGGTGCCACCACTCGCCGATGGTGCCCATCCCTCCAGTATAAGTCAGTTCATGCGGCTGTAAAAATCAAAAGCAAAATAATTAAACCCCTATTTATTTTCTCATCACTGGATCCTGATAGAAAGCTATTGATGTCGCTTCTGCTAGAAGCGACGTCGCCGGCGGTATGACTCCATACCGTTGGCGGCATGGATGATGTCGTCGGCGGTATCGCTTTAAATAAAAGCAACATCAGACCTCCTTAGGCCTTTTCGCAAGGTCTGATGCCACTGGCGACATCACTCATGTTGCCGGCGACATCACTAACTGCAGGAAGAACCTGTTTTCCCCAAAAATCGCACCCATCATGCCAAAACCACAAAAATCACAATCAATCAAATAATAAGCCTAAAAACAGTGAAAATCAAACCCAAAACATGCAAATCAATCTATTCCACGCTTATATGACTCCTATCATGGCATGATTTCGAGCCTAAGGCCAAATCGAAACTCAATCCAAAAAGAAGAAATTCAGGTTTTGCAGGATTACCTGGATATAGTAGAGGTGCTTTTCCTTCTCTGGGGTCAGATTAGTAATGGGGGAATTGATCCCGTAGCCATACATCTTGGCCGTCTTCTTCAGGCCATAAGCAGCAGGAACTGAGAGAATTTTCAGCCCCTCGATGGAGGAATCAGGTATATTCTCTCTAGCCTTAGCAGATTTTCCCCTGAAGGCCTTGGTAATTCTCTTCATGATTGGAATAACGGAGAAAATTGAAAAATTTAGAGAAAAGGAGCAAAGAGGTACGGTTTTATAGAATGAAGGGAGAAAGGAGTTTTGTTTTATAGAATGAAGGGAGAAAGGAGTTTTACTTCCTTTTAAACTGCCGCGCGGAATTCAAGGAGTTTTAATTTATCTGAAACTGCCCATTCATGCAGTCGACGGCATCACTCCATACTGCCAGCGATATCAGTCATGCCGCCGGCGACATCACCCGCTTCAATTTAAATTTTGAAAGCATTTGACCAGTCAAAGCTGCCATGTGGCACTCATGCCGCCGGCGACATCGCTTCATACCGCCAGCGACATCACTTAAGCCGCCGACGGCATTACCTCCTTCAAATTCAATTTTAAACTTAAACACCAGTCAAAGCTGCCACGTGGCACTCACGCCGCCAGCGGCATCATTCCATACCGCCAGCAACATCATTAATGTCGCCGATGACATCAGGTCTCTCCATACCTTTTTCAGTCATCCTCGGCGAAATCTCGACTCTAGCCTTGACATTCTAAAACTTACACAAAGCCACAAAACACAAGTCCGACCAAAGGACAATCTCTCCATAAAGTATAATCCCGACCGAAGGGCAATCTCTCCACAAAGTATAAGCCCGACCGAAGGGCAAACTCCCCGTAAAGTGTAAGCCCGACCAAGGGGCAAATTCTCCATAAAGTGTAAGCCCGACCGAAGGGCAACCACTCTATAAAGCATAAGCCTGACTGAAGGGCAATCTCTTCACAAAACACAAGTTCGACCAAAGGACAATCACTCCATAAAGCATAAGCCCGACCAAAGGGCAATCTCTCCATAAAGCATAAGCCCGACCAAGGGGCAAACCTCTCACACAAAGCACAAGCCCGACCAAGGGGTAAACCTCTCTATAAAGCATAAGTCCGACCAAAGGACAATCTCTCCGCAAAGCATAAGTCCGACCAAAGGACAATCTCTCTGCAAAGCATAAGTTCGACCAAGGGGTAAACCTCTCTCATAAAACGTAAGCCGAACAAGGGGCAAACCTCTCACACAAAGCACAAGTTTGACCAAAGGACAATCTCACACAAAGCACAAGTCCGACTAAAGGACAACCTTTCCGCAAAGCAGAAGTCCGACCAAAGGACAATTTCTGCAAAGCATAAGTCTGACGAAGGGAAAATATTCGCAAAGCATAAGTCCGACCAAGGGACAATCTCTCCTCAAAGCATAAGTTCGACCAAAGGACAATCTCTCTACAAAGGACAAGTCCGACCAAGGGATAATTTCCGTAAAGCACAAGTCCGACCAAAGGATAACCACTCCGCAAAACATAAGTCTGACCAAAGGACAATCTCTCCGCAAAACATGAGTTCGACCAAAGGACAACCACTCCACAAAATATAAGTCCGACCAAAGGAAAATCTCTCTACAAAGCATGAGTCCGACCAAAAGTCAATCTCTCTACAAAGCATAAGCTCGACCGAAGGGCAATCTCTCCATAAAGTGTAAGCCCAACCAAGGGGCAATCACTCCACAAAGCATAAGCCCGACTGAAGGGCAATCTCTCCACAAAGTGTAAGCCTGACCAAGGGCCAATCACTTTATAAAGCATAAGCCCGATCGAAGGGCAATCTCTTCACAAAGCATAAAGCCCGACCGAAGGGCAATCTCTTTAAAAAGCATAAGCTCGACCAAAAGGTAATCACTCCACAAAGCATAAGCCCGACCAGCCCGACCGAAGGGCAATCTCGTCATAAAGTGTAAGCCCGACCAAAGGGCAACCACTTCACAAAACGTAAGCCCGACCGAAGGGCAATCTCTTCACAAAGTGCAATCCCGACCAAAGGGCAATCATTCCACAAAGCATAAGCCCCACCGAAGGGCAATCTCCTCACAAAGTGTAAGTCCGACCAATGGGCAATCACCACGCAAAGCACAAGCCCGACCAAGGGACTACCAATCCATAAAATATAAGTTCGACAAAAGGACAACCTATCCACAAAGTGCAGGCCTGACCAAGGGGCAAACTCTTCACAAAGTACAAGCCCCGACCAAGGGGCAACCAAACCACAAAGCATAAGCCCAACCAAGGGGCAACCACTCCACAAAGCACAAGTCCGACCGAAGGACAACCTATCCACAAAGCGCAAGCCCAATCAAAGGGCAAACTCTTCATAAAGTACAAGCCCGACCAAGGGGCAACCAAACCATAAAGCATAAGCCCGACTAAGGGGCAACCACTCCACAAAGCATAAGTCTGACCAAGGGATAACCTATCCACAAAGCGTAAGCCCGACCAAGGGGCAAACTTTTCATAAAGTACAAGCCCGACTAAGGGGCAACTAAACCATAAAGCATAAGCCCGATCAAGGGGCAACCACTCCATAAAGCATAAGTCCGACCAAAGGACAACCTATCCATAAAACGCAAGCCCAACCAAGGGGCAACCAAACCATAAAGCATAAGCCCGATCAAGGGACAACCATTTCACAAAGCACAAGTCCGATAGAGGACAATCTCTTCGTAAAACACAAGTCCAACCAAAGGACAAAATCTCCACAAAACATAAGTCCGACCAAAGGACAAACTTTTCACAAAGCTCAAGTCCGACCAAAGGGCAGACTCTTCACAAAGCATAAGTCCGACCAAAGGGTAACCAATCTACAAAATATAAGTCCGACCAAGGGGCAATCTCTCCGCAAGGATCAAGTCCAACCAAGGGGCATCCTGTCCGCAAAGCACAAGTCCGACCAAGGGGCAAACCATGTTGGATATGATATATGCCCTTGAGGCAATTAGGGCAATATATCTTAATTATGTAATAGTATGAATAATTTATTTAATCATTAAAGGCATTTGTTCTTTTGTTTATATCAATGTGTTTTTATACATATATATTATAGCTGGTTAAAATATATTCATTGATGTATGTATACAAAAGTCCTTGACATATCGTAGCATGAAGTCAGAGAAATTATAGTTGGACTATATTTGGTGGAACCTGCTTCATGTGCAATTATGATTATGTCTAAACTATCCCTAGTAACAGTTTCATCAAGAAAGGATATCGATGAAACAGAAAGACTAGTATGTGGTCAACTTTCTTGGAAAGGGTCCAAGCAGTTAATCTCCTAAAGACTGAAGGTGGTGCCTTAAGCTTGACACATGGATATATCTGGGAGATATATTATAGACCGTAGCAAGATAAACACTTGGTATAAATATCAATGTGTTAGTGTTTATCTTCATACAATAAGCTTTGCGAATGTCCTCATACTTGAGGTGCTATTTGCCTTGTGTGGTACTATTGTTATACTTTGGGTCATTACTATGCACTCATTAATTTAGGGTGCTACGGGTGATTATGGGTATAGTGATGACAGCACGTTGGTAGGCTGAGTAGTCGGAAAGAATCCATCGCTCCGAATATATTAAGGAGTTATACCTGGCCACTTGTTGAAGTGATGATTGCCATAAACCTCTGATCAGAGTATGTGTTTGATAGAAATGGTTTCTAGTCAAACACACTATGGTAAAAGGCAATATACTTCGGTAATAAGTAAATAACTGGGATAGCTTGGAGCAACCTTGCTATTAGTGGGTTAACACTTTAATCGAACCCAATAAACCAGATGGTACTAATATTAAAGAATGGAAGGAATTTATCGCACTGGATAACTATTGCATTAACCGGGATTAAGTCATAAGCATAAATGACGTTTCGAGTAATGGGGGATGGTAGACCCTTGCTAGAGGCGTACTACAGTCGTTTAAGGTAATCGAGTTCTATTCACGGTCTAGAGCATCGAGCCAATGGTTCCATTAGAACAAGGGTTGGTTAAGCCTTAACAGCTCAATACTTCGGGATCCTATAAGGTCACACACATTGGACCTTCATCGGACTAAGTAAAGAACTATTAGATTTATTCTATTACAAAATATAACATAAATAATAATTGAATTATTATTTGATTGGTTAAAATTGATTAGATCAATTTTGGATAGACCAAGGAATTTATTTTGGCCGGTAACTAATTAATTAGAGTCATAAATAAATTATAATTGATTAGATCAATTTTGGTTGGACCAAGAAATTTATTTTGAATGATGACTAAATTATTAGGGTCAGAAAATAAATATTTGAAAAAGGATTAAAAAGGGGAATTTTACATTGGCGAGTTTAATTAGACCGAGAGTATAAAAGTATTTTGTACAGACTCGAGTGCTCGGGAGTACACCAAAAGGTGTGCAAGCAATGCTGGGCATTGCTCGCGGTAACCCATAAAAATGGGCTGCATATGTGCAGCCCACAAGCAAGGCAAAGCCCACAAGGGCTTTGCCTTGCCATGTGCACAACGTGTGACACGCTGTGCACATGGGATGGGAGTAATTACTCCCATCCCACATCGCTTAGAGGGGGAGCAAAATGCTCCCCCAAGTCTATGTACAGGCTTTCCCCTTTCCTTTCAAATTATACCAAGCTCAAAGCATAAATCCTAAGCGAGATAACTAATCTCTCGGGTATTTGAGCAAGTTATTTTTGTGGAGCCTGAATTTATTCGGGCACCGCTAGTTTATATTTTTGGGTGAGGCTTCTAGAGTGGTCTAGCAACTACTCGAGGCTTCTTAGTTCTTCCTCCTCGGGAGGTTTTGGTTGGTGGGGTTCGTGTGGATACTGATAGAGGCTATCCTACGATTGGAGGCTTGTGCAAGAAGGTCCTGCAAAAGCACGCTTCAGCTGGTAAGTTTTTTTCTTTCTCTTTTAATTATTAAGTCTTTTTCTTTAAGTGTTTTTAGACTTAATAATTATGCTTAGGTTATTTTTGCATGCTTAGTTTATTTTATGCTTAGGTTATAACTTAGAGTTATAACATGCTTTGTATAAAATAAATATGCGAGGATATAATTTGGAATTATGGTATGCGTAGTCCTTTAGCATGCTAACCTAGGTAGAGAATTACTTAGTTAAGGCTTTATTTAATTTATATGCAACTAATAGGAGTTCCTGGGACAGGGACAAAATTTTGAATTTCCGTCATGCCTCTTATGCATGTTCAATTTGACTGTCAGTTCCCAATAGTGGTATCAGAGCCTGCCTATTTAGTGCATAATTAAGTTAAAAACAAACTAAATATTATTTTTAAAATGAAATGATTTGTTTATTTAATTGCTTGGAACAATATATATAAACTTGTGTCTTTCATTTCAAGGTTAGAAAATGGTTATGAATAATTTTGAATAAGCCTGCTCAACTTACTCAAATTATACAAGTGTTAATAATTTATATAAATTACATGGGTTATAGATGCTCCCAATTTACATAAATTGGAAGAACGAAATTTATTAGTTCAAGAGAATCCATTGGTCTTCAAGTTTGTGCCCGTATTTGTTCTGGCTAAGGATTGGACTTGGTGTTTACTCCTCACAGGGCACATCTCCTACCTGAAAACCTATATCGGTGCAATTTGAATTGACCAATCGGGGGATTAATATGAACTAATTTATTTCTAGTATATAAGATGGTGCTTATATATGTTTCTATAACAAAGTAAAAAATTAAAATTATTGAATAAAAACTTAAAGGAAATGCAATATAAATATAACAAATAAAAGTGTTAATTATTTTGCATATAATCTAGGTTGATGGAATAATTATAATAAAGAGCTGAACCCACCTAAGGTTAGACCTTGTAAATTAATTCTAAAATTCCCTGAATTAATACAAGTCATTATAATTTTATCCATCTGATAAAATCCTAGATTGGGTGAGACGTTTAACACCAATAAAATCCCAAAGTAAATATATTAAGGCAAGTTATAGTCTTCCTTACTCAAATTTATAATACGGTCTTTTTAGGCTATTAAAGTGCTACGCAAAGCGTTCCTTCTAGTCCACATTGATTAGTTGTAAAGTTTGAGATAGGGTCTGCCTTAATAGAGCTGGGGTAGTCCACCATAAAATTGGGGGCTAGGCCCAGATCTGAGATATATTCAAGGAGATGCTAATATAAGAGCACACGTCCCTTGGGATTAGGGAACTTGAATGAATTAGCAATTGCATGCGATGCAAATGGAATGGGATTCCAACTATGACTTACTATTATGACTTGACTCATAAAATTGGTGTTGTAATAGACTAGTTATAGATGCTACCTACTAGAAAATTTAGTTGGGCTAAAATTCACGAATTCAATAGAATGGGCTATTGTAAATTTCGAAGAAAATAGTAGGAAAATGTATTTAATTAAAAGTCCTCATATTAAATACATGTACTTAAATTAATATCTAAACACTTTTCTTTTCTTATGTCTTAGGTTGAAAATGGCTTCCAAATATTAATTTTTGTATGTTACTTGACACCAAATTGAATGGCTTGAACTTTTCTGATTGGTTCTGAGCAGTGAGAATAGTTCTCAGATCTGAGGGGATTGCCTGTCCTAAGTGAAATTTTCCCTATAGAACCTGATGTTGAGGATTATGTGGAACATGATGCCTGCTTGAAGCACAGGAAAGATCGTGAGACTGCCATGTGTATTATGTTGGGTTCCATGAATCCTGAGCTTCAGAAATAATATGGGAAGATGCCCTTGGAGGATACGGTTCTCTATCTTGAAGAACTCTTTCCGGAGAGGAAGAGGACAGAGAGGTATGAGACCTCCAAGCTCCTTTTCGGAACCAATACGCTGGCTGGCACCTCTGCCTCTCAGCGTGTACTGAAACTCTTGGGATACCTTGAGAAGCTGAATCAATTGGGGTTCGAGATGAATCATGACTTGAGCATTAACCTTGTGTTGATGTCCTTGACAGATAGTTACTCAGGCTTCGTGACTAACTATTATATGAACAGGATTAATTTAACTATCCCTGAATTAATTAACATGCTGAAAATAGTAGAACCTCAGATCAAGAAGGATCAGAAACCTCTACTGTTGGTTGAAAAAGGCAAGGCTTCTAAGAAGAAGAAGCAGGCACTGGGTGCCAAGAAAAGAATCAGTAAGAAGAAGAATGAAAAGAAGGCATCTAAGTATGTCTGCTTCTAATGTAGGAAACCGAGACATTGGAAGAGGGATTGCAAATCTCCTGCTTCTGATTATTTCAAGAAGAAGCCTACAGAGGCATCTACTTCAGGTATATTTGTAATTGAAAACTTTGCTACTTTTCCGCAAGAATCCACTTAGGTATTAGATACTGGTTATGGTTCGTATATCTGTATTTCTGTGTAGGGACTAAGGAACTGTAGAAAACTTGCAAAAGGGGAGATGGACCTACGCATGGGAAGTGGAGCCAGTGTTTCTACATTAGCCATAGGGAGCTTTAGTCTTGTTTTACCAAGTGGACTTGTTTTAGTTTTGAATAATTGTTATTACATTCCAAGTGTTACTAAGAATATTGTATTTGTTGCGTGTTTAGCAGCAGAGGGATTTGAAATTTTATTTTTGAATAATAATTGTCAGATTCATTTGAATAATATTCTTTATGGTTATGGAATGTCAAAAGGTGGCATTTATATTCTTGATACTAAAACAGAAGTTTTCAATATAAATAATATGAAGAAAGTAAAATTAGATAATGAGAATTCCTTCTACTTATGGCATTGCCGTTTAGGTCACATAAACAAATATCGCTTAACCAAGTTGTATAAGCGTGGAGACTTGGGCCCAATAGACTTGGAGTCTTATGGTGATTGCGAACCTTATTTAAAAGGAAAAATGACAAAGTTACCCTTTAAAGGAAAGGGTGAACGGGCCACGAGTACATTGGAACTTATACACACTGATGTGTGTGGTCCAATGAGTGTTCAGGCATTAGGAGGATACTCATACTTTATAACTTTATTGATGATTACTCACGATACGGTTATTTGTACTTGATGAAGCATAAATCTAAAAGTTTTGAAAAATTCAAACTATTCAGAGCTGAAGTAGAGAAATAGCTTGAGAAAAGTATTAAAACACTTCGATCGGATCAAGGTGGAGAATACTTAAGTCAGGAGTTTCAGGATTATCTAAAGGAAAATGAGATAGTTCCCCAGTGGACCCCTTCTTATACACCCCAACACAATGGAGTGTCAGAAAGGAGGAATCAGACTTTATTAGATATGGTCAGGACTATGATAAGCCATGCAGTTCTTAGTAAATCCTTTTGGGGATATGCACTTGAGAGCGCGGTTTATGTCTTAAATAGAGTACCCTCTAAATCAGTTGATATTACACCTTATGAAAGATGGTATAATAAAAAGCCATCTCTAAGTCACTTAAGAGTATGGGGTTGTCCTTCTATGGTAAAGAGGATAGCGTCAGATAAGCTAAATGCCAAGGCTGACAAATGTCTGTTCATTGGATATCCAAAGGAAACAATTGGATAACTGTTTTACGAACCCAAAGCACAAAAGGTATTTGTGTCTCAGAATGCTCACTTTTTAGAAAAGGAACACTTGCTTAAAAAAGTTAGTGGGAGCAATATTGAACTGGAAGTTTAAAAGGAAGAAACAGACGATCAACTGATTGACCCCATTCTAGATACATAAAAGAGTATGATCTAAGAACAACCTGTCAAAACACAATCATTGTGAAGATCAAGTCGTGTTCATAAGGGTCTCGATAGATATGGGTTTATCATCACTAATGATAAAGAACTATATCTTGTAGAGGATGATGAACCAAGGACATATGATGAGGTAATGAAAAGCTTAGATTCTGATAAATGGTAAAAGGCCATGAAATCAGAAATGGATTCCATGTACGAGAATCAAGTTTGGAATTTGGTTGATGCACCATAAGAGGTTAGACCAATTGGGTGTAAATGGGTCTTCAAGAAGAAGACATACATGGACGGTAATGTAATTACCTATAGAGCAAGGTTGGTTGTGAAAGGTTATAGTCAACGGGAAGGTATTGACTATGATGAAACCTTCTCACCGGCAGCTATGCTCAAATCCATAAGGATACTCTTCGCCATTGCTGCTCATTATGATTATGAGATCTGACAAATGGATGTAAAAATAGCATTCCTGAATGGGGATTTAGACCGGGATGTGTATATGACACAACCTGAGGGTTTTACATCTCAGAATGGCTCGAAGGTATGCAAGCTACAAAGATCCATTTATGGACTTAAGCAGGCATCTAGGAGTTGGAATATAAGGTTTGATTAGACAATCCGGGAACTAGATTTCTGCCCAAATGCAAATGAGCCTTGTGTTTACAAGAAGGTTAGTGGGAGTGTAGTCATTTTTGTAGTATTGTATGTTGATGACATTCTGCTAATAGGAAATGACATTTCTCTTCTTCAAAACATTAAAATATGGTTGTCAAGAAAGTTCTCCATGAAAGACCTTGGTGAAGCAGTATTTATACTAGGTATAAAGATCTACAGGGATAGATCTAAGAGGCTGTTAGGTCTTTCTCAAAGTACATTTATAGACAAGGTGTTGAATAGGTTCAACCTTGAGCATTCTAAGAAATGTTATCTCCTGATGACAAAGGGGATTAACTTATCTAAGGCTGAGTGTCGGAAGACAGCTCAAGAGAGAATGCGCATGAAGGATATACCCTATACATCCGCGATAGGATCCATCATGTATGCTATGATATGTACTAGGCTGGATGTCTCTCAGGTTTGGAGCTTTACGAGCAGATATCAGTCAGATCCAGGTGAAAAGCACTGGATGGCTGTCAAGGCAATCCTTAAGTACTTGAGAAGGACTAAGGATGAGTTTTTAATTTATGGAGAAGGTGACCTCACTATCAAAGGTTACACTAACGCGAGCTTTCAATCTGACAAGGATGACTTTAAGTCTCAGTCAGGTTTTGTGTATGTATTAAATGGAGGGGCAGTATGCTGGAAGAGTTCCAAGCAAGAAACTACTGCTAATTCAACCACGGAATCTGAATATATTGCTACATGCGAAGTAGCAAAAGAAGCTATCTGGTTAAAGGGATTTATTGGTGATCTCGGTATGGTGCCTGAGGCTATTGATCCAATTACTTTATATTGTGATAACAATGGTGCCATAGCTCAGGCAAAGGAACCACGGTCTCATCAGAAAAATAGACATGTATCCAGAAAGTATCATATAATTAGGGAGATTGTTGATGCTAAGATAATAAGATTAGAATATGTACCCATTGATCAGAACCTCGCGGACGGTCTAACAAAGCCATTGACTCAAGTCAAACATGACCAGCATGTTAAAGCATATGGATTAAAACATATGGCTAATTGGCCTTAGTGGAAGTGGAAGTTTGTTGGATATGATGTATGCCCTTAAGGCAATTAGGGCAATATATCTTAATTATGTAATAGTATGAATAATTTATTTAATCAATAAAGGCATTTGTTCTTTTGTTTATATCAATGTGTTTTTATACATATATATTATAGCTGGTTAAAATATATTCATTGATGTATGTATACAAAAGTCCTTGACATATCATAGCATGAAGTCAGAGAAATTATAGTTGGACTATATTTGGTGAAACCTGCTTCATGTGCAATTATGATTATGTCTAAACTATCCCTAGTCACAGTTTCATCAAGAAAGGATATTAATGAAACGGAAAGACTAGCATGTGGTCAGCTTTCTTGGAAAGGGTCCAAGCAGTTAATCTCCTAAAGACTGAAGGTGGTGCCTTAAGCTTGACACATGGATATATCTGGGAGATATATTGGAGACCGCAGCAAGATAAACACTTGGTATAAATATCAATGTGTTAGTGTTTATCTTCATATAATAAGCTTTGCGAATGTCCTCATACTTGAGATGCTAGTTGCCTTGTGTGGTACTATTGTTATACTTTGGGTCATTACTATGCACTCATTAATTTAGGGTGCTACGGGTATAGTGATGACAGCACATTGGTAGGCTGACTAGTCGGAAAGAATCCATCGCTCCAGATATATTAAGGAGTTGTACCTGGCCACTTGTTGAAGTGATGATTGCCATAAACCTCTGATCAGAGTATGTGTTTGATAGAAATGGTTTCTAGTCAAACACAATATGGTAAAAGGCAATATACTTCGGTAACAAGTAAATAACTGGGATAGCTTGGAGCAACCTTGCTATTAGTGGGTTAACACTTTAACCGAACCCAATAAACCAGATGGTACTAATATTAAAGAATGGAAGGAATTTATCGCACTGGATAACTATTGCATTAACCGGGATTAAGTCATAAGCATAAATGACGTTTCGAGTAATGGGGGATGGTAGACCCTTGCTAGAGGCGTACTACAGTCGTTTAAGGTAATCGAGTTCTATTCACGGTCTAGAGCATCGAGCCAATGGTTCCATTAGAACAAGGGTTGGTTAAGCCTTAACAGCTCAATACTTTGGGATCCTATAAGGTCACACACATTGGACCTTCATCGGACTAAGTAAAGAACTAATAGATTTATTCTATTACAAAATATAACATAAATAATAATTGAATTATTATTTGATTGGTTAAAATTGATTAGATCAATTTTGGATAGAACAAGGAATTTATTTTGACCGGTAACTAATTAATTAGAGTCATAAATAAATTATAATTAATTAGATCAATTTTGGTTAGACTAAGAAATTTATTTTGAATGATGACTAATTTATTAGGGTCAGAAAATAAATATTTGAAAAAGGATTAAAAAGGCGAATTTTGCATTGGCGAGTTTAATTGGACGGAGAGTATAAAAGTATTTTGTATAGACTCGAGTACGCGGGAGTACACTGAAAGGTGTGCAAGCAATGCTGGGCATTGCTCGCGGCAATCCATAAAAATGGGCTGCATATGCGCAGCCCACAAGCAAGGCAAAGCCCTTGTGGGCTTTCCCTTGCCACACGCTGTGCACATGGGATGGGAGTAATTACTCCCATCCCACATCGCTTAGAGGGGGAGCAAAATGCTCCCCCAAGCCTATATATAGGCTTTCCCCTTTCCTTTCAAATTGTACCAAGCTCAAAGCATAAATCCTAAGCGAGGTAATTAATCTCTCGGGTACTTGAGCAAGTTATTTTTGTGGAGCCTGAATTTATTCGGGCACCGCTAGTTTATATTTTTGGGTGAGGCTTCTAGAGTGGTCTAGCAACTACTCAAGGCTTTTTAGTTCTTCCTCCTCGGGAGGTTTTGGTTGGTGGGGTTTGTGTGGAAACTGATAGAGGCTATCCTACGATTGGAGGCTTGTGCAAGAAGGTCCTGCAAAAGCACGCTTCAACTGGTAAGTTTTTTTTCTTTCTCTTTTAATTATTAAGTCTTTTTCTTTAAGCGCTTTTAGACTTAATAATTATGCTTAGGTTATTTTTGCATGCTTAGTTTATTTTATGCTTAGGTTATAACTTAGAGTTATAACATGCTTAGTATAAAATAAATATGCTAGGATATAATTTGGAATTATGGTATGCCTAGTCCTTTAGCATGCTAACCTAGGTAGAGAATTATTTAGTTAAGGCTTTATTTAATTTATATGCAACTAATAGGAGTTCTTGGGACAGGGACAAAATTTTGAATTTCTGTCATGCCTCTTATGCATGTTCAATTTGACTGTCAGTTCTCAACAAACCAGTCACCCATCTGGTACCATTCGTATCCCTTGCTCTTTCGTGCGATCATACTGACCTGTGGCAACAGTGATCCCCTGAGGCGTCCGGTAGGAGCTTGAACCGATGATTTGCACCTAAATTAAAGGTACCATTAAAATATAATTAAAATTCAAAAAGATGCTTTTGACCCACTTTTGACAGCTTTTCACGACTTTTTAGGCTCTTGAGCCCGTTGGCTGTCAGTATGCTGGAGGCTGATGCCACCAGCGGCATGACCCAAAGCGGGTCCCTGCACAGACAACCTTTCGACCACTTTCGGCGGAATTAGTCAAAAAGGTCTCGGAAACCACCCTAATTTGCCTATAAAAACACACCTTAGGCTGATATTGAAGAGGGGGAGGAAGGAGGGGTGAAAATTAGGAGCTGATATTAGGCAATTGAGAGGCTGCAATTGGAAGAAATAAGGTTGAAATTGAGAGAGATGATAGATTTTAGTGAGATAGGAATTAGAAAAGGTAGGAAAAAGGATTCTAATCCATTTTTCCTGGTTTTTCTTCTTTGAACTCTCTGATTGTGAGCTTAAAATCAGTGGGTCTTTAAGTTAAATCAACTTGATAGGATTTAGAGACCTAAAACTCTTAAATTGACAACTAAATCATCGTTACAAGCTCCCCGGTGGTGTTTCTTTTCAGTTCACGAAGAGTTGGATTCACGACCCCAAGGTGAAAATCCTGAGTCTCGTAGCTCTTTGGCATTAATATTACTGATTTGTGCTGATTCTTGTTGATTGTATTCTTTTTTGGGTTTTCGATCATTTTTTATTGCTGCCCGCTACTGCTGCAAGAAATTGAGGTCGCCGGAGACATATGATGTCGCCGACGGTATCACCCATATCGCCAGAGATATCACTGATACCGCCGGTGGCATCACATTCCCCAGAGACTCCACTTTCTTGTGGGACCCTTTCTTTATGGTACTCAGAAAGCCTCTTAGCCTGCCTACATACTGATGTCGTCGGCGGCATCAGCCATGTCGCCTGTGACATCAACCATGTCGCCGGCGGCATGACTTTTTAGACAGCAGTTTTATTTTTTGTTTGTTCCTAGACTAACTTATTTTTCCGAAGCTAGAACATATAATGCAACGATGGAGGTTTAAAACCTCCTGAAAACAGACCACGCCCCATAACGTGTGGCATTTTCACTTATAATCCGGTTAAAACAACGGTCGAATCTAAAATTTGGTTAAAAACGGAATTTCCCTTCAAAAGTCGTTCAAATCAATTTTAGCCATCCAACCGAGCTTTATAATATTGTGAATAAAACATGCCATATCCGTGCCAACCATCCTCTGCGGTAGATGTATATCAGACATTCGGGTATTTTATTTATTGCACAGAAAAATATACAGGACTTGGAAACCTTGTAATAATTTTATTTTCCGCATTTATTTTTGAATGTAAATATTTTATTCATCGCTTCAATTGCTTGATAAACGCGAAAACAACAAAATGACTGAAAACACAAATAAATAGGATGGATTAAACCGATTAAGAAAGAATGAAGTATCTTAACTTGGCCTAATGAAAAATAGATAACATCATCCGAACTCGGAATCTCTACTTAAGGTATGGCCTTACCACTCGGTGGGAAAATCGTACCAAAAATTTCCCGGTTGAGCTGAAACGGGTGTCAACTCTGTTTTAAGTACGGAATTTTGATCTCGTATCTTTTGAGCATTAAAATATGCAAAACCGTTTTCCAATCACATCACTTGCATTCCCCCGTCATGTTAAAGAGGCCGGCCCGCCAACCCGGCCCCGCAGCCGCAGCGCCAAAATGTCGTCCGCTCACAGGTATGATGTTCGATCCAATAATGATAACTTTGCATTTAATCATTTGTAGTTTCTTGCAACATATAATTTAGTTTTAAACAAGTTGAAGGAGAACAAGGTTTGAATCCTACTAAATACACTTATTGAAAGGGGTGAGAAGCCTTAAATGTGACTAAGCCTCAAATACAAATATATCAATAAAGATACTTATAAATATTATTAAAAAAAGATAAACACTTTAATTGTTTATAAGTTGTTTATAAAGAAACTTTAAGAAACATTAAATTTTTTATTATTAATGTCTTTATATATTGCGGTGAAGTTTCAGCGTAGTAGTTAAGACTGAACTTATAATTTTTTAAAGGTCTAAGGCTTGAACCACATCTAGGGTTGGGCGTAATTTTTCTTTCCATTAAGTAATGCATTTGTGCACAATTTTTTGAAAAAAATATCTTTATGAGTTAGAAATAGTTTATAAACAATAAGTTAAAAAGTACTAGCAATGAAAAACACTCTTAATTAAGTTATTTAACCTTTAATTTTTTTTATTAGAGTAATCATCTAACTGAAAATTATTAGGTCTTAAATTCGAATTTTAATGAATATATAAAATTTTTATTAAAAATTTTATCCATCATAATTAAATATGCGATCCAGATCAAATTTAAAAAGCCTTATAAATAATTATTTTTATCAGAGTGATTACAGATTACTTTTACAGAAATACTGTATGAACCAATTGACTTTCTCAAACAAATAAAAAAAGAACTTTAGCATACACGTAATTGATATTATCATGTTTGATTATGTCTTCTTCCATAACACTCCAATTCTTTTCATTGGTGTTTATTTAATCATGCCATCACCATTCAATAACTCCACAATTGCTTCAAAAAATCAGGAAATTTACAGACTTAACATATCCCAATTGTTGGGGATAACTTTCAACATTAACAAGAAGCCGTTATCTTAATATTTATTTATTCATTAAGTCTTTATAAGTATTTTTACCTTTATACATACTATTATTCAGGTCCCTTGCTTTTTAGCGGGATAAATTAGCCTCCCTCGTGTTCTTAAATACTCTCTGTGAGATTTTATGCTCGAAAACGAGTCAGCCCTATAGAAAGAAACACCTGAATACACATGAGTTTAGTTAATTACGTTTATATTTCATTGGTGCCACAGAATTCAAATTTAGTAGTGACATTGCTCTATATTAATTATGATTCAATAGAGGATAGTCATATTAACTAGTTCAAAAAAACATTGGGCACATGGATTATTACCTTCAGGTGTCTGAATAAATCAATGGATAACTTGTAGAGCAGTATATTTTTATTTTATGTTTGTGTTAATTTTTGGCTATTGTAGTTTAATAAATTTGTCCAGCCGTTGTGTACTAATATTATTGTTATATAGAAACTACTTTTGTTGACATGACATGAAAAAGAACAAAGAACTATTTCATTATCGTTCTCTGCAACTTCAACTGCATCATCTTGTATAACTTGTATCGCCTTTGAAGGAACCTGAATTAGCTTAGTTCATCATCGTATTGAAAAGATATATGTAATTTTGAGCTTGGTGTTGCTTGATTAAAAAACCGTTTTTGTTGTTTGAATAAAAAAGAGAGATAGTTAAGAAAAACAAAAGTGTTTGGTTAGCTATGAAACACATAAAAATGCTGTTTTTTTTATAAGTGATTCAATGTCTTCTTGAAATCTCAACAGATTGAAGCTTTATGAGAGTTTTGATAATGAAATTATCCTAATGGATGTTGTAACTTATTTTTTACTAAACACTAAGGCCCGTTTGCTGCTATAGCTGTTCGTTGTTGCTGTTTGCTGTTACGGTTAGCTGTTAGTTGTTGCTATTTGTAGTTTAGTATTATATATCCATAATTTAGTATTTGGTAAAACTATGGGGTATTGTTGCTCATAAATTCTAAAATGACATGTTTAGACATTATTTAAATTGATTAATAAAATTAAAAAAAACTAGTATAAGAGCTATAATTCAAATTAATATATGTTATGTAAGCACAAACACTTCTTTTTCACTTCAAAAATTATTTTTGCTCTTCACAAACTATAAAATAATTTGTTGAATTGTTTCAATATTTTATCATTTCATCTTATTAGTATTTGAATTATGAAGTAAGTAGCATGAAATCTAATTAAATTTTTCGTCCAAATTTTAAAATGGTACAAAAAAAAGAAAAAAAGTATAAAACTTATGTTGATGTTATAATTAAATATTCGATTTAGTTTATTAATCAAAAAAAATATTAAAGAGTCGCGTTAGTTAAGGATAGTAGGGGTAATATTCATTTCAAAAAAAAATTATTCCAAATAGATAGAAACCAGAAACTTCAAAGTGTTGCTTTTCATCTGATATTTTTTAAGTAGCTATCTGCAGCCGTTTGCTTTTTAAAAATTTTAACTAAACGTAAATTTTATAGCTTTTCATGTTCTATCCGCTAACCGTAATAAATAATATGGCAAACAAACACCCCTAAATACGAATTTGTTAATAATAAACAACAAATATTAACTATAAAACGCACCAACAGCAACAATTTTACAAAACATGGCTTTCATTTTACTAGTGGTAACCTTATTTAATTAAAAGTGCACGTACTTGGTAGCAAATTAAGTAACTTTTTTTTTGGTTAACGTACTAGTTAAATTATTTACTACTTTATATTGTGAAGAAGCATTAATGTCAATTTGAAGTAGCCAAATTGTAAACGATTGACCCTATTATTTTTAACTTCTATCACTTAAATTGAATTGAATTAAAGTTGATTGAATTAAAGTGAATTGAATTAAATTTATTTTCGTATAAATTTATAATCACGCATAATTGAATTAAATTAAATTAAAGTAGACTGAATTGAATTAAAATAATTTAAACTGAATTAAAATATATTAAATTATAATAAAAAAATATGACTTAAGGAGATAAGACCTTCCATAAAAAAAATTAAGGAGATAAGACCTAGCTATTTGGATGTACAAACAAATTAATGATGGTCCAATTTCTCATTGTCAAATCTTAATTATGATGACAAAGACCATAATATATATAATTATGATGCACGACTGTATTATTTATTTCCAAACATGAGAAATGAATAAAACAAGAAAAAGACATAATATATAAGTAATTCACTGTGTATTTCACTACAATAAAATTAGCGTTTTGCAACGGAATTGCAACGGGAGTGATTCCGTTGCAATATGCGCGCTTACAGATTCATCAGCAAGGATTTTCTAAGCCGTTGGATTTTTTTCCCCTTACAAATTCCGTTCTAAATTAGCAAATCAAATTTTGTTTTAAATTTCGTTGCAAATCTGCAATTACATATCCTCTTGCAAAAATCCCTCGCAGATTTGCAAGTACAATATCCATTGCAAATTAACGTTGCAATTCAGTATAATATCTGTTGCAAATTACCATTGCATAATTGCAAGTGAATAGCCGTTGCAAATTCCCGTTGCAAATCTCTTACAAACATCCATTGCAAGTGAATTTTACATTCCTGTTTTAAATTGAGCTTCCTAAATCTACTAGCAAGTAATTTACAAACACAAACTTTAAAATATTCATAAATATATTTCAAGCTCCAAAAAAAATATTCACAATATTCCTAATACAAAAAGCTAAGTACTGAGGCATTTGTAGTAGTCCGACAAATCATATAACTACTGGGATTTTCACAATAGTCCAAAAAATCTAATTAACATATATATATATCTTTATCCCCAACTAGCCAAAGACTAATTATAGTCCAAAAAACTAAGTAAAATGTGAAAGAACTACGCTTGAGAAGTCGAAGTACCGTGTCTTGAGAAAGTACGAATAAAAGTCAATGCCTCTTCTAAGCAGTCTAACAACTGTTTCCTTTCTTCTCTTTTAAAAATTCTTTCTCCATATTCTTCTTGTCCTCTTCGGCACGTTTCTTAAGTTGTTCTAAAGTGCATCAAGTTTATTTTGTACGGAAGCATTAACAGAAGTTGATTGCGATTGAGAACTATTATAGTTGCCTTCAACAAGTTCTGATGACACTTGAGAAGCCAAGGAACCAATGCCAAAAATTCTACTTCGTTTGTCTTTTCCGCCAACCATTTGCAAATACAATTGGTCTCCATTGACCTCCTCCAAACCAAATTGTTCACGAAGACGTGCTACATCCTCCTGAGAACAATTAACATCCATCAATCTTATATGTTAAAACCACAATCTATACATGCACTAAGTAATACATAACATCATTCTAGAAAACCAAAATTTGCATAATCTAACTACAATTAAGTTGCAAAAGATCACAGAAGAAGAATAGAAACACAAATCATAAAACTTCCATACATATTGTATTACGAAAACTTTCCAATAATTGCACCCATTTCATAGAAGAAAATATAAGGTTCAAAACTCTGTCTCATGGCTAAACAAGAATAAATTAGTGATTCTAAGTAACAAATTACCATACAAATGAGCACAACTTAAATAAGCTGCAATCACTAGTCCTGCTTGAAAATGACTTGATTGGGGAAATTCCAAGCAATTTCAGCAAATTAACAAGCTTGAAAAGGCAGGTTCTTGCTGAAAATCGTTTCTCAGGTGGGTTAACAAATTCAATTCAAGAAATGTGTTCTTTAGAAGAATTAGCCCTTATCAAACAACCAAATTGGCCGAAACCTCGATAGAGATTGATAGAATGACCAATGGACATGATATAACATGCATTAACACATAAACTACAGAAAGGAAAGGATTAACATCACAGCATTGCACCAAAAGGAATGGCAGAGAACACAAATATGAGTCTACAGTTCGTCTAAAAAGCAAATTATCAAAGACCTAAATTCAATTGCAAATAAAATATATCAAAATTTGAAAATAATATGCAATCTTCAGTCATAATGATACATCTTTCACAAAGTAAAAGACAAGAAATTTCAAGAGTACTTAGGATCAGCCAATTGTCCTCCAAAAAGAAAAGCCAGTACAAATGAAACATCAACATAAACTGATCAAGTGATGCAGTATATTCCTTCCAACAGAAGCACAAGATTCAAAATAGATTCTGATTCCAGGCAAAATTACAAAAAATACAAGTGAAATTAAATTCTCAAAGAAATCCAACTGATAAGCAAAATCACAAACTCAAAAAATGTAAAGAGAAAATTTTAGCTTGGTAAATGTAACCTTAATCAGATTGGTCGTTCTTCCAATTTATTGTCAATAACTTGGTAAATGATCTACACTATTTACTGATGTAAGGCAAAAAAGACCATAATACGCATGTAAAGTTGAGTTTTTTAGGCCTCAATGACAACATTACTAGTGTAGTAGTTTAAATCAGTTTCACTTTCACATATCCATTCATTACATTTAGCAAAGACCGACCATTAGGTCCTACCGGAGTAACCTTAGGCAGGTGTTTCAGTGATGGTGGGGGCGGTGTTGGCGACAATGTTTGCTCTGAGTCACTATGCTCTTCATTGCCATTTGTATCTTCATGGTGCACTATGGCCAACAATTGCAGTTAAATACCAAATTCATATATAAGCTTATGGCTTGTCAATGTGTTGTTTAATGACTGTATTCAGCTGTCTAGCTCCATTAGGATTAGAATTTCCTAAAACTAATAGTTTAGTTATTTTAAACATTGCTTGAATACCATATTAATTCTCTGATTCCAAAATTGTTTACATCTCCTAAAACTTCTATTGTTATTCATGCAATAATTCATAAACAGAACATATTACAGCTTTTACAAAAAATCAAAATTAGAAATTACAGAAAAATAAGCCTAAGAAGACCATTCCTAGTCCACTAAGAGATCTGATCTACCAAACTGAAGGGACATAATTAAAAATATGAAGGCAAGTAAATATTGATGGAAATATTGATTAGTAATATATAAAAGTGATAGAAAGCTGCTAGCTAGTACTATTAATTGATTAATTAGTGGTTAATTTGCTTGACAGATAAATTTATTTGTTAGTACAAATTGTCTTGTTTTCTTTTTCTTTGTTGCTTTAAATATGATTTAGGAAAAGAAAAGAAAAGAATGAAAAAGTAAGGAGGAGCAGTAATGATGAGATGTGACGGGTATTGCGGACACAAGAAGAATCATGAGTAATTAAGGTTTTTATGCTTAATTTGTTTTATACCATATGTATAAATGCATATAAGCCTCCTATTGTTTACCATTTACAACTTTAAAGCTTTGCATTGCCGACATTAGAAAAAAAACACACATTCAAACACTTCTTTATAATTCTTAATTGATCTCTTTCCCTTTTTTCTAAGAAGGCTTACAGTTGCTTAATTATGATGTGTCCAACAATTCAACTTCTAGTCCCAACAACTTAGGGCGCAATACCTACTTTATTCCGCTAATCAGTAGACCATTTCTATGTACTTTTATTCACAAGTACATAGGCAAGCTCCAGGCATCAAGCCTATTTCCTGGAGAGAAAAAGGCGGGGAATCTAAAGTGAGCCCAGCATCAACTCTCGAATAATTTTAAAATATAAGATAAAAAAAAAGTCAATGCAATAGCTATTGTGCAATGTTTCACCTACTAACTAATGATGGAAATCCGAAACAAGCAAAAGATTGAGGAGCGTGCTCACCTTTTACACTGAATGAACCGAGTTATCATCTTCACTATTTAATTGAGTATTCAAGGAAACACACTGCCTTACAAAATTCAGTACACTAGGGTGATATGAACCTTATCACTAACAGAACGAATACTTAAGACTAGGAAATAAGAAATGACATATCGAAAAAACCTGGTGTACTAGCTGATGCAGACGATGTTAATGCCGCTCTTTGACCTCCTATGCGAGCTTTCGGCACACGCATCTGCTTGCCCATAGCCCGTGGCCGTTTCTTCGCGAGATCTTGAGACCCTTGTTGATATGACATGCCTAAATGCAATAAAAACACAATTAGTTCTACTCTAGCACATCAAGATAAATCATAAATAACATAGCAAATATAAATAGCACAAATTGAAATCATCAATACTTTATTTTAATATTTTAAACATGAAAAATATAAATAGAAACCAATGATGCAAAGAACAAAAACAAAAATAGTTCTACTCTATGACATAAACACAGAGCGCATAGGTGAAGCAAATACACAAGGCAAGAATATTACTATAAGTTGACAAATTTATGTTTTATAATCAAAAACAATCTGATTAAAAAAATTTACTTAAAAAATTACACTCATCTGGATCTTATAAACAACACATTTAACTACAGCAACATAGCATATTTTATATGACTGAACCCATCATTTTCTACCTTTTTAAATCCTAAAATTGATCTCTACTCGTATATTTCAAGGAAAAGTGGGCGACCAGTAGTGCTCTGTCTCCAAATTTAACAGGAACATATTATCTACTTGCAAATTATAGTACACTTTCAATTTAAGAAAACCCAAACCAAAACATAATTTCAACTAGACCTGTTCGCGGGCCGGGCTACCCATAGGGCCCGGCTCGAGCCCGCTCTCATGAGCCGGGCTTGAACACCTACTTTTTTACTAAGCCCAGCCTGAGCCTGAGTCTGCTAAAGCCCGAAGTTTTATGGGCCAGACTTGGTTTTTATATAAATATCCAAGCCCGACCCGACAAATAATAATTTTATTTATCATATATTATATTTAATAATTATTTTTAACTTTGTTATTTTATATTAATAAATTTATAAAAAATTTTATGAAAAAAATCAGTATTATTAGCTCAAAAAAACGTAATCTGTACATCAAGTAAAAGCCCAAGGCTTACAAACAGGTCATATGAACCTATACAAATAAATAATCTTTCTATTATCTCCCTATCTTCATTACTCTTTTAGTTTTAGTTTTAGTGCTGTACATTGAAATCCTACTCCTCACCACCACTTGAATCTGTTTAAATAAAAGCTAGAAGTATTACATGTCTTAAACAAAACACAAAAAGTTCTATGATATAGTAACGACTTCGGGTAAATAATGTAGCTATACATAATTTTTTCACTTTATTTTTTCGAATCCACATGGGCCGGGCTTGGGAATGACCTGGTAAGCCCGGCCCGAGCCCGAAGTTATAAAGTGTGGGCCGGACGGACCTGGGTTGATACTTTTAGTCAAAAGTCCGACAAAGCACGGCCTGAATCCTCCCTGCCCCGCCCGACGAACAGGTCTAATTTCAACCTTTTATTTCACAATTGTGAATTTGTTGCAGAACATCCAAGATAGTTATCTGAGCTACATACACCAAACCAACGAACCATGATAGCTCAATTGCCAAAGATGTTAACCACTGTCGGGGTAGGGGTCGAGTCAGATGCTCATCAACAATTGCAAGACGGAGTGAGAATAATCGAAGAGTATTTTCTATTGCAATAGCCCTCAAAGGAAAGATAACAAGATTCTTACAAAGGGAAAGGAAAAATGAATAAGAAATGTAGTTCATATAACACGTAACAAAAAATAAAAATAGGTGACTAAGCAAAGAGAGAAAATGAAGTACAATCTGTACAACATTAGAAAAGCTTCAACTGTTTAGTTGAATCATATATTGTAAAATTTGTCAACATCCAAACAAGCAAGCATCATAAACTTTTCCTCCTAATAATAGAAACATTTTTTAAGTTAAATTAGGACAACTGTATACATTATACCCAATTAATTTGATTATGGACAGGACAAAAGCACTCAACTTAAAAAAAATTATACAGAAAGAACAATGATTTGAACAGGTTTTTGTAGCATGAAGGTCTACATGATGCTATTATGAAACAGAGCACTAATTGAAATCGCGGTGAAGAATAAAAAATTTAGAACTAAACCCTAGATTCAATTCACAACTTTATGCCAATCAAATGGGTAACAAAATTTCTCATATGAAATTAGGAGATAAAAAAAGCACAAAGAAAAAAGTTAGTCAAATGTACCTTAAATTTTTGGGTTTAGGGTTTTTCAAATTGAATTTGGGAAGAGATAAGGTACGAGATGGAGAGCTGTTGGTGAGACGAGGTTGAATGTGAGCAGTGGTCACTCGGGCAAACAACGGGTGCAGTGATCACTTCTGCAAACAAATGGAAAACGGTGAAGCCTACACCATCGTGTGGTCGTCAAGAGGCGGCCATGAGAACGGAAGGCAGTGAGAATGAAAGAGAAGAGAGTAAAGGGTTGAGACTTTAATTATAAAATAATATTTTTTTATTAATTCTATTTTTTAATTATTTTTTAATCAAGTGAACGAAAATTCACTTGCAATAAATTTTTTATTCTTATTTCTTGCAACGGAAATTTAATTCACTTGCAAATTTCATTCCAAATTTTTACTCAATCTTTGCCCTCCTATTGCTTGAAATGGAATAAAAAAACACCTACAATTTCATTTGCAGATATAATGAGTATATTAATTATAATAATTCTGTAACGGAATGAATATTCCCTCGCAATTTCCGTTGCAAGCTGAAGAATTTGCAATGGAAAATTTTCCGTTGCAACCATTCCGTTGCAAAAGGCAAATTTTCTTGTAGTGAATTTGGTTTCCTAATATTCAAATTTTACCTACGTCGAATTTGAACTAGGTTAAACCATTATAAAATAATTAAATTTCAAGTCCAGTTAAGCTCTTTCGGTCAAATAATTGTTTTATAAGATTTAAAATTTTAATTGTAATTACTTATTATAGTAATATATTTTGTTAGAGATGTTTACAATGGGCTAAAGTAATTATCATGTTGAATATAATAGTTTTCATTTAATACTTCATCTATTCCTAAAATATCAGTTAGTTTTTTTTGTTGCTTTTATTTGTCTGGTTAGATTATTAATTAATTTTTCATAATTTTTCTCTAATTTACCTTGATATAATGAAGAAAGAGACAATTTGTTGAAAAAGTTTCAAATTTGTAATTGAGATGAGACACATTTAGTATAAAATGTACTCCCTTCATTTATTTTTTATTGTCCATTTAACCGAATCATCAATACTAATAAAATATTCATTAAATTGTTAAAATAACTAATTTATCCCTTACACTTTATATAAATATTCTCTTTCCTCTTAATTACCAACTTATAATTTTCATTCATATACAATCTCTCTCATCACTATTACAAGGGCAAATTAGAGAAAAGGTGGTACAAAATGCATTAAAAATATAACTTAACAACTAAAAAGAGAATTAAAAAAGAGTTAAAAAGATAATAAAAATTAAATGAAGGGAGTAATAAATAAACTAATTATTTTAGTAGGATAACAATTTCTTTTATTGATAATAGTGAAAATGCTAAAAAAAAATAAGAATAGAAGTATGTCTTTGTTTCATTCAAACATCTTATTAATTACTCTCTCTATCTATTTTTATTAGTTACTTTAGTGTTTTCATTAGTTTTTTTCATTAGTTGTTAATTAAAATTATAAATTCATTTTTAGTTTGTCAAATACATTTTTTACCCCCGAAAAATTATATACCACCTTGAATTTTTAAAAGTTTCAACTTGCCCTAAACTTGATAAAAATGAACAAGTTTACCCTCTAAATTTGACAAAAGTGCACCAGTTTACCCCATCATTGCCATTTGTCAACTTTTGATTGAAGAAAAAAATAAAAAAATGACATATTTAAAAAGTCAAAACCAATTATAAGCTCACACATAGCATTGAAGGGACAAACTGATGCGCTTTCGCCAAATTTAGAGGGCAAGCTGGTTCATTTTTATCAAATTCAGAAAATAAGTTGAAATTTTTAAAATTTCAACGCAACATCCAACCTTTCGTGCTAAATTTATGAGGCAAATGATGTATTAAAACTTTTAGTTTAACCTAACTATACCTACACTTATAAATATTGGACTCTAACTCTATGTTCAACCCATGAAAAGTGGATTTGGACAGGCTGGACATCCAACGGTGTGGCCTACTTAAAACTAGCCCTCCTTATGCATACACTTTTTAAATGGAGCCCAATTTACATTGAACAAGGCCCACAATCCCATCAAGACAAGGACGATAACCCCTATTGCTAATTGTCCATTTATGCGCGGTTCGTTTACCGAAAAATAATGTGTAGGAAAATATTTTTTAGATTTTATGGCGTTTATTTTATTTGGAAAATAAGTCAATGAAAAAATTTTACAAGTTAGGCCGAATTTGTTTATAGGAAAATATTATGTAAAGGAAAATATTTTGCAAGAAAAAATATTTTACATGAAAATAAAATATTTTTCTGTGTTTAGCTACAATACTAAAAAATATTTTCTTGAGTTTGGTTGCAATGCTGAAAAACAAATTACGACCATAAAATTACGTATACTATACATATATGTTTATACTCAAAACTTTAATTAAAATATCCATGAACATTGTAACATAAACCAAAGCTCGAAAATTAAATAAAAATATGCCTTAAAAATAATAATACAAAAAATTATGTCAAAGGTCCAAATTTAAAATTAATAATTTAATTCAATCCATAAAAATAAAAATGTCTATTTATAGCCTCTTTATCACAACCATTATTTCATATTTTCCTACAAAATTGTCAACCCAAAATTTCTTGATTTGTGGCTGTTCGGCCAAGAAGTCCATTACAATCAGTCCATGCTCAAGTGAATAATCGAAGACACGAGACAAAATCAAACTCGTCATAATTCTTCACATTCATAACTTCTTTGAAAAGATTGTCATGCTTGTTATGCAGATGTCTTGAACTCTCAATTTGCAGCTGCCAAATCAGAAAGTTGTTCATATATAAATCACCAAAAAAACTGACAACAAGTTGAATGTGAATAGAGTACAAACTAATTAGTAATGAAGCCAACAACAAAATGGAATTTTTTGGTAATACAACCAAACACACTTCATCACATTGGGTAAACAAGCATGTCACTTAGCACAGTATTTTAATTGCTTGTTCTATCATATAACTTGCATGGTGAAAATGATAACATAGCCACTGTCAAGTTATATACCATTTTGGTGGGCTCATTGTTCATTCAAAATCACATGAGCCTCTGCATTGTTTAAATGCTTTAGACAAACAATTGACTCTATCTATATTCAAATATATGTATGCAAGGGCAGTTAATTTCTCTTATTTTATTTGCAGTAAACAAAACTTCTCTATGTTTCACAAAATTGATAGCTCAAAATCATGTTTTCATCCTATAAAGAATCAAAGTACACACAATGACCAGCTAAAGGCATAATGAACTCCATATCCTGTGAACATTACAGTGAAATAGCTAAAAAGTATGGTGATTGAGCATGTACGAACTGTTAAAGACTAACCAAGAGAGCTACAACAACAATTTTGTGTGGGTTATTATTATCAGTAGCACATCTAATAATCAAAATTGAAGGGGATAAACTTCTCTTTTGTTAGTAGATCATGGATAGCTAGATCTTCATTGGCATAATTAACTCTTCAGTCTCACTAATTCTTAAATTTTCAAGCAAAAATGAAATTGTCATGATCAAATTCCTTAAGGCAATCAAGTGTATAACTAATGGCAAGTTATTAAAATCAATGACTATTAACTTCCACAGTAACTAATGGCAAGGTGATATGTATTAACTAAAATAGATGTATCAACAACGAGTATTAAAATAAATAGAGCAATAAAAGAGACACAAACATTTACGTGGAAAACCCTTTAAAGGGAAAAACCACGGGGTACCAAAACAACTCCACTAATAAATACTGGGAATACAATAAGCTCTCTCAAGTATACCCAAGCGTGAGGTATAAAATGATTTTAGGAGAAAAATTGGAACACTCAAATTAACCCTTACACCCAATAGTGTAGTATTTCCCAAAGTACTCAATTTCTCCCCTAACTTCTCTTAAGCTCTTTTGTAGGAAATATAACTCTCTACAAAAGGAAAGTCTCAAATTTTGCTTGATGAATTTGGATTATGGAAAATGCATATTTATAGGCAAAAAAAGTTGCATCAACTTTCCAATTGGCAATTAATATGCTAATTACTAACTACCATCTTCCCACCTTATTTGTTAGCAACTAATTAACCTCCAAATTGGTTGAATTAATTAGCTTCCAAAATGGTTTGGACTTAACAAGCCTCCCCCTCCAAACCAATGGGGTATGAAATAAGCTCTTACTTGGAGCACATGCCGATCAGCTCATTACGCAGCTCAAATTTTTCCCGATGAATAACTTTTGTCAATATATCTGAGGGGTTATCTTTTGTTGGAATTTTCTCAAGATGAAAAATCCCCTTTTCCAGTTGCTCGCGTATCCAGTGATAGCGGATATCAATGTGCTTTGTTCGAGAATGATACATAGTATTCTTGCTTAAGTCTATAGCACTTTGACTATCGCAATATACTATGCAGTTAGCTTGTTTTTGACCCAACTCTTCAAAGAATCTCTTTAACCAAATCATCTCTTTTCTAGCTTCAGCAGCTGAAATGTACTCCGCTTCGGTCGTAGAAAGTGCAACACATTTCAATTGCCAAGAAATTGCTCCCCCGGCAAATGTAAATACGTATCCCGAAGTTGAGTTTCTATGATCGAGATCTCCTGCCATGTCAGCATCAACGAAGCCTTCTAGGATCGGTTTGGATCCTCTATAACATAAGCACTTATTTGAACTTCCCTTCAAATATCTGAGAATCCACTTTACAGCTTCCCAGTGTTATCTTCCCGGATTATCTAAGAATCTGCTTACAACTCCAACAACATGTGCAATGTCTAGCCTTGTGAAAACCATCGCATACATCAGACTCCCCACTGCGGAGGAATATGGAATCTTTCTCATGTCTTCCTTCTCTTCTTTGGTTGTAGGACAAGATTCCTTACTCAGCTTTAGATGTCCGGCAAGAGGAAAGCTAACTGGTTTAGCATTCAACATGTTGAAACATTGTAGCACATGTTCAACATATTTTTCTTGTGACAGCCATAACCTCTTGTTGCTACGATCACGAAAAATCCTCATGCCCAAAATCTGTTGTGCTGGACCTAAGTCCTTCATGTCAAAGGACTTTGCTAACTGTTCTTTCAATTTACGAATTGAAGAAACATCTTGTCCCACGATCAACATATCATCAACATATAACAACAATATGATAAAGTTGTTATCAAAGAATCTCTTGAAGTAAACACATGGATCCTCCAAAGTCTTCTTATAGTCATGACTACTCATGAAAGTGTCGAACTTCTTATACCACTGCCTGGGTGCTTGTTTCAACCCATACAAACTCTTTTGCAGCTTGCAAACCATGTGCTCTTTTCCTTTCACTTTGAAGCCTTCTGGTTGCGCCATGTAGATTTCTTCCTCTAAGTTGCCATGAAGGAAGGCAGTTTTCACATCTAACTGCTCAAGCTCAAGATTCAAACATGCTACCATGCTTAGGACTTCTTGAATAGAAGTCATTTTAACCACCAGAGAAAAATCTCATTGAAATCAATTCCCTTCTGTTGTTGGAAACCTTTCACTACTAGACCAGCTTTGTACTTCACCAGCTTTCCATTGCCATCTCTTTTGAGCTTAAAAACCCACTTGTTCTTCAACGCTTTTCTTCCTCTAGGAAGTTCGACTAACTCATATGTGTTGTTTTTCTACAAGGATTTCATTTCATCTTGCATCGCCTCCAGCCAAGATTCTTTATCTGCATGAGTTAGAACTTCCTGGAAATTCTCTGGCTCCCCCTCATCAGTAAGGAGAATATACTTAGAACTAGGATACTTTGATGTTGGTTGGCGATCCCTGGTAGATCTTCTAAGTTGTTGTTCGACTTCAGCTTGCTGGGTGGGTTGCTCCCCCTGCTCATCAACATCTTCTTGCTCGTGATCCTCCATTAGCTTTGGAATTTCATCGTTGTTCTGAACTTGTTCCTCATCTCCACCAATGGTACTTTTTGGTGATGAAGGAATATGTCTGGGAATGACGTCATTCACAAGTCCTGACTTTCCATTCTTCTTAAAGCTTTCTATAGTCTCATTTTCTCGAAAGACTACATCTCTGCTTCTGATGGTCTTCTTCTTCTCTGGGTCCCATAGTTTGTACCCAAACTCTTCATCTCCATATCTAAGGAAGATACATGGACTTGATTTGTCATCAAGCTTTGACCGTTGCTCCTTAGGCATATGCTCAAATGCCTTACAACCGAACACCTTCAGATGAGAGTACTGAACATCTTTTCCAGTCCATACTCTTTCTGGAATATCAAAATCTAGAGCAATAGATGGTGACCTGTTGATGAGATAGCAGGTTGTGCTTGCTGCTTCTCCCTAAAACGACTTTGGTAAGTTAGCCATTTTGAGCATACATCTGACCTTATCCACAATAGTGCATTCATCCTTTCTGCTACACCATTGTGCTTTGGGGTTCCAGGTACAGTCTTTTCCTGTCGAATTCCATGTCTAGAATAATAGGTCTCAAATTCGTGTGATGTGTATTCACCTCCATTGTTGGATATGAGACATTTTAATTTCTTGTTTGTCTCTCTTTCCACCATAACATGAAATTTCTGGAATGACTAGAATACCTGATCTTTTTTCTCAGGAAATACATCCACAGCTTCCGTGATGCATCGTCGATGAAAGTAACAAAATACTTGTTACCTCCTACGGTCTCATATTCAAAGGGGCCACATACATCTGAGTGCACCAAGTCAAGAACACTTGACTTTCTACTTGATGACTTATTGAATGACACTCTATATTGCTTGCTGAATAAGCAGTAATCACATGGAGATAGGGGTGTATCATTAGCAGAATGTACAGGCGCCTTCTTTGCTAGAATCTGCAACCTTTTCTTACTGATGTAAGCCAATCTTCTATGCCACAAATTTGGTGAAGACTCTTCTTCAACAGCATCCAGTCCATATTTATAAATGACTGCATTTATTTTGTACAGTGTACAACATATGGCACCTTTTGCAATCACCAAGGAATTCCGGGTAAGCTTCCATTTCCTACTCCCGAAGAAATTCTCGAAGCCTTCAAGATCTAGGACACCACAAGATATTAAGTTGAGCCTCAAATCAGGAATGTGTCTAACTTCTTTGAGGATGAGTGTGTAACCAGTGTTCGTTTTAATACGAATGTCACCAATTCTAATGATTTTGGAATGGCCATTATTGCCCATCTTCACTACACCAAAATTTCCTGCTCTGTATGTGGTGAAGAACTCCTTGTTGGGAGTGGCTTAATAAGATGTTGCAGTGTCAATCACCCATTATGTATCATCTTGACTTGAGGCTTACAGACATTGTTCTTCATGACTGAAGGAAAGAACAACAATCTCCTCAGTTGCTACAGTGGTGTTCTTGTCTTCCTCCTAGTTATTGCCATCCTTCTGTTCTTTTTTCAGCTTTCAATAGTTCATTTTCAGATGGTCTTCTAGTCTATAGTGGTAGCATTTGACCCTACCCTTAGACTTAGATCTGCCTCTGAATTTTTCTCCTCCTTTGGATTTGTCAGGATTGTTGGGATCTCAATTTTTACTCAGACCTCTGTGTTCTGTGATAAGAGCTTAGCTACTTTCGACAGTCGTAACTTTCCTCCTTCTCTCATCATTGAGCAAAGTGCTAACAACGTGGTTTAAGGATAATTTTCTATTTGGAGCCGAATTGCTCACAGACACCACTAAGGTATCCTAACTTTCCTGTAGAGAGCTGAGCAATAATAAGGATTGGACTTCATCTTCAAGTGTTGTTTGCATAGAAGATAATTGATTAATAGCACTTAGAAATTCATTCAAAAATTCGGCAACAGGAGTTCCCTCCTTGTATTTTATGTTGATAAGCTTCCTTATTAGGAATAACTTGTTTCCAGTAGTTTTCCAATCATAAAGATCTTGCAGCTTCTTCCATAGTTCATGGCAGACGTTTCTTCCGAGACATGGTCGAACACGCTGAAATCTAGCCATTGGCGAATAGTTCCAATAGCCTTTCTATTCAGCTTGCTCCAATCTGGATCTTTCAGGTCTTTCGACTTTGCGGTGTCTCCTTCGATTGCTTCATGCATATCTTTGTAGTACAATATATCCTTCATCATGGGCTTCCAAATTGACCAGTTTGAACCGTTCAATTTGATCATGGATGTTGAAGAACCTTCCATTTTAATTAACACAACCACCGTTATGGAACCAATAGCTCTGATACCACTTATTGGGTCCCGTATATCAATTCGGTAGCAAGGTGATATGTATTAACTAAAATAGATGTAGCAACAATGAGTATAAAAATAAATAGAGCAATAAAAGAGACACAAAGATTTATGTGGAAAACCCTTGAAGGGGAAAACCACGGGGCACCATAATAACTCCACTAATAAATACTAGGAATACAAGAAGCTCTCTCAAGTATACCCAAGCTTGAAGTATAAAATGATTTTAGGAGAAAAATTGGAACACTCAAATCAAACCTTACACCCAATAGTGTAGTATTTCTCAAAGTACTCAATTTACTCCCCTAACTTCTCTTAAGCTCTTTTGTATGAAATATAACTCTCTACGAAAGGAAACTCTCAACTTTTGTTTGGATGAATTTGGATTATGGGAAATGTCTATTTATAGGCAAAAAAAGTTGCATCAACTTTCCAATTGACAATTAATATGTCAATTACTAACTACTATCTTTCCACCTTATTTGTTGACAATTAAGTAGCCTCCAAATTGATTTGGACTTAACAATAATTGGTTTCACATTAAAATTCAGATTTGGGGGTTTTAAGTTCATAGAGAAACAAGTTTGAGATTTTGTAATTAATCAATGAATTGAAATCGTAAAAACTTATCTTATTAGGCAGCTAGACAATAAACTACTAAACACCCAATATTTGAGGATTTGATGTGTCAGTGCATGTTGGAATTCACAGATAAAAACTATGGATAAAATCTCAAAAGAGAAATAAAAAATTAGAAACGAACTTACAAGAATAAGAAAGAACTAGGAATTCGAAGGTGAAGAAGACAAGTTCCAACAGAAGTGGCGATGTTGGTGGAGTGCGTTGGAGGGGTGAAGAAGAGAGGAGTTTGTGTAGGAGTACGGAGTTGAAACGAACGAAGGTCTTTTGATTTGGAAAATATTTTCCTGTATATTTGTAGGTAAAACATTTTCCATGTTTTGTATTGTATTTTATTGTTGACTAACACAATATTTTCTCTTGATTTATTAACTAGATGAAACAAACATTGGAAAATATATTGTAAATAATGGAAAATATTTTACCCTCTAAAAGATGGGAAAACATTTTTCCTTCATCTATAACATTCACTTTCTCCATCCCACCTCAACCATTAACCATCATTTCTTCCTTCTCACCACCACAACTACCACCACCGCGTTTACTTACCTCACTGCTGTCGCCACTACCACTACCACCTCCACCTACACTACCTCCTCCATCCAATTTTTACCACCACCACCATTATCTTTATTTTTAATTTTACTCTGTTTTCACCACCATCATGTCTACTTCCACCTCCACCACCACCGCCACCATTGTTGCCTATGTATATTTCACCTTCACCGTTATTATTACCACATACCATTTTTAATCCACTCACCTATATTTATTTTTATGTGAAAATATCAATTATTCTACACAACTTGCTTTTTCTAAAATAATAATTCAATATTTCACATATTTTACTAATTTTATATAAATATAATTAAAAAAATTTTAATATATCAAAATAAATAATATTAAATAATTAAATTTTATGATTAGAAAATATTTTCTAATATTTTAAACAAACACTATAATATATTTTTTACTGCTAAAGTTAAATACAAAAAAATATTTTATTCTTTATAAAATATTTTTTTTCATAATATTTTTTCCTACACATTATTTTTCTAGAAACGAAAGGCCCATTGAATGAACTCTATTGTTAACCAAATAAAGGTGATTAATTCCATTCATCAAGAAATAGGGGCATTGCATGTATTTCTCTTACCAATTCAACAACCAGTAAGAAACATACAAGTGTTAATTTACTATTGAGCAATTGAACCAAAATTTGTGCCACTCTAATTTATAAAATGTCAACCATAACAACTTCTCTTCTGATTTCACGTATCAATAAGATTGCTTCTCAAAAAATTCTCTAAATTTCAAATCTGTGAATAACTAAGTTGCCACATAATAATGGCAGTAGAGACCGTCGCACCAGCCCCTGCCCCTGCTCCCGACCCCGCAGCTGCCACCACTGCGGATGTCGCCTCTATGGGACAGGCTCAGCAGAAGAAGAACCGAATTCAAGTCTCTAATACAAAGAAACCCCTCTTTTTCTATGTCAATCTTGCTAAGGTCTTCACTGCTTTTTCATTTTGTTAATTTCCTTTTGTTAAATTGATTTCTTTGATTTTTCAATTATTTGTTGATATTTACAATAATTTATTTTTTGATTATATTTACAATGATTTGTTTGTGACAGAGGTATATTCAACAACACAATGAGGTCGAGCTTTCTGCATTGGGCATGGGTATGTTAATAGTAGAAATTTACAATTCTTTTTATATACATTGTTTGCCAATTTATTCAAATACAATTTACACGTAAAGTTTATTTTGTTATAGTATGACTGAAGAGAAGATACATTTAAAAAGCCTTTAAATTTGATTTAGTTTTTAAGCCGGTCTTACAAAATTTAGAAATAGACATTTTTAAATTGCAGGGTCCTTGACAAAAAATGTGCATTTTAAAATATATACTGATAACATGATTATTGTATTTAAAGCTTATCAATTAACTTCATTTATATTAAAAAATATAATCTATATAGTTGAAGTGGAAAATCTAAATTGTATATTGAAACGAATTATAAGTATAATATAAAAAACTAATAATTTTGGACCCCTAATATTTTGGGGCCCTGGACGATAGCCTAATTGGTATCTACTGTAAGGTCGGCACTGTTATTTTTATCATATATATTGATTGTTTTCATGTTTATTTTCTCTTAGATATAATTTGTTCATAGGAACACTATAACAACAGGATTTGTTTATCAGTAAAGTGCAGGATAGGGAAATAAGTTCAATATACAAGAAACAAATAGATAATTTTTATGCATGGTTTGATTTGATTTTTTTTTTTAATTTGATCACAGCAATTACCACAGTTGTCACGATTGCTGAAATTTTGAAGAATAATGGATTAGCCACTGAAAAAAGTAAGATTTCATACAATTAATATTAATCATTCCTAATCACAACAATTAATGTGACTTAATATGAACAGAGGTTTTGACATCTACAGTAGGAATGAAAGATGAAAATAAAGGACGACTAGTGCAAAAGGCTAAGGTATATGTTGCATATGTATATGTTAACTAATACATCATTGTGAAACCAATATAAAAATTGGGTTTGAATTGATTAATGTGTAGATCGAGATAGTGTTGGGAAAATCCGAGAAATTCGATAGTCTGATGGAAAATGCAACAGTAAATTCCAAAGAAGACGAGAAGAACGAGAAGATAGCACAAACACAGTAGAAATCTATTTGATTGGTGGATGTTGTAGTTTTACACATCGCATTTTTGCTTTCTATTTGCACATTTTGTAATAGTGTGTAGTTGAGAAAATAGAGGTAGGTTGTTTCGTACGAAGACAGAAAGTGTTGCCGTTTTTGGAATTGAGAAGAAGTCGGTTTGCAGTTGCATGTGCTTTTTTTACTTATGAGTTCGTAGGGATGTATTCACATTGTAATGTTCCTTTTGAACATGTATTTTTTAGCTTAGTGCATGCAAGGTGCCCTAAGTATTAAAAATTGTACTGAAGAATATAGTCTATGAACCAATAACAACTCTGATTAAAGGTGGATAAATCACTCTACATGTTGAAGAATCATATGCTCTAACTAACAATTATGCAGCATGATTCACAAACCGATCAATATAGACATTCAAAAACCACTCTAAACATATTACCAGAATTAAAACACCAGACAGAAACAACCAGCACAAACAAACGAAACTTGCTTTTACACAAGACAAACAAGCTATATGGCAAGACAAATAAAAAAAACGTTGCAATCTATATTTTCTTAATCTCAACTAAAGTTTTCGATCCAAACCATAAGAACTTCTGCGTATGCCATAACATCAACCATTGTTGCAAATCTAGAACGATCTTCTTTAAAGGAGATAAATCTGGATACCTACTGAGAAAGATCATGTAAATATCTTATCTAAAGGCGGATGGAGTCTAATCCAACTATCAAAATTGAGATGTGTAGCATCAGATCCATGATTGAAGAAGTCGATCTCGTCGTGGAAACTGAAAAAATTGCAATGGATTATTTGACATAAAAGAAAAATATTAAAATTCTTAAAGAGAGAAGGAGGAGGAAGAAAGCCAAGACTTTCTCATTCCTCCTCAACGGGAGCTTGAAGAGAATTGAGCAGAGGCTAAGAGAGACAGAGGTGTGACTAGGGTTTTTTGATGCTTATATTATTAAGTGTAAACTTAAAAAAAGTACCTTGTGGTTTTACTTATTTGCAGAATGGGGTATGAGTAATTTTTTTTGCAAAACGAAGTCTGTGGTTTTAAAAAATTTGTAAATAAATGATCCCCAATATTTAATTATCTCACAAAAATAGGTAATCTTATTCGTTTTTATCTGAATTTTTGCGGGATGGTTATTAAAAATACAATACACATGAGTGAAAAATTTTAAAATTTTTTCACTAATGCAAATAATTTTTGAATTAAATTATGATAACAAACTATAAAAAATCATAAAAAATAAAAATAATCTCCGAAAATTACTCAGCTCTGATGCATATTTTTTAAATAATAAGGTTAAATTATTATAATATTAAATTATTTAAAATATTCAATGTAACACCACTATTTCGAAGTCAAAGATCCCTTTTTGCAAATTTTTTGAAACCACAGACCTCATTTTATAAAAAAAAATTCCTCATATCCCATTTTACAAATGAGTGAAACTACAAGGTACTTTTTTTAAGTTTATCCTGTTATTAAATATAAAGGAAATATTCAACTTCTTTTTCTTTCACAACAAATAAAATCTATTACAAAATCATAAAAAAAAAATCTTTAATAGCACTATAGTTAGTCACAACACATTAATAATTAATAGGGCTAATTGGATCTTTTTTGGGTAGATAAATATAGATAGGGCTAATTCTATATTTATGCGTGTCATTTTTGTGCAGGGGCTATGCTAATTTTTTCTATATCGTTTCCAATTTTATAATAATGTATGATTCAACTTTTTCATAATCTACCAAAATAAACTTAGATAAATTATCAATTGAGTGTAGCTAATACCCTTAGCCTCTTCAAAATTCTTTAATAGTATTAACGATTTTAATTAGTTTTGATAAGTATTATGTTCATATGCGCAAATAGAAAGGTTTGTATACACCAGCTTTATTCTAATTTTCTTCCGAAAAATCACATAACTCGGTTTCGAGTGATTATAGTTGTTATAGAATTTTTGAATATTGAGACATAGACCAGGTTATTCTTGGAACATAACTTTGTCAAATATGTGGGATGTGAAGGTGGGAAAGGTGTTGTGTTATATATTGTATTTCATTGAAGTCAAATGAATCGTTATTATTGTTTTTATAAAAAAATTTTATGATTTTTTTAAGTCTGATCACTGAAAATGCGATGGATAATAATGATTCAACCAAAAGAGCTGCATAGTCTAATATCACCATACTTACGTGCATCATTAACCATTGGGATTGAAGAGCCGGTACTAAGATTTTGGATTGATGCATGCCTTTTAAAAGACCCGAAGTGGCAAATCCTTGAGTAAAAAAAGTACTTGACGCGATTATTGCACTTGAATAATTTTTATATGTTTTAAAATACGGAACTATTTGAATAATAGAAAATGCCCTGAAAGAAAGATTAATAATTCGTATAAATTACTTAAAGGGAAATGTCCACCAAAAAGCCAACGAGTAAATAATAATCATGTTATATAGAAAAAAGTAGTTATCATACCTTTTTTACGACGAATCATAGAGTTCTACAAATTTATTGACTATTAAGATTTTCAAATGAATCATAATTACAATTGACACGAATTTCTTTTAGATGCCAACAAAAATCTCATTTTTAATAAACCACAGTAAACATCCAAAGTAAGTCATCTGTCATCCATTCTACAAATAAAAGAAGTCGATACGCTAAATAGAATCTTTTGTGATATTGGCAACCTTCTTTGCAAGAATTCCAACATCATGAATATTGGAGGATATTTTTTTTTGTCTGATTTCACATCATCAATATAGAGTTCAAGTTTATGGTCAAGCTCTATTAAGTTGACAATAAAAAAGTATCCCGAGTAAACATAGCAAGATGAGTTTACATGCTGTTTATAAATTTTAGCAATGCACATTCTCTTAATTGAGATGATCTTGTTCAGAGTTTAATCACAGTTAAGGCTCATCACCCCTCTCAGTAAATATATTTAAAAGGATTCAAAATTTCAAACCTTATTCTCTTCTAACTTACATACCCTTCTGTATTATCAACTGAGCTATACCTTATGGATTAATTAAAATACATTATATGCATTAAAGTAAATTTGTGTTTAACTTTATTAAATAATCATCTAGTGTAAAAAGGTCAATTACATTACATGCCATAATAACAGTACTTGGTCAAAGTCAAAGGTGGTTTCCAACGACTCGAATTGAAGAAATCTACTCATAAATGAAATTGTATATTAGTTAATTTTAGGGATGAAAAGAGTAAAATCGGTATCTAATCTATATAAATTTGACTCGACTTAAAAATAAAAATGATTGAGTTTAATTTAGTTTGTAGTGTGTCTAGCCTTAAATATTTTAGTTCGATTTGAGCTCATGGACAAACTCGGCTCAAGTTCGAGAACTTACGAGCCTAAAAAAATCTTATTTATCCAATAAATCTTTTACTTATTATTCTTAAATAAACACTTTTTTTTCAAATTAAAATTTAAAGCCTTTTAATATTAAATAATTAGGTTAAGGTTTTTTTAGAAGCGATAGAATTAGAATAGAAATACTGCTATCAATTGGGTGCAGCTCAGTTAGTACACAACTTTAGTATAGCTGTGGGAGGTCCTAGGTTCAATACCTAGCCTCTTTAAAATCCTTAATTATAGAAAAAAATAGAAATACAACTTGTTTAATAATATTTAAAACTGAATAAGAATATTATACACCACGTTTTCTTAGTTAGAATATTTAATTTAAAATTAAAACTAACCAAACCCTATTTTTAGGAATATATAGGAAATTATTAATATTATAAAGTAATAAAAAAATAATACGAGCTTGCTCACGAGCTTTCAAGCCGAACCTTGAAAAGTTCGGCTTAATTCATTAATATCTCGAGATGATCTTAAATTCGAGTCGAGCCTTATCAAATCGAGCTTTGATTTCAAACTATTCACAAATCGTTTGACTCAAGAAAATTGTGTTAAATCCCAATTGAATTTTCTTGCAAATTAAATAAAATAGGAAAAAAAAAAGCCGCTAGGAACCGTATTAATCAGGTACGCATCAAAGCAACGTCGTTTCGAGGCGCACAGGACTGTGATTATCCCAGAAAAATGACGGCATAGCTGTGAACCACAAAATTTCCCAATTGAAATCATATGAAGAGCATATATAAAGGAGCCAATGCTCCACTTGTGTAAAAAAACCCTAACTTCATCTCTTCTCATCTGCCGCGACTCTCTCACTCAGTCTATTCTCCGAACCCATCAACCGCCGACCAACCAACTACTTTCTCCTCACAGTTCATCGCCGCTGCCTCCACTGCTGTGTTTCTCTTTGTCCCTCTCGGTAAATTTTTGTAAGTTTTACGATTTGTTTCTATTTTCAGATTTTCTGTTTCCTTGCTGATTGTGTACATTTGTGTGGCTATTTTAAAGTTTCAATTTGTATTGATTTTTCAAGTTGTAGTTTATATAGTACAAGATTATAGAAGACATTGTCTTTCGTGGTGGTTTTACGACATATTCGTGTTTCTGTTTACTACGTGGATGTTTCAGTTTTTGATCGGGGTTCTTGGTTTAATGATCTGCATTGCTTGTCATTTTTTTTTGTTTGTGTATGTGTTAGGAGTTTGAAAAAGTGACCGGATTTTTTTTTATTGCTTTCTTGGAACTAATATGGTCTCCTTTAAAAAATAAAACTTGTTCTGTATTTAAATGTGAACTTTTGCCTTGTCTTTTATTAGTACCTATTTTTTCGTGGGAAGGGACAGGACTAGTAGGTGTTTTAGTAAAATCAGCTAGGGACTGTAGTTTCATTACGCGCAGATTCCTAACTTGTTTTCATCAATAATATCAATTTCAGTGACATCTATAAGGTTGATCATGTTTTTCTTTTGTGATTGGAAGGTGGTCAATTAACACCATTGGAAGGTGGTCAATTAACACCCTTTTTAACTTTTTTCCGTTGCTTTTTTGGGTTCTCTATTGTTGCTTACTCTCAAAGTAGAATCACATTGGTTTGGAGTTGGTTAATACAATGATCGGCATTTCATTTTTTTTGTAGACTATGGACATAGTTTTATATTTGTATTTTTGTTAGAATAACACTTATGGAAGAAATTGATCAAACCATCGGTGAGCTTGGTGAGGATCAAGTGGAGAATCATGCCATAAATCTTGGTGTCGAGCATGCAATGGAATCTGCTATTGACCACGGCCTAGATCATGTTGTTGATGATGGTGAGGATCCTGGCAATGGTCATGGGGAAGATGCTGTTGTTGATCATGGTGTAGATGATCCTATCAATCAGGCCTTAGATAATGATGTTGATCAGGAGTTGGATCAAGACACGGATCATGGTGAGGTTGTAGAGCGTAATCTGGAGCATGTTGTAGATCAAAATGTGGATCATACAATTAAAATTGAACATGATACTATGGACCATGCTGCCGATCAGTTACCTGAGAATTTGCAGGTTCAAGAAAAACATGGGCACAGTGAGGATACTGTTTCTGGAGGCGGTGAAAAGAAGTGGCCTGGATGGCCTGGGGAGAGTGTGTTCCGAATGTTGGTTCCAGCTCAAAAGGTTGGTAGCATAATTGGACGGAAAGGGGAGTTTATTAAGAAAATGGTCGAGGAAACAAGAGCTCGCATTAAGATACTGGATGGTCCTCCTGGCACAACAGAAAGAGCTGTAAGTTTGTATTTATTGCTGTACAATTTCATTGTTAATCTGGTACTGATAGGAGAATGCACATATGTACAACTTTTGACTACTCAACATATACTTGATGCATGTGTAGTAATTTCTATCCCTTGTATGTAACTTGTAAAATTGACATTTGTGTGCATTCCATCTCTCTGTTAGTTGAACATTAATGTTTGATTTGATGGAGAATCTGGATTGCATGTGCTTTTGTTTCGGCAAAAGAATTTTGATTGGTACATAATAATTGTAATTAATGTACACGAATGTATAAAAACATGGAATATTGAACACTAAAAAGATCCAAAGTGGTAAATTAAAGGAAAAAATTGACAAGAAGAACTATCTAAATCAAATTTCATTGAATTGTAAGTATAACCTGGGATAAAAATTTCTTTTCTAGTAGCATATTTTTAAGATATCTGTAACAAGGCAAAAAGAAGTCAAATCCATAAAACTTGAATGTTGGAGAAAGTGGTATGCACTAAATGGAAGTAGGAAGTAAATATAGGTGCTTCTCTTTACACCCTTTCGGAGTTTTTAAATCGAGATCATTAAGATATTATGTTGTGATACTGAGAGGGTTTTCTTGAGACTATAATTTTTCTAGCGTATTGCCATTTAAATTTTGGTTGTAATTAGAGAATTAATCTTGGAGTCTTCGAGAGGTAATATGTGGTGAAAATAAATAATTTAGCTTAAAAACAATCTCTTGTTATACAAGATTGTAGTTGAAAGGAGACAGAAGAGGAAACCTAATGAGGAGAAATCAAGAAAAAATGACAGAATTCGTTTTATTTCAGTAACTAAGATGATCTGTGCAGGTTCTGTTGCAAACGTAAAAGGAATCAATCATCATTAGGTCCCCAAATTTGAAGAACCAATGATCCAGATTGCAGGGATCAGCATTCAGCATTACATGGTGCTGAAAAGTGACTTGATTAAAATGACTCCTTGTACAACCTACTGTTTCAAGAAGCTCTGCATTTGCTTTGGACTGGTAACTTCAGAAACTGGATGGTTGATTACTTGCAGCTGGTTGTAAACACCATATACCTAATAATTAAAATCAACCTTAAAGGTTTATGAAAATTATTAACAACTTATGTTACACAAATTAATAATTTAAATAAAGCTCTAAAGAATCTAATGTGAATTGATGAACTTTTTAAACCACCTTTCCAAACCTGATGAATACCTCGTGTTCCTTGTGGGTAACAGGATTCCAAATCATATGTTTTAATTGATATACTAAATGAAGTTGTTAAAAAAGTAAATACTCACTAATTTTTATGAGTCTGGGTGTAGTAGGCTGTTTCCAAGTCATCAACTGTGGCAGTTTCTTGGGCAAAAAACTGATAGAATTTTCATGAGGTCAAAGAATGAAAATATAATGGCAGGAGTTACACTTGCTTAATTTTGAAATTTCATTAAGATTCTTGCTACTTTCATCCATTTTACTTTGTCATTACCTATTTCTGTCTGGTGATTGCCGAATGAACTTTTCTCCTGAAATATCTGTAATGATATAATTCTTATGTAGGTGTTGGTGTCTGCCAAGGAGGATCCTGATTCTTCTCTTCCTCCTGCCATCGATGGCCTTTTGAGGGTTCACAAACGCGTTGTAGATGGTTTAGACGGTGATTCTACTCAAGTTCCCCCTGTCGCTGGAAATAAGGTTTCAACAAGGCTTCTACTACCAGCCTCACAAGCCGGAAGTTTGATTGGAAAACAAGGAGGAACTGTTAAATCCATTCAGGAAGCATCTGGTTGTGTAGTTAGAGTTCTTGGATCAGGTACTCCCTTTGAAACTTGTTCCACAATTTTGTGAATTTTAATAAAGTCGCTCATAATTTCTGGTTTTTAAGTTGAAATCCAAATATTATTTCCGCTTCTTTAAAAATGTTTTAGTTTGTATTTTATGTTACTTAAGGCAGATCATTCTCTTGTAATTGGAAGTTGTATAATATATATCTTGATTATCTTCCCTGGTTACTTTTTATCTTCATCTCAAGTTGATGATTGTAAATTTTTGTCTGCCGTTGTATTGGTGGGGAAAATTGTGCAGAAGACCTTCCAGTTTTTGCTCTTCAAGATGATAGAGTTGTTGAACTATTAGGGGATCCAGCTGGTGTGCACAAAGCCGTGGAATTAATTGCTAATCATCTGAGGAAGTTTCTAGTTGACCGCAGTATTATTCAAGTATTTGAAATGCAGGTAACTGTTTCTTAATAAAAGACAATTATACACTGCATGCCATAGAAGGTGAAATATTAATCCAAAAAGTCATGTTATCAGATGCAGCAAGTTTCAAATCCGCAGATGGAACAGCATATGCCACCTCATCAGTCATGGGGTCCACCTCAAGGTCTTCCACCAAATGCTGGTGGGGGTCCTGGTTTTGTACCAAATCCTCAGTATATGGCACCTCCACGTCAAATGGAGAATTACTATGCTCCTGCTGAGTTACCACCTCAAATGGAAAAGCAACCTCATCAAGGTATATCAGCGTACGGAAGAGAAGCTCCAATGGGTGTCCATGCCTCTTCAAATTCTCAAGCGGCACCTTCAATGATCACACAGGTATATTATGACACCCTTTTCTCTTTTCTTTTTCGTTTTCATTTTCTTCTTTGGTAGTGAATTGTTGATAAATTGGTACTCCCTCCGGTTCCAAAAACTAGTCATTTTAGGCTTTTGATCTTGGTTCCTACTAGTTTTTGGAACCGGAGGGAGTATAAACTAGCACTGGGTTTCTGTTCTGAGAATGGTATGGTTAAGCGTTTAGGCCATGTTTGAATAAGTGGTGGAAGAATACCACAAAAAATTGAATACAGTGTGATGCTTCGAGCAGAAACTGAGTCATTACTCATTTAGCGTGGTTGTCACTGTGACCTGTCTTGTTAATTTTGTCTGGCATTGAATTAAGATAATTATGTGATTTCGTCCACTTTAAAACCATGTTGAACCTTCTTTTTCAGGCAAATTCAACTGAAAAATATTATTTTTATGGTTCTTGCAGGTTACGCAACAAATGCAAATCCCATTATCATATGCAGATGCTGTGATTGGTGCTGCTGGTGCAAGTATAAGCTACATTCGGCGTGCTAGTGGGGCAACTGTTACTATACAAGAAACCAGAGGTGTTCCAGGGGAGATGACAGTTGAAATCAGTGGAACTGCTTCCCAAGTTCAAACCGCTCAGCAGCTGATACAGGCAATTATCCAACCATATTTTTACATCTGTTCGTTTTCCAATTGTTTCATAAATCTTATGCACTGCCAATTTTTTTAATATGCTTGATTGCTGGTGGACCTGCAATTGGAATACAGTTTTGCTTGTAGGTTTACTGCTAATAGTGTAAAATTTGAGATTCCTAGTCAATTCTGGGACCATGCGCTTTTTGGTAAACTGGAAAATATAATAAAAGCTAGCTAAAACAAGACCACAAAACACCCGTGGAGAACAAAAAACAAAAAAATTATAACTGATTCGAGCTAGAACAGGCTCTAGCCACCGAGAAATTACATAGGTCCTTATCCAGGAGCTCTTCCATGGCTGTAAGAGGCGAGTGAAGCAGCTTCCCTCCTACCTCGGAGGAGAGGGCCAATTTGGCTAAAAAGTCAGCGCACGTATTTGCTTCCCAGTAGTAGTGACATATCTTGGTTTGCGGGAGGGTTCTTAAGATGTTCTTGATATCTTTGAGGATATTACACGGTGAAGTACATGATGGTGCTATATGAGTGTTCTGTAAAAGGTTGATGAAATCAAGAGAGTCGGATTCCAATATAACATTGGAATATCCTTTTTCCCAGGCGATTTGGATGCCAATGAAAGCAGCCCAAGCTTCGGCAAGTAGAGGAGTCCCCTTGCCAATGTTATGAAAGAATCCGATTTGCCATGAGCCATCTTGGTCTCTAATTAATCCTCCAACACCTATAACCTCTGAAAGTCTGTTCCAAGCTCCATCGACATTTACCTTGAACCAACCCCTCGGCGGTTTTTTCCAGGAAACGGAAACCTTGAACCATGCGCTTTAAAATCATATATAGTCGATAAATATATGATCATCTGAACATGCAAATACAATCAAAATTCATAACAGGGATTTGGTTGACTTCTGATGTAGAATTTGGGTTTTTTTATATTCTCATGTGTCATCTCTTGTGGTGCAGAATTTCATGGCTGAAGCTGCAGCTGCAGCTCCAACACAGGCGCAAGCAGGGGGTGCTCCAGACCAAGGATATAATCCATATGCTGCTCAAGGTTCTATTTATGCATCGCCTCCCTCGAATGCAGGACATGCTGGTGGGTATGGTTCAGTTTATGGCACGAATTATGGTTACTAGGTAGTCATTGAGATACTGATTGATCCTTAAGTAGTATGTAAGAACATGACATGTGTTGCTCTGTATTTTTTTTTGTTGCTAGTTGCGTTGGTTGGTTCTGTTATGTGTAATAGGTTAGCACAAGGTCCGCAATACAATGTTTAGATTCTCGTTGCACTATGTTGGGCTTGTTTCTATTGTCTCACCTTGTTTGTCTACTGCGTTTGGTTATTGTGGCACTTGGATTATCTTTGTTTTAGTTTTCTTGAATTTTTGTGTATCAAATCTAGTATTTATGTGCTTTAGTTATGATCCATATAAATTTGGGTTTTGTTGAATGTTGATATGCAAGTTATAGTGAATGCCTCGTAGGGTTTCTGGTTAATGGTGAAGAGGTGTACGTGAATAAGCTCTGAATATGGTTAAGAGTGCCTCCCTGCCAGCAAATTATTTGTTTTGAATTTTGTATATGGTGAAATGAACTGTCTAAGAGTTAGATTCAATCGGACTAACCCACAGGTTTTAAGACCCGTTTGGTATTGCTTTTCAAGTTGTTTCAATAAGCTAATCTCACAAATTCTTAGATACCGAATTTGGCAAAGCTAGGCATTGTATTTTTCATATTTATTTGCCAAGGTCTTGCTTACAAGAAGCAAGCGTTACATCAAATTCCAACACGAGTCCATATGTTGTAAATAGTAAATACAAATTCAATTTATTGCCGTACATGTATTAATATATACTCAAAATGCAGAAAACATCTACACCAGTACAATTCTCAAGATTCCGTCATATTTCATATGTCATTCCAACCCTGAGAAGCCGAGTTCTTGGTATTAAAAACGCTTTCTCCCCTTGACTAACGTTTTTCCTCAAGATATCATATGCGTAGTTCACCACTAACTTCTTAAACAACGATGATTTCGGTTCTGCTACAACTTCCGCTTCTCCTAGCAAATAAATCACACCTTTGTCCTTCGCCTTTTGTAAAAACGCGATTTCTTCAGCATTCGCCTGTGCAATTCTATTAGTAACGTTTGACTGAATCGACCCCGATGAAACTCGGTTCGAATGGATTGACTGGATCGAAGCTGATGAAAGATGTGATGGATTTGGCTGTTCGAGTGATTCTTCAACATGAACCGTCAATCCTCTAGTTGGCTTTCCATCTTGATTTAATAGACCTGAATGTTGCGGAATCTCTGGCTCGACTACAATTTCATAAATTAAATTTTCTTGGCGAATGAATTCCTTGAGGCCTTCGACTAAATGGTGCTCGAATTCTTTAGTCTCTTCGATGGCATCTTTGTATCCATACCTTACAACAGAGCGGAACATTCGGTACTCTTTTGGCTCAACTTGCCGGAACAAGAACCTTTCGGCTGGTTCTACTTTACTCACCGGTAGACACTTGATCGACACGAAGACTAGAACCGAATGCACTGATGGGATACTTTCGATAAAGTGAGGGAATATCGGAGGAATGCCTTGGACAAGCTCCGAATAAAGAAGTCCTATTCCGGGTAGCCTTTTGACATTTCGAGTTGTTACTAGTTCCCGAACATATTCGCTCGAGACCTTGTTATCGAGTTCGTACAAGTAGCGTTTTTCGTGAACATAATGCCATACTCCCATGACTATCATTAGAATAGCTGAGAATCCGAGAGGAAGATAACCGCCGTCTTTGAATTTGTACAAAACGGCCGATAAATACACACATTCGATAAACATAAAAACGATCGAGAAAAGAACAATCCACACTATCCGTGTCTTCCACACGACAAGCATTATAAGCGAAACCATGCCCGTGGTTAGTACCATAACCGCAACCACCGCGATTCCTGCATAGATATAGTCGATAAGTAAGCGAAATTCAGGTTTTTATACAGGGTACCAGGTATTTAGTACCCTTCTCACTCAAAGCCGCAGACGTAGCCATTTTTTATTATAATAAAAAGTCGATACGTGTCAAGCAGTGAGTGGGAAGGGTGCTAAATACCAGGTACCCTGTATAATTTCACGCAAAATTCAGCATTTTTGTCCCGAAATTGAGGCGATCAAGGGTGTCGAAGCATACCGTAGGCGTGGCCGATGTTTTCGGTGGTTCGGAAAACGGCACACACTATAACGCAACATATCATGAGGAGGTAGTTGATTTCCGGGATGTAAACCTGGCCCTGGTATTCGGCCGAAGTGTGTACAACGGTTACTCGGGGGAAGCAACCGAGACTCAACGATTGGGACACGATCGAGAAAGCCCCCGAGATCATGGCTTGACTCGCGATGATCGCTGCTCCTACGGCTACAACGAACATTGGCCAATACAACGGATCTGCATATATTGCAACACTTTAGAGAAAATGTTGCTAATAAAAACGAGACAACAATAAGCAAGCAAAAGAGTGAGACATGCCTGGTACCGATTTGTAGAAAGTATCGGAAACTTCATTCGGGAATTTCGTTAAATAGGCCGCTTGCCCTGCATAAGCCGATAGTAAAGCAGGCAACACCATTCCTGAAAAACTTATCTGCAATCGATATAAGTTTCAGTATCAGTAATTAATTCGAATTAAAATTTTCGCTATTTTAACTGAAAGGTGTGATGTACTAACTTGGATTGCTCGGACATTGAAATGGCCTAGATCAGCAAACATAGCTTCGGTGCCTGGAATCATATTATAAAACGAAAAATGAATTTAATGGTATGCAATCGAAACAGCGACATGTGTAAATATCTAGACACTATATACCTGTAATGCACATAACAATTCCACCGAGCGAAATCCAACCCTTTTTCGTATTTCTACGAAAATACTGATAGATATAGTATGGATTTACAGCTCGCAACACACTGATATCGTATTTGAACAAATTGTAAAGGCCTATGCCACTGATGAACATAAACCATATGCAAACAATCGGGGCAAATGTGAAGCCGACTTTGTCAGTTCCAAATCTTTGAGCAGAAAACAATATGATCAAAATCGCTATCGAAATTCCCACAACCGCATCTGCATAAATCGAACATATTTCACAAATTTAGTATTACACGAAACTAACTTGTAAAAACCGAATAATGAAGTTCAAGTACTTACTTTGGCCAAGAGAGCTAATCCCACTAACAGCTGAAAGAACTGCATAAAACATAGAAAATGTGGCTTAATTTCACCCATAATATATCAACTTTACTCATAGTCTCACTTTCATACATGAACTATGTTTTGTTTCATTATCATACATGAACTTGTATGTAACCTTCTATTGTACCCATTTTACCTATTTCTCTAGGTTTCAACATTGAAATGACCCCACTTTAAATATATTACCTATAATACCTCAATTTCTCTTTCTAAATATCTCTCTAATGTCCATTAATCGTATTACTTAATTAATTTTTCCTAATTATCTTCTCCTTTCTCTCTCTACTTTCTCTTTCTCCATATCATTTCAATTCTATTTTCATCTATCGTATTATTTACCACCCATAATTACTTAGTGCTGCCCACATTAATCGCCGTTTTAGCCTTACTAAAAAATCTATAATTTACTTTTGAAACTGCCCCTTCCACCCGTTTTCCCGGTGATTTGATATTCATTTTCTTATTAATTTAGATGGAAACAGTGGTTTGATATTCACTTTATTATTAATTATGGAAACAAGAAGACATAAATTAGTTTCACTTTACTACAAATAAGAAACAATACTCTGATACTTGTGCAGAGGGCGTACATATAGAACTTGAAATTTTTCCGAACATGGAGCTCTGCGAATAGAGTGGGAAAAGGGAAATTTGAAACCCTAGAACCTCGAGTTTGAATGGAATAGGAAAAGGGAAATTTGAAACTCTAGAACCCCGAGTTTACTCAGATTTTTTATTTTGGTTTTTAATTTTTTTAATAAGGGTAAAACGGAGAATAATGTGGCGCACTAAGCAATCATAGGCGGCAAATAATAATCCAGAAAAAGAAAAATAATTAGGATAGATAAAAAGAGAATTGAAATGATATGGAGAAGAGAGAGTGGGAGATAAATGAGAAGATAATTAGGAAAAAATTCGTTAGGCAATACTATTAATGGACATTAGAGAGATATTTAGGAAGAGAAATTGGGGTATCATGTGTAATATATTTTAAGTATGACCCATTTCAGTGTTGAAACCTAGAGAAATAGGTAAAATGGGCATAATAGAATGTGACATACAAGTTCATGTATGATAATGGAATAAAACATAGTTCATGTATGAAAGTGAGACTACATGTATAGTTGATGCACTATAGGTGAAATTAAGCCTAGAAAATGTTATATAGTTGAGTATAAGCTTAATAAAAGTTGCAGTTTTTCGGTTTTCGTTCAAACCTGAAATGCAAGGAGTGAGAACACCGTCCCCTATGACCATGGAAGTACCGAGGATAGTAATAACGAAAAGAAGTACTTTGATTTTTCGACTAGACTCGAGTTTCTCTTTAACAACTTCAGCTCTTTTCAACTGCTTGGACGGTATAGGTATGGTATAGTTGGATAGTTGCCTGTCTTCCGGTTGGTCATTGGGGATTAAACTTATTTTCGCGTACTTGTTTAGCAACGAATACAACGCGAACGTTCCACCTTCATTATCGAGCATCCGAAATTAGAAAAAATAATTTGAGTGTAAACTTAAAAAACACATCATTTATTTTGACTGTTTTGCAAAAAAAGTCTACGTAACCTTTTTTTTCTCTAAAGGGTGTGTGTTATTTCAAAAGTTAGTAAAAAAAGGATTCGCAATTTGAAATTAAGTCATGAAAAAGGGTAATTTTGTCTATTTTGAAGTGAAATTTTACAGCTTAGTTAATAACAATACAATACACCTTAGTGATACACTTTAGAATTTTTTGAGAAGTACAAATGTTTGTTTTAATTAAAATGTGACGAAAACTTTTAAAAAAATTATAATAAAATAAAATTTTTTTGAAAAATTACTCAAATTTTAGTTTATAATTCTTAGATAATACGATTAAATTATAAGAATGTTGAATTGGTTAAAATATTTTCGGTAACTTTGTTATTTTTAATAAAAAAAATATATTTTTTTCCTTTTTGTTGACTTTTGAAACCACAACACCCTTTGCAAAAAAAATCAACAAAAACCTTTTTGCAAAACAGTCAAATCGCAAGACACGTTTTTTAAGTTTACCCTTTATTTTAAATAGTACTAGTAGTAGAGTATTACTACGAAACATACCATCACCATTGTCGTTGGCTTGCAAGACGATGAAGACGTACTTGAGGAGCGGGACGAGTAACATGGTGTAGAAGATAAGAGACAAAACGCCGAGGATGTCGTCTTTGTGATGGATTTGGTCAGTGAAAGTGCTGGCATAGACGTAAAGTGGTGAGGTTCCAATGTCTCCATAAACAACTCCTACGCTTTGAAATGCCAAACTCAATGTCCTTCCCCAATTACTCTGCACATTTGTCACATATTATTCATTATTTTGTCCCATACTAACCATTCGTTTCGTTTCGGAAACCTAAAATCACATTATACATGGCGTTTCGAATCTGTATCAAATTTTATGCTCCTTCAGTTTTATCAAATTAACCATGATGAAGTATTTTTCATTCATAGAGAAGAAGTATTTTTCATTTGTTTGGTATGAATTTATAAATATGTAATTTTTATCAATGTTGGCTTTACTAATCATGGGGTTATAAATTAATGTTATTAAAATCGGACCGGATATAAAATCGATAAATATAGTGGTTCACAGTTTAATAGTTCAACCGGATTCAATCATAATCTTTTCGGTTGAACGATCAATCCAGTCCAATTTTAATAATATTATTTTAGAAAAAAAATTGTATATTAAAGCAGTTAATTAGACAATTAGTCTTTATATGTAAAACTGTCTTTACAAATTGTATACTTAATTGTGATGCTATTTTTCCAATCCAACTTGAAAACCAAGTTTTTGAGCATAATGCCTCTATTAATTATTCCTCACTGTGTTTTACCAAAAAAAAAAAAATATTCCTCATTGTCGCTAACAATATGTGATACTTTCTGAGGGTGAGTTTGGAATTGCTTTTTCAGGCTGCTTTCATAAAAAGCTTGATTTTTAAGCTAAAAGAGAAAAGCTCTAAGTTTGAGCTTTTTAAAAAATCAGCTTATAAGCTGGCTTTAGGTTAAAAGTAAAAAAGTCAAAGCTACGAGAAACACCCCATTTCTTATATAAACAAGGCTTTCGTCTAGCAGTGATCACTTCTTGGAGAATTTAAATTATGTGGGCTTATGAGTTTAAACCCCACGATCAAAAACATTGACAAAAATTCCCTATATTACTAAAAAAATAATAACTAATTTCAATTTTCACGGTCTAATTTTTCGCTCTGAAATTGAACTTCAAGGAATAATAGGCTTAGTTTGATAAATAGGGGTGACCCTAAGGGTAATCGGATGGTGTGACTATTTAGTGAACCTAACTAGAAGAGGTCCAAAAATATTTGAATTGAAAAGAATTGAAAACTTTAATTTCTTTTTTAATTAACCATATTATAATAGCATACATTCAAATTTTAACTGATTTTATATTATTTTATGTTATTTTTTATATTAAACTGAAGTTTTTGAAGGAGTGAAAGATTAATTTTTTTGTCGGCCCATGGCTATAACCAAATTCAATTGGTGCTTTCTACTTAACCGTTTCTTTGCCCATAATTATTACTAAATCAAATCGACTTCAATCACAATGAGTAAAGTAATGATCACTTCTAAAATATAAAGTAAGAACAGAAAAACACTTGTTTTTACTACTTATTAGATTTTATTAGCATAATTAATTATTATTTCAGTTTGTTATTAATTATATATTTTTTTAATAAAATTAAGACTGAAATATATCGAAATTGAATATTATTAAAAAAATTAAAAGTTCAACAAAAGAGAAAGAAAAAAGAAAAAAAAAAAGAAAAATCAAATCCATGAACCCAACTTACAGTGGTCCACATTCACATTTAACCTGCTCTCTATTGGCCATATATAATTTTTTACTTTCTTTAAAATATTTTTAAATAAATAAATATTTTATTGTTACCCAATAACTTTTATTAAAGCACCTAATATGTTACTTTATATATTATTTTGTTAGGTCTCTGAAAATATCAGAGCCGAGCCGGTTGATAAAATAGAGCTAAAAAATAACAAAACAATAGAATAGGAGACTGGTTTTCATTGTGAGTTACAAATGCAAGAAATTAAGGAAATTATTTTCTGAAATAGCATTTTCTACAAAATAAACGAAATTTTATACTAAAATCAATCCAAAATGATACGCTAAGACGAGAAAATGAAAAAAGCAAAAAAAAATAAAATAAATTATATTAAAAATTGAGTCGGATAATCGTACCTTAGAAGAATAATGAGAATAAGAGTTAGAGAATCTGCCAGCCTCCAAATTAAATGAATCGACTCGACGCAGTTTAGCCCACGATATTTTTCGTTCTTTTAACTTAATATTATTATTATGATTGTTGTTGTTATCCTCTACTTTTATTTCCCTCTTACTCTCTACTTTCTCTGCCATTTTGTTCCTTTTTAAAGTTGTGCTCTACCATTGATTAGCTCTTTCATATTTATAGTCAGCCATTGCCAACCTCTTCATTTCATTTCATTTCTATTTGTTTATGTTGGAAATTAAAACACTCAAACAAACAACTTTTATTAAACTAAAAAATATTACAAAAACACTCTCACTCAAAATACAATACTACAACTCACTCTTTACTTCTTTTCTCTTTAAAGAAGTTCTTATTTTTGTTGATGAAAAACAACTAAAGAACTCCTCTATTTATAGGTGAATTATACAACTCCCAACTCCCAACTCCCACAATTAATAACCACAATTCTTAAGTAACACAATTACTTACCACCACCTCCAACTAATACAATTAATAGCCAACTTATTTAGTTAATTTAATGGCCTCCAAATTGGTTGTAGTTAATAGCCTCCAATTTAGTTATCACACACAAAAATCTACATACTTAAAATACCTAAATAAATTTACTACATTTTAGATTTGTGGGCTTGGACTCCAATTGATTGGATTTGGATTTTGGGTTTCCATTGATATGGATCAAGTTTATAATCCAACACCCCCCCTTAAACTTGATCTTGTCATTCCGAGTGAGCTTCTCAATCTGACGTAGTTTTCGCTTGAGAGCGGCTTAGTGAATATATCCGCAATTTGATCTTGTGTCTTCACGTATTCAACTTGTACTTCCTTTCTTGCAACACACTCTCTTATGTAATGGTAGCGGATGTCGATGTGTTTGCTTCGATCATGGAATACAGGATTCTTTGCTAAGGCAATGGCTGACTTGTTGTCAACACGGATCTCAGTCGGCTCTTCTTGCATTAACCCAATCTCCTTCAATAAATTTCTAAGCCAAATTGCATGACATACGCACGAGGTTGCTGCAACATATTCTGCTTCACATGTAGACAAAGTTACAATCGGTTGTTTCTTTGACATCCATGTGAAAGCAGTGTCTCCCATGAAAAACACGAATCCACTAGTGCTTCTTCGGTTATCTATGTCTCCACCCCAATCGCTATCGCTATATCCAACAAGCTTGTAATCATTAGATACCGAATAAAACAAGCCAAAGTCTGTTGTACCTTTTAAATAGCGAAGAATTCTCTTAGCGGCTTTGAAATGGGTGGTTGTTGGTGACTCCATATAGCGGCTTACTAATCCGACTGCATGAAGGATATCTGGCCTCGTGCATGTAAGATAGCGTAGACTTCCAACCAAACTTTTGAAAAATGTTGGATCTACACTTTCCCCTTCTTCATGTTTGGACATCTTAATCCCGTACTCCACCGGTGTGCTTATCGGCTTGCAGTTATCCATCTTGAACTTTTTCAAGATCTCCTTCGCATAGCTTTCTTGTGAAATGAATATTCCATCCTTTTGTTGCTTTACTTTTATGCCGAGGTAGTGCGCCATGAGCCCCATGTCTGTCATCTCAAACTCCTTCGTCATCACTTTCTTGAATTCATCGAACATTCTTTGGTTGCTTCCAGTGAATATCAAATCGTCCACGTAGAGGCACACGATCAAAATATCTCCATCTTTGATCTTGATGTACAAAGCGTGCTCAAAGGGGCATTTGTTGAAGCCATTTTCTCGGAAGTACTTGTCAATTCTGCTATTCCATGCCCTTGGTGCTTGTTTTAGCCCATAAAGGGCCTTCTTCAATTTCAACACCTTGTCGTCATGGCCTTTGACTTCATAACCTGGTGGTTGCTGGATGTAAACTTCTTCTTCAAGAACTCCATTTAGGAACGCCGATTTTACATCCATTTGATGAATACTCCACTTATTTTGAGCTGCTAAAGAAATTATTAGTCTGATAGTTTCCAATCGAGCAACTGGAGCGAATACCTCATCGTAGTCAATTCCAGCCTTTTGACAATAGCCTTTTGCAACAAGCCTTGCCTTGTGTCTTTCGATCTCTCCCTTGGCATTCCGCTTTGTTTTGTACACCCATTTGACACCTATCGCCTTGTGTCCTTTAGGAAGTGAAGTGAGTTCCCATGTATCATTCTTCTCAATGGCCTTGATTTCTTCGTCCATAGCATCTCTCCACTTTTTCTCTTTTGCAGCTTCTTGAAATGTCACTGGCTCGCAGTCAACAAATAGATAAAATAATGTAAGATTGTCTAGTTGTTCAGTCACCTCATAGAGTTCTCGAAGACTTCTCGTACGATGCACTTCTCTTTCATCTTCAGTCTCGCTTGAGGATGGGGATGATGATGATGATGATGACCTATCTCTATGAGTAGGAGAAGTTGGTGGAGTTGTGAGGCCTTGCTGAAGTTGTCTTGGTTGCTCAGGCGTTGTCGGCTCATATTCCTCAAATGGAGAAAAGTTGAAGTCTTCCGTTTGAGAATCAAAGTTCCATTCTCCTTCTTCATCAAATATCACATCTCGGCTGATCATAAATTTCTTCTCATTCGGATTGTATAGCTTATAGCCTTTTGAGCTTGAGTCATAACCGATGAAAATAAAACTTTTGCTTTTATCATCAAGCTTGGTTCGATTCTCATCTGGTACATGAACATGAGCTACACTCCCGAAGACTCCAAGATGGGAAATTCCGGGCTTTCTTCCACTCCATGCTTCTTGTGGTGTCTTTCCCCACACGCTTCTTGTAGGAGAACGATTTAATAGGTAGACTGCACATGCCACTGCTTCCGCCCAAAACTCCTTGGGTAGTTTCTTGCTTTTGAGCATACTCCGTGCCATGTCAAGAATTGTTCTATTCTTCCTTTCTGCCACACCATTTTGTTGGGGGGATCTAGGAACCGTTAAGGGTCGACGGATTCCATGTGCTGCACAAAACTCGTTGAATTCATTGGATGTGAATTCTCCTCCTCGATCAGATCTCATGGCTTTGATCTTATGACCACTCTCCTTTTCCACAGCTGCTTTGAACTTCTGAAACACTCCAAAGACTTCTGATTTCTGCTTCAAGAAATATACCCATGTTTTTCTTGAGTAATCATCAATGAAAAGAAGGAAGTAGTTACTATTAGCGAGAGAACTTGGCTTGATAGGACCACACACGTCGGTATGGATGAGTTCGAGCGGTTTCTTGGCTCTATAGTCTGACTCCTTTGGAAAGCTTCTTCTGAATTGCTTCCCTTGTAAACATCCTTCGCACAATTGATCAGGATTGTTGATACATGGTAAGCCTCTAACCATTCCTTTCTTCGATAGTAGCTCTAATCCTCCGAAGTTGAGATGACCAAATCGAAGATGCCATAGCCACGATGCGTCTTTGTAACACGCCTTCAAACACTTCGCAACATCATGTTGAATGTTTAAAGGAAACATTCGATTCTTTGACATTTGTACTTTAGCAATCAGATTTCCTTTGCCATCTCTTATTAAAAGACTACAATCTTTCATGTGAATATCATAGCCTTTTTCTAAGAGTTGGCCCAAACTTAGAATGTTGCACTTCATATTAGGCACATAGTAGACATTTGAAATTAATTGGTGGCTACCATCTTTAGCACGAAAGAGGATGTTACCTTTCCCCTTCACCGATATCTTGCTGTCATCTCCAAATGAGACATCGCCACTTACTTCTTCAGTCAGCTCCACGAATAAGCTTCTTTTTTCGCACATGTGGTTGCTTGCACCAGTGTCAAGATACCATGTGTTGTCTTGATGATCACTATTGTTGTTGTATGCTAATAATAGCGTTTCTTTCTCCTCAATCTTCTCCTCCACGAAATTTGCCTTCTCTACAACTTGATCATTTCGAGCTCTACATTCTGAAGCGTAATGCCCAAACTTTTGACAATTATAGCATCGGACTTGAGATTTGTCATACCTCGAGTTCGAATTTCCTTTTCCACGACCTTGCGTAGAGCTTTCTCCTTTCTCATAGTTGTTGTTGGAATTGTTATTGTAATTCCAACTCCGTCCACAACCACGGCTTCCTCCTCGTCCGCGGCCTCTTCCTCTGCCTCTACCTCTGCCATGGTTATTTCTACCATTGCCTTGACCTTCACTCGTATCCTTTAGTTGTAGCTTGAGGAGTTGCTCAGAGATACCTTGTTTCTTCTTATGCTTTTCTTCATAGGCTTGTAGTGATCCTTGGAGTTCTTCAATCGTCATCTCCTCCAAGTCTTTGGTTTCTTCAATCGTCACCACGATGTGCTCAAATTTGTGATCCAACGAGCGGAGTATCTTCTCTATTATTCTTACATCTTCTAACTTCTCACCGTTTCTTTTCAATTGATTAGAAACGACTGCTACTCTTGAAAAGTAGTTGGAGATAGACTCGGATGGTTTCATGTGCAAGGATTCAAACTCACCTCTTAGTGTTTGGAGACGTACCTTCTTCACCTTTTCGGCTCCTTTGTAAGAGATTTGTAGCTTCTCCCACGCTTGCTTGGCGGAAGTTGCACTTGAAATCTTTTCAAAACCGTCATCATCTAATGCTTGATAGATGAGGAAGAGAGCTTTCTTGTCTCTCTTTCGGGAATCCTTCAAAGTTGTAGCTTGATCTGGCGTGAGAGAGGCTTCATTTTCGGGCTCCTTGAATCCTTTCTCTACGATATCCCAAACATCATGAGCACCGAGAAGAGCCTTCATCTTGATACTCCAATTGTCGTAGTTGTTGTTGTTGAGTGTTGGAACTTGAAAGGATGCCATGTTATTCGCCATCTTACTCAAATAGCTTTTCTAGACGTACAGGAGCTATTGCGACACTTTCTGGAGTCTGCTGCCACACTTCTGGATTCTACTGCGACACTTCTGGAGTCTTTTGCAACACACTGGACGTATTGCAACGCTTTTGGCAATCTATTGCGACACTTTCTGGGCTTTTTAGCTACTGCAACGCCTGGCCAGTTTCAACTCGATTTTTCCGCACTCGGGAAAAAAAATTCTTTTCGGGAGGAGGACTCGAGCTTTCAACCTAGCTCTGATACCACTTTGTTGGAAATTAAAACACTCAAACAAACAACTTTTATTAAACTAAAAAATATTACAAGAACACTCTCACTCAAAATACAATACTACAACTCACTCTTTACTTCTTTTCTCTTTAAAGAAGTTCTTATTTTTGTTGATGAAAAACAACTAAAGAACTCCTCTATTTATAGGTGAATTATACAACTCCCAACTCCCAACTCCCAACTCCCACAATTAATAACCACAATTCTTAAGTAACACAATTACTTACCACCACCTCCAACTAATACAATTAATAGCCAACTTATTTAGTTAATTTAATGGCCTCCAAATTGGTTGTAGTTAATAGCCTCCAATTTAGTTATCACACACAAAAATCTACATACTTAAAATACCTAAATAAATTTACTACATTTTGGATTTGTGGGCTTGGACTCCAATTGATTGGATTTGGATTTTGGGTTTCCATTGATATGGATCAAGTTTATAATCCAACAGTTTATTATTTAATATTATTTCTTTTACTTTCTATTATTGTTAATATTTAGCAATTAATCACTTTATCTGGTTGCTTTCCAATTCTTAATTTAAATTTATTCATTGATTTCATAGAATAATATTAATCCATTTATTAATTAACCTATCAATTAACAGCTAATTCCTGAACAAGTCTCTGACAGATTTTAAATTTGGTACCTAATTGTCTGTGGTTATATGATTGGCTAATTCTAAATTTTATATAGAAGCTAGAAATTTATGAAAAAGATGCCAATGAAATTTATTGAAATATAGGGTGATAGCTATAGGTCTTGGCTTGACAAAGGGATTAAAATTTTGTAGAGGTTATATAAATGTCGTTTGATTAAATTTAAATGGTCGAAATCCGTTGAACGGTACTCGTATAAATAATAAATTTATATATCAATTCTTAATTATCAACTTATTACGAACTTAACTTTAGAATATTATAGTCACAACATCATATTAGTCCGAAACTCTAATAATATGATCATTATTTTTTATGGTGTTGATACATCGAATCCATTCGTTATTCAAAGTAATTAACCGATTATTTCTTAATTAAAATTTACTATATATTGAACCCAACAATTTAAATCATTTTTGGTAGAAAATACACAATTTTTCATTTAAAATAAACATGCAAATTACTTTATTTCTAAAAAAAATTAATTTGAAAGTTCTAATTGAAACGAAGACTCCTCAAAATTGTTGATTGCGTTACTGTTTTAAGGTAGCATGTTTTGTTATGAATGCATTAAAAAATTTCTTAATGGTAAATCTATTTTATCATTATTTCACTCTATCATCTATCATGGGAGTTATAAAAAATAAGTGATTGAAAATGTATTATTTAATATAAGTTTATTTTCCATTAAACCGTGTAAATGTCGTGTTCTTAAGCCTTTCTCTGTTGCTTAACAACTTTCCTCAATTTACAATAAACAAATAGAACGAATCCAATAAGTCAACTTCTGAATTGCAACTCAAACAATATTTAAATCCATTATTGATCTTCATAGTATTAGTATTTAGTACAATGCCATCACTACAAAATTTAATAAAAAAATCAATAATGCTAAGTACGGTCCACGGACACCTCTTTAGACTTTAATATAAAGCTCTTTTTTATATAAAATTTTCGTTGTTGTTCTTACAATAAATGAATAAATACACAGAATTACCTTCACCTTACCTCTTGTGCGAACTAAACATAAAATCTAAAAAAATCACTAATTTTCTTTCAACCACTAGATTAAAATATTACCTATAATATAGGTTTCCCTTGTTTTTTTTTTTGTTAATATTGAAAAATACAAAGTAATTAAGATTACATTAAATTATATACAATTTGTTGAAGCCGTCATCTAAAGTAAATGTGCACTTATAATTTCCTTAATAAACTGTACTATCTCAGATTTTTATGTTCGTTTCAAATCTTTTAATCGAAACTAATAAAAAAATTTAAAATATCATTGAAATGACATCCATATAAAACAACATTCTCAAATTGTTAAGAGTTTTATTAAAAAAATTTACTCCAATCCATGGCATTTTCTAATTAACCAGTAGGTGATGCCTTATTTGCAATCAATAAAAAATATATATACATATTATTAACGGAAGAAAATTTGATGTCCTCATTTTTCTGTCTCTTTTTATATCCCTCATTAAAAATTAGTATTTAGCAGTTTAAAGGATAGAGAAAATAAAAATAATGGAGTGAGAAAATAAAAAAATAAAATAATAACAAAAAAAATAATTGAATGACGTATCAATTTTTCAATAAGAGACATAAAAAAAAAGAAATAGGGACAGCAGATTTTCTTCGATTACCAACATGTAAAAGTGCTCCTCTTGTTTTTAAGTGGGACAGGGGAATCTCATATCATTAAAAAATCTTGTTTCTGTTCTTTTTCGCTCATGCCCGGTTCTTATAATTTGGAGGCCCTAGGTAAATTAATATTAAAAATAATAATATGAAGCGTTTAATAAAAAAATAATGTAATAAAACATACTTTTTGTAAATACTAAGAATTAAACTCTTGCCCTCTTATAACTCAAATAAGTATCTTACCAACTCTACTAACATTAGTTAATGTTTACTTTTATCTTTTAAATAATAAAAACTAAATATTTAAACAAAAAAATATTTTTAGGCCCCTTCGGGCTATGGGCCCTAGACGGTAGCACCCGTTGCCCACCCCCAGAGTCGGGCCTGTTACCGCTTATAATCTATTTAGTTTAGTTTAGTTCAGTATTACATACATATAAATTTATATTAAAATAAGTACTTATCAGCTCAATTTAATTTTATACTATTACTTATAAGTTAAAAAAAATATAGCCTAAATGCCAGATAAATTTTTGTTTTTTCAATAAATGTATTTACTATATACTGCAATAACTTTGCAGATAGCAAATAATTTGATTAAACTTCAAACATACTTCCATCATTTTCAAAAGTTTGGCATTTTCATTTTTTTTATTTTTCCAAAAATTTGACATTTTACGATTTCAATACATTTTTTGTCATATTTTTCCTAATTTACTCTTATATTAATTAGGAGGGAGATAATTGATTATGAGTAGTAATTAAGAGAAAAGAGAATTTTTATATTAGTCATTTTAACATTGTAATAGATATTTCATTGATTTTTGGTGATTCGGTTAGAGGGTCAAATTTTTAGAAATAGAGAGAGTAAAGGATAATTAGTTTTTATTTAGATTATTTAACTTTTTATACATTTTTTTTAATAACGATGAAATTTGACTCGTAGGATTAAAATCTGTTGTCTTTAAATTGGTATTTTCTTCTATGTCACTTCATTCATCATATGAGACGTAGCATATGTGTAGGAGTGATAAATTGAAAATGAATAAAATAATATAAAAACAGACACGTGTCAAATGATGAATGAAGGACATGAAATGGGACATCAATTTAAGAACAGTAGATTTGAATCCTAACTTGTATATATATTATAATGTGAAAATAAATGGAAAGTATTACTCTCTCTATCTATAAATTATTGTCTCTCTAGCCATTTTATTAGTTCTCTTTCCAATTGTTAATTTAGATTATCAATGCATTTTGTACAATTTATTCTCTAATTTACCCTTATATTAACTATGAGAGAGATTATGTATTATTACAATTATAAGTGAGTAATTAAAAAGAAAGAGAATTTAATAAAGTATAAATTAATTATTTTAAAATTATATAATAAATATTTTATTAATTTTATTAAATAGACAATATTTTATAGATGGAAGGTGGAGTATAATAATGGTATTGCAATAATGGCAATTATAAAAATTTATAACTGTTGAAACTGAATGAATAATGAGTTTAAATTATTCACCAGAAAAGTAATGTGCTTTTAAAGAATTTAGAACAGGAAAACTAGTGCAATCCAATATTGGAAAAAGAGAATTGACACTTGAAATAGTCAGCCCTCGGATTTCGGATTTCGGATTTTGTCACCTGTATGCGGGAATTTATAAACGGGAGCTTTGGTGTTTTTATCCTGCTTTCATTCAATAATTAAAAAATTATAAGGGATTATAAAATATTATCTATTTAATTAAATTATTAAAATTAATAAAAAATTTATTATATTATTAAAATAATTAATTTATATTTTATTAAATTCTCTTTCTTCTTAATTATTTATTTATAATTTTAATAATACATAATTTCTCTCATAGTTAATATAAGGGTAAATTAGAGAAAAAATTATATAAAATGCATTGATAGTCTAAATTGACAACTAAAAAGAGAACTAATAAAATAACTAAAAATATAATAATTTCTAGATAAAGTAAGTAATAAATATTTATATATTAGATAAGAGAGGGTACAAAACACCAATCCCGTTATAAATTTCCCTATATGCTATGATTTGATGATAATAACAATAACAACACAACTTGGTAAATGTCATATATACCGCGTTGGCAGCACACGTGATAATATCTCGCATAAGGAAATTCCTAATAAACATATAGTTGCAAATCACTTAGTAAAACACAGGAGTTAGTTAGCGCATGTTCATTTGTGCTGTAATTTTATAAACTGAGTTGAAATTAGTTGAATTGAATTGAATTAAATTTATTTTAATGTAAATTTATAATTAACTATATATAGTTGAACTGAACTAAAATAAATTAAAGTAAACTAAACTGAAGCAGTGTGAATTAAACTGAATTATAGTCTAAAAGAATATAACCTTAATTGCCCGTACTCAGGTTTGTATAGATGGAGAAGGAGATCATTAGTATATGATTTGATTAACAAATCTCATATAGTGCGAATTCACCTTCAATGAATAGATAATAATAATAATAATAATAATAATAATAATATCATCGTCCGCTTTTACTTAAAAACACCCACTTTATTGTCAATAATAACCTTGATAAAAACCTCCATTATTTCTTTTACTCAACCGTTTACCCTCTTGCTAAATTAAATAATAATAAAATAAAATTTGAAATAAAAAAGGGATAAACTCAAACCTAATATAAAATTAACTCTATCAGCAATTTATATCCTTTATTTTTTACATCATCTTTTGCTACGCCTATAGATCAACAGCAAAAATTACATTCCATTACCATATTTTTTTAATGGAGATTAGAGTTAGGAAAATTAAAGTTTGCATATAATTATGTCTAAAAAGCTTGATTACATTATAATACTAGTTGGACGTCAGTGTTAATGGATGAGAAAATTATTATACTGCTAGGAGAGAGTATTGCGATATATTAGTGAACACGTAAAATTTTTTATAGTCAATGTAGTATAATAATTTTTTTTGCTTTATATTTTAATTATTTCTAGCCTGAGTAGTTAGATGTTTTGCACTTCTTTTTATCCTATCTTAATTTAATGTAATTTGAGAAGCTTCAACTCGTGCACTTCTAAAACTGGATATCACCATATTGTGACAACTTTTGGGACAGGGAAAAAAAATGCAACAACAACGTAACATGTACTTTCTTATCAATATTGTCAATTGTTATGAAGCAATTGATATTATTTATGAATATATTTTTTTATTTTAAATATATTAATTTTAAGAGTAATTCCACTAAGGATTAACATTTGTAATAATTATTTAAATTGTTCATGTATTCAAGAAATTAAATTTGTTAATTTATGCGAATTGGAGTAAACAAAATGCTAAATAAACTGGAATAGAAAACTGAGAAAAGTAAAGAGGTGGGTCGTTGGGAAAAGAAAGAAATTGAAAGAAGTTGGGCGATCTCTAATTATCCGAAATCAAAGAAAATAAAACTCAAATAAAAAATTCTATTTTGGATAATTCTATTTCAAATTAAAATAGAATTATATAACAACAATAATTTAAAAAATAAAAACTCACGGTGGAGAGGGAGTAAAATGTGACTTGAAAAAGAAAATATTGTGAGTTTTTATTATTGCGGAAACTATTAGCAAACTAAAACTACTGCTAAAATAAAATAAAGAGGAAACACTAAAATTACACTACCTAATTAATTTTATAACAAAATATTACAAAGAAAAGGAATAAGAAGAACAAATGATTTAGAGATGAGAAAGACTTTGTTGGTGTGATTTCAACTAAGGCCATAGGCCTTTTTTTATACTACAAAATCAGCCCCTATGCCTTACAATTGGTAATGTGGGACATTTCTCATTTTCTTTTTTATTCACTTTGCTAATGTGGGACTTGGTAATCCCACAAATCTCCACCTTGACAAGTTTCACATCTTCAATCTCTTATCTTGTGTAGTGTCTTCCAATGCAGTCTTCAAGTTTTGACAGTATTGATCAAATCCAAACAATATTGAAATTTGATTGGGGTTTACTGCCTTTGTCAACATATCAGCTGAATTCTCTGTGGTCCGAATCTTCTAGATTACAGCTTCACCTTCTTCGAGAACCTCTCGTATAAAGTGGTAACGAACGTCGATATGCTTCGTCCTTGCGTGGTAAACTTGATTCTTTGCTAACATGATAGCACTCTGACTATCGCAGTGCGCCTTTATGTGCTTCTGTTGAATACCCAATTCACCGAGCAACCCTTGAAGCCAGATTGCCTCCTTTACAGCCTCTGTACATGCCATATATTCTGCCTCTATCGTAGACAAGACAATTGTCTACTGTAATGTAGACCTCCAACATACTGGTGCTTTTGCCAAGGTGAACACATAACCAGTAGTTGATCGACGTTTATCCAAATCACCTGCATAGTTAGAATCACAATATCCAACTACATATTGACCACCTTTATCCTGCTGATATACCAATCCAACATCCACGGTGTTCAGAATATACCGTAGAATCCATTTCACAGCTTGCCAATGTTCCTTTCTAGGATTATACACATACCTGCTCACGACCCCAACTGCATGTGAAATGTCGGGCCTTGTACACACCATAGCATGCATTAAGCTACCAATAGCACTTGCATATGGTACTTTTGACATATATGCTTTCTCTGCTGCAGCTTTTGGAGATAATGCTGCACTGAGCTTGAAATGAGAAGCAAGTGGTGTACTAACAGGTTTTGACTGCTTATTTATGCCAAAACGCTTCAATACCCTTCTCAGATATTCCTTCCGAGTCAAAAAAAGTCTTCCCACATTCCTATCTCTGCTTATCTCCATGCCAAGAATCTTCTTTGCTTCACCAAGACCCTTCATTTCGAGTTCCTCATTTAATTGAGATTTTAACTTCTCAATTTCCTCTTTATTCTTGGTAGCTATCAGCATATCATCAACATAAAGAAGAAGATATATAAAAGATCCATCTTGCAGCTTGCGCAAATACAGACAATGATCATATTTACTTCTTGTGTACTTCTGCCTCAACATAAACTTGTCAAATCGCTTGTATCACTGCCTCAGAGATTGCTTTAATCCGTACAATAATTTTTCAAGTTTACAAACCATGTTCTCTTTTCCAGCAACTTTGAATCTGTTGGGAACTGACAGTCAAATTGAACATGCATAAGAGGCATGACGGAAATTCAAAATTTTGTCCCTGTCCCAGGAACTCCTATTAGTTGCATATAAATTAAATAAAGCCTTAACTAAATAATTCTCTACCTAGGTTAGCATGCTAAAGGACTAGGCATACCATAATTCCAAATTATATCCTAGCATATTTATTTTATACTAAGCATGTTATAACTCTAAGTTATAACCTAAGCATAAAATAACCTAAGCATGCAAAAATAACCTAAGCATAATTATTAAGTCTAAAAACACTTAAAGAAAAAGACTTAATAATTAAAAGAGAAATAAAAAGAACTTACCAGTTGAAGCGTGCTTTTGCAGGACCTTCTTGCACAAGCCTCCAGTCGTAGGATAGCCTCTATCAGTATCCACACGAACCCCACCAACCAAAACCTCCCTAGGAGGAAGAACTAAGAAGCCTCGAGTAGTTGCTAGACCACTCTAGAAGCCTCACCCAAAAATATAAACTAGCGGTGCCCGAATAAATTCAGGCTCCACAAAAATAACTTGCTCAAATACCCGAGAGATTAATTATCTCGCTTAGGATTTATGCTTTGAGCTTGGTACAATTTAAAAGGAAAGGAAATAACCTATATATAGGCAAGGGGGAGCAAAAATGCTCCCCCTTTCGTCGATGTGGGATTAATTAACATATACATATATATATGTTAATTCAAATCCCACACGCCACTTTTCATGGGCTGCCTTTGTGCAGCCCATGAATAAGGGTTGCGCATTTTTCGGCAACCGAACTTTGTACAAAATATTTTATACTTTTCGGTTCTAACTTACCAATGCAAAATTCCTTATAAATCCTTTCAAATAAATTTTTATTTTTGACTCTAATAAATTAGTTATCAGTCAAAATAAATAATTTGGTCCAACCAAAATTGAATAAATCAATTATAATTTATTTATGACTCTAATTAATTAGTTATCGGTCAAAATAAATTCCTTGGTCTATCCAAAATTGATCTAATCAATTTTAACCAATTAAACAATAATCCAATTATTATTCATGTTATATATTTTGTAATAGAATAAATCTATTAGTTCTTTACTTAGTCCGATGAAGGTCCAATGTGTGTGACCTTATAGGATCCCGAAGTATTGAGCTGTTAAGGCTTAACCAACCCGTGTTCTAATGAAACCATTGGCTCGATGTTCTAGACCGTGGATAGAACTTGATTACCTTAAACGACTGTAGTACGCCTCTAGCAAGGGTCTACCATCACCCATTACTCGGAACGTCATTTATGCTTATGACTTAATCCCGGTTAATGCAATAATTATCCAGTGCGATAAATTCCTTCCATTCTTTAATATTAGTACCATCTGGTTTATTGGGTTCGGTTAAAGTGTTAACCCACTAATAGCAAGGTTGCTCCAAGCTATCCCAGTTATTTACTTGTTACCGAAGTATATTGCCTTTTACCATAGTGTGTTTGACTAGAAACCATTTCTATCAAACACATACTCTGATCAGAGGTTTATGGCAATCATCACTTCAACAAGTGGCCAGGTACAACTCCTTAATATATCCGGAGCGATGGATTCTTTCCGACTACTCAGCCTACCAACGTGCTGTCATCACTATATCCGTAATCACCCGTAGCACCCTAAATTAATGAGTGCATAGCAATGACCCAAAGTATAGCAATAGTACCACACAAGGCAACTAGCATCTCAAGTATGAGGACATTCGCAAAGCTTATTGCATGAAGATAAACACTAACACATTGATATTTATACCAAGTGTTTATCTTGCTGCAGTCTCCAATATATCTCCCAGATATATCCATGTGTCAAGCGTAAGGCACCACCTTTAGTCTTTAGGAGATTAACTGCTTGGACCCTTTCCAAGAAAGTTGACCACATGCTAGTCTTTCCGTTTCATCAATATCCTTTCTTGATGACACTGTGACTAGGGACAGTTTAGACATAATCATAATTGCACATGAAGTAGGTTCCACCAAATATAGTCCAACTATAATTTCTCTGACTTCATGCTATGATATGTCAAGGACTTTTGTATACATACATCAATGAATATATTTTAACCAGCTATAATATATATGTATAGAAACACATTGATATAAACAAAAGCACAAATGCCTTTATTGATTAAATAAATTATTCGTACTATTACATAATTAAGATATATCGCCCTAATTGCCTTAAGGGCATACATCATATCCAACAAACTCCCACTTGCACTAAGGCCAATTAGCCATATGTTTTAATCCATATGCTTTAACATGCTGGTCATGTTTGACTTGAGTCAATGGCTTTGTCAGACCATCCGCGAGGTTCTGATCAGTGGGTACATATTCTAATCTTATTGTCTTAGCATCAACAATCTCCCTGATTATATGATACTTTCTGGATACATGTCTGTTTTTCTGATGAGACCGTGGTTCCTTTGCCTGAGCTATGGCACCATTGTTATCACAATATAAAGTAATTGGATTAATAGCCTCAGGCACCACACCGAGATCACCAATAAATCCCTTCAACCAGACAGCTTCTTTTGCTGCTTCGCATGCAGCAATGTATTCAGATTCCGTGGTTGAATCAGCAGTAGTTTCTTGCTTGGAACTCTTCCAGCATACTGCCCCTCCATTTAACACATACACAAAACCTGACTGAGACTTAAAGTCATCCTTGTCAGATTGAAAGCTTGCGTCAGTGTAACCTTTGATAGTGAGATCACCTTCTCCATAAATCAAGAACTCATCCTTAGTCCTTCTCAAGTACTTAAGGATTGCCTTGACGGCCATCCAGTGTTTTTCACCTGGATCTGACTGATATCTGCTCGTAAAGCTCAAAGCCTGAGAGACATCCGGCCTAGTACATATCATAGCATACATGATGGATCCTATCGCGGATGCATAGGGTATATCCTTCATGCGCATTCTCTCTTGAGCTGTCTTCGGACACTCAGCTTTAGATAGGTTAATCCCCTTTGTCATTGGGAGATAACCTTTCTTAGAATGCTCAAGGTTGAACCTATTTAACACCTTGTCTATATATGTACTTTGAGAAAGACCTAACAGCCTCTTGGATCTATCCCTGTAGATCTTTATACCTAGTATAAATGCTGCTTCACCAAGGTCTTTCATGGAGAACTTTCTTGACAACCATACTTTAACATTTTGAAGAAGAGAAATGTCATTTCCTATTAGCAGAATGTCATCAACATACAATACTAGAAAAACGACTGCACTCTCACTAACCTTCTTGTAAACACAAGGCTCATTTGCATTTGGGCAGAAATCCAGTTCCCGGATTGTCTGATCAAACCTTATATTCCAACTCCTTGATGCCTGCTTAAGTCCATAAATGGATCTTTGTAGTTTGCATACCTTTGAGCCATTCTGAGATGTAAAACCCTCAGGTTGTGTCATATACACATCCCGATCTAAATCCCCATTGAGGAATGCTGTTTTTACATCCATCTGCCAGATCTCATAATCGTAATGAGCAGCAATGGCGAGGAGTATCCTTATAGATTTGAGCATGGCTACTGGTGAGAAGGTTTCATCATAGTCAATACCTTCCCGTTGACTATAACCTTTCGCAACCAACCTTGCTTTATAGGTAATTACATTACCATCCATGTCTGTCTTCTTCTTGAAGACCCATTTGCACCCAATTGGTCTAACCTCTTGCGATGCATCAACCAAATTCCAAACTTGGTTCTCGTACATGGAATCCATTTCTGATTTCATGGCCTTTTGCCATTTATCAGAATCTGAGCCTTTTATTGCCTCATCATATGTCCTTGGTTCATCATCCTCCACAAGATATAGTTCCTTATCGTTAGTGATGATAAACCCATATCTATCGGGACCCTTATGAACACGACTTGATCTTCGTAATGATTGTGTTTCGACAGTTTGTTCTTGGATCACACTCTCTTGTGTATCTAGAACGGGGTCAATCAGTTGATCGTCTGTTTCTTCCTCTTGAACTTCCAGTTCAATATTGCTCCCACTGACCTTTTCAAGTAAGTGTTCCTTTTCCAAAAAGTGAGCATTCCGAGACACAAATACCTTTTGTGCTTCGGGTTGGTAAAACAGATACCCAATTGTTTCCTTTGGATATCCAATGAACAGACATTTGTCAGCCTTGGCATTTAGCTTATCTGACGCTATCCTCTTTACCATAGCAGGACAACCCCATACTCTTAAGTGATTTAGAGATGGCTTTTTGTTACACCATCTTTCATAAGGTGTAAAATCAACTGATTTAGAGGGCACTCTGTTTAAGATATAAACCGCGCTCTCAAGTGCATATCCCCAAAAGGATTTACTAAGAACTGCATGGCTCATCATGGACCTGACCATATCTAATAAAGTCCGATTCCTCCTTTCTGACACTCCATTATGTTGGGGTGTATAAGGAGGGGTCCACTGGGGAACTATCCCATTTTCCTTTAGATAATCCTGAAACTCATGACTTAAGTATTCTCCACCTCGATCCGATCGAAGTGTTTTAATACTTTTCTCAAGCTGTTTCTCTACTTCAGCTCTGAATAGTTTGAATTTTTCAAAACTTTCAGACTTGTGCTTCATCAAGTACAAATAACCGTATCGTGAGTAATCATCAATAAAGGTTATGAAGTAGGAGTATCCTCCTAGTGCCTGAACACTCATTGGACCACACACATCAGTGTGTATAAGTTCCAATGTACTCGTGGCTCGTTCACCCTTCCCTTTAAAGGGTAACTTTGTCATTTTTCCTTTTAAACAAGGTTCGCAATCACCATAAGACTCTAAGTCTATTGAGCCCAAGTCTCCACGCTTATGCAACTTGGTTAAGCGATCTTTGTTTATGTGGCCTAAACGGTAATGCCATAAGTAAAAGGAATTCTCATTATCTAATTTAACTTTCTTCACATTATTTATATTGAAAACTTCTGTTTTAGTATCAAGAATATAAATGCTACCTTTCAACATTCCATAACCATAAAGAATATTATTCAAACGAATCTGACAATTATTATTCGAAAATAAAATTTCAAATCCCTCTGTTGCTAAACACGCAACAGATACAATATTCTTAGTAACACTTGGAATGTAATAACAATTATTCAAAACTAAAACAAGTCCACTTGGCAAAACAAGACTAAAGCTCCCTACGGCTAATGCAGCAACTCTGGCTCCATTTCCCACACGTAGGTCCATCTCCCCTTTTGCAAGTTTTCTACAGTTCCTTAGTCCCTGCACAGAAGTACAGATATGAGAACCACAACCAGTATCTAATACCCAAGTGGATTCTTGCGGAAAAGTAGCAAAGTTTTCAATTACAAATATACCTGAAGTAGATGCCTCTGTAGGCTTCTTCTTCAAATGCTCAGAAGCAGGAGCTTTGCAATCCCTCTTCCAATGTCCCGGTTTCCCACATTGGAAGCAGACATACTTAGATGCCTTCTTTTCATTCTTCTTCTTACTGATTCTTTTCTTGGCACCCAGTGCCTGCTTCTTTTTCTTAGAAGCCTTGCCTTTTTCAACCAACAGTAGAGGTTTCTGATCTTTCTTGATCTGAGGTTCTACTGTTTTCAGCATGTTAATTAATTCAGGGATAGTTGAATTAATCCTGTTCATGTAATAGTTAGTTACGAAACCTGAGTAACTATCTGTCAAGGACATCAACACAAGGTCAATGCTCAAGTCATGATTCATCTCGAATCCCAATCGATTCAGCTTCTCAAGGTATCCCAAGAGTTTCAGTACATGCTGAGAGGCAGAGGTGCCAGCCTGCATCTTGGTCCCGAAAAGGAGCTTAGAGGTCTCATACCTCTCTGTCCTCTCCCTCTCCGAAAAGAGTTCTTCAAGATGGAGAACCATATCCTCCAAGGGCATGTTCTCATGTTGTTTCTGAAGCTCAGAATTCATGGACCCCAACATAATACACATGGCAGTCTCACGATCTTTCCTGTGCTTCAACCAGGCATCATGTTCCACATGATCCTCAACATCAGGTTCTACAGGGAAAATTTCACTTAGGACATAGGCAATTCCCTCAGATCTGAGAACTATTCTCACTGCTCGGAACCAATCAGAAAAGTTCGAGCCATTCAATTTGGTGTCAAGTAACATACGGAGATTAAAATTGGAAGCCATTTTCAACCTAAGACATAAGAAAAGAAAAGTGTTTAGATATTAGTTTAAGTACATGTATTTAATTTGAGGACTTTTAATTAAATACATTTTCCTACTATTTTCTTCGAAATTTACAATAGCCCATTCTATTGAATTCGTGAATTTTAGCCCAGCTAAATTTCCTAGTAGGTAGCATCTATAACTAGTCTACTACAACCCCCAATTTTATGAGTCAAGTCATAATAGTCAGTCATAGTTGGAATCCAATTCCATTTGCATCGCATGCAATTGCTAATTCATTCAAGTTCCCTAATCCCAAGGGACGTGTGCTCTTATATTAGCATCTCCTTGAATATGTCTCAGATCTGGGCCTAGCCCCCAATTTTATGGTGGACTACCCCAGCTCTGTTAAGGCAGACCCTATCTCAAACTTTACAACCAATCAATGTGGACTAGAAGGAACGCTTTGCGTAGCACTTTGATAGCCCAAAAAGACCGTATTATAAATTTGAGTAAGGAAGACTATCACTTGCCTTAATATATTTACTTTGGGATTTTATTGGTGTTAAACGTCTCACCCAATCTAGGATTTTATCAGATAGACAAAATTATAATTACTTGTATTAAGTCAGGGAATTTTAGAATTAATTTATAAGGTCTAACCTTAGGTGGGTTCAGCTCTTTATTATAATTATTCCATCAACCTAGATGATATGCAAAATAATTAACCCTTTAATTTGTTATATTTATATTGCATTTCCTTTAAGCTTTTATTCAATAATTTTAATTTTTTACTTTGTTATAGAAACACATATAAGCACCATCTTATATACTAGAAATAAATTAGTTCATATTAATCCCCCGATTGGTCAATTCAAATTGCACCGATATAGGTTCCCAGGTAGGAGAGGTGCCCTATGAGGGGTAGACACCAAGTCCAATCCTTAGCCAGAACAAATACGGGCACAAACTTGAAGACCAATGGATTCTCTTGAACTAATAAATTTCGTTCTTCCAATTCATGTAAATTGGGAGCATCTATAACCCATGTAATTTAAATAAAATATTGACACTTGTATAATTTGAGTAAGTTGAGCAAGCTTATTCAAAATTATTCATAACTAATTTCTAACCTTGAAATGAAAGACAGAAGTTTATATATATTGTTCTAAACAATTAAATAAACAAATCATTTCATTTAGAAAATAATATTTAGTTTGCTTCTAACTTAATTATGCACTAAATAGGCAGGCTCTGATACCACTGTTGGGAACTGACAGTCAAATTGAACATGCATAAGAGGCATGACGGAAATTCAAAATTTTGTCCCTGTCCCAGGAACTCCTATTAGTTGCATATAAATTAAATAAAGCCTTAACTAAATAATTCTCTACCTAGGTTAGCATGCTAAAGGACTAGGCATACCATAATTCTAAATTATATCCTAGCATATTTATTTTATACTAAGCATGTTATAACTCTAAGTTATAACCTAAACATAAAATAACCTAAGCATGCAAAAATAACCTAAGCATAATTATTAAGTCTAAAAACACTTAAAGAAAAAGACTTAATAATTAAAAGAGAAATAAAAAGAACTTACCAGTTGAAGCGTGCTTTTGCAGGACCTTCTTGCACAAGCCTCCAGTCGTAGGATAGCCTCTATCAGTATCCACACGAACCCCACCAACCAAAACCTCCCTAGGAGGAAGAACTAAGAAGCCTCGAGTAGTTGCTAGACCACTCTAGAAGCCTCACCCAAAAATATAAACTAGCGGTGCCCGAATAAATTCAGGCTCCACAAAAATAACTTGCTCAAGTACCCGAGAGATTAATTATCTCGCTTAGGATTTATGCTTTGAGCTTGGTACAATTTAAAAGGAAAGGAAATAACCTATATATAGGCAAGGGGGAGCAAAAATGCTCCCCCTTTCGTCGATGTGGGATTAATTAACATATACATATATATATGTTAATTCAAATCCCACACGCCACTTTTCATGGGCTGCCTTTGTGCAGCCCATGAATAAGGGTTGCGCATTTTTCGGCAATCGAACTTTGTACAAAATATTTTATACTTTTCGGTTCTAACTTACCAATGCAAAATTCCTTATAAATCCTTTCAAATAAATTTTTATTTTTGACTCTAATAAATTAGTTATCAGTCAAAATAAATAATTTGGTCCAACCAAAATTGAATAAATCAATTATAATTTATTTATGACTCTAATTAATTAGTTATCGGTCAAAATAAATTCCTTGGTCTATCCAAAATTGATCTAATCAATTTTAACCAATTAAACAATAATCCAATTATTATTCATGTTATATATTTTGTAATAGAATAAATCTATTAGTTCTTTACTTAGTCCGATGAAGGTCCAATGTGTGTGACCTTATAGGATCCCGAAGTATTGAGCTGTTAAGGCTTAACCAACCCGTGTTCTAATGAAACCATTGGCTCGATGTTCTAGACCGTGAATAGAACTTGATTACCTTAAACGACTGTAGTACGCCTCTAGCAAGGGTCTACCATCCCCCATTACTCGGAACGTCATTTATGCTTATGACTTAATCCCGGTTAATGCAATAATTATCCAGTGCGATAAATTCCTTCCATTCTTTAATATTAGTACCATCTGGTTTATTGGGTTCGGTTAAAGTGTTAACCCACTAATAGCAAGGTTGCTCCAAGCTATCCCAGTTATTTACTTGTTACCGAAGTATATTGCCTTTTACCATAGTGTGTTTGACTAGAAACCATTTCTATCAAACACATACTCTGATCAGAGGTTTATGGCAATCATCACTTCAACAAGTGGCCAGGTACAACTCCTTAATATATCCGGAGCGATGGATTCTTTCCGACTACTCAGCCTACAAACGTGCTGTCATCACTATATCCGTAATCACCCGTAGCACCCTAAATTAATGAGTGCATAGCAATGACCCAAAGTATAGCAATAGTACCACACAAGGCAACTAGCATCTCAAGTATGAGGACAATCGCAAAGCTTATTGCATGAAGATAAACACTAACACATTGATATTTATACCAAGTGTTTATCTTGCTGCGGTCTCCAATATATCTCCGAGATATATCCATGTGTCAAGCTTAAGGCACCACCTTTAGTCTTTAGGAGATTAACTGCTTGGACCCTTTCCAAGAAAGTTGACCACATGCTAGTCTTTCCGTTTCATCAATATCCTTTCTTGATGACACTGTGACTAGGGACAGTTTAGACATAATCATAATTGCACATGAAGTAGGTTCCACCAAATATAGTCCAACTATAATTTCTCTGACTTCATGCTATGATATGTCAAGGACTTTTGTATACATACATCAATGAATATATTTTAACCAGCTATAATATATATGTATAGAAACACATTGATATAAACAAAAGAACAAATGCCTTTATTGATTAAATAAATTATTCATACTATTACATAATTAAGATATATCGCCCTAATTGCCTTAAGGGCATACATCATATCCAACAGAATCCTTCAGGCTGAACCATATAGATTTCCTCCTCCAAGTCTCCATCCATTTGAACCAACTCCAGATCTAACTGTGCTACCAAAGCCAATAAAATACGGATGGAAGAGTGTTTCACAACTGGAGAAAACACTTCATTGTAATCAACTCCCTCCGTCTGAACGTAGCCTTTAGCTACCAACCTTACTTTGTAGCGAACATTAGACTCGTTAGGAAATCCATCTTTCTTTGCATAGACCCATTTGCAACCAATTGCCTTCTTTCCCTTTGGAAGATCAGCTAACTTCCATGTTTGATTCTTCTGAAGGGACTGCATTTCTTCAATCATGGCATTCCTCCACTTATCTTCTTCTGAACTTTTGACTACTTCTTTGTAAGTTGTAGGGATGTCATCATTTGTAATTGGAGATGCAAAAGCCACCATATCAACATAGCGAGCAAGCTTTCTTACTGTTCTTTTTGGCTTTCTCAATTCAATTGGTTCAAGTTGCTATGGAGGTTCTTCGGTTTGAACCTCTTCCTCATCAGACTCCTCATCTACCATTGGAGTTTCTACATCTTCATCATTTGTTGGACTAACTATCTGCCTTTCAAACTCCACCTATTTCGGAGTACCATATGTCTGTTCTGTTGTCACCTTTCTTAACATGGTAGATTCATCAAAGGTAACATCCCTGCTGATGATCGTCTTCTTAGTATCTAGGCACCAAAGACGATACCCTTTTACTCCCTAAGCGATCCCCAAGACAATTGCTTTCTTTGCACGAGGATCCAACTTTGATTCCTTCACATGATAATAAGCAGTGGAACCAACCACACGTAAGGAATCATAGTCAGTAGCAGGTTTCCCAGACCATTTCTCGAGTGGTATTTTACCATCAATAGCACTAGATGGTAGGCGATTGATGAGATGGCTCGCATATGTAACAGCTTCAGCCCAAAACTGCTTGCCCAACCCGGCATTGGACAACATACATCGAACTTTCTCCAGTAAGGTTCGGTTCATGCGTTCAGCCACTCCATTTTGTTGTGGTGTATGCCTGACTGTGAAGTGCCTGACAATGCCGCTATCATCACAGGCTTTCTTAAATGGATCACTCTTGTACTCTCCACCATTATCTGTTCGGAGATGCTTGATCTTTCGACCCGTCTGAGTTTCCATCATACTTTTCCACTTAAGGAAAATTCCGAGCACTTCATCCTTAGTCTTCATAGTATACACCCAAATTCGCCGGGAAAAATTATCAACGAAGGTGGCATAGTAGTGCTTCCCTCCAAGTGATGCCGTCTTGGAAGACCCCCGCACATCAGAGTGAACATAGTCCAGAATACCTTTAGTATCATGGATCGCAGTTCCAAATTTCACCCTTGTCTTTTTCCTTTTGACACAATGCTCACAAAAGTCCAATTTACAAGCCTGGACATCTTTCAATAATCCTTGTTTTACCAGAAGATTCAATGACTTTTCACCAGCATGCCCCAAGCATATATACCACAATCTGGATGCTTCCAATTATTTCTCATCATTAGAAGCCACTACTGCAGTTCCAATAATAGTAGTATATTGATAGTGGTACAACCTGTTATTATTTCGAACTCCCTTCAACACCACCAATGCACCAGAACTGATCTTCATTACTCCATTTTCTGCTTGAACTTTGAAACCCTTTTTCTTCTAGGGCTCCCACATAAATGAGATTCTTTGATAAATTCGGCACGTAGCGAACTTCCTTCAATGTTCTGATTGATCCATCTTGGTTTTTCAACCAAATGGAGCCAACCCCATGTGTGGTGATAGGGGAATTATTTGCTGTGTAGACAACACCATCTTTTAGTTCTTTAAAATCATAGAACCATTCTCGATTAGGACACATGTGATAACTGCATCCTGAATCAAGAAGCCAAACACTAGAAGAGTTGATAGAAGCCGAAAGAGCAAGTGAACAATCTGAGTTATCGTCATACTCAGCTACTGCAACAGTCTTTCCCTTGTCAGATTGTCCTTTCTTTTTCAGCTTAGGACAATCTTTCTTCTAATGCCCATTTTCACGATAAAAGGCGCATTCATCTTTCCCCAATTTGGATTTTGACTTTGATCGTTGCTTCATTCCTTTCACCTGGTTCCCCTGGCGTCCTCTAACAATCAAAGCCTCGGTAGCTCCATTTGAGCTTTCCCTTTTCTCCTTCCTCCTTAATTCATAGCTGTACAAAGCTCCACAAACTTCATTGAGAGTTACAGCAGCCTTCCCATGGAGTAGAGTTATTTCGAGGCACTCAAACTCCTCCGGAAGAGATCCTAACAACATTAAGGCAAGATCCTCATCTTCAAATGTCACATCTAGGTTCAACAAATCAGCAACTAGTTGATTGAAGCTGGTGATATGATCGTTGATTGTGGTACCAGGAATGTAAGTGAATCGGAACAGCCTTTTCTTCATGTGATGCTTGTTCTGACTGCTCTTTTTCAAGAACTTCTCCTCCAGTGTCGTCATCAGTTTTCTAGCAGAGGTTTCTTTGTAAAATGCATACCTCTGTTCTCTAGATAAACATGACCGAATTGTACCACAAGCCAGTCGATTGATGGTCTTCCATTCTCCTTCTCCCATTTCATTTGGTTTCTCTCCTTCAACGACAATATCTAGACCTTGTTGAAACAATGCGTCTAGAACCTCACTTTGCCACATGCCGAAATGGCCACTTCCATGGAAAATTTCTACCACCAATCTGAAATTTACTCCAGCGGCCCTCTGAAGAATACTTGAAGAAGCATTCGAAGTGGATATCTTTTCGAATGGATTTTCTTCTTCCATTTCAGCTCAAACCGTAAAATCACAAATAATAATATTACTCAAGTGCTAGAAAAATTCTCAGGTAATTGGTCGAGTCACAAACGGTCTCAGTTAAATACCAATTTCCTTAGGCTCTTATCGCTTGGTGACAGAATTTTTTCAGTTACTCGAGACAGTATACTATTATTATTCTAGATTTTATCGAAAGATTATTTTAATAATAATTTTAAATTTGCTAAATGCCAACTAGATAACAGGCCCGAAAATTAGGAAAAACTTTCTGATGTGCCGACTGTAGTACACCTACAGCGCACATAGCATACTATTTTTTCCTAAAACCAACGCTCTGATACCAATTATTGCGGAAACTATTAACAAACTAAAACTACTGCTAAAATAAAATAAAATGAAAACACTAAAATTACACTACCTAATTAATTTTATAACAAAATATTACGAAGAAAATGAATAAGAAGAATAAATGCCTTAGAGATGAGAAAGGCTTTGTTGGTGTGATTTCAACTAAGGCCATAGACCCTTTTTTATATTATAAAATCAGCCCCTTTGCCTTACAATTGATAATGTGGGACAATTCTCATTTTCCTTTTTTATTTACTTTACCAATGTAGGATTTGGTAATCCCACATTTATTAAGGATATTATTGACATTGGAGTGAGCGTTTTTAAATAAAAGCGGGTGCATTTAATAATCCATATTCACCTTCAGTGAATAAATTTCAGTGAATAAATAATAATAATAATAATAATAATAATAATAATAATAATATAGTTTACTTTTCTTAGTAAAAGTGTAGAATGAAACAATTTTTTTCAAATTATTCCAAAAACTTAACTATAGAAAGTAATGTTTGGTTAAAAAAGTAAGGAAGGTATCAAAAATTCCTCCCTTTTGCACCAAGCAATATATAGTTAATCACTTTAATTCTCTGCCTATTCTACAAAACTCCATGCGCATGCCAACCATATATCACATCAATTATTTGACTTTTACCCAAAATTACGTATTTCTTAAACCATATACTTATTTTTTTTTTTTTTAAAAATTTACACTTATAATAATAATAAAATAAAATTTTATCCCATTCTATCTAAGTGTAGACTCGAACTCGTAACCTCTAAAATTATAATTTAACGGCTCAATTACTAGATCAAGTTTTTGCCACATTTATTTATTTATTTATTACTTGTAAAACTTTTGGTAATGTATATATTATATGTGTTATACCCTTCAACTTTATTGTAATTATTACTTTATTATAAGAACCTAACTTGTAAAACTATAACTCTTATATTTTATTGTCAATTATTATTATTTGCTGACAATGTAAATATTAATATTTATTGATTAACCCTAACAGCCTTTAAGAAGGCATATCCCAAAGTCTTTTGTTACGGGAACAAAATTAATTAATATCACAAGACTAAAAACAATAAGGTGCACATATAAAATATACATTACCCAAAAAGTTCTGACAATTTTATTTTTTGATGAATTGTTCTGGAAAAATTAAATAAATTTATAAAAGTTATATGGTAAATTGAAAAAAAGTTAATTTATCTGCTTTGTAGAATATAAAAGTTTTAGTTTTTCTTAAAAAGTTTATTATAATGTAAGTTTTCTAATTAATTGGGTGTAACTCAATTGGTACACCACTCAATATTAATGGTGGGAGGTCTTAGGTTCAATACCTAGTCTCTTCAAAATTCTAAAAAAAAATGTAAGTTTTCTCTACCTAAATCCAAGTACTAAATGTACAATTTCAAAATGTTAACTAATGATCATAACGGTGTTTTTTCTATTTTTCTTTTCTTTTATTTTGTTTATTACTTTCTTTTGATTAGTAATTTTGAGCCTGATTTTCGGACCTCAACTGCACTTAAGAGGTACAATTTTTTTTGGTGGGTATAAGGGTATATAAGCATAGAGCAGTACCTGAAAAATAATGTTGTCTATTAATATTTCATTTTAATAATAAAACAAAGTATTTAGTTATTGGAAGTGGGAACCATGCATTCAACCTTAACATTTTTTAGGTTGACTTTTATAAATGGAAACAAAAGATAATAAATCAACCACTAAGTTGACTTTCATAAATATATTTTATAAATCCGCCTAAACTAGATAGACATAAATCCATATACATGACTTTTTAATTAATTCATGAGTGTTAAGAAAATTATAAATAAGTATTTGTACAATTTATTACTCTGTCTGATTTTAAAAATTAATCACTTTATATATTTTTTTTTATTTTTTTATTTATTATTTTTTATTTTTAATATAAGTTTTTATTCATTTTTTTATAATACCCTTATTAATTATAGCTTAATCAATTCCAATGCACATATTATTTAATTAATATTAATTTAAGGGTACATAAATAATTTATATATTTCATTAATTACTTCTTAAAATTTATAAATTTCTTTAATGCTTTGCTTGGAATAAAGTTTTTCAAAGGATAGGAAAGGACAGAACAAAATTCATGCTTGGGACGACTTTTTAGGATGGAATAGATAGGAAATGGGAGTAAGGCATTCCCTTCATTTGCAATTTACGTCCCTCATTTCAATCCTATCAATTTGGTGGGATTTGAGGGGATGAAGATGCTAATTTATAAAATTGAGTTTCAGGGTTTAATATTTTAGAACTGACTTTATTTAGAAGGTTATTTAGGTTATTTTATATTTATCTTATTTTAAAAACTCATATCTTCCTTATAAGCGCAAAAAAAATTCAATTATTTAGGTTTCTATCAAATACTATCCCTTATTATTTTATCCTCTCGATTCCTTTCCTTTATAATTTTTATAAAAGTTACTCTCAATCAGACCTTAAAGCGACTAGTTTTTAAAATAGGAGAGAGTAATTTATCTTTTGATTGAGTCATATAATTAATATGATGATTCATATTTATTTTGAAAGACGTACAGTTTAATAAGGGTAGGATTAGAATAATTGAATAAAAAATACATTGAAAGTTGGAAAAGTCATATAAATCTAGATACAATAAAATGGCTAAAAAGTCATATATTTATAGATGGAGGGAGTACGTTTTTGGATTTTGTTTTATACTCCCTCCATCTCTTTTTTGAAAAATAAGAACATTTAATTTTTGAGGAACCTGATGTTCGAATCCAGGATTTCAGCTTCTTTCTCCACTTTGGGAGGAAGCTGTGGCCGCTAGATCAAGTCTAGTGATTCCCTTCATCTTTTTAAAATAGACATTCTAACATAAGATTGAATTATCAAAATACTTGTCATTTGCACTTTTCTAGATACTTTTTTCATTAATCTCGAACTATGTCCTTAGTATTAATTGTACCTGGGTTGAAAAATTAAGGAATTGATTTAAGACACAAGGGTAAACTAATATTTTAATATCCTTAATAAATGAGTTTATTAAGAAGCGTAAAACTTCTAGGAAGAAAAGTAAAAAAATATGAAGAAAGTAACTCAAATGCTCATTTAGTGCCGGATCTATTGAAATTGTCTATTTTGGTGCCTAATCTATTTACTTTTTGCCTATTTTATATCTAACCTATCAAACTTTTCCCTATTTAATGCATGACCTATCCTATTTTTTTATTGAAAAATACTTCATAAATTAACAGCAACATTACATTCTAAGAAAAGATGGGTATCCATCTCATTTTCTTCTATGTGTTGAAGAATCAGCTACTCAAGCTAGTTGATAAGCTAACTAATACGCAGACCTGCTAATATAAACAAAACGAACAATGCTTATAGAATGTTTTGAATTGAAGCAATCTTGGATAACAAGACCTAACGGAGACCAAAACTGAACATTATCAATCAAACAATTTACAATATTAATTGCATCTAACTCCAAAATAATGTGATCGAAGTTGCGTTGTTTCAACCAACTTAATACTTTTCTGCAACTCAAGACTTCGGCTAGCTCCGGGTCACCACTTCCTTCCAACAAGTTGGAATAGGTAGCTATCACATCACCTACTCTTGATCGAACCACACAACCATGCCCTAGACGTGCTCCATTATTGAAAAGGCTTGCATCTATATTGCAATTTATCCATGGTTCTTGAAGATTACCCATGACCTATCCTATTTTAGTATATTAAATGTTCATTTAACAACACAAAAAATGAACAATACTATTAGGCCATAAATTGTTGGCTTAGCATTTGCCCCTTTAAGCCCAATGTTTTGTGCATCCTCTGATCAGTTTATTACCCTGGATGTATATAATAGCTATTTTTCCCTTTCAACTGCTTAATCCCTAATTATTCTCTTATGCACCATAACCCTTCACCTACTATTCTCCTCTCTCTTAAAACCCAGAGATATCTCTTACTTCAATTATTCGATTCTTGAGATGGCCGTTTTCTAGCAACTACGAACGGTAATTCTGTTGGAGATTTGTTGATTTTGTTAAGCGGTTGAAGACTGAGACTATATAAGGAGGTGAAGATCTCGGGATTTAGTGCAGGTGATTTCGTCTCCTCTCTGATTTTATCTTTGGCTTTCTTTTAGATCGTTGATCTGTTTTTGAGGTTTATGTGAGGCTTGTTATTGTATCTCTGTTAATTTGGTTTTAGCATTCAGAATTCAAGGTTTCTGGTTTGAGCTAGTTGAGATTCAAGATTGTTCTTGGCCTGAAAATCATGTACTGCCTTTGTGCCTTTTTTACCGTTAATGAGAAGCTGCCGGAATCCTTGCCCGTAGATGTACTCGTAAATTCAATGAACTACGTAAAATATCTGTGTTATTTGTTCTTTCGGTTTGATGCTTGTTTGATTAAATTTCAGTTGTTAAAGAATAGTTAAAATCTGAAAGAATATATTCTGAATCTTAAAGATTGATAAATCAGAGAATAAATCCCAAAAAATACCAATGCCATCATTTATAACATGAATAATGCATGGACAAAATAAACCACATAAGTCCTATCAAGTTATTACTAAAATTAGATTGGACAAACTTTAAACAGGCCAAGTTTATAATTTAAATAAGTCAAACACCGAATGACATTTGAGTGATATAACATGACAAAAAAGATATTCATAATCTCACCAATAACTAATCCGTCATTACTATATTTATGTTAAATATCTACTTGAAATTAACTCAGATTAAAATTCTCTAGAGGTGGAATTATTATAAAATTCTCAATGAATCACAAATCAATTAAATTCATGTTTTTGAAATAGAGGCGGGACTATGTAATAGCACAAGCATCTCATTTTAGAGTTTTAATTTAATTTATACACTCCACTCCAAAGAGTTACTCTCACATCTTTACATGTTTCTTCTCTATTTTTTTTAATTTTTCTGGTCTTATTTTACATTTAATAATCAAACCTTTTATTTTTTTTACTTAAGAATTAAAAAATATAGTTTGTTTTCTTTCCAAATCAGGGATGCAAATGAGCTGAATTAGGACCGAACCTATCTAATTTCAGTTCGGTTTGAAAAAAAAATGATTTAGCTCGGCTCGGCTTGTAGCTCGTCGAGCCTTAGCTCATGGATTAACTCTGCTCGAGTTCACGAGCTCATGAGCTTTATTTATCTAATAAATCCCTTGCTTATTATTTCTAAATACACACTTTTGCCAAATTAAAATTCTAAGAGACGGACCCTTTTTATATTAGATGATTACGTGAAGGCTTTTAAGTGAATGAATTACAATAGGAATACAACTTGTTTAAGCTTTGAACTAATTAAGAATACAATGCACACCATTTTCTGAATTAGATTATTTAAATTAAAAACAACCTACCATATTTTTATGAATATATAGGAAATTAATAATATTATAAAGTAATTAAAAAAATTACATGTGCCTTCTCGCGAGCTTTCAAGTCGAACCTTAAAAAGCTCGGCTTGACTCGTTAATATCTCGAGTCGATCTCGAACACGAGTTGAGCCTTATTAAGCTGAGCTTTGACCGAACTTCGACTAAACCGATCTCGAACTGCTCACAAACCGCTCAACTCGATTGCAACCCTACTCCAAACTACAATACATAAGCGTGTGCGTGTTCCAACTTTGTTTAAATGATTTTAAGTATAAATGCCATCTTATATGTTCATATAGCTGGATATAGTTAACTGATACGCAGTTCTATAGTAAACCATACCATAAATATAAGACAATTATAAGATGTGGTCCTGCTATATTAGACCATATGGATATTTGATGCGGTATTATTTCCAAAGCTGATACCTCTTTGAATATACCTACAAACTGGCACGACCCATGTACAGTACGGCCCTGATCCATTAAACAAACAAGGACCACAAGCCCATTAAGATCCCGCAAAGAACTGTGTAAAAATGGACCATAGCAAGGCCTAAAGGCAACTTAGTAAGCGAACTTACCAAGAGAAAGCTCACTAACAAAACCCCAAAGGCAACTTACTAATCGAACTTACCAAAGGAAAGCTCACTAACGAAACCCCAAGGACAACTTACTAAGCAAGCTTACCAAGAAGAAGCTCGCCGACCCATGAGCTCGGTGTAAGCTAACATATGGACTAACCAAGGATACCATGTGGTCGTGGGTTTGTTTCCCACAGACGGCGCCAATTGGTGCGGTCGGGTGGCTCCAAGGGTCCGAACCTGAGATCTACAAGTAAAATAAGGCTAGGGGGTAAGTATAGCCCCTCCGATGCCTTTATTAGTACGGTCGTAGGAGTATGTAAAAAAGGTATGACTAAGGATTGTAGAGTAAATAAAAATTACCTGTTTAGAATTGGCTGGTCCCTTTTTATAGAGTTTTTTTTGTGGAGTCTTAATGGGCTTATGGGCTAATTAGCACAATTAATGGCTGAATCAATTTGTGATTGATTAACTGCAAAACTTGTTAGAGTGATTGATTTCATTTCATAATTAATTTAGGCCGTGTGTAGTCTTTTTAAATTGAATTTAGGCCGTGTATATAAAGTTATGTTAATGACCTTTATACAACAATTTGGGGAAAAAATAAAATATACAGGATGTAAATATTTTGTGACAGGAAAACATTATAACATATAAGCATTAATCCAGTTTGTTTATCGGCTCGAACCTATAAATGCATATTTTAGAAAATAACTGAAAGAATTTTTCCATTTCAACTAGTTATTCTCTTTTTGTGCTAAAAGCATTGTTGTGAAATCCAGTCCGACCCTTCGAAACGGTAAAGATAGAAGATTAAGGGTTAATAGGTTAAAGGGATTCAATTGGGGTTAAACCAACTTGATTAAAATTGTTAGAAAACTATTATTTTTAATATTTAGAAGATTAAAATATAATATAGTAAATTATTATCTAGAAAAATAATTATTTTTATATTAAAAATTAAATAAAGTTAATTTATTTTAACATTAAAGAGTAAAAAAAATAATAAAAAAGAAGCATAAATTAAAATAAAAAACTTATAATCAATAGTTAATATTGAAAATTATAAAAATTATAGTTCTTGAGATTATATAAATTTAATTATTAATATTATAACATAAATTTTATAAAAAATGGACATTTAAGTGCAAAAGACTAGTTGAAATTAACTTCATCAAAGTTTAAAATCTTTAACACTCCATGGACTACAATTTAATATATTTTTATTCGACATTAAACAAAAAAAGTTCAAGTCATTGACAAACTAACCCATCTCAGGTCACCAGTTTAACCGACCGGGTCAACGGGTTTCTGATGAGTCAACCTACATCTGAATTTTAGCATGAATCGATTCGTTTTTGTCACCGAGTCCAGGTTCTTCAGGTCCGGCCAGCCAGGCCGGGTTTGACACCACTGGCTAAAAGCAATGTTTTAAAAAGCACAAGGCACTAGTCGGACAGACATGGCTTCCTAGACGGATGTGTGATTTTTTTTTTTTAATATTTATAATAGACTAAATTATAAATCTAACTAAAAAATAAATTATAATGCAATAATATATTAGAAAAACATAGTTTAGCATATGGCAACTGGCAACATAAGTCTTAATCGATTCTTATATAAAAACACATCAAAACTAAAATCAATTCCTTAAAAATACATATCCTCACAATTTTTTTGTGGTTTATAGCATACTGTTTCTCGGTTTGAGATTCAAAATGAGAATTATACGGTGAAAATATTTTGAACTATAATTATTATAAGTATTGGTATATTAAAAATTACGGAAAAAATCGGATTAGGCGGTGCTCAAGCGGAAAAAGTCGAATTAGGCAGCTCTCGGCGGCAATATATCGGTCTAACGCTTGATAGAGTCCAAGAAATAAAAATTCGAACGGTATGCCCCAAAATAGCGCCTAGGCATACATTTTTAAAACAGCGGAGGAAATAATCATCTTGATCGTAAAAGGTATGAATGCAATCCTCCATTACATTATATTATTGAAATTATCATTCATACAGTATAGAGGACACTCAACATAATTCACCTGATTGTCGCATAGATCAAATAAAACATTCTACTCGCAAACTTAAATTAATAGAGCTATTAAAAACTACAATAACTGAAAAATTTGAATACTTTTGCACAGAATTGACATTACCCATAACAAGTAAACTATCTTCACAGTTGCACATTAGATAGGTGCTGCACATGTTGTCCTAAAATGTCCTGTCTGATTGCAACGGCTACAATGCACAACTCGCTTCACTCGACCTCGATCTTCAGCTCTGACCCGCTTCTTTCTCGGCCGGCCAGGAGGGCGAAGTGATTTAGGCGGATTAATCAAAACATCCATCGCTTTACTAGCATTCGGATCTCCGTCGCTCAACTCCTTCCATAGACTTTTATCGGGAATCGGGTGAATAGTCTGTGAATAAGTTTTCCGATAAGTTGCCACAGTAAAGCAACTCTCGGTGAACCGATGAACGTTTTGCCTACAAGACAAAAGTGCAGCCACGGCATGTGCACAAGGAAGACCGTACAGCTGCCAGCCGCGGCATAGACAACACCGGTTCCTAATGTCGACAATATTAGTCCCTTCATGGGAGATTACTTCGAATTCGGCTTCGTTAGCCCGAAGCACCTGATACGTGCGGGCCCGCTCGAGAGCCTCGGCTACACGTCTCTCAGCAGAAGGCACGAGTATCGATGTCCATTGCATACTGGTTTCACGGCGTTCGTTGAACCAAGTCATGAGCTGTCTTCGAATACATTCCATCATCTGGATTATAGGAAGCCCCGAGGCTTCGAGAATCCAGCTGTTTAACGATTCAACTATGTTAGCTGTCAAATGCCCGAATCGACTTCCTTCGAAATAGGCTGTAGCCCACAACCGAGGGGGAATTCTCCGTATCCAATACGCAGCATCTTGTGATATCTCCTCGATTTCCAAAATTTTTGCTTCAAATTCGATAACTGTCAAAGCATGGGCAGCTTCCCATAAAAGGTTGACCAGCATTGTGTTGTTGAATTCCTTCCGGAAGCTTTCGCTGAGGTGGCGCATACAAAAGCCGTGAAAAGCAGTTGGAAAGTTTGCTTCCACTCCATCGACAATACCCTTTTGTCGGTCCGACAAAATTGTAAGCCTTGGCATGTTTTCGGTATTTATTTCGAGGAGGTTATGAAGTTCAGAGAGAAACCACATCCAGTTTTCTTCGTTCTCCTCGTCCACAACACCGAAAGCCAAAGGGAACAGAGCGCCATCCCCGTCAAATCCAGTGGCAAGAAACAATGTACCGAGGTACTTACTTTTCAAGTATGTCCTATCGAGCCCGAGGAGAGGCCGGCAAGCATTCAGAAACCCATAAATTGATGCCTGAAACGAGATGAAGAGACGCTGGAAGCAATTATCAGTTGGATTTCCATACACAGATGCGATACTCCCGGGATTTGTTCGTTTAACCTGCTCACAGTATTGTGGAAGTAAACGATACCCTTCTTCAAAGGATCCACGCATTGCAGCCATAATACGCTCTTTGCCTCTCCAAGCTTGTTTGTACGATAAAGTAATTCCGTGAACTCGATGAATCTCTTCTAATATCTCTTTTGGCTTGTAATTAGGATTCTCTTTGAGTCTTTGCTCCACAGAGTTTGCAACCCACTGAACCGAGGCTTGCTGATGTCCAAGATGAGCGATCCCTCCACATGTATGAGACTCGTGGATGGTTCTGATAGTGAATGTGGGGACCCCGGGCAGTTTGGCAGCATGTATACGCCATGGACATCCCTCACTGGCACATTTAGCTGTGAAACGAGTCTTGTCTGATTTTATAGTCTGCATTTCGAAGTGAAGAGCAATCGCTGTATCCCTTAATGCTCTGCGGCAGCTAATGACATCTGGAAACTCTTGTCCAACTGTGAGCTCGTAACTGGGAGCTATCGCCAGCTGGCGAGCCTGAATGACGGGAGTATGGACCATAAGCTCTGACTGCTCAATGGACAAATCCTGAACACCGTCTATGCCCATCTCATCACTTTGGACCACGGTTAGTTCTAGGTTGTCGAGTTCTTGGTTTTCTGAAACAGCAAGTTCGTTGTTTTCTGAGAGGCCTAGATCGTGGTTTTGTGAAGAAAGACCCAACTCATGGTCGCCCTCATCAGGTTTCCGATCAATACCTAGCTCGTTCTCGTGCACGTAACTATGATCAGGGTCGCCCTCGTGGTCATCACTCTGTCCTATACCCAATTCGTGGTCATGAGGATTTCCTAAACCGAGTTCGTGCTCATGTGCCTGTCCTAAGCCCAAATGATGCTCGTGTGCTTGACCTAATTCCAAGTCGTGATTCTGTCCAATACCCAAATTGTGATTATGCCCTAAAACCAGTTGCTGATTCTGCCTAAGCCCTAAATTGTGACTCTGCCCAAGTATTAAGTCATGATTCGCCATTGGATAAATTAATTCCAAGAAGCCAAAAACTGTCACAACTCAGCACCAAGAACAAGCTGCAATATAAATTGATATCAACAACAGATCTCTCTTAAGTCTCACCAACATGCCTGCTGAAACAATGAAAATCAAAGAGCTTATCACCAATCTTTCACATCAATAGACAGTGTTTACAGCTAAACAAGAATAAACAACACAGAAAACAAAGAATACGTCGAAGAGGAATACTGAGTGTTAGCAAACTTCAACACTTCAAATTTGAAAATGCAACTTCCTGCAACAAGTGTCAATACTAAACAGTGCTCTCGTCCAACGACCCCATCTAGCAAATTACTAAATTAAATAAAAATATCCCCACTGAAGTTATCTCGCACTAAGAACAAAAGCTCAGAAGCAATCCTTCCTAAGTAGCACAGGATAGCTATAGTATACATAATATTGATGTCCACTAATCCACAATATTAACAAAGCAAACACATATGCAACATCAACATTCATGTATCTGACAGAACAAGTCAAATAAACTAATCATTAATTATTTTCAACAGAAACCAAAAACTAACTGAAGAGAATAGCTCTACCTAAACTTTACTAATCCAGAATGAAACCAGTTTGAAGTTTAAGCGTGTATGCCTGAATGTCTCTTTATAGACAGCCAAGCAGCTATGCAAATAGATGTGAAACAACAAAGCCTGTCTTTGGCTACAAACTATGCACAAAACAAAACAGTTTTCCCCCAAAATCAACCTATGAACTCATCAACAAACAAAAATATCACAAATCCAAAACCAAAACCCTAACTCAAAACATATAACATATCCACAAAAAAAAACCTTGAAACAGTTAAACGAACGGGATAAAGCAACAGATAATAGTAGAAGCTAGAAGAATTAAAGGTTCAAAACAGTAGGTCCACAAGAGCAAACATACCCGATCGCAAAATGCCGGAGAGAAGCCAATCAAAAACCCAGCTTTAAGCCAAAAACACAGCCACAAAAACCAGCAATCGAAACCCAAAACACCGGATACATAATGAACAAAAAAAACTCGGACAAGTGAAGTGCAGGGACAGTACGGATCGGAGGAAACAATTAGGGGTTTGAAAGGGGTGAAATTGATCCGGGGGAGGAGAAACAATGGAAGAATTTGAAAAGTGGCGGGTAAAAAAGGAGAGGGAGAAGATCGGAAAATCAAGAAAAGGAAGCGAAGGGCAACAAGGGAGAAGAGGAGAAAGAGAAGGGCAGAAGAGGGAGGCGAGGGTTTCCAAGGGAATTACAGACCTTCTTCTTCTTCGATATTGAGGGTATTTATGTCATATAGTTAGGGTTTTTTTGGAATTACTGTTTTTTCGCCTACTTATTTTCTTTTTTTATTTTTTGCAATTTAAATTGAATCAACTCAGCCTAGTGAATAATTGACCATAAGTTTTTTCATATGATTTCTCATTTTATTTTGTTTCTTTGAATTATAAATTATAAATAGCAGTGAAAATAATGGGTACATTTTGTATTATTATTATTCCATTATATGGGAAAAATTAGGTGTAAAATTGTTGAACAGGGTATTATAAAAATATAGTTTAATACAAAGAAATTACATATAAAAATGTAACAATGAAGAAAATTATTATGAGATAAATCTTAATGAAAATAAGAGTGGTGGATCTGTTTTTTTAATATTTGGGATAGGTAAGTTTATTGTCACAACACAACTATATTTATAAATAAATTCAACTATATAAAAAGATAACAGTGACAACGTAAATTAGTAAGTTTTGTTCTAAATTTAAATGAAAAGATTGTTAATTTTGATTAGAAAAACCTTGTACTATGCATAGTTTCAAAGACGATTCAAATAGAATCACTGGCATAAAATATGGTTAAATTTATTTAATTGTAGCCACATATTTTTATGATGATTCGTTGAATAATTGTGTAAATATATAATTAACGATGAATTTTATAAAAGTATTTTATGGTTTTATTCATTTGTAAGATGAGGTCTGAAAATTTCTTTTTTTATAATATGGGGTCTGTAGTTTCAAAAAATTCGTAAAGAGATGATAAAAAATATTTATTTGTTCATAATAATGATGTTAGAGAAAATATATAATCAATTCAACGATCTCACAATTTAACTATATTATTTAAAAATTATACGTCACGATTTGAGTAATTTTCGGAGATTCTTTTCTATTTTTTATGATTTTTTAAATTTTATCATCATATTTTAATTAAAAATATATTTACACTATTACAAAAAATTTAAAAATTATTACGGATGTATGTTACATTTTTACTAATTAATCCATAAAATTTCAGATAAAAACACATAAAATTACACATCATCATAACATAATTTAATATTAAAAATCTTCTTTTTATTAATTTTTAAAACTACATCTACTGTACAATAAATTTCAATTTTTTATTTATTGAACATGCATTACCCAATACTCTAAAAATCCAAAATACAATAGCACATTTGTCATTATTCAAATCAAAACTTTTCTATAGAAGAATTAAGTCTAATGTTGTCAATCTACAACATCGTTATAGTGTGCTATATTCCTAACAAAATTAATTAATACGAGACCGTGCCATGATAACAATTTAACAAATGGATATTCGACACATAAGTCCATACATACCTAGCTCTTCTAAATAAGTTTTATGTACTGAGATCATTCACAACAACATTTATATTTGTTATAAAACCCACTGTGTGGTTCTCGTTTGAACATTAGGGAGTAATTGGCGGCCACCATGGACTAGGCTTATTTACGGATTAGGCTTGGACATCTATTTTTTTACTAAGCTCAGTCTGAGTTTGCGTTCGTTAAAGCCTGAAATTTTATGAGTCAGAATTGGTATATGTATAAAAGCCCGAACCCTGTCCGACTAGTAATAAAAGAAAAATTATTTTATACACCCACCCATTTAATAATCTGATTATCAGTTTCTCAACTCAAGTTATGAAAGTCAAGTCTCAAGTATCAACTAATGGCCATTTAATTAGTAATGGTAAATGGGCGTATTGCTGCCCGTATTTCAAATTACGCCGGTTGATATTTTTACAATATATAATATATATGTTTACTTTACTCAAACCAGATAATATATATATATATATATATATATATATATATATATGGCAAATGCTTGATTTAGTAGTTGGTAAAGGGTTAATCTAGTAGTTGAGCTTTAAAGTTGTGATCTTAGAGGTCGCAGGTTTTAATCCACACTCGGGCGGGGTGGGATAAGGTTTTCCTTTATTATTATTGTAAGCCCATATGGAGAAAATTTTTTTTTTAAATGTTCACTTAACTCGAGCCCTATTTCTTTCTTCAACCGTCACTACTACTGTCTCTCCTCAAACCCTTGTTCCTTTTGTGTGAATGGTTAACTGTTCCGTGTATTATTTTCTTTAATTTCTGTTTTGTACTTTTAATACATAAAAGTTTAAATTATAATGAATGGGCCGTGGGCCGGGCTTGGGAATGCTTCATAAGACCGGCCTAAGTATGGGATGGGTTGGGCTTGGGTTTATACTTTTTGTATATAGCCCGATGCAGCTCGACCCGAGTCCAGCCCAGCCCGTCCGATGAAAAGGTCTACCATGGACGACAGTTATGCCACCTCACGTAAATTCTACCGTACTTCTCTAGTTCTATAAATGTCCTTTGAACTTGTATGAAATGAAATGAACTTGTTTTAGTATAAATTTATCACTGCACATACATATTCGATTTTTTTATTCATTACTAACTCCAACATAGAAGAACGTTCACCCACAAATTGACGAACACTTCTCACTCGATTTTGTTTTACAAACCCCTTCCTCATCAAATCAAGTCATATAAAACACAAAAAAGCACAAATTTATTAAAGAATTTAAGTGCACTACCTATCACAAAACTTATTATTATAAGAACAAATTGAAAATAAAATCCGTGAGAAATTTTCTATATGTGAAGCTTTTAAATATGATGTAAGGGAGCAAGACCAAATCAACACTATTACCATTTCATTTATATTTAGGAATGGAAAATTTGGCAAATTTATTATTTTAAACACTTAAAAATTGTAATGAGATTGTAATTTAATTTGAATTGTGGGTAGATATAAACATTTTGTACTGATAAAGCTATACCTGAAATACAAGAAACATCGTTTGTTTATATTTAATCATATAAGTTTTATTATTATTAATAAAATTAAATTATGACGCTCATTTAATGATATGTATTATTTTGTCCAATGCATCAATACAAAATATTTTATTTTGCAAATAAAATAATAGACTATCATGGCTTTGCTTTATCAAGAAGTGGGCCACGTCACTTTAATATCCATTGCCAAAAATGGGAGCTAAGCTGACAGTTGGCCCACATCAGCTTCTAATATCTCACCTACTAAAAACTATTGGACTGTGTATGGTTATAAATGATGGGATTTCTAGGTTTGGTGTTCGAGTTGATAAAAATTCTGTTTAATTTGTATCTTTTTGTAAATAATTTGTGCGTTAAATAGGAGTTGTACGTCATACTAATATGTCTGAGATGGTCTGTATCTACTGATGAGCACATTGAACAACAATGCAATTATAATAGGGTGTCGTAATTTTGTCATTCAATATGTAAATGACCCGAGCTTAGCCGGCCAAAATTTAAATTAAATAAAATAATTATAAAAATCACATGATAATAATAATAATAATAAGCCAATTTTTTTCCTTCTAGTCTCTTTATTTTAATTAACTCTTTGCTTTGAATTTCATATTTGTCTCGGGGGATAAGTAGGCGTCGGTCTGATCCGAACTCAAATTAGTAAAAATATAAATCGAAATCGATCCGAATATAATTTATTTGATGTGAACCGAATCGAATATAATTCGGTTTGAATTTGATTCGCTTCGATTATAAACGAATTGCTCAAACTCTATAGTTTATAAAATAATTTATAATTTATTTTTTTGTTTTAGGGTTATATGAGAGAGACTTAAAGTAATTTAATAATAATTAGAGTTTGAAATTTATATTTACAATAATAAATATAAATATTGATACATAAAATATATTAATTCGAGTAGTATGACATGCATATGATGAATTATTGAATGAGTCATAATCCTAAAGTTGTAAAGTAAAACAATTTTTTCCAAATTAGGATTACTTAATTAAAATATCATATTTGTTATTATTGTTTACTAATTACTGTGTTGTATATCGTCAATATGATTAACATATTATATATAATATGAATATATATTAAAATATAATATTTAATAATTTATTCAGTTCGGTTCGATTTTATTTCGATTTTTGTTGCGAAAATCGAAACTAAATCGAAACCCGAATTTTAAGAGTTTCAAAAACCGAAATCGAATCAAAATAAATTTTATTCAGTTCAGCTCCATTAATTTTATTCGGTTCCGGTTTGGGGTTTGGTTCCGATTTGATTCTGCATGCCCCTCTTTATCTCATCCTTAATATTAGGCCTAATGCATCATTAGCTACCTGAACTTGTCACCAACAACCCGTTGCCTTCCTGAACTTTTTAAGTGACCCCGTAGCTCCCTCAACTATCAATAAGTACACCACTTTGCTTCCTAAATGCCACGCTTCTGATTAGTTTGACTTTTCAAATATGTCATGTCTAAGATTTTCTTTCTCCAATCAGAAGCTGACACATGACATTCTAGAGCAAAGTGATGCTATTTTTCAATATTAAGGGAGCTATGAGGTCACTTTAAAAGTTTAAAGAATAACATATTTTTGAGAACAAATTTAGATAACTAATAATGTATTAAGCTAGTATGTCAATGCTCTTTATATACTATATTAATGTTATCATTATCAAACTTTGACATCATACCGATGAAATTATTAATTCACGATATAATCGATTTAACAAGGTTCAATTACTGTTTCGATGAGTTATTTGTTTTTTCAAAACATTAAATAAGATATAACACTACATTCATATAACTTATTATCAATTGTGTTATTTTTATGATATTGAGTTAAGACGTGATTAATATTTAGATTAAAAATATATTAGTATTTGATTAATTTTATGAATACAAATATTCTTATAAAGTATCTTGGATTTCACGGTTTTTCCAATGAAAACCATCTACTTCAATTTTCTTCTATACTTCTACTAAGGTTTTAAAAAGCGCTAAGCGTTAGTCAAATAACTGAGGCTTCAAATATTTAAGTGGGGCCTAGACGATTTTTAGACGAATTTGTAAAATTTTTATCTTTTATAATTATTAATAGATAAACGTATAAATTCAACTAAAAGAGTAATCATAATACAAGTAATATTTAAAAAAAACATAGTTTAACATATGAAGATATAAGTCTTAGTTAATTTTTACATAAAAACACATCAATATTAAAATCAATTCCTCAAAAATAAATATCCTCACTAATTTTTTGTGGTTTATAGCGTACCATTTCTCGGTTTGAGATTCAAAATGAAAATTATATGGTGAGAATATTTTGTTATACATTAGTTTTATTAACTGTGCTACCTTTTTCGAATTGAAAAAATTGAACTATAATTATTATAGGTATCAGTATCTTAAAGATTGGGAAATAATCGGACTAGGCGGTGCCTAGATAGAAAAAATTGGACTAGGCGGTGTGTAGACGGCAATATATCGATCCAGCACCTAATAGCGCCCGAGGAATGAAAAGTTGAGCGACGAACCTCAAAATAGTACCGAGACGGGGAGTTTTGAAACACTGACTACTACTTTTAATAATCCGATTTCCCGTTTCACCAGTTGATACAATTTTGATAACATTTTTCTTGTCAACAACTAATTTTGATAACACCGAAATATATGAGTTTATATGACTTTACCTTTGAAGTTTTTGTACCAATAAGGTATAACTCAGTTGAAACATAAGTTGCATAAGTTGGAGGAGAACAAAGTTTGAATCTCGTTAGATACATTTGTTGGGAAGGGCGAATAGCCTTAACTGTGACTAAGTTCGGAACAAGACGACCTCAATGACAATACTTGTAAATATGATAAAAAAAACTATGACTTTGTCTTTATTAAGGTCAAATGCATCGAAACCCCTCTAAACTTGGCATGAAAAACTGGATCGAAACTTTCAAAAGTTTGAAATAAGCTATTGAACTTGATAAAAGTACACTAGTTTATCCCCTCAATGCCACATATCAGCTTCAAGTTGATTAAACTTTTCAAAGATGTCATTTTCTTTATTTCTCTAATAAGAACCTAACATATGACAATGAGAGAGTAAATTAATTCACTTTTATCAAGTTTGAAGAGTTGAAAAATTTTAAAAACTTAAAGTAACACCCAACGAACAAATGATGCATTTAGCCCTTTATTAATATTGTATCAAATTTCATCATATAACTCATCTAATAATTACAAAAGTACATCGCAAACGTATCTGCATAAATATACACATATGTTTACTTTCTTAATTATAATACAAAATAAATACTACTTCCATCTCCACCACGACTGGATCATTAAATTATACCTTTAATCCAATACCGGGGCAAATTTATAACTACTTCATACAAAAAAAAATTACATATATATACATATATTAATATTTATTGAGAAATCTACCCATAAGCTTAGTTTGTTTAAATTTGTGATACAAATTGATCAAACGAACGATTGCAAATTAAAGAAAAAACGATATTCTAAATAAAAGAAAAAGACAGTTAATTTTCGCGCGAATCTTTGCTGTTGTGTGTGCACTTTGATGAAACCAAAAATCAAATAAAGTTTTTCGCTTTCTGTGTTTTCTTTTTGGATTCTTCATTTTTTTTTATTACAAATTACTTACAAAGTTTTTATAAACTTTCGGTATATGTAATAATCTCCTCAATCAACAAGCCGACCTTTTTGTCATTGTCGGCGTGGAATTCCACTTTTGTTCTTATGTTTTTTTCCTTTGGTCAAATTATTTGAAAACAACGTGCACTGTTGTATTGTTATTGTACTGTCTCCGATCCCAAAAATAAAAAAGAAAATTAGATGCACAAAAAATTAAAAAAAATAAAAAACACAGGTTCTCTCTTACTGGGTATTTGTATTTTCGTCTGATTTGGCCGATGATTTGTCTGAATCTGAATCTCTGCAACAAGCTCTGTAAGAGAATCCCTTGATTTCCATGATTTTGAAGATGGGTCAATTTTGATTTTGCCCATCTATCTGCCTTTCAATTGGGTTTCAATCAGGTTAGTTTGATTGATTTTGTTGTTTTTCTTTCTTGGTTATTGTTCTTGTTTTTCTAATTATATGAATAACTCTACGAATTCATTTAATTTATGATGAAATTTTACATCTTTGTTAATGGGTTTTTTTCTGTCTTTGAAGTGTTGCCTGTTTATATTGTTGAAACCTAGGATTTTTAATTTTTCTAATTGGGTATGTTTCATTTCATATAGGTGTTCATCAAAGCATTCATTTTTCTGTTACTAATTTTCATTTAATTCTAATCATTGATGATATAGCGTTGAATCTTGTTCAAGATCATTGAACATTCCGGAATTATTCGAATCTTGCTGGAGAATGGCTAACAGCAGAATTTTATCCGTTGACTCGAAGAAAAAACGACACAATATCAAGAATGCTTTATCCTTCGCAATTCTCGAATGGCTATTAATGTTCTTGCTATTCGTGGATGGATTATTCTCGTACTTGATCACGAAATTCGCTTGTTACTGTGACCTACAAACCCCGTGCCTTCTATGCTCGAGGCTCGATCGAATTTTGGGGAAATACTATTGGGATCTCATATGTAGCAATCATAAGTCGGAAATCTCGTGTTTAGTTCTTTGTCACGCTCATAACAAGCTCGTTGATGTTCGTGGGATGTGCGAAACCTGCCTTTTCTCGTTTGCCACTATAAACAAATCGAACGCCGAAACATATAGATTACTCGTTGGGAAGCTCGGGGAGAGTTCGGTTTTTGATATGGACGACGGTCCGATATTTGAAGAGCAAATTCCGAAAACTCGAATTTGTTCATGCTGTAATTCGCCTTGGGCGCCAAAAGGGTATCAGCGGAATTTGTTGCAAATGACTCTTTTCGGTACAAAAGCCGGGCCCCTGAGTCAATCTCATCCTTTATCTCATGTATGGTATAAAGAGCTCAAGATTAATTCCGATTCTGAATCGGAAATCCCGTTTTCTGATGAAGGCGAAGATCCTGCAAATTCTAAAAGTCGGGAATTTAGCCCTTCGTTAAATGGACCGATAAAACGTGTGCAAATCGAGCCTCGTGCGGTTACAACTCAGCCTAATGATTCCCCTGTTGAAAAGCTCATCGACCCAGTTCCCGATCTTATTTCCCTCGATCATGTTGAATCATCTCGAGGAATCGAGCCCCGTTCTATAGAAGAGGTTGTTCCTTTACCTTTGGATGAAAAACGAACTCTTGAAAAATCGTCGAGCGAGAGCATAGATGTTGAAGAAAGAAAAGAGCCGATTTCCGAAAATGACGGTTTTGCATTTCAGGATGCCGAAGAAATGATTGTTGAAGAATCAACGGCCGAAATTCCGTCATCTTTGGTTTCTCGAGAAGCTATCGCGGAAGAAATACTAAGGAGCAAGCTAATTTCCGAGGATGAGGAGATTCCATGGTCCGATAGCAAGGACACCTTGGTTCATACATTACCACCAAGCCGACTAATTTCCCTTGTTGATGTCCTTCCAACATCCTCGGGAGTCGAAACACCCGTAGAAGGGTTAAAAGAGAGTTGTAAGTCTTGAAAATCCTTAAAAAAAATTATTTCAAAATTTTAACTAATTTTCGAAATTTTTTGTTGCGTAGATGTTCCGAGACCCGAAGAAATTTTGCAAGCAGCGGTCATTGATTCAGGCGAAAACTGTAAAACGATAACTACGACAGGCACAATTACCGAAACACCCTTGGAAACGATTCCTGTTTCGGCTGAAAATTGTCAGCAAGTACTTAACATGTTGGATCTTGGGGAAGCTTATAAGCTAGCAGTTAGCAGTCGGGGGAGACAGTTATCTGGTGTGTTGGCAGACCAGTGGACCGGAAAAGATTCCTCGAGAATTAGCGACGATTTAAAGCATTTATTTTCGCAATTTTCGAATACTCGAGAGCAATCTATGAATGATTCAAGCCCTAGACTTTCTTTAAGTCCAAAACATTCAGCAAATAGCGAAAGATTTCTTGAAAGGAACGAGTCGGGTTATTCATTAGATGGAAGTATAGTAAGTGAAATGGATGGCGAAACTTTGGTTGGTCGGTTAACAAGGCAAATCGAGCACGATAAAAAACTATTAAGCGGTTTGTACAAAGAACTCGAAGAGGAACGAAATTCGTCTTCGATTGCAGTGAATCAAGCAATGGCTATGATTACTAGGTTGCAAGAGGAAAAGGCAACACTTCAAATGGAAGCGTTGCAATGTGTAAGAATGATGGAAGAGCAAGCTGAGTATGATATGGAAGCGTTGCAAAAGACAAACGATATTCTCGCAGCGAGGGAAAAAGAGATTCAAGATCTCGAAGATGAGCTCGAGTATTATAGAATTAAGTACCCAGATGAATATTTACTCGACGAATCAATGGACCCCCTTTTCGATATGAAAACGAAAGAAATCAAAGAGGAGAACAAAGAAACTACTACTTCTGTTGTTAGTAAACCCGAAGAGGACGAAAATGCGGTTAGTGTGAAGAGTTTATTGTCAGATATTGAAGATGAAAGATTGTTTATTTTGAAATCATTGAAGGATTTGGAGAAAAAGCTTGTGAGATTTCCTGATTATCAACTAAGTTTGGCTCTCAATGAACAAAATCCAGGAGAAATCACAGAAAACGATCATGACCAAGATCGTACGGCTGTTGATATAGCGGAAAATAATGAAATGTTTTACACTCCAGCAGTTCCGAATCTCGATATTATTGCAAATGAGGTTTATGATCTTAATGAGAGGCTAAAAGCACTCGAGGCAGACAGGAGTTTTATTGAACACAGCATTAATTCGGTTCAAAATGGTGAAGAGGGGCTTAAGTTTGTTCAAGAGATAGCTTCTCACCTTAGAGAATTACGAAAAGTTAGGGCGACGAGAAGCGGGAAGTAAAGAAAATTTTCGGGTTTTCGTGTAAAAGTGAATTTATGAAAGTAAGTTTTTATTTTACTAAATAGGGTTAAGATAATTTGATTTTTTTTTCTTCTAAGTTGTGTTTTTTTTTTCATTTCTTAGGTGCTTTTGAGAAACAAAGAAAAAAGATGGAATGGCATTGAAGTAGATGTATAGTTTGAGAGTTTGGTTTTGTTGTTTGTTTTGCTTGGTTATGTGATTATTTGGATAAGAGGTGATTTTTGTGTTTTTATATGATAACGAAGAGTGTTAGGCATTTATTTATGTAATTATGTACAAACACTATGGAGTTATTTAATAATGAAATCCAAATGGGTTGTTTTCTTTATTATGTATTTGTCGAGGTCATAAATTTAATATCAAGCATCTGCAAATATTATAAATTGTCAAAAAAGGTATTTTTGTCTATTACATATTTACGTGGAGAGAAGAAATACACCATAATGATAATGGAGGTTAGTTCGATCCCGTAGCGATGTCTTATTTGTGATCCGCTCTATAGTGCTTTTAACTTCTACTTATAAAATAATATGTAAATTTGCCTTTAAATTCAATATAAGCTTGAAAAAAATTTTACAAATGAGGTGAGGAAAATGGCTACTCACTCCGAAGAAGAAAACCTTTTGCATATGGGTAGTGGACAATTTGAAAACATTCAAGGTGAGAGAATTCTATTCATTTAAAATATTTTTGTTTGAAATGGAAACTCAAACAAAAGAATCATTTAAGAATCAAATTCTTACAAATTTGATAATTAGAAATCATAAATCAATCCATGATGAATTAAAATTTATTTGAAAATGAATTCCACTTTAGAATTTATTTACAAATAAGTTTCTTTATTTGAAATAAATAAATATAAAATTAGAATTCAGACTAAATTTTTTGTTTTATAATTGAAATAAATAATTAAAAATATTTATTTGTAAAAGATTCTTTAAAAAGTCAAATAATTATAAAGCTAAAAGTGTTTAGTCAATTTTATTAAAAAAATTTGCGTAGCTGCACTTATATTAAATATAAAAAAACCCCACACCCATCATTGGTGTAACTCGAACATGAGACATACGTCAAAATAGTATTTAGTCTATAAAATCACTATAAAAAAACTACACATTGATATAAAAATGCAACAATAGTTGTCTTAAAAATTGTCAACACAATTAAAAAATGTCTAAATAAAGTTTCAACGCTAAACAACTAATTATCAATTCTAAGTGTAACCTTAAAATGCTTATAAATTTATTAACGTACCCTTCATATGTTGAAATCGGAAAAATAGTAAATTAAAATATTTTACATTGCTACTTACCAAAATTTATAGATAGAATAGGAAGTAAATCCCAAAAATACATTGTGTATTAATAATATAAATATGGATTTTATTGTCCTTCAAATTTTTCTACCAAAAAATAGGAATTGAATTTGCAAATTCCATCTATTTTGTGGGATTTGATATAGGCACAACAAATTCCATGGATTTCTAATTCATGGAATTCAAATCCCTATTTTTAACTTTTCAAACACAAAAATAAAAATTTATAAATGAATTCGTGGAATTCATTTATTCTGAGCCATAAAAAAATGATCTCAAGAAATTCATTTAGGTTAGGTTTTTATTATTTTTACTTTTACCTTATCAATCTTTTTATATAACACAAATGAATTTATGATAATTAAAAATTTAATATATTCTTAATTTACATTTTAAGGAAACTTTGTTAATTTTATGAATTAAATTATTTTATGTCGATAAAAATTCCAAACAAAAAAATTTGAATTAAAAAATCAACTTAATTAAATTCTATCCGGTTATTTTAATTCATTTCCTTTTAATTCAACTCATTTATTTTAATTCAATAACCAAATCTAGGAGTGAAACGGCGTCGTTTGCTTCTACTCGATTGAAATCAGTCTGCTCGTTTTCTCGTTCCCACTTTCTTTTCACCAGTCGTCTTTTTTCATTTTTTAAACTCTCCTTTGTTTTGTTGCTGCCGCCGACTTGCCGCTGGCCGCTGGCCGCCTGGTCCGTCGGAGGAGCTTCATCAGAGGACCAGAAGACTCAGGTCGACTTCAACAGCTTTCGCCTCTCATAAGTTCTGAATTTTAATTTGAGGTTAGTTACTTATATTAATTAATAAAAATAGATTGAGGTTTGATTTATCAAATTAGGGTTTAAGGATGATTATTCTATCCCACAGATAGCATCAACTAAACGTTACGCGGACATTTTATTCTATTCTACCAGCAGCTAACAAAACGAGTTGCGCCGTTTCCCACTCACTGAGCTTGCTCACTCTCCCGCCGCCGTCTTTTCCTCCACACAATGCTTCTCCGGCAAACCTCACAGAATATTGCCTCCGATTCCTCTCTTTTCGCCGCTTTAGATTGTAATTTCACCTTCAGGCGCTGTTCTTTGTCTTCGCGAACTTCAACTAAAACCCTCAGCTTCCCAATGGATAAAGACAAGCCTCAACTCACTTCCGCTTCTTCAACTCCATTGTCACTGAAGCACTCTCACCAACGCTTCAATCCTATCTTCACCTGCCGTGCCTCGCGTGACTCTCATGATTCGTCTCCCAGGTTATACTCTTTAATCCGAATTTGAATTTTTGTTGTTTAATTAGTTTGAATTTCTCGCATTGGAGCTGAATTGTGAAATGTGATTATCTGGATGGGGTAGGAAGGATGAGTTGCCTGTTCATGGAGTGTGTGAGATGATTGTTGGTGTGCTGGGTGGTGGCCAATTAGGTCGTATGTTGTGCCAAGCAGCTTCTCAGATGGCCATTAAAGTCATGGTTTTGGATCCGCTTGTTAATTGTCCCGCTAGTTCTCTTGCTTATGATCATATGGTTGGTAGCTTTGATGATAGTGCTACAGTTGAAGAATTTGCCAAAAGGTTCGGTCCTTGTGAATTTTCTGCTGCTTACCTTTTTAGTTTGTTTTCTTTGGAGTATGGAGGGTTATGTAATTATATAGGCTAATTCATTTTTGGTAGTTAGATGTGATGTGTTGACTGTGGAGATTGAACATGTTGATGTTGCTACTCTTCAGAAGCTTGAGCAGCAAGGAGTTGATTGCGAACCTAAAGCTGCTACTGTTCGAATTATCCAGGTATTTGTAATCAATAATCAGTTTTGTCTGTTCAATTTTCAATACTTTCTGAATTAGTTTTTTTTGTGGCCTTTGCGGTCACTATTGTTATGCTTCACTTTTGTGTCACAACTAAATGTTTTACTTCCATGCTTAAAACTAAATTTTTACATGTGATGAAATGAACCTCACCCCAACTATTGCATGAGAAGTGTTGATTAAAAGCCTTTGGGTGTTAATGCTATGAACAATACTAAAATTACTGCCCAACGAAGAGGGACTGGGGAAGTTTAATAGGGAATTGAAGATAACAATCCTAGCAAATTGAGAGTTCTTTTGTATGTTTCCATGTATTAATAATAACAGCCTAGTCATTTGGCAATGCATTTTTCAAAATATTCTGCCAATTTGAACCCTTAATAAGAATCCTCATGTTAGAATGTTCGAATGGTTTCTAACTGTTTGAAGCAACTGTTATCTTTTTTCGTTAATAGTCAAGAAATCATGCTTTAGTGTTTGTTTATACGCTGATTTTTGGCATGAAACATGATTTTAAAGCTTGTGATGAAACTTGCTAAGTTGAATTCTTATTTTGGATCCTATAGGATAAATATCTTCAGAAGGTTCATTTTTCTCAGCATGGGATTCCACTTCCCGAGTTTATGCAGGTTGGTGATATTAGCTGTTCATAATTACATTTTTTTACTAGCATTACGCGTAGAAATTGTACATCATTGACCATTCTGAGCATATTCTGAATAAATATTTCTTGAACAGATAGATGATCTAGAAAGTGCAAAAAGAGCTGGTGACCTGTTTGGCTATCCTCTTATGATTAAGAGCAAAAGGCTAGCTTATGATGGCCGTGGAAATGCAGTTGCTAAGAGTGAAAAGGAACTACTTTCTGCAGTTACTGGTAAGACCCTCACTAATGAAGTTTGACCTGTCATTATTGTGGGATGTTGCACAATATATATCCCTATTGTTTAGAACCATGAACTTATTGGTTGTTCTTTTCTGGATGAATCTAGTAGTATTATTCTATTTGTATCCATCCGAAAGTTGTGGTAGTACTGAAACTTAAGGTTCATTCTGATTTTCCATTACTTGTGTTTTCTTTTGGATATGGGTTTGATTGAGAGAGGGTTTAATCTATTTATGTAGTTGAGAGGAAATAAAAGCCAAAGACTCGTACGGATTTATACTCTTAAATTTGGACTGCAATTGCGTTGACTGAAGCCAGTTGATCCTGGTATTAGAAATAAATTCAGTGGCTTGATTAAATTTTGGGCAATCTAAAAGTTGATCCGTGTAGATCTAAGTGGGTTGGGAGAGGAAGGGTTTAAATTATATTCATAGTTGAAAACCAATACAAGCCAAAAACTCAATACTCATTTGATCTCCATTGGAAATAAATTCAATTGTTTATTTTTCTATTCCTTAAGCCCTTACGATGTGAAGTGCAACTCATCTGATTTACCACAGCTTGTTAGTTATACTTATACTAGATGTGTTTTTTGGCATAAACTAGTGGAAAGTTTCATTGGGATTTTGATTCAAAAATATATTGTTGGTCTTTTCCAGCTCTGGGAGGTTTTGATCGTGATTTGTATGTTGAGAAATGGGCACCCTTCACAAAGGAACTAGCTGTCATTGTGGCTAGAGGGAGAGACAAGTCCATCTTGTGCTATCCTGTTGTTGAAACTATCCACAAGTAAGATATCGATTCACTAACTTGATACTATTGTCAATCTATTGTTTTTTTGTTGTATGATCAATAATCTGAGTTTTTTTTTTCTTTGAATATGTTATAATTTAGAACCAATTGTGCTGACAACTAATGGTGATCGCCGAGTGTTGTAGGGAAAACATATGTCACATAGTCAAGGCTCCTGCTGATGTGCCATGGAAGATTAAGAAACTTGCAACAGATGTTGCGTACAAAGCTGTTGAATCTCTCGAAGGTGCTGGGGTGTTTGCCGTTGAGTTGTTTCTGACTAGTGATGGTCAGGTGCGGTTTACTCTTTCCGAGTCTTATTCATTTTTCTTCTTGTTGTTCAAGCTGCTTCTGACTAATTTTTTTTTAATTTTGTTCTCCTGTAGATTTTACTGAATGAGGTAGCTCCCAGACCTCATAATAGTGGTCATCACACAATTGAGTCCTGTTACACCTCACAATATGAGCAGCATCTGCGAGCTGTTGTTGGTCTTCCACTCGGTGATCCATCAATGAAGACTCCAGCTGCTATCATGTACAATATCCTCGGTGAAGATGAGGTAAAATTGACTATATTCCATTTTGACTAAGAACAACAGTACAGTAGATCTTTTGTTAGGAATATGTGGGAACCATTCTAGTTGTAGCCCTTTGTGATGATATATATAACATATAAGGGAGCAATTGCAGCCAACATTTTAAAACAAATGCCCTTTTTTCTGTTCCAGGGAGAGGCTGGTTTCCATTTGGCACACAAACTGATTGGGAGGGCCTTAAAGTTACAGGGGGCTTCTGTTCATTGGTACGATAAATCAGGTTAGTTTTTGCTTAAACATTTCATACCCGCAATCTCATTTCTTAACCACTTATCTATAAGCAACTCTCAAATCTCTTTTGTTCTCCCTCACTTTTTCTATTGATTGCCAGAAATGCGAAAGCAACGAAAGATGGGCCACATCACTATCGTTGGTCCCTCGCTGGGCGTTGTTGAAGCTCGGCTAAATTCAATGTTGAATGAAGAAGGTTCTGATAGTCTTTCTGCCGGTAATCTCTTGGTGACTTGGTACTTATCTTGTTGCTGCGTGATTCTGCTTTTTATGTTCACAGTATTTCTTCACCTTGTCTTAATGTGTTTTCTAGAAGGTTCACCTAAGCCTGTTCTTTGATCGGATTTTTTAGTATTGCGCTAAGTGTCATGTCCTAGAAAGTTAAATTTTGGCTTGTTTTTCTCCATTAGGTCGTATAGTATTCATCTTGCTAATTTCAATTTCTCTAAGAGGAATGCATCCGAGCTGTTTTTTGCTTCAGTCAAGTTATATATCGTTGGATTTGTTTGGTTTCCCAACTTGCTGCAGGGAAACTTTATAGATTGAGTTTTCCATTTTCTGGTCATTTCTTCCTAGATAGCCTCTTTGATGCAAACGTAACCTACTTCTTGTTTGAAATGCAGGATAATGTTCTGGACCCTAGCCATTAACTATGGAACTAATTAGCAGATTGGTTTAGTTTGCGTGTGTCTATGTTGATACTGTTTGTTAGTTTATCTGTTTATGTTGGCTTGCTATAGACAGGGTAATTTAATTTACAATTATTGCATCTTTATCCAGAGACGTTATTGAATAGCCAGTTCTTTCTATTAGAAGCAACTGATATGCTCCTTTATATATTCGAAATAAAGAAATGACAAGAAGTCAAGTATTTCCAGACAATTTAGACATAAAGAGACGATAAGGTTCTCTGTTTCGATGCGCCCTTAACCAAGAACTCTAAACGAGCCCTTACCCAACTAACCAGATCTCATTACCTTCCCATAACTACCATAACAATAGATGTGTCCTACTCTGTCTATTTGTGATACCTTGTTCAAATGTTAACTAGTGAATGCATTTCGTTGAAATTACACCATCAAGTTGTCTTTATTCTGACGATTGCAGAAATGCAGGTGCGACACGAGTTGGAATCATAATGGGCTCCGATTCAGATCTTCCTGTAATGAAGGATGCTGCAAGAATTTTGAACATGTTCGACGTGCCTCACGAGGTTAACTTGTTGCTAACATACAATATTGCTTCTAAAATCTACACGCCTTAAAATATTTGTGCACCGTTGTTTATAGTTAGTTATACCTGACCTTGATAGGTTAGAATAGTATCGGCTCATAGAACTCCTGAAATGATGTTCTCTTACGCCTCATCTGCTCGAGAAAGAGGGGTTCAGATTATTATTGCTGGTGCTGGTGGTGCAGCCCATTTGCCAGGTTAGTCATATGCAATCTTCGCTACGAATTGACTAAATAGATTTTCTGCTTATTAGCTGAAGCAAGAGTTTCGCCTTTCCAGGTATGGTAGCTTCACTTACACCTTTACCAGTGATCGGTGTCCCTGTGCGAGGTTCCTCTTTGGATGGTATGGATTCTCTCATGTCAATCGTACAGGTATAACTCAATCCCTACTGTTCGATTAGGAGCATATTATAAAGCCATATTACATGTTTACCCCCTCAACTTGGAAAGTTTTGCCAAGTGCCTCCCTCAACTCACACATGTCTCTTCTAATCTTCAACTCGGCAAAAATGCACTCGCAAACCCCCTGGATACCACATGTCATCTTCTAGTTGGTTTGACTTTCCAAAGACGTAATGTTCCTGATTTTTCTCTCTCCAATTAGAAGTTGTCACGTGGCATTTAGGAGCTCGCGGGTGATGTTGTGCCAAGTTGAGAGGGTAAATAGGAACATGTGTGAGTTGAAGGCGTCACTCAGCAAAACTTGCCAAGTTGAGGGGAGTAAACATGTTTTTGGCAGAATATAAAACTACTGAACATAATATTTTGGTTATTCGATTGCAAATAAAGCCTTTGTTTAAAAGTAATGATCTGTTATGATGCAGATGCCAAGGGGTGTACCTGTTGCGACGGTTGCAATAAATAATGCCACAAATGCGGGTTTGTTGGCTGTACGGATGTTGGGGGTTGCTGATTCTGACCTATCGGAAAGGTTAGCTCTCTTTGGGTGTGTTTGTTGTATATTTGCGTATTATTTTGAAATTTTCTTTAATATGGATATTGTATGAACAGAATGATGCAGTATCAAGAAGACACCCGGGATGAGGTTCTAAAGAAGGCAGAGAAACTACAATCTGATGGCTGGGAATCTTATTTGAATCCTTGAGTCAAATGCAATAATTTTCTGAATTTTGGTTTTTGGTTGATCACTTAAACTTGTGAGAATATATTGAATCATATGATATCGACATGAAGATGACGATTGATCAAATTTGACAACACCTTCACTGACCGAGAATCCGATAAACCTCCGGCTAGAGAATAGATGGAGACATGGTAGAGCAAGAGGCACAGATTGGTAGGATGACAAGTTTTGTAACATCAATTATGTCATCTGAATTTTTAAATTAAGCAGTCAATTGAACAGCCAAACATTTTGTTGTGCTTATATTCGAATACTTCATAATACAATCTTATTACTCTGACGGGGTGAGTGAAAATGATTTCAGACGGGTCCTTTGACATGTAAAAAAACATTTCTTACAATTTTTGTCATGTGAACTACTTTGAACTCCATTTGTATCACTTTGATGTTCATACAGCGGCATATGTATGGTGAATTGTTTTACAAATAAAATGGTTTGATAGATTGGCAATGGCGGAATAGCATGCCTAATGCATTATCAACTCTTGCAACTTTTCGTCACCATAAAGTTCCGTGAGTAAGACGCCTGTCGAGGGTTAATCAAGATAGGTTAGGGACGGTGGAACGTAACGGTCGGTGGCTGCTTAGTGTCATATGAGGAATCCCGCATTCTTATTTAGCCCATTATTCGGATTTGGATCATTTTGCCCTACTGGCCTCTGAACTTTGAAAATGTTAATGTAGCCCTGTTAACTTTTAAAAAGTGCATTAATTTACAACCACAGATGTTAGCTTTTAGTTGGTTTGACTTTTCAAATATGTCATTCTCTTAATTTTTCCTCTTCGACCATACGATGCATTCAGTAAGCAAACTAGTCCACTTTTAAAAAGTTTAGAAAGCAACATGGACCATTTCAAATAGGCAATATAATATTGAAATGAATCGTGTAATGTAAACATCGATTAATATGAGTTCAACGTGTATTTGTTATAAGTTAGGCGTGTAAAATGGGAAGGGGAGAAGAGAAGGGAGGGGGCATTGAACAGGTCTTTAAATCTAACTATATTTCCTACAAGTTGAATTGGTTTTCAAATAACAACTGACATCTTCAAGGTCAAACTAAATGTGTTTCTTGTCCTTGGGTTTGAAATATGGAATAGTGACGTTTATTAGCATTTTCATAATTCATTACGGAATTTTTCTGCCTCAATATGCAAAAAGGAATGTTATACCCATCAGCCTATAGTGATTTGTCATTTCATTTTTGTGTTTGTATGCTTCAAATTATGAGGGAAATGTTCTAAACTTTCCCCTTAGGCTTTATTTTGGGCCCACATTTTAATAAAATAAAATTTAAAATTGTTTGGAAAATTATCAAAAATATATGTATCCCACTAAAATATTTACAAAATTCATCATTTAGTCAAATTAATTGCATGTATACAAAAAAACTTACATAATTTATAAATTAACAAAAACAGGAGAAAATAATTACATAAATATCATGTAGTAGTTATATAGTAAATATCTGATAATCGATCTACTAGATATCTACTATATATCTAACGCCAATCTATAAGATGTTTGCTAGATTTCTGTTAGATGTTTACTAGATATCTACTACATATCTACTACCGAGCTGCTAGATGTTTGCTAGATGGTTACTTGATATTTAACAGATAACTACTATATGATATTTTTATAATTATTTTCTATTATTTTTGTTAAAATATAAATAGTTTATGGCATACCCAAATTACTTTAGATTTTATGAGCATTTTTATATCCCCAATTTCTTCTCTTTTGAATCTTTATTTTATTTTATATTTATCTCTCTTATAATTTATTTCCTTTTCATGCGATGTTTTTACTTTGAAACTGTATCCATGTTTATATATTTTGTCTAAAGTACCTTTTTTTCACTTAGATCTCGTGAAGGTACAAGTGATCGTATAAGTAAGATAAGGTTTAATTTTATTATATGATACACTGATAAAAAAAATTTTTTAAGAGGTTAGGTATTGAATCTGGACCTTCCGCAATTATATTGAATGGTGTACCAATTAAGCTACACCCAATTAATATGATACATTGATATTCTTCACGCACATATTTGATTTTTTTTTTCTTTTTTTTCTCCGAAACTAGATTTTTATGTCTATATTATTTCTAACATATTTTCAAAAAGGTACTAGTAACTTATAGGTAAGGTATAAGTAAAGTATAATTTTGTTATACCATCCGATACACTAACATTTTACTTATACCCACTTGTAGCTTAATTATATCTTGCTTATACCTTATTTTCACAATTTGATTACATTGTTAATTCTACTTATATCTTTCTTATACCTTAGTTGTACCATTTTAACATGATGAGCGAGTATTATAACTTACTTATACACCATTTATACCTAACTTATAATATCAAATGCATTGAGGTTTTGCTTGTGCTTTAATCATATCTTATACCTTACTATGATAAATAGATAGATAGATTAGTTATACCCTACTTACACGTTCGTTTTAACTAGGTTATTTATGTCTTTCTTATACCTTAGTTTTTTCATACCTTAATACAACAACACACCAGATATACCTTACTTGTTCCAGTTTGATAGATTAAGATACAATGACACCTTAACTATGACCAACTTATACATTAATTATAATGTATATCACTTAATTTATTGAAATATTAGTTATAGCTTACCAATATATGCAATATGATACATTTATAATAAATTATACTATATTCAGAAGTTTGCATATATCTCAAGTACACATTCCGTTAAATTTAGTGAACAAAATATAGAAAATTTTATATTAATTGAATGCAGTTTCAAAAATCGTAAGAGAGATTATGCGAAATAAGATTACAAATGCAAAGTAGAGGAGAGAAAATATTTCCTTCTTAAGTGAAATTGTCATGCAAACCTACAATAGGTGTTTTGTCCGAGAGTTTATACCATGTTTCTGTAACATTGCTCTCTACACTCTACATGAATAATAAATTTCCCAGAAACTGTTTTATCTCCTATTACTTTTTATTATTTTATTCATTTCCGAGACACCTGTCATTCATGTAGAGTGTAGGGAGCAATATTCCAAAAACTTCGTATAAACTCTCGTACTGTCCAACCACTGCGAAAATCATGTCCTAGTCAACTTTGATTAATACGTAATATTGATCTAATTCCATACAATAACTAATATTTGTTTCACATGAAGGAATAAATAAAAAATACATAGAAAGGTATAGTTTGTAAATGAAGGTCCGTGTATATATAAGTAAATGGTTTAGACCATTGAAAGGTATTCTTGAATATTGAAGTCAAACTCAACGCAATATGAAATTTCTAGTAACTAGCCTATACTTCTACATTTCCTCATTACATAACACTATATATACAATACACCTCCTTTTTCTAATTCAAACCCACAAATTATTTCTCTTCCTCTTCAAAACCCACAAAAAATTTCATTATTTTTTGTCCAAAAAACCTTTAATTTGATCCTCATAGTTAAAGTTAATATATAATCAATGGAGAATCATAAGGCAATTAAAGTGATGGTTATATGTGTTGTATTGATGATGGGGATGAATTTAGATGAAATAAGGGTAGTTGGAAGACCCTTAAATGATATTATCAAAATTCAAAATCTAGCGAGAGGAAATGTGCCTCCCTCTTCTTCTTCTGGATGTACTCATATTCCTAGAACCAATGGAAGATGCCTTTTCACTCCAATTTAATGGGAAAAACATCAGGCCGCCTGTTATTCAGCTTTTGATATGTGATATTTTTTTGACTTTTTTTTTATTTCAATTCTTCATACTTGTTCATTTCTCTCTCCTACGTGTCTGTTACATGTAAAAAAACTGAATGAAAGACATGAAAAGAAATACACAAATGAGTACAGGTCTTTCTGCATTTGATACTCCTAATCACCATTTAATCTCTTAATTCTTTTTATGTAATTATCTTCCTCACATATACCTAGAGTAGCTAGATATTTTAGTTATATTCATACAAAATTACAAGATGTTGTTGTTGTTTTTTTAATTTATTTGTTGGTTTGGTGCATTGCCACAAATAGAAAGCCAATTCGTGGTAGGCAAATTAACACCCAATACAATGTATTTATTTCTATTTTTATTAATATTACGTCGTTTCTTTTATATAATTCTTTTATTCTATTTCTAGTCATTTCTTATATGCCTGCATGCAATGCAATACAGTGATTATATATAATATTAACAGTTTAATACTAATAACTAAGTTGCGTATTCATTATTCTCAATATCTCCTTACACCAACTTTATCTTAATATTTTAATACTATCACTATATATTACATTAAATTTTGAGGGGAAAAAATTAACTCACACTAATGTTTGGACATGCAAGTGACATACAAACTTATAAATATCAATTGATACACCACTCAATGTAATGGTGGGAGGTCTTAGGTTCGATATCTAGCCTCTTTAAAAATTATTAAAAAAATACAAACTTACAAATTAAATTCTCAGAGAGGCAAAAGTTTTTTCCCCGTAATGCATTTAATTATGACTTTCATGTTATTTATTTATCCCATGAGTTATGTATACTCTTTGTTTTATTTAGTGCAAATTATGCATATTAAGGTTAATAGAGATTTCACAACACAAGCAAAATAATAAAGTAATAGATTGTATAGCATAAAAGATCAAACAAACAATGTTATATAACACAAAAATAAAAATGTAATAGTTTACGTAACAAGAAAATCAAATAGATAACATATATATCTTCGCTATAAACATTTTATACCACGTAGCAAAATAAAAAGTCCATTTTGCCAATTTTGAGATGCTTGGATTAGTATTATAACTAATTACACGATTAACACATGTGATGAATTATTTTAGGCCTAAGAGCAAGTCTAACCACATTTCCAATTTTTCATTCTTCAAACTCCATTTTGTAGGATATACAGTATTTTTATTCCAACCATCTTTCCCATTTTTCATCTCCATATTAGATTTTCCCAAAATAATAATATTTTATTATTATTATTATTATATATTTTTTAAAAATTACCCCGGCAAGGGAAAATATAGGTAGAAGAGGTTTCCACCGTTGTTAAAAACCTTCACCAAAGTAATATATTCGATAAATTAAAAATTTATCTCAAGGTGAGATCAAAAGTATTCAGTTAAAAGAAAGTAAAAGATTCGGATGATTAAAAACATCTCAAACCAAAAGTTGAACATGCCACCTTCTATGTCTAAAAAGAAACCAACATAAATAAATGCAAGGGTAAAAGAGATCCTCTGAACTCATCACACCCTCGAACACAAACTTGTTTCGCCGCTTCCAAATTGCCCAAGCATTCAAGAACCATAGGGAAGTCCCAAAATCTCGATTTGGACCTGCAGTAAAGTATCCACGCCACAACTGCAAAAACTCGGAACCCGAATATGGCATCACTAGCGTAAAGCCGAATAGTCTAAAAAATTGCGTCCACACTGATAACACCTAAATATGACTTGTAACTTGCCTATTCATTTAATTATTTGAATAATTTGTTGTTGATTTTATGATGATTTTGTGCTTATTTGGTTTATAAATGATATTTTGGATGATTTGGCAAGTTGGGAGAATATAAAAGCATTTTCGAGATTTTGGAGCAAATTAGAATTAAAGAGCTTTAATTTTCTAATTGAAGTCAAAGACTTCCAGATTTATTTTAGACTTTATTCCCTTGTATCATTTTTCTATTTTATCTTTACCTTTTTAGTTATTTAGGAAAACTCTATATTTTTATTTAGACTTTTATTTTAAAGAGGATATCTTTTCCTTATTTAGATTAGATTTTATTTTAGTATATATAGGGAGAATTGTTGCACTAATCAAATCATCTCTTATTTGGTCCTTGTGACTAACATCTCCTTCTTTAATGAATTATTTTGTTTTCTTTTTAATTATATTTGGCTAATTTCCATTATCTTTCGGTTGAGGATTAAACTTGAAGCTAATTGCATGTTGTGACGGTTGTTCTTAATCTTTCTTTCGAATTTCAGTTTTCGATTAAACTAGTAATATCTTTCTCATTATACTTTTGATTTCTTCAATTTGGCCAATTGTTATTTTTTGAAATTATAATGAATTGTTATTTTTAATAAATTTATGATTTTCATAGTTTGATGGAAAATTGTAACAAACGATTTCTTCTACAAGTCTTCATGGTTTATTCGATTTAAATTAATCTTTATGCTTGATCATCATAATTTTGATTTAAGTTGGTTCTTCAAAACTTAATACTTTTTGACGATTAAATCTTGTCTGGTTCTTGCATCGAGGGTTTTTTGTTTAGCTTATCTAAAATCAATCTCATATTTAGAAAAAGAATTTAACTCATGTTGTTCATGGTTATAACCAACTAATTGATATTTCAAAAATCTATTTCTATGCTTATGATTAATTGCAATTAAGCTGAAAGTATCCTTAATCGAAAGACTTTTTAGTCGTTCATATTTTTCGTCCTTTATATTTTAGTTTTTTTTATATTTTCATTACAACCAATCTCTAAAACCCCATTCTTTTATATTTAGTGCATTTTATTGGTCATTGATTAAATAAAGGTGATTACTTAGTCCCTGTGGAGACGATCCCACTTGTCACTACTACAGATTTATTTGTTTGGTGTTAAACGGTTTTTATCATTTATTTTTGACGATATTGATGCTCGTCACACACCTTGTAACTTTCAGCACAATGGAATAACGCATGTGTTGAACCAAGCACGAGTTAGGACTGACTCAGTGGATGACTCAGTTGTACTTAAGTTTTGATCATGACAATTAAGTTAAGAATGAGATCATTAAATTAATATTGATGTTAAAATAAATAGTCTATGGTTGTAAGGGAGTTAGTAAATTCGAGGGTAGAATTTCAAGTCTCCGCTGACCTAACTATTTAGTTTAACTCTGAGTGGTTTCTGGGCTGAGTAGTCAGTTAAGTCGTTGACTTATAATTATTCACTCAAAACACTTAGTATTTAGATTTTGTTTCAGCTGTGTTTTACAATGATATATATCGCTGAGTTACTTTACGTCTGTCAATGCTGCTAACTTTACCTTTTAAGGTAAAAAGGTATCTTTACTTTTAGTGTTGTTTTTTGCAGGAACATTAACGAGACAAAGACAAAAAGAATTAATGCCTTGACAAGACTCAGAATTATGAAGAAAATGACAAATTTCAATGCAAAGCTGCAACAAGTCAATTACCACTTTGAGTAATTCTGCAGATCTACTAACCTTGTATCGCGCACTCTGCAGCATGTCAGAATACCAGAGGGAATGGGATGAAGACACGTAGCACGTCGGCGCGTGTTCTCTCTAATGGAAGACTGACATCAAACGACGAAGAATTCAAATTGGAGCTCGAGTTTCAATCTAACGGATTGAAATGTATTTCACAATGGTGCAATTCTATCTCTTAATAGATCTATTTGAAGAAGCTCCTGAGTTAATTACTGAGCTGTCAACTTCAGAAGATGCCAAGATAAGTTCAACGACTACTTTCTCAATCCAACTATAAAAGGAGCAAGAAGGTAAGCGTTAGAACTTGGCGATTACACCTGAATTTCCTAGAAGCAAAAACACTGTCAATTTTAAAGCTTTAAAGGAGTTCAAGCAAGAAACACATCTCGACGAGAATCTGCTTAGAACAAGAGAGAATATATTAGATCAATCAATTATAATATTAGATCATTTGTAACTGGACCAACGTTTCTATAAGTTGAATCCAGCTCTTGTTTAGACTCATTGAGAGTTGCTGATAGAAGAGGGTATTCTAGTCAGCGGGTGAGCGATTGTAGTTTGGAGGGTACTTACTGTAATTGGTGATTTTGTGATAGGCTTCCCCGCCTAGGGTAAAGGAGTTGAGATTAGTGGATTAAAGCCAAGATACTCTCTTGGGACTGGATGTAAGCACATGTTGCCGAACCAGTATAAAATCTCGATGTTCTTTACTCATTCGCATTTTCCAGTTATTTCACTCAGCCAGCAGAGCAGTTCATTATCGCGAAAAAGTTTTATAAGTTCTTGAGTGAGTCATTCAGCCCCCTCTGACTCAGTAAGTGTACGCATAGGGACCAATAACATGTTCAGTTGTTTCATCCATATTGTAGAACGGGCAATTCCCATCCATAACAACCCGATAATAACGATGAAAAAGAAATGCCTTAGTCGGTAGACGACCATGAAAAATGGTCCACCCAAAGAACTGCACTTTTGGCAAAAGACAAGCTTTCCAGATGACCATAAAATCAATATTAGGTTTAGGCCAATCTATGTAGAAGACTAAATAAAATGAAGATGCCGAGAATTGATTTTGGTCCCCCAGTTACCATAAAAACCGATCAGCCCCCTCCGTAAAAACAACATAACGCTGCTACCCCCCAGTAGAATCAGCTCTAGTCCCGATGAATAATGAAGGACAACACTATACGAGCAAATTTAGAAGTTGGCTGCACCTCTCACGATATGAAACCCTCAAATTTCGCTTCTAAAATGGTCTCAAGAACCCTGCATCGCCAAAGATAAAGCGACATCCCTCTTGCACCGAATAACCCTTCCTATTGTAAATCATATATAAATCGAGAAAAAGATAAGCCAAATTATGATGTGCAGACCAGTTATCATGCCAAAACAAAAAAATAATCCCGTCATCCACCTCAACACGCACGTTAGATAGGAATAAAGTCCAAAGTGACTCATTTTTTATGCAACACGCAACTATGTCTTGCCACATCACCAATAAACGTCTCCCCTCATAATTTTCAATTGACCGCCATGAAGAAAAACCATATCGTCGGACACAAATTTTGTACCATAACGACCCTTGCCCTATGTCACAAATTTTCCAAATCCATTTCAATAACAAACTATAATTAACAAGCTTAAAGTCCCTAATGAATAACCCTCCAAAATTCTTTGGTATGGTTACAGTATTCCAACTCACCCTACATAATCCTTTGGTGATTGAATCACCCCTCTACAAAAAATTTCTCATTAGATGGACGAGCTTGTCATTTATTGAAGAAGGGATTTTGTTTAATGACAATAAATAAATTTGTAAGGATGACAAAACCGACTTCAAAAGAACCACCCGACCCGCATATGTAGACTATGTCCTTTCCAACTAGACAAGCGATTGTGGAACTTACCAATTAAATTATCCCAATAAGATACCGGGATATGTCTTAAACTTAGCGGAGCACCAAGATATGTAATTGGGAATTGCTCAATTTAACATCCCAACATATCGCCACATGATTGTAACATTGAATCCTGCACATTAACACCCAATAATGAACTTTTATTATAATTAATACGCAACCCAGAAATCAGCTCAAAACACCATAATATGCATAAAAAATAGGCAAAAGAGACTCAACTACAGGTAAAAAACAAATCATATCATCCGCAAACTGAAGGAGAGATATGTTCGAATCTAAACCTTCAATACAAAACCCCGGTAAGAGTCCCTTACGAATGCAAGCGCCAATAAGTTATTTCAACCCTTCAATAGCCAGTACGAAGATAAAAGTGAAATAGGATCTCCTTGTTTGACCCCTCTTCCCAATGAGATCGGCACACTCGAACTCCCATTTACAAGGACTGATGTTGGTGAATTCTGACAGTAGTTAGCTAACCAACCGACCCATCTCTCATCAAAACTCATCCTCCTAAGCACTGCATCTATGTAAGACCAGGATACACAATCGTAAGATTTTTGAAAATTGAGCTTAAGCACCAAACAAGGCTTCCATCTCTCATGAATAGAATGGGTCACTTCTGAAGCTATGAATGAGCACTCATGAATTCTTTGAAATCAGCTTAGATAGTAAAGGTTATAAACGGTTAGCTAGCACTTTAGAGACTATTTTATAAACATCACGAATTAGGGCTATTGGCCTATAATTACTCAACAAAGATAAAACTAAAACTTTTGGTATCAACATGGTGTGTGACATTTTGATAGAATTTGGCAGCAATGATGTCGCATAAAATTTATTAAACAGCTCTAAAACATCCCCCATCAACTCACCCCAGAAGCACTTGCAGAAAAAGAAATTAAATCCATCAGGTCCAAGTGATTTCCCCTCATTACAATCATTAACTACCACAAAAATTTCAACCTCAGAAAAAGGTTGAACAAGCCTCCAATTCGCTTAAGCCTCTATCGTTTTAAACCGTAACCCTCTCAGATCAAACAGAACCTCAATCGTCCCCGAAAACAAGTTGAATAATGGCTCCTAATTTTTTTGGTAATTACTCCCCGATTACAATTCACCACACCATCCACCTCAAGTTAAGAAATTCTATTACCCTTGGATCTAGCCGAAGCCATACGGTGAAAATGGCTATGTTGTCATCTCCTAAAGCAACCCATGTTACCCGAGATTATTTGTGATGCATCTTTTCCAAACTCCATCTACACTCAAACAAAGAAGATCGTGCAGTTTGTAGTTTCGAGCCCAAGGCAACATCAACAGGATGAACCGCTCCACTAGCCGTTAACGCTAAGACCCTATCCTCCAGCTCCTTGATATGCCGTTCCAATCCTCTAACATTTCTAGAATGCCAAGGTTGGATATGATCTCGTAATCGTCTTAGTTTATAATCAATATTATTATTGGGAAAATCTCTACCAGTTTCAATCCATTTCGATTTAATGAATTGGAAAAACTCTGCATTGTCCCACCAATAGTTTAATGAATGAAAGATCCTCCCCACCCCCCAACTCACAACGTGAGATTGAAATATAATCGGGAGATGATCTGATAGAGCTGAATCAACCGTTGTCAAATTAAGCCCTGGCCAACGGCCCAACATATCACATGACACCAATACTTTATCAATCCTTGAAAATGCTTGACTCTTAAACCATGTGTAATCCCTCCTAAAAAGGAAACATCATAAAGAACGCAGCCATTAACAAACTCCTGAAAATTCACCATAGAGTTCGAAATACTTCCCCCTGATCTTTCTGAGCTATGTAGAACCTCATTAAAATCACCACATATTATCACATCCTCCCTTCCCTATATATAAGGCAACAAGTCGCACCACAACTAATTTCACTTCACATAGTTAGTAGGGCCGTAAACACAAACCACATGAACCTCAACTTGGTTCAAGGACAAATGAGCCATGCACCACCTTTCAGCCAAAAAAACTACCCTCCCTTGAGCCAATTGTGAGTTCTAAGATATCATGAGCCCCCCAGAAAAACCCTGTGCAGGAATACAATGAGATAGGAAGTTGTTATGGCCCCAGAGTTTTTGAACAGCCTGATCTGTAATTTAAGTAGTCTTTTTTTCAACCAAAATAACAAGATGCAAGTATAATTTACGAATACAATTTTGAACGAAAAGTTGCTTCTCCCCATTCAGAAGCCCTCCTCCGGCAATTCCAACATAATAGGTTTAACAACATAAGAAATATTCGCAAAACCTAATTAACATAACCTGATCAGAGGCGATGTACCTCCAAAGCCCCTAAAATATTCTCTACGTGTTGACTATTGAACAACTCAAGTTTCTCCCCAACTCGAAACACCAACATATCTTCACTTTCACAAGGCACACTGCTTTTCACTCAGAGAATTACTCTATTCATATTCAAAATATCTGGTCCTGAAGAACTCGATACCCCATCCAAAGGTGTGATCCCATCCCTCGACTTCGAATTCGTGCTCTTGCTAATTTCCAGGATGATTTTTAAGTTATTCCCACCATAAGCTAAGTCATTTTCAGCAACAATGTCCACTTCCCTAGAGCTACTAGAGGGGATCGATCCCCCCTAGTTGACGATGCCTCCTCAGATTCTCTTGAGTCATCAGAGTAATTTTCCTGACAGTGATCACATCTTACACCCTGGCGTAAGGAAGCATAAATAATCAATTCGTTAGATCCCACCTGTGACATCCCAATACATACATTGTAATTGCATTTGTTAACATCCATTGCATCTCATAAAATTAGACTATTTAATATTTTACATGTTAAATTATAAGAAATTGATTAGTTAAGTTAATAATTATTTGGTGATACAAAATACGATATTTTATTGTCTAGGTACCAATTTATAGAAGAATATAATTTTAAGAAATAAGTAGAGTATAGTTATATTATAGATATAAAGCGGTTTATTGGATAAGATATTTGTATTATTTACTATTAGTATTGTTATTAGTATTATTGTTTTAGTATTAAGAAAGAATATAAAGGTATAATTAGTGTATATATAATGTATGTATATAAAAATGTATTAGATAGACAAGAAATATTTTAATAAGTAATTATAATTATTACTATTATTATTATTATTATAATAGTTGTGTATTAGTGAGGGTATATTTGGTATATATTATTAAAGAATATATATTTATAAGAAAGTAGGTAAGATAGGATCAAAAATCTGATCTCTACAATCGCTAGAAAGATCAGAATTATTCCATAGAATAGAAGGAAGCATAAGGAAGAAGAGAAGAAGAGAGCTAGAAGGAAGGAATCAGGTATTTTAGTAACTTTGTAGTGCGGTTTTTGTTAGGTTAAAGTTAGAATTAGAAGTTTTGGTTCATCCTGCAAAATTTGGGAATTTTTAGACGAGTAGATCAATAGTTATGATTTTTATAAGATGAAATGTGTAGTACTGGATGATCAAAGAGATAGGGTGAGTTTCAAAATTAATCTGGGATTGTTATACTGCTTAGAAAATTATGATTTTTTGATATGATATTCCCTTATGTGTATAGTTAAAGTAGGAAAAAGAATCAGGTCGATTCATGTTGTGTAGAGAGAGTTATACTCATTTTATTGTGTTGTTGTCCAGGTAAAGCGGGACTAAAATAGGTTTTGATGGGGAATTCCCTATAAATCATATAAGGCTTTGAAAATTTTGAAGATTTAGTATGTTATTGTGTAATAGAAATGGAACAAAAGAAGAATCATCACATTTGAGTAAGTAAGTTGAAAGTTATGTATTTTGAAGTGAAGTGAGGTCATAAGAACACTAGTTCTAAGTGCAGAAAACAGGACAGATTTAGAGTTTAAAATACAAAATTCATAACAAATGGAAAAGTGATCAGAAAATTATGAAATTGTGGTATGTTATAAAACTATGAGTTAAGAGTAAAATGAAACTAGAATCAGATCATTTGGTTGAGTACTTTGAGAGATATGATTGATTAAAGTCAATAAGGTCATATAGATAGAAATTCTAGTTTATGTTAATCTTTATATATATACAAAAAAGAAATAAGATTTGTATATATGTTTATATTTGACATGAATTTATGTTATAGGAGCTTAAAACCGTGAAGGGATTCCAGAGGAATGTCCAAGTTATTTTCGAGAGAATTAGCTCGGATAATCTGTGAGTATAAACATGATTTGAATAAATGTGTCGATGTGTTAATTGTATGAATATGTGAATGTGATATGAATTATGTTGCTGTGTGGTTAAATTTGATATGATCTGTGTAAATTGTGTTAATGTGAATTGAGTGATATAATTATTTTGATTTGAAATTGTATTTGAATAGTATTACATGTGTTGTGTGATTATATTTGATATGAAACGTAAGTTGCGTTGAGATGATATTGATATGTGAATTATGGCTATAAGTGAATATTGGTGAATGGTTTAATGTGCATTATTGGTGGAGTATAATTGAGTATTACATTTGATATGATGGATTTATATGATATATGTATGTGGAATATATGTTCATTTATATTAGTATATGCTAATTGTAAGCTCAATGATTCGTATAACATACATTTGCACTTGAATATATGAAAAGTAAAAGAGACGTTGTGACATAGCCAATCAAACATTGCAATACATGCTCTGTTCAACTGGACCTATATGGTCAACCAATCGCGATATCTGACAAATGGACCGAAAGGTCAACCAATTGTTTATCTGGACCGAAAGGTCAACCAATTGTTACATAGCTAGCCAGCAAATCAATTGACAATTATTATAAATGTTACATGTATCCCGGGGCAATAGTTTGGCTGGAAATGTCACAATAATTAAATAATCGTTTCATTCATTATCATATAAGTGTGACTATATATTGAATTTGTTAATGTATATATGTGATTTGCTATATTGAATTTGTAATATGTGTATATATGTGATTTGCTAAATTCATAGATTGTTTATATTCACTGAGTTGTGGCTCATATAAAGCGCTAAATTTTTCAGAGCTAATAAAGTTTGTAGAAGCTCCTTACCCGTAGATATCATGGATGAAAGATTGTTGGCTGTGTTCCATATCACTCCCTCTCCTCACAAAACAAGCATATAGAATAGAAGGTGGTCGGGTTTTGATTTTGCTCTGTATAAGATTGTTTTATAAAAAGATATAATGTTATAAGTGATTATATATATAAATGAAGTATAAGTACAAAAAAATAATGTATATGTTGTGATTACGATTTAGGTGATTTAGTATAAGGTATAGGTTGTTTTAGTTGGTATCAAAGCAGGGATATGATCACAAGGGCATCATATACATACACACATAAAAGTTAATACATGTTATGATTGTGCATTTTATCACCTTTACATAGGGCTGATGAAAATGTTAACCCGAGGAGAGAGGAACCAGCCAAAACCCACCTATAGGATCACTTGTGCATTCACGTGAATCAAAATTACGTCAAGAGGCCCTATGGTACAAGAGCCTCCATCATTTGCTCAAAGGGAAAAGATGTTTGAGAAATAGAAGAAGTATTAACAGTAGAATCGAAAGGAATTATTTCAAGTGAATTGATTGTCATAAATGAAATGTACGAAATTGATCAATTTAATTGATAAAGCAGTACCAAGTTGCTGATCTGATTAGATGAAATATTAGAGACTTTTTTTTATATAATATTGAGTTTGAATTAGTTGATGAAGCAACGTGCAGTACCAATTGTTTCACCAAAGAAGTTAATTTAGAGTCGTCAAGTAAGTCATGAGCTATTTTTTAAGCTAAATGTAAGGTAGAGCCTACTTGTTTGATTCTTGCAATAAGGGTTCTATAAGAACCAATGTGTCTCCTTGGGATGCTTCAGTATTATTTATCAATGAGAAGGATAGTACTATTCGCATCAATTGTAGGAAGTTGAATTGAGGCACTATGAAAAGTAAATATTCTTTACTTCGTATTGGTAATTTATTTGATCAATTACAAGAAGCCAGGGTATTTTATATGATTAATTGAGAGATAAGATAGATGGAAAACATGATATTAAACTCTACAAAACCTTTAGAAGTTTCAGAAAACATACTTGAGGAACAAGAATAGCAAAAGAAGAGATAGGGAAGTAGCTGAATTTATTATACGATTTTCTTGATATTAGAGATAGAATTATGGTTCAAAATATTAAAGAGAATTGTAATCAGGTCATTTGAGGTTATATAGAAAAAGTTGTGGTCGTTTAACTAGGCGCTGTACATGTGAAATGGGACAGATTCAGGAAGTGAAAGAAAAATTTAGTATAAATTGAATGCTAATCAGAAGGTTACGAAATTTAAGTATGTTATAGTCATGAGTGTTGCAAAGAAAACGAGATAAGAACCATATCATTTGGTTTAGTATTGTAAGAGAGATGAATTTTCGAAGTCATTAAGGTAATGAAGAATATGAATCTGGATTAAATATAGTTTTGAAAGAATTGAAAAATTCACTATAGGATTAAGTATAGTTATGTTATCACCTTGAAAAGGCATATTAAGATTCCTAAAGAAGGAAAAGTTAGTACACAGTATATAGGACCTTATGAAATTCGTGAGGAAGTTAGTCCATTTATTTATGCATCAGCATTACTGCAAGAATTAACTCAAATTCACAACGTTTTTCATATTAGCATGTTAAGGAAGTATCGATAAGACCCTACACATGTATTGAAGGATTAAGAGTTAGATATTACACATAATTTGAGTTACGTAAAGGAACCCATGGAGATTGTAGGGATATAAAGACCAAACAACTACGAAAAAAAAGAAATATCATTCGTCAAAGTACCTTGGAGATGTCATTTAGTGGAAGAAACTACTTGAGAAACAGAAGAACGAATGAGAAAGGACTACCCTTATTTATTTTTTGGATACAGGTATTTAAATTTCGAGGACGAAATGCTTTAAGAGGGGGAGAATTGTCACATCCCAGTACATACATTATAATTGCATTTGTTAACATCCATTGCATCTTATGAAATTAGACTATTTAATATTTTACATGTTAAATTATAAGAAATTGATTAGTTAAGTTAATAATTATTTGGTGATACAAAATACGATATTTTATTGTCTAGGCACCAATCCATAGAAGAATATAATTTTAAGAAATAAGTAGAGTATAGTTATATTATAGATATAAAGTGGTTTATTGGATAAGATATTTGTATCGTTTAATATTAGTATTGTTATTAGTATTATTATTTTAGTATTAAGAAAGAATATAAAGGTATAGTTAGTGTATATATAATGTATGTATATAAAAATGTATTAGATAGACAAGAAATATTTTAATAAGTAATTATAATTATTACTATTATTATTATTATTATTATTATAATAGTTGTGTATTAGTGAGGGTATATTTGGTATATATTATTAAAGAATATATATATATAAGAAAGTAGGTAAGATAGGATCAAAAATCTGATCTCTACAATCGCTAGAAAGATCAGAATTATTCCATAGAATAGAAGGAAGCATAAGGAAGAAGAGAAGAAGAGAGCTAGAAGGAAGGAATCAGGTATTTTAGTAACTTTGTAGTGCGGTTTTTGTTAGGTTAAATTTAGAATTATAAGTTTTGGTAAGAAGATGAATTGTTTCTATTTATGTCGAGGTTCATTCTGCAAAATTTGGAAATTTTTACACGAGTAGATCAATAGTTATGATTTTTATAAGATGAAGTGTGCAAAATTGGATGATCAAAGAGATAGGGTGAGTTTCAAAATTAATCTGGGATTGTTATACTACTTAAAAAATTCTGATTTTTTGATATGTTATTCCCTTATGTGTATAGTTTAAGTAGGAGAAAGAATCAGGTCGATTCATGTTGTCTAGAGAGGGTTATACTCCTTTTATTACGTTGTTGTCCAGGTAAAGCGGGACTGAAACAGGTTTTGATGGGAAATTCCCTATAAATTGTATAAGGCTTTGAAAATTTTGAGGATTTAGTATGTTATGGAATTGTGTAATAGGAATTGAACAAAAGAAGAATCATCACATTTGAGTAAGTGAGTTGAAAGTTATGAATTTTGAAGTTAAGTGAGGTCATAAGAACACTAGTTCTAAGTGCAGAAAACAGGACATATTTAGAGTTTAAAATACAAAATTCATAACAAATGGAAAAGTGATCAAAAAATTATGAAATTTTGATATGTTATAAAACTCTGAGTTAAGAGTAAAATGAAACTAGAATCAGATCATTTGGTTGAGTACTTTGAGAGATATGATTGATTAAAGTCAATAAGGTCATATAGATAAAATTCTAGTTTATGTTAATCTTTATATATATACAAAAAAGAAATAAGTTTTATATGTATGTTTATATTTGACATGAATTTATGTTATAGGAGCTTAAAACCGTGAAGGGATTCCAGAGGAATGTCCAAGTTGTTTTCGAGAGAATTAGCTCGGATAATCTGTGAGTATAAACATGATTTGAATAAATGTGTCGATGTGTTAATTGTATGAATATGTGAATGTGATATGAATTATGTTGTTGTGTGGTTAAATTTGATATGATCTGTGTAAATTGTGTTAATGTGAATTGAGTGATATGATTATTTTGATTTGAAATTGTATTTGAATAGCATTACATGTGTTGTGTGGTTATATTTGATATGAAACGTAAGTTGCGTTGAGATGATATTGATATGTGAATTATGGCTATAAGTGAATATTGGTGAATGGTTTAATGTGCATTATTGGTGGAGTATAATTGAGTATTACATTTGATATGCTGGATTTATATGATATATGTATGTGGAATATATGTTCATTTGTATTAGTATATGCTAATTGTAAGCTCAATGATTCGTATAACATACATTTGCACTTGAATATATGAAAAGTAAAAGAGACATTATGACATAGCCGATCAAACATTGCAATACATGTTCTGTTCAACTGGACCTATATGGTCAACCAATCGCGATATCTGACAAATGGACCGAAAGGTCAACCAATTGTTTATCTGGACCGAAAGGTCAACCAATTGTTACATAGCTGGCCAACAAATCAATTGACAATTGTTACAAATGTTACATGTATCCCGGGGCAATAGTTTGGCTGGAAATGTCACAACAATTAAATAATCGGTTCATTCATTATCATATAAGTGTGACTGTATATTGAATTTGTTAATGTATATATGTGATTTGCTATATTGAATTTGTAATGTGTGTACATATGTGATTTGCTAAATTCATAGATTGTTTATATTCACTGAGTTACGCCTCATATAAAGCGCTAAATTTTTCAGAGCTAATAAAGTTTGTAGAAGCTCATTACCCGTAGATATCATGGATGAAAGATTGTTGGTTGTGTTCCATCTCACTCCGTCTCCTCACAAAATAAGCATATAGAATAGAAGGTGGTCGGATTTTGATTTTGCTTTGTATAAGATTGTTTTGTAAAAAGATATAATGTTACAAGTGATTATATATATAAATGAAGTATAAGTATAAAAAAAAATTTATATGTTGTGATTACGATTTTGGTGATTTAGTATAAGGTATAAGTTGTTTCACCACCAACAGTTTCAATTTCTTATTCATAGTCCCCAACGGGACTGTTATGAGACAAGACACGACATCAAGACAGTCAGGTCTCTCGAGATTTGTATCCATAGCCACTACTCGGCCAAACACCCTACTTACAAGATCTCGAATTGAAGATTCACATATAATAGACGGTGGAAGCCCCATAAAATCCTAGTACATAATCGATTCCGACGGTATAAAATCAGCCATTAAAAACTGAACAGGTGAAAAAATATGTTTCATCACTTTCTAATCACCATGCACAAAATTCTGTAAAGCATGATCCGTTTCCAAAGAAACAATAACACAATCACCACCAACAGGTGCAGCAAAGACAAACGAATCCATAATCATATAACAATTCACCGATATTCCTAACATGAGCAATACTTTTAAGATAGGCCACACATGGCTTATCTTTCCAAGGAGCATTGTGCACCGCCATCTCCTCTTCATGCTTCTCAATTACTTCCTTAGCCGGAACTACCATCCTGCTAGTAAGGTCCTAAATAGAAGCCGTACCCTTACCATTAGAATTGGCCCCGACCTCCACGAAGGATCTATTATCATGCGGTGAGTTTCGGAACACATACTTTGATTTTACACTTGTCTTCTTCGTATGATTGGGAAAAGTTGCAGCAGGCTGTTTTGAGTACCTAGTACGGTGAGTCCAACCCGTTTACTCTATTAATTTGGTTACATCATCTCTATCAATAAAAACTAACAAAACATTTTAAAAAACAAAAGGTAAAAAAGTATTAATCGTTCCCCAAAATGGGCTATATGGGGAATGGTTGGACTTGCTCGACAAGTCTAATGGTGCTCTATTTATAGAGTAAATGCCATATTTGGAGTAGGGTTGATGTCCAACCCTATTCCAATTCCATACTTCAAATATGAAGCAGGGTGTGGAGTACTCTAAATTTGGAGTAACTCATATCCTACTCCATATTTAGAGTTAATTATTTTAATATTATTTTTTACTTTTTATTATTTAATTATAATAATTTGTTTGATGAAATGTTTAAAAAATTGATATAATAATAATAATAATATTGTTGAATGTTATGATTCTTTTTTAAAGTAGAAAAACAGAGTAATGAGTTGGGGTGAATTTACTTTAACAACTATATACATAGAGTAAAGATTGTAAAAATAAAATTTAAACTAAAAAATATAGAGTAATGAGTTAGACATGAACTAATACATCATTACACCTTTGGAATCTCTAAATGTTGAGTATTATTATATACTTTCAAAGCTATCAGTTACCCCTTAATTAAATTATAAAAATTACACATATTTTGTGATAAACAATCCACACAATTTTAATTTATAAGTAAAGCCTTCATAGATATCTAGTATATTTTCTAGTGTTAAGAAGTTATTGACTATCTGCGCTTCTAGCACGTCGCCATAATAACTTATTTTATGACTCCAACCAAAACCTATTCAAGGGTGGAGTTATTTTCTCGGTTCAATCCGAGCTCATTCAAATAAATTACATTTAAACATTTATTTTTTTTTTATAAAAACTCGTATAAGTCTGCTAAAGTTTAAAGTACTATAGACTAAGTTTGATTTTTAGATAAATATTCAACGAATAAATTTATAAAATCAATATAATTATATATAATAATTGTGTTGAATTATGTTTTAATATATTAAACTTTTACAATAGCCCTTACTATTTATTAAATCATTGAAGCATATAAATTAATGTAATTATAAGTAAAAATTAAATTTATTTATGTTAGATTTATACTTTTTATTCTTTCTATTATATTTAAAAATTTAAATGAAAAATTATTTAAATTTTGGGTCTGCTTAAAAATGATTCCTTTAATCCAATTCAAATTTAAAATTTTGAAGTGTGGCCGAATTAAATTTGAATTGATATTTTTAATAAGGTCCCGTCTAAATTAAAATCAACCCGTCTAATAAACACGTGTAATCCAAATATGGATTTTTGTTTAATTATCCCATGTAATGGTTTTAAGTTAGAACATATAGAAAGGTCAAGAAAGGGGACAAATACATTAAATGAAGTACCTATCTATCTATAAATACGACCATATATGGACAATTTGATTAGGCTTATAATTGCCTGCAACCCTTATCTATATCTAGTGTTGTGTAGACTTTGAAACCCATTTCGCTGATGTTATTAAACACTTACCCCTAGTCCCCTACCGGAACCCTAATTTGAATTTGGTTGAAATTGAAACTTCACGTGCTATAAAAACAAAGAAAATAAAATTTGGAAAGGCAAATGAATAGTGAAGAGATATGTTAAACTTAAACTTGAAAATGGAAACACAGCACAACATGTGAGTTGTGTTTTGTTGTGTCATAAGAACCTCATCCATTTTCATATCAATCATTCTGCCTCTTCTGCTATTAGCTGTCCATTTTTTAGCCCATTTTCTAGGCACCGTTTTTCTATTCTATACTTGAAATTTTTATATTAATTTTTCGCATCTTAAACTATGATACACAGGTTCAATTCGCAAAAAGTATCATTATTAAGTAAATATAGTATAATTTGTTTAATTTCTCTTAATTAAATACAAAAAAATCACTATCACCTAACCCCACCTTAACTAAAACACATAGTCGCTAGATGTTACCGATTTTTTCTCAGGTCAAACTCCGGTGAAGGCGTTGTGAAGTAAAAGGGCCTGTCATTGCCAAGTTGCTAGAATTAGTCAAAGACCAAGCCCAAGCCCTCTTCTTATGTTGCTGCGTTTTGTTTAAGTGTTGGCTCCTTAAGTCTTGCTGATGTGTCAATCCATGCGTAACTTGCTGCGTAAGCCGTTGATCTTTGCTAGATGAGTGGTTGTGATCGAATATTCAAGGCACTTTTCTTCTGGATTCTTCATTTCAGTCTTCGCGTTTTGTGTTTTCATTGAGGTTTTAGGATTCATGGGGTTTGGTTCATCTCTACAATTGTTTGATAATCTATAGGTATTCTTCTCTGTTAGTTTACCCATGTAATTGTGAGTGGGGTTTAATCTTTGGTTAAATCCTTTTTTAAGAGAGAATTAAAGATTAGGTTTAGAAAAGAATCGATGACTTAGCGATTGCCGACTATAACCTTGATTCTTGGAGATCAATAAAGCATTTATCAAAGGTCTTTCGAGTTGAGTAGTCTAATTTTTAAAAAAATAAAAAAATTATGTATGTTTAATTTTACTATTTATACCATTTATAATTTTATATTTTCGATAAAGTTTATTACAATCTTACTTTCGGCCGCACAATACTAGAGTCATAAATTAGATTTTAATCACTAGGTTACTCATTCGACACAAATATGTATCTTATAAAAAATATTCACGTTATAATAGTAATACTTGCTATTTTATATGCAAATATATTTCGGCACTCTTTTCAACAATCTTCAATCCCTATCAGACTTGGAAATTACACCCTTTCTCTCTCTGTTTCTTGTCTCTATATATATTTATTTATTTTTAGGAGTGCTAATGTTTAAACCAAGAGTTGATTCTTGCTTGACAGATGCTTGGAGAAGAAAATAAAAATAAATAGAGTAATAGAGTAAAATACATTTAATATTAAGTACTGTATATCAGAGGGTATTTATTCCTTCTCGCATTTCGAGTATGGAATTTATTGTAGTTCGAAGCTTTTCTTTCATATATGTATTTTAAATTAATTCACGAATAAAAATAATCCTTATGGAATATATATTTTGCAATAGTAACATTGTGGTATATGGGAATGAAAGAGAATATTAATTCGTCCACTGAATACAGTAGATGTGGTTGAAAAACATAAATTAAAGATCGTTCACTACTATTTAATATAGTTCAGTATAATTCAATATAATTTAATTTAATTTAATATAGTTCAAAATAATTCAGTTCAATTTAATTATATATAGTTATAAATTTACATTAAAATAAATTTAATTCAACTTATTTTAATTTAATTCAATTCAGATTAAATAATTTCAATTCAATACAATTTAAATTTGGAGTGAAATGGAATATTGCTACATTGTTTCTCAGTTAAACTTCACCAATGATAGTGCCATGCCATTACATCATTACGTCAAGTAAATTAGTACTCTATCCGTGATTTTTATTTTAGGGTACTGAATTTTATTTACTATTAATTAATTAAATTTATTAAAAAAACTATTAATTATAATAAATTATATATAATTTTTAGATATATTATATTAATTAATTAAAGCAGACTCAGTTGGGCATGGACCAAATGCTATTTTGATTGGTTCGATCATGGCCAGACCAAACCCAGCCTAGCTTCCATTGAACACTTTTATTAATTAATTAAATAATAAATTATATATAATTTTTTGTACTACCTCCATCTAGTTTTCAGTATCTTTTATTGTCTCTTCTCAACCCAAACCAATTCAGCTCTTTTTTTAGTTATCAATTTATATTATTAATATATTTTTTACTACTTTTTTTAATTGTGTATGAATAAAAATTATAAGTTAGTAATTAAAAAGAAAGAGAATATTTATATAAAAATATAAGGAATGAATTAATTATTTTAATAATATAATAAATATTTTTTTAATATTAATAATTTGATTAAATAAATAATAAAAAATAAATAAATAAAATATATTTTATTAATTAATTCACTATTAATTAATTAAAGCAAATTGAGTTAGAACTAGACCTATTACTATATTTTTATCCGTCTGATCAAATTGATGGGATCAAATCTAGCCTAGCTCCCATGGAACACCTCTAGGTGGAAGTTAAAGCTGGAAACAAAGGCAGCGCGTGGGATGAGAAGAGAAGAGACATAAAGTGGGTTGAATTTGAAACTGAAAAGAAAGAGTGTTCCAAACCACCCATCATGTTTGGTTAGCTGGGAGCATCTCTAACAACCAACTCAATCAATATCATTTATGCACTTCCATAAAAATAAACATGCTGAATTTTAATTTTTTTTATAAATTACTAGTGTTTAGGCCATATAATAATCATGTTCGAATTCCAGTCACAACTTATAAGACTCATCGTCCCTTTCTATAATTATTTTGAGTGAGAATGAAATCTAAGTATTTGTTGGTATTGAATTAATTAATTAATCAATGTGATCGTAATATTTTATTGAATAAGTTATGAGAGTACGGAGTGCACGCTTGTTTCGAGTTTTATCACGATAATTAGCTTACGGGGTCCGAGACCACCTTTATTGCTGGAATGGACACAGCATTTTAGGTCTATAAAAACCTGACACTGACAACGCTTTCTGCTGGTTCAATTTTTCTTCACAATAAAAATTCATTCTAAGTTTTTGATTTTACTATAATTTCATACGATTGAAAAATTTAAGAGAACCACTAAATTAATTTTAATTTAAAAGTGTTATCATGACTTCAAATATTATTCAAACTATTTTCAAAAATTTCTCCAAAAATATCATTTTATTTATTAAACTTGTGTCGAGTTATAAACTCCTAAAATTGAAAAAAATAAAGAGACAAATTCAAAAATAGGGTAGAGTATAGTACCTATTTTTTTTTTTTATGAAAGAGTACAGTAGCTATTGAGAAGAAGGAGAGATGGGGAATGAGTGGTAAAAAGGATAATACAGCTGAGGCAGAGAGTACAAAAAAAAAAAATGTGAGTTTGACCTTAGTTGTGTATTCTAGTAAGGTAGCCAGTAAGATATGGACTGGACCTCACTCTACACAACTCTTATCATGTGATCCCCCTTTTGGGTCCCATTTTCCAATATATGCCTTTGGACTTTCCTCCTCCATTCAAAGGCTTAATGAATCGTGTCCTCCTAAAATCAATCCTAATCACCTGATATCACGAATTAGCAAAAAAAATATATTAGTTTATCCTCTCTTCCAATGCTATATGTTCGGTTTCATCTTTTAAAGATATTATTTTTTTATTTTCTCTCCTTATTCATAAGTTGACGCACTATATTGATAGATGAACTCATATATTTTTTTAAATTTAAGAAATTATTTAAAAGTTTTAAAAGTAACATCTCCATTAAATGCCACTTTAGTGTTGTGTTACTTATAATTAATGTAGTTAGGTCTATTTCTTAAAAATTGCAAAAATATAAACCAATATGAGCTTATTAATTAGATTTGAATAAACTAGTTAATGTAATTAACATAGCTAATAGATAATTTTTTTTATAGAGTACTATATTTTAAGTAAGATTCCTTTCAGGTACCAAAGTTTCTTATGCATACAATCTAGTACAGTACTACTTGTCTTGTTGATTGTCAGATTGTGTTAAATTTAATTAGTGGCCACTAAGCCAACATTTTAATTAATTATGCATGCATGTGTGTATTGAATTATTATAAGAAAGGTTCTACATATCTCCACACTTTTGCACTGAAAAAGTGTATAATTTGATGAGTTTTCTTAGTGCAAATTGTTTCTTATTTTGAACTTATAAGTACATGTGTATAGCACTCAGTTAAAATATATTTATTTAAATATAAATTTATATGTATGTAGTACTTAAAATAACAGGCTACAATATGTTGTGTGACATAGCTTTTGTATTGTAAAGTCGCTCAATTGTATGTTTTGTATATTATTTAGACCTAAAGTATCAGGGGCTTTTGAAGTTTTCCTCCAAGCGACTGATGTTACTCTGGATTTGTAAGAGTTTCAAATAATCTTATGAATTTGAAAAAAATATATCAAATTGCTTTTGCAGTACCATGTGTCAGTTTCTGGTTGGAAAGAGAAAAATTAGAAAAGCGATATCGTTTAAAAAGTCAAACCATTCAGAAACTCACACAATAGTGGTGCATTTATTTCAAGGTTAAGAGGGTAATAAAAAATTTTAAAAATTTCATATAGCATCAAGCATTTATAACCGACTTCAAAGTCCCGCATGCGGTAAGTCTGTTATTTATTTGAAATTCTTTATTTTCTTCATTATAAGAGCTGCCATTGGAGAGAGATATATACTTCCACAACTGCAATATTTCTGAGTGTAGTGAAGAAGAGCAGGTATCAAAAGCCTGGAATAATTCAATTAGCAGTACTGTTTATAACAGCAACTGTAGGCGGATTCTTTTCTACTATACTGCTCTTATTATTTTTATTATTCATCTCTGCCATTTTTTTTCTCCTTAATTGGAATATATCATGTTTTCTATTTCTTTTATTATTTACATTACCGTACTAATATTTTTTGTTTATTTATTTTACATAGTATATTTTAAAATTAGTTACAGCAGCTTTAACTAATTATAAGGTAGGGTAAATGATTTTGCCACTTGTTAATCATTATGCCATTATAGTAACCACATAATATTATTAATAGTGGTAATAATAGATTGGTCACTAGTCACATAATTTAAATTCTTCAAATATTGTTTAACTATTCACACGCATTATGTATGATTAAGAATTTCACATTTATGCATATAATTATTTTAAATAAATCTTAGTGTATTATCAAAAAAAAAACTTAGTGTTATTTATGTGTTTATTCTAATTTTTTCATATTTTCCACTAAATAAGTTAAATATAATTCGATTACCATAATGTATTGAATCTTAATGAATTTTTTATTTTAAGCACACACTTCTCTTGTTTGTTTTAAATTTTTCGATGAATACATATAAAAGTACTAATATGAAACATTATTCAATATCGTCTTTGGATATAACTATGAATATTCATATACGACAGACAAATAAATATAATCTACCTTATTTATCATGTTTCGAGCACGTGCCTAAATTTTTAATTCGTTTTAAATTCCGGCTCTCACCAAAAACGTGTATGAATAGGAAGCTCAAACATGTATGAATAGGAAGCTCAAACAACATTCAAACGATATAATTGTGAATCTCTTAACAGCATATAGACAAAATAGGCTTCATTTATTTTGTTCGATTGCACGATCATTCTTCATTGCGTTCCAAGCTTTCCTCGCTAAACACACGTAAGAAACTAATCCGGAAAAATATCCAAACAATAACAAGGAAAAAGTAGGGGAATCGTTATGATAATATTGAGATGCTTAAAGCAAGGTACTATCGTATTTTTTTATAATATTTATAAATATATTCATTGAGATAGTTTTATTTAGGGTTTAGTCATAGTTAAGGCTCCTCACCCTTCTCAATAAGTTTATTTAATAGGATTCGAACCTTATTCTCCTCCAATTTATTCAACATACGTTATCAACTGAGCTATATCAAAATACTATTATATAATTTGAAGTAAAAAATTAAACTTAATACATTTAGAATTTCTAAAGTCACTCATAAATATCTAATTGTATTATAAACTTTCAAAAGTTAAATTTTTCTCATAAAAAAAATTATATAATAAATCGGGTACATGGATTTTCTTGCGACACTTATCATTGGAGGAAAGCTAACTTGAAATACGGCGAAGCTTCTCACAAGGGAGAAGGAGCGTGAGAAGAAGGGAATCTGAGAGGGGGGCAACAAAGTAGCAACGTCACCATAAATGAAAAGCTGTAAGAAAGACAGAGACTGTAATAATTACCTTTTTTAATAATATAAAAAAAACAGTTCAGACCAAAGCGGTCCTATTCCCTATTCCTATCTCTGTCATGTTAATTGTGATTGATACTCTCTCTATCTCTATCATTCCCTTACCCCCCCTTTCTCCCTCATCACGTGACCCTCCATTTCACTTCCAGAGAGAGAAAATCAAACAAACAAAACCCTTATTCATAAAGCTTGTTAATTGTTGTGTGTGTCTAGTACCAGCACAACAAAACCCTTTTTTCTTCTTGTTTGCTTCTCTCACATGAATCACAATATCTAAGAGAGCTTATTGTCTCACGGTTTTATGTCTTTTTGAGAGCACTCAAATCAAATAGAGCAAACTAAAGCCCTTTTCTTTTTGGCATATATAAGTAATAGCCAAGGTATAGAAGGAGGAAATGCAGCAGCACCTGATGCAGATGCAGCCCATGATGGCTCCCTATTATCCCAACAACGTCACTACTGATCATATCCAGCAGGTTTAATTTCTTCTTCTTGATAAAAATCTGTTCTTTTTTATACAATCTGGTTTTTTTTCTGTTGTGTTTTGATGGTTTTTTTTATATATACTCAGATTTGGTCAGTTCTGGTAACTGGGGTTTTTTTTCTTCCCTCTTTCTTTCTTGTACTCTTTCAACTGTTCACCAATCAATGGCTTCCTGCCTCTTTTTCTGACATTTTTAATTTCATAGTGCCTTCTCTCTCATTTACATTTTATCCTTTCTTTCATTTAGGTTGGTATTTTTTCCTCTTTCACAGCTTTTTCTCAATTTTTTATTGTTTCTCTTCTGGTTTGGTATCTGCATCTTCTGAAACAACTTTTTTGTTGAGAAAAAAAGAAGATAAAAGCTTTTTTTTTTTTACTGAATTTATGGGTTTTAGACCATATGATGATCTTTTGTGACAGGTAGAGGTCAGCTATTTATCTATACTTACTCGTTACTTTAAATAGAATTATGTATTTTGACTTTTAATAACATATTTTAATCCTTTTCTTAATTTTTTTTTTTATATTCCTTTTCCTAATTAATAACACATTTTAATCCTTAATTAGTGTTTGAAACTGTATATGTTAATGTAGATGTCACAAGTTGGAGTTATTTTTTCGGCGCAAATGCCCAAATTAAAAAATAATCTAGCTACCTTGGAGATATATATACTGGTGTTGGTGCATTTTATGCTTTAAGTATTATTAAAAAATGGCATGTCCATCCTGTTTTTCTTATTTGAGTAATATATAAATGATTGGGTTTGTTTCCCAGTCTACCATATATTTCATGGAAAAGGGCTTAAATGCCTTTTTTTTTCTGGTTTAAACAATGGAAAATGCTTATTTTAAATAGTACAGGCTGTTATCTTTTGAGTTTTAGCATTAAAGTTGTTCCTTTTAGTTAAAGTCAAAATCTTTTTAATGGTTGAATGAACTGATGATAGCTGGGATCTCTTTTCCTTGATTTTTATGGCCCAATGACAAGGATTTACTTTCTTAGAATATAAATCCACAAAGAAAATCATTTGATTAAACACTCTTGATTGAGATGGGTTATCAAAATTTTAATGAAAAAGCACATAACTAGTCATTGAATCCAAGTGGGTGATTTGTTTGGTCGTAGGAGTAATCCTATGCTCTATATATGTAATGATCATAACCATTTTCAAGAAAGGCATTAACTTTTGAGGATTTCTAGATAGCACAAAATCTATAATGTTGCTTTTTTTAATTAAATAGGCTTACACAACAATTAAATCACATTCCAGTGGATAACAATTAGTCTAATTCAAATTCTAAATTCGAATCTTTTATGTGATTCTAACCATTAACAACTAATTAAATCACAAAGAATGATATTACATATTTTGAAATCATTTGTAATATCTTACGCACTATTGATTCTCATTTCGGTTTCTGGTTCGGGAACCTTAACTCACTTTATATTTTACCGGTGTTCGTTTCCATGTGGATTGCGGTTTCCGTTGTACCTATGTCTGCCATGATTGGAGCACTTCAAATTGATGGACAATTGAACATAGTTATTTCAATTTGTTATAATCATTTTCATTGCCAGTGGTCCTTTGTGGATTGTGTTTCTATAGTGGTCCTGTGTCTGTATGTCCTTACTAATTAATAAATTCCCACTTAGAAACTACAATAAGGATTATCTATATCCTATTATTTAAACACATTAATGAAAGCTGGCTAGGTGTTTGCCCTATTCATTGTCTTCTTTCAATTTGGAAGAAGGTACTTACTGACTTGATTGTTGTTTGTATGAATTTCCCTATTGCTTTTGGGATTTTTCTCTTAAATTTTGTGGGCCAATTAGTCTGCCATGTGATGAAGCTGCAGAATTACTGTCTAAACTCAGTTTTGCAACTGCCACAATGGACAAAGAAAGTATTTTTGTGTACCCTTATTTTTAAACCCCGTTAGTATGCCTCCTATTTTCGATTTAGCAACGGTATTTTTTGGTGTTCCCTTATTTTGAAATATCATTCAGTGACTCTTAATCCTATGATTTAATTGATAAAGTTCGATTTTGTTCATTCTTTATGTATGTAGTATCTGGACGAGAACAAATCATTGATCTTGAAGATTGTTGAGAGCCAGAATGCAGGGAAAATCAATGAGTGCCAAGAGTAAGCAATATCCCTAGCTTTATATCTTTGTTTCCGAATTTAAGAATATTCTCCTTCTGATCGATCTTAATATGTGACCTTAAAAGTTAAAATGATAAATTTAGGCATTATTTTGATCGTATTTCAAGATTTTTCCGGGAAATGACTTTCTTATGTTGCAGGAACCAAGCAAGGTTACAGCGAAACCTCATGTACTTGGCTGCAATAGCCGATTCTCAGCCCCCGCCTACCGCTATGCATTCTCAGGTACAATTGAAATTTTAGCAATGCTATCATTACCGTACTGGATATCAAACTCGGAAGCTAATGGTACGTGGTATTATCGGTTCAACTGGCGTTTAATTTACCAGTGGTTTTATCTGGACTATTAATTTCTTGATAAAATAATTTCCATGTGAAAATACATTATCAACCAACCAAGCCTTAAATGCGTAAATATACATTAATATCAATATATTTATAGGTATAAAATATAAGCTTGTTCCATAATATTTTAGTACATTTTTTTGTCATATAAATGTACTTTGCCGTTTTTTTTTGCGTGTTGAACCGGCAAGAAGACTCGTGATTTTTTCGTGCTACTATTTTTAATCTACCGTACTAGAGCTAATGACAGTACACCTAGTGGTACGGTATTAATAACACTGCATCTTAGAACAATAATACGATGTGTTTGGGGTTGCAGTTTCCTTCAAGCGGCATGATGCAACCTGGCTCTCACTATATGCAGCATCAACAAGCGCAACAAATGACGCCACAATCGATAATGGCTGCTCGATCCTCGATGCTCTACACTCAGCAACAATATGCAGCGCTTCAGCAGCAGCAAGCCTTGCACAGCCAGCTCGGGATGAGCTCAGTGGGAAATGCGGGACTCCACATGCTGCAAAGCGAGGCCGGCACTGCTGGAGGCAGCGGGGCCCTCGGAGGGTTTCCTGATTTTAGCCGTGAGGGTCGAGGGCTAGCAATGGGAAACAGGCAAGAGGCTGGAAGCTCGGGTTCGGGCGATGGGCGGGGAGGTAGTGAGGGGGCCGAAACTCTCTACTTAAAATCGGCAGATGATGGGAATTGAGAGAAAGTAAACGGCCGAATCAATGAAAAAGATTGGAACTTTTTTTTATGATGGGGGAAGAAATGGTGGGGACTTGGATCCTAAGCCTCGGATTGTTTTTTTTTAAGTATTTGGACTGAATGTTGTGTTAGAATATTGTGATGTATATTGTAGGTTTATATTCTGGTTTGCTAGCTTATATTGTTGGTTATTCTGGGTATGAGCTTTTACTGCTCTAGTATGAGCCACTTTTAATCTGCATTTTTTATGTGCTTAATGCTTTGCTGAAGATATTGCAGGACTAGACTAGAGATGCCAGTGAATTTTGTTTCCATTCGTATCCTTTCATTTAAATTTATTTTGTAGGATCTAAATACTTTTATTTTCAAATTCATTGGATTTGGATCCAACAAAAATGGATTTGGATTTAGATAGGATATCCACTTACACTTGAATTTGGTTTATCTATACAAAATCTAATTACTCTGCTTAATCTATTTTGGTCTATGTATATTACATTTATTTTCTTTATTTTTTATAATTTTTTGGGAGTTTTCGATTTTTTACAAAATCGGTCCCTGAAAAGTATTTTTACATTTTCGAGCCATTTCAAAAATATTTTTTAAAAATTTCTTGGACCGCATTTATTTTCTCTATTTTTCGGACTTTTCATGATTTTTTGGGATTTTTCCATTTTTTTATGAAACTGGACCCTGAAATGTATTTTCACATTTTCGAGCTCTTCCAAAAACATTTTTTGAAAATTTATCGCACCACATTTATTTTCTCTATTTTTCGAATTTTTCATAATTTTTTGAGATTTTTTCAATTTTTCACGAAATCGGTCCCTGAAACGTATATTCACATTTTTGGGCTATTTCAAAAATATTTTCTGAAAATTTCTTACACCATATTTATTTTCTCTATTTTTCGGATTTTCCATAATTTTTGGGATTTTTTTCATTTTTTACGAAACCGGTCCCTGAAATGTATTCACATTTTCGGGCCATTAAAAAATATTTTCTGAAAATTTCTTGCACCATTTATTTTCTTTATTTTATGGATCATAAATTTTTGAGATTGTTCAATTTTTTATGAAATTAGTCCCTGAAACGTATTTTCACATTTCCGAGCCATTCCAGAAATATTTTCTGAAAATTTCTTGCACTACATTTATTTTCTTTATTTTACGGATTTTCCTTTATTTTTTGAGATTTTTCAATTTTTTACGAAACCGATCCCTGAAACGTATTTTTATATTTCTGATCCATTCCAGAAACATTTTCTGAAAAATTCTTGCACACATTTATTTTCTTTATTTTCCGGATTTTCAATAATTTTTTGGTATTTTCAATTTTTTACGAAACCGATCCCTGAATATATTTTCACATTTTCAAGCCATTCCAGAATTATTTTCTAAAAATTTCTTGCACCACATTTATTTTCTTTATTTTCCAGATTTTCCATAATTTTTTGGAATTTTTCAATTTTTTACAAAACCGGTCCCTGAAACGTATTTTCACATTTCCGAGCCATTTCAGAAACATTTTTTGAAAAATTCTTGCACCACATTTATTTTCTTTATTTTCCGTAATTTTTTAGGAGTTTTCAATTTTTTGCCATATCGGGCCCCGGAACATAATTTCACATCCCTTCTAAAAACGTTTTCTGAAAATTTCTTGCACTACATTTATTTTCTTTATTTTTTGGATTTTCCAAAATTTTTTAGGATTTTTTTATTTTTTATAAAATCGGGCCTCAGAACGTATTTTCATGTTTGGGATAGAACTTGGATATACCAGCACTGATTTTATTTAAATAGAGATATTTAAACGTGGGCTAAAATTTATTATTGAATACAATAAAAATATTTAAACGTGGGCTAATTAGGAATCATTTGGGTTAAAAATTTAAAATCCATTTATAATTCATATCCTAAGATAAGGACAAGAATATAAAAATTTCAAATCCATTGGATATGGAGCGGATATGGATTTATCCATTAAAGATGAATTTATCCATATCCGCTCTATATCCAATTCATTGTCATCGCTAGACTAGACTTATTTAAGTGACCTGTAGCCCACTAAATCCACTCAAATCCAATTTTATTAGGTCAAATTTAGATAAACATATTATATTGAATCCGAATGGAATTCAATGCTAAATTATAATAGTCGAAACTAAATTTCAGTATAAAAGAATAGGGCAAGTGACTCTCAAATGAATCAATTATCGGTTCCAACGAGGTAATTTTAAGCTGACCAAAATAACTTACAAGGAATTTTGAAGTTATAAAAAAATTGTTTAGTAATATTAGATATTTTTTTGTTAAATTATGGTATTTAAATTTATAACCTCATATTTATTAGTTTTTTTAATAATGTGGCCGCTGGACCAATAATTTAACTTAGAAGTGGAAATTTAAAGTTACTTATAAAAAAGAATTGAGAATAAATTGGTTTTTATAGTCTATTAGTTTAATTAATTTATTCAAAAAAACTTCATGCCCTCTGAATTTTTAAAATAATTCTGTAGCTCTCTTAACTTTTAAAAAGTGCTTTACTTAGCTCTTTAAACGCCACGTGCCAGTTTCTGATAGGTTTGACTTTTTAAAGACGTCATTTTTCTAACTTTTTTCTTTCTAATCAGGATCTAACACATGACATTTAAAGAGCTAACTGAAGCACTTTTTAAAATTTAAAAGAGCTACAAAATTACTTTAAAAATTTAAAAAGATAATATATTTTTTAAAACAAATTTAAATAACTAAATATATATTTTAATTAGTTTATTTGTAATCAACTTATAAACATTTAAGTTTTGATCGAATACAAGATATATGTACCCTCATTTAGCTTTTTGATCCAAATATTTTTTTTCTCCACGTGTCATTTTTTTATTATTTCATTTCCTATGCTTAGAAGATACCTATATAATATTACACTCTATAAATATTCTTTTTACTTAAATAACAATAAATAATTGATTAAAAAATTATTCTACATTAATTTATTTATATTTTTTTTATATGATGTGGTATAATAAATATTAGACATTATTCATTTAATTTTTTATATATAGACAATTAAATAGGCTATCAATTCATTAAATTAATTAATAATTTAATCTTTAACATTAAAAGAAGATTGTAATTGAGTATTTTTTTATTATTTAATTATATAATTCTTGTTAAAATAAAAGATTCGGTGTGTCTTTTTTTTATAGATATTATCTGTTTTTAAAATAATTGACATATTATCAATATGAACTTTTATTTCATATGCTACATAATCATGAAATCTCATGTGTATATATAACTTTCTTACAAGTTAGCTCCATGAAACATTTCAGCTCCTTATTATTTAGCTCATTGTAAGCTAAAAAACGCTTATAAGCAAAAGCATCGGCACAGAAAAACACCCCGAAAACTAAAAGCAGCATGATATTCAAGGTAAGGTAAAATGCCCTTTGAATTTTACAAATGTTCTATTTCCTCAGTAAATGGAAGGAAAAAATGGAAAACTTATATATGGTAACGGATATTTAATATTATCTCCGATCCAACGGTTGAGTATTTATAAAAGCGTATTTACATATGCTATCATCTTAATTAAATGTCACTCATGAATACACAACCGTTAGATCGAAAAAGGGTATTAAATAAGAGGTACGGTATATAAAAACCCGAAAAAATGATTCTCCAATCATACAAAACTAGAATGAAATTCAAATTCAAAGAAAGTATCAGAAAGGTTACTCCAAAACGCAGTCTCTTGATCGAATTCAACTGAAGAGGAAGATGTATTGTTAGAGAAAGCATCATCACTATTGTCTTGACTAGTTTCCATCTTTAAATTAGGAATTTGGGCAGCTAATTCTCCATTATTAGAATTAGAATTAGAATTAGAATTCCAATCGCAAGTATCAATTATTTTGGCATCTTTGCCGGTCAATTGTTGAACAATTGCTTGAAACTCGGAAGCATTGGTCAATGTAACCATTGTTGGATTGGAAAAATAAGTGATCTTGATCGGTTTTTTAATGCTCTTTCTGGGTTTTTGCTGCTGATTGAACTTGCCCATTTGAGTAAAAATTGAAAACCAGAAATTAGAAAAAAATCAGATAGAAGAAAAAATGTTGGTGTGTTTGGGGGTTGAAGAAGACAGGGTTATATAGAGATGAAAGAGAGGGAACTAAACTTCCAAGAAGCTTAATAAAAGAAGACAAATTTGGAAGAAAACTAAAAAGTAGTGACGTAAATGGATAATTTCTTTGTCAAATTGAAGATGGTTTGTGTTAACGGAATTCTGTGGTGGACATTGACTTTAGCTTTCTATAATGGCTGCTAATTAACCATAGTTCATTTTTTAGCTTCAATATTAGGAGTTGCTTTCATGGCTACTGTAGCACCAAATGTAGATAATTTATTGGATTTGAGAATGTTGGGCTTGATAATTTGAGTGAATATATAAATGGGGTTGAATTTATTTAATACAAAATAAATTAGATTGTGTTAAGGTCTAATTTACTCCACTTATATATCACTCACCATTCCTTTATATTTCTGATGTGAAATAATCAACCTCACATCTCCAACACCAAGTACATCAGCTGCCCTCTGATTTTGGCAATAAAATTTTGGCTAAATTTATCAACTCTCTCTGAACTTGTCAACTTTCATCGGACGTGTCCTAAACTTTTATTAGTTTCGATTACCTCCTTACTTTTAGTAAAGTGTACTAGTTTACTCTATCAATGTTATGTGTTTACTTTTGGTTGGAGAAGAGAAAATTAGAAAAAATGATCTTTTTAAAAAGTCAAACTAACAAGAAGCGACAAGCGTCATTAAGGGGATAAACCGATGCGCTTTTACAAGTCCAAAGGTTATTTAAAATTTTTAAAAGCTTAAGATGACATTCAATAATTTTTTTATCAAATTAAGGGGATATGGATGCATTTAAATTAAATTTTCACAATGATTAAATGAATTCGATAAAAGTGACTAATTTACACTATAACTTTTTTAAAGTGTCCCGTTAATACCTCAACTTCGATGAACCAAGCCACCTAATCACGTTCGGCCTACATGGCTAGAACAAACAAATTAAAAAATCATCACATCATCACAAGAGTCAAACTGATACTCTTTTTATCAATTTCATAGTAAAATAAATTTAATCACATTAGGCATTTTGTGTCAATTTCAATTTATCTTATATTTTTGGCTACAACCATATAATATTATATATTTAATGGCTCAATCTTAGTTATACAAGATAATCCCTTTTTAGAAGTTAGGCAATGTTGTGCTAGTGCTTACAATTTTGAAATTAAAGTGTTGTATTAATTAGTTCCCGTTTGCAAAAATTTAAGTACTTTTGGTGGGAGGGTTTTAGAAAAGGGGTTGTTGTTTATTTGAATAAGAGAATTAAATTTACTACTCATTTAAGGTAATAAGATTACCCCTTTTAAGATCTTTTCATTCTCCCCACTCTACTAGGTATTAACATTCACTTTCTTTATCTTTCTCCGATACTATTATTATTATATAAAATAATAATAATAAATATTATTATAATATTACTTCATATTAATTAAAAATAATATTATATAATAATAAATGATATTATTATTTCATATAACCAATAATAATCTATAAAAATAATTATTAATTATTTTTTATGTCTTAATAATATTATTATAAAATATATATACATATATTATTAAATAATAATACTTATTTAATAATATAATAATAATAGTTATTATTATTAAATAATAATATTATTAAATAATATTATTAATATTATTTATTATTAAAAAAATTTCAAGAAATATTTATTTAATAATATATTAAATAATAATAAATATTAATATTTTATTAATACATATTATTAATATTAATATTATTTTTATAATTATTATAAATATAATATTAATATTAATTAATAATAATTAATAAATTATATTTTTATTTATTATAATTAATTAATTAAGATTATATATAATTATTGTTATTATACTATAATTAAATAATTAATTTTCTTTAATTTAAAAAATAATAAATAAAATTAGGAATAATTTCGATTCACTTTTCCTTTCCTGATATGAGTCAAATACCCCTTAAATCCATTATTTGAGAGCAGAAGCTTCGGAGTAAAAAGGAAATACCAGTCTTCTTAGCAATTTCTATGTGTGCTTAATCAAGTAGCTAGCTTTATATTGTTGACAATTTGACAAAACTAAAAACTTTGAGGCACTTGTTTGATATATTTGTATCATCACAGTACCAATTTTGTAATTGCATTGCAAAATTCCATTTGGTAACTCGTATGTAGTGATAGTTAGTGTCTATCCGCCATAATGTGCAATATTTGTCCGTATTAATTTACTATAAACTATTATTATTACCCTCTTATATCTACAATATAAAGGTCATTTCCGTGTAAAAAATCATAACACACACGTGCTACTTTCAAATTTTGAAATGATTAGTAACTTGAAATTAATTTAAATATTTAATAATCCTCCAAACTACAAGAGTAAAATGGATTCTCTATCTCGGTTCATTTCACCTTGTGTGCACATGTCAATAGAGCCGACCCTTAGGAGTTGCGGACAGGTGTCACGGCCTAGGATTTATAGTTGGAAGAGACCTAAAAATATATTTTTATTTGAAATTTTAGTGGTTATTATTAAAAAAATAAAAGTAAATAATAATAAATGTTAGATCAATTGGCGTTAGTTATATTTCTAATAGGTCAAAAGTTTAAATCTTACTTTTTAAAAAAAGAGGGCTCCATTTTACTACTTTTAATATTATTTAGCTTAGAGCTTTTAAATCGTTAGGGGCGAACATGCATGTCAATAGGTTGATGTCACTATTTTACCAATTAGTAAACATAACAAACATATATTTATAATTACCAAGTAATGGCTTGATGTTCATCACATTCTTAAGAAAATTTAAGAAGTGTAAAGTCATGTTCAATCTGGACAGTCTAGAAAATTGGATAAATTATCACATATTCTTTTAAAACAAACATATATTTTTTACTTAATGATGTTCAAAAATTAATTATGTGATTTCTGATGGATGATCCTTCGATATTTAAGTTAGCAAGAGAAGTAAAGATAGAATGTATAGTAATGACTAATGAGAGTAGAGAATTATCATACTATACATGTACTTTTTTAATATTTACAATTATTTTTATTGTGATAATTTTGATCGGTGCTTGGTTATAATTAAAGCTCCTTAACACTTTAACTAAATGTATATAGTGGCATTCAAACAGCATTATCCTCACACATACTCAATCAACGATGCCAACTGAGCTACATCGTCGCATTTTTATAAAGCATGTTGGTCTTTATCTAGTGCTATTGCTTCCCATAAGCATATGTTAATTTATTAGTAACAATTTCAAATCAATAAAAATATGTAATTTTACACACGAGGCCGTCTGATTAATTTATAATTTTCTAAAATATAGTTTGTGGTTGCTTCTGTAATTTTTTCAATTCATGAAATCTTGTATCACAAAGTTACATACCGAACATACTAAAAAGTAGATATTTTAAGAAATTTTTTTTTATAAAGACATTTTAAGAAGTTATTAATTAGTTTATCCGTCCGCTAGAATAAATTAAGTTAAAGTACACATCCAATATATTTGATGCATGAATGTGGTCCATACACATCATCCAACCTTTCTATTTCATTTAGCATGTGCTAAATTGAACTCCTACGTAGCTAGATAGGGATATAACAATATTAAAATTGGTGGGTTATTTTGTTTCTTTACGAAATGACATTTTCCAAGTAAAAAATATAATAAAAATTCATTTTCTCTTCATATATAAAAATGAAGTAATGTTACAAAACCATATCCAAAATTCAAATGATACAAACACTTGAAATATTGATGTTTTGAAGGGCACAATCAATGATATAGCCCATGACCCATTATTTTCAACTTTTGAAAGCTAATTAAATTGAATTGAACTGAATTAAAATTGGCTGAACTAAATTAAACTTATTTAGTATGAATTTATAATTACGGATAGCTAAACTGATCTGAACTGCAATGGTCTGAACTGAACTGATATTAAATTATAATACAAGAGAACATGACTTTGAATGTAGTCATTAGTGTACATCACGTGTGATCAATAGTTGCACGCAATTTGGACCACTAGCCACTATACTTCATCAATTATATGAGAGTGCATAATAATTGACACATAATATGATTATTGTATACGGATTTAAAATTGTATCAAATTGCTATAAATAATACTATCAAAATTGATTAAATGTATCAAAGACAAATATAACAAGGTCAAGTGGTATTTTTAGTTTCAGTTTGGCATTGAAAAATTAAAGGTAATGAAGTTTTGGGTCCCAACAATTTGATACACTCCAACTCATAAACTTCCTATACAAAAACAAAACCAAAGATGTCGCTATTAATAATTAACTAATCGAATCGAATACACATATTGAGCTTGTTGGAAGTTTATTGCCCAAAGTTAGGCCCATAGGGTCTTGCTTTTACCCCAATGTGTTTATGCTGCGCGTCTTCTTTTACCTTCCATTCAGCTATTAAGGGCTAGTTCGACCCTATTTTTCATCAGCTTTTTTGAAAAGTTCTATTGTCAAGCTTTTTTTAAAAGCTGTAGATTTGATTTTGAAAAATAATAAATCAGACAGTTTCTAACTAATTAATATGAAAGATCAAAATGTGTTGTTCAAAGCTAAAATATGTATTACTGTTAAAAGTTTATGAGAACAACTTATTTTAAAAATAGCTCAAACAGCAATACCAAACGGGCCCTAATAGCATTGAAGTAAAGAGTCAATGAAATGAGGAATGAGTTTGAATGAAGTAAACAAATAACCAGATGGTGCATAAATTAGTACACACACTCCGTTAATTAACAATGACGTGGTTAAACAAGTAGTCTAGTAGAATTGTTCACGAGGACGCTCACCAGGCGAGCTTAAACACTTATTTCCTTAAAAATTTCGGTATAAATTTAAAATTTTAAAGTGTAAACTGATATGGGCTTGAGTTTTTTAGTTAAAAATTTGATGATATCTGACCCAGCCAGTCCGATAAATATTAATAAGTAAATTAACTCTTTTTTTCCATAAAAAGTGAATAAACGACTTCCACTTATAGAAATAATAATTTTTGCTTTATTGGAAGAAAGAAGGGATTTTCAATAATAATTATTAATATGACAATAATAAATTATAATTTTTAATAACAATAAATTTCAATTTTTAATAATATTGTTAATGTAATAATAATAATAATAATAATTAACAGTGATGAATAATTGTTAAGTAATATAATGAATAATGAATATTAAAAGCATTCAAACATAGTCTTGATTTATCTCATTTTGAAATATGAGTAATCCTTATCGGTTTTCTCATTGTGTAATCTTCCAGGAAACTTGGATTATATATATATATATATATATATATATATATATATATATATATTGATTTGTTTTGAAAACTGGGCGCCTCTTCATCATTTTGTTAGTATTTTGACTTCAAAACATGCTATTACATTCTTAGCAATTTCCATTGAAAAAAAAAAGAAAATTTTATGTATTTATTTTATGTCTTCTTATTAGAAATTTAGCTTTTTGATATTAATCAATTATACAATTGGAAAACAAAAATTCCGTATCATGCATAGTGATGAAACCAAAAGGGATGTACAACGTCTTTCGCATAGTTTTCAACGACGATCTATTTTTTTAAAAAAATATGTTTTCACATATTTAAAAAAAATAGAAAAGCATGACAACAACAACTCTAAATTCACTAGACTGATTGCATTTGTCCCTCACCATGTAAATAACTTGAAGTTAATGAAATCATGGGGAAATTGATTTTATGATTTCTAGCTAATTAGAATTTGACTATTTTCTGATTTAGTTTTATGTTACATTGTTACTTTATTTTGTATCAACCATATAATAGAGGGAGATATTTTCAATGTCATAAGTGTGAAAACTGAGTGTTGGTGGGTCGAAAATCTCAAATATTATGCAATTCTGAGCCTCCACGTTGGAATATAAGACATAGTCTTTCACATTGGGTCATATAAATTTTACAAAATGTCAGTGACATTATATATTTTCCATGGTTATCTACCCCCAAACCTGTTTGACTAGAGTTGGGCGGGTGGATCAGCCTAGTCCACAAAACCATTTGGAAAGAGATTCTCTAGAACTGTACCTAACAAGTATAATATATAGAGTTTGTTGATTCAGTTATTATTTATTGTTATTTCTTGTTTATATTGTAATAACTATATCTGTTCGTCGGTCAGGTTATTTATCGAATCTGGTTTAAGTTTATTTTAATAGGTCGAGTTTGGATATTCATTTTATTATAAAGTTCGACCTGAGTCCGAACCCGCAAAAGTCTGAAATTCTATAGCCGAACTTTGTTTTTATATATAAATACTCTAACCCGGCCCGATAAATAAAAATTATATTTATTTTATATTTTAATAGTTTGTATAGATTTTTAGATTTTGAGCAATTAAATTTTTAACTTTTTTATTAAAAAAACTGTAATTGTATGTAAAATTTAAACATTTTTTATAGAAATTTTAATTTTTTTTAATTTAGTTTACGAAATATTAAAAGAAAAAAAATTATTTATAAGCTATGGACCGAACTTAAGTTGATGTTTTTAATAAAATGTACAATCAAATCTAACCTGAATCCAATCCGTTCGGTCCGATAAACTGGTCTAGTTATCCCTAGTCAGAACCGAACTAATAGTATTAACAGCATGGATTTTATCCTTATGGACCTTATCCCACAAAGTACTTCCATTATCCATATCGGTCTTAACTGAAAATAAGATTTTACATACATCCAAGGCAATCAAGGTAATTCATTAACATAGACATTATATATATCGAAGTCAATGCAACTATTAGTTCTCTAATCTTTGAAATTAAGATCAGCGTAGTTAAGATTTAAATTTTGATGGAATACAATTTTAATTAGAGAGAGATCAACAGCTATAATAATAAATCGATGACGATAATGGTAGTGAATTTATGTAAAAGCGGGAATTAATAATTCTGTAACACTTTTAGATGACAAAACTAATATTCGATAAAAATCTAATTAGCCTAGTAGGTAAGATTGAGTTTGTAACCTCTAGAGCTCTTAGGTTTGAGTTATATTCATCATGTGGTAATAATTTTCTTTGTATTTAAAGTAAGTAAAATTTTAGAATTAAGTTGGTTTTATAAAAAAAATTATAAAATTTATGTATGATTAGAGTTAACATATAAAAAAATATTCAAACAAAATTTATTACTTTACAAAATATATATTGAAATTATTAAAAAAATATGAAAAAATAATTAAAATAAATGACAAAATATATAAAATAAAACTATAATTTTTTCCTACAAATGATATATTAAGAAAATTTATTGATTTAAAAAATTATTATACAAGAAAAATAATAAAAAATGAGATAGAAAGTAAAAACAATTAAAATAATGAAAGTTTATATAAATTTTTTTTAAAAAAAATAAAAGTTTTTTTTAGTAAATAAAAAAAAATTATTTTAAAAAATTAATAAATTTAAGGTAATAGTTTAAATTAATAAATTTAAGAAATAAAAAAGAGATAAAAATAAAATCTCAAAATGATGATGTTAGGAATGGAATCAAATGGATAGAGTCAACACTTTAATATTAGGGCACAACTCATTCTTTACTTGCAACTTATTATATTTTATCCCATATTTTTGTTCGATCGATGGGGCACATACCTCACCATTTCCCTCTTCCTCCACCACTTATTAGGATAGTTTTCAAAAACATTGATTATATTATATTTGAAGCTTTGTGAAATTAAACAATATAGTTATAAAGAAATTAATATGTTGTCTCCAACACTTATTTCTTAAATTATATACTATATTTATTTTTTTAATACGAACTGAATAGATAAATACTTATTTTAGCGTAATTTAATATGTATATAATATTAATAAATATTAATAAATATTAAACTGAATAAGTTAAAAAGAATCGAATTCAAATATAGAGAATAGCCATAAATTATTGGGTCAATTGTTCCATCCTATCATTCTTACAAGTCAATGATGGGGTTTGCCGCTGAGTTCACCACTAAAATTTTGTATTTGGATTGTTTAGAGCGGAAATTCTTTAAAATTATATATTTCAGTTAATTTTAGTTATTTATTGAGTTTAAATAATTGAGATCTAACTATACTATAGATTTCACACATCATTAAAATAAATTTTAACCATTAAAATTAAATAAATAACTAAAATTAACTAAAATATATAACTTTACCATTCCTTAACTTGAGTCGATCTACATCCTAAAATTTCTGTGTGCGGTCACTGGTCAGGGAGCATGGATGCACTTAACTATTACAATTAATATATAGTATCAAATTTCTAAACATCACGTGCCATAATTAACTCCTTATATTTTATAGCTAAGTTCCACTCAATCTCCCACAACTAGTTTAATTTATTAAACAAGGTATGGCATAATTAACATATATACAATGTACCTGTCTAACAATTCAAATTATTGAGATACTTGCCCAATTGGTATATTAAAAAATTAAGTTCATGAAATTTATAGAACATATATTAAGTTAAAATTATACGGTATATGGCAAGCATCGTCATGTAGTATAATTTATTCAAAATTCTTTAATGAACTCATTATTATATGTATAATTAATAAAAACAAAGGAAATAAAATTTATTTATCCTTTTTCCTAATTAAATTTTATATTCTTACCTTAAACATTTGTTCTCTATATTTTTTCCTAATTTATTTTTTAATTATTTTTCCAAATTCAGTTCTACCTATTTAATTTTTCATTATTAAAATTATAATATTTTATGTTACACAATATTTATTTTAATTTAAAACATAAACCCTAAACCTTTATAAAATTAACTCAAATTTTAAATCCTTATAGTCAATAAAAAAATTTAAAATCCTAAATATTTAACAATATAATTTTTTTTCTTTTCTTTTTGTAATTTTATTATTTTAGGATTTTATTAAAAAAATCCACCCTAATATACAACACAAACTCACAAACTTAAACCCTTTACCCTAATATATGACACATTTTTAGTTATTTTATTTTATTTTATTTATGATTTAAAATACCAATATTTAAAAACTCTATTATAGTTTTATATAATTAACACTAAACATCAAACTTTAATCTTAAACGGTAAACCATAAACAATATACAAAGTAATTTGGAGTAGGGCTATTAAATTCATAAAATAAGGGAAAATCACAGCAAATTACAATATCATATTACAACATTAGCAGTGCTTACATTTCGCTCTTTTGATTATTTCCGATAAATCAACTTCAACAATTGTGGCTTCAAACTTTTTTGTTCTTTTAACAATGTAATTACTCCTAAATGTGAAGCATATACATATATATTAACTAAACATGTAAAAATTACTTAAAATAATTTATTAGGTTAAATTTTTAAGGTTTGAGATTTAAAATAATGCTCAAATGCTAATTTTAAAATATAAAAAAATTATTTTACTATTTATTTTTTATATGGGGAAGCATTTAAGTCATGCTCATCCAATACGAAACACATGATTTGGACTCGTCCCTTCCATGGTGAAGACATGATTTGGACCCATCACCAAGCAAACTATGAAAAATAATATTTTAATGTTATTGTTTTTTCTTTTGAAAAACATTTTAATGTTATTGTTAGAGTTCAAAGTTTCAAAATAGATCAATGAGGATAATAATAATAATAATAATAATAATAATAATGATTTTTGAAATCATAACGATAAACTGGAAAAATAAAAATATGTGTTATATTTTAGGATAAAAGGTTTAGTGGTGGTAGTTTGTATTGCATATAAGGGTGAATTTTGTAAAAAAAAATCTCCTAAATAATAAATTTATGAAAAGAAAAGTAAATTATATTAATATATTAAGAATTTAGAATTTTTATTACCTACAAAAATTTACGATTTGAGTTAAAAAAATAAATAATTTTATAAAATTACAAAGTTTACGTTTTAAATAAAAATAAATATTATAAAATATAAAATACTATAGTTTTGAAGGAAAATAAAACATGATTAAATTTTAAAAAAATAATTAAAAAATAAATTAAGAAAATAGAGAAAAAAAGTTAATTAAGGAAAGAATATAAAAATTAAATTAAAAAAATGAAAAATATATTTTATTTTTTTAATTTTATTAATAATAAATATAATTAATAATTTTATTAAATGATTTAAGATGAAATTTAGGTAGATGACCAGAATAATCATTGGTTATTACAGGATGTTGTTTTCGGTAGCAGTAGCTTATTTTCTTCTTCTGTACAATTTGAGGAAATTTCGGAAGCTTTTTTTTATTTTCCCATCTCTTTTGTATAATTATTCAAGTTGGTTGTGATTGTTCAGTACGTTTTTGTTCCTATTATGACATGCAAATAATGCATCGCTATATACTTAATTATATTTAAAAGTATTTAATGAAGTTATTATTATATTTATAATTAATAAATTAAAGGAAATAAAATCCCTTTCTTATCTTGCTTAATTCAATATTATATTTTTATCTTCAATACATTTTTTTTATATATTTTCTTCCCAATTTATTTGTTAATTACTCTTTCAATATTTAGCAATGCTTAATTTTATTTTTTAAAATTATAGTATTTCATGTAATACAATATTTATTATAATGAAATAAAAACTCTATGCTTTTATAAACTTAATTATTTTTAAACTCAAATCCTAAATCTTCTTAGTCAATATAACTCGTAGATCTTTAACAATTTTACATATTTTTTCTTCTATTTTCATAAATTTATTGTATTTGGGATTTTTTTACAAAATTAACCCTACTAAGCAACACAAACTCCTAACAGTATATCTTTTATCCTAATATATGACATATATTTTTATTTTCTAGTTTATCATTATGATTTTAAATACTAATATTTAAACATGTATTTTCAAACTTTGAACTTTAGTAATAACATTATAATATTTATTTTTAATAATTTGTTCAGTGATGAGCCCAAATCATATCTCCGCCATAGAAGGGAGGGTCCAAATCACATATTCGTCGTGGATGAGCATGAATCTGATGCACCCCAGCGTAAAAAATTAAATGGTAGAATAAAAAATTTAAAATTTAAATTAAATTTAGAATTTGAACATAATTTTAAATATCAAACCTTAAACATTTAACCCATAAAATTATTTTAATTAACTTTTACATGTTTAGATAATATATATGTATATATGCGACATTTTGAAGTAATGACGTTTTTGAAATAGCAGAAAAGTAGTTTGAAGTCGCAATTGTTGATTGTAAATGATTTTAATAAAAAATATCCGAATGAGCAAAATATATGCATCGTTAATGTAGTAATTTGCTATAATTTTTCATTATTTCATGAATTTAATAGTCATACTCCAAATTACTTTATATATTGTTTATGGTTTAAGATTAGACTCTAATGTTTAGTGGTAATGTTAGGGTTCAAATTTTTAAAGTATATCAATAAAGATATTTATCAAACTATATTAGAATGTTTAAATACTGATATTTGAAATCATAACAATAAACTAAAAAGTAAAAAATATGCGTCATATATTAGGGTAAAGGATTTAAGATTCGGGGTTTGTGTTGCATGTTAGGATGAGATTTTTAAAAACAAAAAGTTTCAAAAATAATACATTCATAAAAATAAAAGGAAGATATATTATATTGTTAAACTCTTAAAGATTTTAAATTTTTATTGACTATAAAGATTTAGGATCTGAGTATAAAATTAATTAATTTTGTAAAGGTATAGAGTTTATGTTTTAAATTAAAATAAATATATCATAATGTAAAATACTATAATTTTGAAAAGAAAAATAAAGTAGATAAAATCAAATTTGGAAAAAGTAAATTGAGAAGAAAATATAGACAAAATGCAGTTAAGGTAATAATATAAAAGTTAATCAAGAAAGAGTAGAAATTTTTTTTATTACCTTTACCTTTATTAACTATAACTATAATAATGAGTTAATTAAATATTTTAAATAAAATTAAGGTATATAACGATACTTATCATATACGATATAATCATCCCTATAATAACATTGTTCAAAGATGGAATATTCTGATAAGAATCTCGTGGTTTATTACAAAAGGTAGGATCTTCCCAGGAATCTTTACCAGTTAGTTGTTGAATAACTTCTTGAAACTCCGAAGCATTTACGCATCATCAAAATTAATGAACTATTTATTATATTATTAAAATAATTAATTTATTCTTTGTATTTTATGTAAAAAAATTTTTTTTAATTACTGTCCGTAATCAATGATTTCTCTCTTAATTAATACAAAGGTAAATAAGGAAAAATAAAATAAAAATATATTGAATTCTAAAACATCTAACTTTTAAAAAAATTAAAAAGCTAAAACATCAAACTTTTAGAAATGGAGGGAGTACATGATTGAGTAACAGGGTCGGCCTTATAATTTTTGGGACCCTAGGCGGAGTTATATATTTTAAAATTTTTAAAATTTTTATAATTTATTATGAAACAAAAATAATAAAAATAAAAATTTAAAATTACTTTCATTTTTAGTCTAATATTTTTTTTATCATATTTAGGCCCTCTTCTTTTCAACTTATATTCAGTCCAGTCCAATTCAGTTCAGTACTGCATACATATAAATTTATACTGAAATAAGTTCAGGTCAGTTCAGTTCAATACTACTACTTATAAGTTAAAAAGAACAGGACCTTAATGTTATTAATTAACTTAATTTACTAAGACAAAATAATTATACTTAAACATAATGTGAAAAATTAGTTTTGTTCAAAAATAAAAATATAATATAATAATAAATTTATATAATCAATATTTTAAGTGGCCCTTATTTTTTTAGGCCCTAAACAATCGCCTCGGTGGGTTCTATTATAAGGCCACCGTGATTGGGTTTGAAATATATGTAATCTTAATGTCTCTTTTGTTTTGTTTGGTGGGTTTGTAAAGGGTTGGGACTACTTTTTGGTTTCCATTAAATTGATTCCTGATTTTGCACATTATTACAATTTGGTTGATTAATTTGATGAGAGTAATGAATTAGTAAAACTATGAATTGAGAGATATTAAATGATCTATTTTTAGGGCATTTTCACAGGCAAGGAATTGAAGCTGACTTAATTTCCAGGAAACATCGATTTTATGTACCAAACATAGTGGGAAAGGAGAGATTTTTGACAAGAAATTGATGACCTACAAAATAGTCAATTCGACCACATTATAGATTTCCCATTTATAGAGCCAAAATTTCCCTATTTTAATGTTCCATAATGACTGCCTCTTATCATTAATTTAAAAGAAACTATTAGCTCTATTTTCGGAACCACAATAATTATCCATAGCAGAATCTACGATATGTAAAAATATCATGTGTTTTTTACTGGAGAATACTGGTCATATTACATTAAATAGGAGTTAATAACAGTCTTAATTAAAGGTGGACATATATAATAACATGTCTTTCAACCTATTGAAGAATCAACTGCTTTGGCTAGCAAATAAGCAGTTTCATTCGCAAACCTACTAATAAAGACAATTCTTAAATTTAAAAAATAAAATATAAGTTCTTTGCAATCTTGAAAAATAGAACATATACGTCGTTCCTGTCAGAACATTGTTTGCCGTCTTCCATTCACTAAGGAATCCCAAGCCATGTCTTATAACTTAAGGCAAATCTAAATTTACCATTCCGCACCCGGTTATACTTACGTGCCCAGATTACCCAAAACACACTCATCGCATCTTCAACTTATAATGTTTTGTTATCGATAAATATTGTAATTAAATATTTATTTTTAATAACGAAATTTTTAGGCTAATAGTTGAGAGTAATTGGGAAGATCATAATTTTAAATTACATTATAAACAGGATAAGTATTTTTTCAATATGATGTACACGTAGTTGTAAAATTTATTTTGAAGAACTTAGTGCTCCTAGAATTCATTTGTAGCGGACACACAGTCTGTAATCTTTAACATAACCATACTATTTATCTCTCCTATGGTACAACTTGTGAAACTGAAGACTATAGATTGAGGTTTATACATAGTGCCATACAATGGGAATGGATTCTCTAAAGTTAAAATTGTGTAAAGTAGGAAAGAGAAAGAGATAGAAGTAAATTAATTGTTTTTGAATTATAAATAATAGATAAAATCTCACCCATCCAATTTTCATCCTATGGTTCAAAATGATTGAAATGTTCCTTAAAATTGAAATACCAACTTTAGAGAATCCTTATCCGCCACGGAATAGTTAGAATTAATTAGATACTACCTATCAGCTTATGGTGAAACAATGCAATTATTCACATTGCTTTCAATCTAGTTCAAGAGGCAACAAACTACATAAAATAGTCATGCTTGGTCACACTTGGCAAGGGTCTCGCTTGGTTGGGGAAAAAAAGCGCACTGTTATAAATTTTCACAAAATATTATAAGTTTAGAAAATTTATAAAATATTGCTATTTAAAACTAAAAAATATTAAAAATATTACATGTCACAGTAGTTGTCTTTGCATTTAGGTTAGAATTATTAGATGGAGCAACATTTTGGAGGCATTAAGCTCACGTAGGAAAAAGCCTTATAAGTGAGAACTCATCTTGCCAACCTAAAAACAAGTAGGAAAGAACTTGAATTCTAAGTCAAAACTTGGCATATTCCTACACTATCTGTAGGGACAATCTGTTTTACATTATCAATTGATACAAATCATATCAAGTAGTCACATATGCAACTACCCAATAAGTTGCTACCATTGTACCACTAAAATAAATATTCCAGCACATCAAACAGAAAGTGATAAAAACAAGACATCAGAAGTAGACAAAGAACTAGATTTCTTGGATTTTGAGGACAGAATAAGATCTTTTTAGATTATTGAAGTCTTAGATACTTATCGGTGTCGGTAACATCTAAATCACAATCTTCCAGCTAGCAAGTAATAAGTTAATACTTAAAATTGATGCATGGCGGTTTTTTGTGGTTAAGCGTGCACTTTGCGCTCTTTGCCAAAATAGCTCGCATGGCGTTTCAACAGAAGTGCACAGGTGCGCTTTGCTGCGCTTTTAACAACTATGAGTATCACAAAAAAAATCTAAAACAATAACAATTGAAGGATTAAGTAGCAGGCTATACTGCTTCAGATAACTTAATGACATGTCTGCTTGTGAAATTACATTCCTTTAAAGAACCGAAATTACTCTAGGCACACCCTATTCACATCGCTTTAAAGAACTCTCCCATCTAGATATGACACATTACGATACTAACAAGCATACATTGAGTCAAACGTATCAAATAAATATTTAATAACACATGTGCAAACAACATTTATCAAGATTGTTACGTACAAATGGATTTCACAAAGGATTAATTTTTTTCCTTCATGTCAGGTTAGTGATACAAGGCTTGTAGAAGTACAACAGTATCCTAACAAAGGGGCGCTACCAGTACGAGGTCGTATATCATCATTGTCACAACAGTACAGCAGATGAACTTTACACTTTTTAACTGTCAAATTATCACTCTCTGAGGAGAACCGAAATGATGCCTCGATGAACCTGTGTCTGTCTTTGAAATGAAACTTGTTAACCCAAATTAAATTGTTTTCTAAAATCATAGCCAGGTTATGCCCCTGGTAAATGTCACCAAAAGCCGTACAATGGCAACATCCATTAAAAGACCATCCAGATTCAGTCACAAAACAGCTTTCACATTTTATATCACGTTCAGGTCGCCTGTAACAATCATAGTCGATAGACTCACCAATTTGAGTAGCATTTTCGGCCTGATTATCTGCCTGATCATCTGTAGACACGACAATAGCAGAAAAAACGACAACCATGAAGTCAACTGGAGCTGGTTTGATTGTGATGAAGATAGTTGATCCATTGTTATTTTTATGCTTTATTCTCGGCGGTAACTCATCTCCCACAACACAATATGTCATACTTAAAACGCACACAAACACCTCCTCGGTAAATCCCTGTACAATGAAAATCATCATCATGCATAAAAAAGATGAGAGCATAGTTGTCAAGGCGCTAGGGGCAACCCAGGCATCAGAGGGTCCTCGAGCCTAGGCGCAAAGCGCACTCTAGGCACACCAACTAAAAAAATTTATAAATTTTGCTAAGATTTAAAATCATGAAAGCAAAATAAAAGGTTCATCAATAATAATGTGTTCAAATCAATTTAAAGAATCATTTGGAGTGATAATTTTATCATTAATAATATTATCACTATTTTCTTATCACTTATTCAAAGAAGCTTTCATAAGTAATATTTTTTCGCTCTAGTTTGTTTTCCATAACTTCAATTTTTTAAAATTCTTTTGTTTTCCTGACCTCTAAACTTTCCTAAATCATTACATTCCCTGAAAAAAATCCTAACTTTGGTGTCAGGCACACCCAGGGGCACGCCTTTTGCATGTGAGGAGCCCGATAGGCGCCTAGGCGGGAGCCTGGTGACTATGGATTTAGAGGTAAGAGAAACGCACCATATCATCTTTATAAAAATGTCTCAACAGAGGCGACATATTTTCAATACCCAATAACAAATTATCCATGAACTTCTCACGCCAGCAAGGGTCCAAATTAATCAAGGTTTTAAACAGCGCGAGGCGCTAGTTGGGCGGCCGAGGCTTCGAACGTCTAGGCGGATTTATAAATTATATTTTTTATAATTATTAATAGATAAAAGTATAAATTCAACTAAAAATTAATTATAATACAATAATATTTTAAAAAAAACATAGTTTAGCATATAAAAACATAAGTCTTAGTTAATTTTTACATAAAAACACATCAACGTTAAAATCAATTCCTTAAAAACAAATATCACTAATCTTTTATGGTTTATAGCGTATTATTTCTCAATTTGAGATTCAAAATGAAAATTAAATGGTGAGAATATTTTGTTGTACATTAGTTTTACCAACCGTGCTACCTTTTTGAATTAAAAAAATTGAACTATAATTATTATAGGTATCAGTATCTCAAACATTGGGGGAAAAATAGGACTAGGCGGTGCCTAGGCGGAAAAAATCGGACTAGGCGGTGCCTAGGCGTCAATATGTCGGTCCAGCGCGCCTGATGAATGAAAAGTCGGGCGGCGAGCCTCAAAATAGCGCCTAGGCTGGGCCTAGGCAGGGAGTTTTAAAACACTGAAACTAATACAGTTCCTAACATCTAGCAACCCCAAGAAATCCATGTTCAGTTCTGTGAATGCCAATAATGATTCCAAACAAGAGCAGTTTTGGATTGAGAAATGTTCTAGAGTAGCTGGAAGCTCTGGTATATGTTTAAGTCTCCTGTTGTCTCCTATATAAAGCCTACTCAACTCGGAGAGCTGCTTGATGGTGGCAGGGAGCTTCTTCAAATTGTTCCACCCAAATATAACCCAAAAGACTATAACGAGCCAAGACTGTCTGAACTTTCTGACAGGCCACAATCATCTAGAAAGAGCATTGTCAGAGAGGGCAACCCTGTGAAAGGAGGCAATATCAAGTCTCTGCATCCCCTACAACTCAAAAAAAACAAGCCTCGTCAACCAGTTGACCGAAGATGGAAGTATTTTTACACCACTTCTGGATGCATCTAGTTTTTCCAGAGATATTAGATTTCCGATGTTCTCTGGCAATTCTTTCAGACTCCGACACTTGTTTAATGAAAGAGATTTAAGAGACTTCAAACTGCAAGTGATGTCTGGAAGGTGCATCAGTTTCGAGCAACCCTCGAGATTAAGACACTCCAGAAGCTGCAGATCACCAATATTGGTAGGTAAAAGACGGAGACTAGTGCATGATTTCAAAGTCAATTCAGTAAGCTGAGAGCAGTGTTGAATTGATGAAGGCCCTTTTTTTACTGCAGTTTTGCTCAATATAAGACATCTTAAGCTCCTTTGTATCTTCGGGAACTCTGTGATTTTTGAGCAATCTTCAAGTGAAAGAAAATCAAGACGATCCATTTGAAGAAAACTTGAAAAATAGCAAAAACTTTTGCAACTTTCAAGATTCAAATGTCTAAGCTCACTGTCATATAGTCTAGTGGATCGAATCTCAACCAAACTTGTACAGCCTCACAAACATAAAACCTCGAGTTTAGGAAACTTAGACAAGTCTGCAATTTTGATAAGCTTCACTGAGTAACTGAGGTCCATCAACTTTAAACATTCAAAACACTGCCATAAAAGTGCACCAATAACTTGTACGAATATGTGTATATATATAAAATTTAATAAATATAGATAAAAAATAGTACCTGATTTTTGTTGCAAAGTTCTTTCAAGAGGCTATGAACCAAATGAAGATGAACCAGGCTTTTAGGGCAAAATTTTGATGGCAAGGAATCTGATGGAATCCATACCAAGAAGACAAGGTTTCTAGCATGTTGATGCCGAAAGAGATATCTTGGTTGTTGGATTTTGATCACTCCATTGAGCGAATTGTGTGCCTTTTCATCTGGATATTACGGATTGTAAAATTTGAGGAGTCGAAGCCTTCATTCTTGTAAAGGCATTGGAACTCAAATTGATACCTCCAGTTTTTGATATGTCTAAAATAAGAAACAAAACAATAAAACTGCTGTTAGCTGTGGAGAACGTTTATTAAAAGGCCTAATGCATCTGTAGCTACCTGAACTTGTATCAAAAAACCTACTGCCTCCCTGAACTTTTAAAGTGACCCCGTAGCTCCCTCAACTTTCAAAAAGTGCACCACTTTGCTCCCTGAATGCCACGTGTCAGCTTTTAGATGGTTTGACTTTTCAAAGATGTCATTTTTCTGATATTCTCTCTGCAATCAGAAGCTGACACATGGCAATTAGGGAGAAAATTGGTAACTTTTTGAAAGTTGAGGAAGCTGCGGAGTCAATTTAAAAAGTTCAGGTGGTAGTAGGTTTTTTGATACAAGTGCAAGTAGCTATTGATGCGTTAAACTTTTTTTTAATGATATTGATGCATTGACCCTTATTAAAATGGAAGAAGGTTCAAACTATGAGAACAGAACATCAGTAAGAAAAAAACATTGTTATTGATTCATACCAAATCCTTTGTCAATATACTGTACATATCTTGAACAACCCACAACCGGCTACAATTCCAAGACTTTTCTATGCATTCATTTCGAACAATCTCCCTTCGCAATTGCTGTAGTAAATCATGCATATATAACTTATTCTATAAGATGAGGGCTTTATTCAGAAGAATTCCAATACCAATTCTTGCATTCAAACCACAACCTTGTAGCACACATTCAACATGTTCTCTATCTTCCCCTTTAAAGAAACATTCTAAAGCGGCATGCCGAAAAAATCAATGGTTTGAGAAATAAATGCAAAATAAGCCAAAATTTTTAAAAAAAAAACCCTTTCCTAATAGCATGGGCGTATAAAGGTAAAAGAAAAAGTAATTAAGTTTATGACATTTTGATAGAAGGTATTTTGGTATTTTTTTATCCCATTGGGTTGTTTTGGTATTTATTTTGCACAGAACCCTTACTGTGAATAACCTTTCAAATCGATAGAAGGAAATGATGACACAGGGAGAGGAAATCAACGGAAAAATAGAGGTACTGAAGCAATTGATCGATGGTAAGTGTGCCAACGTTTTACTTTGAAATAAATTAAGAGCGAAGGAAGATATATTATGAGGAATGCTTTTTGTTTCCGAAACGTTTGCACGAGCCAAGCAACATTTTCAATTGAAATGGCATATAAATGATGATATTTCATCACTTACCAACAATGTTTTAAAAAGCGCTAGGCACTAGTCGCGCACTGGGCTTCCAAGGCCTAGGCGGGGCATGGGCAGAGCCTAGGCGGGCCTATGTCGATTTTTTTTTTTTACTTTTTTCATATTTATTTATAGATAAACATAATTTAGACAATGTTTTAAAAATCTGCATAGAGAACATTGTTTCTCAATTTGGGACTCAAAACAACAATTCTATTGTGAGAACACTTTAATATACTTTAGTTTTACCAACTACGCTACTTTTACTAGTAAAAAAAGTAAACTATAATTGTTATAAATATTGGTATCTTAAAAATAGAGATTAGGCGGCGTCAAGGTGGAAAAAAAGCAGACTAAGCGATGCATAGGCCACAATAAATCAGCCAAGCGCCTGATAGGGCACGAGGAATAAAAAGTCGAGCAACAAGCTCCAAAATAGCGCCTAGGCGACAGGGCGGGGATTTTTAAAACTGTCTTTCCAACCATTACATATAGAAATTCAAGGCAGTGAAACAGATCGGGGCAAATAACTAAATATGCATTGATATAAGCATGAAATGGATAAACGATGATCCTACTAACTGATATATGAAACATATATTACCAATCTAAGTCTAAAAAACTACCATTTCTTCCTCCCAGGAAGTTTATTTTTGGTTATTTGATATTATTTGATGTTCAGATATTTCTGAATGAGAACTCCTGTTATAACACCATTTATAAATGAAACAGTAGATACTAGTAGGCACAAAGGAAGCAATGACTTGGGGCATACAGAAGCTGATAGAAAACTGAAATACATAACTAAACTCAAACAGCAAAAAAGAACTTTCTATTACTGAACTAAATAAGAGCAGCAAGAACTACAACTCAACCACTAGTTTTGGTCTAGTGGCCACAACTTCCTCCCAAAGTGGAGAAAAAAGCCGGAGGTCCTGGGTTCGAGCCCCAGGTTCCTCAAAATTTAAATGTTCCTATTTCTTAAAAAAAGAACTACAGCTCAAATGGCAAAGAAAGATAAAGAACAAGATACCAAAAACATGAAATAAACACAGAGCTATGCTCCCCCAGGGCTAAAACCCTTCCCAACACAAGGCTGAGACCCCAACAAATTATCTAAAAAGCTACTCTTTTTACCCTCCCTTAACTCTCTTTATTAACCCCTAAAACCCTAAACCCATATATATCTACTTATTCAATTACTATTCTACCCCTAACTATAACCACATCTCTAACAGAAGCAATCCCATGATTTTAGAGGACCCTAAAGAGAAAGGATAGAAAACTGCAATTTATGATCTTTGTATAGTATGACGGTTTTAAGTTGTTTACTTTATGCATACTTTGTTAACTGCATATTGTCTTTATACTCGTAAGAAAATAATGAGGGTCAGGAAAGTAGGCCACAAAAGGATTGAATTCCAACTATGCACAAAAATTCCAGCTCACAGTTAATATTCCTCAAAAATAAGGCCAAAAGGAACAATATACCACAATACAGCAAAATAGGATACGATATAACAACTACTCAAAAACATACAATGCCCTCGATTCAAATTTACAGGCATTGAAGTTTCCAGCAGAACATAGAATCTACAACATGCCCTCGATACGAGAAGTTTTGAATCACCTACACTGGATTTGAGTTAACCATAGAATCTACAACATTCTCAAACATACAAGACTTAATTTTAACTAACCTGAAGCCATGAAGATTTGACTGAAGATTTCAAATCCACTATTTAGCACCCAGTTGCCTGGTTGGGAATGATCCAATAAAAGGCACATCTTGTACAAGAAAAAAATATCAAATAAACCAAATCATTTTTCAATCAGAACATATAGAGACACTGTTTATGAAGTATAAAAATATACCATTCAACATTGGAGCATGCACACTCTAGCAAATATTCTCCTTCAAGCCGCCTTTTTAGCTCTCAACCAAAACAATACTGTTTCATAATATTTTTTGGCATCATAACATCAGGATCCACGCCATCATCGTCGAAAATAAAAGGAAAAAAGAAACAGAAATTGAACTTACAATTTCTTCTTTAAGATTTCCAACTTTAGCACCTTAACTCCACAAATCCTCAGCAACAAATAACCAAAATCTTGGTTGTCAACTCTTTTTAGGCCACGGAAAAGGATCTGCGGTGCTGATATCATTGATACTAAATCTTGAAAAATATCTACAAATTAATGAACAAAAATAAATGAACAATTTACAACCAAATGAAGCATACATATAATTCTAAAAAAATGGATTAAGGTGCAAAAGATTACCTTCATCTATAGAGACTATAGGGATGTGGGAAATGTTGTACCATTCAGAACCAATCCCCTTTGCACAGCTTTCCTTGAGGAGGGGACAGTCTCCAATATCCAACACCTTTAAGTGGGGAATGCCTTGTATGACTATAGCTCATGGTAGATACTTGAGATTTAAACAATCCTTAATGGAGATGAACTCAATAGATGACAACTTTCCTATCCACTCTGGTAAAGCTTTCATGCTATCAAATTGAGCAATGAATAGGTTTTTGATGAGAGTGAGGCTTTGAAGTTGATGAGGTAGATTCGAATTCATTTCGACCATATATGATCACAGTATCAAGGGAGGGAATATACTGGCTTGAATTCAAAGCCTCATCGTAACAACTAATCCTAAGATTTGCAATTGGCTAAGGCACTGTAAAATATCCGCTGAAAAATTGGTCACTTTCGGACAATTGCTAACATATAAAAGAATGGACGGGAATGATTCAATAATAGGCACTTCCTGTAGAAGAAAAAATATATCAAATAAACAAAATCATGCATATTTGAATCTAGACATACAGAGAGACAATGTTATTATGAAGTACAAAAATATACAGTTTCTACTTTAAGATTTCCAGCTTGGTAGATATCGAATTAGCAGCACCTTATCTCCCCAAAATCTTTAGAAATATCTACAAAATGAACACAAACAAATGAATACTTTACTACCACAAAACCAAGCATAAAGTTATGCCAACTCCAATGAATCAAGTTCCAACAATATTAATTAGTAACAATTGAAGATAGAAAAATAATTTCATTTGAGTTATCAAAAGAAGCTAAAACATTCTCAAACAAACAAGGCTTAATTTTAACTAACTTGAAGCCAGAAAGATTTCAAAGAAGATTCGCCAGGTTCACCATGTAGCATCCCTTCATCTTTATTATCCAGTTGCTTGGTGGGCAATGATCCAACAATAGGCACATTCTGTACAATATAAAATACCAAATAAACCAAAACATATCAATCGGAACATATAGAGATCACAACAACGTTACTAGAAAGTATAGCAAATATACCATCAACATCGAAGCACGCTCCCTCAAAGCTGCCTTTTTAATCCTGAACTCAAAAGAAGACTTTTTCATTATGATTCTTTGGCATCATAACATTAGAATGCAAGATATCATTGTTGAAAAGAAATGGTAAACAAAAAAAAACAGAAATTGAACTTACAAATTCTTCTTTAAGATTTCCAACTTCAGTCACCTTAGCTCACAAATCTTCAGCAACAAATAATCAAAATCATGGCTGTCAACTCTTTTTGGGCCACGCGAAGGGTCTGTGATGCTATTATTGATGTTCCTAAATCTTGTAAAATATCTACAAAATTAATGAAGAGAAATAAATGAACAATTTACTACCAAATGAAGCATACAAGAAGAACAAAAAAAAAATAGGATAAGGTGTTTCAGATTACCTCCATGTATAGAGACTTTAGGGATATGGAAAATTTTGGACCATTCAGAACCAGTCCCCTTTGCACAGCTTTCCTTGAGAAGTGGACATTCGACAATTTGCAACTCCTTTAAGTGGGAAAGGCCTTGAATGGCTATAGCTGAGGGTAGATACTTGAGATTTGAACAATTCAGAATGGCAATGAGCTCAATAAATGACAATTTTCCTAACCACTCTGGTAATGCTTGCATGCCATCAAAATGAAAAATGTGTAATTGCTTGATGAATGTGAGGCTTCAAAGTTGATGAGAAAGAGATTTGATATCATTTCGACCTGCTATCGCTAAAGTATCCAAGGAGGGCATATGTTGGATTGAATTAAAGGCCTCATAGTAACAACTAAATGCAAAGATCTTCAATTGGGTGAGGCACTGTATAATGTCCCCTGTAAAATTGGTCACATTTGGACAATCAACTAAATGTAAAGAAACAAGCGAATGCAATTCCAGCAAGTCTTCTTCAGGAACAGATGCTAGCTGGTCACATTTATAAATAACCAACTCACACAGAGACGAACAAGATTTTAGCCCTCTTGGAAGAGATGTTAATTTATTACACAAAAGAGTCCTTAATTCCACAAGTGAGGTCAGACCTTCTACACTTTGAAATGATATCAAATTACCAAAACTTTTTATTTTTAAAAAGCGAAGAGATGTTAAGGGATGAGCTTCATCAAATAGTAGCACGTCAATAGCATCGCAAAATTCCACAGTAAACTCCAAAAGTGAAGAAAGACGATAAGTTGGGATGCTTTTCAACTTTGGACACTCAGAAACAGTCAACACTTCAGGAATGGAAATCCATTAAATGTTGGTGGCGCCTTCCATTCGACTAAAGTCTTCATGGAACGAATTGAAAATACTTTTAGAGCAGGAAAGAGTTTCCCTTCACCACTTGTGCTTGCTTCATCGCTACCATAAAAATCATCACCCATGTTAGTCACATTGTCAATTCCTACTATCTCAAGCTTTTTCAAAAGAGAAAGATGCCCTACTCTTGGAATTTCTCCACACCATCTACAGCCGTCCAATTTTAGCCATGTCAAATTGTTAAGTGAGCAACAATTACCATCATATCTAATTACTTTCATTGTCAACAACAATGATGGAAATTTTTTTCCTAAATAATTCTTTATCACCAATCCTTTTAATTTCTCGCTCGGCTGCAGACCTTCCACCACTTTCTTGTCATTATAATTGGAGTCTTCAGAATCTTGGTCTTCCTCATCGTAATCCCTTTCACCACTCCACACGAGTTCTAGTTTATCTAATTTCGTTTTGCTTTGCAGATTTGCTTTCTTGGTTTCGTCTTCATCTCACCAACTCTAGATTAGTGATTGCCAGTTTAAAGGTTAGCTCGTTTAAACATTCTAATTCATGAATGTTGCCTCCTTGATCAAGGCCAACCACAAAAAAAGAAGTCTTTCAAGATTAGTTAGGCAACCACCCCACTTGGCATCTACTTCTCATAAGAAAAAACAATACATCTCAAGTTCACCGAATTTGTAAGTCTTTTAGGAACCTTTTCAAGTAATTTGCACTCATACATCCATAGAACTTGAAGATTGTAAAGCTTGGTGATGGATTCAGGTAGTTTTGCGATTTCACTATATGAGATATCGACATATCTCAAATGTTTCAGCATCCCTATTGAATCCGACAATACTTTCACATTTTCACCGAGTAATTTTAGAACTCGCATTGCACGAGTCATAAAAGACATCAACACTTGCTGCAACTAAAGTGCGGAGTGCTTTAGTTTTATCTTTGTGAAAAATAGGTACTCCTCCTGTTGCACTCCATAAGGGATGATATTCAAATGTTGAACATGCGATATACCATTTCTAGCAGATGAGTAAATTTCATAAGTCAAGGTATCAAGCATGGAAACAGATAATGGAAGTTCATGCATAAGATCATGCATCCTCGCCCCTTCTATATTCCCATATTCATCGTATTTTGCATCAAGAAAAAATGAACTACGAAGCAATTCATTAAAATACTTCTCTCCTGCATCGTTGTCAGATGAGTCAAGAAAACCATGGCCCTTCCATTGACCAATTATCTCTCTCTTCCAAATAATATCACTTTTAGGATATATTGAGCAGTAAGCAAAGCAAGGCTTCAAAGGGAACGGCAATCTATCAAAGCTTAGTCTCAAAATAGAACTGACGCTAATCTCATCCATTGAAACATTTGAGAAATTGCATTTTTTTACTGCTAACCACTCCTCTAGACACGCGTTTCTACGTAGTGTCCCTCCTATAACTCTTGCAGCTAGTGGCAATCCTCTACACTTGCTTGCAATCTCCTTCCCAATGGCTTCCAAGTCTGTGGAAATGGAAGCTTTGTTCCTATCTCCTAACACCCTTTCTTCAATTATGGACCAACATTCGTCATCGGATAGCAAATTCAGTTTATGCATAAACTGAGGTGAAGACTCCATCAGCGATGCTACTTCTTCTCTCCGAGTCGTGACCACAACAGCATTTCCATTGCTCTTAGTTATTGATGACAGACGCCTCTTCAAACCATTCCATCTCATATTCTTGATTCCATACGTTATCAAGCACAAGAAGAAAAGTTTTGCCTTCTAGTTCTTCGAAAGATGTTGAAGTCTCGCATCCTTGATGGTTAGCCCTCCAGCATTTTTATCAAGATTCTGCAGCATTCCGTCTAGAGTATCTTTTTCACTGAAGTTAGTGTAAACTGAAATCCACACTTTGATATGAAGGAGCTTTTCCTGCATCGCTTTCTGAGACACCAGTTTAGCAACTGTTGCCTTTCCAATCCCACCCATGCCGACAATGGCAAGCACAGTGAGAGCTTGTTGACTGAGGGAGCCTTCTAATAAGTTGACAATCTTAGAGACTTCAACTTCCCTCGCCACAACTTGATGGTCAACTATTGAGTTAGTCTCCCGATCTGAACTGATTTCAGGCATCTTTCTATCAAGAGGAATAGCACTTAGGCCATGTTCTTTTCAACTTATAAGTAGCAGTACTGAACTGAACTTATTTTAGTGTAAATTTATATGTGTGCAGTACTGAACTGAACTGAACTGAAGTGAACTAAACTGGACTGAATATAAGTTGAAAAGAACAGGGCCTTAGTCCAAAAGCAATTGCTTGGCTTTTAATTCGAACCAGTGACTCACTCACATTCTTGACCTTGTGAGCCATTTTGATACAAAATGTAGGCTTATGAACCAAAGGAATGCATTTCGTGAAAGTTAACAAGCATTTTGTCTTTTCCTCCTCCTGGTTTTGAATCTCCATTTTTCGTCGAACAACTTCATATTCCAATTCATCAAGTAGATCATAGGCCCACAGCTTTAGCTTCTTCAGCCAGCGCCTGACAGCCATGTTTTCCATCTGTTTCCCTTCAGCATCTTGAAGCAAATCACGAACCATGGCCGATGAATCTTGAATTCTATTAAGTTCATCATCAAGACCCCAAGCTAATTTGATTTCATCAGTGATATGTGAAAGAACATTGCTCAATGCTCCCTCAACCACAAAACTAAGAATGATTTCAGCCATCTTTTCTTTCTAAACAATACCTGATGAAGAACATATCGATTTCAATGTAATATCAGAGAAAAGAGAAACGACTATTGATTAAGCTAGTGATATCCAAGATCCATCATGTACATTGAATAACTGAAAATGGAGTATAATGTAAAAGAATTACGTCATCAACTGCAATTACTGATTAAACTATAAGAATTGAAAAATCCTGTTGCAGGTAAAAAATAATACTAACATATCTAAGCCAAATTCATACAGGGAAGAAGAGATAGGCTAGGGTTTAGAAATCAAACATTCATAAAAGCATAAACAAAAGCAGCTTCAAATTGAAATAATATACAATTAGCCAGGAATAAGAGATTATTAAATTCAAGAATGGAGAGTAGAAAGAGACTTACCAGCTCGGAATAATTGCAGCAAAAACGTTCACCAAAATGAAAGAACGCTCGCAAGCCTGAAAGCAAGTATAGAGGACGAGGGAAGCTGAGTTATTGATTTCTATTTACTTCATTTCATTATCAGTCTATTTTGCTTTAGCATTCTTTTCTTTCATTGAAATTTCCTTGGTTTTCCTATTTACTTCATGTCATTATCTTTTCTTTAATTGAAATTTTCATGGTTTTGAAACTCCGACTGAACCGGAATCGGTGACTTGTCCGATCCGATTTTAAGTGGTTTTATAGAACGTCAAAAATCAGCCGTTAACTGGTTAAATTGACTGATTTAACTAGAAATCAGCTGATCCAGTTTGTTATCCAATTAAGTTATGAAAAATAAAATTTTTTGTTAGAGGTGAGGTTTGATTCTAAGCTTCCTACCTTTGAGACATGTTTAACCAATTGATGTGCTGTACTCTTTATTTTAAAAATTCCCGTTTAATCCCGCTTAGGCTTCGTTTATGCCCTATTTTAGAGCTTGTCGTCTGACTTTACGCTTTCATAGTACTGCCAATCTCCTAACCGATTTATTGCCACCTAGGCACCGCTTATTCCGATTTTTTCTGCCTAGACGACGCCTGAATTCAATTTTTTAAGATATCAATATCTATAATAATTATAGTTTGATATTTTTAACCTACTAAAAATAGCTTAGTTAGTAAAATGAAAGTGCATAAAAGTGTTCTCACAGTAAAAGTCTCATTTCCAATTTTAAAATATGCTCCAAATTATGTTTTTTAATATTTTATAATTTATTTTTTAGTTGAAATTATATTTTTATATATAAATAATAAAAAATAAAAAAAATACAAATCCGTCTATGTCACCGCCAGGCCCCGCCTAGTCCCCGTTCAAGCCCCGCCTAAACCCTTTAGAGCCCCAATCGCCCGACTAACACCTAGCGCTTTTTAAAACACAGACTCAATTAGTAATATGTTTTATTTTTTATTTTTATAAAATAGTAATCTTAAATTATTTTAAATGAAATTAATATATTTATAGTTTTTTTATAAAATAATATATTTATAGTTTTAACATAACGTATTTTATAAACTGATTTAATCATATTTTAAATATATTTTAACTACAATTTTTAAATTAAGATTTTCCATTTTTTTATATATCTAATTAATATTTAAAATTATTTGAATTTAATTAACATTCCCTTGTTAGCTTAAAAATTAGTGAACTTAAGAGCTACACTAAATGAATATAAATTTCTTCGCATATAGTGTTTAAAATTCTTAATTTACGAATGTTATTATTTAATATATAATTTTTATTTATTATAAATTAAATTATAATTTTTATTTACTTTATATAATATGGTTTAATCTTAACTAAATTCATTCTATTTTAAAATTAGTGACATATTTTTTTGTCATATTAGATTTTGGTTATTAATTATGTTATGTTTTATTTGTATTTGAAGTTTACATGTTATGAATTATTAACATCAAATGTTATTAATTATTGATATAGTATAATTTATATTATATGTTTAATGTCAAATTATTAAAAATAACAATACTTTAATATGTTTTAAGAAAATTTAGTTCAGCTATTAATTTAATTTAGTTAAACTTTAAATCTATGATCCGCTCTTTTTATCGGTTTAAAGATCGGTCCAAATCTGACAACTATGAAAATTTATGATAAGTAAAACTATGTAGTGATAAATCAGATGATTTATGTACTTAATTGCTGTGAAAAATCAGCCTTTGCTTTATTTGGAGACAATCTTAGCTTTTCATATAGGCTAAGGGAAGCCTTCCCCACCAGAATACAAAGGAGCATTTTTGCATAAAACATGAAGCCAAAATGGGGGAAATTTTAGTAGCTAAAATTTCATCAGCAATAGGAGTGGGGCTGACGTGATTGATTGCTGAAAAGAGGGAAAAATTATTGACTTTTATATAGAGATGTCAATAAATTTTTTATTCATCCATATTCTTTAATCCAAATTCATTTTATAAAATTCATATCCTTTTATTTTTAAATTTATTGGATTTGAATTTGGATTGGATTTGGATTTGAATTGGATTTGATATCCACTTGGACTTGAATTTCGTTTATCTATACAAAATCTAATTATTTTGAGTAATATATTTTGGTCTATCTATACCACATTTATTTTTGGCTTAATACTCTCACATACCCCCAACTGGAGCACAAACTGCTTTTATACCCCCAACTTTCAAAAGGTCCTCCTAACTACCCAACTTCCAAAAAGGGTGTCTCCGTGCTACCTATTTTCGCTCGTCTAGTCGCAGCTTGGAGAGTGTATTACACTCGCTGCCAAATTTCAAAAAAACCATTGACAACTTCTTTTAAGTCCATGTAATTTTAATTCAATCAAAAACACCAAAAATTTGGAAACATCCAGAAAATAAAGAATTTTATAAGAAAATAAATAATCGAAAATTTGAAAAAATTATGAAAAATTCGAAAAATAAAGAAAATAAATTTGGTGCAAGAATTTTTCAGAAAATGTGTCCGAAAGGGCTCAAAAATGTAAAAATACGTTTCGGAGCCCGATTACATTAAAAAATCGAAAAATCTCAAAAAATTATGAAATATCCGGAAAATAAATAAAATAAATTTGGTGTAAGAATTTTTCAAAAAATATTTTCGGAAGGGCACGAAAATGTGAAAATACCTTTCGGGGCCCGATTTCATAAAAAATCGAAAAATCTCAAAAAATTATGAAATATCCGAAAAATATAGAAAATAAATTTGGTGCAAGAATTTTTCAAAACATGTTTCCGGAAGGGTACGAAAATGCAAAAATACGTTTTGGGGCCCGATTTTGAAAAAAAATTGAAAAATCTCAAAAAATTATGAAATATCCGAAAAATATAGAAAATAAATTTGGTGCAATAATTTTTCAAAAAATATTTCCGGAAGGGCACGAAAATGTAAAAATACGTTTCGGGGCCCGATTTCGTAAAAAATTGAAAAATTCCAAAAAATTATAAAATATCCGGAATATATAGAAAATAAATTTGGCGCAAGAATTTTTTAGAAAATGTTTTCGGAAGGACACAAAAATTTGAAAATACATTTCGGGGCCCAGTTTCGTAAAAAATTGAAAAATCCCAAAATATTATGAAATATCCGAAAAATATAGAAAATACATTTGGTGCAAGAATTTTTCAGAAAATTTTTACAGAAGGGCCCGGAAATGTAAAAATACGTTTCGGGGCCCGGTTTTGTAAAAAATCGAAAACTCCAAAAATTACTTATGAAATATCAGGAAAAGAAAGAAAATAAATTTGGTGCGAGAATTTTTCAGAAAATGTGAGTTTTCCAAACACACCCTGAAGGAGGAAGAGGGTCATTTTGCAAGTTGGGGCAGTTCGGAGGAACTTTTGAAAGTTGGGGGTATGAAAGTTGTTTTCGCTCAAGTTGGGGAGTGTGGAAGAGCATTAAGCCTTTTCTTTATTTTCCATAATTTTTTTGGACTTTTCAATTTTCACGAAACCGGTCTCTGAAACGTATTTTCACATTTTTGGGTCATTTCAAAAACTTTTTCTTAAAATTTCTTGCACCATATTTATTTTCTCTATTTTCCGGATTTTCCATAATTTTTTGTGACTTTTTGATTTTTTACGAAACTGGTCCCTGAAATTATTTTCGCATTTTCGAGCCATTCAAAAAATATTTTTTGAAAATTTCATGTAACACATTTATTTTCTTTATTTTACGGAATTCCATAATTTTTTGAGATTTTTCAATTTTTTACGAAACTAGTCCCTGAAACATATTTTCACATTTCTGAGCCATTCCAAAAATATTTTTTGAAAATTTCTTGTAACACATTTATTTTCTCTATTTTACAGATTATCCATAATTTTTTGGGATTTTTCGATTTTTTACGAAACCGGTCCCTGAAACTTATTTTCACATTTCTTAGCCATTCCAAAAATATTTTTTAAAAAATTTCTTGCACCACATTTATTTTATTTATTTTCCGGATTTTCAATAAGTTTTTGGGATTTTTCAATTTTTTATGAAACCGGTCCTTGAAACGTATTTCACATTTCCGAGCCATTCCAGAAACATTTTATGTAAATTTCTTGCTCCACATTTATTTTCATTATTTTTCGGATTTTCCATAATTTTATGGGAGTTTTCGATTTTTTACGAAACCGAGCCCCGGAACGTATTTTCACATTTCCGGTCCCTTCCAAAAAAAATTTCTGAAAATTTCTTACACCACATTTATTTTCTTTATTTTCTTGATTTTCCATAATTTTTTGGGATGTTTCGATTTTTTACAAAACCGGGCCCCGGAACATATTTTCACATTTGGGATAGAACTTGGGTATAGCAATACTGATTTTGTTTAAATATAAATATTTAAACGTCGGCTAAAATTTATTATTGAATACAATAGAGATATTTTAAATATGGGCTAATCAGAAATTATTTAGGCAACACAGCTCAATTACATTATTTGGACTAAAACTTTAAAATCCATTTATAGTCCATATTCAAATCCATATATTAAGATATGGATATGGATATGAATTTTAAAATTTAAAATCCATTAGATATGAATTGGATGTAAATAAATTCATTTAAAATGAATTTATCCATATCTAATTCATTTTCATCCTACTTTTATATTATTACAACTTTACCACAAACTTGAAATGGAACCTTTATACGAGCGGGTGGGTGCAAGTTGGCAAGTGGCCATTTTATATTATTTTATCAGGAGGATCATATTTTTAGTAGGATGTTTTATATTATCTATGTAATATTATACTATTACTGATTGTAAATATTTCTTTCTCATGGACTATATTAACTCATCTTCTTTGTAAAAGTACTCCCCTCTGAGAATGTCACTCTCTCTTTATTCTGTCATTTTCATGTTCTTCTAAGCTCCATTTAGATGTCATTTATATTCTTCTTCTTGTAATGTTGTTCTATTAATAATATTTTATGTTTTCATTTTAGAAAATGACAATAACTTTACATATTCATATCTTAATAAATAATTCATAAATAATATAGTTAAAATATAAAAATGTATATAATAAATAATTCATAAATAATATAATTAAAATATAAAAATGTTAAATTTATTGAAATAACTAGTATAACATTAATAAAAAAAAAAATTAATTTTCAAAAACATACCCTGTAATTAGCCTGTTTTTTACGCCGATTAGGAAGAAAAAATTCCATGAACCTTTTCACAAAACAACCAAACCACATGGCATGTTTTTAAAATTTACGTATAGAAAACAAAGGGTTGGTTGGATACAGTTGTGCCATGCAACAAAATAAATTCACGCCCATTTAGATATATTTTGAGTTGAATAGAAAAAAAAATTTATTAAGAACAAATTGATAATTTTGAACCTTAACCCAATTTTAAAACAGGTATCGGTTCAGATCTTAGATAAGATACCTACAAATCAAATGAAAAATAAAGCAGTGGATAAATACAATAACTAAATAAAGCAAATACCTTAAATACGGCCAAAATCATTATATTAGACATGTGACTAGATTCAAAAGCCAATTGCCATGGCATACATTGGCTCTAAATACTTCCTTACATAAGAAAAAAAGAGGCTCCTATAGGGTAGTAACGTCCATGTTTCGTGAATCTCTGATCTCCTGGATATTTCACAATCCAGGATTTCTTTCTCGATAACACGGCAAAAAACGACAGTCCCTCATTTGCATAGATGAAGAAAAATTATACCATTGCAACAATTTATCCAAATAAATCGAACAAAGCTCACTCGTCATCAAACTTAATCCTTTTGGGAGCAGGCGGGATGTCACAGACCTGTGGCACAACAAACAACAGGAAAAAAGTGATCAGACATGTATTGTTTTATTTAAGGCCAGCTTAGGATTGCTTTCACATACTGCTTGTTTGAAAAGCTCCATTTCAAGCTTCTCTAAGTTGTTGTCCTGAAAAGTTCGGGAAATCTAATATATGTTGTTCTATTAGAAGTTTGTAAGTGAAACTTTTCGTGACAACAGCTCTGACAACCAATGTAGCACGGAAACGGGTAAGGAAACGTTTCCGGGAATCGGAAACACACTGGAAACACAAAAAATAACGTGATTTCAGGTTTCCAAGAGGGAAACGGAAACGGGAAATGCTAGTGTCTAGGAGTTTCCATGCTTCCTAGCTGCCAACAATCCGATACAGGCCCCTAGAAACATTATGTTCCAAAGCATGCATCACGCACGAGCTCAATCGACTTGACAGCCAAATATTCATGTTTAAATAATCAAAATGCACACTGATTAGAGATAATTACATCAAATAAGCAAGCAGCCATGAGTAAAATTTATAGAACAAGTTAAACCTTGACAGTTGACCATAAACCACAAATTACATACACGGTACACCTATATGTTATGAAGCATGTCCAGTTATTTCTCAATAATTTAGCATTTATGAACCAATTTTAATCATGTTATTACAAGTTCATATTCATTACTATACAAAACTACCAATAAAAGCATTAATCAAACTAATGGCATTCGTTTTAATTCCACAGTACCCTACGCCGCTAAGTATTTATACTAGAGCAGGAAGATAAAAAAGGATAAAGCATAAGCTTCTTACAATTTGTGGACACTCATATTCAATACCAGCAGCCTCTATTCTATTCCTCCGCTTCTTGTCTCTCTTCATTATCTTCTCTACCAATTTTTTGTGCTCTTCAAGGGTCCTATCCTGGTCAATATATTAGAGATTGAGATTTTAATGGGGAAAATACCGAGTGTTCTTTAATTGCATCAACATTGTAGAACATTTCTTTATTAAAAGAAGGTACCTTGTTCAGCCGTTTTCTTTCAATTTGAACATGATCCACTGGCTTATATCGAATATTGAAGCCTTTCCACCTATGTATCAAGAAAAAGCGCACATTAAAAAGATAAACAATATATGAACATCCACAACTATCAACACATAATGGAGTGACACACGAAGCTAGTCTCAATCTTTATGCTAGTTCATAAAGTGATAAGAATGTAATATGTCCGAATAGCAGACAACTAGTACTTTAACTGACACGCATGGCTTCCCTTAATCTTAGTACATTAAGAACTTAAGAGTTATTTAAAAAAATCACGTTGCTGCACTACATGGAAGGAAACAACTGTTTTTGCTCTCTTCTACAAAATATCTAATCCTAATAGAATTTATTATGAATATTTTAGAAACCTTATTCATGTAAAACAAATGCACTTAAACAATGAAAAGAAAATCCATATTAATAAATCTAACGGATACGATACTAGCTCCATTTCTTGGAAGAAAGACTCATATCCCTCACTTAAACAAATCAAAGAGAGGCTTAGCAGGTTCAGCAACTTAACTTAAGTTGTCAAAAATACCAAATCGAAACAAGGTATAAGGAATCCTTCTAATGCTCCCCTAACCCTTCATTTATGAAGTAAAAGTACAAATTTCGACTGTAACAATAGTAGAATTACAATTTTATTAACGTTATTTCCTGGAAGCTTACAATTTTGGATGAACTCGGTCTTGAGGGATAAGATGGACTTGCAGAAGATGTTCAAACAACAGATAGTTGTGCATACAATCAGCAACAACCTCTGCTACCTGCAATGAGCAAAAATATATTGTCAGAGTGATGAAAAAAAAATAGCACAATAAAGAAATCAAGGTTCATCTTACCTCAGGATCTTGAAATTCAATGAATCCATAATGTTTCGATTTCCCAGTCTACAGAATAACAGATCAATCACAATACACAGAAATCAGTACTAGTGTCGCCTGAAAGATATAATTTGGCTTAAAAAAATACAAATTAAGCAAATCTGTTCAGTTTGTAAGATATTACAGAGTTAAAGTCAAGTTCACACCTTTTTATTTCTTGCAATTCTCAATCTCTTGATTGTACCAAATTGGGAAAAGTAAGCTGAAAGCAAAAGCTAATCAGCACAAACGTAAACAGAATACAACATCAAAATATTCTTTCAAATTGGTAATAAACTACCTTCCATTTCTTTCTCATAGAAACCATGTGGTATTCGACCAATATACAACACAGTAGCTCCATTTTTCTGCTGTTTTGTGTCCAAAATCTTGCGCCCTTTACCACCTTCTAAGGGCTTTGAAACACATACACATTCAATGAACAAAAATTTGATAAAACAAATCACAGCTAAATCTTTGGACGAACTAAAAAAGGAAAAAACCTACCAAGAAATCAGCCGACTCCTTGTCATTGGACTGAGCAGCAGAAACCTTCTTTGATATTTTCATCTCTTTCAATCCCATCTCACCGGCCTACAATATTCAGTGCTGAGAAGAGACGGAAACAGATGTTAATTGAAACTAAATAGCATGGAATTGTAAGGTTTGGATACCAGTAAAATGACTATTACACGATTTTAATATTGTTTCACTATGCTCAACTTCAATTACGTCATTAAACCTCATATAACAAGAACACAGTAGCAAAAATATGAGCAGATGACAATACCTTAAACGGGGTGAATGACTAGAGCTGGGCAGACGATGGCTGGGATTCTCGACGCTAGCGACACTAGCGGCGGAATACGGCGGGAACTCGTTGGTTATTGAATCGCAGAAGATGGAGATTGAAAGTTGGGAGTGGCGGAGGGTTAGGGTTTTATATTTTCATCTCTAAAATTCCGAGAAAACAAAAACGACGCAGTTTAAATAGCTTTCTTGAGGGCTGGGATAGGGATGGGACCTAATCGAGGCCGGGTCCTAATGTAATTGGATCTATATCCGTTTTTTATGTATTGGATTCAGATCCGTCAGGCTTGTAGTATTAGTATTCAGATCCAATGAATTTCACTCATCTGAACTGATAAAGAAATTTTACTTTCAATATTTCTGAAGTAATCACTATTTGGATTTTTGTTTACGTAGTGTTTTATCTGACGGTAAAATAATAGTTATTTTATGAAAAATAAAGTAATTATATTTTTTTTCAACAAAATAAGAATAGGTTGGGATTATTTTTCAAGCTGTTATGGCGATAAGGTTCATTCTGAAGCTTTTCTTATGATAATAGATTTTGAAATTGAACAATAAACAAACTCTAATTAATTGGTATTACTAGTTAAATCATTTTGTCAAGTACTAAAATATTTTATTTTATGAAAACTTTGTGAGTCGTTCTTTCACGATAGCAGTTGTGACAATAATATCAAATATATCTCATAATTGTGAACGAGTGAGTTTAATGCTGATGTATATATAAATAATGATTTTGGAAAAAATAAACTATCTATAACCTACTACATGAGACATTCTACGGATACTTGAAATAATCAATACTTTATTTCTATCGCCGTTGAATGAGTGATGATATATTGATTTAATGGTAATAAGAGATAAGTAATATTTATTTTATAAAAAAATAAAATAACCATAGCCTACCTCCATACTCCATTCTTGTTACAAACAATTTAGTTGCATCTTTCTAGAGTAACTTATAGAATGGTAAATGTACTTGTAATTTGTCTAAGGTAAGGCCTTATTTGGCTCATGATTTTTTTATGGTTCATTATAGTAGAGTATGGTTTTACTTTAAAATTTCTTTATTTGATTGTATGGTTCTTTTTTTAAGTATGATTCTTCATAATTTTTTTATGGTTCAGAACTATGAAAATAGAACCACATATTTAGTTATTCACCATAATTTTCCTTTATATTAAACTAAAATTTGAGAAAACCATATAATACTATATCATCTATCCAACCATACTATACCCTACAATAGTATTTTTTATTAAAAAATATAGTCTATTATATCAAATCATAACCAATAACAGCTCTAATCCAAGGTGGATAAACCCCCTACATGTCTAAAGAATCAGCTGCTCTAACTAACAATTGTGCAGTATGATTCGCATACCGATTAACATAGATAATTCAAAAACTAATTTAAAGATACTACCAAAGTTAAAATACCGGACGGAAATAACCAACACAAACATACTAAATTTGCTTTAACGCAAGACAAACAAGCATACGGCAATATTAACTAAAAAGAAAAATAAAACAAAAAAATAAACGTTCCCACCTATATTTCTTAATCTCAACTAACGATTTCGATCAACAACCGTAAGCGCTTATGCGTATGCCATAACATCAATAATTGTTATAAATCTAGAACAATCTTACTTAAAGGAGAAATCTGGGTGTTTACCATGAAAGATCATATAAGTATCTTGTCTAAAGACGGATGAAATTTAACTCAAAAATCAAGATTGAAATGTGTAGCATCAGATCCATGATTGAATAAGCCGATCTCGTTATAAAAACTTAAAAAAAATGGTAGCAAATTATTTGAAACAAAAGAAAAATAACATGAATCTTAAAGAAGGGAGGAGGAAGAAGAACAACAAGGGCTTGAAAAGAACGGAGAATAGGCTAAGAGAGAAAGAGGGCGGCTAGGGTTTTCTTCTACCCTACCATAGTACTTTAAGGGTATTATTATGTGTCTCCCAATTTTACTTTGTGTCGCCCCACGAAAAGATAAAATCGCCCTTCAATATATTTTCAATTTGAATTTCAGATTTCAATTTTTTTTCTCTAACCCTAAGTTTAAACAAATTTAAATTTTTTTTGAAATTATAATTTCCCGAGGACTGGCAGGCTAGACGCCTACCATAGGTAATGGGCATCCAAGGTGGACGGCCACCATGATATCGCAGGCATTTCAGTTGGATGCCCACATAATTTTTAGAAAAAAAAATTTCTTAAAAAATTAAAAATAAGTTATCCAAATTAACGATTTGTCACGTTGTCCGTCCATTGAACTCGATGTTATATAAAAATTTGAAATTTAAAAGTTAAAAATTTTATATTAATGTATTTGCTAACGAGATAATAAGAATTAGGATAATTTCAAATTTATAAATTAAATTTTTAATAAGTTAACGTTGAAATAATTTAAAATTTAAAAATTTAATTTTATAAGATGTTGATAATTTTTAATAGAAAGGAAAATAATGAAAAATTTGGGACGACACGAGGTAGGGGACGCGTAATAATTCATTAATTTACTGAAGCATGAGCCAGGGCCAAACATTTTTATTTTGTATAAATAAGAAGGCAGGCAAAGTTCCCGATGGCGATCGTGAAACGGAAACAATGCCTAAAAAATAAACGCACTTTCTCCTCCATTCTTCTACTGAGACTGTAATCAAATCAGAATAATACCATTGATTTCATCGTCTTCCATCCCGCTGGTTTGGCACAGTCAAATACCTTATGCCTCAAAAACAAAGTAGCTGCAGCAATAGTCAATTTTGATAGCAGAAATCTTGACAAATTGCAGAAGAAAGAAGTAGATCGGAATAGAACATGAGGTGGTTCAAGATTTGCATTTCGAAATCCATGAATTGGTTGCTGTTACTGCTGCTGGGTTCTAGTCTTTTCTACAGTACGATTGCCTTTCAGCCCCAATCCTCGTCGAGCGACACTACAATGCATACCAACAACTGGGCTGTATTGGTCTGCACATCTCGCTTTTGGTGATTAATTCCATACCAATCGGTAGCTTATTTTTCTATTGTTAATGTTTTGGTGATAGGAGTTAATTGAAACCCTTTTCCCCATTGTTTCTGCTCAGGTTTAATTATCGCCACATGGCTAATACTTTATCCTTGTACAGGTAATTGCTTGAGTCATTTCTTAATTTCATCTTTTTTGCTTATATATGTAGTTATATTTTGCCTTGGTTTTTGATTTTCAGAACAGTTAAGCGACTTGGTATACCTGATGAGAGGATAATACTCATGTTGGCAGATGATATGGCTTGCAATGCTAGGAATAAGTACCCTGCTCAAGTCTTCAACAATGAGAATCACAAACTTAACTTGTATGGGGATAATGTTGAGGTCAGTTTTTTATTTCGATCAGGCTTTTCTTCGCCCCTTTCCAAGATTTACTCTAATTTCATGTTCATGGTTCTGGGTTATACCTTGGCATACTTCTTTGATCATGAGCTGCTTTCTTCTTTACTATTAATAATTTAGAATGTTACTTATCTATGTCCACCTCATCAGCAATTTTTTGGTAGGATCATTAGGAAGTATAAAACACGAAGTGTGAAGCACACTGAATTTTTTCCCATGAAACACCATGAATCTTATAATTGTTTGACTAATTCACTAGTCTGAAGAATGTGCTTGCTAATTTTATTTACTAGCTCGCAGAACTAATGAAACTTGTAATGTGTTTATAATAGTCTCTTTCCTTTTGATCTTGATTGATTTGTGGTTTCCTGCCAATTAACATGCTTGAGAAGTATGACTTATATATTTTTCTGTGGATGTTTGAAAGTTGTCTATTGTTTCAGTTTTTCTTGTAATTTCATGTTGATGATTTTGGGTTATACGTTGGCATTTTTCTTTGCTCATGAGCTGCGTTTCACTTTGCTATTATTAGATAACAATGTTACTTTCCTATATACGCTTCATAAAAAATATATTGTCAGGATCATAAGGAAGTACAAACAAAAATTGTGAATCACAACGACAAAACGCATTTTTTACCCTGAAACCATGGATCTTTTGATTGTTTATACTTTATATAATTCACTAATCTAAAGAATGTGCATACTAATTTAATTTACTAGATTGTAGAACTAATTTAGCTCTCTAGTCTTTTGTAACCCATAGGATCAATGTAGGATGATTGAAATAGACTGCGATACAGGAGTATTGTAGGACATAAATAAACGTTTTAAAGTAAAAGGAAAATTATACAAATTTGTGGTCAGGCCAACCATGCTATATGGAGTGGACTGTTGGGCGACTAAAGCGCAACGTATTCAAAATATGAGTTTGCAGAATTGAAGATGCTTAGGTGAATTATCGGCCATAAAAGAATGGTCGAATTAGAAATAGAGCATCTGTCAAAAGATTGGGGGACATGAGGATAAATTGAGAGAACATGACTAAGGTGGTAATGACTAAGGTGGTATAGGCATGTGTTGTGAGAATTTGAGGCTGGAAAGTGTAGATGGAGAGGTAGGCCTTACAGTATCTCCAATAGTTAGTTCATTCCAATATTTCTCTTGTCACATGTATAAAAATAGACATTGAATTAAAAAGTAACTCTACAATATATATTCTTTTTATTCTTTCCAATCCTAGGTGTCAATACATATCATCCCATATTTTAGACATTGTCTATTTAATTTTCTACAAATAGACAATTAAATCGATTGATGACTCATCAAATTTAATATTATTTTAATGTTTTGTTTGTTAATTTTTTATTTTGAAAATAAAATTCAAAATCCAATCCACAATCTACTAAAATTAACCTTTTAAAATACATTGTCTATCTATAAATTTGATGCTACATGATCTATACAAGTCTCTATTCTACATGCCACATGAAATCTCAGATGAAATGAATAATGAATTCACTTTTTCTTATATCAGTTACAAGTTGTACATATATATACATAGATATTAAACATAAAGTCAAAGACAAGTTGGTAGACAAGCCACCAACAAGCTACCTAACAAGCCACCCAATAGCTGACTAACATTACATACAACTAACATTTAATATTACAGCTAACACTCCCCCTCAAGTTGGAGCATAGATATTTGACATGCCCAACTTGTTACAAATGTAGTTCACCCGAACCCCACTTAAAGCTTTAGTAAAGATGTCTCCCAGTTGTTCATTTGTGTTCACGTAAGCGGTGGAGATAATATTTTCTTCTAGTTTTTCACGAACAAAATGACAGTCTACTTCAATATGCTTTGTGCGTTCATGAAATACTGGATTGGAAGCGATATGAAGTGCTGCTTGGTTGTCACACCACAATTTTGCTGGAGTGGTGACCCTAAATCCAAGTTCTGTCAAGAGATGACGAATCCATATGATCTCACATACTGATTGTGACATCTCCTGATATTCAGATTCAGCACTAGACCGAGAGACATGTTGTTTCTTGCTCTTCCAAGAGACTAAGTTACCTCCGACGAATATACAATAGCCAGTAGTAGATCTACAATCATCCTTGGAACCTGCCCAATCTGCGTCTGTGAAGCATTCTATCTTGATAGGCTTGTTGTTGAAGCCCCCATGATTCTTGTATAATAATCCTCTTCCAACCGTTCAGGTAACATAGAATTTGCTCAAGTGCAGTCCAATGATCAATAGTAGGAGAAGACATAAATTGGCTAACCACGCTGACTGAATAGGCAATATCAGGTCTCGTTACTGTGAGATAGTTTAATTTTCCCACCAACCGCCTATATCTGCCAGGGTCTTCAAAGGGTTTGCCTTCTGATGTTAGGTGCAAATTAGGAGTCATAGGCATACTGCATGGCTTCGCTCCAGACTTCCCTGTTTCCGACAGCAGATCAAGGATATACTTTCTTTGAGACAAAAAGATTCCTTGTCTACTTCGTAAGACCTCAATTCCCAAGAAATATTTTAGAGTACCCAAATCCTTGGTCTGAAATTGTCCATGTAGAAATGATTTTAGGGTTGAAATTCCTAAAGGGTCACTCCTTGTAATAACAATATCGTCTACATAGACCACAAGAAGGATGATACCAGAAGATGAGTGCTTATAAAAAACTGAGTGATCACACTTGCACTTTTTCATTCCAAACTTTTCAATGGCTTGACTTAACTTTCCAAACCATGCGCGAGGACTTTGTTTCAACCCGTATAAGGATTTTCGTAAGCGACAGACTTTGCCATTCTCCCCCTGAGCCGCAAAACCAGGTGGTGGCTCCATATAAACTTCTTCAGAAAGATCACCATGCAAGAAAGCATTTTTGATGTCCAACTGATGCAATAACCAGTTAGAGCAAGCTGCAATGGATATTAAAAGACGAATAGATATCATTTTGGCGACAGGTGAAAATGTATCACAGTAATCAATCCCATAAGTTTGAGCATATCCCTTAGCAACAAGGCGAGCTTTCAACCGAGCAACGGACCCATCAGAATTAACCTTTATAGAAAACACCCATTGACAACCAACAGATTTCTTACCAGCTGGAAGATTGACCAAATCCCAAGTCCTGTTAGTTTCTAAAGCATTCATCTCTTCAATCATTGCATTACGCCAAACTGGGTGCGCTAAGGCTTCTGAAACAGATTTAGTAATAGTGGTAGAGTTGAGAGATGCAATGAAGGATTTCGATGGAGATGATAGCTTATCATATGAAACAAAAGCCAAAATAGGATAAGTGCACGAGCGTTTACCTTTTCGGAGAGCTATAGGAGGGGTATCACTAGCAGAACTTGATTCGGGAAGATCTTGCGACGAAGTAGCCATTGGCGGTGGGTTAGAAGCTGAGGTCCGTGGTCGTCTTGTATATACCTGCCTAAATCTGGGCCTAGAAGGCTGTAAAGATGAGACATAGTCAACTTGATATACTAATATATCATCAATTTCAGAATTGGATACTTCAAAAGATACAGGAAAGAAAGGAAGGTGCTCCATAAATGTGACATCAGAAGACACTAAATATTTATTGAGAGATGGAGAAAAACAACGATATCCTTTATGGGATCGCGAGTACCCAAGAAAAACACATTTAAGTGCTTTTGAATCAATTTAAGTGATATATGGACGAACATCACGAAAAAACAAGTGCTCCCAAAAATACGGGGTGAGATGGGATATAAAGGTTTGTTAGGAAACAAGATTTTATAAGGACTCTCACCATGTAACACGGAGGAAGGCATACGGTTAATCAAAAAACATGCAGTGGAGACAGTGTCAGCCCAGAATTGTTTTGGAACATGCGTCTGAAATAATAAAGCTCTAGCAGTTTCCAAGAGGTGTCGATTCTTACGTTCTGCAACACCGTTTTGTGAGGGTGTATCAACGCAAGAAGTTTGATGGAGAATACCATTTTGAGTCATGTATGTTTGAAAATGTCCGGACAAATATTCCTTTGCATTATTACTACGTAAAGTATGAATTAAGACATTAAATTGAGTTTTAATTTTAGCACAGAAGGTAGTGAAATGAGTAAATAATTCAGAGCGACTTTTCATTAAATATAACCACGTTGTTCGAGAGTAATCGTCCACAAAGGTTACAAAATATCGAAAACCAAATTTTGACACAACCGGACGAGGACCCCAAACATCAGAGTGTACTAATTCAAATGGAAACTCTGACCTTTTATTGACTCGTTGAAGGGAAGACAAACGATGGTGTTTAGCAAACTGACATGACTCACAATCTAAAGTAGACAAATTTTTAGACTGAGGACGCAATTTCTTTAACAAAGGTAAAGAAGGATGTCCCAACCGACAATGTTCAGCATAAGGTGTGGATACACTAGAGCAGGCAACAGGTCTTCTAACAGGTGTATCCAAAACGTAGAGACCGCCACATTCTTTCCCACTACCAATAATCTTCTTCGTCACGAGATCCTGAAACACACAGTGGTCGGGAAAGAATGAGATAGAGCAATTGAGCAAACGAGTAAGTTTACTCACAGTGATAAGATTGAAAGAAAATCCAGGTACATTAAGAACAGAGGAAAGTGAAAGTGACGAGGTTGGGTTAATAGTTCCAGAACCAATGACAGAGGAAAGAGTACCATCGGCCACAGCTACATGTGAAGGAAAAGTTTTATTTTGAGAGGTGAATAAGGAAGAATTACCCGTCATATGATCTGTAGCACCAGAATCAATAACCCATCTGGAGGATGAAGAAATGAGGCACTTATTGGAATACCTGACTTAGCAATGGCAGTGATAGAGGAGGATGAATGCTTCGAAGCTAAGGCTTCTTGATATTGAGCATATTCTTCATCCATGAGTGTATAGGTACCGCCGGAAGATGTAGCATCACTAACTGCAACATGAGCTGTCTTAGCTCTCCGCGGTTTAGCTCTCTCCTTGAGGAGAGCACAAGTGCACTTCGTATGACCAATTTGATGGCAATGGTAACATATAACTTCCCTTCCCTCAGATGACCCTTTGGTGTCACGACCATTTCCTTTAGGAGGACCGTGGTAAGAGCGATCAAATGATGGTTGTTGGCTTACGAGGGCACTGGAAGGAGCGACGGTGGCGGACGAGAGAACTAAGCCACTCCGTAGAACACGAGTAAGGGCTTCTTTAGCATCGGGAATCTCTGCACTAGAGAGAATTTAAGAGATAACTCCTTCAAAATCTGTCCCAACGCCACTTAAGAACCGGATGACGAGCATCTGCTCTCGCTGAGTTTTCAACACCTTTATGTTAGTGCTCAAAGGTAGCAATTCATTCAACTGCTCAAAAATTTCTTTCAGCTGCATATAGTATTCCTGAGCAGATTGACCTTGACGATCAGTGGTATAGAACGACTTGTATGTATCATACAAGCGAGAGACATTACCCTTGCCAGCATACAAATACTGCAAGTAATCCATTAACTGTTTGACAAACTCATAGTGTCGAACCATACAAACTATGGATGCATCAATTGAGTTTGTAATGCCGAGAAAGAGTGCCGCATCATCTGCCATCCAATCTTCATTATCTTTCTTCGGCTCATCAGTCAAGTGATGACTTTTGCGGATGCTCCGGAGATAAATTTTAATTGTTTTGGACCAGGCAATAAAATTGGTGCCAGTCAACTTATGATCGGTAATTTTGTGAGATACTGTCATAATATTGCGAACAAGCGTTTTAGTAATTTCACTCTTTTGGTCAGTCATTTGATGAAAAGAAAATCAGACAGACTGCGTCAGTGGAAGCCTTAAAAATTGAAAGTTCCCGAAACCAGAAACTGAGTATATGGGAAGGCTGGAATCAAAGAGGCGACGCCGGAGGAGTATAACGGAGCTTGAGCGGTGGCTGGAGATGTCAGCACGAACCTACACGCGCCAGCGCATGTGTGAACTCGCCGAAGACAGAAGTATCGTGTGAGAATCACGAGTTGGGTTGCCGAAAACAGGGTGGTGGTCCTGCTGGGATGGGCGGTGATGGAAAATACTCGCCGGAAAACAATCTGCACTCAAGGGCAGATTAGGTCGCCGAAAAAATAGGGTTCGCCGGAAAAATAAAATTGGCCAGACATATGCGCATACAGGCAGAACACCCCTAGCGCTGATGCCACCATCCCTCTGTTTACCAACGACCGGATTCCTCTTAAGTGCATGCCCTCTTCTGATAGCGCCGTCACGCAACAATGATGGTTAAACTTTGGTGCGTGACGTTCTCCCCCACCGAAGATCTAGCACGCCCTCGTGCTAGGGGAAGAAGGACTCCGTTTGCCCAAGGATCATATCGTTGTCGTACCTCTGCCACTGCAACCTTCTTCTACTCCAGACTAGGTGTGTTGCCCTCCAATCCCATCCCCGACAGGATCCCTTCACAACTGGACTCGAGAGGAGTTCAACGCTCACGTTCTTTCCTCGAGTGGAGTCTTCACCCTGGCCTAATCCGGCTTGTCAACTGAAACCATTACTTTCTCCCCATAGGACGTGCAGCGCTCCCATCTCACGCGAGTGTCCCCCGTGGACTTCTTCCTCGCTTGCGAGTCGCCCGACTTCCCTGCGGACTTCCACCTCGCATCCCAACGATAGGGCCATTACTCTCTTCACATTAGGGCGTGCAGTGTTCCAGCACTTTGACTTGCAGCTTGGAGCATACTATCGCGATCCGGCTCTGATACCATGAAATCTCAGATGAAATGAATAATGAATTCACTTTTTCTTATATCAGTTACAAGTTGTACATATATATACATAGATATTAAACATTGAGTCAAAGACAAGTTGGTAGACAAACCACCAACAAGCTACCTAACAAGCCACCCAATAGCTGACTAACATTACATACAACTAACATTTAATATTACAGCTAACACCACGTAATACTAGAATTCACAAGCTATTGGAGATGCTCTTAGATTAGTTGGAGGGAAACTAGTTTGAAAGTTATGCATTTATTTGATATTGATGAGAATATGTCATCGAATAGAGTTTCATGGCGCTAGAGATCCATATGCCAGATTTATATGCCGGTCCCTTGGTTGCTGTTGTTGTTGAACTAATTTAATTCCTAATGTGTTTATAAGAGTCTCTTTCCTTTTGTTCTATGGATAATTTGCGGATTCCGGCCAATTGACATGCTTAAGAAGTTTGATTTGTATAATTTCTGTGGACAGTTCTTTTTGCTCTAGGTCAAATATATGCATTTTCTTATTTGAATAACCAGCATTAATTTTTGTGCTTTATTCTCAGTTAATAGAAATATTATGCAAAGGCTAATTGGCTAAACAACATTAAGTGATATATCTACTGCCCTGACTTCTGATTACATTTGAGTATTTTGAAAAAGGAGCATTTTATTGCTTTAGAATAGATGATTAGGGTTTTTAGAATAGCAGTCTGCATAGGGGATACTGATTTTAGCTCTACTGCAATCATTCAGGTAGATTATCGAGGTTATGAAGTAACAGTGGAGAATTTTTTTCGAGTTTTGACTGGGCGCCATGAAGCTGCTGTTCCGAGATCAAAGCGCCTTCTAAGCGATGAAGGTAGTCACATTCTCCTGTACATGACAGGACATGGGGGAGACGAGTTCTTAAAGTTTCAGGACTCTGAAGAGCTCCAAAGTCATGATTTAGCTGATGCTGTTAAGCAAATGAAGGAAAAGGGAAGGTGAGATTACTTCCAAATTTGTGCTAATCGATTCTGGGCTTTGAAAAACCTTTTTGTGTCATCATCAACATTGATGAAGCAGTTTTCTAATGCTACAATAATTTCCAGCTTTGATATTTTACTTGCTCTTGTAGAACTTCTTAAAATACTAATTGCCTGGCATCAGAAAGCTGTATCGGTTTTTACTGGTGAAGCAAATATATCTACACTAATATTTTGTTATTGAACAATGAATGTAGATGAATGTTAATGTTAATCTTCGAAAAACGAGGAAAAAAATCCGCTGTCCCCGACTGTCCCCCATTCAATTTTTACAAGTGCCATTTTCATCAATTGCAGTTTTACATTTCAATTTCTCTCTCATGTGTCTGACACTTGTAAAAAATTGAATGGGGGACATAGTTGGGGAGAGCAGATTTTTTTCCTTTGAAAATTGATGTTTCCAAATTCAGTAGGACCATAATTTTACATTCCTGGTTAATGTGTGATATCTAGGTTCAAGGAATTACTCATAATGGTTGATACTTGCCAAGCGGCCACTCTCTTCAATCAGGTACATAATCTTCTTACTTATGCCACTCCCTTCTGAGTTTTTTTGTTGTTGCTGATAATTTTTTCTCTGAAATTGTGAAAATTGTTACCAAACACCTAGAACTGTCGATAGATATCGGAAAAGCTAAAAGCATATGTTCGATGAGTTTCAAAACGCCTCCTAAATTCTTTTTACTTTTTAAGATACGGTTCTACCAAAATTTTGTCGAATTGATTTTGTAGACCAGTATAGCTTGATATGGTCTTCGCCTCTTTGGTATGGAAATTTCAGTAAATGTGTTTTCTCATAAGGCAAGTTGTTTCCTGCTTCTCATGATTGGATGTGATATATACCAGTATTACAAAAGAGACTGGACTTGTGTACTAATGAAGAATTTGTTGCTTTCAGCTTCACTCACCTGGTGTTTTGGCTATTGGGAGCAGTATGAAAGGAGAGAACTCGTACTCGCATCACTTGGACTCTGATGTAAGTATGGATTGAATATTAAATCTTAATAGCATTTCCCATTGTGGACCCACTTAGTTCTGCATATTTAACATGAAAGATTTCAAGTAATTTTTATTTAAATTTTGCTGCAGTTCAAGGTGAGCTTTAAGATACCTAACAATTTATTATAAATCTACAGGTTGGTGTTTCTGTTGTGGATCGTTTTACATTCTACACCCTTGCATTCTTCGAGAGACTAAATATGTACGACAATGCCTCATTGAACAGGTACATATGCCGTATGTTCTCCTTCCAATCCTTGTAAAAATAAGAAATACACTTAATACCACTAAATTTTATTTGTGATGCCACATCAGCCTTTATTTGCATTAGGATAGACTTCAATTCCTTTTTGGGTATTCTTCAATAACTCAAATGCCCTTTTTGTGTCATACCTATTGAAATTGCCTATTACCTATCAAATTTTAACTTATTTGGTGCATGAGCTATTCTATTTTAGTACATTAAGTGTCCATCAAACGACACAGAGAACGTGAAATACCAATACCGTCATTTGAAGCATGAACTTGCTTTACTGACCATACATGTACTTGTCAACCGTCAGTGGCCTATTGAGTTGTCATACTAAATTGAGTAGTTTATGCATCAAATAGACGAAAATTGAATAGGCTAAGCACCTAATAGGCCATTTCAATAGGTCATGCACCAAAAGGGCATTTGAGTTATAAAACATAACCCAAAAAATTAAGTCCATTACGATATATAGTTTTGCCTATGTAAAGGATTGCTAGGGGTAATTCTAGCTTTAAGCTTTCTGATTCCTATATTTTTTCCCTGGTCTGAGCATAGCTGGGAACTGGCATGTGTACTTAATGTAAAATGTTATACTGCAGTCTTTTCACTTCGTATGATCGGAATACTCTGATGTCAACCGCATATTATCGGACTGATCTTTACCAACGACCTTTGGAGAAGGTATCAAATCCACATGAGATTCTTTGATGAAATTTTTTTATCACCATACACTGTTATTTTCCCACAGACAGTAACTATCTTCCCTTAAATTTTACACTCACCTCTAGCTCCTGCAACTGCATTTTCTAACATTACGTTATTTTCTATCTTCATCTTTCGAAATCCCATTTTTCCAAATTTCATTTTTTTTTGCAATGGGTCTAGCGTGTTCCAGCCAACCAATTCAACGTTTTTAATCGAGCTAAATCATGGCAAATAATAAAGCTTCAATCTGTAACTTTTTACATGCCTTCTCCTCTCTTGTGCAGGTGCCTGTGACGAACTTTTTCGGTTCAGTCATGGAAACCATACATACCGACTCTGCATACAAATTCCGCCAAAATAAAAACACTGAAACGGTAGAAATCGCAACACCACCCGAGAAATCAGTTGCTGATGTTGAGGGAGTAATTGAGGATGCAAGCAGTAATATGAAGACCAAGGTAATTAATTCTCTGATCTCTATTTAAAGATTATTTGTACATATTGTTGTGAAGTAATGAGTCGAAACTCGAAACATGTGTAGCAGGATAAGGTTTGCCCTTTTACGGAAATGTTGAATAACCTTAACCGCAAGATGGAAAGAATTGAAGATGTTGATTCTTTGGTCAACTGCGGTTTGACATCGATGCTCGTATTTTTGATAGTCTCTGTGTGGATGTCATCATAACCTTTCCCGCGGCTAGACAGCCCTCACTGATTTGATTTCAAGTAATAGAAGAGTAGCCGCTCGGATACTCACAAGGTAAAAACGAGTTACGATCTTAAATTACAGCATTCTTACTTTTTGAAGTGTTGTCCATGAAAAAGAATGATAAATTGGAGGAGATGTTTGTCTTGTGTAATTGTAGGTTTTGATTTTTCAAATGCATCAATCTGATGGGTTTTTGTTTGGTGTATGGAGAAATTGCTCGTATCCGAAAAATTATATTGATTTTTTCCAAAAAATATGTGATACCTAACATGTCAGTTTGTGTTAGATCGTGTTTATACTCTAGTAGTATACAACAATTAAATCCTAAATAAAAATTCGTTTGCCCTTACTATAGTTGTCAAGCTCTGAGTTGAAATATATTGTTCTTGTTATAACAAGGCAAACTGATGTTGTTATTTAAAGTAGCTCGTTTTTTTCCATTTTAATTCAGTTAATTAACATTATAACGCACCAATGATTCATGCGATAAGTAGTTTGATATCACTTACGTAAGGTCTTAGATTCGAGTGTTGTAGAAAATTTTCATTGGAAGACTCAATCAGGCAGGGTTGGCCCTAATAGATAGGCGATAAGTGCGATCACCTAGGATCTATAGCCAGGAGGGATCTAAAAATATTTTTTTTGGTTTTACAATTTTAATTATTATTAAAAAGATATAGTCAGACACAAATAGAGGTTGGTTAGTTGGTAGAGCAATTAATAATCCCTTTAAAGTTCTAGGGTTCAATTTCTATTTTTCCAAAAAAATAAGTTTTTTTACATTATCTTTCATTAAGGACTTATTTTACTATTTTCTATATATTTTGCTTAGAATCTCCAAGTTCTCACGACTGGACCTGAAGCTAGGTTCGTGAAGTTTCGGTAAATTAGATGAGCAGTAAAAAAAATAAATCTTACAACGCACAAACTTAAGACATCGTTGAAATGTGTTTTATTGGAACTCACTTGAACGATTCTGTAGCGTTCTACAAGCAAGCCACCAAGTTTCGCATGTGAAATTTATGTAAGGGTGTATTTGAAAATAATTTCACAAGAAAAGTATACAAAAATTGAATTGAATTTACTAGATAAAATTTAATTGAATTGATTTGTTCAAATAAATTCTTTGTTTGGAACCCTCTTTTATATTAGAGAAATCATTTTTTTTTTGTCCATCTGATTCACCGGAGCTTTGCTCCGACTACATCCAGATTCGACCCGGGTCGCGCACCTGGCTGTGATGGGTGAGTCTCTCAATAAGGATTTTATATTAGAGAAATCATTGATAATAAATTTATTTAATATTTTTTTAAAATTGTTTACATGTAATTTCCCTCTTTAAAATAAAATAAGTATGTGAAGGATAATATGGCAAAAATAATATCCAAAAATTTAGCTTAAATGAATTCCAACAGAATAATACAATTTTTGGCAAGATGACTATTCTTTACATTTATAAGAATTTAAATCTTGCATGATTTGAATTTTATCGGCATTTTTTTATTCCAAACAAGGAAATTTGACAAAATGAATTCAATTGAATTGAAGTCGTTTAAAATTGAGCTTTCCAAACACACCTAAAAGTAACCTTTGATTAGTGTTTTTGGTGTTTGTTGACTATTCTTGGAGCAAACTTTAATCCATATTTGTATTGAAATACAAAATGTTTTGAACCCCTTCAAATGGCTGATGGAACTTAGTGAAAATTCGAAAGAAACAATAAAATGGAGGTGATTTGGGGGAAATTATAGGGTGCACCGGGTCTTTTTAGGTCCTTTTATAATTAATGGCTGTGAATTAATAGAAAGGTATTTAATTGAAAAGAGAAAATGTTCAATTAAGTCTGCATTAAATATCAGCCTTTAATTTATTTAGTCCTAAAATGACCCAATCCACCATATAAAAACCCGTGATTTGGCCATCTGTATCCCCTCTACCATGATGCTACCAAAAACCAGTGGACTTAAATACCTTTTCCTATTATGCTGTGAATTTGAAATGTACTTTTTAAAGTTGCATATTTGATATGTCATCTTTTGAAAATTTCATATTTTTGGAATCATATTCGAAACATAGAAAGATGTTGAATTTCATCAAATTAGGGACTATTATGCAAATTTAACATGAAACAAAAATAATGATACATTAATTTTTGTGGTTTTTATTTGAGTTAAAATGCTAACTCCAAATTTTGGGAATATACGTAATCTTCGTTATGTATTTTTTTTATTTTTAAGCTTTTTTTTAGGCGTAACAAAATTGATATATGGGATTTTACGGTCTGACGAAATAGAAATTTGTTAAAAAAATTTTAGGAAAAGGATAACTCATAGATTCAGGTCATGTTCTTTTTAGCTTTTGAAAGCTGAAATGGACTGAAATAAAATGAAATGAAGTGAGTTGAATTGAACTGAACTGAACTGAACTTATTTTAATGTAAACTTATAACTACGTATAGCTGATCTGGACTAATCTGAACTGAACTAAATTAAATCGTAATCCATGAGAACAGAGACTAAGTAAGATCAACAATCAAATTGAGATGGATAGACAATCAAGTGATCAACCCCCCGAAAGAGCACTAGAATAAACAACTAGCTCATGCCAAAGAATGAGCAACACCATTAGTTGTAAGATAAGGAGAAGAAAATTGTAAATGTTGGAACCAAACAACGAAAAACGTAACCCATTGTACAAGTTCTCCTCCTTGCCATAGAACTTAATTTATAAACATTAGGATTGAATATTAAATATTATGAACCATTTTAAATCATGGTGGATACGATCATACGAAATCCCAAATTAAAAGGTTAGGTCTAATTTTTTTCTTTTAGAATCGGTTACGAATTATACTTGTGCTAAAACTGTAAAAACAGTGATCAATGTGATACTAAAAGTTAAAAAAAAATAAGGGTGTGTTTCTCCTAAGTTAATAATTTCTTATAAGGAGTTTTTAACTTATAAGAAGTTTTATCAAATATTTTTTTTATCTTAATTTTAACTTATAAGTTATATTTATAAAAGTAAGAATGACCTATTTTTAACTTTTATTTATTTTTAATTAATAAAAAAATAAATATAAGTTTTGAGAAATACCGTAGATTAAGAGGAATAAGCTGTTTGATTGAAAAAAAAAGGAAGAATGAAAAGACTTATAATAATATAAAAGAATTAAAATATTTAGCAAAAGGCAAAATATAAATAGAAGGTCAAAAAGCAAGGTTTTAAAACGTGGTAGATGCTAGTCGGGTAGTTAGGACTTTGAATATTTAGGTGGAGTTTAGGTGGATTTATAATTTTTTATTTTTTATAATTATTAATAGATAAAAGTATAAATTTAATTAAAAAATAAATTATAATATAATAATATTTTATAAAAAATATAGTGTCGCGTATGAAAATATAAGTCTTAATTAATTTTTACATAAAAATACATCAACATTAAAATTAATTCCTTAAAAATAAATATCCTCACTAATTTTTATGGTCTATAACGTACTATTTCTCTGTTTGAGATTCAAAATAAAAATTATATGGTGAGAATATTTTATTGTACATTAGTTTTACCGATCGTGCTACCTTTTTTGATTGGAAAAAAATGAACTATGATTATTATAGGTATCGATATCTTAAAAATTAGGGGAAAAATCGGACTAGGGGGTGCCTAGGTGAAAAAAATTAGACTAAGAGGTACCTAGGTGGTAATATATCGATCTAGCGCCTAATAGCATCCGAGGAATGAAAAATCAAATGATAAGTTCCAAAATAACGCGTAGACAAAAAGTTTTAAAATACTGTAAAAAAGAAGTTCAGAAATTACATATGGCAATTCAAAAAGTGAAAATCAATAAGAAGATTCCAATGAATTGCACAAACCACATCGCACCCGAAATCAAATACCCGCTAAATTAAATAATATTAACTGAAATAGGTTAGAATATTGACTCGGGCATCGAAGAAGCCTCAGTGGGCGCACCCGATCCTAATCTTTGTTATTTATGCAGATTTAGTTAGAGAAGTTAACTCGCAAGAACCACTTTTTTTATGTAATCATTTAATAACTGATTTATATAGGTTTCGATTCAGCTTATATCAATACATATAATTTGTACCAATAGTCATTTTTACATGTCAAATACACACAATACTTTGTATAATTTTCTGTGCCAATATAAGTATAGAAACACAATCATGCTTTGGTGTGGTGATAGTGTTAGTCTAGTAGTTAATATTAAACTTGTAGCCTCTAGACGTTTCAAGTTTAAACCGCATTTAAGGTGGGTGGGATTTTTCTTTCTATTTATTATAAGCGCAATTGAGCAAATCTTTAGAAAACAAAACACAATTATGCTTTAAAAATCGATAGATGCTAATTAGACGGCTATGGCTATCGAGGTCTTAGCAGATTCGTAATTTTTTTATGTTTTAATAATTTTTTGTTGCCCATCTGGTTCAACAGAGCTTTGCTCCAACTACATCCATATCCGATCCGGGTCGTGTATCTGACTGTGGTGGGTGAGTCTCTCAATAAGGATTTTTGCATTAACTAGGACTCGAACTCGAGACTTTACTTAAGCGATATCAAGTCGCTTACCAGTTGGACTAACCCTTATTGATTTTTATGTTTTAATATATAATAGATAGAAATATAAAATCAACTACAAAATTAATTATAATTTAATAATATATTACAAAAATATAATTTGGTATATGAAAATATAAGCGTTAATAAAATTTTACATAAAAACATATTAACATCACAAGCAATTCCTTAAAAACATGGTTTTCAGACCCGGACCAGCCATCGAATCTGTGAAGAGAGCGGTTCATGAATTTTAGGTTCAGCTAGATTTAATAGGCAGTCAAATCGGATTTTCTTAAAACATGTGAAAATACTCCCTCCATATTTTTTTACTTATCTTCCTACAAGTTTCACACTTTTTAATAAACTCATTTATTAATGATATGAAAATACTAGTTTACCCTTGTATTTCCAATTAATGCCTTAATTTTTCAACCCAAATGCAATTAATGTTAAGGATATAGTTGAAAGAATAATGAAAAAAATACCTAGGAAAGAACAAATGACAAGTATTTTGGTAATCCAATTTTAGGCTGGAATACCTATTTTACAAAGACGGAGAGAGTACTAAATTATTTTATAATTTAATATTAAACATATAATATAAGTTATACTCCTACAATAATTAATAACATTAGACAAAAAAAAATTATAATTCAAAGATATATTTCAAATAAAAATAAAACACAAGATAATAACTAATATAATCTAGTGAAATAATGCAAACCGAATTCTATATTGTATATAATTTAAATTAAAAGAGTTAAAAAATTTGATTTATGATATATAAAAATTATATTAAAATAATTAAAATTTATATATAACCATTCAATATAAATTTTAAGAATTATTTAAAAAATTTAAATGTTATTTAGTAATGTAAAACATCTAAAATTGTAATTGAAATAAATATTTTAAATTTAACAAAATGTGTAGTATATGAAATAAAAAAATAAATATATTTATTATGATTTTTACAATAAAATATTATTAAAATAATTTTAAAATTAACAATACAGAATATACAGTAAAACCTCTATAAATTAATACTTGATAAATTAATAACATCAATAAAATTAATAATTTGTCCAGTCCCAACTTGGGACCAGTACAAAATTAGACCCCAATCGATAAAATAATAAGATAATAACTTTTTTTAAATCCCAGTGTATATATATTGGTTCCAACGAAACTATAAATTAATAACTACTAAAAGATTTTCAAATTCTAAAATTTTTTTAGTAAAAAATGAATCTATAGTCACTTATTTTTTGTTGAACTTCAAATCTATATTGAGTTCAACTTTAAATCTCCACATTGCACTTAAGAGTTGGGGCATTGTCTTCTTGTATTGCAACAAAAAGTTTGATATTGTTCCTTCACTAACTTTGAAATCGAAAGTTTTGCAACCCACTGCCCCAAATCTTGTTGAATGCATCCTTGGTGATCTCTCTTATACTCACATAACAATTTTCGTTGTTGATTGGTTATGGTTGATTTTTGAACACCTTTTAGTTTATTAGCCATAGTTGATGTGATTTTAAAATTTTTTAATAGACATTTTATAGTGATCAATTTCTAACCATATTTAATGTACATGGAGAAGAAATATGTCTTGAAACTTATTTTTGTAATTTATTTGGTACCATGAACTAACTTTTTACTTATTAAAAAACAATGAATTTAACAAATTCAATTAATCTGTGAATGTATATTGGACTTAAAAATTTAAAGGTCAGAGGTAAAATCACTTTAAATTAATAAATTATTAATTTATAAATATAATAATATCTCACTAAATTAATAAAAATATCACGGTCCCAACATTATTAATTTATAGAGGTTTTACTGTATAAGTAAAAAATGAGAATATAGGCCCTGTTGCTTTCAACTTATAAGTAGCAGTACTGAACTGAACTAAACTGAATTGAACTAAACTGAACTTATTTCAGTGTAAATTTATATGTATACAGTACTGAATTAAACTGAACTGAATATAAGTTGAAAAGAACAGGGCCATGTTACCACTTTTGTGTGGTAGCTCAATTGGTAGAACTTGTATTGAAGCACATGTTAGAGGTGCCGTGTTCAATTTTCACCAATAACAATTTTCAAAAATATAATTTAAGTGAACCGAAAACCGACCACCGATTGAACTAGCCAATTTCCACTCGAAACCCCGAGTCAACCAGACCAAATCTTGACGACATCAAGAATCCTATGAAACCGGACCGAATCAAGCACCGGTTTTAGTTGAACCTGGCCCAATCGATCGGTCTGGTTTAGATTTCAAAACCATGCTTAAAAACACACATCCTTGCAAATTTTTTTTATTATAGCGTACATTTTCTCAGTTTGAGACTGTAAATGAGAATTTTATAGTGTGAATTTTTTGATGTATATTAATTTTGTACGTGAATTAAAAAAATTAAACTATAATTATTATAAATATTAATATGTTAATTTTATAGAAGAGATCGCACTTAAGTCATTATAAATAAGCCCAATACTTAATAACACCCCCAAAAACAAAAAATTATGCGCTCACTAAGAAAATATAAAGAGGCTAATATGAAGTAGAGCGAATTTTTTTTAATTGCTCACTTAATTTACCAAAGCTTTCATGATCGGTTGCGTACCTCAATACTGTGAGTGGGTCTCAGAAAAATTTAAGTATACGGAAGTTTTTAAAACAGTGCAAAATTGCACACGAACGAAATTTGTATATTATAATTAGGGGAGTAAATAAATTGAGTTAAGCTTGAATATTGACTATTTAAATTTTATTCATTTAAATTTTAACGAACATAAATCAAGCTCGAGCTTGATTAAATTGAGCCCGATTCGAGCTTGAGTATGGTCAAATCGAGTTCGAGCCGAGCTTTGAGCCTATCTCGAGTATTATTTAAATCGAGAGCTCGGCTTATAAAAAAGATAGAATCCGTAAGATGAAGAATCAGAGATGAAAGACCTAAACACTATAAATGATTTTCATTATACTAAGAAGAGGAAGAGGAGGAGTGTTGTATTGGCGGCTGCGTTTTTTCAGAGGAAAATGAGATAAGAGTTTTCCTGAGCATATACTGATTGATGAATATATTTAATAGGAATTAAATTGGATCCGAATTACCTTTATTAGACTTTATGTCCATCTTTTTTTTTATTTATATTTTATATATCACTTTTATATATATTTTTTCTTTACTATTCATTTTATATTTTTTTATTTTTTATTTTTATATTCATTTTACACCTACACTATTTTATACTTATTCATAATCTATCTTTTTCATAAAGTTTTCAAATATGTTAACGAGCCTGTTCACTAGCCTAATAACAAACATGTTGACGAACTAATTCACGAGCCTCTTATCGAGTATGTTCACAAACTTTCGAGTCAAATATCCCCTTATTTAAACTTAATTTATTTATAATAACAAACCTAAAATTTTATTCATAAATAAACTTATTTATTAATAAATCAAATTCAAATAAACTTTAATTCAATAATTTACGATTAATTCGAGTCATTTAGTTTCCTGTAAGTCTTTCAGTCAGAATACCTCAGTATTATTATCTAAAATTTGGCATATCCATCTCATATATTAAGGACTCCAACAAGTCAAACCTAATCTCAACCCGACTACAATCCAACGGCTCACATTCATCCTCCTTTATTAAAAACCCTAATAAAAAAATCAAATCCTGCAAAAAGAAAAATTAAAAAAATATCTCAAACAATTCCTTTTTCTCTCTCTCTATACAAAATGGAACCCAACGAAACCCAACATCACCTCAGCTCCTACTTCACCACCACCACCACCACCCCTTCCCCCACCAATGGCCTTCTCCCGCCGCCCTCCGATTCCGGCGCCGCCTCTCACATGGTTTACCCTCACTCCCTCGGCCCTTCTTCCGCCGCCGTCTCCTCCGCTCCGGTCGAACCCCCTAGAAGGAAGCGCGGCAGGCCTCGGAAGTACGGCACGCCTGAGCAAGCTCTCGCTGCTAAGAAAACGGCGTCGTCTTCCAATTCTCTCAACAAGGATAAGAGAGAAGCCGCTTCTTCTTCCCCTTCCTATTCCGGCTCTTCCAGAAAGTCTCAGCAGTTGGCTGCTCTGGGTTCGTTTTTACTCTAAATTGTGGCTAGTGTACTGCTTTCTCCCCTTTTTGGGTGCCGTAGAGTTATATTTGGGAATTTGTGTTTTTCCCGTCCAAATCGTGTTTTCGAAATTTTGAATTGACTCTGTTTCTTCATTGTTATGCATAATTTGATTTTGCGCTCGCGATTGATACAGTGGAAAATTCAATTCGTTTTTTATTTTTTTGCGGCTCATTTTGAATTTCGGTTATTTGAAAAAAACGTATGGTCTCCAAATTACTGATTCAGATGTCGAATTTTGCGTTCCGTCTTAATATTCTTGTGCTAACGGTCTTATAGGGAGTTTTACGAATTTTTTTTTTGGTTGCTAGAGAAAGCTAATTAATGTCTAGGTCGTTTTCATGAAGGCCATTTGTATTGGTTGTTTGTCAAATTGTACATGTTGGGAGGGGCACATAGCTTCTTGGTGGCGCACTCATGTTTGTCCGTCATGACATTTCTTTTTTCTGTTTTAATACTGTTTCGAAGTTTTTCCTTTTATTATGTTTATTTTTGAGTTTAGATTTAGTTAGGTGGTTCCTGAAATTTATTAAATTTAGGGTTGATTAAAATGTTATTTATTTTTATGTGTGCCATTTTTCATGCTTTAGCTGCATTGCTGTGCTCGTATATCATTGTAATTATCTGTTCTTTTTATGGTTTGTTACGTTCTTGCAATGGCTTATCTGATCTGGGCGCTTGTCACGAAATGTTTTTTATGCATTCCATTTATTTCGTAATTTCAGTTTGTTCCTCCCAACGGCTTGTGCGTGAAGTTGTCTCTATATGAATTAACTTATGCTCATTTCAGTTTTCAAGAAATTTCAAATGGTTGTTCTTGAGGGGTTTACTGTGGTTGTTCTGATCTTCTCTGTCTGTCCTGGAAGCTTAGCACGTTTTGAGGAGCTTTTCAAGTTTATGTTACTTGTATGGAACATTGAGCATGTGAATCTCTACTGCAGCTAGTATTTGTTTTAAAGTGACTTAGTTAATGCTATAATGGTGTTTCCCTGTAAAGTTTCATTTAATAATTGATTTTAATTTATGTTTCATCTGATGAGATGGCATTTGCATCGGGGGGATCAGTCTTCATGTTTTAAATCTCACATCTCTGCTTTATGTGTTCTTTTGACTAACAATATATATTATATAGAATGTAATTATATGCTGTAGAATGACCAAAATTGGTGGTGAATTTGTAAGTATTGATTAGACTGTTCAGCTGCATTAATCTCTCGGGAAATCAGATTTGTTAATGCCTTTATGTCATCAGCATCCAAAAGGCTGAGCAGGCATTTTAGATACTTAATTAAGCACACACCTCCAGTTTAGTTGTATTTCAAGATGGGTATTGTATAATGTAGTGAGTTATAAATGATAGTTTGCATTTAATTTGCCAAGGGCATTATACAGCTGTTTAACAACTTTTTTTTTTTGTAATTGCTGGGGAAAACGTTAGTTGTGAGAATAATATTGGAGTTATCACTTGGATTAATTGCTTAGATTTTTCTCCTTTTTGATATGACTTAAATGCGACAGCTCAAGATATTTTTTCCTTTATGTTGGTTAAAAGTATTATATGCATGTGAAAGGAATCAATAGCATTGATTCAGGAAAGAACATGTCGATCTTAATTTGTCACTATTTGCTTGAGAACCTTGTTTAACCGTATTCATATTTTTAGCTGGATCTGTTTCCTCTCTTAATATTTTTTGTTATCATGCTTCTAAGTTTAGTCTATCTTGTAGGACCAGGTAGATACTTATTATTTCCTGCTTCTGATTGGTTGTTGCAGGCAGTGGAGGGCAAGGTTTTACTCCTCATGTCATAACTGTAAATGCTGGAGAGGTATGGAAACTTCATGATTTGTGATGATTCTAATGTTTTATCGATAATCAGCAGGAAGCCCTCATTATATGTTCATTTGCTTGCCAATTTACTTTATGTTTAATTACATATGAATTGTTTTTTTAAATCAATAAAATAAATCCCTTCAAATGGGTGACATATTTTCAATGGATAGATGTGGGAACATACAAATTGTTTTTAAATCTGACTTGTGTGCTTGCCAGTCAATTGAATGAATTTTAAATTGTGGCTTTGTTCTTTTGAGATCGGTTCAAATTAAAAGCAAGTTTATAACCATCTTCATTGGTAAATGTTCCTTTGTCTAAATTTGTTGTTAATGCCCATTTTAAGTATTTGGTATCGTTCAAGCTTATTTGAACTTAAATTACAGAATTTCCTTCCTCCTTGGTACTTTTGTTGTCGGCCCTGTGCCTCGCCACACCTTAGGCATGGTAATGTACCTCATGCGCCTAGGCACACATTTTGGTGTGCGCTGGACGCACCTTTCAGCCAAAATTGCAAATATGTCAAATATTTGCTTGTTTATGACATTTTATGCTATTCTATAAAGGAAACTTCAGTATTTAATGGGTGCTAGAATGGAAATCCACTTTAAGGTAAATTAATGTTACTTATTATAATTATGGTATTACCTTGTATTTTAAATACAAATTTGGAAACAAAATAAATAATGTTCATTAATTGTGATGCTATTACCTTATCTTTTTAACTTAATTTTGGAATGTTGGTACCTTATCTTTTAAATATACTTTTGGAAATATAATAAAAGATGTTATTAATTGAGATATTCCTACCTTATATCATAAATATACTTTTGGAAACATAGTAAAATATTTTTTCGAATATGATGTTGTTACCTTATATTTCAATGCGATTTTGCAAACAATAATAGATTTCAAGTAACAACATCATAACCAATTATTTGATAATGGAAACCCAGCAAATTTTTCAACATAAATTAAATGCTTCGGACTAAAAGAAAGAAAAATATGCAAAATTAAACAAGGAAAGCCTTGCACCTTGTGTCCAAAAGGCGTGCGCCTCGCCTTGAGTTGAGTCGATGAGAACTGGAATCGCACGACTAGTGGCCGGAATTTGTAAGATTGTGTTTCTTCACTTTTGTGCTATTTAGTTCCGGGTGGTGCCCAGCGCCTTTCACAAGTCGCATGCCTCAACTGCGCACCACCACGCTTCGACAACTAATCTGTAGGGCAATGGACTTTGACTACCTTGAGTCAAATCTTTAATCTCATCTTCTTCAAGCGATTATATGTCTACCATAGTTCAGTTTTTCTTAAAGTTAATGAATTGACCGAATCGGTTGAATTGTAAGATTCGGCCAATTCATCACTGAATCCGTCATGAATTGTTAGATTCACGGTGGATATATATTCACCGTATAGATTTGAATTTATTTTGGGTTGAATCTGATTAAATTGTTAGATTCTATTCCTAATCCTAAGATTACAATAACCATGATTATGTGGTTTCAATTTTGAATCTAGATGTCGTGTTGACCAACCTTTAGTGCTTCAGTATCCACGGAAAAAATGGTTTGATTGAGTAGACCATAGGAGGATGTACTTTTTCTGTTTTCTATAATTGAGTATTTTCTCTGTATTAGGTGCCTAGTAGGTTGCTTGTTTATTCGATTTCTTGCTTGTGTTCTTTATATAAATATGAGTTTTCTATGAATGAAATAACAGTAAAGAACAAGGCAAAATGTAGTCTTTAGGGTTGTTTTGGGTTGGATATTTATTTGAGGTTCAATTTTAATGCGTCGATTTTTCGGTTCATTTTAGTGTCTCAGTAGCTCTGGTATTATGTTAAAATTAAAAGACTACATTTGAAGTTCTATCTATTGAGGTATTAGCTGACCATAATAGTTTATAAGCACTTTTTTTACTTATAATCAATTTTCTGAAGTGTTTCTGGCTTATATTTAACTAACAAGCAGCTTATGAGTTAAAATTATAATTAGCTAGTTTTTGTAGCTTTTTTTGAGGAACTATAAGCACTTGAGGTTTGAGAAAGCAAGACATATACTTATAAATTAAAAGGTCATTTCATAGTTTCTACAACTTATAATATGATAATCTAACAAACACTTCAACTCCTTGTAAACTAGCTTTAAGAAACTCTTAAACTTCTTATTTTTAAGCTCCTTGTTTGTTAAAAAACACCCGCAATGATGAACACCCATAATGAAATAACAAGAAAGGTTAAGGTAAAAGTCTTTAAACTCTAACATGGTATTAGAATTCAATCCTTGGGTGGTCTCTGTTATTCGAGTCCCCTCTTCACAACCACATTATATGTTTCAATATTTATCATTTCACTTTCATCTACACCGTTTCTCTGACCCTTTCATTGCTCTCCACCACTTTCTCCTCTGGCCTTTCACTTAGATTCACTTATTCTTACTCCACTTTTTCCCCTTCCAATCACTTTCATCATTTCTCCCTTTCTCTTAAATCTGGCGCGATTCTTCTTTGGTTTTCTCTGCCAATTTATCTCTTTACAATTCAGCTCCGAATAGCCGTTATATTGGATTTATTTGTTTTTACATGGTTGAGCTTTCTTTAGTTGGGCTTTGATATGAGTCTTCTGAGATAAATTTTCTTTTCCCTTTGTCGAGATTCCATCTAATGTGCTTTCTGCTTCATTTTTTGGTTCTTTCTCTTTCCCCGAGTTGAGATTTCAGGGAAATCTCCATATACTACTGAAGGACAGTATTTCTCATCTTCGAGTGCTTCCTTTTTTTGGCTCTATCTCTTGTCATGATCTGTCGAGGTGTTTTCCGTTGCCATTAAAGTGCAGTGCTTTCTCCTTCTCTTGGTTGTTATTTGGACTACTTTTTTTTGGTCCTTTGCTCGAATCTGATGGTTGTACTAATGGAGCTTTTTAGTGGACAATTTCGTCCGTTATCAATTGTAGCAAAATTTTGAATACTCCAAGCACAACTCTTATGCCCAATGTCATGTGTGGCATTTTTGTTGTTGTCCTGAGTGTGCAACATTTTTTGGAATTGTTGTTTCCCTTTTTGGGTTGCCAGTTGTGGCCTGCAAGTAGTGCAATGGTTGTGGGCCTCGGTCTTGAATAAAGTTTAAGTAGTAGATCAGTGGCTGTTCTCCGGTGTCCGCTCTATCCCCGGTGTTATGAGTTCTTATTTATGTATTTTAGTTTCACTTTTTGTATTTAAATACATTGTATATTTGTATCAATATTGAGCATGTATGCTCTAACTTGATGGGGGAACGTTAGAAAGTAAGTATAATTAATTAGGTGGCTGATAGGGTGCTTGTCTGCGGGCCGTTAATGACTTGTCAGTTTACTTCCTTGCTTGTATTCTCTATATAAGGCTATAATCTTTTTAACTTATAATCTATTCAATTCAGTACCTATGTAGCACGGAAACGGAAACGGAAACGGAAACGGAAACGGAAACGGATACGGAAACGGATACGGAAACCGGAAAACGTCATTTCTAAAAAATATAGGCTTGGAAACTGTGGGGAAACGAATACGGAAACGGAAACGGAAACGTCGAAACGGCATGTAACCGGAGTTTCCGTGCTTCATAGCTCAGTACTTATAAGTATTGCATACATATATATTTTTTTGGTTGCCCATCTGGTTCACCGGAGCTTTGCTCCAACTACATCCAGATCCGACCCGGGTCGCGCACTTGGCTGTGGTGGGTGAGTCTCCCAATAAGTATATTCCAGTTCAATACTCTTATAAGTTGAAAATAACGGAACCTAAATCTGAGTTTTCTATATATGAAATAACAAGAAATATTAAGGCTAAATGTAGTCTTTAAACTCTAACACTCCCTAAGCTGCAATGGGTGATTTGTAATTTCCTGTTCTTTTAGTTTTTATTTCATTTTTGACAATTATTTTGAAAACTGAATCGTGTCTAAATTATCATTTTCCTTTGTTCTTTAGAAATTAACATCATGTTTGTGTTACGTAATAGGACGTAGCTCAGAAACTTATGATGTTCCTGCAACAAAGTAGGCGTGAGATGTGTATTTTGTCTGCATCTGGTTCAATTTCAAATGTATCCCTCCGCCAGCCGGCAACTTCAGGAGGCAACATTACATATGAGGTAATTTGTGTAGACTCGCATTTCACCTTCTAAGCTCTACAGCCTGTAGGTTTTCAGATATGCATCAAATTGAAGTATCCCGGAACAAGATAACCTGATCTACTGTTTTCTTTCGTTAATCTTTTCACCAAGTGCTGCTTATATGAGGTTTGTGGATATTTTTGGAAGTATAATGATGAATTGTTTGCCCGAAACTTATCTTGTATATAAGGCGATACTGCTAGAAAATATTCGTACATCAATTGATAAAAAGAAAAAGACGAAACACCTAAAGAATCTAGCTCCTTTCGTGGCTTCATTTGTGATAGGATCATGCATTGTTGTCTAGGAATTAGCAACAGAGCGTTAGTTTTGAATACCCTGGAAATGGTTATATCACTACCAACCAACCAACCAACTGAGCCTTAAATCTCACGCTAGGTGGGGTCGGCTATATGGATCTTCTAATGGCATAAAGCTCTATCATAAGTCCAATGTTCATAAATATCTAGTAAACACATATATTTTGAAATAGTTTCCTCATATTTTTCCATCAGGGTCGATTTGAGATAATTTCACTATCTGGATCTTATGTGCGCACCGATATTGGAGGGAGGACTGGTGGGCTTAGTGTATGTCTATCTAACACTGATGGTCAGATAATTGGAGGAGGAGTTGGAGGGCCTTTAACGGCTGGCGGACCTGTTCAGGTATGTTATCAATGTTGTTAAAGGCGTGCCCCGGGCTTAATGCCCCTCAGGCACGCCTTGGGGTCACTTTATTTTCAAAGTCTTAACTTACTTTTATGTGTTGTTCATCCATTTTTTTTAGTGTTTTAATAATAATTCAAGGCTAGATATTCCTAATTCAATTTCTATTTTTGGTAGATTAATTCAATGCAAGATATTCCTAATGCAATATGTAAATTTTACATATATACATACATCGAACAATTTTCTTAGTTCTTTTTCTGATACTGATGCTGCATTTAACTTAACTTTTCGAGCGAAATTTTTTTAATTTTTTTGTGTGGCCCGCCTGGCCCCCCTTGCGACTCTAACAACTATGTTAGTTTTATGGGCACACGAATCTGATGTTCCTAATGACGAGGACACCCATTTACTGATCTGCTGTCTGCAGGTCATTGTTGGTACATTTGTGTTTGACGGCAAAAAAGATGGTGGTGTCCGTGTCGATGCTTCTCCCAGCAATTTGCCTTCGCCTGTCGGGGCTGGATCAATGGCAAACATGGGCTTTCGCTCTCCAGTGGATTCTGCTGGGAGGAATCCCGGTAATCCCGTTAGGGGAAACGACGATCATCATGCTCTGGGAGGCAATCCCTTTATGATGCATCATCGCGGTATGCATATGGCACCGTCAAGACCAACTGATTGGAGGACAGGTGCAGATATGAGAGCAAATGCTTATGATATGACAGGTACATTTCCCTTTTTGGCATTGATTGCTTGAACTGGTGAATTCCATCAAATTTAATTAAATTCAATTCTAATTTCAATTTTCTGTGCTTGGAATTAACAAATTGGATTTTTCAGTATTGGAATTTGAATTCCATGGAATTCATCAAGCTATAACCAAAATCCCACCAAATTAGGTGAAATTTGTAGATCCACATTTTTTTTAAATTTGCACAAATGCGCTCATATTAATAAATATAAAGGAAAATTCCCAACCCACTCCCACTGTTTTAAAAATCCCTGCCTAAGCTCTATTTTGGAGCCTGCCGCCCGACTTTTTGGTCCTATGACACCTATGACACCTCTAGAGTCACAAATTCAGTCTTAGGCTCAGCCACTAAGCTAATACATAACCACCAAATCCACATTTTATAATACTTAAAATCCATGAAATTGAACTTAATTCTTTATTTTCTTGTATGTCATACTAAGCATAGGAATTCATTTCCTAAGGATTCCATTATTTGGTGGTGGCAATTGATGAAGACTTACATAATTGCAGTTTTTTCGTATTCAGGAAGAACGGGGCACGGAGCGCATCATTCTCCCGAAAATGGGGACTACGAACAACTTCCCGATTAAGATTTTTTTGGTGTTTCGGAAAATATTGTTTCCTCGTTTCTTGCTATCTAATGACACACTGGTACACGTTGACAAGAGAAACACATGTACAAGTACAACTTTTTCTCGCCCTGTCTCGTCTGGAGTGTAACATGGTATATCTGTACAGATTGACTTGCACTCGTTTCGTTTTTTGGTTTTGTTAACTTACGCTTCATAAAATTATGCTCAAAATTAGCCTTAATAAGTCTTAGATTGATGCATACAATTGAAACTTTTCTTCTGCATATTGCTTCTTCTGTTTCTTATTCAATTTAGCTGATTCGAAGGTTTGAAGCCTGGTCTAGTTTTTCAGCTCCAGTTTTATGAATATACGCTGTCGTTTCTAAGACATTTTTCTCGTTGGCCAACTCCAATTTGGTAACAACTTTTGTTTTGTTCAATGTTATGAAAACTGTAATATATCAGCCGGTTCGATTAGTTTTACTGTGAACCAGCGATGGCTACGGCACGGTTTAACTTAAAAATGATTTTTAAAGAAGGGTATGGTGAGACTTATAAAGCATTGCAATAGCCACTGAAAGTCTCTTATTAGCTAAAATGATCTAGGATAGTTTTAGAGCTAATCTAACTAACTTAGCTCAGTAATTTAGAAATATTTATGTGAGAATATAAAAATATGTAAAATTATTTATTTTTTTTACTCTTAAGTAAATTAATATTTTTAAATAGTATATATTTTTTTAAAAGTAAAAATTTGGTAAAATCACTAATTATATTGGTAGTACTGGTAATACCGCGTATTAAAATTCACCAATGTGATGTTCGGTACGGTTTTGATAACATTACTGTTGTTCAAGTCTGATACGTTTTCTTTAAGAGGAATAATTTCACCAAAAATGATTAAAGAGATTTGTCATTTTTTCCCAAATATGGAACAAAATGAATGTGATTGAAAAGTGAAAGGCATGTTTGGCATGAGATCATTGAGGGCTTTTTTTTCTCCTTTTAAGTAATATTGATTACCAAATATGTCTTTTAAAATACTGAAAAGCTCATTAAACATCCATATGGAGAGTGGAGACAAAAATTGAAAGCAGTAGTCTATTTGGTGGCTTGTCAAAAATAATGTGAGTATTAGGCGGTCCACTTACATTTAATTCAGTTTATTTTAACAAAATTTGACAAATGTTTAGGCTACTGTAGCTTTCGACTGAACTAAAAAGAATCCAATATTGTAATTAGTTACTTTTTATTATTATATGTTATACCAAATTTTATTTGTAATTATTAATAGGATAAATTTCAAGAAATACTTTGTGGTTTCATTCAGTTGTAAAATTGGGTCTGAGAAATTTTTTTTTTAAAATGAGATTTGTAATTTAAAAAAATGACAAAAAAGGATAAAAGATGTTTTTATAAAATATTTTAATCAATTCAAAATTCGAATAATCTAATTTTATTATTTAAAAAATATATGTCACGATTTGATTAAATTTGGCCAAGTTTCGGAGATTTTTTTTCATTTTTTTTTATTTTTTTAAGTTTATCATCATATTTTAATTAAAAAATATATTTGCACAATTAAAAAAATTTAAAAATTATTACCGATGTGTATTGTATTTTAATTAATCAATTTATAAAATTTTGGATAAAAATGAATAAGATTGATTACCCATTATGTTACGTGATTAAATTTTGTGAATCATCTTTTTGTCAATTTTTTACAATCATATATTTTCATTTTACAAAAAAAACTTGCTTATACTCCGTTTTACAAATGATTGAAATTACAAGGTACTTTTTTAAGTTTACCTTTATTAATATTAGCTAATAATAGGTTTTCAAAAAATATTACTCCCTCCATTCCATTTTAACTGATTCTTTAGAAATTTCATCAATACCAATAAAATAACTATTTTACCCTTTGCATAAGTCTCTTTCTTCTTATTTACCAAGATATAATTTCATCAGTATATAACATCTCTCATAATTAATACAAGGACAAATTAGTGAAAATAAGGTAAAAATACATTGATAATCTAACAAATCACTTAAAATGGAACAAAATAAAAAAGCTAAAAAGTCAATTAAAATGGAACTGACAGAGTAATTAATAATATGAAACATATTTTCTGAACTGTAATTGAATTAATATAAAAATAAAATAGAAGTTGAAAATAATAAGGCATTAATTAGATATGTTACGTAATAACAATGAAGTTAATTTATATAAGGGTAAACTTTTAAGTGTATCTTGTGATTTCACTTATTTGTAAAATAGGGTCTGAGAATTCTTTTTATAAAATGAGGTCCGTTGTTACAAAAAAATTTGGTAAAAGGATGATAAAAAATAATTTTTTTTAGAATAGTGATGTCATATAAAATATTTAATCAATTCAACATTCTCGTAATTTAACCTTACTATTAAATATTATACTCATAATTTAAGTAAGTTTTGAGTATTTTTTTCATTTTTTATAATTTTTTAAAATTTATCATCATATTTTAATTAAAAAAATATTTGTCAATTAAAAAAATTTCAAAAATTATTACATGTGTAGTAAAGTTTTTATTAACCAGTTTGGGTAAAAACAAACAAGTGTATTGATTCTATTGATATACTTTAGTATTGAGAAACTTTCTTTTTGCTAATTTTTTTAAGCTATATACCCTATTTTATAAAAGAAAATTTTTCAGTTTTTATTTTGTAAATGAGTAAAATCACACTCAAAATTTGTAGTTTTATAAAAGTTGTCAGTTTTCAATATTTTTTTTGTTCTTCAAAATTGAACAGAAACGTATTTTTTAACTTGTAAAATGCAAAATCGAATCACGTTAGGAATAAGTGAATAAATCCTCTAATTTAAATGGCTCACTTTCTCAATCACTGTTGCCCTTATTCAAAGCGTGTTTCATGTGCAAATTATCTGATTGATTTCTCTTTATTTTAAAAGTTTTATTTTTAAATTTTTTCTATAAATTTGATTTTAAAAAAAAATAAGTCATGAAGTTTTCAATTAATTAATATGAATGATTAAAATGTGCTCTTTAAAACTAAAATATGTAGTTCTATTTAAAATTTGTGAGAACAACTTATTTTAATAGCAGCTATGTCAAACTGGCCTAAATGTTTCTCTCAATCCGGTTCATTCAAATTGTGTATCCACCTATAAATCAAACACAATAAAGAGGACTAGGTGGTTGATAATGGGTGCTCCCTCCATCTAGTTTTTTTTATCGTCTTTTTAGCTTTTTTATTAATTTTTTTTAGTTATCAATTTATATATCAATGCATTTTTTTGAAAGAGATCGTATATAAATGAAAATTATAAGTTTATAATTAGAAGAAAGAGAATATTTATATAAAAATGTAAGGGATAAATTAGCCATTTTAAAAAAGTAATAAATATTTTATTGGTATTGATGATTCGGTTAAATGGACAATAAAAAATAAATAGAGCAGCATTTAGCATAAAATGCTGTATATTATAATGTCTTTCAAGTTTTGTGGGTCGGAAAGGAAATGTGAAATGAGGACTTGAAAAAAGGCGTAGATCTAAAATTTTTCGAATCGATCAACCTTTCAAACTGCTGCTGAACCACCGTACAAAACTTAGAGAATGGTGCTTTCACAGCCCTTTATTTTGCGGCAGGAGCGCAGGCACGAGTAACATAAATTAATCACTGGGGATTTTCGGCCTAATGAAATAGTGAAACGATCCTCTCTTTGGGTTCAATCTCCGCACTCACTAAATGTTGGTAAAATGTCCATTATAGCTTCTCTCCATTTTTAATTATTTGTCGTTCAAAAGTTGGTTTTCTATTAAATATAGCAATAAAAGTACTTGGATACCTTTGAGATTATTAATTTGTTTCCTTTTTTTTTTACAATTATAAGAGTAACTTCGGTCATATCTTCTATTTTTTATTTACTAAACTCTATTTTAAGGAAATTACAGTGTTTAATTTCAACTATTTTCTCTTTTTTTCATTCTCCTATATTACATTTTTCTAAAAATAATAATATTCTATTATTATTATATTAATACTTTTACATCACTTTTATTTTAATTAATTAATAAAATAATTAAAAAATGATAATAAATAATAATATAATATTCATTCCCTAAAATAGGTTGTCTATTTAATCATCTGCTTCATTACTAACTGCTTTTTTCGCTTTTACATAAAGTAGCCATATGGTATGATGAAATCAAGAGGAACATAAAACTTCTTAATCAAACTCAAGAAAAGTTAAGATGTAGGAAATTTACAGTTCTGGCAAATCACTAAGGTGACGTTTGGTTGGCAGAGTGACTATTCTGTGAAATAGAATTGAAAATAATGGAAAGATATTAAATATGATATATAATTTATCGAGAATCCGCCATCAAATGGAATAGCTATTCCTAATTTTTAGAAATCTCATTTAATAACTGTTCATTCATTTTAAATAGGAATAACTATTTCATGATATGTATAATTTAACTAAAACTAACTATTTCATCCGATGACGGATCTTGACAAATACTCAACCATAATTAACATCTTATCATATATTTCTATTATGTTCTGTTCCACGAAATATGGATTAGGAGGAACCAAACAAATAGCTTGTAAAATATTACCAAAGTTGATTAATTCCCTTGAAAAAACAGACTAAAACGGGCCGGTGGTTCTTGGAAATTAAGTCCCAGTTACATTTTTAATTGGGTCTGTGAGAGTTACGATGATGGGCTTAGTCTGCATATATAATGTCATTAATCATATTTTGATTTTCTCCTAAACCTAAAGCCGCGCACGGCCAACCGGCCCCGCCTTCCCGTCCGTCAACCGGGAAAAGAAGAGATGAACAACGAAGAAGCAGAAGCACAGTATTTCTCCAAGGACTTCGAATGGAAAACACTGAAACAACAAGTAGAAAACCATGCCTTGTACCAGTACCATTTACTCCCTTTCAATTCGTCTTCACAACAACAAGAACTCACCGGAGCTGCAAATGCATGGCAGCGGTTCCACATCCGCCACTCGTCCGGGAAATTCTTCAAGGTATTCATTTATTCTTCTTCATTTCTGTTTATTATTCAATTGCGATTAAAAACACCAATAACATGTGCAATTTAATTCACTGAATTCAGGAGAGAAGATACCTACTGAAGGAGTTCCCGGATTTGATATTCTGTCCTGATTTTTCAAAAGTGTTGGAGGTCGGTTGTGGTAGCGGCAGTTCTTTGATTCCAATCCTACGGTATTTTCATTCTCTACTGAGCCTAGTATGATTTTCAGTTGTTGCATTGCTGGATTGATCCTGACTATACTATTCTACTTCTCTTTTTAGAGGGAACAAAAGCATGATAGTCTATGCTTGTGATTGTAGCACTGAAACCCTTGACACTGCAAGACAGAATGTGGATGCTGCCGAAATTGCTTCAATCAATGACCGATTTAAGCCATTTTATTGTGATTTTGCTTTAACAAAGTTTCCTAAGTGGTTAATTTGCGATTCATGTCGATCACAAAAACAACATGAATGCTCCTCTCCAGGTTTCTTACTTTTTTTGCCCTTCTACCACATGAATTATTACTAAATATATTTACATTGTAGTTAGTTGCATTTTCGTCTGCTTCCCCAGATGTTAAAGAGATAAGCACAATGGATGCAGATTGTTCAGATATATCCAAAGAAGGGAGCTGTTGTGTTGGTGGAGTTGATTTTGTTACATTGGTATGGTTTATTTTTTCGCTAGCCTTAACTGGTGGGCACTTTACATTTGGATGGACATCGATAATATGGAGAAAAATACTGCATGATTTTAATTTACACATTGTTAATGGATCCACAATTACATTATGTATGGTCATTGCAATGTTTTTCTCTTCTATGTCATTCTTACTGTTCTGGAATGAGGCTTACATAACTTCTTTTCCATCACTACAGTCCATCTGATGTGCAATATTTTAAAACTTATGTGTAATTTTACGCATATATGGATGTTTAATATTTGATATGCTAATTATATGTTAATGTTATGAATGTCAGTTGAATTTGTGTATCTCTGATGGATTTTCAGTTGCCTTTGAGTGTCAATTTCAATTCAAACAGTCTATAATTTGCTTGGGTTAATACTTTTTACTCTGTAATGAGATCACAATTACATTTCATGGTCCGTACAAACAATGTTTGTCTCAAAACTAATTGAACGATTCCTACATACCCCCTTTTACATCATTATGGTCCATCTAGTGTGCAATAAACTCAAACTTGTATCTAATCACACACATAGGTATCATGAATGTCTAATATTAGATATGCTAATTATATGTTAATTTAATTAATATCATTTGAAGGTGTGCCTCTCTGATAGTGATGGATATTTTCTGTTAATTCTTTACTTTCGAAAAATAGCTTTCAGAAAGAGTTATAGAATGTTTGTAGACATTCTTTGATTCTTTAATACATTATCTTTTCTAATAAAGTTGTTAGCATGGCTTACCTTCTTAAGATAATATAGAGAGTTCTGATATTTATTTTATAAAAAGTAAGATTAGAATAGTTAACTTAATAATTAGAGACAAATGGTTACCTTTTCAAAATAATGTAAACAGTTTTTAGAACCATGAATGGTGTGTTTGACTCACTATTGACCTCTTGTAAGGCTAATCATGCTGGACAAAGAATAACATATTTTTCCTAAATTATGGAAAATGATGGTTGTTGGTTTATGGTGTTCAATTTATTCTTTTAACATATCTTGGACGAAATTTTTATACATGGTACTGATAATCTTATTTGTCATGAAGTTTGTGATATATATATATATATATATATATATATATATATATATATATCTATATATATATATACATATATATTTTATTGGAGGATTTGGGAAATGTATCTTGCATATGATATATTTTGTGATAAGTCCCAACTACTCTGTGGATTTTGAGCAGTTTGCTTCTTTAGGCTGAGGGTTTTGTGCTGTTGACATTTTTTGTCATTGTATTTTCAGTTTCTTTTCTGGAAGTAAATATTTGGGACTTCGTGTGCTTTTCTGTTGTGTCCATCCTGTTTGTGTGTACTTGGCTGCATAAATGCACTATGTTGTCAATGCCACAAATAAATGATTATCGAAGTATGTTTTATATCTTGTGTGTGATTCCATATTTTAAGAGAAGTAGGAAAATTGTGACATTTGGAGATGAAATTTATGTTTTTTTGTTGCATGTAATGCCAGATATTTACACTATCAGCAGTGCCACTCAAAAAGATGCCAATGGCCATTTTGGAATGTTTTAATGTACTGAAGCCTGGTGGTCTCCTCCTATTTAGGGACTATGGTAATAAAAGAACAATTTTAATTCAATTATCGACAAATTTACAGCTGTAAATATTTCATGTTCATGCAATTACTTATCATACATACTGACAGAAGCTCAGTTTGATGAAACGTAGGGCTCTATGACATGACAATGTTGCGATTTGAGCCTGAAAAAAGAGTGGGGTTCCGGGAGTACATGCGTTCAGATGGGACTCGTTCTTATTTCTTCTGTTTAGATACTGTAAGAGATCTTTTCAGATGTGCAGGCTTCATTGAGGTATTGAATTTTTTCTTTTATCCAATACTTAGTTGTTGGAAAGAGTTGTTGCACCGAAATTTTCTAAAAGGTTGTTTTTTCACTTGGCTTCCTAGCAACAAGATTTTCTTTGCAAAGAATATTTCATATTTTCATTTGTTTGGTGTGGAATAATTATTCTTTTTCTTCATATGTTATTTGGAGGTTGAAGTTGTTTATGAACTAGTTAAATACCCTTGGATAATATAACCTTAATGACACATTTGGTTCATGGACTGGCTATTGTATGGAATAGAATAATAATAAATGAAAGAAGTGAAATATGATCGAAATGAATGGCATGTTTGGAATAGCTGTCACACATCTCATGAGAAAAAAAATTCCTTCAATCCACCTAGGAATAGCTATTCCATCAGATGTGTAATGGCTAGGAATATCTATTGTCGTCCATTTCTATCATATTTCACATTCTTCCATTCATTTTTATTCTATTCCATGGTATAGCCATTCCCCAAACACCGCCTAAGGGTTTGCTGCAACCTCAAGTTAATTATCTATAAGCAATCTTCAACTGAGACTGGTGATTGAACTTCTGCCCACTTTACATGAACGTGCAGCTTGAGCTAGAGTATTGTTGTGTTACATCTGTCAACCACAAAAAAGGAAAGAGCATGCAAAGAGTGTGGGTTCACGGGAAGTTCCAGAAGCCCCAATGAAGTAGCAGTAAATCATTGCTCATATTGAGGTACAATATGATGAGATGTTCTTTGCTTATTCTCCACATATGTTGTTTTTGTGCCACAGATTCCTATTCAGTTGTGGGTTTAGTTCTATTGTTGAAAAGAGCTACGCAAAGTTAGTTAATGCAAGCATTTTTCTCAATAATGTATTGTCTCTCTTCGGTTTGTTTGTAGTGAATTGTGCAAAGAATGAGGAATTGTAATAGATATTAAAACGCCGATAATTTTGGGCAGGTGAAGAGTTGATGTCTTTGCATGATCAGGTATGTAATATCTCCATTTTGTTACTTTTATAAAGACAAAAAATACAAATTAGGCCTCTAACTGGCCATTTTACAATGGAACTACCGTATTAATGTTTTAAATACTACTACATTGGTTATACCATGCCAAAAAAGGGACCATTTCTTACTTTCTCCTAGTATAGTTTGTCACCTCAGCCTCTCTACTTTAATTTGGTGATATATTTTTCTCTATCTTTATTTTTGTGCAAATGTAGCCTTTTTCTTGTTGATGACTTTGTGATTCGTGTCATGCACTTTTGGTTAAAAGACTTGAAAACACGTGTTTCATGTGTTAAATTGCATATTTCAATTGGCGAAAAGTGCATGACATGTGCCATCAATTAGAAACTAACAATGCACTAAATAAAATTAAAAGAACTAATTCTTTGACAATTATGAGATAAGGGTATTCTCCGGATTACAATGCATTTTTGTCCAAACTTTTTCCTCCTTTGCCCTTATTTACTCATTCATTGTATAGACCAAAAATAAAAGGAAGAGTAGCTTTAAGGGTATTCTAGTATTTTTATTGTCATATTTAATGTTGTCTTGGTATTTGGAAACCCACCAAAAGTGATACTTATTTAAAAAGGGAGAGAGTATTAAATATGTCAGACACTAAATAAATTTTTTCATTAATTAGATACGAAAACAGCATTTAACTTATAAAACATAACCCAAACGGCCTTAGTCCATAAACATGCCGGCTTGTAGGTTGACTTGATTTCTTACATAAACTTTAAACTGTAATGGAACCAAAAATCATACTCAAATGGTTGGACACTCTGGCTTTGCTCGATCGGCCATGATTGGAAAATGGAAGCGTAGAACATGAAGAGTAGAATTTCTGTCTTGTTAGTTTTTGGCTTGAGACTAGGCAAGTATGTGCTTGTGACAATCATTTTTCTGTTTGTGCAAATAATAAAACATAGGGCTTCAATTTGTATGCTACTAAGATTTCAAATCTAACATTCGTGTGCTAATGCACTTCCTCAATAATATTTTGCTGCTCAAATTGTTCAAAACGTTGTCTTTATTTATTCTAGTTTCCAAAAGCAGTCAGTGGGTATTTGTTTGAGTCCCCAGGAGGGATGCTTGCGTCCATAATCTGGACAGGGACTGCCGAATTCCTGGCGGGTCTTAAGGGATTGGGGTTGCTAATGAAACGCTGGCATTTTCAATTAATAATACCCTCACAGGCAAGCAGGCAATATTTTTTTTCTTTTTTAGTGCCTGCAAAATTTTAGGGTCAAAAGTCAACCGTATGATCAATCTGTTGGGGGTAGGGCCCACTTTTTATAGGAGATGGCACCCGATTATCAACCCTTTTGTCTTTTTTCTTACATTGGCCCCTTGGTGTTATTTTATTGTTTTATTCCTTTTCTTTTTCTATTTTGCTGTTCTACTATATTTTAGACAAGTGACTTGACTTCCCTCTAATATATTTTCGATTCACAATTCAAAAAGAAAACCTCTTTGACATATTCATTTTTCTTACATGTCCATTTCTAATTGAACAATTGACAAGTCATTTTATTTTTGTTTTCTTTTTACAATGATGACTTTCTGTCTAGTACTTGAAGAACCCAATTTGTCTGATGCATATCTTTTTTTATACTATAAATCAATTGAAAGATTCTTAAAATTAGCAATTTGAGAACAAAATACATATGTAGACGCAAAGACAAAGTTGAATATGTAGTACGAGTTTTGGATGATTTGAGTTGATTATATTTAGGAGCATGTACATGCATGGTTAAATTCAGTGAAGATAATTGGTCTAATGCTTCTCCTTGTCTTTTTTATTCTTCGATCTCATTCCCTTTTAAATAACTCTGTCCCACTATTTGATAATTAATTCTACATTTCTACATATGCATCTTATTGTATAATTAAAATCAGATTCTCTATAGTTCAATCGTACTTGTTAGTTATTACCCTCTACTAATAATTAACTAGAATTTCAATCATAGCAAACTTCAAACATATCCTATTTGTTAAGACATTAATTGTATATATCCATCAGACTTCAATCTGTCGTTGGCATTATATATATTCATCAACTTAACAAAACAATACGATTTTGACAGTTAATTGTACTGTATATATCCATCATTAGTAAATTACTGATGCAGTTTAGAAATGAATTTGCCACACTGAACTAGATCGAGGTCCTTAAAAACTTCAAACTACTGTTCTAGAACAGTGATATTGCTAATATTGGATCCAATTATATTACAGATCGAGAATATCATAGATTACACTTAGCATACATTTTAAACAACAATGTGCATTTTGAAGTCCTATAATTAACTAGCCGTTGTTTTTTTATCTTTGCTGCAGGTCTAGCTAGGGTTTCACTTGAATATGGAGGTATGTATCTATAGCTATTTTGGATTTGACTTAGAAAGCTAATCTTGTTAATTAATTTTATCTCACTTCTCTTTAAGGTGAAATGGTTTATACATAATGTCAATAGATTATCATAAAAAGACATGCAGATTAAATTGTATAATGAGTTTGCTCATATGTCTTTTATATGAGATAAATTGATCCTTGCTTATCTACTACACCTAAGACTATTCACTTGTTCTCGATAATCTTAATTATTGTAATTGTCCCTTTCAGGAAGGGTAGCTAGTTAGTTGCTGTGTATAGCTGGTGATTATACGGTTCCATTATATATTTATATATACTACGGCAGAGTCAACAATTACTTAAGTAGCTAATACTATATATTAATATATTTGATTCTTAACTCAAGTACATACTTTTGTACATATGTTCTCTAAAGGCGTATGCATAAAAATGTGTGTGCTTCATAGCGATTGGCTGACCGATAAAATTAGACTAGTTCAAAGTGATGAATATGAATAGGATGCACAACCTTTTTAGTTTGTAAGGTTAGGTTAAAAGACACCTAATTCGGTCACGAGCAACGTGTATTCCACGGCTAGTGTGTTCAGCGAATAAACTTTCAGAATTGGGGGCATGGAAATTAGTAAAATAATTATCTGCACTCAAAGTTCAATTGGTGATGCATGATTCCCCATTATAATTGTTAATTAAATTAATTATTTTGCTTTTATGCTTGACAATTATTTAAGCTTTATCTGGTGGTCCATTTTATGTGTTTTTTAATGGTTGTTTTCTTGATTCCTTTTCAAATAATTATACTTAAATTGTTTGTTAGACTTTCAAAACAAAGCAAGGACTAGGAAAGGTTAGCTAGAGTATAGAAAGATAATTAGTGCATAGAAAAGGGAAAGGTATTGGGCATTATTTTAATCACAAGTGATTTGTTTACCAAACCCTAGGTGGGCACTGCTGCTCTTTTACCATTGGAATGTTGTGTGCAAGTTACTAGGTCTCATTTAATTAATAATTTAGATTAATTAACAATGGCCACGTGAATCCATGTGAAGAGGGTCCAATATGTTGCTAAAACCCTTGGTTTGATCCTTTGGGTGTCAAGAAATCATCCTTTTTTTTTTATCGAATACTAAGGGCTATTTCGGCTAAGCTTTTTTCAGCAGATTTTTTTAAAAGGTCCATTTTGAAGCTTTTCCTAGAAGCAGCAGATTTTATTTTGGAAAAAACAAATCAGACACTTCTTAATTAATTTGTATGATGGATCAAAATGTGTTGTTCGAAGTCAAAATATGTAGTTCCATTCTGAGTTTGTGAGAGCAGCTTATTTTTACAGCAGCTTAAAAGCAATACCAAACTGACCCTAATTCATGGGGCTTAACAAAATATAGGGTGCAAAGTTGCTATTGCGTTTTTCTCGTACTGTTGTGGTAAGTTTTCCTGTGACATTTTTTTTATTTTGGTATAAGAGATCTTGTTTGATTTCCATAGTTCAGTATTTTATGAAATCATCCCTTTTTGTCAATAAAAACTTCTATTTATGTTAGCTACTTTAAGTGAAATACTTATTCTTTACGTATTTTAACAATAGAATTGGTTCTTGATTGAGTTCATCATGCTTCAAATTTGATTTGATGTTAATTTCTTCTAAATCAGTGTCCATTTGTCCAATATAGGTGAAAAGCCATGATGTTTATGTTAATTATGTTACTATTGTTTTCATTTTCCTGCATACAAAGGTAATATATAATAGTTTTTCTTTAATATTCACTAAGCTATTAGTTAAGTAATCATAACCTCAATATCAATGAGCCAATTAAGGTGTAGAATGCAACTGTTTTGTCATAATGTTGTTTTTGGAATGTCCACATTTCTTTAGTTATTTTTGACTCGAATACATGTATGCTTTATCCAAATATGTGATGTAATTTCTAATTATGCTTCTATATAGAACAGTTGTTCTATTTGTTACTTTGTTAGGTGAAAAATGAGGGTAAGAAGATTACATAGACCGCCATGTCTTCGGCAGCAAAACTCGCACCGAATCGTTTCACGCCTATTGTGCATCTAATCCAATGACTTATTATAAGCAGTGGACCTGAAATTCAAAAATTGTAAGCAGAAGTGCAGTTTTTGACATTACTTGTGTCTCACAATATTTACAGGTCGAATTAAGCCTCTTTTTGAATATTAGTGTTGATTAGAACAGATTGTATACTACAGCTTCAAAACTTTCAAGACATAGAGATCTTAACTTTGGATATTGCTTATTGTATGACAGATCAAACAATTGGTGACTAAAATATATGAGCAAATTAATTCTTGGATTATCTTAATTTCTGAGTTTCTTAAATATAGAATTTGATCGAGTTATAGTAAAACCATGGTATACCGACACAATGAGCAACAAATGTGACTTATAATATATAGTTAGGCTTTCTATGATCCTGGCATTCAACAACTTCTCAAGAACTGATTAACCCAGCTTATGCAATTCATGTTTAATTTTGCTTCGCTGAACTTGGAAAAGGAAGAGATTATAATATTAACTGTTTGACCTATCATTTTAAGCTGGTTACTAAATTATGGGAATTATATTTACATGTCTGGTAAGTAATTTTAACTGAAGGAAGTATGTTACAAAGTTACGTATGATAAGTTACATTAATGTACTAAAAAACACTTAGATCGACCGATAAATGACACATGTCGTCTACATTGGCATGCCGTGTATGTCCCTATGTGACAATTCAAAGAAATTTGTGACATCAAAGGCTATAATGAAATATGTAACCATGCGCAGTAAACCGCATACAAAATCAAACTTTGTAATTAATGTGTATATATCTACACTACACATATGCATATAAATATTAATTATATAATATGATGGTCAGTATATCATACTGCAGCTTGTGTATGTATCCACTTGAATATGCATATGTAGTTGATTAATTGATTTAGTCATGTTTGTTGGATGGACCTCAATTAAGCAAGTGCAAAATTAAATGGCATTGCACATGACATGATTTCATGATAAGAACAATTAGAATATTTTGAAAATTGCTTCTGCCAGAATTAGAGTTTAAAATTAGCCAGATGATTTTAAATATCCCACTTTATAACACATGATGAAGATTTATTATTTTTAGGCTATCGAAATCAGACACCGTACTTTTTTGTGATTAAAAATAATACAAACAATATAATTAAATGAAAAACTAAATAATTAAATATATTAAATTTAGACATTAAAAAGATATAAGATGAACAAACTGAATGTTAAATATAGTCTTTAAATTTTTATAGAATTGAGGAGAGAAATAAGGACAGTATTAGTTAAATAATTTACAATAATTTGCACTAAGAAGTGCACTTTTCAAGAACATCAAAATTTTAGATATACAAGTTTGATGTACAAGTAAAAAAGAAAACTTTAGAACCAAATCAAAAAGCTGGATCCTGGGTTCGAACCTCAGATTCCTCAAAATTTAAATGTTTCTATTTCTTTAAAATAAATCATGATGTAAAAAAGAAATTAAATTTAGTCGAAAATTTAGAAAAATATGAGGTGACATATTTGTGATTGTGATCAAAATTAAAATAAAAGAATTGAAGTAGAAACATATTTAGTAGAACATGGAGCTAAGAAATTCCAGTAAAAAATCATGGAGCTAAGAAAATTAATATACAAAAGGATTTGGATATCAATAAAAAAAGTCTGTTAATTTTATTCATCCCTAACAATACTCCATTAATTATATGAAAATCTCAGCATTTATATATAAAACTTAAGAAGAAAAAAACTAATTACTTAAGAACATCACCTTTCTAATAGGGTGGTCTTCCATGAGGCCATCCATATCCTTCAAGATTCAATTGCCCTCCATTAGGCACCAAATTTGATGGCAAACTATACACCGGTGCCCCTGATGCTCCGGCCGGGTCCCCCATCCCTCCGCCACCACCTTCACCACTACCACCGCTTCCATCACCCCCACCGAGCTGCCCTTGACCGCCGCTGCCTCCTTCCTCCTCCTCCTCGAGCGGTAACCTCTCATAAGTAGCATTCGAGAACGTCGCGGCTATAACCATAACCGGCCCCGACGCCACCAAAGATCCCACCACGCTTCCTCCCACTACTTGCCCTTGTCCGCCCGCCAGATATATAGTGAGCCCGGTCGCCCCAGGGGGCGCGGGCCCTGGCAGGAAAGCTCCACTCAGCGACAAAATTTCAAACCTACCATGGAGAGCCATGACCGCGCCCGGGGCGGACGGTTGCTTTAGGGTTACATTAGTGACCATACCGCTCCCGCTTAAGACACAAACCCCTCTTTGTCTCTTTCTTGCAAAGCAAGCTAGGGATTCAGCTACATCGGAGCCGTTAGCAATCTCCATTACATGGGATTTGAGAGCATTAGGGCTATCTCTAGTGACGAAAATCGGTGGTTTAGGTTTGTTCTTGGATCCGGGCGGACGGCCTCTAGGGCGGCGGTTCGCCATGTCGATAGCTCCTTCTCGAGGCTCGTCGCTATTTTCTCTCTCATCTTCTTGATCTTCTTGATCTCTAGTTGTTAAGTTGCTCTCAATTGGTTCTCCTCTATGGTTGTTTGACATGGAAATTCCTAGATCTGGTTTCTTTAGTGGAGAGGATGAGTTTGTTGATGCTTCCATTCCGGCCAGACCCACTTGGCCGGCCCACCACCGGTTCGCCATGGCTAACTGTAAAAGAAAGAAAGAAAAAGATCTAACTAAAATCACGAAAAACAAAAACAAAAATTCTACTTGTTGGATCTTGTTGTAATCAACATGTATATATATGGAAAACAAGCTTAATTAACCTAACGGGACAAGAAAAGGAATTCCTGAACTTACTAGGAATTAATGAACTAGAATCCAAATAGGAATTAATTTGTGTATTGTGATCTTAACAAAAGGGAAAATTTAAAGAAACCCTATTCAAGAAAAGAAGAGAAGAGATTGGATTTCTTGAATTATATGGACGTTTGTGTTGGTGTGAAAATTTGGGTTGAATTGGGGAGTGTCAATGGCTTAGGAAGCTGTGGATTCTTTGTTGTTTTCTGTCATTAAAAAAACTTAAGTGGGTTAATGAGTTTTATAATTATTTATTAATTTTTTTTATAAAGATGGAATAACATTAAAAAAACTGGGAAATAAAGAAGAAGGTTGTTGGAAATTAGGGTTTAAAGAGGAGAGTGAGTATGTGCGGGAGCGTGTGGTGTTTTGTTTTTGAGAAGGTGGGATGCACTTCCTCCTTTCACGTCCCTACAAATTTTGTTAGGGGTGCTTAAGTTGGTCTGGGCTTAGAGTTTTAAGTCATGTTCTTTTGAAAAATAATTCAGTTTAATTTAATTCAGACTGTTTGTGAGCGGACGATCATTTTTTCTGCAAGGATCACGTGAGATGCGTAGCACGAGGGAAAAAATAACGATCGTTGTGAAGCGAGCCGAGGGATTGATCTTCATTTTAGCGTGATAAAAACATGAATTGATAAAATTGATGTTGATGTTAAATTTTAGTCCAATTTGCATGTTAAGAGATACGAGACTTGAAATCCCATATTTTAAAATAGAGTCGCCACCCGGTTAAGCTTTACCGAAAATTTGGGTACGATATTCCCACCGGGTGGTTAGACCGTACCTTAAAATAGAGATTCCAAGTTCGGATGATGTTATTTTACATTAGGCCAAGTTAAAAGATTTCATTCTTTATTAATTGATTTTAATCCACCCTATTTATTGTGTTTTCGGTTTATATGTTTTTTTCGTGTGTATCAAGAATTCAAAGCGGTAAATAAATAATTATTACATTTATCCAAAAATAAATGCGGAAGATAAAATAATAATTACATGGCGTTCCAAATCCTATACGTTTTTCTATACGATAAATAAAATACCCGAAGGCCTAACATTCATCTAACCTAAATCTACCTGCACAAAACGGTTAGCACAAATACGGCACTTTGTACGGGGTATATCACATAACATGCATAGTTAGTAAACAAAACAAGACCCGAGTTAGCGTGAACATGACATATTTTATTTACAATTTATGGAGCCCGGTTGGATGGCTAAAAATGAGATTTAAACGACGTTTGCGGGAAAATTCTGTTATATCCATATTTTGGACTCGATCGTTATTTTAACCGGATTATTAGTGAAAATGCCACATGATATGGGGTGAGGTATGTTTTCAGAAGGTTCTGGGCCTTCGTCGTTGCACTGTACATCCTAGCTTCGGAAATTTAAAGTAGGTCGAAAAAAATAAACGAAATAAAACTGCTGTCCAGAAGGCCATGTCGCCGACGGCATGACTGAGGCTGTCGATGACATCAATGATGCCGCTGGCGGTATCAGTGACACAGACAGACTACGTGACTTTCTGGATACCATAAAGAAAGGATCCTGTAAGAAAATGGGGCCACTGGAGGCAAGTGAGGCCACTAGTGTATCAACGATGCCGTTGGCGGCATGGTTGATACCGCCGGCGGCTTCAAATGCCTCCGGCGGCTTCAGTTTTTTGCAACAGCTATTTTTGGCCGGAAAGTGACAAAAAAACCCAAAACTAAGCACAAACAGCAACTAAAACACAACAAATAAGTAAAATGGAAGCCAACGAGCTATGAGACTCAGAATTTTTACCTCGGGGCCTTGAATCCACCTCTTCGTGATCCGTATGACACCTCTGGGGAGCTCAAATGATGATTTTAGGAAGTAAGGGGTGATTTAATCTCTAAATCCTAATTTTAGTGATTTCTAAACTTAAAATTCACATAGATATCAAAGAGTTCAGTAGAGAAAAACCAAGAAAAAAAGGATTGAATCCTCTTTTCTTACCTTTTCTAAACTTTATCCCACTAAAGCTAGCTAAGATACTCAAAATTCGCTTGAAACTTTGAGTTGAGGGAGAGTGGAACCCTTGAAATGGCTGAGAAATAGCCTTTATATAGGCTAAAATCCGTTGAAAATTGCCTTTGGTCCATTTATCCGGCGGATCTCAGCAAAAAAGGGAGACAACTGTTTTGCAGCTAGAAGCCATGCCGCTGACAGCATGGATGATACTGCCGGCAGCATGGATGATACCGCCGGCGGTATCGGCAAGGCCGCCGACGGCCTCACTCCTCTGGCAGGTCTGAAAAGTTGCACGGTTTGTGCCTGAAATCGGGAAAAGGGAGAGGAAATCCGGCAAAAGGTGATTTTGACTGAAAAACTGATATATTGAGGTGTATTTTTGACTTTTAATGGGTATTTTGGACTAAATTATTTTTTAGGTGTAAATCATCGGTCTGAGCTACCATCGGACGCGTTATCGGATATGCCGAACTGAATTTTTCCGAAAATAAAATTCTTATAGAATTTTATATTGGTAATAAAAATTCCAAAAAGAATTTTTATTATGAGGTATAAAATTGAGCATACGTCATCATTGTCTCGCGAGAGGGACTGTAAAATCCCGTGCTCACACTGCTTCAGTTTAATTCAGTTTAGTTTAGTTAAGTTCAGTTCAGTTATGCGTAGTTATAAATTTACACTAAATTAAGTTCAGTTCAATACAATTCAGTTGTGCCAACTTTAGTTCAGTTCAATTTAGTTCAGCCAACTTCAGTTCAGTTCAGTTCAAAAAATTATAGTCCAAAAGAACATGACCTAAGTTACGACTGCTTTTTTCTAGTTCGAAGACCAAATTTATCGGCAGTGGCAAACTAGTGAGCAATAGCTAAAACAATAACTGCAACAAATAACAATAACAATAATTACTCTACGAGCCCTTAGTAGCTTCTTCATCGGTTGTTGATTATCTTTATACCATCAAACAATAATTTTAAGTATTTATTATTAAATATTTTATTTTAATCAATTCAAAAATAAAAAGTTATATGTATCAGCAACAACTAATATCTACAACAGCTTACACATTTAACTTCATAATAAAACATATTGTCCACTTATTTTTCAATAAACTTGTGAAAACATGTTAATTGAGAAAACAATTTTAAAGTTGCGGAAAATACGTGCCTTTTTTACTGTAACAAAGTTAGAATAATATTATTATATATCTAAAACAAAGACACAGGTATTGCTCCATAACATTAACATGGCCATCAATCAATGCTCCATAATATACAACATGGCCTGTATATTCGAACCTAGACATTCATCCATTTATATACACATGTTGTTCATTAACAAATTAATAACATTTATTTATATTCATATATTATGTTCCCTGTTCTTTAATTTATTCATGCATTTAAGGTTTCTGTTTTATATGAATATTCAATTTCTAGCGGCATGATTGATGATTAAAGAGTCTGAAATAAACAAAAGATAAACCCTTTATGTATAGAGTTTACAATTAATCATTTTAAATTGGCATTTATATATATCTCAATATTCAACTATATATGCATAACCCAAAACTCAGATTAGGGAAAAATAAAAGAAAGAAAAATAAGTCCTTGTTCACTTTTGGATATATAGTTTTTCTTAAGAAATTAATGCACATAAAAAATTACAAGCTTATTTTTTTTAAGAAGTAAAATTTTTATAGGAGCCAAGGTTCAATCCCTAGTTACCCTATCTAAATTAATCGACGTACCATTTGACCAAAGACCAATTGGTAATTACAAGCTTATTTTGTCTCAATATATCATAATTTACTATATATGACCGACTCTAGCGGCGGTTCAACTTGCCCAAGAGGTGGCAAAATTTTAGTGGAGATAGATTTGATTACGGAAGGACCTGTCAATAATTTCAATATTTACTGTGGGGGAAATACTTAGATAAATATAAAGTTGTGACAAATACTTTCAGATTGAATTATTTGGCGGTTCTATTATATGATTTAATCGGATAAAATCAGAAAAAATAAGAACTTACAACGAAAAGTTTGCTGTGAAATTTTTTGAACCGTAAAAAATGTGTGTGTTGCCAATCCAGGTTTTTATAAATGATTCGCGAGCTGTCAATTTTCGATCAGTCTGACGATTCGCATGCGCATGTCCCCAAAAAACATGAATTTTTCGAGACTAAAATTATATACATAATTTTTAAAAAATTCATAAAAAAAAATTCTCACAAGAGAACTTTTATTCAAAACAAAATGGGTGGTGCCGGACCCCCGAAATCCAAATATCGTAATAGAACCCGAACAAGCATACACTCACCACTCTTCCGACTTGTTCGATGAAATATTACGATAGCATTGATTAACTAGTTAATTCGATTACACTGAAAATAATTACATTTATAAAATACGCCATGGCTTGAAACGGTAACCATGGCCGTTATAAAGGCCCTGTTTGGTAGTTCGAAAGAAAGGTCCTTTTGGGGTTTGAAAAGGAAAAGGAGATATATTCGTGTTGGGTTAAGTTTTAAAACATATATAGAGTTTCTTTTTACAAGGGATTTATCTCATTTTCCAAACCTCACCAAATTACTACTTGTATGGGTTCCTTTTGTGATTTAGATTTTAGTTTATCCTAAATATCCTTCAATATAGTTTCTAATTTATTTAAAATATGTCTATTTTAGTAATTTATATCTCCAAGCGCAACACTGAATTATATTTTTACCAAACAGTAAGTACAAATCAGTTAATAACAATAGCTAGAAACAACAACAGCAAACTGCAATAGCAACAATAACTATAACAGAAACTGTGTTGACAAACGGGCCAAAGTGTTTTACAATGGCAATTTAACATATAATTATTAGCTTATATTATCACAACATATAGATTATAAATAAAAATTAATGGCAAAGGGATTCATTCTGAATATTACAAGTAGATTGTACAGTTATAATTACATTTTGAATGAACTATTTTTAACATGAGAAAAGTAATGGCACTTTTTATGAAGAGAAAAATGCTAAAGAGAAGCAACCTCTTTCACCATCTTTGCATGTTTCATTTCGTTCTCTTGTTTTTTTTTACCTCTCTTCCATGTATATATCCATTTACATTCTCCAAAAAATAGGAAGCAACCAACTAATTTTCCATATTATAATTAAGTTGAAAATAATATATAGTAAGATACAAATTAGTAAACATTCTCCAAAAAAATTTGCACTATACGTGACACTTTGGGTATAAAAAGTAGAGTCGTGTTCATATAACGCAAAATCAATTTATTTCTACTAAGGTATATATATGTCACTATTTACTTATTTAGACATATTTATTGGCGAGCTTGACCAGAAACACGTCGAGCTTGATTAGGTTTAACAAAAATTGCTCTATTAAGGTCCAACCTAGTATATATGCATTAATAATGTGTGGTTTGGGCTAAGCTGGACTTGAATTTGAAACATGAAATTACAACCAAATTAAAGATCACGCATTGGTGAGTAAACTAAGCTGTTAAGGCTAAAATTGTGAAAAAAAAAATCAAACCGTCGAGTCCACAGCATTCTTAAGCACACCCGGAAGACCAACAAGTCCCGATTTGGTACAAACAGAGAGAGATCATCGATGGAGAGGGAAAAAAGAAGACAATGAAAAAGCAAAATAGAGATTCAGTTATTTGCAAACATATATAATAGAATTTGAATAAAAGATTTTGGATGGTGCAATTTTTAAAACACTATGCATAATTGATCTGAGAAACTATTAAATTGTTTATTCTTTATAAACTTTTTTTATATATGTTGCCCAATAATATGTTTGGGTACCCAAATTAACTTATAAAATTGTTTAATTTTTTTTAAGTAGTTTAGTCTTCAATAATACATTTGGTTGGGACTAGATACTAATAAATGCTTTATCTTTCTTTGTTGAGTAATATATTAATGTCATGAGATTTCAAATTATTTAATTTGTTTATTTTTTATATATTAAAGTAGCTTTTACATGGTGTGGCATAAGAATTTTAAAATATAGATTTGACTTGATCTTAGATTAAAAAAACGCAAAATGTTATATCATTTACAGCTAAACCAGCAGGTTTAACAGGCAAAAAAGGTTGCTGAGCTTTCACTTGGAAGATCAATTTCAATTATTTTTACTAACATGAAGAAAGCAATTAAATATCATATATAATATATGGTTGTTGAAACTTTTCTGTACAATATATATTTGTGTATTAATAATTATAATGTTATGTCATATAAGGCATGATTTTTATTGATCTAAATATACATGGATATAGTTTTAATTAATTAAACTACATAATTCGAATGCAACTATTCTTCTTTATGTCCACGTTAGAGAAAAGAGAGCCAAACATCTCAACTATAGGTTAGTGAATTATGCGACTATGCAGAAGACTAATATGTGAAAATATGTTGGAATGAACATATATCTTACATCGGCTAGAATCATTGGTATATAGATACATATATATCGTTTTGTATGACGCCTTTTAGCATAAAAGCGATCAAGAGCAAATTCATGAATGTTTATTCTCAAATTGGATAATAACATACTAATGTGAGAATAAGTGGTGTATTTTACAGTGGTGAATTTCTTAGTCCAGTGGTTAAAAATGAAGTTGTGCCCTTTAGAGGTCTCAGGTTCGAGTCACACCAAGGTTCAATTGGAGATTTTCTTTATATTTAATGTAAGCACACATTTTTTTAAAAAAGTGGTGTATTCTACAAAGAGGTACCAGAAGTATACCCCAATATTAGCCATATAAATAAAATCTTGAAATTTCGAATAAATGTGGAATAATTCATATATAATAATTCATATATCCATATAAATAAAACGAGTTATTTTTACTAATTCAAATCAAACAGAATATCATAAAAACATTAAATTAAGCAAAAGTTGATTCTTACAACTAATATTCCAACAAATTGACAAAATACTAATAAATAAGAAAAAAATGAAAAAAAAGAATAAGATTATATTAGTGGGCAAAATACAAAATAACAAATTTTAGTGGTGAAATTATATGTGGATGTCTCAATCCCGTAACTAAAAAACCACAATAACTCTAGTAAATTCTTGCTTTTGTTTCTTTATATGCACTTTTTTACTGGAATTTTTTATATGCCTATAGTATCTCTATTTATTTTTTAATTGTCCGTACTGTTTTTAATTTTCTGAATGAAATTTGAAACATGTCTAATAGTAACTCTTTAATTTATATAGTAATTTTATCGGTCAAATAAACCCGTGGGTGATTCTTGTTTTGTTAGTTAACTTTATTAATTAAATGTAGAGATTTGTAATTATTTTATAATCTATGCACTGTTCCTTAACTAATAATTAATTCAAAATTTTTTGGAACTTTATATATATAAACATATGCGAGTTATCATTGGGAGGAGCACTTACTTCTTGTTTTAAGTGATAATATTAAATAATTTCAATTTTTTTATTTGTAATTTTTATTAAATATTTATATGGATGACTTGATGATATTAAATTAATTGTTTAGTGTTAGTACAAAAATTAGGGAATAATATCATCCTATGCAAAAGCAGTCATTAAACAAAAATTTAAGCATATTTTATGGCCACTTTAGTCTAAATGGTAACATGCTTTCATTTTTGGAGTAGGCATCTTTTTTGAAATAATCATGTGGACTACACATTATGATAACCACATCACTTCCACTATATTTTATGACTACAATGTATTCATCTTTTATACTACAAGATTAAAAACTCATTTTAACCTATCAAGAGTGCAATTCAATTCAATTCAGTTTAATTCAGACTACTTCAGTTCAGTTCAGCTATGCGTAGTTATAAATTTATACTCAAATAAGTTCAGTTTAGTTCAGAAGTTGAAAAGAACACAACCTTATTAATTACTAAGATAGCTGAAAAATATGTAGGCCCTATTAGACTAAAATGACCTAACAGGGTAAATTCAATAGTAGGGTTTTAAAAAGCCAAGAATCATTTTTTTATGCAAGAACCCTTTTAATCAAAGCCCTACTTTTATTATAACAATTAACAACTGTTGACTAGAATGGTTAAGAGTTCATTGTCCTTTTGTATTGTCTCAAGTTTGAGAATTTTGAATGAAAGAACAATAGTTAGAAGAGTTTCATCTCTCATAAATTTATCCTAGCTCGATTTTAGATTAAATTGGACGGTCCATATATAATCACCGTAATGTATTCCAATGCCTAGATGTTAATGCACATCATGAATAGTGCAATTTGAATATCCATCTAGCGGTTTCTACCTATAGCTTCTCTTATTTGCGAAAATTTTACACATGAAGAGTTTTTAAAGAGAAGTCTATTAGAAGAATAACGAGATCTACGATGACCAATGCGCCTTAAGTGGATGTACATAGATTAGAAAAGATCGCCATAAACCTACTACTTGTTCCTTTTCGGATCTCTTTCACAACTACTTTAGTATTTAGTATTGTTCGATTATCTAATATATTAAAAACTATAAACCACATAACCTTAGAATCCTTAGCTCTGCTACGATCTGTTGGGAACTGACAGTCAAATTGGACATGCATAATAGGCATGGCGGGAATTCAAAATTTTGTCTCTGTCCCCAGAAACCAGGTCCGTTCCTAACTTGTTGGAGGCTTATGGGCGAGATAAAAAATCGAGACCCTTTTTACAAGAAGGCCTGATTTTAACATTTTAGGGTCCTATACAAATAAATATTAAAAGTAGTAAAAATGCCTTCAATTTTGAATATTATGATAAAATTTTAATATCCTGAAGAAGTTATGAATTGAACTTAAAATATTTAACCAAATTTTGTAAGTCAAACATCAGTTGATCTAAATTCAATTAATGTTTACATTTCAAACTACACATTAAGAAGTTAACAAATTTTATTTTGGATCCCTTTCTACTATGGGCCCGGAGCGGTCACCCCAATTGCCCACCCTCAGGAACGGCCCTGTTAGGAACTCTCATTAGATACATATAGACTAAATAAAGTCTTAACTAAATAATTATCTACTTAGGTTAACATGTATAGGCTAGGCATACCATAATTCTAAATCATATCCTAGCATATATATTTTATACTAAGCATGTTATAACTCTAAGCTATAACCTAAGCATAAAATAAACTAAGCATGCAAAACAACCTAAGCATAATTATTAAGTCTAAAAACGCTCAAGGAAAAAGACCTAATACTTAAAAGAGAAAGAAAGAAAACTTACCAGTTGAAGCATGCTTTAGCAGAACCTCCTTGCACAAGCCTCCAAGTGTAGGATAGCCTCTATGAGTATCCACACGAACCCCACCAACCAAAACCTCCATGAGAGGAAGAACTAAGGAGCCTTGTGTAGTTGCTAGACCACTCCAGAAGCCCCATCCGAAAATATAAACTAGATGTGCCCAAATAAATTCATGCTCCTAAAAAAGAACTTGCTCGATTACCGGAGAGATTAATCTTTGCGAATCTCAACTTGGGATTTATACTTGAGCTTCGTGCAAGTGAAAAGGGGTAAGGGGAAAGCCTATTTATAGGCTTGGGTGAGCAAAATTTCTCCCCCAAAATCGATGTGGGATGTGAAAAAACGCACATCCCATGCGGGTTATGCCCACGGGTCACAATGACCCGCAGGCAAAGCCCACCCACACAGCGTGCTTTGTACGCTGTGTGTTTGACGCAAGGCAAGCCCATGCGGGCTTGCCTCGCGGGCCATGCGGGCTTGCCTCGCGGCCCATGCCGTGAGCCTAGCTCGCGGCGTGCCTTTGGGCTGCACCATTGGGCAACCCATTTCCATGGGCTGCTGCGAACCTTTCGGTGTATTTTCGCACACCCGAGCCTGTACAAAATATTTTGTACTCTCGATCCAATTTAACTCACTAAGGCAAAATTCCCTTTTAATCCCTTTCAAATAAATATTTATTGTATGACCCTAATAAATTAGTTACCGGTCCAAATAAATTTCTTGGTCTATCCAAAAATGATCTAATAATTTTTAACCAATAGAATAATAATCCAATTATTAATATGTTATATTTTCGTAATAGAATAAATCTATTAGTTCTTTACTTAGTCCGATGAAGGTCCAATGTGTGTGACCTTATAGGATCCCAAAGTATTGAGCTGTTAAGGCTTAACCAACCCTTGTTCTAATGGAACCATTGGCTCGAGGTTCTAGACTGTGTATAGAACTCAATTGCCTTAAACGACTGTAGTACGCCTCTAGCAAGGGTCTACCATCCCCCATTACTCGGAACGTCATTTGTGCTTATGACTTAATCCCGGTTAATGCAATAGTTGTCCAATGCGATGAACTCCTTCCATTCTTTAATATTAGTACCATCTGGTTTATAGGGTTCGGTTAAAGTGTTAACCCACTAATAGCAAGGTTGCTCCAAGCTATCCGGATTATTAACTTGTTACCAAAATATATTGCCTTTTACCATAGTGTGTTTGACTAGAAACTATTTCTATCAAACACATACTCTGATTAGAGGTTTATAGCAATCATCATTTCAATAAGCGGCCAGGTACAACTCCTTAATATATCAGAAACGATGGATTCTTTCTGACTACTTAGCTTACCAACGTGCTGTCATCACTATACCCGTAATCACCTGTGACACCCTAAATTAATGAGTCTATAAGAATGACTCAAAGTATAGCGATAGTACCACACAAGGTAACTAGTATCTCAAGTATGAGGATATTCGCAAAGCTTATTACATGAAGATAAACACTAACATATTGATATATACACTAAGTGTTTATCTTACTGCGGTCTCCAATATATCTCCTAGATATATCCATATGTCAAACTTAAGGCACCACCTTCAGTCCTTAGGAGATTGACTGCTTGGACAATTTCCAAGAAAGTTGACCACATGCTAATCTTTCCGCTTCATCAATATCCTTTCTTGATGAAACTATAACTAGGGATAGTTTAGATATAATCATAATTGCACATGAAGCATGTCTCACTAAATATAGTCCAACTATAATTTCTCTGACTTCATGCTATGATACGTCAAGGACTTTTGTATACATACATCAATGAATATATTATAACCAGCTATAATATATTTATAAACACATCGATATAAACAAAAGATTAAATTCCTTTATTAATTAAACAAAATATTTGTACTATTATATAATTAAGATATATCGCCCTAATTGCCTTAAGGGCATACATCATATCCAACAAACTCCCACTTGCACTAAGGCCAATTAGCCATATGTCTTAATCCATATGTTTTAACATACTGGTCATGTTTGACTTGAGTCAATGGCTTCGTTAGACCATCCGCGAGGTTCTGATTAGTGGGTACATATTCTAGTCTTATTATCTTAGCATTAATAATCTCCCTGATTATATGATACTTTCTGGATACATGTCTGTTTTTCTGATGAGACCATGGTTCTTTTGCTTGATCTATAGCACCATTGTTATCACAATACAAAGTAATTGGATCAACAGACTCAGGCACCACACCGAGATCACCAATAAATCCCTTTAATCAAACAACTTCTTTTGCTGCTTTGCATGCTGCAATGTATTCAAATTCTGTGGTTGAATTAGCAGTAGTTTCTTGCTTGGAACTCTTCCAACATACAGCCCCTCCATTTAACACATACATAAAACCCGACTGAGACTTAAAGTCATCCTTATCGGATTGAAAAATTGCATCAGTGTAACCTCTAATTGTGAGGTCACCTTCTCCATATATCAAGAACTGTAACATCCCGTTTAACACATCATTTTAGTCATTTATGCATACATATTAGAAATTATTAGATGAAGTATAAATATATAATAAATGTATTAATTTTGGTATATTTGGTTTAAAATATGTTAGATATATACGTATATACACTTAAATATATAAAAGGGATTTGAAATTTTGTGAAGATAAAATTAGAAATTATAGTTGGTGATTAAATTAGTACTTGAGTTGTTTATTATTGGTATAAGTATAAGTATAGTATACGTGTAAGTATTATATAATGAAAAAAGGGGCAAAATGGTCATTTTAGCCTATAGATAATTGTGGAAGTGATAAGTATCTGAAATAAACTATGAAACAAAGAAAAACCTAGAATATGAAAGGGTAGGAGTAGAAGAGAAGAAGAAGAATAAAGAGAGAGGAAGAATCAGGTATGTACATGATTTTATAATATGATTTTCGAGATGTTAGAGATAGAATTTGAGGTTATGACAAAAAGATGAATTGATTCTCTACATCTCTAGATTTCTTATTAAAATTTGGGGATTTTTAGATGAGTATATCAATAGCTATGGTTTTTATAAGATGAAGTGTGCAGAATTGGATGATCATAGAGATAGGGTGAGTTTCAAAAATAATTTGGGATTGTTATACTGCTTAAAAAATTCTGAGTTTTTGATATGTTATTTACATGTGTATAGGTTAAGTAGGAAAAAGAATCAAGTCGATTCATGTTGTGTAGAGAGAGTTATACTCGTTTTATTACGATGCTATCTAGGTAGAACGGGTTGAAACAGGGCGTTGGAGGAAAATTCACTATAAATTGTATAAGGCTTTGAAAATTTTGAGGTTTTAGTATGTTATGGAATTGTGTATTAGGAATTGAACAAAAGAAGAATAGAGCAATTGAGTTAGTGAGTTGAAAGTTATGAATTTTGAAGTGAAGTGAGGTAACAAGGATACTGGTTCTAAGTTCAGGAAAAGCAGGACAGAATTGGAGTTCAAAATATCAAATTCACAATAAATGGAAAAGTAATCAGAAAATTATGAAATTTTGATATGTATAAATCTATGTATTAAGAGTAAAATAAAACTGGAATCAGGTCATTTGGTTGAGTACTTTGAGAGATATGATCGGTTATACTCAGTAAGGTCACGGAGATAGTAATTCTATTCTAGTTTATGTCAATCTTTTTATATATACAAAAGGAAATAAGATGTATATGTTTATATTTTATATGAATTTATGTTATAGGAGCTCAAAACAGTGAAGGGATTCTAGAGGAATGTCCAAGTCGTTTTCGAGAGAATTAGCTCGGATAATCTGTGAGTATAAACATGATATGAATATATGGGTGAAATTGGTTGATGTGTTAATTGTATGAATATGTGAATGTGATTTGAATTGTATTGATGTGTGGTTAAATTTGATATGTTTTGTGTGAATTGTCTTAATGTGAATTATTGGATAAGTATAAGTTAGTATAAACATGAAATGAATTTGTGATTGTAATTTGTGTTGATATGTGGCTATATATGTGAGTAGAACTTGATATATATGAAGTGTGTTGACATTATTTGGGTGTGAGAAATATGTTGATATGTGTCATTTGAATATGATAATGGATTGAATCCTTAAGTGAATTGGTGCATATATGAATTATTGGTGGAGTATAATTGAGTATTGCATTTGATATGCTGCATTTATATGATATATGTATGTGGAATATATGTTCATTTGTATTAGTATATGCTAGTTGTAAGTTCAATTATTCGTATAACAGACATTTGTACTTGAATATATGAAAAGTAAAAGAGACGTTGTGACATAGCCGATCAACCATTGCAATACATGTTCGATTCAACTGGACCTATATGGTCAACCAATTGCAATATCTGACAAATGGATCGAAAGGTCAACCAGTTATTTATCTTGACCGAAAGGTGAACCAATTGTTACATAGCTTGCCAGCAAATCAATTGACAATTGTTACAAATGTTACATGTGTCCCGGGGCAATAGTTTGGCTGGAAATGTCACAGCAATTAAATAACCGATTCATTCATTCTCATATAAGTGTGACTGTATATTGAATTTGTTAATGTATATATGTGATTTGCTATATTGAATTTGTAATGTGTGTAAATATGTGATTTGCTAAATTCATAGATTATTTATATTCACTGAGTTGCGCCTCATATAAAGCGCTAAATTTTTCAGAGCTGATAAAGTTTGTACTAGAAGCTCATTACCTGTAGATATCATGGACGAAAGATTGATTGGCTGTGTTCCATCTCACTCCCTCTCCTCACAAAACAAGCATATAGAATAGAAGGTGGTCGGGTTTTGATTTTGCTTTGTATAAGATTGTTTTATAAAAAGATATAATGTTACAAGTGATAATATATATAAATGAAGTATAAGTACAAAAAAAATTATACGTTGGGATTACGGTTTTGGTAATTAGTAGATGGTATTGGGTTGTTTCAATAACTCATCCTTAGTCCTTCTCAAGTACTTAAGAATTGCCTTGAAGGCCATCCAGTGCTTTTCACCTGGATCTGACTGATATCTGCTTGTAAAGCTCGAGGCCTGTGAGACATCTGGCCTAGTACATATCATAGCATACACGATGGATCCTATCGCGGATGTATAGGGTATATACTTCATGCGCATTCTCTCTTGAGCTGTCTTCAGACACTCAGCCTTAGATAGGATAATTCCCTTTGTCATCGGGAGATAACCTTTCTTCAAATGCTCAAGGTTGAACCTATTCAATACCTTGTCTATATATGTACTTTGAGAAATACCTAACAGCCTCTTGGATCTATCTCTATAGATCTTTATACCTAGTATAAATGCTGCTTCACTAAGGGCATACATCATATCCAACAAACTTCCACTTCCACTAAGGCCAATTAGCCATATGTTTTAATCCATATGCTTTAACATGCTGGTCATGTTTGACTTGAGTCAATGGCTTTGTTAGACCGTCCGCGAGGTTCTAATCAATGGGTACATATTCTAATCTTATTATCTTAGCATCAACAATCTCCCTAATTATATGATACTTTCTGGATACATGTCTATTTTTCTGATGAGACCGTGGTTCCTTTGCCTGAGCTATGGCACCATTGTTATCACAGTATAAAGTAATTGGATCAATAGCCTCAGGCACCATACCGAGATCACCAATAAATCCCTTTAACCAGATAGCTTCTTTTGCTACTTCGCATGCAGCAATATATTCAGATTCCGTGGTTGAATTAGCAGTAGTTTCTTGCTTGGAACTCTTCCAGCATACTGCCCCTCCATTTAATACATACACAAAACCTGACTGAGACTTAAAGTCATCCTTGTCAGATTGAAAGCTCGCGTTAGTGTAACCTTTGATAGTGAGGTCACCTTCTCCATAAATTAAAAACTCATCCTTAGTCCTTCTCAAGTACTTAAGGATTGCCTTGACGGCCATCCAGTGCTTTTCACCTGGATCTGACTGATATCTGCTCGTAAAGCTCCAAACCTGAGAGACATCCAGCCTAGTACATATCATAGCATACATGATGGATCCTATCACGGATGTATAGGGTATATCCTTCATGCGCATTCTCTCTTGAGCTGTCTTCCGACACTCAGCCTTAGATAAGTTAATCCCCATTGTCATCAGGAGATAACATTTCTTAGAATGCTCAAGGTTGAACCTATTCAACACCTTGTCTATAAATGTACTTTGAGAAAGACCTAATAGCCTCTTAGATCTATCCCTGTAGATCTTTATACCTAGTATAAATACTGCTTCACCAAGGTCTTTCATGGAGAACTTTCTTGACAACCATATTTTAATGTTTTGAAGAAGAGAAATGTCATTTCCTATTAGCAGAATGTCATCAACATACAATACTAGAAAAATGACTACACTCCTACTAACCTTCTTGTAAACACAAGGCTCATTAGTTCACAGATTGTCTGATCAAACCTTATATTCCAACTCCTGGATGCCTTCTTAAGTCCATAACTAGACCTTTGTAGCTTGCATACCTTCGAGCCATTCTGAGATGTAAAACCATCAGGCTGTGTCATATACACATTCTGATCTAAATCCCTATTTAGAAATGATATTTTAACACCCATCTGCTAGATCTCATAATCTTAATGAGCAGCAATGGAGAGGAGTATCCTTATGGATTTAAGCATGGCTACCGGTGAGAAAGTTTCATCATAGTAGATACCTTCACGTTGATTATATCCTTTCACAACCAACCTTGCTTTATAGGTAATTACATTACCGTCCATGTTAATCTTCTTCTTAAAGACCCACCTGCACCCGATCAGTCTAACCTCTTGCGGTGCTTCAACCAAATTCCAAACTTGATTCTCATACATGGAATCCATTTCTGATTTCATGGCTTTCAGCCATTTATCAGAATCTGAGCTCTTCATTGCCTTATCATTTGTCCTTGGTTCATCATCCTCCAAGAGATACATTTCCTTATCATCAGTGATGATAAAACCATATCTATCGGGGCCTTTATGAACATGACCTGATCTTTGCAATGTTTGTGTTTTGACAGGTTGTTCTTGGATCTCACTTTCTTATGTATCTAAAATGGGGTTAATCATCTAATTGTCTATTTCTTCCTCTTGAACTTCTAATTCAATATTGCTCTCATTGACTTTTGCAAGTAAGTGTTCCTTTTCCAAAAAGTGAGCATTTCGTGACACAAATACCTTATGTGCTTCGGGTTGGTAAAATAGATTTCCAATGGTTTCCTTTGGGTATCCAATGAACAAACACTTCTCAGATTTAGCATTTAGCTTATCTAACGCTATCCTCTTTACCATAGCAGGACAACCCCATACTCTTAATTGCCTTAGAGATGGCTTTTTATTACACCATTTTTCGTAAGGTGTAAAATCAACTGATTTTGAGAGCACTTTATTTAATACATAAACTGCGCTCTCTAGTGTATATCCCCAAAAGGATTTACTGAGGTATATCATAGACCGAACCATATATAATAAAGTATGATTCCTCCTTTCTAACACTCCATTGTGTTGGGGCGTATAAGGAGGGGTCCACTGGGGAACTATCCAGTTTTTCTTTAGATAATCCTGAAACTCCTGACTTAAGTATTCTCTATCTCGATTCGATCAAAGTGCTTTAATACTTTTCTTATGTTGTTTCTCTACTTCAGCTCTAAATAGCTTGAACTTTTCAAAACTTTCAGACTTGTGCTTCATTAAGTACAAATAACCGTATCATGAATAATCATCAACAAAGGTTATAAAGTAGGAGTATCCTCCTAGTGCCGGAACACTCATTGGACCACACACATCAGTATGTATAAGTTCCAATGTACTCATAGCCCGTTCACCCTTTCCTTAAAAGGGTAATTTTGTTATTTTTCCTCTCAAACAAGGTTCACAATCACCATAAGACTCCAAGTCTATTGGGCCCAAGTCTCCATGCTTATGCAACTTGGTTAAGCGATCTTTGTTTATGTGGCCTAAACGACAATGTCATACGTAGAAGGAATTCTCATTATCTAATTTAACTTTCTTTATATTATATATATTAAAAACTTCTGTTTTAGTATCAAGAATATAAATGCCACCATTCAACATCCCATAACCATAAAGAACATTATTCAAAATCTGAAAATTATTATTCGAAAATAAAATTTCAAATCCTTCTACTGCTAAATAAGCAATTGATACAATATTCTTAGTAACACCAGAAATGTAGTAACAATTATTCAAAACTAAAACAAGTCCACTTGGCAAAATAAGATTAAAGCTTTGTAAGGCTAATGCAGCAACTTGGGCTCAATTTCCTACACGCAGGTCCATCTCCCCTTTTGCAAGTCTTCTACTATTCCTTAGTCCCTACACAGAAGTACAGATATGAGAACCACAACCAGTATCTAATATCCAAGTGGATTCATGAGGAAAAGTAGCATAGTTTTCAATTATAAACATACCTGAAGTAGATGCCTCTGTAGGCTTCTTCTTTAAATGTTCAAAAGCAGGAGCTTTGCAATCCCTCTTCCAATGTCCCAGTTTCCCATACTGGAAGTAAATATACTTAGATGTCTTCTTTTCTTTCTTCTTCTTACTGATTCTTTTCTTGGCACCCAGTGCCTGCTTCTTTTTCTTAGAAGCCTTGCCTTCCTCAACCAACAATAACAGTTTCTGATCTTTCTTGATCTGAGGTTCTACTATTTTTAGCATGTTGATTATTCAGGGACAGTAGAATCAATCTTATTCATGTAATAGTTAGTTATGAAGCCTGAGTAACTATATGTCAAGGACATCAACACAAGGTCAATGCTTAAGTCATGATTCATCTCAAATCCTAATCGATTCAGCTTCTCAAGGTATCCTAAGAGTTATAGTACATGCTGAGAGGCAGAGGTGCTAGCCTGCATATTGGTTCCAAAAAGGAGCTTGGAGGTCTCATACCTCTCTGTGCTTTCCCGCTTTGAAAAGAGCTCTTCAAGATGGAAAACCATGTCCTCTAAGGGCATGTTATCATGTTGTTTCTGAAGCTCAGGATTTATGGACCCTAACATGATACATATGGTAGTCTCACGATCTTTCCTGTGCTTCAACCAGGCCTCATGTTCCACATGATCCTCAATAGGGAAAATTTCATTTAGAACATAGGCAATTCCCTCGGATCTGAGAATAATTCTCACAGCTCGGAACCAATCAGAAAAGTTCGAGCCATTCAGTTTATGTCAAGTAACATACGGAGATTAACATTGGAAGTCATTTTCAACCTAAGATATAAGAAAAGAAAAGGAGTTCAGATATTAGTTTAAGTACATGCATTTAATATAAGGACTTTTAATTAAGTACATTTATCCTACTATTTTCTTTGAAATTTACAATAGCTCATTCTATTGAATTTGGGAATTTTAGCCTAGCTAAATTTCCTAACAGGTAGCATCTATAACTAGTCTATTATGACCCCCAATTTTATGAGTTAAGTCACAATAGCGAGTTATAGTTGGAATCCCATTCCATTTGCATCGTATACAATTGCTAATACATTCAAGTTCCCTAATCCTAAGGGACATGTGCTTTTATATTAGCATCTCCTTGTATATATCTCAGATCTGGGCCTAGTCCCTAATTTTATAGTGGACTACCCCTTTTCCGTTAAGGCAGACCCTATCCCAAACTTTACAACTAATCAATGTGGACTAGAAGGAACGCTTTGTATAGCACTTTGATAGCCCAAAGAGACCGTATTATAAATTTGAGTAAGGAAGACTATAACTTGCCTTAATATATTTACTTTGGAATTTTATTAGTGTTAAATTTCTCACCCAATCTAAGATTTTATCATATGGACAAATTTATAATAATTTATATTAATTCAGGGAATTTTAGAATTAATTTATAAGGTCCAACCTTAGGTGGGTTTAAGCTCTTTATTATAATTATTCCATCAATCTAGATTATATGCAAAATAATTAACGCTTTTATTTGTTATATTTATATCGTATTTCCTTTAAGCTTTTATTGAATAAATTTAATTTTTACTTTGTTATAGAATCATATATAAGCACCATCTTTTATGCTAGAAATAAATTAGTGCATATGTAATCCCCCTGTTGGTCAATTCAAGCTGCCCCGATATAGGTTCCCAGGTAGGAGAGTTGCCCTTAAAGTGAGTAGACGCCAAGTCCAATCCTTAGCCAGAACAAATACGGGCACAAAATTGAAGACCAATGGATTCTCTTGAACTAATAAATTTCGTTCTTTCAATTCATGTAAATTGGAAGCATCTATAACCCATGTAATTTATATAAATTATTGAAACTCGTATAATTTGAGTAAGTTGAGCAGGTTTATTAAAAATTATTCACAACCATTTTCTAACATTGAAATGAAAAGCACAAGTTCATATATAATGTTCTAAACAATTAAATAAACAATAAATCATTTCATATAGAAAATAATATTCAGTTCGCTTCTAACTTAATTAGACACTAAATAGGCCGGCTCTGATAACACTGTTGGGAACTGATAGTCAAATTGAACATGCATAATAGGCGTGGCGGAAATTTAAAATTTTGTCCATGTCCCCTCCTATTAGGTGCATATAAATTAAATAAAGCCTTAACTAAATAATTCTCTACCTAGGTTAGCATGCATAGGCTAGGCATAACATAATTCTAGATTATATCCTAACATATATATTTTATACTAAGCATGTTATAACTCTAAGCTATACCCTAAGCATGTTATAACTCTAAGCTATAACCTAAGCATAAAATAAACTAAGCCTGCAAAACAACCTAAGCATAATTATTAAGTCTAAAAACTCTTAAAGAAAAAGACCTAATAATTAAAAGAGAAAGAAAGAAAACTTACCAGTTGAAGCGTGCTTTAGCAAAACCTCCTTGCACAAGCCTCCAAGTGTAGGATAGCCTCTATGAGTATCCACACGAACCCCACCAACCAAAACCTCCTCGAGAGGAAGAACTAAGGAGCCTTGAGTAGTTGCTAGACCACTCTAGAAGCCCTAGCTGAAAATATAAGCTAGAGGTGCCCGAATAAATTCAGGCTCCTAAAAAAGAACTTGCTCGATTACCGGAGAGATTAATCTTTACGAATCTCAACTTAGGATTTATACTTGAGCTTGGTGCAAGTGAAAAGGGGTGAGGGGAAAGCCTATTTATAGGCTTGGGGGAGCAAAATTGCTCCCCCAAAAATCGATGTGGGATGTGCAAAAATGCACATCCCACGCGGGTTATGCCCAGGGGTCACAATGACCTGCGGGCACAACCCGCCCACGCAGCGTGCTTTGCATGCTGTGTGTTCACCGCAAGGCAAGCCCATGCGGTCTTACCTTGCACGCGAACTGGGCGGCGTACCTTTGGGCTGTGCCATTAGGCAACCCATCTCTATGGGCTGGCGCGAGCAATGCCTAGCATTGCTCGTGCACTTTTCAGTGTATTTTCGTGCACCCGAGCCCTACAGAATATTTTGTACTCTTGGTCCAATTTAACTCGTTAAGGCAAAATTCCCTTTTAATCACTTTCAAATAAATATTTATTTTATGACCCTAATAAATTAGTTACCAGTCAAAATAAATTCCTTGGTCTATCCAAAAATGATATAATCATTTTTAACCAATAGAATAATAATCCAATTATTAATATGTTATATTTTCATAATAGAATAAATCTATTTGTTCTTTACTTAGTTCAATGAAGGTCCAATGTGTGTGACCTTATAGGATCCCAAAGTATTGAGCTATTAAGGCTTAACCAACCCTTGTTCTAATGGAACTATTGGCTAGAGGTTCTAGATCGTGAATAGAACTCGATTACCTTAAAGGACTGTAGTATGCCTCTAGTAAGGGTCTACCATCCCCCATTACTCGGAACGTCATTTGTGCTTATGACTTAATCCCGGTTGATGGAATAGTTGTCCAATACGATGAACTCCTTCCATTCTTTAATATTAGTACCATCTGGTTTATTGGGTTCGGTTAAAGTGTTAACCCACTAATAACAAGGTTGCTCTAAGCTATCCCAATTATTAACTTATTATCGAAGTATATTGCCTTTTACCATAGTGTGTTTGACTAGAAACTATTTTTTATCAAACACATACTCTAATTAGAGGTTTATAGCAATCATCATTTCAACAAGCGGCCGGTACAACTCCTTAATAAATCAGGAGTGGTGGATTCTTTCCGACTACTCAGCTTACCAACGTGTTGTCCTCACTGTACCCGTAATCACCCGTGACACCCTAAATTAATGAATGTATAGGAATGACCCAAAGTATAGCAATAGTACCACACAAGGTAATTAGTATCTCAAGTATGAGGATATTCGCAAAGGTTATTGCTTGAAGATAAACACTAACACATTAATATATACACCAAGTGTTTATCTTATTGCGGTCTCCAATATATCTCCCAGATATATCCATGTGTCAAACTTAAGGCACCACCTTCAGTCCTTCGGAGATTGACTGCTTGGACCCTTTTCAAGAAAGTTGACCACATGCTAGTCTTTCCACTTCGTCAATATCCTTTCTTGATGATACTATGACTAGGGATAGTTTAGGCATAATTATAATTGCACATGAAGCAGGTCTCACTAAATATAGTCCAACTATAATTTCTCTGACTTCATACTATGATACGTCAAGGAATTTTATATACATACATCAATGAATATATTATAACCAGCTATAATATATTTATAAACTCATTGATATAAATAAAAGATTAAATGCCTTTATTAATTAAACAAAATATTCGTACTATTACATAATTAAGATATATCACCCTAATTGCTATAAGGGCATACATCACATCCAACATCATCAAACCCTACCTTAGAATCGATGGTGAACCTAAATCCTCAGTCGTTGTGGTCGGACGGCAAGGGGACGGCGTTGGAAGATCAGAATCGAGGGGAGGACCTAATGGAGGACGACAATGATAGTTTGAAAAAAGTTCAGGAGTGTGAACAGTTGTCGGGGAATGCATCGAAAGGTGATTCTTTCAAGGACATACTTCTTAATACGAATAAGGAAGGGGGTGCAGTGGAGCCTGAAACTGACCTGAAACTCTCTGATAAAGACATCTTTGTGACCCCCTATAAAGGTATGCCATCAATTTCTTTCTCGGATAGAGTCCATAATTTTATGGCCTATGCTATGAAGATGACTGTCTTTGTGAAATTGCTAGGGAGGAATATTGGTTATCACACTCTACACATCCAACTCATGAAACTTTGACGTTCGAGTGGGGTCTTCTCTATGGTTGATGTGGGGTGTAATTTTTTCATGATTAAGTTTGGCAATAAAATTGATTATTACCGGGCTATCTTGGATGGACCTTGGATCATTTTTTGCCACTATCTTGCTGTTCAAACCTGGACTCCAGACTTTGACCCCTCTAAGTCGAGGATTAGCTTTATTGTTGCATGGATTTGGCTGTCAGGGCTCCTGATACAGTTCTATATTCCTAGTATTTTGAAGGCTATAGGGGGATTAGTAGGAGAAGTTATAAAGATTTATAAGATCATAAAGACAAATATTAGAGGTCCGTATGCTTGTATTGCGGTGGAATTAGATTTAAAAAAACTGCTAGTGTCAAAGATTGAGGTGGAAGATAGGCTGCAATTAGTGGAATATGAAGGCTCGCCTAGTATTTATTTAACTACGGGGTTTATGGCCATGTGAGGGTGAATTGTCCTAAGCATAGCCAAAGTGTGAATGAAAGGAGTGAGATGGGTGGTGAAGGTGAGAACAAAAGTCAGGAGCCGAATGATGGGTTATTAGGTAATAGGTGGTACAACCTCTGGATGCAAAGGGGAAAGAAAAATGTGAGAAAAGATGATGGAAACCGAATGGGTACTAGTGCAAAGGATGGTCACATTGAGGTTAGCAAAACACGAACTAAGATAAAGGTCCCTTCGGGATCGAGGTATGATGTCCTAGTTGATGATATGAATGATAATGCTTATAGGATAGAGGAGACAGTGGCTGCCCAGGTGGAGTCGAATGTTGATGTTCCAAATTAGGCTTTAGGGCTTAGGAAGAAAGTAGTGAGTGTGGCAGAGGGAGCAGTCCCTATAAGTGAGTGCAGCGGGAAGGCAGGTTTGGTAGATGGTTTAGTGGTGACTAATGGAATTGAGAAGGGTTTGAATGTTGGTTGTGACATGATTATTGAACTAAGCACAAGGTTGGACTGACTCAGTGGATGACTCAGTAGTGTTTAAGTTTTGATCATAACAATTAAGCTTAGTATGAGATAGTTAAATCAATAATGATGTTAAAATAAATAGTCTATAGTTATATGCGGGTAAGTAAATTCAAGGGTAGAATTTTATGTCTCCGTTGACCTAGCTATTTAGTTTAACTCTGAGTTATTCCGGGCTGAGTATGTACTTTAGTCGCTGACTAAATACTATTCACTCAGTGCTTGATATTTAGATTGTGCTTCAGCTGAGTATATTGATTTATCATTTCGCTGAGTTACTTTATGTCTGTCAATAGCACTGACTTTTCTGTTTAAGAAAATATGAAATCTTTGCTTTTAGTGTTGCTTTTTACGGAACATTAATGAGACAAAGACAAAAAGAATTAATGCCTTGACAAGACTACAGTTTATGAAGAAAATGAAAAAGTCTTCCATATTTAAGCTGCAAAAAGTCATTTGCTAAATTGAGAATATCTGCAGATCAACAATATAGTATCGCGTGCTCTACAAAATGTCAGAATACCAGAAGAAATAGGAAAACGACACGTAGCAAGTCACCGTGAGTTATTTCTATCGAAAGACTGGTATCAAACGACAAAGGATTTAAATTAAAGCTTAAATTTCAATCTAACGGATTGATTTCTATTTCACAACTTTGTGATTCTATGTCTTAACGGATCGATTTGAAGAAGCAACAGGTGAATAGATGAGTTATCAATTTCAGAAGATGGCAAGGCAAGTTCAATGGCTACTTTGTTAATCCCAGCTATAAAAGGAGCAAAAAGGCAAGCATTAGAACTTGGTGATTATACCTGAATTTCTTAGAAGCAAAACTTTGTGTTTTTATAAACTTTAAAGAAGTTTAATCTAGAAAGCACTACTCAGCGAAGAATCTACTTTGAACAAGTGAGAATAGATTAGGTCATTTGAATTGTAATATCAGATCATTTGTAACTGGATCAACATTTCTATAAGTTGACTCCAGCTCTTGTTTAGGAATTATTGAGATTGCTACGGAGAAGAGGGTATTCTACTCAGCGGGTGAGCTATTATAGTTTGGAGGGTACTATTTATAATTGGAAAATTTTGTGAAAGGCTTCTCCGCCTAGGGTAAAGGAGTTCAGATTAGTAAATTAAAGCCAAGACACTCTCTTGGGACTGAATGTAAGCACATGTTGCCGAACTAGTATAAAAATCTCTGTATCCTTTACTTGAAGTTTTTCTAGTTCCTACTCAGCCAGCTGATATACTCAGTGAAGCTCCTTAAATCTCAAAAAGTTTTATAAGTAATTATAGTAACTCATTCACCCGCCCTCTGACTCATTGAGAGTACGTATAGGGACCAACAAGTGGTATCAGAGTAGTTCTCATTCAAAAGATCTTGCAATCTTGAGATAAAGACCATGACGTACAAGAGAGGAGAATCTAGTGGAAGGGCCTAAGCTTTTATTCTGCTAGAGGGCATGTCTATCACCAGGCCTCCCATGTTCAATGGTGAACACTACACTTATTGGAAGAATTGGATGAAGAATTTCATCCAGTCTTAGAGCATGTATGCTTGGATGGCTATTGTTGAAGGGCCATATGTCCCTACTATAGTAAAGAATGGAGTACGCTTTGATAAGTACTCTGATGAGTGGGACAATCGGGACTTATCCAGATTAAAGGAAAATGCAGTTGCTATCAATTATCTTCACTGCGCTCTTGATGCAACTGAGTTTAATCACATTTCAGGCTGTAAAACTGCTCGAGTGATATGGAAGAACTTGGAGGTAACTTATGAAGGAACTGACAAAGTAAAGGAGTCCAAGATCAATATCCTTATGAGGGATTATGAATGGTTCACATGAAACCTAAAGAGGATATTTTCAATATGAACACTGGGTTTATTAATATTGTCAATGAGTTAAAAAGACTTGGCAAGAACTTCACAGAAGAAGAGATTGTCAAGAATATCTTGAGAAGTTTGAGTCAGGAATGGGATGTAAAGAAGAGTGCTATTGAAGAAGCTCATGATTTAAAGACTTATAAGTTTGATGAGCTGATTGGAACCTTGCTGACTCATGAGATGTCTTTAAAGTAATATGAAGATGAGTCCAAGAAGTAAAAGCAGAAGTAAAGAGAAAGCTCAAGCAGAGCTATTGTCCTTAAAGCTGATAATGATGAAGACTCCTTTGAGGAAGATTATCCATAGGATAGGAAGGAAGACATAGCGCTAATGACTAAGAATTTCGTAGATTCTTGAAGAAAGACAAGAATTTCCAAAGATTTAGAAGGCTGATTAAGTACAAGAAAGGAGCAGATGAAAAACCACTAAAGGAGTTTAACAAAGAGCATACCAAAGATAGCAAATGCTTTGAATGTGGTGAAAAAGGGCATATTCAGTCTAGCTATCCCAAAGCTAAAAAGGACAAGTTCAAGAAGAAAAAGAAGGCTCTTGCTGCTGGAGTGACTCTGAACAAAAGTCATCATCCTCAGATGAAGAGGCATAAGATTCCACTAATGTGTGTCTCATGGCTAAGGATGATCGGCGCAACTCAAAGTTAGCTGACCAGCCATCTACTTCCGCTACCAATAAATCAGCTGACCAGAGCAGAGACAAGGTAAGGCAAACTGAGGTAAATTTTGAATCCCCTTTGTCTTCAAATGAACTTGCCGCAGTACTTAATGATGTTATTAATGTGACTAAGAAATCAGCTAAATACATCTAAGTACTCTAGATGAGGTGTGATGATCTAGAAGATGTTAACTCTTCTACCTCACTTGACATCCTATATCTAATGGAAAAAGCTGAGTACTATAATGGATATAACAACAAAGTCACTAAGAAATTGGATGAGTTAGCCGCTGAATTAATAGCTTTGAAAAAGGTGCGGGTCCCTCCTCAACCTAGGAATACTTAGAGTAACCGCACTCACCACTCTGAGAATGTTTCTCAAAAGAGTAAAGTGAGTAGGCCCAATCCTAAGGCCGTTTATAATTTTTGTGTAACGAACCGAAATTTCAAAATTTACTTATAATAAATTATTATGGTATTAAAATATCATGGAAATTATTTTTGTAATTATTATTATTATTATTAGATATAAGGCATGAGGAAATAAGAGTTAATTAAGTAAGAGGGATGACTTAGGCATTTAATTATTTATTCAAGGGCATTGTTGGAAATTGAAAAAAAAACTATCATAAATTCTAATCCTATACGTATCATTTTCTTCTCCCCTTCATCTCCTTCATCTTCTCCATTTCCCTCATCCTTTATCAAAATTTTTCCTTAATCTAAAAACTTCCGATTTCTTCGATTCAACTTCAAATTCTTGTTAGAAATCGATCCTTAAGCCCTCTATCATCATCAATTTCAGTGAATCAAGTATAGAAGAGGAAGATTTCAGTTTTTAAGGTTCGGATGAATAGTAACCCGAATTTGAGGTGAGTGATTTTTGATGAAATTAAAGCTTAATTAGTAGAATTCATGGTAGATTAAGCATATTTATGGTATTAGGAAGTTTATTTATACAATATCTTGATAGAATTATATATGGCTATTGTAGAGGAAGCTATTACAAGCAAATCAAAGGCAAAGGGGTAGAAGAGAGCTAGAAAGAGCTTAGAAAAAGGTTTGTGTCTCAAATTTTGATTTATCGATTTTTCAGAAAATTTTCCAGATTTGTATCCCTATATTATTTTAATATTTTCTCTTGTTATATAAATCCGATTTGAATGATTCTTGATTCTATTGATATCTATAGAAACTAAGAAATATATGTTCAGAAGAAACCTTATTGAATTTCGTTCGTTTTCAATATGAAATATTCATTTGAAGTTGAGTCATGAAATCTATTTTCGGAAAATCTTAGCTTTGTACACTTTTTAGTATTTTGTCATAACTTTGGTTATACAATTTGGATTTCTGTGATTCTAGTGGATTTGAAAAGCTGAGACATGTGGATAATTATGTTTAGAAGGAACTTCTTCGATTAGGTGATGTTTTAATAGTGAAAAATGAAGGGGAAGTCAGGTCACGAAATCTGGAAATTTCTAGAAAATATGAATGTTGATTTTATTGTGTTTTAATTGAAGTTTGATGCTTTAAAATTTAGGATTTGAATCTCTTAATTACTGAAGTTATGTTGAATTATGTTCAATGGTTTATACTGGAATTTTTAAGATGTTACTTCGATTTATTGCCCTTATTAAACGAGTAGAATACGGGTCAGGGTAGATTGGCGCCAATAAAGGGGGTACAGTACTGTACAAACAATTGAAGCTTTGGCTTTGGGCTTCGGCCGAGATTCTGATAAAAATATATTGATATTGAAGCTTCGGGTTCGGGCTTGACCAATATATTGATTTTGAAGCTTCAGCTTCGGGCTTGACAGATATATTAATTTTGAAGCTACGGCTTCGGGCTTGACCGATACATTGATATTGAAGCTTCGGCTTCGGGCTTGTCCGCTCCCGTATCCATTTTACCGTTATTCTTAACTTGGTTACTTTGGGCAATATATGGTTAATGTGTTTGGAAAAATTGGATATAAATTTGATTGTACTTTGAAAGGTTTTTAATATAAGTTTTGTGTTTTGGTTTTATAAAGTTGTTTAATTTGTTTTTGACTTATAAACATACTTTGTTTCTATTTTAAAAATGTTCAAAGTTGTTGTATTTCTTTTATATACACCACTAAGAAAATTGCTTAGCATGTAGTTTATTTTCTACACGCAAATACTGAAGATTGTAGATAGTTTGGACCAAAGTGGTATAAGTGGATCAGCTTGAAGAGCATATAAGGAAAGACTCGAGGTGGATTTGTATTTTAATGTAATATTATGGTTTGTAGAATAATGGCATGTACTAGATAGTGTGAGAATTGTAAGGTGGCATTGAGAAATATTTGGAGAATAATTTAGAGTTGGAAACATTGTATTTGTATTATACATATTAAATCTATAAGTATTGAACTTTATATAGTGGAGTAGAGTTGTTTATTGGGTGATTATAGTTACTGTGGCACTCCCTATAACGGGGGTGTTATATTTGTTGGTATCAGAGCGAGGTTTAGACGATTCTAGGACTAGTATGTACATACCATTTAGGATATAAATATGTTATGTTAGTTATTTGATCCACTTTGGTCTAATTTTCAGGAATAAGTAATGGCTAGTAGTAGTCATAACCAGAGTGAGGAAGAGGATGCTGAGAGTACAGTCTGTATTAGATAAGGGGATGAATAAAGACATGAACCTCCACCAATTCATGGCTTTCTCGAATAACCTACTCCAGCATAAGCTGCTTTACTTCAGCATATGACTACTGAAGTAATCACACAAGTATTACGAAACATACCAATCCCTCAAGTTCCTGTAGTACCTCACGTTGAAAGAAGAGAGGAGAGAACTCCTCTTAAAAGAATCAAGAAGCTTCCGACTGATGACTTCAAAGGGGATACAATGAATCCTGCATTTGTAGAAGATTGGCTTGATCATACTAAATGGTGTATGACTAGGCTTCATTTTATAGATGAAGAGAGATTAGACTGTGTGCAAGGTCTACTCAAAGAATAAGCTAGGAGGTGGTGGGATAATATTGTAAGAGCGAAACACTCCCAAGAAATCACTTGGACACTTTAATTGGAACAATTTAATAAGAAGTACGTTAGTGAACGATTCAAAGATGAGTAGAGGAAATTGTTCTTGTCCTTAAGATAGGGACAAATGACTGTTTCAGAATATGAAATTCAATTCCTCAAACTCGAGAGGTATGCTTGTGATATCGTTGACAGTGAAGTAAAGCGATGTAAGAGATTTGAGGATGGGCTGAGTAATGAAATCAGAGTGCATTTACTTGCACAAAAGATTAGGGTGTTCAATGACTTAGTTGATACTGCTACAGGCATTGAGAAGATCAATTCAGATAGGCAATAAAGAATGGCTAAAAGATCTAGATTTCAAAAGGAGTTGCAGGGTCCAGCTAGTTCAGATTCTCTAAGTAAGAAATAGAAGGGAACATCAGAATGAACACAATCTCATTTCAGAGGGTTTTCACCGAGACAAACTACAAGTATGGGGCCAGCAGCTAGTATACCTTCAGGTCGAGGCAGAGGAAATATTCTACAATGTTCTAATTGCGGAAGGATACATACAGGGGAATATTGGGGAAAAGGTAGAGTCTGCTTTAAATGTAGCTCGAAGGAACATTTGATTGCAAATTATCCTCAAAGACAAATAAGTACATCTGCACCTGCAGTAGTTCCTACTCTTACAATGCAAGGTGGAAGAGGAAAGGGAAGAGGAAATACTAGTGGTTCAAGTGGACATGATGTGGCTCAACATGCACCACAGAGTGGTAGACCGGGAGGAATGGTGCGAAGTTATGCAATTCGAGGGCCTGAGACTCGGGAATCTACTGAAGTTATTATTGGTAAATTTTCATTCTTTAATCACGATGTTTATGCTTTGATAGATCCCGGTTCATCTCATTCATATATATGTATTGCGTTAGCACAAGAGAAGGGGTTACATGTAGAAGAATTAGGAGAAAATATTGAAGTGACTAATCCATTAGGACACAGTGTGATAGTAAACAAAGTGTAAATGAATTGCCCTATTATGATTCAACATCAACTTTTCCATGCAAATTTAATTGAGTTACCTTTCTGAGATTACAATGTTATCTTGGGAATGGATTGGTTATCGGAACATTGAGCTGTGGTGGATTGCAAAAACAAAAGAATGTCACTTCAAGTTTCTGATGGAGAAGAAATAGTTATCATGGGGGAAAGATCAGATTATCTCTATAACATAATTTCTTTTATGAAGACTAAAAGGCTAGTTGGGAAGGGATGTCAGGCCTACCTAATCTTCCCTCTAGAATTGAAGAAAGGTGAGTTAGAATTACAGAATATTCCTACGGTATGTGATTTTCCTGATGTATTTCCAGAAGAACTACCGGGGTTGCCACTAAAAAGAGAGGTAGAATTCATAATTAATGTATTACCGGGTACCGCACCAGTATCTAAAGCACTATACAGAATGGTGCCTGCTGAACTAAAAGAGTTATAGATCCAGTTGTAAGAATTGTTAGACAAAGGATTAATATGCCCGAGTATATCCCCGTTGGGTGCACCAATGTTGTTTGTTAAGAAGAAAGATGGGTCGCTCCGATTATGTATTAATTACCGAGAGTTGAATAAATTGACAGTCAAGAACAAGTATCCATTGCCATAGATTGAAGACTTATTTGATCAACTCAAGGGTGCTAAATACTTCTCCAAGATTGATTTGAGATCAGGTTACTATCAGATGAGAGTGAAAGATGATGATATTGCAAAGACGGCTTTCCAAACAAGATATGGGCACTATGAATTTTTGGTGATGCTATTTGGTCTAACTAATGCACCAGTAGCATTTATGAACCATATGAACCATGTCTTTTACTTATATTTAGACAGGTTTATAGTGGTTTTCATTGATGACATTTTGGTGTATTCTAAGTCACGAGAAGAGCATGATCAACATTTGCGAATAGTCTTCCAAACTTTAAGGGAAAATAAATTATATGCCAAACTTAGCAAATGTGAGTTTTGGCTTGAAGAAGTTTCTTTATTAGGCTATGTTTTTTCTGCAGAAGGAATTAAAGTGGATCCTAAAAAGATAGAAGCAGTTGTAGAATGGAAACCACCAAAGAACCCTACGAAAGTCAGAAGTTTCCTTAGCTTAGCATGGTATTATAGAAGATTTATGAAGGGATTTTCAGTCATTACTGCCCTGCTGATGAAACTACTTCAAAAGAATGCAAAGTTTGAGTGAAATGACAAGTGCCAAGAAAGTTTTAAGAAGTTAAAGGTGATGTTGACAAAAGCACCCATCCTTACCCAACCAGAGCCTGGAAAAGACTTTATAATCTATAGTGATGCTTTGCATAGTGGTCTTAGGTGTGTTTTGATGCAAGAAGGGAAAGTGATTGCCTATGCTTCCAGGCAATTGAAGAATCATGAAAGGAATTATCCTACTCATGATTTAGAAATGGCTGCAATAGTCTTGGCCTTGAAAATTTGGCGACACTATCTTTATGGAGAAAAATGTTATATTTATACAGATCACAAAAGCTTGAAATATTTGCCAACACAGAAGGAGTTGAATTTGAGGCAGAGAAGGTGGATGGAATTCATTAAAGATTACGATTGTCTTATAGATTACCATCCAGGAAAGGCTAATATGGTGGCAGATGCTCTCAATAGAAAGACAATGATGGCACTAAGGGCTATGAATACGGGGTTAGCTCTTACTAGTGGTGGAGCCTTAATTGCAGAATTAAAGATTCAACCTGTACTACTACAACAGGTTAAGCATGCACAAAATGAAGATGATGACTTAAAGGTCATTCGAGCAAGGACACAAGTGGGTATCGTAGACAACTATATGGTTTGAGAAGATGGGTGTCTATATTTTAAAGATAGATTATGTGTGCCAAACAATGAAGAATTAAAGAAGAATATCTTACATGAGTATCATAGTAGTCCTTCTGCGATGCATCCAGGAGCAAATAAGACGTACCAAAATTTGAAGACCCATTATTGGTGGAATGGGATGAAGAAAGACATTACTAACTATGTTACACAATGTCTAACTTATCAACAGGTGAAAGCTGAACATCACATTCCTTCTGGATTATTGCAACCAATAACAATTCCAGAATGGAAATGGGAAAGAATCATAATGGACTTTGCGACGTCTTTACCACTTACACAGAAGAAGCATGATGCAGTGTAGGTTATTGTAGATAGATTGACAAAATCTGCCCACTTTCTTCCAGTTAGGATGGATTATTCACTTGATAGGTTGACTCAGTTATATGTAGATGAGATAGTGCGGCTACACGGAGTGCCTGTTTCAATCATTTCTGACTGAGATCCAAGATTTACTTCGAGATTTTGGAATAAGTTGCAAGAAGCCTTAGGTAGAAACTTCATTTCAGTACTTCATTTCATCTTCAAACAGATGGTCAATCTGAAAGAGTAATCGGGTGTTAGAAGACATGATAAGTTGTATAATTGAATTTGAGGGGAGTTGGGATAAGTATTTGTCCCTCATAGAGTTTTCCTGCAATAACAGCTATCAGTCAAGCATACAAATGGCGCCATATGAAGCATTGTATGGAAGAAAATGTCAAACTCCATTACATTGGACCGAGCTTTGAAAATAAGATTGTAGGAGTGGATTTGATTCAAGAGACAAAAGAGAAGGTAAAGCTTATTCAAGAAAGATTGAAGGCTGCATCGGATAGACAAAAATCTTATGTTGATCTAAAAAGAAAAGACATTACTTATGAAGTTGGGGATAAAGTATTTCTCAAAGTATCTCCTTGGAAGAAAGTCCTGCGATTTGGCAAGAAAGGCAAGCTCAGTCCGAGATTCATTGGCCCATATAAGGTTATAGAGAAGGTTGGACCGGTAGCTTATCGGTTGGCACTACCCCTGACACTTGATAAAATTCATAATGTGTTCCATGTGTCAATGTTAAGGAGATACAGATCAGATTCATCACATATCTTATCTCCTGATGTCGTAGAAATTGAACCCGACTTGACGTATGAAGAGGAACCGGTACAAATCTTGGCGAGAGAGGTTAAACAATTGAGAAACAAGTCTATTCCTTTGGTAAAAGTACTTTGAAAAAGTCATAAGTTTGAAGAAGCAACTTGAGAATCGGAGGATACAATGAAAACTCAATATCCGCAACTGTTTTCAGGTAATTTTTGGGACAAAAATTCATAGGAGGGGGAGAATTATAACGAACCGAAATTTCAAAATTTACTTATAATAAATTATTATGGTATTAAAATATCATGAAAATTATTTATATTATTATTGGATATAAGGTATGAGGAAATAAGAGTTAATTAAGTAAGAGGGATGACTTAGGCATTTAATTATTTATTCAAGGGCATTATTAAAAATTGAAAAAAAACTATCATAAATCCTAATCATATACGTATCCTTTCCTTCTCCCCTTCATCTCCTTCATCTTCTCCATTTCCCTCATTGTTTATCAAAATTTTTCCTTAATATAAAAACTTCCGATTTCTTCGATTCAACTTTAAATTCTTGTTAGAAATCAATCCTTAAGCCCTCTATCATCATCAATTTCTGTGAATCAAGCATAGAAGAGGAAGATTTTAGTTTTTAAGGTTCGGATGAATAGTAACCTGAATTTGAGGTGAGTGGTTTTTGATAAAATTAAAGCTTAATTAGTAGAATTCATGGTAGATTAAGCATATTTATGGTATTAGGATGTTTATTCATACAATATCTTGATAGAATTATATATGGTTGTTGTAGAGGAAGCTAGTGTAAGCAAATCAAAGGCAAAAGAGGTAGAAGAGAGCTAGAAAGAGCTTAGAAAAAGGTTTGTGTCTCAAATTTCGATTTATCGGTTTTTCGAAAAATTTTCCAGGTTTGTATCCCTGTTTTGTTTTAATGTTTTCTCTTGTTATGTAAATCTGATTTGAATGATTCTTGATTTTATTGATATCTACAGAAACTAAGGAATATATGTTCAGAAGAAACCTTGTTGAATTTCGTTCGTTTTCAATGTGAAATTTTCTTTTGAAGTTGAGTCATGAGATCTATTTTTGGAAAATCTCTGCTTTGTATACTGTTTAGTATTTTGATCATAACTTTGGTTATACAATTTGGATTTCTGTGAATCTGGTGGATTTGAAAAGCTAAGACATGTGGCTACTTATGTTTAGAAGGAACTTCTTCGATTGGGTGATATTTTAATAGTGAAAAATGAAGGGGGATTCAGGTCACAAAATCTGGAAATTTCTGGAAAATATAAATGTTGATTTTATTGTGTTTTAATTAAAGTTTGATGCTTTAAAATTTAGGATTTGAATCTCTTAATTACTGAAGTTATGTTGAATTATGTTTAATGGTTTATACTGGAATTTTTAAGATGTTACTTTGATTTATTGCCCTTATTAAATGAGTAGAATACGGGTCAGGGTAGATTGGCGCCAATAAAGGGGGGTACAGTACTGTACAAACAATTAAAGCTTTGGCTTCGGGCTTCGACCGGGATTCTGATAAAAATATGTTGATATTGAAGCTTCGTCTTCGAGCTTGACCGATATATTAATTTTGAAGCTTCGGCTTTGGGCTTAGCCGATATATTAATTTTGAAGCTACGGCTTCGGGCTTGACCGATACATTGATATTGAAGCTTCGGCTTCGGGCTTGTCCGCTCCCGTATCCATTTTACCGTTATTCATGACTTGTTTACTTTGGGCAATATATCATTAATGTGTTTGGAAAAATTGGATATAAATTTGATTGTACTTTGAAAGGTTTATAATATAAGTTTTGTGTTTTGGTTTTATAAAGTTTTTTAATTTGTTTTTGACTTAAGAACATACTGTGTTTCTATTTTAAAAATGTTCAAAGTTGTTGTATCTCTTTTATGTACACCACTAAGAAAATTGCTTAGCCTGTAGTTTATTTTCTACATGCAGATACTGAAGATTGTAGATAGTTTAGACCAAAGTGGTATAAGTGAATTAGCTTGAAGAGCATATAAGGAAAGACTCGATGTGGATTTGTATTTTAATTAATATTATGGTTTATAGAATAATGACATGTACTAGATCGTGTTAAAATTGTAAGGTGGCATTGAGAAATATTTGAAGAATAATTTGGAGTTGGAAACATTATATTTGTATTGTACACATCAAATCTATAAGTATTGAACTTTATATAGTGGAGTAAAGTTGTTTATTGGATGATTATAGTTACTGTAGCACTCCCTATAAAGGGGGTGTTACATTTTGTGGAAAGTCAGGACATGCTAAGGTCATGTGTAGACACAAAAATGGTTACTATGATGAGTATGACTAGTCAAGGATGACCACCACTAACAAGGGAGGACCCAGCCAGAAAAAGGCATGGGTACCTAAGAAAACTTAATTATTTTGCATGTGAGCCTGAGATTCACTGATGATAGAAGAATGTGGTATTTGGATAGTGGATGCTCGAGGCTTATGACAAGTGATGAAAAGCAATTCATCATATTGGAGCGAAGAAGGAAAGGAAGTGTCAGTTTTGGAGACAACAAAAAGGTAAAGATTGTTGGCAATGGCACTATAGGAGTCAAGCCTTCAATTGATAATGTGTCTCTTGTGAAAGGCCTAAAATTCAACTTGCTAAGCGTTGCTCAACTATGTGACAAAGGCTGGAAAGTGATATTTGACTCAGCGGGCTGCTCAGTCATTGATGATAACTCTGACTATACTATTCTTTATGCCCCTAGAATTAATAATATTTATATGATTGATTTATCCCCTAGCTCTAATGATATATGCTTAGTTTCTAAGGAGGAAAATTCATGGCTATGGCACATAAGGTTAGGACATATCAATATGACCAATCTTTCTAAATTGGGCAGAAATCAACTTGTTGAGGGTTTACCCAATCTAGCCTTTGAAAAAGATAGACTCTGCTCAGTATGCAAACTTGGGAAACAATTTAGGAAGACCTTTAAATCCTTAGCCGATATATCTTCATCTCATCCCCTTAATCTTATACACATGGATTTTTTTGGGCCAGTTGTGTCAACAAGTCTAGGTGGAATGAAATACACCCTTGTGGTTGTAGATGATTTGACTAGGTTCACTTGGATTTACAAGCAAAGATGAAACATTTGAATCATTCTCTAGGTTGGCTACCCGGATTATGAATGAAAAAGACCTTAAAATTAATAGAATCTGTAGTGACCATAGAAGAGAATTTCAAAATAGGCAGTTTAAGGAATTCTGTTCTAAGCATGGTATTGACCATAATTGTTCTATCCCTCATACACCCCAGCAGAATGGGGTTGTTAAGAGAAAGAATTGCACTATTGCGGAGATAGGTCGTTCTATATTGAGTGATAATAATCTGGCAAAGTATTTGTAGGGAGAAGATGTTAACACAACTTGTTATATTCTAAACAGGATTTTAATTCACCCAGTTTTGAATAAAAATCCTTATGAACTTTGGAAGGGCTCAAGGCCTTTGGTTGTAAATGCTTCATATTAAACACTAAAGACTAATTAGCTAAATTTGACCCCAAAGCTGATGAAGAAATCTTTCTGGGTTACTTAACACACAGTAGGGCATACCGAGTGTATGTCAAGATGAATGGCATCTTAGAGGAGTCCATGCTTGTAGATTTCGATGAAACTAATAATGTAGGTAGAGAAGCCAGTGATGATAAAAAGGTAAAGGAACAAGTCATTAGATCAGTCAGTCAGCGCATCATAATTCCTGACCTAGTACAAGAAAAAGAAGATTATGAAGTTGACTTGGACCAATCTATCGACTTTGGTGATGATGTAGATGCTCAACCTATGATAGTAGCTCAGTGAGCTGATCCTGATCTACCTCAAGAAGTCAGAGCAAGGGGAGATCTCCCAGATGAGAAGATTCTTGATAGTATGCAAAATCTAGAGCTGACTAGAGGTCAGCTGAACAGAATGATAAGCCATTTAGCATTTGTCTCATTAATTGAACCAAAGAAGTTTGAAGATGGTAAGTTTGATGACAACTGGATGATTGTTATGCAAGAGGAGCTAGACTAATTCAGAAGAAATGAAGTTTGGGATCTGGTAGAGAAACCCAAAGGCAAGTCAATTATTGGCACTAAAAGGGTTTTCAAGAACAAGCTAGATAAAACTGGTGATGTTGTCAGAAACAAGGCCAGACTAGCTGCTCAAGGCTACAATCAACAAGAAGGCATTGACTATGAAGAAATCTTTGCATCAGTAGCAAGACTTGAAGCCATAAGAATTCTATGTGCTTTTGCATCTCATATGAACTTCAAGCTATTTCAGATGGATGTTAAGAGTGTATTTCTCAATGGTTATATTCAAGAGGAAGTCTATGTCAGACAGCCCCCAGACTTTGAAGATCCAAAATATCCATATCATGTCAGAGGAAAAGGAGATACAACTCTGTTTATCAAGAAGAAACATCAAGATGTGTTGCTAGTCTAAATCTATGTTGATGACATCATATTTGGAGCAACTGATGAAAATCTACGCAAAGAGTTCAGCCAGCAGATGAAGAAAGAGTTTGAAATGTCAATGATGGAAGAACTTAATTTCTTTCTTGGTTTGCAAATCAAGCAAGGCAAAGATGGAATCTTTATTAGCCAAGCTAAGTATGCTAAGGAAGTACTCAAGACGTTTGACATAGATAAAGCCAAGCCAATGTCAAAACCCATGGCCACTGATACAATTCTGAGTAAAGATGAGGAAGGTAAACCTGTAGAGGGTAAGATCTACAGAGGTATTATTGGTTCTTTACTTTACTTAACTGCTAGTAGGCCTAACATTCAATATGTTGTATGTTATTGTGCAAGATATCAAACTGACCCCAGAGAATCTCACTTAGCTGTTGTTAAGAGAATTCTCAGGTATTTGCTAGGCTCTATTGATGCAGGTTTATGGTTTCAAAGTAATACAGACTTCACTTTGAGAGGATACACAGATACTAACTATGGAAGAGACAAACTTGAAACCACTGGAGGATGTCATTTCCATGGTGATTGTCTAGTAACATGGTATAGCAAGAAGCAGGCCTTTATGGCTCTAAGTATAGCTGAGGCTGAGTAAAAGGTTGCAAGAATTTGTGTAGCACAATAGCTATGGATCAAGCAGCAATTGGATGACTATGGTATAAAGTCTAAGTGTCTTAAAGTCATGTGAGACAACAAGAGCGCAATTAACCTATCCAAGAATCCAATTCAATATAGCAGGGTAAAGCATGTTAACATTAAATATAACTTCATAAGGGATCATATGCTAAAAGGAGAATTCAAGCTCACATATATTCCTACTGAAGAAAAGCGAGCTGACATGTTCATAAATCCTATTGGAAAGGGCCAATTCAACACTTTGAGAGAATGTATCAGAATGTCCAATCCAATTTGAAGAATTCCACTCCACGCTGACCTATTTTGAGCTGACCAAGAATCTAGGATTCACTCTGAGCTTCAGCGAATTAGGTTAAGTATTTCTTCTTCGCGCTTGAATTTTGGACACGTCATTAAACTGCCATCAGTTTCTTTTTAAATTCAAAATTGATAGAAATAGTAGCAAGTTATAAAACATTCCATATTCAGCTATAGTTATCCTATGTATTTCGCTATCATTAAACCGATGGTGAACTCTATTTGATCTCACCGTTAAAATTATGACCATGGATTGTGAGTCGTACACGTAAGATTTGCAGGTCTTAGCAAAGAGTTTTTGGCTATTTAAGGAGAAATTTAGAAAGAGGAAGAAGGGTTACTTTACCAAATTTCTTCTTCTGCAATATTCTTCTTAAAATCCCCAAAGTTCTTTGTCTCTTTCAAAGCTATTAATATGGCGAGTACATCTGGAAGATCATCAGAACCCGGTTCTGAGAGATCATTATTTGTAAGGAGTGAAGATGACTCATGTTGGATCACCACTATGGATCATTTAGACCAAATAGCAATAGGAATTAACAAAAGGGACGTGTTATTCATCCCTCTAGGAACTGAGTATACACCCACAGAATGGTGTACAGGGGATTAAGCGGTAGACGAAGAGCCTACAATGGTTGACATGCTCAACTTTTTAAGTGATGGGCAGCTCGAGAAGTGGACACGCCAACATAATCTTAGAGGGTTCTTTGAATTACCTAGTGGCTGTTATAAGGAGGTTGTAATAAGATTTTTCCATGGAATTCACGTGGTAGAAGGACAGAAGGATATGTTTATCACTACTATGATGGGGAGGAAAGTTTATGTAACCCCTAAATTTATTATTGGGTTATTAAACATGAGAGAGAGGGGGGGGGGGATGAGGATGCAGGTCATAAGGGATTAAGATCGTGTAGATATCCCCATTGACTATGAAGTTCCCATTGACTATAAGGCTGTTGAACTCATAGCCTCAATGTTCACTAAAGAAGGAAAGCAGGCGCATGAACTTGTTACAAAAGTGCTACTGCCCAAGACTGATTCTACAGGAAGCTATTCTAAATTTGAGAGAGTGTTTGTCTATGCTCTGACTCATGGGATGTGCATTAATTAGCCCCTGGCAATCTTGCACAGGTTTTTGAAGGTGTCCAAGAATATGGTCTATAGGCATCTAGTGATGGAGATTTGCAGGGCCTATAAACTAGATCTGGAAGGATGGGCTCTAAAAAGTAGGATTAATCTGACTATGATTGAATCCAGAATTCTAAGCAATGCTCACTTCCATGGCTTAAGATGTGATGAGAAGCCAAATAACACTAAGTACATCAAGCTGAAGAAGGGAGAGGTCAGAGTACAGGATCCTAAGGCTGTTATACAAATGAGACCTATGAAGCTTGAAGAGAAGGACCAGACCCTTGATGATTTTATGGCCAAGGAGCTTGAGAGAATTATCAAGCTCAGAGTAGAAAAAGGAGATGAGAAGGTAGAGAAGAAGGGTAGTAAGAATGAGGTCAGGAGAGACTCCAAAAAGGAATCCAAGAAGGTGAGCTCAGTGAGCACTAATACTATTATTGCCCAAGCTCCTAGAAAGACCAGATTCATTAAGGAAACAAAGGAAAGGAAGCCTAGAGATCTGACCATAAAGGAAATAGAAGAGGAGAAGAAGGTGGAGGAAGAGATTAGAGATGAGATGCCTCTAGTCAGAATAAAGAAGAGAAATGTTAAAGCTGCAGGACTTGATGTAGAAAAGACTGAAGGACAGGAAGCTATATCAGTTCCTGTGCCTCAAGTTAGTCAGCCCAAGAAAAAACTAATAGTAAAGAAGCAAACTGGCGTAGTCCAGAATTTAGAAAAGGTTGAGAAGGTGAAGGCAGTTGAGGAGGAAAGAATTAAAAAGAGGCAGGAAGATCTAGAAGAGGAGATAAGAAGGAAAGTTAAAGAATTAGAAGCAAAGACTAAGGCTAATACTGGGAAAGTTATTGAATCTGTAGTAGTCAGTCTAGCTGACAAAGTTATCCCTGAAGTTGTGGAAGAAATAATAGGTGCCCTGGAAGAAATTGAGAACTAAGAGGAGCAGGACGATGAGAAAGATGAAGTTGTGGAAGAAATTAAATTTGAAGTGAACAAAGAAGACCAGCAGGTCAGTTAGACTACTGAGGAAGCTAAGGAGGAGAAGAAGGAGAAGAAGAAGAGAAGGCTGTTTAAAAAGATGAAAGTTGTGTTTGATGAGGAGAAGGGAGATCTAGAGGATAAGGATGAGGAGGAAGTTATAGTAGCTGAGCAGGGAGCTCAGCTGACTAAGCAATCTTAAGCTCGGGTCAGTAAGCCCACCGTTGAAGGTGCTGAAGAAGAAAAGGAATAGGAGAACCAAGAAGAGCCCTTCTTTTTCTCCAATCTATCCATAGAAACACCTTTATCACCTACTCTAATTTCCATGCAACCTCTATCTGATAACCAAACACCATCCACCTCAAATACTGACCAAACAGCTATCATTCCATATCTTTCTCCTATTGGGTCTCCTGAGCTTGAACCAATCTTATTGGAAGGACCAGTTATTAGAGGTCCTCCAATTATTGAGGAGATTCCATAAATACAACAACCACCTCAACCCTAATTCAACCCCCAGGCTGAGCTCTTGGGAGACATATGGAGGATAGAAAGAGCTAGATTTCTAGGACTTAGGATAGATGCTGAAATAGATGTATAAATTGCAAAATCTTTGCTGGCTGGGGAGGTCCTGAGGAGAATTGTAAAGGCTGTTGAGCCAGTGCAAGGGTTTTTTGAAGCTGTTGAGGAGATGAAGGCCTATTTCAGATCAATCCTTACCTAGTTCTCACTGGTCAAGGCTATAGTATCCCATATATTGCCTTTGTTAAATATTACAGGTAGGACGGCTGACTCATATCATGCGGATATCATTAATGATGGTCAAGAAATTGATAAGATTCATGAGCAGGTCTCTACTCATATCCGAAGCACTCCCATGCTAGAGCAGATCCTCAGAGAAAATACTCAAGCTAAGGCTTTGGCTAGTCTCACCCAGATATCAAAGGAAGGTCTTAATGCTCTGTACCAGGTCAATCAATCACAGTTTCGTGCTTTGGTAGGTCTCTTCGCTTTTCTCAAAGAATAGGATGTTATTTCTCAGGAGATATATAAGTTGCTAGTGCAAAATTTTTCCTCTACCATCTATGGCAAACTGAAGAATTTTGAAGTTTCTCTGAGCTCGTTTAATCGTCAAGCCTAAGTTATTTTGGATGCAGTGGTAATGGGGAAGAAAGATCGCGAGAAGTGTGAACGAGAGGAGAAAGATAGAGATCAGAGGTTAGTTAAACTTTCTTATGAATTACCCAAGGATCTGAAGCTCATTCAAAGATAATATGCTAAGAATCGTAAGAGGAAAGGGAAGGAGATTGTGCTGCCCAAAGAAAAGAAGTCAAGATGAGATCAGCAGGCATTTAAGGAAAGAAGAGATAACCTTGGAGGACAACCAATGCTCAAATAGAATAGAATTCTTTTGTAATCTCTAGAGCTGATTGTAAAACTTAGTATAGATTAACTCTTTGTTATATATACTCAAGTCACTCATATATATAAAGATTACTTATTCTGTTCTAAGTTAAGATCTTCTTAACTTCTTGTATTTTCTTCTATATATGTGTGTGTTGATTATCTTGCAGAAATATAAGAAGTATTAAGGAATGCTGAACTTTGAAGAAATCAAGGATTATGGGGGAGTTAGCATTCACTCTGAGCTAAATGAAGATGCTGAACAAAGATATATCAAGCATAAGTATAAAGTAACCCTGATCTAGATATCTTATTGATTTAATTCTCGCTCAGTTGATTGCCATTGATCAAAATGGGGGAGATTGTTGAACCAAGCACAAGGTTGGAATAACTCAGTGGATGGCTCAGTAATGCTTAAGTTTTTATCATAAAAATTATGAGATAATTAAATCTATAATGATGTTAAAATAAATAGTCTATGGTTGTATGCGGGTAAGTAAATTCAAGGGTAGAATTTTATGTCTCCACTGACCTAACTATTTAGTTTAACTCTTAGTTATTCTGGGCTGAGTATGTACTTCAGTCGCTGACTAAATACTATTCACTCAGTACTTGATATTTAGATTGTGCTTCAGTTGAGTATATTGATTTATCATTTCGCTGAGTTACTTTATGTCCGTCAATGGCACGGGCTTTTCTGTTTAAGGAAATATGGAATCTTTACTTTTAGTGTTGCTTTTTGTATAATGAGACAAAGACAAAAAGAATTAATGCCTTGACAAGACTCCGATTTAGGAAGAAAATGACAAAGTCTTCCATATTCAAGCTACAAAAAGTCATTTGCCAAATTGGGAATATCTTCAGATCAATAATATAGTATCGCACGCTTTGTAAAATGTCAAAATACTAGAAGAAATGGGAAAATGACATGTAGCAAGTCAGCGTGAGTTCTCTCTATCAAAAGACTGGCATCAAACTATAAAGGATTCAAATTGAAGCTCAAATTTCAATCTAATGGATTGATTTCTATTTCACAGCGGTGTGATTCTATCTCTTAATAGATCGATTTAAAGAAGCAACGGGTGAATAGATGAGCTGTCAATTTTAGAAGATGTCTAGGCAAGTTCGACGGCTACTTTCTTAATCCCAGCTATAAAAGGAGCAAGAATTCAAGCATTAGAACTTAGTGATTACACCTGAATTTCTTAGAAACAAAACTCTATCTTTTTACAAGCTTTAAAGAAGTTCAATCTAGAAAGCATTACTCAGCGAATAATCTTCTTTGAACAAGAGAGAATAGATTATATCATTTAAATTGTAATATCAGATCATTTATAATTGGATCAACGTTTCTATAAGTTGACTCTAGCTCTTGTTTAGGAATTTTTGAGATTGCTAAGTAGAAGAGGGTATTCTACTCAGCGGGGGAACGATTACAGTTTGGAGGGTACTTTTTGTAATTGGGAAAATTTGTGAAAGGCTTCTCCACCTAGGATAAAAGAGTTGAGATTAGTGAATTAAAGCCAAGACACTCTCTTGGGACTAGATGTAAGCACAGGTTGTTGAACCAGTATAAAAATCTCTGTGTCCTTTACTTTGAAGTTTTTCCAGTTCTCACTCAGCCAACTGACCTACTCAGTGAAGCTTATTAAATAGCAAAAAGTTTCCTAAGTAATTATAGTGAGTCATTCACCCCCCTCTGACTCATTGAGTGTATGCATAGGGACCAACAATGGTGCTTGATAATAAAAAGAATTATATGAAGAGAAGGAATAGAGTAACGATCAACTCAGCGTTAAACAAATTGTATGGTCTGAATGTTGCAGCTCATTTGGTTGCTAACGATATTCCATCACCTGAAATTTATTTTTCCCCTTGACTACTAGAAAAGAAAATTGTAGTCCATTTAATTTTAACTTTCAATGTTCGGACTATGATGATCGTGTAGGGCTGGATAAGAAGAATAAAGGCAAGTTGGGAGTTATGGTGGCTAAGCAGGGAAAGAAATTGAATAAGAAAGCTTTATTGAATTCTCAGCCTAATAAAGGTTGGAGTGTAGGCAATGGTTCAATTTTGGAGAATTATTCTGCTTCTATTGGAGCGGGTGACCTGCAAGAGGGGGGCACGGTAGTAGATATTTCCACATGCTGATTTGTTCTTGTCCTTGTATGTTTTGTTACCCCCTAGGTACTTTTCCTTATCTGCTTGATTTTTCTATGGATTTTAAAATCATAGTATGGAACATTCAAGGTTAAGCAGGGAAAGAAATTGAATAAGAAAGCTTTATTGAATTCTCAGCCTAATAAAGGTTGGAGTGTAGGCAATGGTTTAATTTCGGAGAATTATTCTGCTTCTATTGGAGCGGGTGAGCTGCAAGAGGGGGCACGGTAGTGGATATTTCCACATGCTGATTTGTTCTTGTCCTTGTATGTTTTGTTACCCCTTAGGTACTTTTCCTTATCTGCTTGATTTTTCTATGGATTTTAAAATCATAGTATGGAACATTCAAGGTGTGCGTAGTAATAAATCAGTGTGTGTGTTAAAGGAATTGATTAGTAGCCATATATCGAAAATTGTGACTATTATAGAACAACGAGTTCGTGGTAATATCGCTAATTGTATTATCAGTAAACTTGGGTTTGAGAACTCCCATAGAGTCGAAGCTATTGGGTATTCAGGTGGTATTTGGCTCTTATGGCGTGACACTACCTCTATTGAGGTGGTGGAGAATAATGTCCAATTTATCCACTCGTTTATGCGTTATGGTGATTAAGATGTTGGGTTCTTTATAGCTATTTATGGTAACCCCTATTCCATTGAAAAGAGAAGATTGTGGGTTAATTTAACTCATATTTTTCAGTCTACAAGCGAGAGATGGCTCCTTACAGGTAACTTTAACGCTCTTTTATCAGATCGGGAACATAGGGGAGGTCGGTCTAGAGTGTCAAGGGTGTGTAGTAGGTTTATGGAGTTTGTTCAGTCCTGCGGCATAGCTGATTTGGGATACTCGGGCTCAAATTTTACCTGGCGATGTGGATTACTGTTAGAAAGACTTGACTGTGCTCTTAGTAATGCTGATTAGCTGAGAGATTTTAAGAACACAATTTTTAGGCATCTAGCTAGAGCTGGTTCAGACCACTGTCCGCTTCTCATCTCCTTAAAAGGTTCGGGTAGGAGATCAGGTGAAGTCATATGGATAAGGTGACGAAATGATGGGACACAAATAAATAGATTGATGAGAACCTATCTAATATGGCTCCTTGCAAGTATGGAGTCGTAATATCTTTGGCAATATCTTCTATAAGAAATGAAAACTTGAGAATTGTATAGCTAGTTTAACTTTTTCTTGAACATAGGCGCACCGATTTCTTGTTTCATTTAGAGATGGAGTTAGTAGAAGAGTACGCGACAGTTTTGCTTTAAGAATGGATGTTTTAGCAACAAAAGGCACGCAAAGAGTGGATGGCTCATGGCGAGAAGAACACTAAATATTTTCATAACTTGGTTGTTGATAGAGGAAGGAGAAATAAAATGATGGGCATGATGATTGATGGGGAGTGGTTTTCTGATGATGCTACCCTTAAAATGGCGGCTATGTCATTCTATAGAGGGCTATATTCGGTGAATATGGAAGAGGCTGCTACGGCTGATATTGAGGGTGTTGTGATAAGTCATTTCAGAGGATCATTTCCTACCATTGACGTGCAGTCTAGGGAATTGCTTGAGGCAGTCATTAATGATGAAGAGATTCGAGGAGCCCTGTCTGATATGCAACCTTGGAAAGCTCCTAGGTATGATGGATTTCAGGCTGGTTTTTTTTCCTGAGATTCTAGAATGAGATTAGGCCATAGGTTTGCAATCTTATCCATCGTGTATTTACGGGTGAAATTGTAGATGAATAGATCAATAGAACTATTATTGTTATGATTCCTAAGAAGGATAACCCATAAAACTTCTCCGATTTTTGGCCTAGCCTTTGTACTGTGGTTTATAAGCTGACAATGAAAGTGATCGTGAATAGGCTTAAGGAGGTTATGCCTAATGTTATTAGGCCTAATCAGTCGAGCTTTGTCCCAGGAAGACATATAATGAATAACATTTTGATAGCCCAAGAGGTTATGCATTCGATGAAAATTAAGAAGGTAAATAAGAAGTGGATGGTTCTAATTTCTAAAAATTGATTTGGAAAAGGCCTATGATCGATTAAGATGGGATTTTATTGAAGACACTCTTTAAGATGTTAGACTTCCTACATGTCTTATTTGGGTTGTGATGAGTTGCATTTAGAGTACGACCATGCAAGTGAGTTGGAATGAGGATCTTTCTGAGGTTTTCAGGCCTTCGAGAGGTATTCAACAAGGAGACCGATGTCTCCATACCTTTTTGTGTTATGTATGGAGAGGCTAACACATGGAATAAATAAAGCTGTGGAAAGTGGGCTATGGAAACCCATTTTGCTTGGCCGGGGGAGGCATTACTGTCTCACTTATTTTTCGCACATGCTTTGTTACTTTTTGGTGAAGCTAATAAGGAGCAAATGACTCAAGTAAAAAAGGTGCTGGACTATTATTGCCGTTTCTCAGGTGGTAGAGTTAGTTGTGGGAAATCTAATATGGTCTACTCTGGTAACACTCCGAGACTGGCGGGGAAAGATTTGGCAGATTTCATGGGTTTTAAGGTGGCCTCTTCATTGCGGACCTATCTTGGCTTCCCTTTCACAGACTCTAGAGCTCAAAGTAGTAAGTTTTCGAGGCTTATTGAGATGATTCAGGATAGGCTAAATGTTTATAATGCTAGATTTTTTGTCTTTGGTTGGTCGTGTAACTCTTATCAAGTCTGTCTTGCTTTCAATTCCATATTTTGTTATGCAAATTGCTAGATTACCATAATTGGTGTGTGGCTATATTGAGGAGCTTGTACGTTGGTTCCTATGGGGTACCATGGGTAGTGAAGGAAAAATTCATCTTGTTGATTGGAATGAGGTGTGCAAACCGATTTATGAGGGGGGCCTTGGAATAAGAAAGCCTAAACTTATGAACATGGCTTTTTCAATGAAGCTTGGCTTCGCTTTGCTTTCTAATGGTGATTCATTGTGGGCTAGACTTGTTATGAATAAAAACCGTTGCTCAAGCTTTGCTTCTACTACTATCAAATCAAGTCAGTAGGTTTCACAGATCTGGTGAGCTCTTGTCTAGATTAAAGATGATGTGCTTATGGGGGTACATTGGAGCGTAGTTAACGGAAAAAGGTTCATTTCTTGTCTGGTGCATGGGTAGGTGAATTAGGGCCCTTACGTAGTCTTGCCTTTTACCTAATTTCAGATTCAAAGTTAAATTTACATGTTTGTGACATGATTTCGCCTGATGGAAGCTAGAATATCTTGCATGTTTCAGATTGCAGCATATTGTGTGCAATGACAGGATGGTGAATTGGATGCCTATTATTGGAATGGAACCTCATTGGGTAAATTCTTGGTGAGGTCAGCCTATGTGCAGGTGTGTAATAATGTGGATGGGTCGAGGGATGATCAATGGCGGGCATTTTGGGACTGGAAAGGGCTTGAAATGGTTAAACTATTTCTTTGGTTATGCCTTCGTGGTCGTCTACTCACTAATGATGAGAGAGTAAGATGGCATTTGATTGATGATGGCTCCTGTGCATGGTGTAGGATTGGTAATGAGAATGTATTACATGTGTTGCGAGATTGTTCTGATGCTTATGAGTTGTGGAGTGGGCTTGTTCATCGCGACAAGCTTGCTAAATTTGGCAGCGGGAATTTATATTAGTGGCTTGGTTCTAATTTATGGGCGGAGCATCGATTTGGGCATGCTAATTGGGGACTGCTGTTTGGCATCGTGTGTTGGATGTGTTGGAAGCGTAGAAACATTTATGTTTTTGAAAACGTGGTGCAAGAAGGGAGGGGAGTGATTGCTGTAGCAGCCGGTATCGTAACGGCATTTACGTTGGCTATGGATTCCATCCCGAAGCTTATAGTTGAACGAGAATGGTCTTGGATGGGTGGCATCCACTACAACATGGATGGGTCAAGCTCAACTCGGATGGTGCAGTTTTTTTTAAGAAGTGGGATTTTTTTGTAGGAGCCAAGGTTCAATTCCCGGTCATCCCTATCCAAACTAATAGATGTACCACTTGAGTAAAGGTCAATTGGTACATCCATTAGTTAGAGGGAATGATTTCAAGGCTTCCTCAAGTGGGGTCTTACGAGGGTCATATGCACTGGCTAAACCAGGGGTAGCGAAGATAGGCGGTCACCGCCCCTCTCTACCGGTAGTCTTCATATTCCCCCACCAGTGACCGGAAATAATGGATGTCGCCCACCCTGCCCTTTTGTCTTCTGTTTGTTTGGCTGATGATAGAGGCATTTTTGTCTTCTGGTTTTGGTTTCATTTAATCAACGGGTGCTTTTACTGGGATTCACTAAACTTTCATCCTACTGAGCTTATTTCAGCCTCTATTTTACTTTTTATCCCCCATAATGGTTTTAATCAAATGCTTACGCTGTCTAATTCAAATATGTTTTTAATTTTTTATCTTGTTTTATTTTAGTACAATAAAACTACAATTCCACTTTTGTATTTTAGTTTTGGAAAATGACATGTTTTAATTTTTAATTTTTATCATTGTTAGTTTATCAAAATGTAGCGGTGTTCGTTCTAATTTTTGTAACCAAAACTATTTCATTTTTTTCCTCTAATCAACTTTTATATTATTTTTTCAACTGAATTTTGCTTTGCTTTTTTTTTTTCAAGTTTGAAAGTTGAGTTACATTTTATGTTTGACCTAATTTAAGACTTTTTTTCTACCCTATTTTATATTATCGTCAATTTTCAATTAATATAAATATTTGTACTATTCAAAAAATTTTAAAATTTATCACTAATGTGTGTTGTATTTTTATAAATAAAGTTGCAAAATTTCACTTCAAAATGGACAAGATTAAACTTTCAAATATGGTTTCAAAATTTTGAGAAGCATGTTTTTGCTAACTTTTGAAACCACATGCACCATTTTGAAACAAAAAATTCTACAAGGACCTTTTTGCAAAACTGTCAAACCACATGACAAGTTTTTTAAGATTACCCTGAAAAAATGGAGTATTATACACACCTTTTGTGATTGCTTTGTAGCATTGCATATTAAACTATATATATATTTGTAAATTTTGCTACACTTTTTCGCCGAAAATTTTTTCATACAAAATTCCGCCTCCCCTCTTCCGATATCTTGGTTCCGCCACTGGTCATATGGGGAATGGCTAGGTGGCTTTGTCCGAAATATCGGCACTTGCTCGGTTGTGAGAGCTGAGCTTTGGGGGGTGTTGGATGGATCGAATTTAGCTTGGGAGAAGGGGTTTAGGCAAGTAATTATCGAAGTGGATAGCTTGTTCGTTATTGAGGCGATTAAGAAGAGAGAGCTGCAAGGGAGTAACTATCACAGCCTTGTGATGAGTATTCAATGTTTGCTGAGTCTCGATTGGACAATTGTGTTCCAACATGTTTACAGGGAGGGCAATAGATGTGCGGATTTGCTGGTTTCATTAGGGGCGACGTTGCCCTTTGAATGTCAGTTTTTTGATCAACCTACTCGTGAGGCACTGGAAACTATTGCTCAAGACAGTGTGGGTGCTCCGTTTCCTAGTCTTGGACTAAATTAGTTTCTGCCTTTATTTCTCCTTTCATAAAAAAAAGTATTGTTCGATTAGTTGCACTTGGTAGTCGAATGGAGGAGACGAACTGAACAAAGTAGTTACAGGACTAGGAATAAAATGTGCACAAATGTTATGTTGAAGACATATGAAGAGAAAAGAGATAAAAGAAAGAATCTAACGGTTTCATAACTTCAAAACTTTGAAAAGCAGCTTACATAAAGAATCCAAGATTTTCTTAGCAACTCTAGTGCTACCTCTACTTATATTCTTCCACTATTATTATAAGAATCTTAAAAATACATGTAATTATTCTCGAGACATAAAGATATCTTTGGGAAAAAATCTTTCCTCACTTCTATGTAAAATTTGTTTGTCAATTTGGCCTCTGTGATATACATGTTACACATTCGGTCAATGAATCATGCAATCTATTACTTTTGAAGCATTTAATTTATACGATGCATCATAACGTAAGTAGAAAATTTACAATAAGAGACCCGAAAAGATAACTGATCACATATCAAATACAATGAAAGATCATTGCATAACACAACTATCACAAGAAGGGTAATGATAAAATGACTAATATAATAGAGGTTAAATGAGCAAGCAAGCTATGCACGATGTTGCAGGAATCAACTTATGATCACAAGAGTAAGGGCCTATTTAGTATTGTTTCCAAATTGTTGTCTCAATAAATTGCTCTCACAAACTTCTAATAGAACTACGTATTTTTGCTTCGAATAACATATTTTGGTCCTACATATTAATTAAGTAGGGACTATCTGATTTATTTTTTCTAAAATCAAATATACTACTTCCAATAGAAGCTTAAAAATAAAGCTTCTTAAAAAGCAGTATAAGAAAAGTACAACCAAACTAGCTCTAAAAAAACTAAATAAAATAATAATAGAATGACTAATATAACAGAAATCAAATGGATAAAAAAGTTACACATAATAAGCCTAAAAACCACCATGGGCCCGGCCCAAGTCCAAACATACACAGAAAAAGGAAAATTTATTAAGATGAGTCACTTTTTTTCAATTTAATTATAAATTTTTCATAACACTTAAATATTTTTCATTTTAATTTTTTTTAACATTTTATCTACATGTTTACGTTGTATATAAGGGCTCTAAAATCTGTTTATGCATTTCAACCTATTCCGCAGTTTCTCTCTTTGTAATTGATCTCTACTTTCGTCTTCGTCTTCATGGTTTGAGTTCTTCTTCTTCTTCTTCTTCTTCTTCTTCTTCTTCTTCTTCTTCTTCTTCTTCTTCTTCTTGAATTTTGCCATCGATTGATTTGTATTCTCTCTATTTTTGCATCTATTTCTGTTTGTTTGCTTGAATCTTAAATTGAGGCCGTTTCATGCTTTTGATTTTGTTTTTAGCTCATTCTCTTGATTTTGAGATTTGTAGTTTATTATCTTGTCTCTTATGAAAGATATTACTGCTTTTGATTCATTATAATGGAAGTTGGACTCTTGTGCATAATTTTCTTCATTCTATTGTCTCTAATGGAGGATTTATAGTTCATTATGTATTTTTTAACATTCTATCTGCTGAAATTAAAGTGCACACTATGTGTGTTGATAAAATGCTAAGGTAGTTGTTTTGTTATTAATGGCCAATTTAATTAGGCTACTGGCGGAGCAAGCATTTTTTGTATTGAAAAGTGTGCTTGTATTCCAAATTAAGGTTGAGATCGGTGTTAGTTAGCGATCTAAATTTTACTCATGTTTGTTTAGAATTTGTTAGACATTTGACAGATTTCCGATAGACATCTTATAGATATCCAATAGATTGGTGATATATCTTAGTTTTGGCAGATTTTTTATGGAATTGTTATGTTAGTTCGTGTTGTTGTTTCTTTTGACTTGATCTTGCTGCTTTAAGTTTCAAGTGTGGGATTTTGCTCTGTTAGCTGCTCGAAACATGCTCAAAACTGAGTATTTTTTGTGTGTGACAACAATCTACGTTGTATTTAGTGATATTGAAGGTAATCAGTTTTTATGCTTTGTTTTTGCTCTTGTTTAGTGTTTTACAATTCCTTGATTTTTTATGTGGTATTTCTAGTAGATATCTATCAGTTATTTATTATGTATCTACTAGATTGTGGTTGGCTTCTTTACAGTTGTTAGCAGGTGTCCATTAGACGTATATTAGTTATCTACTCTATTTCTGTTGGATTTCTATGGATATCTATATTTTGCTGAATATCATGTTTTTTGTATTATTGAACTTCAGCCTAATTTTGGTTTTAAGCGCAGAATCTCTAAATTAGTGCTTGTTAATGGTATGCTTCTAACTTAAATGGAATAACACTATAGTTTTATTTGAGTATTGGCATATATGATATGACATTCAATTATATCACAAATAATTTTGGTGATTGATTGCAAAGATTTTCTGCCAGTTTTAGTGTTTATTTCCATAGTGAATTAGCTACTACTTTTTCAATTATGCATTAACCTTGGAAACTAACAACGTAATTTTTATTCATTCATTGTTGTTGATATATGGTATGGTTTAATTTTATTTGCAGAAATGTTTGAGTCACTAGCAACAACATCGATTGTTGGTCTTCTAGGACTTTTCAGGCAGTGGTTAGCAGCATCGAGTTAGCCTAAAAGAAAATTTTGGAGTATTCACTAGACATCTACCATACATCTATTGGATATCCATTGGACATCTACCAGACATATATTGGATATCTATTGGACATCTACAAAACATCTACTAGACTTCTATTAGAAAATCTATTTTGAAGCTGATATTAGATATCTGTACAAGTATATTTTAAATTTCAATTGTCACTTATTTTGAAGTTGATATTAGACATTTGTACAAGTATATGTAATTGACTTGTGTGTTTTCAACTTGCGTTTCAATAGATTTCTAATAGATTGTTACCTGATATTTTGTATATTGAATATTGATCTTTTTCAGTTATTGTTTCTTTTTTCGTTGGAATAAGTGATATACATTGCTGTCTATAGTATTTTGTTAGAGTATTCTTGATGTTTCATCAGTTGTTTATTGGATGAATATCGGATGTCTATTGGATTTCTATCAAATGTCTATTGGTAAACTGTTAAATGTCTGATGAATGCATGCAATATCAGTTTTTAGTTATTGATTTTCATTATGTAGAATATGCCTAATATCTACTATAAGTGTCATGGTTCTCCAATGGAGTTATAAAATAGATAATATATTATGGTAAAAGATAAATGATTTTTTATTAACAAACACAATATCATAACTATTGAAATTCAACTATGTTTAAACAGACATCGATTCTAACTACTTAGATCCTTAACTACACAAGATTTCCAAAATTCAAACATGATTGATCATTAAAACTATCACTATTGACTGTCTATTGTGTCGATATACTGCCTGTGATTCTCAAGTTTGGTTTCTAGATATTCCCTTCCATTCCTGTATGAACTCAAAGCTAGCCAACCGTCTTTTGTGGATTTGGACATCAAACTGATCTGGGATTGGTTTATGCTCAATCATGTACTCCAAAAAGCTCAACATTTTTTTTGGTGATACCGCAATCGCTGCAATTTATTTTGTAAACATAATATCAGTATTATAATAAGATATTTTGATGAATAAGATGTAATAAATCTATCCAAAAACTACTTTAATTAGGATAAAATGATTACAGCAACAAAATATTTATTCCTTTAAAAATGTCTACTGAATATTTATTGGATGTCTATTGAAAATCTATTGGACTCGTATACATTCACACTTTTTTTACCAGCTCATGCCTAAGTGACCACGCTCAGTGGCATTATAGTTGATCAAATACAACCATGCATTCTTCTTTGTTTCACTCAAAACAAATTTTAAACTTCAAATTTGACACCGGCATACATATTGAGGTGACGATACTTGTATTATTCTTTCAAATGGATTACACTGAACGCACACTATTCATCTCTTTTCTCACAACCAAGCATTATTATTTGGAATAATAAGAATGATGGGTTCAGTTAATGAAAACAATAACTTTTGAGATATAGAGAAGAAAAACAAGAAAATCATCATATTTGCAGAAAAAGTTCAATCCTCCAATGATGTCTTTTCATCACAAGTTATCAGCACAACTAAACCAATTATCATCATCGTTATGATCTTCAAAAAAAGTCACAGAGTTATCAACTTTTCTCTCATTTCAAAATTAATCAACAACGAAAATAAAGTGAAATCCTAATTTTTGAAACCTTTTTTCTTGTATTGAACATATGGTATATATATATATCAGGACAGTTTCAGATTCATCTGATATGTATAGTAAATATATATTGGATATCTATCATGCGTCTATGTGATTTTCTATTGTACATGATTTTTACCAATTATCATTTAGGCATTTCTACACACACCTCATCTGCACACTTTCACATGAGATTTTCCTCAAATCAAACCATTCATTATTTCAAATAGCTAACAAAAATTGATCTGCAATATATTTAACATAAAAAAACCCCAAAATTTATCTAAACTCAACCATTATTATCAAAATTTAGGATCAAAGACACAAAATCAAAGCTCATAGTAAGTATACCAAAAATAAGCTATTAAAAGCAACCATTAAATATGAAATTAGCAAAAATAATAAAGAAGAAAGAGAAACAGGAAACAACAGAAACAACTGAAGTTAGGTTTTCATTTTTTCTTACCTTTTTTTATCTTATTTTGTCTATGTAGTGATAAATAGAAGAATATGGAGTTTGATGAAGGAGATAAAACCATTTTTCACAGATGATTTGAACGGTTTTACAGTTTTTTGACTTATGGAATTGTGTTCAAGAGAAGTGGGAGAGAAGGTTGAGAAATGTTTTTAGTGCAAGTATGTTTGTAAAAATTTTCCTTTTTCTTCTATTTAGGTTTTATGTACAATTTTGAGTCCAAATATCTTTATGTTTTTAGCCAATTACGTAAAAGCCCCTGGAAAAGGCTACATATTCAAAAAAAAAAAAAGGGCTCAAATTTAGGCCCATTGTACAATGCCTGCCTTCATAGACCAAATTCTTCGGGAAAAAGAAGAGATGGAATTCGATGGAAGCGTAGTTGCAGAGTAGAGAAGGCGAGATGGATGATAACCTGTTTGAAGGCCTTCCTCCTCCTTCTAATCAACCGGAGCAAATCCAACAACTTGAACAGAATACTTCAGTTTGTCGGCAGCCATCTCCTCCTCCTGCTCCGGCGCCAATTTTGAAAAGTGCCCTTAAGCGCCCCAAGCCAATTGAATCTGCTATTCCGGAGCTACCGGGAGGTGCGTTTTTACCCTCACATGCTCTCCTGAGTCTGGTCACCACCTTGTTCTTTACTTTCCGAACTCAATTCTTTGGGATTTTGTTTGTTGATTTGTGTTTCCTTGCTTGTGGAATTGGTAATTTAATTAGGTTGTGGTCCCTTGAAAGCAAGAAAACTTGCTTTCATGACATGAACTGTATGCTATTTGTAGTTGAAGAAACTTGGGGTTGGTTACTTGTTAGGGTTTTGTAGTGAAATTTTAATTTTATGGCTTTTATTTTGAGATAAAATCCTATTTCTATGAAATTAGATGTTACTTGTTCACTTTTTGCTGGTCTGGTATAGTCCATGACATGTTTCCTTGATTTTCAGCCAAGAAATTGCTTATTTTCTTTCTAAGAATTCCGGAGAAGAAAGGAAAACTTTTCTATGTTGAATCTTTTAAATTTATTCAGATCTCTATAAAGAAGAACTACTACCGAAATACCCTTTTTTGTTTAAAAAATGGTTAGTGTTGTATAGAATATGTGTTGATATTGTCTATATGCAATCATCTATTTCCTTGGTTTTTATTTTGATCTTCAACTTTACTTTCCTTAGCCTTAGGCATAATGCATCGGTAGCACTAGCCCTATTGTTGTTCTGAATTGCCTACTACCCCATAAACTCTTAAGAGATCCCGGTTGCCCTTCAACTTAGCCAGAAGGTCCTCGTACCACTACAATTTGACAAAAGCGTACTAGTTCACCATGTGACTGCATATGAACCAAGATGATATGTAACACCTGGTGTGCACCCACGCTGCGTGTCAAAATATTTAAAAGTCAAATATCAGGTTGACACATGTGGCACAAGTATAAAAGTCAAATTAATAGTAGGTCAACACGTGACACAAGTTGAAAAATTGTCATAGTCCACTCGCTTGTTTTTTCCTTCCCTTGCCACAGCAATAAACTAGTGCACTTTTTGCAAGTTGTCGGGCAACGAGGACCTTTTGAAAGTTAGGGGGCAGTAGGCGATTCGAGCCAAATAGGCAAGTACAGGAGGCTGCTGATGCATTATGCATTTCTTTATTTACAATTTTTTTAAAAATATTAGATAAAATATTTGAATTTACTACAGATGATGCACCTGAAAAAGCAGTTGCAACTGGAAAGAGATTGAGGTTTAAAACCACTACAGATGCCTCAGAGAAGCAAGTGATAGAGGCAATGGAGAAGATAGCTTCTCATATTAAGAATCCCACAAAGTTTTCTAAGGCTTCAAAGCTTGCAATACAGCTAATTCAAGCTGGAAGTGTAAAGCCTGGAACTAGTGACCATTTCTTTGCTATACTTGAGGCTGCAATGTCATCTACCACCTCTTGTACTGATTCCTCTGTCCGAGCAGATTATCATGCATTGTTCTCAGCAGCACAAGACGCTGCGGAAGTATGTAGCTTATTTGGGCTATTAGACTTGTTTGGTAGAGGAAAATGTCGCTTTTGAGTGTCTTACCGGTTCTTTGTTTTGCAGTGCCTCAATAAACAGCAGAAGCATCAATTAGCTACATGGACTATTAAGGCTGTGGTGGCAAATGACTTGTTCACTGATGATAGCTTTGTGGTAGGCACCTTTCGATTTAAATTACATTTTATCTTACTACTGTTTGTTAGAAACTAGAAGCAGAAGCAATATATCATTCTGAAGTAGTTTACTTCTAGATAAAAGAATATGGATCTACATATGTGCAAGTCAAAGTTCTCCCTGTTTTGTTTTGTTGTTATTCCATTGCTTAATAATGCATTCTTTTGGTGTTCAGATAGAATTAATAAGCCCTTTGACGTGCTTAGGGATTATGGGATTCCGGCAGATGACTTGTATTTGCAACTAAGTCGAAGAGCATATATCATGAGGCCTGCATTTTGAAACAAATGATGAAAATTTCAATGACATGATATTTATAATATTTTCGGAATGTTTTATCCCAATGGTCCATATCATTATAGCTCTGTTCATGTTAAAATATAACATCGATAAGTTCATCTGCATCAACATTTTGAATTATATTAGAAAAATAGAGAAGGGAGCATTGAAGGAGGCGTATAAAAATCCTTGATGCGCATTGCTCTATGCTTCATGTAAGACAATTGATTGATAATCATCAAAAGGCGTCAATTCGTTACATAGTGCTTATGCATTTAATACATCGTTGTAACTAAATTATGTTTCTTAACAATTTAACAATAATGATTCCACTTGAATTTTCTGATTGTGCAATGAGTTGACTGCTACATAAACCATTTTTTTTGTTGAAGCCAACTTGTAAGGCTTACCTTCTAAGTGTTATATAATTGGTCAATCTTCATTATCTTTTATTTTCCCATTATATGAATCCTATTTTATAATTTTTAAGCATAAATTTAAAGGAACTAACCATTATTTGGGTAAAGCAGTGCCTGGGAATTATTTTTTTTGGTTAAACGAGAAGTATTCACATTGAGATAATCTTGTTCACGGCTTGGTTAAAGCTCCTCCCTATAAATGTATTTAGTGAGAGTCAAACCCGAGTCTACTCTCACTCAGCCTGCATTGCCAATTGAGCTACAACTTGTAGGTACTGTCCTAGAATTATGAAACTAACCTGAAATCACATTTTGATTTCGTTTGAATTAGGTGTTTGTCTCGAAATTTAGCTTCTCTCTTTTTTGCAATTTGAGCCAAAAGAATGTAATGTAAATAGAAAGCAACTTGCATTTGATGTGATGTGCATCTCAAATTAATCCTAGTCTAAATATTTCATATTTCCTTGTGCAGTTTTCAAAGACAGCTGGCCAAGTAAAAGAAGCCATAGCTAATCTTCCAGTTGCTACTGAGGATGACGATGTAGAAGAAGCTGCTGCCTTGGACAACGAGGCTGGAACATCCGATCTATCTACCAGTCCTTCAGCCGAAGAAACCAAGGAATCCGATCCATTTGGGCTCGACGCTTTATTGATCCCACCGAAAAAAGACGAAAGGGCAAAGGGAAAAAAGGAGGCACTGGCCAAGACAAAAAAGCATGACGAGGACGAAAACAAGAGATTTCTCAGAGCTCAGAGGGAATCTTTGATTTCTTGTTTAGAGATCGCTGCACGTCGTTATAAAACTCCATGGTAAGCGGATTTAAAATTTCAGGCATTTTTTTTTGCGTGGCCAATCATATATTGTTTTGGATTTGTTATAGGTGCCAAACAGTGATAGACATTTTGGTTAAGCATGCTTTTGATAATGTTGCGAGATTCACATCGCAACAAAGGGGTGCTATAGAGAAACTATGGGCTTCTATACGGGAACAACAAACTCGCAGAAAACAAGGGAAATCGATAAATGGGAAACTGGATGTGACTGGTTTTGAATGGCTTCAGGAAAAATATTCTACTGAAAAAATTAGCATTCGGCATTCTGTTGGTGGCAGTGGAGATCGCCGTGCCCAACAATGGCTTGGTTGACACCTTAGACATTGTAATACAATGACACTTTATTTAACACTCCGAAAACATATGGGAAAATTTCGAAGAAGCTCTTGTTGCAATGTACAATGGATTATTTTTGTGTAACATTAAGAAAATATAGTACATTGACTGCAGATTTATGGTATGCCATGTCATTTGGTTCTATACCTGACGTCTCCATTTTCGTAAACAATTTCAGGGTTTCATTTCTGCACCCGTGAACAGTATTTTAAAACTCCCCGCCTAGGCGCTATTTTGGGGCTCGCAGCCCGACTTTTCATTCCTCGGGCGCTATCAGGTATTGGACCGACATATTGTCGCATAGGCACCGCCTAGTCCGATTTTTTTCCTAATTTTTAAGATATCGATACCTATAATAATTATAGTTTAATTTTTTCAATTCAAAAAAGGTAGCACAGTTAGTAAAACTAATGTATAATAAAATATTCTCACCATATAATTTTCATTTTGAATCTAAAATCGAGAAATAGTAGGATATAAATCACAAAAAATAAGTGAGGATATTTGTTTTTAAAAAATTGACTTTAATGTTGATGTGTTTTATGTAAAAATTAATTAAGACTTATGTTTTCATGTACTAAACTATGTTTTTGTAAAATATTATTGTATTATAATTTAATTTTTAGTTAATTTATATTGTTATCTATTAATAATTATAAAAAATAAAAAAATTTACAAATCCGCCTAGGCTTCGCCCAGGCCCCGCCTACCCATGAATACCATAACCAGCCGTTATAGCAATGCAGATGTCACGAACAGTGAAGTATTTAACTACTTTTACCCTACAAATATCATGTATAACAAAAGTGTTTTTAATTTATAAGTTTAGAAGGAATTTAATTGCATTAGATTTTGTTTCAAGTTAGGAGATATGGGAATTGCCAGTTGAGGACCTAAAGGCAAAGATATGCTGCGGTAATTATTAATACAAATACAAAGAATAACATGGGCGAATAAGAGATAAATCCAAAAAACGGGGGTCGTATAGCAATAATAAAAGATAAAACCCTAATCTCCAATCTGCTCTGCTCACCGCCTATAAAATGCAGCAGCTAAAACCCTAATTCTCAACATCTCAGCTCTGTGTTTGATAGGCCGCAGCTAGGGAGGATCTACAGCTACCGCCTCACGAAAAGGTGAACTCTCTCCCTAGTCAATTTCTTTCTCCACTTTATTTTCGGCACAAATCGAAGGCTTGCAGGGGATTCTACTACAAGAATCTGCGAGCTCAAAACCTGTGCAATATTGTTATTCATCCATCATTTATTATCCTCTTGGTTAATGTTTAAAATTTGCTTGAGGATTTCGATTTGGATGATGTAGATTATTTAGCGATTGAAATTTGGGTTGATTTGAGTTTTTGTATCTATATAGGATTTATGAATATGTACTTTCGTCAGTATTGTGTATTAGTTTTGTGGACATATCTTTGTTTTTAGTGCTTGTATAGATATAGTAGAGCCAATTTGCAGAGCAAATGCGTCGAAAATGGCGTCATTTGCATTGAAGGTTGGCTATATCAGATAGCGATTCTCCGTGCCTATCAAATCTCACTTAATGTTGAATATGGCCTCGAACAAGTTGCTACATTTTTCTTTTGCTGAATATTCAATTATATTCACCAAGATTAATTGGAAATTGGAATAAATATGTTGATTGTCGTTTACTTATTTGGACTCATGTTGACTTGATTTGTAATGCTTCTTTATGCTTCCATTGTTGGTTTGATAATCAATTGTTTTTCGGGTTTTGAATCATAGCTTTCTGCAATGCTCTATGCTATTTAGAAATGCAGGGACAAATATCCAATGTAAACATTTGTTTTTATAATCTAAATGTTGGGATCTAGGATTTTATATGATTTTTATCAGTGGTACATTTATATTTATGGAGTATCATTGTTGATACTGTGTGATTTTGGGTTTCTCATGTTCTATGTGAATTCTTTTTTGGCATTTCAAACTTAAGGAAGCCAATTTGCAGAGCAAGGTTGTCGATAATGGCTTCAACTTGCATTGAAGGTTGGCAATATCAATCAGCAATTCTCCGTGCCTATCAAATAATTTTATTTTGATCATGGCCTCGAACAAGTTGCTACATTTGTCATATTCTTCATTGTTATAATCGTGATTTTGTTTGTAGAATGCTTAATGATTTTCATATCAATTTGGCAATTGTTGGAAATAAAATTTTTCCTATTAGTTAAATATTCCACTGTGATGTTTGACAGGATTTGAGTTGGGCAGTACAAAATGTCAAATCCAAAGGTATTCTTTGACATTCTTATAGGCAAGTCAAAAGCCGGTCGTATTGTGATGGAGCTCTTTGCTGATGTCACTCCAAAAACCGCCGAGAATTTCCGATCTCTCTGTACTGGGGAGAAAGGAATTGGAAGAGCAGGAAAGCCTCTGCACTACAAGGGTTCATCATTCCACCGAATAATCCCCAATTTCATGTGCCAAGGTGGAGATTTCACAAGGGGAAACGGTACTGGAGGAGAATCAATCTATGACCTGAAGTTTGCAGATGAAAACTTCAAGCTAAAACATACAGGCCCTGGCATTCTATCAATGGCAAATGCTGGGCCAAACACGAATGGTTCCCAGTTCTTTATTTGCACAGAGAAGACCAGTTGGCTTGATGGGAAACATGTTGTATTTGGGAAAGTTGTTGAAGGGTATAATGTTGTTAAGAATATGGAGAAGGTGGGTTCGGACAGTGGAAGGACTTCGGAAGCAGTTGTTATTGAAGATTGTGGTGAGATAACTGATAAAGAGTGAGGCAGTCCAAATGTGTTGAGTATTATATTCAATATTTGCAATTGAATTTGCCAGATGATTTGGGTCAAGTTGTTGGATGTAGGAAATGTGTATAATGGACTAGCTGCTCAGGCCACTTTTTATTATGGCTTGACTTGTTATGAAGTGGAATAATTTGAAATTTAGCTTACTGGTTGTCTCTCAGGTTTGTTGATATGTGTTAATAGGCTTGTCAATATGGCTGAGATTTCTGAATCTAATACGGGTCCTCCACCTTGATGGAGGACGTGGATTAAGAACCTTGGTGGATGTAGATTCCTGAATCTAATACCGAGAATTTCGTAATTGAAAATCTCATGATCTGATCCTAGTAATTCCCTAGTGGGCATCTCCCAACAATACCCAAAATATGAACTTCATTCTATATTTATATATATTCAATAATGTATCATAACAATGTAGCATGGAGTATAGAGTGGAAGCATTACTCTTGTCTTTTTTTTTTGTCTATTTGGTTTACCGGAACTTTATTCTGACCACGTCTAGATCCGACTTAGGTTATGCACCTGTTTGTAGTGGGTGAGTCTTTTAGTAAGATTTTTTTTCATTCACTAGAACGCAAACTCGAAACCTTACTTAAGTAATATCGGATCGCTTATCACTTGAATCAGTCTTTATTGGTATCACTCTATAGCGGGTTCAAGTATAGAGTGGAAGCATTTCCCTATAGTCGGTTGAGATCCTTAGTTTTAAGTGCATTCCAAAGCAATGTTGATATTGATTTGAAATAGACTAGAATGGGTAATAAATAGCTTTGCCATATTTTGTTCATAAATTATTTAGTTTGTTTTGTATTACAGTTTTGTAACATGGAAGATGAAACTTAAAAAAATTGCATATTATTTATTCTCCTTTCGAAATACGGTTGAGTCTTCCGGTCTTTTGTTTTATTTGCAAATCCCTAAACTCTTCATCATGTGAAAAAGAATCATCCTCTCCTATTCAGAGTCCTCGGGGATAGAAAGATTCTATTATTTCATGTAGGCACTTGACATCCGGTGATTAATCATGCTCAGCGAGAAACGCCCAGCGCAGCTTCTTTTTTTACTGGGAACAAAGTAACTCGACTGAGAGGCTCGTCCCTCCAACAAGAAAAGGTATAAATATGGAAACTTCTGTGCCATTTGAATCGGAGAATTTATGGAGGAAATCGGCTTGGGGTGTGGGCCAAGATGACGAAAGTTTTGATTCAACGACCAGGATAACTATGCGGGAGAGGGGGACCTTTCTCATACCCGCCCTTATAGGAGCGGAGAAAAGGCTATGCCTAACAGGAGGTTTATCTAAAAGATTTGCGATATAGCTAGGAAGACGTTTCTTTGAACTGAAAGGGCAGACAATAAAAAGGGAGAGAATCTGTCTATTCTATCGGGTAATTATCAAATACTCAACGTGGAATGAAGAAATAAATTGTTCAGATCTGTGGACCGATGTCAGTTTAAACGAAGTCCAAAATATAGATCCGGTATTGGTGACTCACAACACCTCAATTGTTCCAACTTCATAGTAGCTTCAATTGTTTTTTTTGGGCTTTAACCTTTCGAGGCAAGTACTTCGCCTATTCCATCTTGTTTCTATTTTTTCCTTTTTATATGGTCTTTTGCTTTGTTGGATTCTCTATGGTTAGTTTTTTTTCTTTGTTCGAATTTGAAGTGGAAGTGGAAGTTTTTATTTTGTTCTCCTTGTAATTTGAAGTGAGTTTTTATTTCGTTCCCCTTGAAATCTATTTTAGAAAGAGACAACAAAATAACATTCATTCAGAAATTTACAAATTAAACTAGACATAAATCAATTAAAGGAGTCACGGACATTGGATCTTCACCGGACTGAGTAAAAGATTAATAGATTTATTCTATTATAAAAATATAACATATTAATAATTGGATTATTATTTAATTAGTTAAAAATGATTAGATCATTTTGGATACATCAAAGAATTTATTCTTGACCGGTAACTAATTTTAATAGGGTCATAAAATAAAAGAGAGGAGCACTAATTAAATTATGTATTTAAATTAGATTTAATACATATATTAAAATTGGATATAATCCATCAATTAAGTTATGGGTTTAAATTAGATTTAATACACATTTAAATTAGATATAATGCAGTAATTAAGTTATGTATTTAAATTGGATTCAATACATATATTTAAATTGAATATAATGAAGTAATTAAATTATGCATTTAAATTGAATTTAATACATATATTTAAATTGGATATAATTCAGCAATTAAATCATGTATTTAAATTAGATTTAATACATATATTTAAATTAGATTTAATTCAGCAGCTAAATCTTGTATTTAAACTAGCAATTAAATCACACATTTAATCTTGCATCAAATCAGCATTAATTCCATACTAAATCCAGGGAGCATTTGCTTCACCTATAAAAGGAGAGCTCCTCCTCATTTGTCAATTGCACCAATTCAAGTGGAACTTAAATATTTTAGTTTATATTTTCGGGTGGGAATTTTTGAGTGATCTAGCAACTACTCAAGGTTCCTTGGTTCTTCCTCTCGGGAGGTTTCGATTGGTGGGGTTCGTGTGGATACTCATAGAGGCTATCGTACACTTGGAGGCTTGTGCAAGGATGTTCTGTTAAAGTACGTTTCAACTGGTATGCTTTTATTTTCTCTTTTAATTATCAAGTCTTTTTCTTTAAACGTTTTTAGACTTAATATTTATTATGCTTAGATTATTTTACATGCTTAATTTATCTTATATTTAAATTATAACTTTGAGTTATAACATGTTTAATATAAAATATTTATGTTAGGATATAATTTAGAATTACGGTACGCCTAGCCTATGCATGTTAATCTAAGTTAAGAATTTATTTAGTTAAGGCTTTATTTAATTTATATGCATCTAATAGGGGTTCCTGGGAACGGACAAAATTTTGAATTTCCGCCGTGCCTGTTATGCGTGTTCAAATTGACTGTCAGTTCCCAATAGTAGTATCAGAGGCTGCCTATTTAGTGTGTAATTAAGTTAGAAGCGAATTAAATTTTATTTTCTATATGAAATGATTTATTGTTTATTTAATTATTTAGAACAATATATATGAACTTGTATTTTCATTTAAAGGTTGGAAAATGTTTGTAAATAATTTTGAAAAAGTCTGCTCAACTTACTCAAATTATACAAGTTTCAATAATTTATAAATTATATGGGTTATAGATGCTTCCAATTTACATGAATTGAAAGAACGAAATTTATTAGTTCAATAGAATCATTGGTCTTCGAGTTTGTGCCCGTATTTGTTCTGGCTAAGGATTGGACTTGGTGTCTACTCCTCATAGGTCACCTCTCCTACCTGGGAACCTATGTCGGTGCAGCTTGAATTGACCAATGAGGGGATTATATATGGACTAATTTATTTCTAGTATATAAGATAGTTCTTATATATGTTTCTATAACAAAGTAAAAATTAAATTTATTGAATAAAAGCTTAAAAGAAATGCAATATAAATATAACAAATAAAAGTGTTAATTATTTTGCATATAATCTAGGTTGATGGGATAATTATAATAAAGGGCTTGAACCCACATAAGGTTGGACCTTATTTATTAATTCTAAAATTCCCTGAATTAATATAATTTATTATAATTGTGTCCATCTTATAAAATCCTAGATTGGGTGAGACGTTTAACACCAATAAAATCTCAAAGTAAATATATTAAGGCAAGTTACAGTCTTCCTTACCCGAATTTATAATACGATCTATTTGGGCTATCAAAGTATTGCGCAAAGCGTTTCTTCTAGTCCTCATTGATTGGTTGTAAAGTTTGGGATAAGATCTGCCTTAACAGAATTGGGGTAGTCCACCATAAAATTGGGGGATAGCCTCAGAACTGAGACATATTCATGGAGTTGCTAAAATAAGAGCACACGCCCCTTGGAATTAGGAAACTTGAATGAATTAGCAATTGCATGCGATGCAAATGGAATGAGATTCCAACTATAACTTACTAATATGACTTGACTCATAAAATTGGGGGTCGTAATAGACTAGTTATAGATGTTACATACTAGAAAATTTAGCTAGTCTAAAATTCCCAAATTCAATAGAATGGTCTATTGTAATTTTGAAGAAAATAGTTGGGCAAATGTATTTAATTAAAAGACCTTATATTAAATACATGTACGCAAACTAATATCTGAATAATTTTCTTTTCTTATATCTTAGGTTGGAATCTTTGTCTAAATACAAACGTTCACATTGATAACTATTGGCTCTAGCTTCAAAGGGTTTGTTTAAAAATATAAGGATAGTCCTCAAAGCCTTGGGCTTGGCATGTACTTTGTATAAGCCCGAATCTAAACAACATGATGCAAGCAATTTTGCTTAAAACAGATATGCTTCAAATACATAAAGAAAAGCTAGGATACAACACCTTGGAGGTTGTTAACATCCCTGTTAGCTTATATATGTAGCTGGCAGGAGACAAGGATAAACATCAAGTCAGATGTTAGGATCCATGTTACCTAAGCTACAAGGACATCATAAAATCCTGGACTTGAAAAGCCTATGTCTTTACATCTTTGAGAAAGGATTCTCCTTGGTGGAAGATTTGAACCAAAATTTTTTGATACAAATTGGTGGGGCCAATTATTCAGAAATTTAAATGTTTCATATCTCAAAGAAGTAAAGGGACACACTTTCATATCTCAAAGAAGTAAAGGGACACATTATGCCTAGTATTGAAGCAGGATAGAGCAGAGTAAAGAGAAAAGTAAAAGAATACTGAGAATTTTGTCTAGAAGACAAAATGATTGTTTTCAACATGAAACATTAGAAACAAGATCTTTATTTCAATATGGGATATTGAAAATAAGATCAAAATGGCTAAAGTCTCATAACATGAGAAGAGGAGGCCTGAAGCTTCCACTTCAATGTGTTTGATATTGAGAATTTCTACATCTCAAGGGAATTTTAAATTGGTATGAAATACCTAATGAGAATTACATATCCGTACAAAGGTGTAGATATGCTTGAGAAGTAGAGGTTTGGCAAAAAGGAGAATTGTACCTACGAAAAATCATTAGAGCTTGATGACTGCTATTGATGTAGGAACTTGAAATTTCTATTTTGCTAAAATTTGTAAAAGGACGAAATTCGATTGTCATTATAAAATATTATTTTCTGCTTCACAGCAGATGGAATTTTTATTCCAATTTGATAAAAGGTATTATCACAGTTATCAATGACATTTTATTGTAATATGACAAATAATATTTTGTAATTACAAAATCATATTCTCAAATATAAACATGGCTAAGAGAAAATTAGACAATGAGAATTCCTTCTACTTATGACATTATCGTTTAGGCCACATAAACAAAGATCACTTAACTAAGTTGCATAAGCATGGAGACTTAGGGCCAATAGACTTGGAGTCTTATGGTGATTGCGAACCTTGTTTAAGAGGAAAAATGATAAAGTTACCCTTTAAACGAAAGGGTGAACGAGCCACTGGTACATTGAAACTTATACACACTGATGTGTGTGGTCCAATGAGTGTTTAGGCACTAGGAGGATACTCCTACTTCTAAACCTTTATTAATGATTATTCACGGTACGATTATTTGTACTTAATGAAGCACAAGTCTGAAAGTTTTGAAAAGTTCAAACTATTCAACCAAAATAGAGAAACAACTTGAGAAAAGTATTAAAGCACTTTGATCGGATCGAGGTGGAGAATACTAAAGTCAGGAGTTTAAGGATTATCTAAAGGAAAATAGGATAGTTCCCTAGTGGACCCCTCCTTATACGCCCCAACACAATGGAGTGTCAGAAAGGAGGAATCAGACCTTATTAGATATAGTTTGAACTATAACGAGCCATGCAGGCCTCAGTAAATCCCTTTGGGGATATGCACTGGAAAGCGCAGTTTATGAACTAAACAGAGTGCCCTCTAAATCAGTTGATTTTACACCTTATAAAAGATGATGTAATAAAAGGCCATCTCTAAGCCACCTTAGAGTATGAGGCTGTCCTTCCACGGTAAAGAGGATAGCGTCAGATAAGCTAAGCGCCAAATCTGATAAGTGTTTGTTCATTGGATATCCAAAGGACACTATTAGTTATTTGTTTTACCAACCTGAAGCACAGAAGGTATTTGTGTCTCAGAGTGCTCACCTTTTGGAAAGGGAACACTTACTTGCAAAAGTTAGTGGGAGCAATATTGAACTGGAGGTTCAAGAGGAAGAAACAGATAATCAGCTGATTGACCCCGTTCTAGATACACAAGAAAGTGTGATCCAAGAATAACCTATCGAAATACAAGCATTGCGAAGATCAAGTCGTGTTCATAAAGGTCCCGAAAGATATGGTTTTATCATCACTGATGATAAGGAGCTATATCTCTTAGAGGATGATGAACCAAGAACCTATGATGAGGCAATGAAAAGATTAGAGTTTGTTAAATGGATAACAACCATAAAATCAGAAATGGATTCCATGTATGAGAACCAAGTTTAGAATTTGGTTGATGCACCACAAGAGGTTAGACTAATTGGGTGCAAATGGGTCTTTAAGAAGAAGATACTTATAAAGCAAGGTTAGTTGCGAAAGGTTATAGTCAACGTGAAGGTATCGACTATGATGATACTTTCTCGCCGGTAGCCATGCTTAAATCCATTAGGATACTCCTCACTATTGCTGCTTATTATGATTATAAGATCTGGCAGTTGGATGTTAAAGCAGCATTCCTGAATGGGGATTTAGACTGGGATGTGTATATGACACAACTTAGAGGTTTTACATCTCAGAATGGCTTGAAGGTATGCAAGCTACAAAGATCCATTTATGGACTTAAGCAGGCATCCAGGAGTTGGAATATAAGGTTTGATCAGATGATCCGTGAACTAGATTTCTATCCAAACATTAATAAGCCTTGTGTTTATATGAAGGTTAGTGGGAGTGCAGTCGTTTTCTTAGTATTGTCTGTCGATGACATTCTACTAATAGGAAACGATATTTCGCTTCTTCAAAATGTTAGAGTATGCTTGTCAAGAAAATTCTCCATGAAAGAACTTGGTGAACCAACATTCATACTAGGTATAAAGATCTATAAGGATAGATCCAAGAGGCTATGAGGTCTTTCTCAAAGTACATATATATTCAAGGTATTGAATAGGTTCAACCTTAAGCATTCGAAGAAAGGTTATCTCCCGATGATAAAGGGGATTAACCTATCTAAGGCTGAGTGTCCGAAGATAGCTCAGGAGAGAATGCGCATGAAGGATATACCCTATGCATCAGCAATAGGATCCATTATGCATGCTATGATATGTACTCGACCAAATGTCTTTCAGGCTTTGAGCTTTACAAGCAGATATCAATCAGATCTAGGTGAAAAACACTGGATGGCCGTTAAGGCAATTCTTAAGTACTTAAGAAGGACTAAGGATGAGTTCTTGATATATGGAGAAGGTGACCTCACAATTACACTGACGCGTCTCAGTCGGGTTTTGTGTATGTGTTAAATGGAGGGGTAGTATGTTGGAAGAGTTCCAAGCAAGAAACTATTGCTGATTCAACCATGGAATCTGAATATATTACTGCATGCAAAGCAGCAAAAGAAGTTGTCTGGTTAAAGGGATTTATTGGTGATCTCGGTGTGGTGCCTGAGTCTGTTGATCCAATTACTTTGTATTGTGATAACAATGGTGCTATAGCTCAGGCAAAGGAACCACAGTCTCATCAGAAAAAAGACATGTATCCAGAAAGTATCATATAATCAGGGAGATTATTGATGCGAAGATAATAAGACTAGAAAAGCATATGGATTAAGATATAAGGCTAATTGGCCTTAGTGCAAGTGGGAGTTTGTTGGATATGATGTATGCCCTTAAGGCAATTAATGCGATATATCTTAATTATGTAGTAGTACGAATATTTTCTTTAATTAATAAAAGCATTTAATCTTTTGTTTATATCAATGTGCTTATAAATATATTATAGCTGGTTAAAATATATTCATTGATCTATTTATACAAAAGTCCTTGACGTATCATAGCATGAAGTCAAAGAAATTATAGTTGGACTATATTTAGTGGAACTTGCTTCATGTGCAATTATGATTATGTCTAAACTATCCATAGCCATAGTTTCATCAAGAAAGGACATTAATGAAGTGAAAAGACTAGCATGTGGTCAGCTTTCTTGGAAAGGGTCCAAGCAGTCAATCTCCTAAGGACTGAAGGTGGTGCCTTAAGTTTGACACATGGATATATCTGGGAGATATATTGGAGACCGTAGTAAGATAAACACTTGGTGTATATATGAATGTGTTAGTGTTTATCTTTATGCAATAAGCTTTGCGAATATCCCCATACTTGAGATACTAGTTACCTTGTATGGTACTATCGCTATACTTTGGGTCATTCCCACACACTCATTAATTTAGGGTGTCACGGGTGATTACGGGTATAGTAATGATAGCACATTGGTAAGTTGAGTAGTCGGAAAGAATCCATCGCTTCGGATATATTAAGGAGTTGTACCTGGCCGCTTGTTAAAGTGATGATTGCTATAAACCTCTGATCAGAGTATGGGTTTAGAAGAAATAGTTTCTAGTTAAACACACCATGGTAAAAGGCAATATACTTCGGTAACAAGTTAATAACTGGGGTAGCTTGGAGCAACCTTGCTATTAGTGGGTTGACACTTTAACTGAACCCTATAAACCAGATGGTACTAATATTAAAGAATGGAAGGAGTTCATCTGATTGGACACTATTGCATTAATCGAGATTAAGTCATAAGCACAAATGATGTTCCGAGTAATGGGGAATGGTAGACCCTTGCTAGAGGCGTACTACAGTCGTTTAAGGTAATCGATTTCTATTCACGGTCTAGAACCTCGAGCCAATAGTTCCATTAGAACAAGGGTTGGTTAAGCCTTAACAGCTCAATACTTCGGGATCCTATAAGGTCACACACATTGGACCTTCATCGGACTGAGTAAAGGATTAATAGATTTATTCTATTATGAAAATATAACATATTAATAATTGGATTATTATTTAATTGGTTAAAAATGATTAGATTATTGTAGATAGACCAAGGAATTTATTTTTGACCGGTAGCTAATTTTATTAGGGTCATAAAATAAAAGAGAGGAGCATTAATTAAACTGTGTATTTAAACTGGATTTAATACATATATTTAAATTGGATATAATGCAGCAATTAAATTATATATTTAAATTAGATTTAATACATATATTTAAATTAGATATAATCCATCAATTAAGTTATGTGTTTAAATTAGATTTAATGCATATATTTAAATTGAATATAATGCAACAACTAAATTATGTATTTAAATTGGATTTAATACATATATTTAAATTGGATATAATGCAGCAATTAAGTAATGTATTTAAATTAGATTTCATACATATATTTAAATTGGATATAATGAAGCAATTATATTATATATTTAAATTGGATTTAATACATATATTTAAATTTAATTTAATTCAGCAATTAAATCTTGTGTTTAAATTTATAATTAAATCACGCATTTAATCTCGTATCAAATCAGCATGAATTCCGCATTAAATCTAGGGTGCCTTTGCTTCACCTACAAAAGGAGAGCTCTTCCTCATTTGTCAATTACACCAATTCAAGTGGAACTTGAATATTTTAGTTTATATTTTCGGGTGGAAATTTTGGAGTGGTCTATCAACTACTCAAGGCCCCTTGGTTCTTCCTCTCTAGAGGTTTCGGTTGGTGGGGTTCGTGTGGATACTCATAGAGGGTATCCTACACTTGGAGGCTTGTGCAAGGAAGTTCTGCTAAAGCACGCTTCAACTGGTATGTTTTTATTTTCTCTTTTAATTATTAAGTCTTTTTCTTTAAGCGTTTTTAGACTTAATAATTATTATGCTTAGATTATTTTATATGCTTAATTTATTTTATATTTAAATTTTAACTTGGAGTTATAAAATGTTTAATATAAAATATTTATTCTAGGATATAATTTAAAATTATGGTACGCCTAGTCTATGCATGTTAATCTAAGTTGAGAATTTATTTAGTTAAGGCTTTATTTAATTTATATGCATCTAATAGGAGTTCCTCGGGATAAGTACAAAATTTTGAATTTCCGTCGTGCCTGCTATGCATGTTCAAATTGACTGTCAGTTCCCAACACTACATACCCCTCAAGTTGCACCACATAAAAAAAACTTTATTTTGAAAGGCAATATTAACACCCATATGGTGAGCTCAAATGTAAAACGAAGCTATAACAAAAATATAGAAGAAGCATTTTTATAGGAGTATAAAACCAAAGATTTTCTTGTAGAAAAACATCATTTGCAACCAACATATTTAACTTCGGAGCATAAACTAAAACACAAGTTCTATACTCCAAAGAATAAAAAAAAACTCAAAATCAAAGGCTTCTTTCAAATACTTTGATTCGAAAGATGAAATAGTTTTACAAACAATAAAAGTTCATCTTCGACCAAACACTCATAAAAATTTCCACCAAAAATTTCCTTTCAAAGTTCTCTTGCCTTTCCTCAAAATATCATTTTCAAACTCAATTTGAAAATATGTGCAACTCGGTCAACATCCTGAACAAAAATTAAAAATGGAAATCTCTTTAGTCTTCATTGAAAACATTTAGAAAGAATTTGTGTTCTTTGTCTCAAAAATATTATTTTCAAGCACATCACTATGTTTAACATAACTTATTAACACACCAACATAAAGTTTGAACATATTTCTCTTTTCATAAATTCGATAAGAACCACATTAATAAAACACCCCCACACTTTTCAATATTTTAAATTAGGATGATAATCCTCTCATTTCTTATATGGTGTCTTATCGGTTTCTCATGTGAAATTCTATTTGTATAAAAATCTTAACAAATAGTTCCACCAACAAATATCTCAAGTATATATCTAACATATTAAATATGAAACTCATATATATACTTAATAATAACTCACAATATGTTCTCATGTGCCTCAAGTTTACTAGAAATTATAAACTATCAAATTTTAAGGTAAACGCACCAAAATTATACTCATATAACCACACATGGTTACTAACACTTTTGCAAACCTGTAATTATTTGCTCAGTTCCAGATTTCGTGAGTCCACTTCAACTAAAATTTTGAATATGTAAAACATGTTATTTGACAAAACTTTTTTCTACTCATAAAAACATATATGTCTTAAGTTTCCAATGCCACTTAAAACACATAAAGCCGATTTGTACATCTTAAGTTATGTCACAACCAATTAGCTGTGCTCAAAGCTAAAATTCCAAAAAATCGAGATTACTATCTCAACTTCAAAAAAAACTTCAAAGTACTAAATGAAAGAGTTTGAAAAACATCCTCTATAAACAAATCTTCATCTATGTCTCATGAAACAATAGAAATAAGAATCACTCAAAACGGATCTGTAAGTCTCACGAAAACTCCTGAACAATCAAGAGTATTTTAAAACTGAAAAATTTCAGCAAATATAAAACAAAAGTTTTATCACAAAGAGTCTATCAACAAACTCCAGAAAACTTGAAATCAAGATGTCTGAAAACAACTTAATTCAAAACATATTGATCCATATAAAACATATCAAAACCTCATCTATCACATGGCGAATCTCATGATTCAACCAAATAGGCAAAGAAGAGCAAACACATAAATTAATAATCTCAAAAACATCTATGCAATTCTATGGTCCATATAGGTCATTCCGATAACACATTATCTTTGGTTATTAAAACCTTGTCGGACTCAAAAGTTACCTTCACTCCATATTTGCCTAAAAGGCTTACTAAAACCAATTCGGTTTAAAAATTGGGAACAAGTAGCACCTCATTATGTTCTAAAGATGTGAGCTTAAGGAGAACCTTTATTCTCCACTTTGAACTTGGGTGTATATGACTATAGAGAATTTTTATTTACTCTCACAAATGTTTCTCAATACTCCATAGTCAATAATCCACTCATTCACATCAATCACCATGTTTACTTGTGAAATGACTACAAAAATAATATCATCTACTTACCTATAAGTTGAGTAGGATTATCACATTTCACAACTCTTTTCCTCCATTTAGGAGCATGGTGGTCGCATGTATAAAACTTCCCCTTTTATATTATTGAATGTTTTATTATTTTTTAGTATATAACCACAGAGAAATTCGTATCTTTTTCCTTAGCGAGGATTGGTCTCCAAAATGTTTGTCTTTGAGACTATCTCCTTCCCTTTAGTTATTTTGATCTCTTACCAATTGACTTTCTTTAGCCCAATAACAACTTTTGCTTACAAGCACCCTCATAATTGTATTTGAAAATCAAAGATTCCCGAATCTCGTTAACTTCAACTTTCAAAAAATAGCACCAATTTCAATTTTTGTAATATCACGAAATGACATATTATATTGGAGTTAGTAGTGGAGGAACGACTACTCTCATAGTCTCGAAGAATTGAGTCTCGTAGGAGAAGCATAATTTTCCATTACGGAATATCCTTTAAGTTTGTTGGAAAATTTGCTCATTAAACTTAATTCCGGAGTTGCTTCCGAATAAAGGCAACACTTTTCTTCACTAACTGTTGCAGAAGCTTAAAAACTAGATTAGAGGCAACACTTTTGGAGGAAAACTGATCCGGATGCTTACTGATCCGGAAGCAAAATTAGTGGAGAGGCAACGCTTTTATAACAATTGTTGTAGTAGTTCAGAGACGGGATCATAGATAACGCTTTATTTTTCAGAATCTGTTGTATTAGATCTGGAGGCATGACTTAGGCAACACTTTACTCAGAAGAGGCAACACTTTCTGCTGAATTTGAAAATGATCTTCAAAAGCCGTGAATAACGATCTTAATTACTTGAAACATCACTGAAACAACAAGAACAAATTTTTAAGTGTTAGGATGAGTTTATTCGAGTAGGAGACTCTGTCCTTAAAGGATACTTCGTAGTTCCTCCTAGGATTAAATAACTCCTTCAAACTCGATTTGAGTTTGGGTACAGGAACCAGAAATGCATGTATATATCCAAAAAAATAGAGGAAGAAGAGAGTATGTAAAAATTGGATGTTTTTGTAATGGAAAAACCGGTCAACCTTTTTATAGGTAAGAAATATAGTTGTTGTAAAATAATAAATATGGTGCCATTAAAATTGTAACCGCAAGGAGTTATAAACATTTAATCAAAATATAACCGTTATAGAAATAATCACAATTTAAATTCTCTTTTATGAAAGAGTTAAAACTAATAACGATCACAATTAAATATTTTCACTAAAAATATTTTCTCAATAAAAATATCATAAAACAATTTCTTTTGAAAGTAACATAAAACTCTTATTTTTTCAACACAGTATTGTTCGTTTGAAACAGAAAGGAAGGAGGAGCAGAGGATTAGTGAGAGAGAGAGAGAGAAATGCGAAGGAAGAAGGATGAGATCGGAAGGAGAAGGAGAAGGAGGAGACAACAGTGGTGGTGCGCGAGGAGGAGGGCATTGAGAGAGAGGAACATGCGACAATGAAGAAGGAAAAAGATGGAGAGATGATTGATGAACCGGAATGAGAAGGAAATCGAAAGGAGAGTGAGAGAGAGGTGGCGGGAAGGAGGGCTGTGGCAGCGGCAATGGATAGAGAAGAGAGCAAGAGAAGAACGATGAATGAGAAGAGATTTATCGAGAAGGAAATGTTGTAGCCGACTCTCTTTATAAATTACAATGGCTATTTCTTATTGTTGGTGGAGTGTATTCCTTCAATCTACGAGGATTATTACTCTCTAGAGTGTTTTGCTTTAGTAATACTTCATTATAGGTTTTTATTTTTCATTTATCATTTTTCTTTATCGTTAACTCTTTTGTTTATTAATAACATTTGAGCGCGGCTAACTATCGACCTCTATTTCTAAACAAATATTAAACATATAAATGTATTAAGTTAAATTAATTTGAACAATCTAATTGTGTGATTATTATTTTTGCATGTCTTGTAATCACCCAAAAGTTCACATTTGTTAGGAGATTATTGACCCACAGCAGAACGAATATATTTATTTTAGGTGAATATGGCAATAATAAAATAGGAGAAATAATTAGCGAAAGGAGAAAATAAATAATCCACTAATAATACGAAAAGTGGTACAAAAGAAATGAAAAAATAAAACACTCAAACCCTTAACCCAAATACACCCAAACCTCACATACAATTTTATATATATATATATATATATATATATATATATATATATATATATTACACTAAACTCCCAAATGATTTTTGCTGGCAAATGAATTTGCAAAATGAACTTGGAAGGGTATATATAGACCTATAAAGTAAAGGAAAATGAAAGACAAAAATAATGTGAACAAAGGAGGCCAAATACATGTTGTATTTTGCCAACCATACAAGTTTTTCAAAGTCCAAAATTGCATATGAAAAATGCAATTTGTAATTGACAACTTCAAATCACATTCACAAATCTCCACCTTGATTTGAATGTTGACTGAATTCAATTGTCGCAAACACCAATCAAGTTTAAGCAATGCTTAAACTTACTGGTTGGAAGAGACTTCGTCATCATGTTGGCTGGATTGTCCGCTGTACCAATTTTAGTAATACCAATATTTCCCTCGGAAATAATGTCTTGAATAAAATGGTATTTCACGTCAATGTGCTTCGTTCTTTCATGAAACATCTGATCTTTAGTTAGACCAATCGCACTTTGACTATCACAATGAACAATAATTTTTCTGTAAATTTGAACTGAGTTCGCCGACCAAACCTCTTAGCTAAATAGCTTCTTTTACAGCTTCGACTACCACCATATATTCTGCTTCGGTAGTGGATAATGCAACTATGTGCTGTAAAGTAGCTTTCCAACTGATAGCGCTACTACTAAGAGTAAACACATAACCTGTGATCGATCTTCGCTTGTCAATATCACATGCATAATCTGAATCGACATAGCTAACCACCATGTTCTTACTTTTTCCAAATTCCAAACAAGCATTAGTAGTACCCCTTAAGTATCTCAAAATCCATTTCACAGCATGCCAACGTTCTTTGCCCGGATTAGACATATATCTACTAACAACACTGACTGCATGAGAAATGTCAGGACGAGTGCAAACCATAGCATACATGATACTACCAATAGCACTAGAGTAAGGAACATGTGACATAAACTCAATATCCTTTTCAGATTGAGGACATAGAGCAGCAGAAAGTCGAAAATGAGCAGCGAGTGAAGTACTTACAGGTTTGGCATTTTTCATGCCAAAACGCTCCAACACTTTCTCAACAAAACTTCTCTGAGTCAAATAAAGCTTTCTTGCAGCTCTATCCCTTTGGATCTCCATGCCGAGAATCTTTTTAGCAGCTCCCAAATCTCTCATCTCAAATTCGCTGCTAAGCTCTGCTTTCAATCTATTGATATCAGACATATCCTTGGCAGCAATAAGCATATCATCAACATAAAGCAACAAATATACAAATGAGCCATTTGCAAGTTTTCTAAAATACACACAGCTATCATATTGGCTCCTTAAATAGCCATGTCTAACCATAAAGGAATCAAACCACTTATACCACTGTCGAGGCGACTGCTTTAATCCGTACAGTGATTTTAGCAACAAGCAAACATAGTCCTCTTTGCTTTCAACTTCAAAACCATCTGGTTATTTCATGAAGATCTGCTCCTTTAATTCTTCATCCAAGAAAGCAGTCTTGACATTAAGTTGCTCTAACTCCAAATCCTGTATAGCAACCAAGGCAAGCAAAACACGAATAGAGCTATGTTTAACAATAGGAGAAAACACATCGTTGAAATCAACTCCTTGTACCTGACTATAGCCCTTAGCGACCATTCATGCTTTGTATCAGGCATCATCTATGCCTGGAATGCCATCTTTCTTTTTAAAGACCTATTTGTAACCAACAATCTTCTTGTCCTTAGGCGGTTTCACCAACTCCCACGTGCGGTTCTTGTGTAGAGATTCAATCTCTTCTTGCATAGTGATAATCCATTTCGCTGAATCATTACGAGAAATGGCCTCTGAATATGTGGAAGGTTCACCAACTCCTTTTGTTTCTTGTGCAGCTACAAAGGCATAAGTAACATAATCTGCAAACTTTACAAGCATTCTTCTTTCTCTATCTGGCCTGCTTTTAACAACAGGCTGCTCCACCTATTCTACGGTAGTAGTTTCTTTAACTTTTATTGACTCGGACAACTGTTCTAAAATTTGCACTTCTGTGGCTTCGGACAGAGCAAATGATTCCTCCACCTCGAATGGAACCTCCACCTGCTTATCAAAATTCTGTATTTTGACATCAACTACAACTGGGGACTCTTTTCTTGGATGAAGTATAGCAGACTCATCGAACATAACATTTCTGCTTATTACAGACTTCGGTGACTTGGGATCAAGAAGCTAAACTTTGTATCCCTTTACACCATCTAGATAGCCAAGAAAAATGCCCTTTTTAGCTCTAGGCTCCAATTTTCCATCGTTCACATGGATATAAACAAGACAGCAATAAATCCTCAGATAAGAATAATTAGCAGGTTTCCCATACCATAACTCTTCAGGTGTCTTGCAGTTCATGGAAGCACAAGGGGAACGATTCACCAAATGAGTAGTAGTTACAGCTGCTTCTGCGTAAAATGCTTGAGATAAACCAGAATTTGACAACATGCATCGAACTTTCTCCAACAGAGTTCTATTCATCCTCTCAGCTACACCATTCTGTTGTGGTGTACCTAGAATTGTGAGATGTCTCGAGATGCCCATATCTTTACAGAATGTATCAAATTCTGCATTACAAAACTCCAAACCATTATCTGTTATGAGACATTTGATCTTCTTGCCAGTTTGATTTTCCACCAAGGCTTTCCACTGCTTGAAAGTGACAAAGACATCATTCTTGTGTTTCAAAAAATAAGTCCAGACCTTCCTTGAGTAGTCGTCAATAAAGGTGAGCATGTAAGGAGCACCACCTTTTGAAGGAACACGAGTAGGGCCCCAAAGGTCATAATGGATATAATTCAAAGTACCTTTTGTTCTGTGAACACTACCTCTGAAGCTGACTCTTTTGTGCTTGCCGAAAATGCAGTGCTCATAAAACTCTAACTTGGAAATACTCTGGCCACAAAGTAGGCCCCTTTTACTAAGCATGGCCAAGCCTTTTCACTCATGTAGCCAAGCCTCATATGCCATAATTTTGGAACTTTGGATTCTGACATGGAAGATGAAAGTACAGCAACACCTGTTGTAGTTGATCCTTGCAACACGTACAATCTCCCAACTTTTATAGCTTTCATCACGACGAGGGCACCTTTCAAAACCTTCAAAACTCCACCTCCACCATAAAATCTGCAATTGTTGTCGTCTAAAGCAGATAATGAGATCAGGTTCTTCTTCATATCTGGAACATGCCGCACATTGATTAGTGTTCTGACAATACTATCATGCATCTTGATTTTGACAGTACCGATTCCAACAACTTTACAAGGATGATCGTTGCCCATCAATACAACTCCTTTTTCTACTCGTTCATAAGAGGAGAACCAATATGGAATGAGCAAGCAGAGTCCAAGATCCACCCTTGTCCTGATCTTGCACCATCGTCGGACACAGCATAAACTTCACAGTCTTCCTCATCTTCTGCAACACTGGCTTCGACGGGACCATCATCTCTGTGACTCTTTTCTTTATTCTTTCGCTGAAGCTTGTAACATTCAGCTTTAATGTGCCCTTTCTTCTTACAGTAATTGCACGTCAAATTACTGTAACGGGATCTTGATTTAGATCTGGATCGGTTGTTGCTGCTGCTGCTGCTACTGGGATCTCTTGTACTAGATCTCCCTCGAACGACCAGACCTTCTCCAGGACTATTTCTGTCACCAAAAAGCTCTTTATCAATAAGATCTTTAGAGAACAAGCATTCTTTAACCTCCTCCACGGTTAAAGTGGTTTTACTATAGATTAGGGTCTCGCGGAAATTTTTGAACGAAGGAGGAAGAGACCGCAACAACATAAGAGCTTTATCTTCTTCTTCGTATTTGATATCCAAATTTTCCCGATCCAAAAGAATGGAACTAAAATCATCAAGGTGAGCCTTAAGGGATGTGCCTTCTGCTATATGAAGCATATGGAGACGATGCTTCACCACAAGCTTGTTCGTGAGGTTTTTAGACATATAGAGAGACTCCAATTTCTGCCATAAGCCTTTGGCAGTCTTCTTGTGGATGACTTCTCGTAGGACCTCGTTTGACAAGCATAACTGAATGGCAGCTAGAGCTTTGTCCTCCAAATCTTGTTTCTTCTCCTTTGTCACCGTTCCAGGTAACTCTTCCATCATCACCTTGTACAATCCGTTTTGTGTCAAAATCGCTTTCATCTTAACTTGCCATAAGGCAAAGCTCATATTGCGATCAAATTTCTCAATATCAAATTTTGTTGTCGCCATAGCAAATTTCAAAATTCCAAAATAAATATTAATTGGCTCTGGTACCAATTTGTTACGAGATTATTAACCCGCAGCGGAACGAAGATATTTATTTTGGGTGAATATAATGCGATCAAATTTCTCAATATCAAATTTTGTTGTCGCCATAGCAAATTTCAAAATTCCAAAATAAATATTAATTGGCTCTGGTACCAATTTGTTACGAGATTATTAACCCGCAGCGGAACGAAGATATTTATTTTGGGTGAATATGGCAACAACAAAATAGGAGAAATAATTAGCGAAAGGAGAAAATAAATAATCCACTAATAATACGAAAAGTGGTACAAAAGAAATGAAAAAATAAAACACTCAAACCCTTAACCCAAATACACCCAAACCTCACATACAAATATATATATATATATATATATATATATATATATATATATATATATATACACTAAGTATATATATTACACTAAACTCCTAAACGATTTTTGCTGGAAAATGAATTTGCAAAATGAACTTGGAAGGGTATATATAGGCCTATAAAGTAATGGAAAATGAAAGACAAAAATAATGTGAACAAAGGAGGCTAAATAGATGTTGTATTTTGTCAACCATACAAGTTTTTTAAAGTCCAAAATTACATATAAAAAATACAATTTATAATTGACAACTTCAAATCACATTCAGAGTCACAAATATACAAATATACCCATATTTAATTTTGATATTCCCAAATTGCAATTTTTTTATTGTGAAAGGATGATTTGCTTCTCTAATTAAAAAAGGTATTCATGAATTAAAAAAACTGTCGCAAACCCAAGGGAGCTATAACTATTTCAAGATGCCAACTCATTCGACTCAAATTCGTACACAACAAAACTAAAGCAATGGCACTTAAGTAATGGCAAATACCCTCATTCGATTTCCATCACTTAAAGCAATGGCAAATACCCTCAAAATTTTATAATTAAAAAATTAAAAAGAATTAAAGTTACTCTGAAACTTATTTGTCTAAAATATATACGTTTCATAGGTAAAATGATAATGTATGATGATTAATTAGAAGAAATTAATTTGTGATAATTTATTTTCTAAAAAAAGTTCCACTTTTATCAATATCTTGTATATGAAAAGTGAAAACCTTTTTGACCAAAAGTCTGTGACAGAAGAGAAAATATTGAATATTTCACAATCTTCTGGAAAAAGTCATACTGTCTATCTATATTTTAGAATATAATACCAAGGCCTCTACTATTACAGTGATGAATTCTGTTATTTATTCCCTTGCAATCATAAGTGCTGTTATTATATACATTTGTTGACTGCCTTTATAACCATAGCCAATTGCTGAATACTATATAGTATACATATTCATATTATATTGTATTTTATGTGCCAATTCACCTAAAACATTTATGTGGATTCAGACTTGATTTAAAAATAACAACTAAATTATATATTTGTACGTGCCAAATTGTTTTCTTGGTTGAATGATGTTTCTTTTTGTGGCTGGTTAGTTTGGTCAAACTCGGGCATATTTAAAATTAAATTGCTAGATGAAAAAAATGCAGATTGTCTTCTAAATTATATTTGAATGATGTCAGTGCTAACAAGTTTTTGTAAAACCTTGTCTGATTTAGTTAGAATCGAATGTTGTAACCAAAAACTGCGGCGCATAAGTGACTACGAGTAATATCACATCCGAAATTTGTGCGATAAGTTAGTATATAGTAGGAGTGGACGTGTAAATTTAGTACACTAAAATTTTGTATTTTGATATAGTGTCAAGCCTACGAGTGTATAATGTATTTGGGCTCTCACGTCCCAGGGCACTGAGTTTTTGGATAATAATAAAAGATATCATATTCATACTCAATGGTTGGCTGAACTGAGTACAATCGGCGCTCAGGAAGAGTAAGACCTAAGCTTAGGTTGCGGTGACTCACACTTGATGGAGAGAATTATTTGATAAATCCGAAATTGAAATTACATGTAGAAAATTTATGAAAAATAAGTGAATAATATAAATGAGATTTTAGCCAAACACATATTACAATTTGAGGAATCTTTAATATATGGAGATAATTATTTGACAAATCTAGAGTTGAAATACTGTGTAGAAAATTTATGAAAAATAAGTGAATAATATATATGAGATTTTAGCCAAACACTCATTACAATTGGAGGAATCTTTAACATATGGAGAGAATTATTTGACAAATTTGGAGTTGAAATCCTGCTTTGAAAATTGATGAAAAATGAGTGAATTATATATACAAGGCTATGATCTTTTCAATTTATTAATATAATACTGAATTAATAAATATTGATTAATATTTATTTTAATATAATTTTATATATATATAGTATTAAGTACTAATAAGTATTAAATTAAAAAAACTACACATACGAAAAGAACCACATAATACGGAAACATGATTCAATATAGTGAATGAACCACACATGCAGCATAAAGTGTGGTTCTTTTCGTTTATCGAATAGTTTAAGACAAACATGCTTCAAACGTATAACCCAATCTCTGCAAATCATTTCCTCCATGCTTTCTGTAGAACAATGGCCTAACTTACCTCAAAAGATATCTTAAAGGGTAAGGATTGCCTCACATATAAGGAGCAATATTGCTCAAGCCATAATCGATGTGGGATATTCAACACATCCCCCTCACGCCCAAATCTATTTGGAGCATGGAGCTATCAACAGGTGACCCAATATCATAACCGAACTCTGATACCATGTGGAACAATGGCCTGTCTCACCCCAAAAGATACCTCAAAGGGTGAGGATTACCTCACACATATAAGAAGTAATTTTGCTCAAGGCACAACCAATATGAGATATCCAATACTTTCAATCAATCGCTAACAATCATTAACATCTTTCACGCTCTTATGAATCATAATATATGTCTTGATATACAAGCCATAATTAAGCCGTACCTATTAGATTAAGTTTTTGGGTCAAATAAATTCATAATATGGTATTATAGCACATAAGGTTTGATAAAGATTAGGCTAACAAAGAATACTAGACCCGCTAATGACTTTGGAGCTCATATTAGGCCAATAAAGTTTGACAAGTGGTAACCGATTCAAGCTCAGGTGCATTTGAGGGGAGTATTGAAGATGCTAGTGATCCTAAATGAGAAATAAACAATACTAATGATTAATATATAAGTGATATAGATTAAGCTTAACATAAGCTAAGTGGTTTTCGTTACATGAGTTCAAACCCGTTGATATACTAGCTCAATTATCAACCTAACTCTCTCAGTGTCTACAAATTCTCTACATGTAAGGAATAAATAAAAGCTACAATCAAGCCTTACCATCAACTTCAGCTTTTGGTCAAATGACTCCATGAGATTATATCAGAGCTTTTTGGGTCTAGTGATCGAGAGTTCGAATCCTGATAGCTCCATTTGGCGTATTAAATTTCAACACATGGTTGAGTGGACTTGTGTTGTGCCCACTTCAAGCCCAACGGGCCTTCCCGTGTGAGAGATCATCATGGATAACAAGTTACCTGACATAGTATACTCAACGGTTCTTAAATACAAGCTTAAGCTTTTGGGTTAAATAATTACCTGACATAGTATCAAAGCCTCAGGGACCTAATGATTGAGGGTTCGAATCATGACAACTCCATTTATTAAATGAATTTCAAACACATAATAGAGTGGACATGTGTTGTACCTATTCAAGCCTAAAGGTCATTCATGTGTTGGGAATATTATGAATAAAAAAATGTTACGGCTGAACCTTAGCTATTGGCTTAACATTTTTGAGTTAATGGTTCCGTGACATTATACGCAAAGCAATTTGGTTTAAACTCACTTTATGTTCATATTAATATTTGGAAGAGGTAATGAATTTAACTTATAATATTTAACTAATTTTCTAAGAGAATTAAGTATAATTTGATCTAAACTCACTATATGTTCATATTTCATACACTGAACGTTAAAAAGAAAAAGAATATTTTAGACCTTTTTTTTACCATAAATCGTAGACTGTCGGTCATACTAACTACTCCTAAGGAACAACTCTCCCACTTTAGAAGAGCCGATGAGATTTTGTCTATACAATAATAGATACCGTTGGGAAGTAAATATAAAACTCACATAATAAAACAAAAATTAAATTAAAAAATGAAATCAGTGAAGTAAATTGAATTACCAAACTTGTATTTCAAATTAAGCAATGTGAATGCAAATTTAATATTATAAAATGCGCCTTTCTAAAATATGAGTAGTCAACATTCTCAAATAGGATTTCCCCACTAAAAAACACTCCTAATGGATAAGTTCTCAATCCAAATGATGATATGCTTTTTCTTGTGCCAAAAAGTTAAACATAACAGTAAAATTCTTCATTTGAAGGTCAAAATTCAATATCAACTCTATCATATATACCTAGAAGTTAATCAATTCATTATGAAAACATAAAGTTCAATAGTAAACCATCATTACATTGCTTAATTAATTAATTACCTTTCTATTAAATATTTTTTAATTACTCAAACTAACTATTGTGATGTAATATTAACGTCATATTCTTTTGGATTATAGTTCAGTTCGATTTAATTCATACTGTTTCAGTTTAATTTAGTTTACTTCAGTTCAGTTTAATTATGCGTACTTATAAATTTATATTAAAATAAATTCAGTTCAGTTCAACTCACTTCAATTTAATCAATTTTAATTTAGCTTAGTTCATAAAATTACAGTAAAAAAAATGACCTAATTGTAAGATAGATTATCAAATATCTAACTAGAAATCACCCCCAACAAACCCAAAAAATTTATTTATATAGTCCGATTGTTTGATTCTCGATAGCTAGATTAATACTGTTTTTTTTCAACAGAATTTGGTTCTTAATGTGCACACCTAATATATATGTAGTTCATGTATACAATCTAAACTTTGTAATAAGTACATATTTATTTTCTTATAAATATTTGTTGGTGTAATTTGAATGAATAGTTCAAATAGCACGATGGCTAATTGCTCAAACGACCCTATATTTTGGTCGGGCTATAGGACCTACTTAACAGCCACATCTTTCAATATTAGTGGGCTGTTACTTTCAAACAGTAGATAGAATGAGTCAAATTTTTAAAAAAATTATGAAGATAACTTCATCAAATTATAACTTATTTTATTCAATTTAATACTTTTAAATACTTATTTATATATATAAATTTATATTAAAATAAATATTTATCAATAATTTAATTCATTTATTTATAAATTAAAAAGAATAAAGCTTTAATCTTAATATAAAAATTTGAAATAGTTTTCATTTTTCAGAGGGTTGATTGTCCTGTGGCCCCCCTAGAAACGTGATTTATTTCAAAATTTAGATGGAATCTACTATTGTATTCAAGCAATAACACAAACACAATCATATTGTATTTGGGGATATTTCCACTTATTGTAGGCTTGAGAAAAGAAAGGATAATGTAATACCAAGTGGCAATTTTATATGATAAAATTAAAATTATTTCTAGGCTCTTTGAACTCTATACATGATTGTTGTTTTGCTTGTAAAAAACATAAAAATAATAAAATATAAAATCAGAAAGCACAAAATCTTAGCTTATTAAAATATAATAGTAGCCTATTGGTGACGGATAAACCAAGGGGAATGAACCCATATTTAATTAATTCTTGAATATTTTTTTTATACCGAAAATAATTAAGGCACACTAGGAAAAAAATTTAATTCTTAATTGTAATTAAGAGAACCTATTCTAAAGACATTTCTGATCTTAAATTTATTTGACCCTTTCTTTCTCTAATAAAAATGATGTACAAATTTTCGATGTCGTCTAAAGCAAATGCTTTGCTTACATAATAAAAAAAGATGTTCACTTTATATAAACGTGCTAAATTTATATTCAATTATTGTATATTATCCATAAAAAAAGGATAAAATACTATTCTACAAATAGGTTCATGCACATTCCTTAAAGAGTTACTAAAATTGACATTGATTGTTCTTAATTGCAATATTTTTGTCCCAAATATATCCACAATTACTTGCTATTTGTTCCCTTTAATATAGATTCATGCATCATGTGTATATTTTTGTCCGAAATATATAGACAATTACTAAGTTGTTACTAAAACATATAATAATCCATGTTATACGTTACTTATTTCTTCGGTATAATGTATTTTTTCCTATGAATGTAACATTATTTTATTAAGTATCGTCATGAACTTTCATATGTTTTGTTGAAACAATCACATTTTATATTTTAATTAATATATGAGTGTATAAAATTCATTTAACAATTTTTTTTCACGTTCTAAAAGTTTTATATGTAGTATAAAAAAAAGAGTTTTATATGACAATAAACAACATATGTATAGATAAATTAAAATGAATGATATTTATGCATGTTCTTTTCCACTGTAATTTTATGAAATGAATTGAAGTTAGTTGAACTGAATTAAACTTATTTCAGTGTAAATTTATAACTACGTATAGTTGAACTGAACTAAAGCGGTATGAACTGAATTGTATCGCAGTCGAAGAGAACATGGCCTTAGTAAATAAAAATTATAGGAGCATACTCACGAGGTATTTCAAGAGAAATTGTGAAACTCGGCTTGGCTGAACTTGAGTTAGCTTTGACTGAACTGAACTCAAAGTATTCGTAAACCACCCTAGCTCGTTAACACCTACTGAATACAGAAAAGTCTAAGTGTAAAATTTTACAAGAAAAATAAAACTTGAACGTTTGGGTCATATATATCATGCAGGTCCAACATACAGCTATATGTTTTCAGTAATGCAGATGTATTAATGCTTATAATAATATTTTATGCAAATTTGGAATAAATATCTTACTCCTTCTCAATATACAAATTATTTAAAAATAGCGGCTTTTAGAGACTATGAATATGCAATTAATATTTGGTCATATATAACATTATTGAATTAAAATATTATATGTATACATGTATATTCTAGAAGACAACAGTAGCTAGTTTGAAGATGTATTATACGGTCTTTGATGGGAGAAATTCAATTCAAGCATTTCCTTAGGTCAAGAAATTTGAGTCCCATTCATCAACTATTTATTTGGTAGGCCTTCATTAATGCATCCATATAATAACATTACATTTATTTCCTTTTTGTCATTTTCTCATCTTTTCTAAATGTTTGTATGTTTTTTATGCTTTATATTTATTTCGAGTTAAAAACACTCAAAATTATGAAGATAAAGTAATTGAGAAGATGTTTACGGAGGCCTTGATTATAGGTCAGGGGTGTGATTGTCTAAACCTCTTAATTAAAAGAGGCCTAAATTTCATAACTACGTGTATAATGTATATACACACTTTAAAATATTCTATAAATATATTCTATATCAATGAGTTGAATATTAATATACATTAAAAAAATCTTAAAATTATACTTCATAATAAAAAATAGTTAAATTTACATGGATTTTTTTTAAAGACCCTAAGACCGGCATATGTCGCTCATGGGGTGTTACAAGACTTCTCGTTAGCGTATACATGTTTTTATTATCTTGTGGTTAAAACATGCTTGAACTTTACAAATTAAGATTAGCTTAATTAGAAAAAATGTTAAAAATAAAATAATAATAATAATAATAATTTAAAGGGGAGGTTTTAGTTTTAATAATATATCTTACTTTTATTATTAAATAGCGATCATAATTGCTATGTCATTTACCAACTTGGTAGTAATTGATTATTGTCAATTTTATTCATTTCATTGGCTATATATATGGTTTAATTTTAGTAGAGGAAATACACAAGAAAATTGAGAATTGGTGATTTCCTTTGCTAGCTCTTACATGTTCATAATATTATCTTTGTCTTAAGTTCATTCTTAGTTCCTTAGTTTTTTTATTTCGGTGATATTCTACGCTCGGTTGAGTTCATCCAATGTCTGTTATTGTATCCTGGGAGACAATAGTTCATACGGGGCAAATTCTATCTTAAGGAAACCGATTCGGACCTCAAGAGAATCCTTTCACGGTTAAAAGGTCATTTCGGTATTTATCATTTTGTTAAATATTTTACTACCATATTTCCGTAATTCAAGTTCCTAACATCTTGTTATATTTTGTCTCTTAAAAGGAAATTACTCTATTATTAATCTCTCAGGTCTAACAATCTTAAGACAGAATTTTTATGTCTATTTGATGATGTAACTATATTCCTTTAAAAGAAAAGAACATATTTTCATAACTTAGAATACCGTGACTTGGATTACCGAAACTTGAAATACCTAAATTTGGACAAATTCTTGGACTTTGGATAATAAGGACTTATTTTGGACACTGGGACTTAATTTAGATAATATATATATATATATATATATATATATATATATATATATATATATTAAAAAGTGACAAAAAAATTAATTAAATCAAAATTATCATACAGACAATTTTAGTACTTTATTTTATTTACTGTTTTAAAACTGTTCTAATTTGGTTTGTTTGAAATTTTCAGAATTTATCATGGCTGATCATGGAGACATTAGTCCTGAAATTGCTCAAGGCCAAAATGAAGAAAACCAAAATGGACAACTTGATCATATTGGTTCTGAGCCTATTAGTTCAACACCGATTGCTTCTGTACTTGTAGGTGGACCAACTGCTTTTGGCTATGCAGCTTCTAGGGCAACTGCTTTTGGATCTACGAGTTCTGGCCCTACTCAAGGAAATGGCCCTGAAAATACTTATGGTCAAAATAATCAAAATAGACAAAATGGTCCTAATGGGTTTGGACTTAACTAAAATGGACAACTGGTCCTAATGGTTTTGAATTAAATGGAAATGGACTTTCGAGTTTTGGACTTGTTATGCCTAATAGTCATGGGGCTTCGGTTCATACCCTATAACGATACCCGAAAGGCCTGAGAAATTCAATGGTGTGAATTTTAAAGTTTGGCAACAAAAAATATTTTTCTACTTAACTAGTGTGGGACTTCAAAATTTTCTGAAAGAAGATTCTCCTGTTGTTCCCGTTGGAGTAACTGATGCTTTTGTTCAGAAATTTTCTGATGGCTGGAAATTTTCTGATTTTCTTTACAGAAACCATATTTTAAATGGTTTAGTACCCAATTTATATGAGGTGTACACAGTAAAACGTACTGCAAAAGAATTATGGGAATCCTTAGACAAGAAATATCAAACTGAGGATGTTGGCGCTAAGAAATACTTAGTAGGCCAATTTCTTGATTTTAAAATGATTGATTCCAAGCCTGTTGTAAGTCAAGTGCAGGAACTCCAGCTACTAATCCATGGGATGGAAGCTGAAAATATGCATACTAGTGAGCCATTCCAAGTGACTGCAATTATTGAAAAATTACCACCGAGTTGGAATGATTTTAAACATTACTTAAAGCATAAACGAAAAGAAATGTCTATTGAGGATCTTATTGTCCGACTTCGTATTGAGGACAATAGAAGATTTGAAAAGAAATTTTTTGTTGCTAATCAAGCTATGGCGAAAGCCAACGTGGTGGAGGTCCTTAAAGACTCCAAGAAGGGTAAACATTATGCTAAACCCAAGTCCAAAATGGGACCAAAAGGAGGCATTTCTAAGAAACCTAAGTTGAATGGAAAATGCTTCAACTGTAATAAGATGGGGCATAAGTCCTTTGAATGCAGGCTGCCAAAAAGGGCATACAAGAATGAGGCAAATGTTGTTGCTGAAATTACTAAAGATGTGTCTGACATCAACTTATGTGCGGTAATTTCTGAGGTCAACCTGATTGACTCAAACCCAAGAGAGTGGTGGCTCGATACTGGTGCCACTCGTCACATATGTTGTGACAAAGAGTCTTTTACTGGACTGACACTTATAAATGACGGGGAGAAGCTCTACATGGGAAATTCTACTACTTCTAAAGTCAAGGGACATAGAACTGTGATTTTGAAAATGACTTCTGGTAAAGAAGTAAAACTGTAAAATGTCTTGTATGTACCTGACATAAGAAAGAATTTAATTTCTAGAAGCCTCTTGAGTGCACATGAATTCAAGATGGTATTTGAATCTCATAAATTTAATTTCTCAAAAGGAGGCATGTATGTGGGAAAGGGATATGAATGTAACGGAATGTTTAAATTCAATTGTATCTCTTGTAAGCATGGTTCTATTAATATGAATAAGAACAACGTTTCTGCTTATATGGTTGAGTCTTCTAATTTATGGCATAGTAGACTTGGACATGTTAATTTTGATACGTTACGACGTTTAATTAACTTGATTCATATTCCCACATTTCATATTGATAAAACACATAAATGTGAAACTTGTGTTGAGACAAAATTGACAAGATCTTCATTTTACTCTGTTGAAAGAAATTCAGAACCACTTGATTTAATACATACAGATATTTGTGACTTGAAATTTGTTCAATCAAGGGGAGCAAATAAATATTTTATTACCTTCATTGATGATAGCACAAAATACTGTTATGTATATTTGCTTAAAAGCAAAGAGGAGGCTTTAGAGAAATTTGTACTCTATGAGCAAGAAGCAGAAAACAAACTTCATAAGAAAATTAAGAAGGTAAGAAGTGGTCGTGGTGGTGAATACGTCGCATCAATTGGTGAGTTTTGCTCCCAACATGGAATTATTCATGAAGTAACACCACCATATTCTCCTCAATCAAATGGAGTAGTTGAACGCAAAAATCGTACTTTAAAAGAGATGATGAATGTAATGTTAACCATTTCTGGTTTACCACCAAACTTGTGGGGCGATGCTATTTTGTCAGCAAATTATCTTTTAAATAAGATACCACGTAAGAAATAAACAAAACCGCTTATGAGTTATGGAAGGGAATAAAACCTTCATATAATTACTTAAAAGTGTAGGGGTGTCTTGCAAAGGTAATTGCTCCATTACCTAAAGGAATGAAAATAGGTCCAAAAACAGTGGATTGTATTTTCATTGGATATGCTAGTAATAACAACGCATATAGGTTTCTTGTTCATGAATCTAAAAATTCGGATATACAAAGAATACTTTGATAGAGTCAAAGGACGCTTTATTTTTTGTAGACGTGTTTCCATGTAAGGAAATAAGTGAAAGATTTGGATCTAAAAGGTCTCGTGAACTTGTTGAAAGTGATGGTCAAGTTGATCAACAAGATGTTGATAACAATGAAACAACAACAACAACAACATTATGCCAATGGCTCCCGCACAAACAGGGTAAGGGGGGTCGGGTGTACGCAACCTTACCCCTGTAATTATAGAGAGGTTGTTTCCAATTGACCTTGAAGTAGAGTTGCAAACAACTATCCATGATATCACAATAAAAAGAAGCTCAGATAGTTTAATAAATCATTTTGCTTTAGTCCATTATAATCTAAAGCCAAAGAAGATGATTGAAGAAAATGATCAATATTCTCAAGAAGAGAGTAATACAGATCATAAGGTGGAACCTAGAAGAAGTAAACGGGCAAGGGTTGAAAAGTCCTATGGTCCGGATTTCTTAGCATATATGGTTGAAGTGGAACCCCAAACGTATAAAGAAGCTGTAAGCTCTACAGAGAGTCCTTTATGGAAAGAAGCCATAAGGAGTGAACTTGATTCCATTTTGCAAAATCATACGTGGGAATTAGTGGACCTTCCTCCAGGAACAAAACCACTAAGTTCTAAATGGATTTTCAAAAGAAAGCTAAAAGCTGATGGATGAATTGATAAGTATAAGGCGCGTTTGGTCATAAAAGGTTATAGACAAAAAGAAGGCCTTGATTACTTTGATACGTGTTATCCAGTGTCGAGAATAACCTCCATTAGGATGATACTTGCAATTGTCGCGGAATCTTGAAGTACATCAAATGGATGTGAAAACTGCCTTTCTGAATGGAGATCTTGAAGAAGAAATCTACATGGAGCAACCTGAAGGTTGTGTAGCTCTAGGTCAAGAAAGGAAAGTTTGTAAATTGGTGAAATCTTTATATGGGTTAAAGCAAGCACCAAAATAATGGCATAAGAAATTTGATGATGTCATGATGGCTAGTGGATATCGCATAAATGAGTGTGACAAATGCATTTATGTCAAAACTACAAATGAAGGATATGTTATTCTATGTTCGTATGTTAATGACATACTCATTGTAGGAAGCAATGAAAAGATGGTAAAAAGTACCAAAGATATGTTGAATTTTAGATTTGACATGAAAGATATGGGACTAGCGGATGTAATTTTAGGCATCCAAATTAAACGTTCACCTCACGGTCTTATATTAACTCAGTCTCACTATGTGGACAAGATACTTAACAAGTTTAATACAGAGGATTATGCCATAGCCAAAACGCCATTGGACATCAGTCAACACTTGTCTAAGAATAGAGGTGAATGGATAGACCAAGTGGAATATGCAAGAGTTATAGGCAGTCTAATGTACCTTACAAGTTGTACAAGGCCTGATATTGCTTATACTGTAAGCAGTTTAAGCAGATTTACGAGTAACCCAGGTAAAAGTCATTGGGGAGCAATCGTAAGAATACTAAGGTATTTGTGGTATACTCGTAATTATGGACTGCACTACACAAGGGAACCTACTGTACTAGAAGCATATTCTGATGCTAGTTGGATAGCTGACATTAAGCATTCTAAAGGTACAAGTGGGTATGTGTTCACTCTAGGAGGAGGAGCAGTGTCATGGAAATCCTCAAGGCAAACAATTATAACTCGACCCACAATGGAAGCTGAGTTTGTAGCCTTGTACAAAACTGGTGAAGAAGGCAAATGGCTACGAAATTTCTTAGAGGATATTCTTGAATGGCCCAAACTTGTGCCCGCAATTTGTATACATTGCGATAATCAAGCAACGATTAAGAGAGCACAAAATAATATGTATAATGGTAAGTCGAGACACATACGTCGTCGACATAATACCATTAGACAATTGATCTCAACTGGAGTTATCTCTATTGATTTTGTAGGATCAAAGGATAACGTTGCGGATCCACTAACCAAAGGGTTAAATCGAGATCAAGTTGATAAGACATCTAAAGGAATGGGACTAAAGCCCATGAATAATTAAGGCGCTATGTGAAGGAAAACCCAACCATGTTTGACTAGAGATCCTAAGATCTTGGTTCAATGGGACAACCTAATTGCATAGACCTTGTGGGGTCACTGTAGGGGTAACCCTATGTCCATTCCTATGATGTAAACAGTGACACAATGGGTTAAGGTTAAGCAATGCTTTTAATGGTTCTTTGTGCATAAAAGTTTGAGCAAAAGAGATTACCTGTGTGAGAGAGAAGTGAGGTATATTCAAAGAAAACTAATGGGGCTTAGTTATCCGAAACTCTTGCAGAACCAGGAGATGTTCACGACCTTAATGAACATAACCATGAGAACCAAAACCGAGTTACATTAATATTTGTGTGGTGTATATCATCGTTTACACAAACGGCAAAATAGTTCAAGGACATCGCGTCTACTTGTCAGCCAGTAAAGTACATATGTTATCACAATGGAAGGTTCAAAGGTTGAGTCCACCTCTCCTATGCAAATACTGATATAGAAATTATCACCGAATCGAGTCTTCGTTTTCTTATTTTCTTTTATGTAGGGGATTGTTGAAAAATAAAATAAAATAATAATAAGAATAATAATAATAATAATGACTTAATGGGAAAGTTGTGGTTTTAATAATATATCTTACTTTCGTTATTGAATAGCAATCATAATTGCTATGCCATTTGCCAACTTAGTAGTAATTGATTATTGCCAATTTTATTCATTTCCTTGTCTATATATATGGTTTGATTTTAGTAGAGGAAATACACAAGAAAATTGAGAATTAGTGCTTTTCTTTGCTAGCTCTTACATGTTCATAATATTGCCTTTGTCTTAAGTTCATTCTTAGTTCCTTAGTTTTTCATCTCGGTGATATTCTACGCTCGGTTGAGTTCATCTAACGTCTGTTGTTGTATCCTGAGAGACAGTAGTTCATACGGGGCAAATTCTATCTTAAGGAAACCTATTCGGACCTCAAGAGAATCCTTTCACGGTTAAAAGGTTATTTCGGTATTTATCGTTTTGTTAAATATTTTACTATCATATTTCCGTAATTCAAATTTCTAACATCTTATTATATTTTTTCTCTTAAAAGAAAATTACACTATTATTAATCTCACATGTCTAAAAATAAATACATAGTGATTTAAATTTTTAGATTTCAAATTCAAAATTCAATAAATACCTGGTAAATTTATACTTAAGAAAGGCTGATTGAAATTCTGAACATTCTCTGACTAAATTAATGTTATATGTATGATATTACACTCAAGTGGGAAAAGAATAACATTTTTAATAAATTATGTATTTAATTATTTGTACAAGAAAATTATATATTTATAAAATAATACAAAGTAGAAGTATCATTTAAATTTAACAATGCACTTAGTATTACAATATAATTTATGCGAATATCTAATGTAACCTGAGAATTACATGGTTCTCACCTTTAGATGATTAATAACTCGAATATAATGGTACAATTTATGAACAATTTTTTCTTTTGAAAACCTGAATTTCTGTAAAAAAAAAAAAATTCATCAAATTTGTAATAATATTAAAGCAAAGCCGTAATGAACAGAAATTGTAATAAATTAATTTGAAGATTATTAGTAGCAAGTTGAGCTACAATATTGATATTGAATCACAACATTAATTACAAATCCAATAATGTACCAAGTGGACACACAAACTAAGTCAAAAAAAAAAAGTCTTTAATCTCTAGCTTAATACGGAATTAAGAAATCAAATGGGTGTCCTCCTTGCCACTGTTTAAAAATCCCCATTTAGGCTGCACTTAAACGCAATTTTGGGGCTTATTGTCCGACTTTTCATTTCTAAGACGTTATCAGGCACTCGATTGATTTATTGCCGCCTAGGCATCGCCTATGCAGATTTTTTCCGCTTAGGCGACGCCTAATTTAAATTTTTTATGATACCATTATTTATGATAATTATAATTTTCCAACAAAAAATAGTTTAGTTGGCAAACTAAAGAATATTAAAGTGTTCCCACAATAAAATTATCATTTTAAGTCGCCAAGCTAGCGAGAAATAATATACTCTATGACATTTGGTGAATTTTAAAACATGGTCTAAATTATATTTTTTTATATATATTTTATATTATTATAATTTACTTTTTAGTTGAATTTATATTTTTTATATGTACAATAAATAAAAAAAATACAAATCCTCCTAGATCCCGCCTAAGTTTCGTTTAGACCACGTTCAAGCCTTACCTAGACGTTTTGAAGCTCCGACCGCTCGACTAGTGCCTAACGCTTTTCAAAACAGTGCTCCTTGCTTTTGATTTTTGTAATTAATAGAGCATTAGGCAAGACAACATCTAGAAAAGGGAACTCCTAGTAAATCACTAGTAAGAATAGAAATTATCCTAGGAATAGACATTCTAAAGAAGTGACATCCGATGTTAAGAGAAGCCTCAGAAGCAGCGGCCATTATATCCGCACACTGATTCCCCTCACGAAAACATGTTGCTAGTGCTTTTTAACTTATTGATTCTTGTTGAAGGTATACACGCTTAAATAGCTTCACCAAAACAAAACAGCTCCAATTCCAGTCCATCAATGCCACATCAACACACCTCTACTTGATAACAGTTACTTTCGCTGCAACAGATTCATCCTAGCTGGCTTAGTGGTTGTTACAGTATCACTGTGTACTAGACTAGTATAAAAGGATAGCTCAAGAATAGATTTGTTTCTAAGCTGTATTTTCACAGATTTTCTCACTTGAGATCAATAAGAAATCCATTCGATTTATTCATGGTATCAAAGCAATGGTGAGGAAGAAGAGAAATCCTGCGAATTCAACAAGCAACGTTGATCATTATAGGGATGAAGTCGATCTTGAACTAATCGTTCAGATCATGAAGAAACAGGGAGGAAGAGCTTGAATCAAGAGAATCCAGGTCAGGTTCTTGTCATTTCTAGTTAATCGGCAGCGCGAATTATCTATCATGGAAGAACTCAATGATAAGAGCTCTCACAGCTAAAGATAAATGCAATACATCTCTGAAGATCAAGAAGATTATGAAGAAGGCACAAGTGAATTTCGAAAATCGAAGAAATATGATTGTCTGGTTATAAGCTGGATACTGAACTCTATTTCTAATGATCTAGCAGAGGCCTTTCATATGTGACTTCATCTTCAAAATTATGGAAGGCTCTAGAGCACAGGTTCTGCAAAAATAATGGTCCTATATTGTTCAAGATCAAACGCGATATAAATCTGCTGCAACAAGGTGACTGTTCTATACTATAGAATTTCAACAGGCTCAAGTGGGGTGAAATGCTATTGTTAAGGCCAATGCCAGGCTGCAAATGTGGAGCTATAAAAAACTGTGATTGTAATACATTCAAGAGGATAGCAGATCAAGATTAGGAAGATAAGTTGGTCCAGTTCCTGATGGGATCTTGTTATGATCTTGTGAAGAACTAGATCCTACCCATGGGCAGTCTACCAAGCCTGGATAAAGCATACTCCATGATCTGCAGAATTGAGAAACAAAATGAAGTGTCAAATGAGAGAGCTATAGAAATGTCCAGTTATTCTGTAGCAAACTTTTCAAACACACAGGCAAGATCACAGGATGCCACAAGAATTGATAAGAGCAAACTCAAATGCGATATCTACAATGGAACAATGCATACAAGAGAAACTTGCTTCAAAGTCATTGGCTATCCAAAGTGGTGGGGAGAGAGGAAGGGAAAAGGTAGAGGAGGTAAATCTCTTCCTTCCACTTCTCATGCTGATCATACAACTGTATTGAACTTTGGTCACCAGGAAACATATAGTGATGGATTGAGCTAAGAAGCAATGAACAAGATGGTTCAATAAATGTACTACAGAATGATGCAAAGCAAGAATGCTTCAGAATCAATTGCTGAATCATCAATACATCAGCAGTCAAGTGAACTCAGTGCCTTTGCAGGCTTCTCTGGTAAGATAAACAGCCCATATTTTACTTGGATAATGGATAGTGGAGCAAGTGCACATATGTGCTTTCAGAGAAATTTATTTCTTGACCTAAAAACTAGCAATAGGCATCACTCAGTACATCTTCCTGATGGAAGTATAAAAATAATCTCATAAATAGGAGATATTGAGTTGGCAGAAGGAGTAGTCTTATGCAATACATTATATGTGCCTAGTTTTAAGTACAACCTTCTGTCAGTAGGGAAGTTGTCACAGGATAATGGCATTGAAGTGATTTTTTATACCATACATTGCTGTCTACAGGACTAGAGAACTAAGGTCATCAAGGCAGTTGCATGGCTCTCAAATGGACTTTACTACTTGGATCAAAGTTCATTCTCACCAGCACTGCTGAAGTCTTTTGTTTTATGTAATTCAGTAACTAGCTCTACTACATGTAATAAAGAAACTATGAGATCATGGCACATGAAGTTAGGCCATTCATCCATAAATAGTCTATGCCGTATCCCTGGCATAAAACTTGATTGTAATAATTTTCAGTGTGAGGTCTGTCCAAAGGCTAAACATCACATGTTTTCATTCACTAAAAGTAGTATTTCAACTATATATAGGTTACAAGTCATCCATGTTGATGTTTGGGGACCCTATAAATAAGCCACCTTAACTGGTGCCAATTATTTCTTGACAATAGTGGATGATTACACTAGGGTGATATGGTTATATCTCATTAAACATAAGGATGAACTAGGGAAGGCCATTGAACACTTCTTGAACCTGGTAGTGACACAGTTTTTAGCTATTGTCCAAACTATAAGGAGTGATAATGGCAAGGAATTCCTAAATAATTACTATACTGATATTTTCCATAAAAGGGGGATAGTTCATCGGAGATCATGCACTTACACACCCCAACAGAATGGTATTATGGAGAGAAAACACAAACATCTGTTGGAGGTGGCTAGAGCTATCCTCATTGCAGCTGGTTTACCCATAAAGTTTTAGGGAGAGGTAGTATTACATGCCACAAGCATCATCAATGCCTTACCCACAAAGCTTCTCGAGTGGTAAAGCCCATATGCCAAATTCTTTGGCAAAGACCCTGAATATGACAAATTCTAGATATTTGGCAGTATGTGCTGCTACAAAGTTTTACCAATCACTGACAAACTGGCTTTAAGAGCACAGGGGTGTATTTTTCTAGGATTTGCCCCGGGTCAAAAAGGCTACAAACTGTATGATTTGGAATCACAGAAGGTGATAGTCTCCAGTGATGTTGTCTTTCATGACTCATTCCCATACAAGAATAAATCCCATGATGGGATTGTTGAACTAAGACTAAGTGATAAACTTGGTCATTCTGAACCAAAAGAGATTGTTGAGACCACAGTGCAAAGAAAGCCAATTAGAGAGAGACATACACCATTTTGGATGAAGGACTATGTATCCCAGGTCTCCATGGATGATCATTTTGGATTTCTCTCTAAAATAACACAAGTAAAGGAGCTAAAGGGGTATAAAGAAGCAGCATAGGATCCAAGGTGGGTGGAAGCTATGCAACAAGAACTAAAGGCCTTAGAAACTAATGACACTTGGTAGCTAGTCACCCCACCACCTGGGAAGAAAGCACTTGCTAGCAAGTGGGTGTACAAAATCAAATACCTCTCAAATGGAGATGTGGAAAGATATAGGGCCAGGTTGGTGGCCAAGGGATATAACCAAAAAATTAGGATATATTACTGTGAATCCTTTAGTCCTGTGGCCAAAACAGCTACAGTAAGACTGTTTTTAGCTATTGGAGCAACTAGACAATGGTAAGTACATTAAATTGATGTCAACAATGCATATCTACATGGTTACATTGATGAAGACATCTACTTACAACCACTTGTAAGGTACAGAAAGGCAGGGAGTGGACAAGTTTATAAATTGGTAAAGTCACTCTATGGCTTGAAACAGGCTAGTAGACACTGGCATAAAGAAATTTCAGAACAGTTACTGAAAATTAGCTTTACAAGGTCACAATGTGACCATTGCTGATTTACCAAAAGATCTGGAAATGATATGCTGGCTCTATTAATCTATGTGGATGATATACTGCTAATGAGCTCAAGTAGCGGTTTGGTAGAAGAAGTAAAAGGCCACCTTCATTCCCTATTCTCCATCAAGGACACAGGGTTGGCAAAATACTTTCTTGGGGTTGAAGTCACTCAAGGAAAGGAAGGGATGTTCCTATCACAAACTAAGTATATCACAGAAATGGTGTAGGATGCAGGCTTAGAAAACTGCAATCCTGCTAGTAGACCTTTTGATGTCAGTAACAAGCTGGCAACACAAAGTAAGCCATGTGATGATCCAGAAAAATACAGAAGATTGGTGGGAAGGCTGATGTATCTCAATTTTGCAAGACCTGATATTTCATACTGCACACAACAACTAAGTGAGTATATGCAAACACCTTGTGAAACACATATGCAAGCAACACTGAAAGCACTGAGATACCTCAAAGGAACTGTACACCATGGATTGTTTTACCCAGCACATGGCAATATGAGGCTATATGGGTGTTGTGATTCAGATTGGGGTGGCTGTCAGGTCACTAGGAGGTCCTTAACTGGTTATTACATCTTTTTTAGGAATGCATTAATATCATGGAAAACAAAAAAGCAGGCAGTTGTTAGCAGATCCTCAACTGAAGCAGAGTACAGAAGTTTGGCCTAAACATGTTGTGAAGTGAAATGGCTTACCTAACTTACGAAGGATTTAGCAGTTGAAGTCACTTTACCAATACAGCTGCAGTGTGATAGCCAATCTGCTATTGCTATCGCAAAAAATCTATTCCTACATGAAAGGATGAAGCATGTAGAACTGGACATTCATTTCATTAGGGACATGGTTACTAAAGGATTCATCATAATACCGCATGTGTCAACTCACCTACAAGTTGCAAACATGTTAACTAAACTAAAGAGCTATCAAAACATGATTCCATTTCTCCAGAAAATGTTACTGCTACCCTTTCAGGCTATTTCAGGTATACAAGCTGAAATAGCTTCACCAAAACAAAACAGCTGCAATTCCAGTAGCTGGAATTCCAGTCCATCAATGCCACATCCTCCACGTGATGGCGGATATTTTCGTTGTAACAAATTCATCCTAGCTGGCTTAGTGGCTGTTATCAATATCACTGTGTACTACACTAGTATAAAAGGATAGCTCAAGAACAGATTTATTTCTGAGCTGTATTTTCACAGATTTTCTCACTTGAGATCAATAAGAAACCCATTTGATTTGTTCAGTTCTGAGCATTTTTAACTTATAAGAAATTTAATTTTAAAGGAATTGAATTATTTTTTTTATGTTGTCTCATAAATAGTTTATTTATTTGATAAAATTGTGGTCCAATAGCTTATAAAGTTGTAGAAAACATTAAACTATTAAAAGGACACTATGCGAATGTATATTTTATATATATAATTAAATGAATATATTTGTTTATTTATAAAAAAAATATGTTTAATTTTTACTTAGTTAAATATTGGATGCATATAAACAACTTAAAAATAAGCTAAAAAAATCAAAGTTATACTTTTAACTTATAAGTTATTTATACTTAAATACAAGTCATGACGTACTTTAAAAACTACTTATAAACTGTTTTGATCAATTTATAATCAATTATACAAAGTTGTTGTATTGAATTTATAAGAAATGAATGAAATTTCACTTTGTCAGTACAAACTTTATTACTACATTGGCATAAATTTATCTAAAATCAACTTTTTATACTTATTGGAGCAATGTAAAAAAGCTAAGCCTTAATCTAATGGTTATATTAAAATTAACTTTTTTTACTTATTCAAGTGTAAAGGAGCTTAATTTTTAATTTAGTGGTTATGATTGAACCTATATCTTTTAGAGGCTTCAAGTTCGAACCACACTATAAAAACGGATGAAGTTTTTTTTCTATTCAAATAAGCCTCTAATTACTTTCGTTTTGATAGAATAAGCCTCTAATTACTTAATTAGCAACAAAATGAAATGAAATCATAGAAAGTGACGTCACCATGTATCATCCTTTGACCGAGCCGCCATGTCCCACACCAATTGTTGACTCACGTGCATTAACTCTTATGTGTGTCCCACTAAGGACCAATTTCATTTATTTTACAAATAATTTAATTTAAACAATCATACCATTATCTCTCTATCCTTATAAATACCGTTTCATTTCGAAACAAGAACCAATTATTTCCTCAGACCAAAACACTACTACTTCTTCACCTTCACTTATTTCATCAAAACATAAACTCAACTACTCAACTCTTTGTGTTAGGTTTCATTAATGGATCCTTCCAATTTCTTCCAATACCAAAACTTTAATGCCTCCCCTGATTTATCATATTCTTCTTTTAATTCGCTTGAATCTTTCTACTCTCAAACTCCTAATCTCCCTTTCAATGAAAACGACTCAGAAGAGATGCTCCTCTTTGGGGTCCTAAACCAAGCCCCCGAAAACTCTTTCAACACGTACCATTCACCTTCCATCAGCGAGGAAGTGAACTCGAGAGATGATGAACATGATCAAAACATTTATCAAGAGGAGGAACCCGTTCAAGAAATCGCATATAGAGGAGTTAGAAGGCGGCCATGGGGAAAATACGCCGCAGAAATAAGAGATTCAACAAGAAATGGAGTAAGAGTGTGGCTTGGAACATTTGACACAGCTGAAGAAGCGGCATTAGCCTATGATCAAGCGGCATTTGCGATGCGAGGATCAATGGCGACACTGAATTTTCCATTGGAGAAAGTATACGAGAGTCTTCGAGAAATGAATTACGAGTTCAAAGAGGGTTTTTCACCCGTTTTAGCCATGAAAAAGAGACATTCAATGAAGAGAAAAGCAGAAGGTAAGAAGAACAAGAAAGGGAAGGACAGTGAAGTGAGAAGTGAAAACGTTGTTGTTTTAGAGGATTTAGGTGCTGACTACTTGGAAGAGCTTCTCACCATTTCTGAGACGGCTACTACTCATTACTGGTGACTGATGAAATAATTAAAAAATACATGATTTTTAGTTATCTTGATCAAGATGAGTATTTTTCATTAGTTTTATAATTACTAATCAGTACCATAAACTTATTATGACAAAATGTTGATACAAATTTTGGATGAAATTCGATATATGAATTTTGAAGTGGTTATATAAGGTTTTAATTATTGTTCGGTCTGAATTTATAAATTAATGAATATGGCTAGTGCAGTGAAAGAGGGGACAAGTTCACTTTCAGTCTTATTTGTTTAGTATGGATATAATTGATAAGTAGTATTTAAAGCATAGCACTTAATTCATTTAGATAGGGATAGTGATATATAGTTGGTGACTGTTATTGATCTATACAATATTATTAAACAAATTAAACTAGATACAGTAAAAATAACTAACTGGTAGTAATTTACCGCCAACTTTTACAATCCACCATTCACGAGAAGACCAGTGGTCGAGTGATCGAATAATGACAACTCCATATGTTGAATGAATTTCAACACATGATAGAGTGGACATGTGTCGTGCCTATTCGAGCCTAAAGGTCATTCGCGTGTTGAAAATGTCAAAAATAAATACAAGTACCTTACCTATCAGATTAACCTTTTTGAGTTACATGGTTCCATGACATTATACACAAAGCAACTGTTTATATATCTCCATCACCACTCTATGAAATTCACCCTCTTAAGTCGAGCGGAAACTATCAATAAGTTCAATCCCTATCCACTTTGAAAGAGCCGATGAGATTTTGTCGCTACTATAGATATTTATTTTATAGAAAATGGATTGCATTAATTCGGGAAAAGATGATCAACACAAGAAGTTGGATTTGTCAACCAAACCTGTTATCTCATTCAAATGAACTGCACGCGCAATAGAATGTGCTATAAAGTTACCCGTGGAACAAAGCTAAATATACAAGAGGTAAAAGAGTGTACTAAAGTTTTGTAATTCAAAATAATAGAAGAGAAATAAGACAAGCCCTCTTCTTGACTACTCAAAGCATAACAAAGAACACCAACAAGGCGTAGCTTAGTTGGCAACGCAGTCTGAGAAAGTTGGAGGAGGACAAGGTTCAAATCACATTAAATGCACTTGTCGGGAGGGTGAGGTGCCTTAACTGTGACTGAGACTCGAACAAAATTATTTCAATGAAGATATTTATAAATATTAAAAAAAATATAAAAAAAGAACTCGGTAATTCATTCCCATAATAATGTATGTGAACCCTATCTCCTTTTGCCACGATGCCACTCGAATTGACAATGCCTCTGCTTTAAGAATCGAAACATTCGTTGTTAACTTCCTTGCTTTGACACCGACAAAACCACCACTTACATTATGAATGACAAGCCCAAAACAAACACAATCACCATCATAAAAAATTGCAGCGTGAGAGTTGGATTTGAGGTTAGGAATATGCGGTGGCCCCTGTTAGCGCTATTGCTCCCAATCGCCAAGATACACTACTACAATAGATATTGTTGGGAGGTAAATATAAAACTCGCATAATGAAATAATTTAAATTAAATTAGTGGATGATATACATAAATATGACATATATGCATTCACTTGATTGAGAAAACATAAAGTTTAATAGTAAACAATCATTACATTAATAATTTATTTATTTTTTATTTAAACATTTTTTTGAAAACCATTTTTTATTTAAACATTGATTAAATACTAAAACTAATTAATGTGATGTAAGGTTATATGTAAGATAGATTATCAAATATCTAACTAGAAACCACTCCAACAACCCAAAAATTTTGTTTATGTAATATTTACAATGGTTTGATTCACTGTTTTTTAATCATAATTTGGTTCTTAACGTGCACACCTAATATGCGTGTAGTTTATGTATACAGTTTAAATTGTAAGTATAAATTATTATTGAGCTTTAAAATTGTAATCTTAGATATCGCAGATTCAATTCCACATATGGGTAAGCTGAGATGAAAATTTATTTAATTATCGTAAGCCTAATAAGCTAAAATTTTTATTTAAAGTACATATTTATTTTCTTATAAATGTTTGTTGGTGTAATTTGAATGAATAATTGAAATAGCCCGACGGCTAATTGCTGAAAGGACCCTATATTTTGGTGGAGCTATAGGACCTAATTAACAGCCACATTTTTCAATATTAGTCAGCCATTATAACCAAAATAAAATGGGTTATAGTTTTGAAAAATCAGGAACATGGCTTCATCAAAATTAATGAGCTTGCATATATAAACAAAACATACATATTAGAATATCAAATTTAACATAATTTGCTATTATATTATTATAGATGAATAATTTAAAAAAGAGTAAAAAAAAAAAGAGAAAGTGATGAACTCACAGACTAATTCTCTATATGAAAAATTTAGATAGTTTTCATTTTTCAGTAGAGCGATTGTCATGGTTTGTAGCCCCTAGACGCGAGATTAAGGCTCTGTTTATTTTAATTTTTGAGAACTGAATTAAATTGAATTGAATTGAAGTTGGCTGAACTGAAGTGGGTTGAACTTATTTTTGTGTAAATTTATAATTACGCATAGCTGAACTAAACTGAACTAAACTAAACTGAACTAAAGTAATTTGAATTATAATTCAAAAAGAACATGGCCTAATTTCAAAATTAAGACAAATCTACTATTGTATTTATGCTATAACTCAATCATACTGTGTTTTGGGATATTTCCACTTATTGTAGGCTTGAAAACATAAAGGATAAAGTGATACCAAGTAGCATTATTACATTGTAGAATCAAACTTCCTTCTAGGCTCTTTGACCCCTCTACTTTCTAATTGTTGTTGGATCAGAAAGCACAAAATCTTACCTAATTAAAATATAATAGCAGTCGGATTTGGATTGTGTAAAGTTTAAACTCTCTAAAGTTTGTATATTTCAGTCAATTTCAATCATCTATTGAGTTTAAATGGTTCAGATTCAGTTTTAGTGGTTTGTGGGGTCTACAGTGCAATAAAATTTAGACCATTAAAACTCAATGAATAATTGAAATTAACTGAAATATATAATTTTAGGAAGTTTGAACTCTTTAAGAAATATGCATGAACTTTAGGAGTATCTAAATCTAATAATAGCCTACTGGTGAACCCAAAAGGGAATGAACCCATATTTAATTAATCCTTAATCATATTTTTGATTCTTAATTGTAATTCGGAGAACCTATAATAAAGACATTATCCCAAACTTGTATGACCCTTCTTTTCTCTCATAAAAATGATACACAAATTTCCAATGTCGTCAAAAGCAAATCCTTTGCTTACATATAACAAATAAAATTTTCACTAAATATTTTAACAAAAAAATAGTTCACTTTATATAAAACGTGCTAAATTTATTATTTTATATCCTTAAAATGAGAAAAGGATAAAAAATAACTATCCTACAAATAGGTTCATGCATCATGCATATTCCTTAAAGAGTTAAAATTGACATATTGACTGATCTTAATTGCAATTTTTTTGGTCCAAAACACAACCACTTGCTATTTCTTCACTTTAATTGATACAATTTATCCGGTATCTCGTGTAAATCTCGAACTTAAGTTGAACTTTATTAAGTCAAGTTATGACTAATTTGAGCTCAAACTATTTGTAATCACCTTAGCTCATTTTGTTAACACCTATTGAATAAAAAAATTACATTTAGGGCCAGTTTGGAATTACTTTCACATGCTGTTTTTTTGAAAAGCTCAATTTTCAAGCTTTTTTAAACTGCTGCCATGAATAATTTTAAAAATCAATAGTAAATAGTTTCTAATTAATTACTAATATTAAGAGTCAAAATCTTTTATCTAATGTCTAAATATTTTATTCAATTAAAAATTTTTAAATGGAGTTTTTTTATGATCTCTAAAAGTAACGTAGAGAGTTGGACGTTTAGGTCATATTTATCATGCAGGTCCAACAAATAGCTATTTTTTCAGTTTGTATCGCAGATGTAATAATATTTATAATATTATATTATGCATATTTTGGAATAAATATCTTCCTCCTTCTCAATATAAAAATTATTTTAAAACAGCGGCTTTTAAAGACTATGAACGTGCAATTAATAATTAGTCATATATAACATTATTGAATTAATAGATTATATGTATGTATATGTTTATTCCAGAAGACAACAGTAGTTAGTTTGAAGATGTATTATACGGTCTTTGATGGGAGAAATTCAATTCAAGCATTTCTTTAGGTCAAGAAATTTGAGTCCCATTCATCAACTTATTATTTGGTAGGCCTTCATTAATGCATCCATAAAATAACATTACATTTATTTCCTTTTTTTGTCATTTTCTCATTTTCTGCTCAGAAAAATTATATTTTATAAAATAAAAATAGAAATATATGGAAAAATGTTAAATATGACACATTTTTTATCTAGAATCCATCGATGCACGGAAATGCTTTTCTTAATTTATATACATCTCATGAAAAAGTTATTTTTTTTTTAAACAAAGGAATAACTTTTCCGTGAGATGCATATAAACTAGGAAAAGTTTTTCCGTGCGTTAACTGACTCTATACATATACTCTACTATATTCGACATCTTTCTATTCATTTCTATTTTTATTCAACGAAATAAAATTTTCGTGAACCAAATGCCATCTAAATGTTTAGATGTTTTTTATGCATTATATTTATCTCTAACTCAGAGTTTTAAAAAAAACTCAAGATTACGAAGAAAATGTAATAGACTCGCTTTGAAATTGTTCTTGTTGGCTTGTACATGTTTTTTTTTATTATATTGTGGATGTGGTTCAATATGCTTGAACTTTGCAAAATTAAGATTAGCTGAATTTTTAAAAAAATATAGTGATTTAAATTTAAATTCAGATTCAAATTTCAATATATATCTTGTAAACTTATACTTAAGAAAGGCTGTTTAAAATGTATTCAAAATTTTGAACATTCTATGACTTAATTAAATGTTATACGTATCCATTAAAAAATGTTATATACGTATGATATCACACTGAAGTGGGGAAATAATAACATTGTTAATAAATTTTTAATTATTTTTACAATAAACCATATATTTGTTATAAACATTTTACAAGTAAATAATTAAAAATAGATGCAGTTTTCTCGTGTGAAAACTTGAATTTCAATAACAAAAATTGTCATCCAATTTGTATTAATATTAAAGCAAACCCGTAATGAACAGAAATTGTAACAAATAAAATTGAAGATTAGTATTAACAAGTTGAGCTACAATATTGATATTGAATCACAACATTAATTACAAATCCAATAATGTACCAAGTGGACACAAATTGAGTCCTTAATCTCTTACAAAAAAATTCCTAATATAATATGTAGCTTAATACGGAATTAAGAAATCAAATGGGTGTCTCTCCCTAGCTAGTGTTTTTTTAGTTATTGATTCTAAGAATTTTCAACTCACAAGAAGTTGAATTATTTTTTAAAGTCGTCTTATAATTAATTGAAGTATTTCATAAAATAGTTTATAAATATCTTATAAGTTATAGAATATTATGAATTATAAAAAAAAAATTAAGAGAATATATATTTTTCATGTATAAAATTTAATAATTATTTATAAAAAAGTATATTTGATTTATTTATTTATATATTTGATGCATATAAACAACTTAAAAATAAAGCTACAAAAATCGTGTTAAAACTTTTAATTTATAAGTTATTTATACTTAAAATACACACTTCAAAAACTATTTAAGTTGTTTTTCCAAATAGTCACCTTACAAAGGTGTTCTCTATTGGAGCTTAAGCCTCTAATTACGTAGGGCAGTTTATTAATATTTTTTATATTATTAAAATAAACTATTTTTATAAATTTTAAATAAAATTACATATTTTAATTTTAAGTAATAAAAATTAATTTATTTATTTTTTTAAAATTAAATATATTACTTATATAAAAAATTAAAAATAAAAATTTTAAAATAAACATAATCGAAAATCAAACTGACACCTAACTATACAATAATATAGAAATGAAATCACCGAAAGTGACGTCACTATGTATCATCCTTTGACCCAGCCGCCATGTCCCACACACATTTGTTGAATCACGTCATCACGTGCATTAACTCTTATGTCTTATGTGTGCCCCACTAACGACCAAATTCATTCACCAATGTTTTTATAATCCTTATAAATGGACAAGACAGTTTTGTATCAGACTAAATTTCATATAATTTTATAGGGATTCAAACTCAAAAATACTCATAGAAATTTTTTCTATTATAGGTGCATGGTTAAAGAATAAATATTTAAAATGAGTAAATTTAATAAAATAAATTTTTTTTTAATTTAAAGTAAAAATAGGCTTTGTCAGCCCGTTTTCAGACAAAACGGGCTGACAAAGCCCCTTTTTGTCTGAAAACGGGCTGACAAAGCCCGTTTTCAGACGTGTTCCGGGTATTCAACTCACTCCTATTTATTCCGGATTTGGCATCTAAAATTTTTTACTCAATTTCACTCCCCACACTTTCATCTCTCTTCAATTTCAAATTTCACTCTTTCATTTCTCTCAACTCTCTTCATTTCCATCTCACAAATTTCCCTCAATTTGTATTTTTAATCTACTAAATTTTACTTGTATAAGCTAAATCCAAGGTAATAATGGTTGTTATTTTTTGTTTGTTGAATTTATTATTGTAAATGATAATGTTGAACTTATTGTCAATTTTTTACAGGATATTTACCAAAAAAAATAGAGGTATGTAACCCAAATCGTTAAATTTTAGTTTTGATACAAAATTTATAGTTATTTGCGTGTATGAACATATTTTTGCTATTATTTTAGTTTTGTGAGATGGAAATGATGAAAGTTGAGAGAAATGAAAGTGTAAAATTTGAAATTAAGAGAGAAAAGTATGGGAAATAAAATGGAGTAAAAATTTTTAGATGGGGAAATAAATGTAGTGGGTAAAAATAAATTCATCCACTAAAATAGGTGAAACCGGTTTGGTCTCACCATTCGGCATACCGTCTGAAAACGGGCTTTGTCAGCCCGTTTTGTCTGAAAACGGGCTGACAAAGCCCCTTTTTACTTCAAATTAAAAAAAAATTCGTTAAATTTACTCCTTTCAAGTATTTATTCTTTAACCATGCACCTATAATGTAATTTTTTTTGTATTATGCATTTTTTGGGTTTGAAATACAATTTTATAATAAAGGTCGGATTTATATTAAAAAATGTATAATAAAAAAATATATTATAGGAATATGATTGAAGAATAAATATAGAAAATAATAAATTTAATTATTGAATTTTTTTTTAAAAATTTGGGTTAAATAAAATGGACTGACAAGGTTTATTTTTAATAAAAAAAATAGACCTTATTAGCCTATTTTTCTTAACTTAAATTAAAAAAAATTGAATGATTAAATTTACTTCTTTTTTATATTTATTTTTTAACTATATTCTTATAATATATTTTTTTTATATTATACATTTTTTAGATTGTAAATCCGTTAACGATATAAAATTTATAGATAATAAATTTTATAATAAATATTTAAAATAATTTTAGTCATTAATATTAAAATTAACGGTCAGAATTTCATAAAATATATTTTGCAGTTAAACATCAACGGCGGAGAATTCTTACCCCTTCTAAATACCGTTTCATTTCAAAACAAGAACCAATTATTTCCGTAAACCAAAACACTCCTGCTACTTCTTCATCTTCACTTGTTACATCAAAACTTAAACTCAACTACTCAACTCTTTGTGTAAGATTTCATCAATGGATTCTTCTAACTTTTTCCAGTACCAAAATTTTAATTCATCCCCTGATTTATCGTCTTCTTTTAGCTCACTCGAGTCTTTCTACTCCCAGACTAGGGCTAATGACACGTTTGTGCTATTTTTTAAATCTATTTACAAAAGTAAGGGAGTTTTAAAACTATTTATATTTTTATGGTACTTTTCTGACATTCCTCCTATTCAAATTGGTTAATCAGGCAGGATAAGAAAAAGCGGATCCACATAAGCCCAATGTAATAAAAAATTTGAATTTATTGTGCCCAAAATTAACATGAAAAACACACCATTTTTCAGATTTTTTTATACCATTTTATATATTTTTGACATGTTCCAAAATTAATTACCAAAAAAAATATGTTCCAAAATTAACACGTCCACAACGGCTGACCCCTAAATTAACATGTCTTGTTTTCTTATTAAACAGTAAATTTAGACAAATACACTCAAATACATAAGTATAGACATAAATATTATTTTACACGAATATATTATTTCTTTTCTATTTGTGTTTCTATTTTCTTATTTTTCTTAATCTTGAATTGGGCTTTGATCTGTACCCGTTATTTTTTTAATAAATTGCTTTCATATTTTTTGTTTGTTAATTATTCATAATTGAATTTAATCTATGTTGATATGATATTATGAAATATTTTTCTTATAAGTCTATAACAGTATAAGTACAATATAAATAATGTGAAGTACGAGTGATACTACATGTGCTTTCTAATGTTCTCCACAAATAAAAAGTTGTGTAACAGTGGTACAAAGTGTACAATCTATGTTTTATACCGCTCATATATATAAGAGAGAAGGATATATTTATAAAGAATTTTTTATATGAGCGGTATAAAATATAGATTGTACTCTTACACAACTTTTTACTTGTGGAAAATATTAGAAAGCACATGTAGTATCACCCGTGCTTCACATTATTTATATTGTACTTATACGGTTATAGGCATGTGAGAAAAATATTTCATAATATCATATCAACATAGATTAAATGCAATGATGAATAATTAACAAACAAGAAATATTAAAGCCATATATTAAAAAAAATAACGGGTACATATAAAAGCCCAAAAATAAGAAAACAGAAATACAAATAGAAAAGGAATAATATATTTGTGTAAAATAATATTTATGTCTATGCTCATATATTTGAGTGTATTTGCCTAAATTTACTGTTTAATAAGAAAACAAGGCATGTTAATTTAGGGGTCAGCCTGTGTTAATTTTGGAACATGTTAAAAGTATATAAAATGGTATAAAAAAATCTGGAAAAGGGTGTATTTTTCGTGTTAATTTTGGGGTACAATAAATTCAAAATTTTTTTTACATTGAACTTATGTAGACCCGCTTTTTTCTTGTCTTGCATGGTTGACTAATTTGAATAGAGGGAATATCAGAAAAGTATCATAAAAATATAAATAATTTCAAAACTCCCTTACTTTTATAAATAGATTTAAAAAATATCATAAACGTGTCATTAGCCCCCAGACTACTGATCTCCCTTTCAATGAAAATGACTCCGAAGAGATGCTCCTCTTCGGGGTCCTAAACCAAGCCCCCGAAAATTCTTTCAACACGTACCATTCGCCTTCCATCTGCGAGGAAGTGAACTCGAGAGATGATGACCATGATCACAACATTTATCAAGAGGAGGAACCCGCTCAAGAAATTGCTTATAGAGGAGTTAGAAGGCGGCCATGGGGAAAATACGCGGCGGAGATAAGAGATTCAACAAGAAATGGAGTAAGAGTGTGGCTTGGAACATTTGACACAGCTGAAGAAGCGGCATTAGCCTATGATCAAGCAGCATTTGTGATGGGAGGATCAATGGCGGTACTGAATTTTTCGATGGAGAAAGTATACGAGAGTCTTCGAGAAATGAATTACGAGTTCAAGGATGGTTTTTCGCCTATTTTAGCCATGAAAAAGAGATATTTAATGAAGAAAAAGCAGAAAGTAAGAAGAACAAGAAAGGGAGGGATAATGTAGTGAGAAGTGAAAACGTTATCGTTTTAGAGGATTTAGGTGCGGATTACTTGGAAGAGCTTCTTACCATGTCTGAGAATACTAGTACTATTCATTACTAGTGATTGATAATATAATAAAAAAATACACGATTTTTAGTTATCTTAAATCAAGATGAATATTTTTCATTAGTTTTATAATTACTAATTAGTAGCATAAACTTTTTATGACAAAATGTTGATACAAATTTTGGATGAAATTCGATATATGAATTTTGAAGTGATTATTTAAGATTATAATTATTGAGCGGTCCGAATTAATAAATAAATGAATATGGCTTGTGCAGTGAAAGAGGGGACAAGTTCACTTTCAGTATTATTTGTTTAGTATGTGGATATAATTTTATAAATAGTATTTAAAGCATAGCACTTAATATTCTTCAAAAAGAAAAGCATAGCACTTAATTCTTTTAGATAGTGATATGTAGTTGGTGACAGTTATTGATCTATGCATTTTTCAACAAGCTAAATACAGTAACAATAACTAACTGGTTGTAATTTACTGTCAACTTTTAATTACTATCCATAATTAAGATTAAAATATTTTTTTTTAATATAAATTTTTTAAGTCTGAATTTTCATTAAAAATGCTCATACCACACAAGCCAAATATAACGAATGGCCCGTGGCCATTCGTTTAGAAAAAACACCTTGTTAGTCAGTGGTTTAGGTACGAATTTTTTTGAACATATGTTCAATGGCGCGTGCATCTATTCTAAACAAATGTCGAGTGGTTTACGTTAGTATTTTTTTGGAACATTTAACATAAAACTCAAGAGATCAATTCTAAGAAAAAATATCTAGTTCATTCTCGATTCTGTTTTGTGTCCTTCCGTTGCTGAATATTGTTTATGGTTTTGAGATTGAAAATTTTTAGAAAGAGGAAGAAAGGAGACTATTAAAAACGTTTGTATATAGGTTGGGAAGGCAAATTTAACCTTTCACGTGAATAAAGGTGGAGTCAGGCTTGCACACTACTAGAAAAAGCTATTTTCCTGATGGAAATCTGTTTCCCCCAGTAATTTCCGTCCAAATATTTTCGCCTGTATTTTTTTGACTGTTTTACTGAAGCGTATAGTCTTATACATATCTGACATTAATGACCGTAATAAAGTACTTTTAATTTATTTTAAGAGTAGATAATTATGATTTTTATATATTTTTTTCACATGTACACTGCTAATTTTATGAGTTTTTTTAATATAATTTTAACCTTCATCTTTGGAACCATCCGACTACAACACCATTTTGTTAAATTTTATAACTCTTCTATTTAACTAACTTTTCTATTCATAAAATTGCCCTTTTTCTTTTTTTTTTTTCCAAATTGCCTTTCTCTTCACATCTTTGAAAATATGTAGATGGATAGAAAAAAAAAGAATTGGTAATTTTATCAACACAAATGATTTGGATGACAAAGTTGTAAGATTTAGAGCATCTTTAATAGTTTGTCTATTTAATAATAGTCTTGATACATATAAAAAATAGATAATTAAGTAAAAATAGTTTTACACTAGCTCTTTTATTTTCTCTTTTCTGTATGATGTGGTATCATAAATGTTAAATATTGTCTATTTAATCTTCTTAAGGGCATCTTTAGTAAATAGTGGATTCTAGGATTATGTGGCATGTGGAATAGACAACGATATTGATGATATGTCAATAATTTTGAAAATACATAATATATATTAAGAAATTAGCTACAATAGATTGTCGAATTGCATTAAAAAAGAATTAATTATTTACTAAATTATCTATTTAACAACTAACCAATATTTAAATTTTAAATTAACCATTAAAATAATTAATAAAGTTAATGACTTAACTTTCTATTTGATTGTCTACATATAGAAAATCAAATAAGCAATGTACTATATTTATTGTTCCACATCATATAGGAAAAAGAAAATAGAAGAGCTAATATACAGTCATTTTCTAGTTAATTGTCTATTTTTGCTTATGTGTCAAGACTATTATTGAAATAGATTAATAGTTTGTCTATTCCAACAATAGTCTTGACACGTAGGCAAGAATAGACTATTAACTAAAAAATGACTCTACATTAGCTCATCTATTTTTTCTTCCTTATATGATGTGGCACAATAAATGTTAGACATTGTCTATTTGATCGTCTACATATAGACAATCAAATAGAAAATCAAGTCATCAATTTTATTAATATTTTAGTGCTTAATTTAAAAATCAAATATTAGTAGTTGCCAAAGATATAATTTAGTAAATAATTAATTATTTTTCTAATGGAATCCACTATAAAATAGACAATCTATTATAGTTAGTTTCATGAAATATATTATCCATTTACAATATCATTGACATGTCATCAATATGAATGTCTATTCCCCATGCCACATAACTCTAAAATCCACTATCTACTAAAGATGCTCTAATGTAGACAATCAAATAAAAAGCCAAGTCATCAACTTTATTATTTAATAATTAATTTAAAATTTAAATGTTGGTTAGTTGTGAAAAAGATAATTCAATAAATAATTAATTCTTTTTCTAATGCAATCTATTATGAAATAGATAATTTAATGTAACTAGTTGTTTTAAAATATATTATCTATTTTTAAAATCATTGATATGTCATCAATATAAATATCTATTTTACAAGCCACATAATCATAAAATAAACTATCTATTAAAAATACTCTTAACAATAGATCACAGAGGTTTTAATTAAATAGAATCAGAATAAATAAAGGTTAAAATGCTACTAACAAAACTTAGAAAAACAAAAGTATATTAGCCTAGATCAATTAGGCTATGATAACTATTTACCTTTATTTTTAATAATTAGAAATATTAATATATTATATCAATTGAACTTCAATTCCTAAATTTCGTATAGTATCAATATCATATTACACCAATTGTAATCATAAAGCCTTTCTTCTTCCTCTCTCCTCATTTTTTGCCAAAATCTTTTTTCTTACCATCAAAGAAACATCGAAGTCTAACTTCTCAACTGCTTGTTTGTCTGTATCACTAGGGGCGCACTTTAACAAAACAGTCTGAAAAACATTTTAAAAAACATGAAGAGGTAATTTTTGAAATATTTACGGGAGCAATGCGGATGGTTTAGATAAATAATCGTAAACTGTATGGATTACTTATAATAAAATACGACAATACGGACGGTTATTTTTTTTTAACCGTCCGTATTAGTCCACCCTTAAATTCTAAATCAGCTTTACGAAATCTCCACCTCTATCAGTCTCTCATCTTTGCACCAAATCGCAAGCCACCTCAACCTCACCTATGCCTCCGCTGCCGCCGTCCTGCCTCCCCCATCACATTGTCGTCTCTGGCACCTCCGCCGCTCTCTATTTAGTAAGTTTTTCTCGTTTTCTAGGGTTCCATTTTAAAAAAGATCCCGGGCTCGATCTCGTTCAGTATCCATCCGAGTTTTTGATGATTTTTAGTTTTATCCTAGTCTCTGGTGTTCCTCCCACCATCAATCTAGCCGTCTTCGGTGCCGCTTTTCTATCCCCGGTGCCGCCTTCACGTCTCCATCGCTGCCTTGATTCTATTTTTCTAATTAAGGTCAGTTTCTTCTTTTCTAATTAACCGTTTACTATAAAATTGTTAGCTCGGGAAAGAGATGATTTTTGAACTTGGATGTCAGTTATTTTAGATTTGTAAGTGATAATGAACAGTGGTCTATCATTCATCTTGTTGCTTAGGTCTATTCATATGAATTGTGTCCTGTAACTTTTTTATTTGTTTATGGGGGTAATGAAACTTTCATGAATTTATGTTAGTTGCTTTGCTATTTTGTAATGTTAGCTTTCAAATTAAATCTTAGAATGCATTGGGTTGCTCACCAATGATCTTCTCCAGGAAGGGAGTAAAAGAGATTGATAAAGAAGGGCAAGAAGTGAGTTAAATCGCAAGTTTGTTCGACATATGAGTAAGTCAAAATAGTCAAATCTTTTTTTGATTTTGACTCAATGAAACAGAGATAAATACAGAGATTGTAAATTTTGGAATATTGTCCCGTTATCAGTTGAACCTTGCAGTTTTTCCTGTGAATGCATTTTTAATAGTTTTCAAGGAAAGATCGAGAGAATCTAAGAATTGGTGCAAGGTGTATGTTCCAGGCTACGATGAATGAATTCCTTCTTCTTAGTTTTATCAGAGATTGATAGGCGATGAATACAAAATTGCACAGATTCTTGTTTTGTATTAGCTGAATCTTTACTGTTTAGAGTTTTCTCTTTGTTCATATGAAGAATCATTTCTCTACAAAGGTGATATTGAATTTAACCATGCTAACCTAAACATGATATCAATGATTCTAGCCGCTTGAATATTACTCGAACACTGTCACAAAACACAACTAGTACAAAATAATATAATAGAAAAAAAAGAAAGTTTAATAATCCAAAAATTCACAATAAACCGTGGATTTACGTTTTTAATGTGTCTTATATATGGTTCATTTTTCCCTCTTTTATTTCAGTTTATATGAACAAATGATAATCTTATATTTGCTCTTTAACTCTTCTAAAGTGACTTTACAGTTTTTGTCAATTTTAGTCACTCATAGCCAACTTCGGTCACATTCATTTTTTTTCCAATAGAGAGTTGTTGAATGTACAAACTCAATTCATCAATTTAATTAAATTTCAATAGAACTCCTAAAGAATATGTTATAATCATATATAACAATTCCATCTAATTCAATTTCCATATAATCCCAATTCAAGTGTTGTTATTTACCACTCATTATTACTTAGTGCCGCACGCATTATTTCCCCTTATACCCTTACTTTAATAATGGAAAATGTTGATTCTTTTGGATTGATTTGGACTCTCAAAACAAAAAAGGAAGGAATGCTCATTCTTCTACCATAAAATAGAGTTTCATAATTTTCAAATCATCTTCTACTCCCGTTTCCATTTTCTCTTCATTTGATTGATTTTCACAACAATTGATTTTCAAAATCCAAAACTCTTTCTCGTTGTCGATTTTGTCTCTAACCAAATTCTCAATCCTTTCCTCTCATTTAATGAATTCCGTTTATTGAATTCAGTTAAATTATTTTGTTAATTCATTGAAATTCTATTTACCAACTGATCAAAGGACCAGGTAACCTGGGAGCCGGTTAAGAGCCAACGGCTTTCCCACGCGTGGCACTTGAGTTTACCCAATTTGTAAACCAAACCACCAAATCGAAATGTATTTAAAAATTAGGAAAAAAATATAGGAATGATTACAATTTGCAGGAAGAAGCATTGTATTAGAGAAGGTACCGGGGAATGAAAATATCTGATTTCATATGTGATTTCATTAATCTCTCTCTTGACAATGAAGAGAGTACAAGCTGATGCTTTATATACAAGTGATTTGGCACGGAGAGTGATAACTACATTTCCCGCTACTTTCAACTGTTGAAAATTTTGTGTAATTTCAAAAGAATTTATATACTCCTAAATTATTTATATGAGAAATAGTTTATAATATGTTTAAGAATAAAATCATTTATTATTTATTTATCAAATATGCATATGATATGGTTAAAATCAGTTTTATATTTATTTGACTAATTCTTATATATCAACGGCCACATGATCTTTGAATTCAGAAGCTTATACCGTTTGATTTGGTCAAATAATTTTGTGCTTGATTTCAGCAACATATATCTAATTAGTTGTTGATTTTAACGTGGGACAACAACTAACTCTCTTTGTGCATGTACTAGTTTGAGATCCGCAGCTTGCAAAGATTAGAATACCAAAAAGATTTTCTACACTTTCAATCCCCACTTTTATTTTCAGTCTCTATATTCTGGATACAAAATATTTTTTGTTCTTGATCCAACTTACGAGTTGAGGAAGTTGTTTAATCCTGAAAGGAACTACAAGTATCCTTTAAAGACGGTGGCGTTCGACATGACTCAGCTTATCGGTGTTCACTGTCCTTAATTTGTTTATATTTACATAATATTTTCTATATTAATTTATTGATTATGTTTATATTTTGATTCGAAGTGGAGATCGGGAAATGCTATCAGGAGGACATCGCGACAAATTTGCACTCTTTCATCCGTTAGAGAAAATTTGGGATCAAATATTTATTTATTATTTTATGTTTTAATTGATAGCCAATATCGACGACCCAACATAATTAGTTTTCGAGCTGACGAAAGCTAGAATTTTGTTAAGAGAAAAACAAGAATACTAAAAAGCGAGAAATTATGAGAATTTGAGATGTAAAAAAGTGGTATCAACATGAATCACTCATTTTCTAATGTTAAAAGTATAGGGGAGGAAAAGTATATGAGAGTTCTCATAAAGATATAATCGACTCCAAAATCGCCATTGACAACTTACGTTACGATAAAAAAATAACGTGAAAAAGAAGTTGAATTTTTTTTTTAATTATTTTGCTTTATACGTGATTGCTTTAGGCGAAACTGAACCTGGAAATAAGTTGGAATTCATGTGAAAAAGAGCAAGATCCGGGATTTGATCGAGTAGTTCTTCAATTGCCGGATCGGTAAGTTGGAACCCATTGAAATCAATTAATGCAATGGTATATCTGTCAAAGAAGAAGCCTTGAAAAAGCAAGTATCATAATCATTCCCAAGTGGATAAAAAGTGATGACTAAATTGAAATTTTGGATGATTGGATACATTAATTCTAGACTTTAATTAGCAATGGAGTATATGGGTATAGAGAGGAGATGGGATTGATACATATAAACAGTTAACTGAAATGGGTATTTGGCGTGGTTGTGAAATCCGGCCCGGCTCCTCGAATCGGTGAAGGTAGAGGGTCAAGGGTTGATGGATCGATCGGGGTTGAATCTTTCGTAATAAATATATGTAAAATTCATACTTTTTTACAATATTTTAAATATTAATATATGATATGTTAAACAATAAACTATTCCATAATAAAAAAATTTAAGATAAAAAGTAAGTATAAAAATATTTAAACTATATTCTAATATTTACACAAATTAATTTTCATTATTCATCGAATTGCAAACTAACCTTTTATATTAAAAACAAATTAAAGTTAACCAATAAACTATTATTTTATATTAAAAACAAATTAAAGTTGCAATAAAAAATATAAAAATTACAAATTATATATAAGTTCAACTATAATATTTTAAAAAAAAATACAAACTTTTAAAATTGAAATTAAAAAGCACAACACTCATTAAAATTAAATTTATTAAGCTTTTAAATTATATAGACTTTAATGATTATTATTTAATGGGTTTTTATCTAAACAATAAACTAAAAAAAAATTCAAATTAGCGACCCATTAATCCGGTCCGGGTCATTGGATCAATGATTCAACCGGCCGGGTTATCGGGTTTTTAGAGGGTCATTGTAAAATCTGTTTCTAGTGTAACCCGGCCTTTTTTATCACCGGGTCCGGATTTTTCCGGTTCGATCAATCGGATCAATCCGGGTCTTACAACACTGGTATTTAGTGATTATTGCTGGTTTTTGTCTAATTCAAGAGTTTCTCTACTCATTATTGGAATGACATTGAATATGAGAGGAATAAGGGATTGAGCAAAGTGGCAGAGGCTTAGCTTAGTGGTTGATCCTTGAAGTTGTGATCTTAGAAGTCATAAGTTCAAGTCCATATAGGGTGGAATATGATAATGTTTCAATTTTTTTAAAAAGGAATCGATTAAACAAAGCGGCAATTTGGTAGACATATTGGTGAATGAATATTCAAATGTAAATATACGCGTATGGTTTATATAATAATTGGATAAACAATCATTTATAGTTTTTCTTTACCTGCTTTTCTTAATCCTCTATTTTCTAAACATTGTACCATTGCACATTATACCTTAGGGGGCTTTTGTTTTCTCTTCAAACATCAACAGTTAGCAGATAAGGGAGTGAACTGCTTTTTCATAGTGTTTGATAAGCTTTATACAACAGCCAACTGCAGCTGATGAGGGAGTGATCTGCCGTAGTTTCCAACAGCAGCAAATTGATGCCTTTCAGCTCCGATTAGCATATAAGTATACTATTTAGGAGTCCCAGAAACTGATATACCTCTATTGCCCCTATATACAGGGGCGGACCTACAGGTAAGGCCGTAGGGGTCCACGCCCTGAAAATTTGATATAATAAATTTTAAAGGGTGTTTGGTTCACATAAGGAAAGAGAAAGGAAAGAAATGTCTCATAATCTAAATGTGTTACGTGTTTGGATAGATTGAGGAAAAGGAAAGGGAATAAATATCTTTTTAACCTGTTTTCTTCTTTCACGATCAATTTTGCAACGTCGCTCAATTACTCCAACCATCAACTTCATCCTGTTCAGCCCATCCCGAACAAATTTTTGTCGTCGTCATCTCTATTGCCATGGCACAGCTTCGACAGACTGGGGTCAATAAAACTCTTGAAAAATAACCAGTACCTCCTTCCATGGCAGAAACCTGAAAATTGCAGCTTGTCCTCCACTGTACCTCTCATTAAATTAGCATATGCCTTTAAGTTTACTGTTCTGAGTATCCATTCATTTGAGAAATTTGAAATTGCAATTTGTGAGATGGATAAGGGGGAATACAAATACCTAGGTAGTTAGTTGAGGGTAATGGGGGAAAGAGAGTTTGGGGGTACTGAAAAGATTAAAGATGGGTAATAAATTTAAGAAAGTTAACTTTAGCTAAAGTTAGAAAAAGAAAGAAATAAAAGTAAATTATTTATTTTTAAATTAAAAATAATTGATAAAATCTAATCCATTCAATTTGTTAAAATGGGTGAAATGTTCTAAATGTCGACTTTGGAGAATACTTACCCAATGAAATTGGAGAAAAAGAACAAATTACAGCAACAAAAATGAAGGAAAAAAATTTATTACCTTTCCCTTTCATCATTACCCCAATGAAAATGCCCCTTGGGTGTAATGGTTTTAAAGAAGTTTCTCACAGCTCAGTTGGGAAAGGGATGTGAAGTTAGCCTTGGTGGCCCAGGCTCGATTCCCTGCTCCACTGTCATTGTTTTTTCTTGTTTTCTCTTTCAAGCAATATCTCATTTTTTTCTTCTTCTTAATATTTTCTATAAGTTTTTCGTTTCTTAATTTTTTCACTTAAATTTCGGCCCCCTCACATGTAATATTGGTCCGCCTCTCTGCCTATATACACATTGATTTCCACTTACTCAAGCTTCTAATGCATCAGGTTTAAATTGTCCTTCACTTTACTCCATATTACAGAAATTTAGTAGTGGCCCATATTTTCTTGTTTTTTTTAGGCTGTGAGATGTTTTAAATTTATTTTATTTGTTATTTGTTTAAACGTTTTAACGAATTTTGGGTGTTGTAATGTTTTTTTTCCGTATGAATAGAGTACATTTCTTATTTATTATATCAAATTAATTAGACGTGAATATTTTATACTGTAATTGGATGTATTAATTAATTTCAATTATGTCTACATGTGTCATTTTGCATTGTACTGGTAGTAGCACATTATAGTTTACCGAACATTAAATTATGAGCTGTTAATTCTAAAAACCACCAAGAACAACTGCAAACTGTTAATTAAAATTAAGTATGGAAAAGCTTGAGATCTCCATGCTCTAGGGCTGGAACTTGACCAAATTTTACACAATTCTTGTTGATGGATGTCTAGTAAAAAAAAATCCACAATGTTACATCACAGAAGTATAATTTTGAGAATGGTTGACCTTTCCAGCATATATACCTTTTACTATATATTTTCCCTGATATTGTTTTGACCTTCCTCTTCATAACGCCCATAATCATAGACCCAAAAGTGAGTATCACGTGGACAATGCATATATGCTAACAGGAGACATTAAGAGATGTAGTTAGTTTCATTAGATCTTAGATAGCATATTTATCAAGAGGCTAATGTTCTTATCATCTGATTTCGGGAAGGGAAGGGTTAAAGAAAACTTTGTGGTACTTTTAAAATCTATTTAAAACAATATAGTTTTTTTAAATTATTTTCTAGATAGGCGTACTTTTGTTAGAATAAAGTAAAAAAGTCAATAAAGTGAATGAGTTTGGTCTCACTTCTATCAAAATAATAAATTTAATAGAGCACATTATTTTAGAACATGAATTGGTCAATAATTCTGTACAAGGGAATCAGATGCTTGAATTGATATATTCCTTTCGGGGAATCTCACACTGATGATGGGATTAGAGAGAGACAAATATTAATTTCCGGAATTTTTAAAGCATTTTTTTCTATTTAATCGTCTCGACAATTCATCTTTTACCAACACAACAACAACAATAAAATTTCTACTCTCAACTTTTCTTAAATTTCCAGCTTCTTCCAACTTTTCTTTAAATCTATTCTGCAACTAAGTCTACTTCTAAAACTAAGAAAATAAAAGTAAGTTATGTTGTTTTTTTTATTTAGTTTTCATTATTATGTAAATGATATTTTTTTAATCTATTTAACTTTTGAAGATTTATTATCTTATAGTTAATTAATGATGTTAATTTTTGTGTTTAGGAGTACAATAATATTCACTTTTTTGCTAACAGATGTGTCCAATTCATTGCTAGCAATTCTACGATGGGGTGGTCAGAAAATTAGAAACCAATTTGGTATTGATTACGAGAAATGGTTATTCCAAATCAATAATTATGCCTAAACAATTTGATACAAATTTTTTACATGAAAAGATTAGATCTACTCTCAAATTATTATCGAATAAAGAAATAAGGTTGAGTTTCGATATCCAAATGCAATGCGTGGTGATAAATCACATTACACTTGTCTTGAACTATGGGATAATGATGATTTGATTATAATGTTGGGGATAGTTAACAATACATCATCATGCATTGCATTAAATTATATATTGAATATAAAAAAGGTGAAATATTGGCACAAGCATGGGATGAGTCTGATTTTGACAATAAAGAAGATGAGGAGGAGGAGGAAGATACAGAGGAAGAAGAGGACGAGGATGAAGACGAGGACGAGGATGAAGAAGAGGAAGAAGATACATATGAGATGCACGTAGGTGAAGTAAGTAACATAGCTTCTTCATCAAATTTTGGAGGAAATTGGTCTGGTAATAGTTTCACCCTTTCATTCTTTCCAAATATTCCTCTGTATACCCAATGTGATAGTTCAGCTATGGAAATCCATTCATATGATAAAAACACTAATGCTTTACTTTGGGATTCATCAATGAATCTCGAGGAAGGAATGCTTTTCCAATCAAGGGAAGCAGTAAAAGCTGTAGCTAAAGAGTACTCCATGAGACGCCAAAAAGAGTTTCGGAGTAAAGAGATAAGGTCCAATACTATCACATTGATATGTAATGAATACGGTGATGGATGCAAATGGAGGCTGCGCGCAACATGCAAGAAGAAAAATGGTTTTTTTTATGGGAGATCACAAAATACAATGGAGATCATACTTGTGATTTTCTGTCATCGCATGACAACAGAAATCTTGATACTGACTACTTGTATCCTATAGTTGAGGCTATGGTGAGGGAAGATGCATCGTTGAAGATACGTGTGATCCAGTCAAACATTAAGCAAAGGTTTGAGATATAAATTAGTTACAAGAAGGCATGGTTGGCAAACATGAAAGCAATTGAGAAGATATATGGAGACTAGGATGAGTCTTATGATCACTTACGCCCATGGATGTATGCTGTAAGTATTAAGAACCAGGACTCACAATATTATATTGATGCATGTCCTTATTATGTGGATGGAAACTTGGTGCCAAATGTCAAATGCTTTGAGAGTGTTCTATGGTTTTGGAAACCTTGTATTGATGGTTTCAAATATTGTCAGCCAGTTTTGTATATTAATGGTACTTTACTAACTGGTAAGTATAAAGGTGTATTGTTAGTAGCATCAGCACTTGATGGAAACAACACAATTTTGCCTATCGGATTTTCCGTTGTTGAAGTAGAAAATAATGAGAATTGAGAATACTTCATGCGTAGTGTACGCGAAGTAGTTTGTCCAGACAGACCAGATGTTTGCGTTGTATCTGATAGGCATGCTAGCATTTTAGCAGCTATGCAGTGTGAAAGCTGAGAAATGGCACCTCTTCGATTCTGTATTCGCCACATATCAAGTAATTAGAACAAACATTTCAAAAATGTGGGGTTAAGAAAATTATCACCAATGCAGGTTCTAGATTCTACTCATAAGTTGTTTATAAATATTATATTCTAAAATTATTCAAATTATTGAATACATTTTATATGTTAAGCCATTTTATTATTTTGTAGCATATGAAAGTCAACAAAGAAAGTTCAATAAGATGATGGAAGCACCGAAGCAAAATGAGCCTGATACATTTGGATGGATAAACAATATTTCAAAGGAAAAATGGGCCATACGATGGTGGAGCTTGATGGGGCAGCATGACAACTAGTATTGCTGAATCCGTAAATGGAATGTTAAAAGGTGTTTGAGGAATGCCTATCACAACAATGATTGAAATGATCTATTTAAGATTGGTAGATCGTTTCGAAACTAATAAAAATCTTTGCATGACCCAAATGAATAATGAGCATGTTTATACTGCTTTTGCAATTGATATTTTGAAAACCAGGAGGATGAAGGCAAATGGGCATCATGTAAGAAAGTATGACTCAAGAAATGGTCTTTTTGAGATAGTAACTCCACGCCAAAATTCAACAAAAAAGGGGGGAAACACGCAGGTGGTGAGCATGAAAGAAATGTCTTGTACATGTGGTAAATTTCAGCAACTACGGATGCCATGTTCTCATGCAATTGTCGGGTGTCTCATAAGGGGTGTTGATTACAGAAATTATGTCCATCCAATAACAAATTGAAAAATAACATAAAGTGTTGGTCTACATGTTTTGTTCCAATCAGAGACCGTGCTTATTGGCCGACAATAGATGGACCTATAATCGTTCAAAATCCAGATTGGATGAGAAAAAAGGGTCGTCCAAAGGTGAAGCGTATTCGCAATGAGATGGATTGGAATGATATGGGTGCTAACACTATGAATTTTTGCAGTAAATATGCTTTGTCAGGCCATAATGCTAGAACATGTAATAGAATGTGATGTTATTTTAATAATTTGATGGTCTGCTGTATACGAAATTATAATGAAAACTTTACTTTAATGGGCTTACTATTTTTTTTCAGCTAGAACCTTGCAATAACAATTCAATAAAAATTTACTTTTAATTAAAATATTTTATTTATTATCTAATGATAAAATACTTTGTGTGTTCTACTTATTTTTATGTTTATTCATTATATTGTAATATTTTTATTAGTAAGGGTGGGCTATTTTTTTTAGAAAATAAGGAATAAGAATAAATTCTTTGGCCTTGTAGAAAAAAAATTTCTTTAGAGAAACAAATATGACTTTTTTGTTGCTCCGGAATTAATTTGTGTTCTTTTGAAAACAAATTCTAGTGCAATTTTTTAGATTGATTTGAAGTGAAAATAAAGAACAGATAATATAAACAGGTTCTCAATTAATGGCTTTTTTTTGGAAATTGATTGTTAATGGAACACCCACGAGATGAAAGAAAAATGTGGAGATAAGATAAATAGCTGGTAACAAAAAAAACCGGATTTCAAACCCAAAAAATACATATTGCAAAAAAAATTACATTATAGGTGCATGGTTAAAGAATAAATACTTGAAAGGAGCAAATTTAACCAAAATATTTTTTTTTTTTAGAGTGAAAACGGGCTGACACAGCCCGTTTTGTCTGAAAACGGGCTGACACAGCCCGTTTTGTCTGAAAACGGGCTGACACAGCCCGTTTTCAGACGGTACCGGGTATTCAACCCACTCCTATTTATTCCGGATTTGGCATCTAAAATTTTTTACTCAATTTCACTCCCCACACTTTCATCTCTCTTCAATTTCAAATTTCAAATCCCATTTCCATCTCATAAATTTCCTCAATTTGTATTTTTAATCTACTATATTTTACTTGTATAAGCTAAATCCAAGGTAATAATGGTTGTTATTTTTTTCTTATTGAATTTATTATTGTAAATGATAATGCTGAACTTATTGTCAATTTTTTACAGGATATTTACCACAAAAAAATAGAGGTATGTAACCAAAATCTTTAAATTTTAGTTTTGATACAAAATTTATAGTTATTTGCGTGTATGAACATATTTTTGCTATTATTTTAGTTTTAGTTATACATGTACTGTAAGGTAAATTTTTTGTTTTCGTATATTAATTAACATATTATTGCTTAAGTTTTAGTTTAAAAAAAATAAAGAAATTAACTATAGTTTTAGTGATATTAAAATAGAACATATTTTTTATTTAAGTTCTAGTTTTAGTATGATTTTAGGTTTAGGTTTGGTTTTAGTTTTAGTTTTAGTCTTACAAAAAAAATAAGTTAGATATAGTTTTAGTGAAATTTAAAATATGCAGATATTAATGTTTTACCTTTAGCTTTAGTACAAGCTAAAAAAGAATTACCAAATATAATGTTAACAAAATTTTATTTTGTAATAAAAAAGTAGACGAAATTTGCATATAGGAACATATTGTTGCTCTTATTTTAATTTAAGTCTTGGTGTTAATTTTAGTAGTGTCAGTTGTAGTTTAGTTTTTTGTAAAAAAATAAAAGAAATTGGCTTTAATTGTTTTTTAAAATAAAAAATTAGTTATACCTTTAGTATTATAAAAATTTATTTATTTCATATATTAGTACTTAAGTTTTAGTTTTTGAAAATAAGTTAAGTATAGTTATACCAAATTAACATTTATCATATTTTTGGTCTAGTAAGATTATAGTTTTAGTTTAATAAAGTGTTAATTTACATGCTTTCTAATTTAATACATTACTAATTATAAGTCCAAAATATCATTAATTTTTTAAGTTGTGTATAATGTACTAATTAAAGTGGGAAAATATAAGTACACTCAGTTGTAAGTAAAACTCCATATAATGATATTTAAATTATTCATATTATATATTCGTGTATTGTTACTTAGTTTTATAGTCAATAATGAACATTGATTTTGTACAATTCTTATAGATGGTGAGGACACCAATTTGTCCAAAATTTGCTTGGCAGTTCAAGAGGCTCGAAGATGAAATGAAAGAAATAAAAAAAATCTCATATCCACATGGATATAATGATATAGATGCATTGTCATCTCATATTATAAAAATGCATGATAAAATGCAAAAATATATATGGATAGGAGGATTTAACATGGGAATGAATCAAAAGTCCCTTTTCACATGTATGTTTGAATCTTTGAACAATAGGTTTCTTAAAAAAAAGTTGAAGCGTGCATTTGAATTTAAAAATGAAAATTACAGAGATGCGATGAAGTTATTTATAGAGTACTTATGCAATGGTCTTCACGTTTCGGTTCGTACGGAGGAAGGAACTATAAATTTAAGGAGTGGCCCGAAAGTGATTCGCAGGAGATCGCTAGCCAAGGATCAAAAAACTTTATGGCATTTGGAATATGCAATGAGCGCATCCATTCCAACTAGAAAATTATATGATTAGAAAAATTATGACTATTATATATTTATGTAGCTTTTATTATTGTTAGAAGAATTATGAGTAGTAAAAATTTATGTAACTTCTAGTATTTTTATTATTGTGAAATAAATATTGTTAGTTTTTTATATATTTAAGTTATGTTTGTGTAATTAATATTTATTTATGTGTGTTTACTTTATATTTGTTTATAAATGATCATTAAACAAGAAAATTAATTTGTTTCTAAATCAGGAAAAAATGTCAGTGAACAACCATTACATTATATATTGGGGTGCAATGCAAAAATGTGTGAAGGTGAAGAGGAAGCCGTTGTTTGGTAGTCTTGTTCAAAAGATATCAACAGAGATTGGATTTGAAAATAATGGAAAGATAACAAAGATTGTGTACAGGTATCCGGTTCCACCAACTAATTATTATTGTTACATGGACATTTGTAATGATGAAGGAATTGAATTTATTCACTATAATTTGGACAACATTTTAAATTATCACACGGCTGAGTTATTTGTTGAATATGAGGTAGATGGTTAAGTAGCACCATCCCCTTTTTCATTTCAACAAAATCAATCATTGTGTACCTTTGGTTCCATGGAAGCAAATACAAGATATCCCTCTGTTGGAGTTCAATCAACAAGAAATGTGGGATGCAGTGATGCTGGAGAATCCAATCCAGTCCCATTTTTTTCAACAATGACAACTCCAATGATAACAACAACAGGTGGAGTTACTGGTCGCATTGCAACAAGCAATGAGGTGAATCCAATGACTGATATTGTGGGAAGTTCCCAAAACGAAGAAGAAATAGAAGACCCAATTTGTGATTATGTTAATGGCACTGTGGAACCAAATGATATTGACGACACATTGGAGGAGCAATTCATTCACGATATGGATATGTTTGACAGTGACAGTGATAATGATGACGGGAATGTTGATAATGAGGCTACCAATGAATCTAATATGATCGATTTGAATATGACTCCCCCGGATGTTGAGGAAAGGCACGACGTTCCACCTGTTGCTCCATTAACAGCTTTTGAATTTCCAGGCCCTACATATACAGCGATAGAGGAGAATGATTATGTACAATATGCTAATGATATTGATGACATAAGCACATGGGATGGAGTGTCCGAGTTGAGAGTTGGATTAGTTTTCCCAGATAAAAAGTCTGTGCAAACAGCGGTTAAGATCACGTCGATGAAAAACCATGTGTCCTATCGAGTGGTTGAATCTTATCCATATAAATTAGCTCTCCAATGTAACAACAAAGAAGGTGGACCGGGACAAACATGTGGATGGAGGCTCCGTGCAAGCCTTAAGAAGTCAATCAATATGTGGCAAATCACTAGACTCCCCAGTCCACATACATGCGTGAACTCTCAACTATCTCAAGACCATCGGAATCTCGATGGAAATTTAATTGCCGGTTCTATATTTGGAATGGTTTCAAAAAATCCATCACTAAGCCTTGATGTAATAATTGAGCATGCTAAAGATAAATGGGGGTTTACCATTTCGAAGAAGAAGGCTTTTTGTGCAAAAAGAAAAGCAATGCAAGAAATTTTTGGCAGCTGGGAAGGCTCGTATAATATGTTGCCACGTTATCTGAATGCATTGACCCACTACAACCCTGGTTCTGCCACCATTTTGATTACTGATGCAACAACTGACAGTCGATATCGCATGTTCAGTCGAGTATTTTGGTCTTTCAAGCCATGCATCGAAGGGTTCAAGCACTGTAGACCTGTAATCCAGATTGATGGGACATTCTTGTATGGGAAATATCATCACACATTGTTGGTAGCAACTGCGCTAGATGGTAATAATCATATTCTTCCCATTGGGTTTGCTATTGTTGAAAGTGAGAACGGATCTAGTTGGGGGTGGTTCATGGAGTGCATAAGGGTGTATGTGACACAATGTGAAGGTCTAGGTGTCATTTCTGATCGCCACGGTGGAATACTACAGACAATGAATAGTGAAGTTTTAGGGTGGGCAGAACCTTTAGCATACCATAGGTTTTGCCTCAGACACTTTACAAGCAACTACAACAAAAAGTACCACAATACTACAATAAAAAACCTATTATATAGAGCCGGTACGAATGTACAAATTATGCACTCTATGTATTTCTAATGCTTTTGGTATGCTGCCGACATATAGCTATAACTGTATGAATTTTATTACATGTAGGAGCTCAAGCACAAGAGCGGAACTTCTTAAAGCAGATGGACGAAATCAGAAAAATAGATGCACGAGCGTACCAGTGGGCGATGGAGAAACGTGTGCAGAAGTGGAGTTTGTCAAATGATAATGGCTCAAGGTTCGGTCATATGTGCACAAACGTTGCTGAGTGCGTAAACAGCGTGTTAAAGGGCATTCGACAAAGGCCTATCCAGAGCATTGTTGAACACACCTTTGGAAAAATGGTACATTATTTTGATACCCGCCGAAATAAATACATGAATTTGCTTCAAAAGGGTGAACGTGTTACTCCTGTTTGTAAGAAAATAGTGACAAAATATACGCGTAAGGCAGATTGTCATACTGTGACATACTTCGACAGTAGAAGTGGACTGTGCGAAGTTTTAACTGGATATGACCCAATTCTATTAAAAGGACGCAATATTCACGTTGTGAACTTAGAACGTCGAGAGTGCACATGCAAGAAATTCTAAATATACAAAATGCCATGTTCGCATGCAATTGCGGTATGTAAGCGCTTGCGTTGTGACTTTTTCGAATTCGTTGATAAAGTGCACACTTTGGAGGAGAACTTAAAAGTGTACAATCATCCATTCCAACCTTTAGGCCACAGGGACTATTGGCCTGAAGTGAACTCGGCAACAGTGGTTCCGAATCCGGCTTGCAAACGGAGCAAGGGAAGGCCAAAGTCAACGAGAATAAGAAATGAAATGGATGAAAAAGAAAAGGGGACCACTTCTTACAAATGTAGTAACTGTGGCCGAGGTGGACATAATCGAACAACTTGTACCAATCCCGGTCGTAGTAGGCAATATCTAAATTAGTAAGGGATCTATCACTGTGAAATTATTATTACTATTAAGTTTGTCTCTTCTTTATAATATTTTTTAACTCTGTGAATGCATTATTGTGTGTTTTATGGTATTTTTACTTTCACATTGACATGTCTACACTTTGAGTAATGCACAATTGGTAACTCAAAGCACTTAAAGTTTAGTTTTTAAATATTTTTAAATGGGTTTCAACTTTGAGCACAATGCTGAATTTTTATACTAAATGAGTAAATATTTTTAAATAGTATCATGTCCATATTGTTTTCATATTTAATCATTTATTTATTTTCTTTTTCATTACTTCATAAATTTTTTCAACACCTTTGAAAAAAATGCTACTAAAAACAAAACCAAAGTAACTCAAAATAATATGAAAATATAACATATTAAAGAAAATTTACTTGAGTTTGAAATAAATAAAACATTTTTTTATAGTACAAAACATGCTATAATTGGTATTCTGGGTTGTGATGTTGGGTGTCTTGTTCGTTAAGATCGAACGTATTTCGATATCGGACATTCATTGATCCTTGACCCTCTGTGTTCAATGCATCTGAATAATCTAATCTCCTTGGACCCATTCCTTCATATGGGATATTTGTATTCATATTATTGTATAAACCACTTGAAGGACCAATCCCAAATTCATGACCCATCTGGAAATTTGGCGCATTTGTATTTCCATATGAATCAAGTGTAACATGTCCAAATGGAGGAGCATTAGGTTGTACCGGGGTGTGATATTGTTGGACAAATGAGTCAGGACTGCCAAAATCAGAATTATTTCCACCATTCGGATCATTTGTTGCATTATCATTTTCTCTAACCATTTCCATTATAGTACTGAAACTCCAACTTTGTTCATTCTGGATTGTTGATTGGCCTACGACATTCTGGTTGTTTGATGGAGCTGCAACATTCTGGTTGTTTGATGGACCTGCGTCATTCCGGCCCACTGATGGGCCAACATTTCCATAATGCATAGGAAAAAAATAGGGTCCTGGAATTTGTTGAATTCCCTCAGGAAATGGAGGAAAAGGAACTGCATCTCGTTGCATATCAAAGGTTCGTTTAAGACGACTTGCCAACCAGGCGGGGTTTACCACATTTTCATATGGAATTGGCGGTGGACCTACATATGGTCGAGCTATCCTCTCCATACGATATTCTTGGTTTAATCCACCAAGCATACTTCCGACCATGTTTCTAACGTTTTGACGGTAGGTTTCGCCTCCTTCCATATAGTACACTTGTTGGAGTCCGTCTCCCTACCACGAATAATATTATGTGAAATAAAAATCATCAATATAGTGACATTATTATTTCGCAATAAAAATTTATACTTTCAAACAAATATCATACCACTGCATTAGCTGCGGCACCAGTCGGGCTGATCCAACGTCTTGTAATTCGAAGGTACCACTGCATATATTGAGATTGATATAAAGCTTGTGGACTTGAGAATGCTGGACACCTATCTCTAACGGCTGCAATCCGCTGCAAATGTGAATTCCACGCAGCTATGTACTGAGCATGTTTGTCGCCCCAGTCAGCACTTGTATACCCGGTCATTTTGATAGTTTGGAGATCGTACACTGCAGGATTAATGGCTTGCGGTATAGGTTGATCAAATCCAAATTGGCGCATGCATCGATCTGGATGGTGAAACTCAACTATATGCCATGATACAATTGGTACAATTGCTCTCCAAACTATATTTCCACGGGTACAATACTCAGGCAACAACTCTAAGATTTCATTATATGGTGTCCATACAAACTGCATAACAAATGCATAGTCAAATTATATGTCCTGTTTTATACTATTAACGTGTTAGCTCTACCCATTAATCAAATTATTTTTCAATAAAATAAAACAAACCTGATCAGCTGGCAAACAATCTAATCGTCTTCTTATTTCTTCCAAATGGAACCTTTCTGAACCTACACCTTTCCACCTGTGATTCACTTACATTGTTCAAATAGTTTACTTTTTCTAAAATATTTTATCCCCTTACTAATTGAAACTTAATAAAAAGTTAACCATATAATTTTACCTCATAGCATATGGTTCTTTGTCACAAGCTTGGTAACGTGGTTCAGACAATCTAGGGACTATATTTTTTATCCGCTCAAAAGCCCATACTTGCACCAGTTGGAAATATCCACACATATTTTGTTTCCCTGGACGTGTTGCTTTTGACAACTCTCTGTACAAATAGGCCAGCACAGCAGCGCCCCAGGCATATCTACCAACACCTCTGGAATTCAAATTTCGCAATAAGCTCAGCCACATTACATGTACACTATTTCCACAAGTATTGCTAAAGAGCAAACCCCCAAATAACTGCATTAGGAATGCTCGAGTATACTGGTCAATTGTACATTGATCGGCATCAATAGGTAAACAAGAGAACTCTTGTCTAAACCATTTCAGCCTTATATTACTTCCTGATACATCAGTTGTCCTCGGAGATTTTCCTAACAAATTTTCACATGTTTCATAAAGATTCTGGGGATGTTTCGTTACACCTGTCACTGCATCTCCATCTACACGTAACCCCGTTAACACCTCAACATCCTGAAGTGTTATTGTGGCTTCACCAACGCTTAGATGAAATGTGAATGTTTCGGGTCGCCATCTCTCCACCATTGCATTAATCAGTTTGTGGTCTACTATCATTGTACCAATTTTTACAACCCCTTCAAAGCCGCATTCAATTATTTTTTCATATATTTTTGGGTTAATGTTGTCTAACAATGACGCAACCCCGCCTTTATTCAAATATACTTCTGAACATTCCTGTCAGTATAAAATCTTCAATTAATAATTTTTTTCATTCAATTACATTAAAATTAAAAAAATTGTCTAGGTATACTTAATATTTTACCTCTCCACGCCATATATTTTGTGATCTATGCTTCATTTGTAAAGTTAACACATCCATCTGAACTGGTCCAGGATTTATAATCTGTTCAGCTCTTCGAATTTGTTCCATTTTTCCTTGTAAAACAACACAATTTTTCCTAATCAAATTACACTTACATTTTCTACAGAATTTTCATACTAAAATAACCAAACAAACCAAAGTATACTAATATCAGTCAATATCAAAATTATACTAAAACTAAAACTAAAACTAAAACTAAAGTTATAATCTGTTGATATATGAAACAAAAAAATTAACTTATACTACCACTAAAACTAAAATATTAATATGTGAATATTTCAAATTTCCAAACTAGAGTTAATTTTTTTTTTCAAAAACTAAATGTAAAACTAGTTTATATATGAAAAAAAATTAATTATAAGTTCAAAATTATCATTTAAAATAGTACATTCTAAGAACACAACATTTTTAAACAATTAACAACCATTAAAAAAATTAACAATGCAGCATGTATTGAATTTTTAAAAAATAAAAAGCATGAAAACTGGTTTTGTGCAAAGCGAAAACTGGTTCTGACAATCAGTTTTTGTCCCGGTTAAAGTTGCACCTATTTGTGATTTATTGTTTAAGTGTGCATTCTTGATATATAAATTTTGCTAGTTTGCATTTTTCAAGTCCTTAGTCCAACTAAAATTATAGCATAAATATGTTCATACATGCAAATAACTATAAATTTTGCATCAAAACTAAAATTTAAAGATTTGGCTTACATACCTCTATTTTTTTTACTTGTAAATATCCTGTAAATAAATTAACAATAAGTTTAACATTATCATTTACAATAATAAATTCAATAAACAAAAAATTAAAAAAAATAACAACCATTATTACCTTGGATTTAACTTGTAGAAGTAAAATTTAGTAGATTAGAAATCAAAATGAAGAGAGTTTTGTGAGATGAAAATGATGAAAGTTGAGAGAAATGAAAGTGTAAAATTTGAAATTAAGAGAGAAAAGTGTAGGAAATAAAATGAAGTAAAAATTTTTAGGTGGAGAAAAAATTGGAGTGGGTGAAATAAATTCACCCACTCAAATAGGTGAGACCGGTTTGGTTGGGAGATTCCCACGGTACCGTCTGAAAACGGGCTGACACAGCCCGTTTTCACTCTAAAAAAAAAAAAAATTATTTTAATTAAATTTGCTCCTTTTAAGTATTTATTCTTTAACCATGCACCTATAATATAATTTATTTTGCAATATACATTATTTTGATACCAAATCCAAAAAAAACCAACAACTCCTAGTTAAAATTGAGATTTGACTTGCTGCATTCCAGCTTTAATTAAAGCTGAAATTGTAAGATTCCATGTCGGCGTTCAGTCCACTATTTAGAAAATTCTTTGAAAAGTACTATATTGTTTTAAATAGATTTTAAAAACACCGTACAATTTTCTTTATCCCTTGGGGAAGGTATCTAGAAGACAACAACTATGTAATACTGACCTGACTAGGGTCTGGCGAGGTCACTCTGATGCCTAAGTAAAATATTGATAGAAGAAATAATGGATATGGAAATGAGAGGGATAGAGTTTAATATCTCATAGTGAGTGCGTGTTGTTCCTTTACAGGAGAAGCAATGATCGGTGTGGTAACCTCTTGGTTGACGTGGCGTCTCGTGAGTGGCATGTGCCCTTTGATAAACGGGCTGAATGGGCTTAGCTTGTTGGGGCTTTAAGGGGGCCATCATCTCTACCACACTGAGAGAGTCGGTTCAGATTACAAACTAAAGATACACAACCAAGCATTGGCTACTATTTATGAGCAGTTGCTGCAGAATAGGCAAGTGGGATCCGAGAAAAAAGTAGATCGAGAAACTAATTTGCACTTCTGCAAGCAAATCCAGTATAGAGGGTAGACATTTTAAGACATAACTGCAAGACATTTCGGCAGAGGATACATATAAAGCACAAGTTTTTACGATGATTTTGATATAATTAAAACATTCAAATGTGGTTCCCATTAAAGAAAAAACCGTTTGATTTAATTAAAAGGAGATATTACTGTGAGTTGCTGCAACATTCAGATTTGGTTGTGGCCAATCTATTGCCAATTAGGGCACGGCTGAAATGGCAAATGAAAAGTACGGGGAGAAGATTAATTTGTTAGGAGATATGACTGAAAGATTCTTTTGATTTTGTTAACTATATACTTGGATTCTTACTTATAAAAGAAAATGATATCTTAGCTCACTTAGGATTTGAATTCTCTAAATCGTACATTTCAATCAATCTGAGTCATTTATTGAGTTTTAAGGGTTAGGATTGAGTTTTAGAGGTTTGTGAGAACTACAGTACAATTAAATCTCACCCATTAAAAATTAATAAATAATTTAAATTAACTAAAATATACAATTTTACTATTTCATCCAAATCCATCAATCCATCAATATTTTGTCTTAAGATGGCTTGGGCTTAAACTTCAAATAACGGCCCACTAGTCCAATCAATTACATATCATTACTTTATGTCTCTGTAATTTTTTGTGCACAGCGCTTTGAAGATAGTAAAATGTCAATTTTTTTTAAATTAAATTAGTGAGAAGCTGAAATATGATATTTAAGGGGCTAAATTAGTGCACATTTTAAAAAATAAGGGAATTGTGGGAATCTTTTTAAAGTTTGAGGGAGCGTTAGGCAAAGTTAAGACAGTATATCGATGTTTTAAGCTGAAATTTTATAAAGCTCCATAGTATTTATTAATTCAAATGCATTGTGACCGCTCTAAATTTTGCATGAAAAGTTGGATATCACCGTGAACTTTTAAAAGTTTAACCAACCCGTTGAACTCAATAAAAGTGCACAGTTTGCTACCCTTCCCCCTCTTGGTGCCACGTGTCAGCTTATGGTTGGTTTGACTCAAATATACCATTTTTCTTATTTTTCTTTCTTCAATCAAAAGCTAACTCGTAGCTATGAGGGGACAAACCTGTGCACTTTTACTAAGTTAAGGGGTTGGTTATAACTATTAAAAGTTTTAAGCGCAATCTGACTTTTCGTGCCAAGTTCGAGGGGCTACATTTTATTACAACATGAAATACAAGACTTAAAAAAAAGAAAGAAATACAAGATGATACACAAATTTAGGAAAGAAATGGAATTAGTAATTTGCTGGTGATCCTGGTGGTGATTCCTGATGCTTGCTTGTACTGGCGACTGGAGCAGAAATTTTGGCTTGGAGACGAGGAAATAATCTTTTTAACAGCCCCAGCCGGCGTTTCGGAACTCCGAAATTGTTCATCAAAAACATTCTTGATGTCTTCATCTCTGTTGTCCTAATGCCTTCACAACTTAATTCCATAATCCCTACCATTAATATCATCACCACAACTACACACTTCATTGTTGCCATTTTTGTTTGTTTTATGATTCATTTCAAGTCTCTATTTAAAACCCAATGAAGTTATTTTCAATCAATTATTGTACGACTTTGTTAGTATTATCAATTATGAAGTCAAGGTCAAACGCACATTATTGATTGGCTACCTACTTATATTTGTCCATTCCTATATTTTTTTAAAAGCTTAATATATACTTAGCTCTGTTTGTTTATAAAAAAAATAATATATAAGGAAAATTATTTTATACAAAAATAAAATATTTTTTTTATGTTTGGCCCTAACAATAGAAAATATATTTTGGTGTTTGTTTAAAATATTAAAAAATATTTTCATACCATAAAATTTAACATTTTTTGTCATATTTATATATAAATAGTAAAATATGTGAAATATTATTTTATAAAAAATAATTCGTGTAAAACAATTAATATTTTTACATAAAAATAAATATTAGAAATGGTATGTGATAACAATAATGGTGAAGGTGCATACATAGGCAACGGTGGTGGTGGTGGTGGTAGTGGCTCTAGAGGTGGAGATGGAAGTAGAGATCGTGGTGGTTAAAGCAGAGTTAGAAATTAAAAAAAAAGATAATGGTGGTGGTGGTAAAATTTGGGTGGAGAATGTAGTGGTGGAGGCGGAGATAATAGGGATGAGATGGGTGGAGGCGGTAGTTGTGGTAGCAGAGGAGGTGATAGTAGTTGTAATGGTGAGAAGGAAGAAATATTGGTGTTGATGGTTGAGGCGAGATGGAGAAAGCGAATGTGATAGATGAAGAAAAAATGTTTTCCCTTCTCTTAGAGGGTAAAATATTTTTTATTATTTACGCTACATTTTGACGTTGACTTGCAAAATATTTTTCATTAACTTATTTTTCGAACAAAATAAACGTCGAAAAATCCGAAAAATATTTTCCTACATAATATTTTCGGGCAAACAAATAGGGCCTTAGCCTTGTAACTTTTATCACATGGCGCCTCCAGCTTACAGATGTCTTTACTAACCCTCAGAATTTGGCAAAAGTGTTCACTGCAACCCCTCAGTGCCATGTGTCACCTTTTAATTGGAGAGAGGAAAATAAAAAAATTGACATCTTTGAAAAGTCAAACCAATCACAAAATGACACGTGGCACTAAGGGCTGTAGTGAACACTTTTGCCAAGTTTAGGGTGCTGGTAGAGACTGGAGAAAGTTGGAGGCGCCATCTATTGACAAATTGTTTTAAATGTTATGGTTACTTTATTTTTTACGAAGTAAACATTAATTTACCCCTTATTACCATTTGATCAAAATATTATTGACTTATCTAATGGTGTTGAAGCGCAAATAACTGCTAGTTCAAGTAATCATATAATATCCCTTAAGTCCAGTAGAACTTATAAATTATTTTTGAAAATTTTTAAAGAGGCTAGGTATTGAACCTAGGACCTCCCACCATTAACATTGAGTGGTGTACTAATTGAACTACACCCAATTAATATAACTTATAAATTAAAATGTTTCTTCTTTTCTCCATATACTCTAAACAAAGTTTTGTCTTGAGGAGGAAGAAGAACTTTCTTGGAGCGTTCTTATTCCTCCTCCCCGCTAGTTTTATTTTAGTTTTGTCCCTTTTCTTTCCGTAATTTAATTTTTGTGTGAAATAATATACATATGATATTTTATTAAGCTTTCACCACGCAATCTCTTCTTCAATTATTGATCTACTTCTACACAACACAACTATAATAGTATTATCACTGAGTTGCGCTTTATCTAAATCTAGTTAAAGATAAATGTTGATCTTTCATATCAGGTACTCAGATCTATCTCTTTCAAGCAAAATCGTTCTAGATTTGCAAAACTGGTTGCCGTTATGGAGTAAGTCGGAGTCCTTATGGTTGTGGATCTACGATAACGTGAAGTTTAGCATAAGAAAATACAGGTTGCAGAATTGTCATAGTTTAATTTTCTTTAGGTTTTCATCTTACTCTTGTGGCATGTTTTTTCTATCTCCCAATATAGTGAGATCATGTTTCTACGATTTTAATAAAATATTTTATTTAATTTATATATCCGTCAAGATATACACCAAATATCAATAATTAATGAAATTTTTCTATTTACTAAAAAAAATCATAATTTTAATGTTTAACTAATTATTAATAGTTAATTATTTAATGTAACTGACATATTTTAATGGCTTGGCAGATGGAAGGTGTTACCAGATATATAATACATTTTCTCGATCCATTTGATGTTAAATATGGATTTGAAAAAAGATTCTTAAACTTTCTCTTATTTATACCTAAAGAGAATTCAGGTTTTATTTATTTTGAGAAAATTAATTTGTATTGAGAAAATATTTCTCATATATACTGATAGAAAATATTTTTCCTTAGCTTCTCCACTATTATAGTTCTCGAAGAGATTCATGGTAAGTAGAGAAAAGTAGTAGAATCTCTTTTCTCCGTTGACAAATAACTTTTTCTTTTTTATATTATTAAAATAATTTTATTTAAAATTTAATCACATCCGCCTCTTTTCATAAATATACTTAATAAAATTTAAACCTAAATTTCTTTTCATATATTCAAGGCGTGCTGCCAACCGAAATACATGACTTTTTTTCTCACGGGAAGCAATGTATCCACTATAAAAAAAATTCATAGACTGAAAATTTTATATTTATTACCCTAACATATAAAGTCAACCATGCAAAGAAGAAACTAAGAAATTCAGACTTCAAACTTGTTTCATTTTTAAAATGAGTTGTATTCCTCAAACTTGAAAAAAAAACTATTATATTCTCATGACTAGTTTAAAATTACTTTTTAAGCTGCTATTAAAATAAATTATTCTCACAAATTTTGAATAAAATTAAATATTTTGGCTTTGAACAACACATTTCGATCCTTCATATTAATTAATTAGGAACTGTCTGATTTATTTTTTCTAAAATAAAACGTGCTACTTCTAGGAAAAGCTTAAAAATAAATGGTGCAACGGATAAGATTAATGATTTATTAAAATACCTATTTTAAAACTTTTCCTAGAAGCAGCACCACCAATCAAAAATTGCAAGCACTGAAATTTTATTGGTTTGAATTTGTACCACATTCTCATATTGAATATACTATTAATTTATTTAGGAGGTGTAGTTCAGTTAGCAATATCAATTAAATATATAATAATAGATTCGTGCTCTATATAATCTTATTATATATATTTATAGGAAGATGAGATAAGTCTTAATTATGATTAAATTTAAAATAAGATTATATATAATTAATTATAAGAGCACGAATACCAAGTTTTGATAATCATACTAGCAATTTGCTCATAAAAAATAGTACATTCTCTACTTGTAAATGATGTCACTTTTAAGCCATTTTGATCTTTCCTACATACGCAAGTAAAGCTTAGTTAACTAAAGTCTAGCTACCAAGTCAAAAAATCAAAGTCAATTAGGACTTTAACATTGTATTTCCATATGCACTACCTTAAATCCTGGAATGATGCTTCCAAATTTCCAATTAACGGTGTGACAACTTAAATTTTTTTTTCTCTCATAAAAATATCACACTAATTTTTGTTGTTAGGTTTTAAAGAAAATAAGAAAATACCTATACAAGATTATTTTTTCTGTATAATCTATTCTAACATATATATAATTCGTATGAATAAAAATTATTGAAGTATCACTTTTACTCTTCGAATGTATTGAACGTGAATGCCTCGTGAGTTTGAATTGGGTGTAATACAGATTTGTTTCACTATATGTTGTAATATATTTCAACATATAGAGCTGTCAGGATTCGAACCTTCGACTTTTAGGTCTAAGTTATTCTGATACCATATCATGGTATTCGAGGTCGGTTTTCCGGCCATCACTTTTAATTAAAAAAATTATAAATAAAGATTATATAAAGTTGAAAAATAACAATATTTTAATCCTTTTTTTTGTTTTATTTCCTCTCACCTTCTCTATACTTGTACTTTTCTCTAAATTAATCTGAAATAGAAATATAATTTTATGGTGAAACCTTTTTTTCTTTTATTTATAGTGTGAAAATATGCAACCTAGATCAATATCTGCGGATAGTCAACTTTTGATTGTAATAGTTAAATAATACTGCCATTTGCAAGTTGCAGCATGATGGAGTCTAAGGTCAACAAATTTTTTGTACCTGCGTTATCATAGCTGTACCAACTATAGAATTTGGCAACCCTATTAGTTTGAAGTTGGTGTTTGAATTTGTTGAATTATATATATATATATATATAGTTTTATCTCGATTAATATTATTTATAAAATATTTAAACCACTTCAGAAACACTCGCATAACTAAATACAACAACAATCATTTAACTACTAAAAAAATACAACGATCATTCACAATGATTTATCCACGTAGGAAATACAAGAAGTATCAATGTCCAATTGATACAAAATCACCATTCCCGCCATCCAAAACATGCCAATTTCAATAATAAAGAGGTAAATTTTTTAAATTAGTATATTTTCCCTAAAAACCGATCACAAAACCATGTTGTTCTGCCTATTATGAAAAATTCACCAGAATTGCATAACGAATTGGGATGGAAACAAAACGAAAAATTCCAAATGGCAGTACAGAAATCAGTTTTCAATTAGTTTGAAGATTGAAATCTAAGCAAGAACAATCACAATACAAAATAAATAGCAACAATATCATTCCAAAGATAACCATGATGTATCAATCATCTTATACCAATTGAAATAAATTCTCAAAATCGAATAAAATATGGATCGATTCACGTTAATTCATCAAAAAACGAAACTAAGTCGACAATGTATCTAAATTAGACATTATTAAATCTTGATAAATTTCTTTAATTGACGAATTTCTATTTTAGCCCAACAAAATAGAATTTGTTCATTGCTCTCTACATTTTTAAATCTTATAATAGATTAATACATTGCCAATACAAATTTATATTTACGTATTCCTTTCATACTTTATGATTTATTTTAAAATAAATCAAACAAAAAAATTGAAACGGTCATAATTTTAGCCAATGTTGTAAGACTAGGATCGACTCGACTGATCGAACCAGAAAAATTCGGATCCGGTGATAGAAACAGGTCAGGTGACATTAAAAACTCACTTTGTTATGACCCTCTAAAAATCCAACAATCCTTTCGATTGAACCATGGACCCGATGACCTAGACCGGGTTAATGAGTCACTAATTTAAATTTTTTTTGTTTAATGTTTAAATAAAAATATATTAAATCATAACTATTAATATTATAGTTGAACTTCAAAAGTTTGTGTTATTTTTTTAAAATATTATAGTTGAACTTATGTATAATTTGTAATTTCTATATTTTTTTATTATAATTTTAGTTTGTTTTCAATATAAAATAATAGTTTATTGGTTAACTTAATATGTTTTTAATATAAAAGGTAAGTTTGCAATTTAATGAATAGTAAAAATTAATTTATGTAAATATTATAATATAATTCAAGTATTTTTATACTTATTTTTATCTTAAATTTTTATATTATAGAATAGTTTATTGTTTAATATATCATATATTAATCTTTTAAAATGTTAAAAAGTGTGAATCTTACATATATTTATATGAACAGTTCAACCTCAGTTCAGCCCCGATCGACCTATCAACCATTGACCCTTTACCTTTGTCGGGTCGAGGGGCCGGGCAGAATTTGACAACCATGATCTTAGCCTATTTAACAAGTAGTTTTGTTTTCATATGAAAAACTTAGGGTCGAAAATGGGGCTTATCGGATCGAAAAATATATCTCCCATATCTATACCCATTAAGGTTTCAGAGAAAAAATTTCCTCTATATCCATATCTAATAAGGATTCGAGGATCATATTTCCTCCATTTTCCTTATCGGGGTTCTCCATTCCTCATCAGAGTCTGTATTTCCCCAGTAAAATATATAATATACATTTTTTTCAAAATTTCAAACAATAAAATACTTAAAAATAATAAACTACTCAAAATATTAAAGCAACACACTTTAGTTTTTCTATGCATACCAACAAATAGGAGAGAAATAATTTTTTTTAGGAAAGAGAAATAATTTATTAGTTTTATGATACACTAAGGTCTTGTTCTTTTGAACTATAATTTTATGAATTGAATTAAAATTAGCTAAGTTAAAGTGAAGTGAGCTGAATTGAACTAAACTTATTTCAGTGTAAATTTATAATTATATATAGCTAAATTGAACTGAATTGAAGCGATCTAAAATTAACTGAATTTAGTCCAATAGAACAGGGCTTAACGATTTGAGGGACTAGAACCACTAGGGTTAAAAAATCTTAACATATTTAAGGGACGTAAGTGTTGCGGAATTATAGAAAATAACTTGAATAATATATGAAGTCGTGATAACACTTTCGGATTGAAACTAATTTGGTGGTTCTCCCAAATTTTTCAATGTGAAGATTATAAACAAACAGTCTGTAAGCGTTGTTAATGCCTGATTTTTATAAACCTGAAACAAAGAGTCACAACAGTTCACGAAAAAATGTTGCGAAAGATTATGTTCATTCCAGCAGTCACGACAGTTTAAAAAGCGTCGCAAAAGGTTGTGTCCAAAAACATGTATTTTTGGGGTTTAAAAATTATATACATAACTGTCAAAATTTTTTATCCAAAGATAAATTTATTACAATGGAACTTTTATTCAAAATAAAAAAAATTTCGAGCTCACCTTGCTTGGTGCGCCGCCCCTTGGACCCTGCTACATGAGGTGCTGCCCTCGGACCCTAGAAATCGTGATAGCCTCGAACAAGCTTGTACTCTGCACTCTCTCAAATTGTTCGATGAAATATCATAATCACATTGGTCAACTAGTTGATCTAATTACATTAAAATACTAACAATAAGTCCATGTCTATAAGGCCAACAATATTAAACTATAATTAATACAAAATGTAAAAAATAATTGGATGTTTCATGTATTATTTTGATAGTCGCCAATAGAGACTAATCGGTGTCGGATTTAGGAATTTATCGGACAGATGAATGTATTCTCCAGCCCTTTTAAGATTTCGGCTTCAAAAAATTCTGCATCCATGCTCCACGGAAATTTTTTAATGGAAATTCTCCATCCTTATTAGAGCGAATCTTCACAGAATTCGGATAATTCCCGCCTCATTTTCAACCCTATAAAAATTGCTCATTTCAACCTCAAAGAGTTAAGATATTAGAATTTCTGTAATGATCTCCAATGTAATCTAATAAAACAAACAACACAAAAACTAAATTTTAATTTTTTTCATATATACAGATATGAAATACAAGATAAGATTCAAATTGACAAGAACACCCAAATTGTCATTAAGCCTTTAATTACGAGAGAGCAATGAATTAAACAGTGGAGAGAAATGAGATTAATTAAGTTTTGACTCCGGGTGGTGATCGTGGTGGAGCAGCCTGACGCTTGAGTCTTCCGGCGACCGGAGGAGAAATCGATTGCCGACGAGGAATTATCCTTCTTATCAATTTCTCGCGTTTCGAAGCTTGAATATTCTCCATTAACATTATTCTTGATTTCTCCGTTTCTGTTTTTCCTTCACAGCTTAATTCCATAATCCCTGCAAGTAATATCATCACTGCAACTAAGAACTTCAATGTTGCCATTTTGTTTTTTTATGATTCATTTTATGTCTCTATTTATAACCCAATGAATTTATTTTCAAATCAGTTATTGCAACCCTTTATCATAGCCCGCTTCATTCACATATGGAAAAAATATACATTATAACAATTTAAATTCTAAGGTCAAACACGAACAATTACATGTTGTTCTATTGTCATGTCACATTATATGTATGTCAATCCAATAGGCTTTTTTTAAATAAATCATAGGGTGCCTAATAGAAAAATAGCATGCTTAACTAATTGTTTCATAGTTGACATAAACTTTAAATGCTAATTTATAGACCTCATAAGCTAAATAATTTATTGGCTCCGTATGTTATATTCCTTAAAACAAGCCACACCTATTTTCTCAATTTTATCGACTTAAATATTTTTTGGGCCATGTTCTATAACTTAAGTATTTTTTTAGTGTCTGATCTATTGAAATTTTTTATTTAGTGTCTGATGTATTCACTTTTCACCATTATGGTACCTTACGTATTCAACGTTAGCCAATTTGGTATCTGACATATTTAATTTTAGTACATCAAGCTTCCATCTACAGAACAAAAATGAAATATACCTATAGCATCATTTAGAACATGATTATATTTTATTGACCATATATAGATTGTCAACCCTTAATAATATGTTAAGTTGTTGTATTAAAATTGAATATGTCTGGTATCAAAAAGACACAGATTAAATACATCAAATACCAAATAGGTGATTTTAATAGATCGGACACCAAAAGAGGATTTAAGATATAGAATTTGACCAAAATGGTATTTAAGTCCAATCTTATCCATTTAACAGGTTGAATTTTAATTTATTGGTTATAGCTTGCTTGGTGCCATTCTACACCTATTTATTGGCGGCCGAGCTTAATTGAGCTTTTGATTAAAAATATCAATTTAAATTTGGATCGATTTGTACTTTAAAACTTTAGCTTCGGGCCGAATTTTAGAGTCATTTTTAAGTCCGCTCTAAAGCTCATAAATAGACTTTTTTTTAATATTTTTGATATACTAAAAGAGAAAAAAAAGATAATTTTATATAAATATGTTCAAACCTTATATATAATTTTATTCTTTACTTGAATAATTTAATAAATAGATAACGTTATTGTAAAAATTTAATATATTAAAATATAAAAATCTAAAGCAATTATTAATATACTATAATAAATATAATAATTATTCATCGGGTCAGACTTAAATATTTATATAAAAATTAAGCCCGATTCATAAAATATTGCCCATTTAAACGGGCTCGAGCCTGATCAAGCAGGTATCCCTAGCCCGTGAACAAGTCTAGGTGCCACGGCCACAAACGAAATATGGAATTGATCTATCTCGTTATCAATTCGGTTTTGAGTACAGACGAATTAAGAATTACTCACGAATTAAGTGAGAGCAACCCTAGTAACATAAAAATGAAATTTATATCATGACTTTATTTATATAAATTATTGGTGATGTAATAATTACTTTGTTTTTTTACGAAGTAATAATTACTAACTCTTTATCACCGTTATATCAGTGGATTGAAAATTAATCCAATTATAATAAGAATAATATAAGAAAAAAGAATAATGCCACTGTAGAAAAAGCCTAAATATGACATTCTCAAATTGTTAATTTGTGCATGATTCTACTTCTAAGTCATTATAGTTTTCCCTATATGCAAGTAAAGCTTAGTTTACTAAAGTCTACCAAAAAAAAAATATCAAGTCAATTAGGACTTGAACAAACTACTTTTTTACCATTTGCAATACCTTAAATCATGGAATAATGCTTCTAATTAAGTCGTTACAAATTAAATGTATTTTGACAGAAAATAAAAGAAAAATGAATTGATTATAAATTAGGTGAGTGGTTGGAATTTGGAGTATATTAATTTTATAGGTAAAACATTTTTTTCATTGATTATATATTTAGCAAGTATGTAACTTAAACAAAATTTGCGTATCGTCAACTCTTGATTGTAATTATCGAAATTTATTTATTTTTCGTTAGTATTATTAGTGCACACTATTTTTTTATTACTGGAAATTTGTGCCATTAATAAAAGAACTGATATTTTGGGGTGTTTCTCAAATTCTACTTTTTGACTTTTAATACATTTTGGTATTATTTATTAAACTATTATTAAAAAGGTTGCTCTTATAAACTTTAAATATAACTACATATTTTGATTATTTGTATTAATTAATTAGAAACTATTTGACTTATTTTTTTTAAAATTAAATCTATTATTAATAGAAAAAGCTTGAAAATGTAGCTTTTAAAATAGCAGCTTAAAAAAGGAATCCCTACTAGCCCTTAAAAGTTTGGGGCTACTTTTCGCTTATCTCCTTATAAGAGAATTTTAAATTAAAAAAAGGAATAAGAAACATTTTCTTGTATAACTTTTAAGTTAAAATCTCCTTATAAATATATTTTAAGTTATAAGTTAAAAGTTATAATTTTTTAGAAACATCCCAAATATATTGCCAATTACCCAGATGTAAGTTCTTGCAGGAACAAAGCTTAGGGTCAACGCCACTCGAATGGTCGGTGCTTTCAGGGTTAAGGTGGGATTTTGGCCGGACTTATGTTTTTTTTTTTTTTAATATTTATGAATATATAAAAACATTAATTCAACTAAAAATGTAATAAAATATTAAAAAATTATAATTTAGATAATATTAAAAATGACTAGACTCTAGTTAGATGGGAGATGCCTCTTTATATGTGTTATAGAATACATTATTTATCGGTTTAAGACTCAAAACAATAATCTTATTGTGAACACTGTAATGCACATACTTTAGTTTTATTAACTAAACTAATTTTTGTGGGTTAAAAAAATTAAATTATAATTATTACAAGTATTGGTATGTTAAAAAATTGAGGTTAGGTGCCGCCCATACAGAAAAAATTGAATAGATGGTGCCTTAGCGACAATAAATAGGCCAAGCACCTGATAGAACTTTAGGAATGAAAAGTCGAACAACAAGCTTCAAAATAGTGGCTAGGCGTGACTTGGCAGAGATTTTTGAAATAGTGTCTATTTTATCATAGTAAAATTGGAGAGAACATTCAAGTAAATCTTGTTCTTCTACAGGGCTATGACTTAATAAAGCATTTTTCAAAAAAATGATCTAGTGTTATGCTGTTAGATGGACAATGTAATGTACTAAAGATTGAATAGCTCATGCAGTGACACTACGACATAGATGGATTCTTGCAACCAAAAAGGCAAGTGTTGCCTTTAAAACGTTGCAAAGGGGTAAAAAACGGACTTCTTGTGACATTTGTGAAAAAGTAGACCTGCAGTTGCAAACACATGAAAAGCGTACGAAAGGCAACTATTTTAGCAAGAGTTGCCAAAAAGTAGGGGTGATCAGGAAAAAGATCGGCGGGGAATTAGAGGGAAAGAAATTATAATTATAATTTATAAGCCAAATGTTGAAAAAATTTGCATGAACTATAAATTGAACACGCACCCTTTAACATTGGTTAAAGGCTACATACCACCAAGTTACCAAGCACTTTTGTCACATTAATACAAAATATTAATAACATTAAAATGTTTTTCATGGTAAGTCTATATTGTGTCTAATAGGGTGTGGCCGGTGCATGAAAATATGAAAATTATTATAAATTTAAGTCCAACTTGTTCATAAATAAGGTATGAAAATGTTATAGATTATTAAAAAGTTAAAGATATTATTTTAAGGAAAATTTCATATTTTTTAAATTTATTAAAATGTCATTTAAAAACTCTATATAAATATACATTAACCCTAATCCCCATACCCCAAATTCCAAATCCCCAAGCGTAATAAAAAATGTATTTATTTTTTAATATATTTTCATTAGTTATAATAAATATTTTCTTACCTTTTAAGATATATAATTATTTTTTTAATATATAAAAAATTATTTTATAGCAATCATATTATGAACTGATAATAATAATAATCAATAATAATAAAGTAAAATAATCAATATAATAAGTAATTTTAGTTATATAATATAATATAATATAATATAATATAATATTATTATTATTATTGTTATTATTATTATTATTATTATTATTATTATTATAAGGGATATGAAAGGAGAAATGTATGATAACCCGTCTAATTTCTTTGGCTCTAAAATTGGTTGAACTGGCAGTTGCGTTGAAATTGGAGTACGGTAATTTCTTTGGCTAGTTTGCGGCTATTTTATTGCTTTTATTGATCAAATGAATACGATAGTTCATGAGTGTGTGGTGGAGGCTATTTTATTGCTTTTATGAAGAAGAAAAGTTGGTTAATGTCTTACTCTGTTTTGTGGTGCAAATTTTAATTTTGGGTTGATTTGGTTTTATAGATCTAAGTTCGATTGCAACTGATGCCTAGTTTTCTGCATAAGGTTTTTGAGTGGCATTGCTCATTCTTATTGTGCTTTTATTCTTCGAAATTAAGACGCTATTTGCATTACAAAAACTTAAGGTTAATATTTTTTAGTTTACTTTTTACTCTGAATTTCCTTACTCTTGTAAGGTAAAGTTATTTAGCAAATTAGGACTAAATTAGGCTTTTCTTTGAACCTTGTGATTCGAATATGATGTGGACTGTTTGGAGTATTACATGGCCATTTTCCTTCTTTCTATAATTTCTCGGTTTGCTCAGAATTACTAGTGCCAACTAATTTTGCATACATTGACAATAAGCATAATGGACTCTTATTTGCCGCTCTACATTTACCCTTTTATCCTTATTAAACAATCTCTCATCTATTTCCCTCCTTTTCCTCCCTTTCACCTTTTACTACCTCTATACTACCAGTGCCAAGCACGACCGCTTATTACCATGTTATTTATTAACAAAAATAAAAATATATAATATAAAAGCTAACAAGTCTACCATTTTTTTATCTTCTCCAAACACAAAAAAAAAAAATTAAAAACGGTGCTTAAGAGGATGATTCAACCTCTGCTAAAAATCAAAATTGGAGATCCTCGTTCACCAGATGGGAAATGACAACCATTATTGAGGTCTTCCATTTCTTCTATCTACGGTAATCTTACGTTGCCTTGCACAATTTCAAATCTTTCTTGCATGTACCATATACCAGAGAGCTCATATCCAATGGTTAAACCAAGGCCCATGAGGCCCATTAACCACCCTCACATCCCTATATAAAGGGCTGCTTTCCACATGCATAGGGGGAGGGGGGGGAGACAATCAATTTTCTCTCTAACACCTCTTGGATACTTCCCGATACAACTTGACACAGATAGCCTAAACAACCACCCATTGGCAGACCAACTGTGCCATTGGCGCCGTTTGTGGAAGATGATCAATTTTCTCTCTAACACCTCTTGGATACTTCCCGATACAACTTGACATAGATAGCCTGAACAACCACCCATTGGTAGACCAACTGTGCCATTGGCGCCGTTTGTGGGAAATAGACAAAAACATTCCACAAAAAAGCTTATCTCTCTAACACTAACCCATCAATCTCCCGAAGGAACGGTTCTCCTGGCCATGGAGGGTACTCCTAAATGAGAGGTTTAGGACGTGTCTTAATAGTTCCTTCAAAAGCAATATAAAATCTGAGGCCACAATGCATAACACAACTTTCAGATAGCAAAGTGCTTTTCAGCACATTTGTAGGACTATATGTGGAAAGAATTAATCGAGTGGCAAAGACTGTAATGTGCATAATATCAACTTTCATATAGCAAAGTGCTTTCCGACGCATGTGTATGATATGGAAAGAGTTGTTCGGGTGGAAAGCATAATGGGAAAGCTAGAAGTTACATTGGAAATTCGGTTGGATAACAGTTGGTCGGTTGGAAAGGTAATGGAAAGGCTAGAAGTTTCATTGAAAATTCGGTTGGGTAAGAGTTGGTCGGTTGGAAAGTATAATGAAAAGGATAGAAGCCTCATTGAATATTCAGTTCGAAAGGCTACTCTAAAAATGATGGCTTTGGCGACATAGGAGAGTTACGTTGGAGCAATAATATCCATTCGACGGCAACTCCAGTAGTGGCTTTCGAAATCATGGTAATTCGGAACTAGAGTGTCTAACACATTTGGATCATTCCAACAGGCTCTTAACTCGAACCGCTCAAAAACACTCTAATGGGATCTTAATTCGGCTGAATCAATCCAGTACAAATAACACCAATTAGGGTTTTGTCCTGTTTGGATCACTCCAACGCTTTGTCATTTTGATCATGGCACTTTGAGCTTTAACAATCTTGTGAACTTTGGTGAATCCATCTACCTAAAGATGTCCGACCTATTGATTCAATTGGGTCTTACCCATTCAAATAACTCAGATAATCTTGTGAGCTTTGATGACATCCATATACCTAAAGATATCCAAAGCATCGATTTAATGGGGCCTTACCCATTTAAATCACTTAGACAAAGAGCTACTACAATTGAGCTACAAATTCACTAGCTCTAACTTGAATGGGAAAATCCTTCCAATATAGTCACCACCTCCAAAACCACAGGTAACACTGATAAGTTTTCTTTTTACTTTCATTAGTATTACCATACTAGAATATTGAGAATATACCTCAGAAATATGCACTTTATGTTATGATTGAATACTAACTGTAACGAACCGAAATTTCCAAAATTTGCTTATAATAAATTACTATGGTATTAAAATATCATAGAAATTATTTTTGTAGTTATTATTATTGTTATTGGATATAAGACATGAGGAAATACGAGTTAATTAAGTAAGTGGGATGAATTGGGCATTTAATTATTTGTTCAAGGGCATTATTGGAAATTGAAAAAAAAAAGAAAAAAAGAAAAAAAAAATACATACATAATATCCAGCATCTTCTCTTCTCATTCTTCATCTTCATTTCCTTTCTTCTTCCTACTCTTTAACCAAAATTTTCCATAACCCAAAAACTTCCGATTTATTCGATTCAACTTCAAATTCTTGTTAGAAATCGATCATAAAGCCCTCTATCATCATCAATTTCAGTGAATCAAGACTAGAAGAGGAGGATTTCAGATTTTAAAATTCGAATGAATAGTAACCCGAATTTGAGGTGAGTGATTTTTGGTGAAATTAAGGCTTAATTAGTAGAATTCATGATAGATTAAGCATATTTATGGTATTAGGAAGTTTATTTATACAATATCTTGATAGAATTATGTATGACTGTTGTAGAGGGAGCTAGTACAAGCAAATTAAAGGCAAAAGAGGTAGAAGAGAACTAGAAAGAGCATAGAAAAAGGTTTGTGTCTCGAATTTCGATTTCTCGGTTTTTCGAAAATTTTTCCAGATTGTATACCTATTTTTTTTAATGTTTTATCTCGTTATATAAATCCAATTTGAGCGATTCTTGATTTTATTGATATTTACAGAAAGTAAGGAATATATGTTCAGAAGGAACCTTATTGAATTTCAATCGTTTTCAATGTGAAATTTTCGTTTGAAGTTGAGTCATGAAATCTGTTTTCGGAAAATCTCAGCTTGGTACACTGTTTAGTATTTTGATCATAACTTTGGTTATAAAATTTGGATTTCTGTGATTCTGGTGGCTTTGGAAAGCTGAGACATGTGGCTAATTATGTTTAGAAGAAAGTTCTTCGATTGGATGATGTTTTGATAGTGAAAAATGCAAGGGAAGTCAGGTCACAGAATCTGGAATTTCTGAAAAAATATGAACGTTGATTTTATTGAGTTTTAATTGAAGTTTGATGCTTAAAAATTTGGGATTTGGATTTCTTAATTACATAAGTTATGTTGAATTATGATTGATGGTTTATAATGGAATTTTTAAGATGTTACTTTGATTTATTGCCCTTATTAAATGAGTAGAATACGGGTCAGGGTAGATTGGCGCCAATAAAGGGGGTACAGTACTGTACAAACAATTGAAGCTTTGGCTTCAGGCTTTGGCCGATATTATAATATATATTGATATTAAAGCTTCGGCTTCGGGCTTGGCCGATATATTGATTTTGAAGCTTCGACTTCGGGCTTGTTCGCTCCCGTATCCATTTTACCGTTATTCAGGACTTGTTTACTTTGGGCAATATGTGGTTAAAGTGTTTGAAAAAATTGGATACAAATTTGATTGTACTTTGAAAGGATTACTACATAAGTTTTGTGATTTAGTTCTATAAAGTTAATTTATTTTTTTACTTATAAATATACTTTGTTTCTATTTTAAAAATTTTCAAAGTTGTTATATTTCTTTTATGGACACCACTAAGCAAATTGCTTAGCGTGTAGTTATTTTTCTACATGTAGGTGGAGAGCTTGTAGATGGCTTGGACCAAAGTGGTATAAGTGGATCAACTTGAAGAGCAAATAAGGAAAGATTCGAGGTGGATTTATATTTTAATGTAATATTATGGTTTGTAGAATAATGGCATGTACTAGAGAGTGTGAGAAATGTAAAGTGGCGTTGAGAAATATTTGGAGAATAATTAGCATTGAGAAATAATTTGGAGTTGTAAACATTAAATTTGTATTTGTACATATGTAATCTATAAGTATTGAACTTCATATAATGGAGTAGAGTTATTTATTTGGTGTTTATAGTTACTGTGGCACTCCCTATAAAGGGGGTGTTACACTAACAATTTGTGTTGGAGTATTGGAAGTATACTTTCACTTTGTCAATATGCTAAAGGAAAATGCAAGAAGTCTATGACACTCCTCGGAATTATCAAATCCAATGTCAAGACTGTTTACCAATATTCAAAATGTCGAACCATTACAACGAGCTTCCAATGTTATTTCATTGTCGGAATCAAATACATTATGCTTTGGAAGCCATTCTGTCATGACTAATGACTATTTCATAGTCAGAATCGAATACACTCAGCTTCAAATTCTACATTGCCTCAGCATGGTCAGCCCTGTAAGATGCGGGTATATATGGATGCACATTGTATTTGTCGGATGACAAAAATATTGCTTCAAAGTGATCACCCTTATGGAAGCCTAGTAAATGCTAATACATTGGATGGCCTAATCACAATGAATGGCTTAATCCAAAGGAAGGTCTTCACATTATTACAAGAATTGGGCATAGCACCAAACCAACATTAATTGACAAATTGGGCATGGCGCCCTTATCCGACATGAAAATTGTATATTTTAATTGGGCATAGCACCTTTATCCAACATTAATTGACAAAATGGGCGTAGCACCCTTATCGAATACGAAAATTGTATATTTCAATTGGGCATAGCACCCCTATCCAATATTAATGGAGAATTGGGCAAAGCACCCTCCCAACACGAAGTAAAGATTACAAGAATTGGGCATAGCAGCCAACCAACATTAATTGATGAATTGGGCGTAGCACCCTTATCCGACATGAAATTTGTATATATCAATTGGGCATAGCACCTTTATCCAACGTTAATTGACCTAATGGGCATGACACCCTTATCCAATACTAAAATTGTATATTTTAATTAGGCATGACACCCTTATCCGATATTAATGGAGAATTGGGCAAAGCACCCTCCCAACACGTAGTTAAGATTACAAGAATTGGGCATAGCACCCAACCAACATTAATTGACAAAATCGGCGTAGCACCCTTATCCAACACGAAAATTGTATATTTCAATTGGCATAACGCCCTTATTCAACATAAATTGACAATTGGGAATAACACCCAACTGACATTAATTGATACAAAATGGGCATAGCACCTTTATCCGACGCATAGAAAAGTTGGAGAGTAAAATTGGACATAGCACTCTTATCCGACATTAATTGAAGATTGGGCATATCACTCTTTCAACAGAAATTGGGAATAGCACAAAAGAAATTATAAATCATAATAGTTGGGCATAACACTCTTATCCAATAATAATGATGGCACAATACTCATCCAATAAAAATTCTAACAATTTCCATAATATCATTCCAACAAACATTGACGATTAAAACAATTGGGCAAAGCACCCCTCCATCAATGCTTGAAGTTTAAAAAACTTTGGCATAGCACTCATCTAACATTAATTGAAGGTTAAAAGAATTGGGTGTAGCACCCTTATCTAATGCACAATGATTTTTTTGGGAATTGAGCTTAGCGCCCTTATCCGACCTGAAATTGAAGAGTACACGATGGACATAACATCCTCATCAAACAAAAATTGTATATGTCAAAAATTGAGATTGCCTATTCTCCGTCAGATTTGTCCAACGGGGCATAACATTGGTTATTAGCCTTTCCCTAATAAGTTCCCCCAACTGCATCCTGACATTGGCTATTAGCCTTTCCCGAACGATTTCACCTGATGATGGTATGACATTGGTTATTCGTCTATTCCCTTACAGATTCGTCGAATGAAGGAAAGACAATGGCCATTTGCCTATACCCTAACAAAATTTTTCAACCGTGACATTACCTATTGGTTTAACTGATCCGCCCAACAACATCCTGACATTGTTTATTCGTCCTACATGTAATGAATCCGCCGAATGGTGGCATGACATGGGTTGTTTACCTATAGGTCCAACAAAATTGTTCCAACAATGAATTTTCCCCATGGGTTCATATTGAGACTGTAATATTGGCCATCCGCTTTTCCGCCTAACAAATAATAAGCCATTTGACCAATAGTCTAATAAATTCGCCTAAGGGCAACAAATTATTGTGATTCACTGGCTTGTCCAACAACTCAAAAATATTCATCAAACAGTTTCAACCATCGGTTATAATGAATTCGACCAAAGACAAATGAATTCAACCATCAGCCTAACAAATTTGACCAACGACCTCAACAACATAAATCATTTGCTCTTCCGCCCATCAAAACTATTCGACCAACAGTCTAACAAATTTGACCGCTAGTCCATTGGATTTAACCAAAGACACCAAAACATCGAATTTTTGCTTCTTATAATTGGGACAAGTTAGTGGAAAGTGGAAAATACGTCAAAGGGCTCTATAATATCATCAACCATGTCCAAGGTCTCTACATAAACTTCGATCATGTCCAAAAGTTTTACATAGGCCTATGTCACTCCGCCAAAGCCCTTTTGCCAAAAGCATTTCAAAATAGTCCAATTAAGAATTGGTCATTCGCACTTTCGCCTAAGCTTATTCTAACCATCGGTTTAAAGGATTTGACCATCAGTTTCGAGGATCTGACCAATAATCTCATTACTATGGGGCATTCTATCAACAAATCTATTTGAACATTAGTCCAATGGACCCGACCATGGGTCTTATGTATTCGATCGACAGTGGCATTACTATGGGTCACTCGCTCAACAAAGCTACTCAACCATCCATTTAACCGATTATTGTGAAGCTATTAGTCAATTACTCCAATCAGTTCACCAAATTTGGATGTAATAATAATCGACTGATTTGTCCAAAGTTATTTGACATTCAGCTCAATTAGCAACACCTCATAAACTTGTTGGTATTGGTCTTACAAATAAAGGTTTAATAAAAAAAATCCAACCAACCATCTGAACAATTCTATCAATCCAATAGGTCACCCTTACCAAACAATCCAAAAATGCTACCTAACAACAAAGTAACATCGGAAACTTTCTACTTCATCCGATAAATCAAAGATGTTTGACCAATGAATTCACTCAATGGAATTATAACTTCATGGTTCGATTACTCAAAGATGTTTGATCATCGGTCAAAGTAACTCACCTAATGTCATCAAATTATTGGTAATTTTCTTCTTTGTTTGACAGCTCAAACTTGTCCCCAACCAATTGGCATTCCCAACAAAAGGCTCTCCAATGCCATAACTTGATGGCATGGGAAAGCATAGAGCCTACCAACGCCGCAACCTATTGAAATTTTCCAAAGCACAGAGCTTTCCAAGGCAATAACTAGTTGATATTAAAAAGAATATAGCCTTCCAACGCCACAACCTGTTGGCATTACCAAGCATAACAAACATATATCAAAAAGTTCCCAATGCTATTACTTGAGAATTGGAAAAAAGCCTGCCATAGCAGATGACATATCTAATAAAATACCTCACTACGGTAAGGCTCTCATCATAAATCGACTACTCAGTCAATGTGCATCATAAAGACTCAAAGACACAAAGGGGAACATCCCTATTGGGCGATTTCATAACATAAAATCACAAAAACTCTCTGAAGGATATTCTTACTTGAACATTGACATCGTCCAATCTAATTGAAGATCTAATTTTAATTGAAACCTCTATCAAATACTCTCCTAAGGTTATTTTATTTAGAAGATCGACAACCTTCATTGTTATTGAAGATCCATACCAATACATTTGAAGCCCTCATCCAATCAAACGCGATTGGGTTAGTTTGCAGCGAAAACACTAACAAAACATCAAAATCTATTAGATAAAAAAATCAGTCCAACAAGGCCTCCTAAGTACTAAGCCCCCCAAGAGACAAAAAATTTATGGGTAAAACTTATCAAGGGAATATGCTCCGACACGAATGTGATATATTCGAAGGCAATATATTTAGTTATACAATCGCTATTGCTTCCAATACCCCGAGAAGTGATCACCAAAAAAATATTTGTTACATAAAAACATACTTCCACAGAATCGTATCCGATCCAGACCAAACTACATCTACCAAAGTAAAGATCAAATGCACCCTCTCATTAGAGCCAACTTAATCTAAGGCATTATGCCAACTCAAAAAAGTACCCGACAGAATTACTTTCTACCAACACAAGATTGAGACTAATAAGCTATGTCAATGGGAATACGATCGATCAAAATCATTACCAATAGAAAGTTGAGTTTGGATTTAATCAAAATCCCGCAATAATATCTCTCATCAGTATTAAAAGATCATATCCAACAGATTTGTAGCCCCATTTCTAACACAAAATTGAGTTGGCTACAACAACAAAACCAAACTAAATCAAGTTCACAATAGTAGAAATCATAATAATTATTAACAAACTAAGGCATTCATAAGATTATTGGAACTAATCCAATAATAAAAAAGGCAAATATAAAATCCAACTCTATTTAGATAAGCAACATCCACCAACTGTCAAATGTAAAATATTTATATATTACCAACACCAACTTGGTCGACATGGGGCAACATATTATCCTTTATTTTAGACCATTAATCGAAGTCAAGCGACCATAAATATACAACATGCTACTCAAATTACTATTAGCATATTGTCCAACTATCATGAATACAATTGAGACATCATTCACAATAAAGATAACAACTAAGCTATTAAAGATTTCCAACGCACCAACCCAACGCAAGATTGCTATCGCCAACACCGAATTTACGTTGCTAACATTATTTCATGTTGCCACCAAAATAATCATGGCCACTGAAGAAATGGTCGTCGCTAATGTAAGAGGGATGTTGACAACCCAACGCATGCTCGTCATTGCCAACACCCCATTAATGTTGCCAATTATCATTGCCAACCCAAAATTGTTGCTGCTAACGCATGCAAGATGATCGTTACTAATGCCAAATATTACCATTTCCAACGTATAATGGCAACATCCTTAACAACCTAAAGTCAGGTCAATAAAGCCATTTCCTTATGCAAAATTGTGGATAAGGCTTAAAGTAGCCATTACATGAGGGAGCGTCCAATGGACCACTCGTTGATCACACATCAAAGTATAGAACATTCTCAAAGGGTGGATGTCTTACAAGACCCAAAAATGATGAACATACCATTCAAAGCTAAGTGCTCATCAAAACCTCTTAGAGGGAGGGATGCTAAAATGAAAGTAATAACATTCACTACCAGCTATGTCCAACATTCTCACCATATCCATCAAGAAGAAACCCAATAGAGACAATATCGCATCTACCAAAGCAAACACCCAATATGATTGATTCTACAAACCAGGCCAACACAGGAGAAAAAGTACCAACAAAGTTTACAACACCCTCCCCAACACAAAATCAGGTTCGACTCGAATAGCAATACCCTTATCTCAATGCAAAAATTTAATCCAACGAGATCCACAACACAAAATCGTGGCTGCAAAAAAAATTATTGTCGTCCAACACAAACACTTGCCTCAACAAACTTATGATATACAATACTAATTAATGCTACGTTGTCAGTCATCATTAAAGCACAAATAACTATTAAATATATAAATATATTTATTAATTTATTAGGGGGGAATATGTGGCATGTACCATATATCAGAGAGCCCATATCCAATGATTAAATCAAGGCCCATGCGGCCCATTAACCACCCTCACATCCCTATATAAAGGGGTGCTTTCCACATGCATTTTGGGGTGGGGGGTATGGGGGAGATAATCAATTTTCTCTCTAACGCCTCTTGGATACTTCCCAATACAACTTCACACAGGTAGCCTGAACAACACCAGCAGCATAAGTTGACTTCTTATTTTAGTACTTAATCACAGTTTAGAAGGAATATTAATTTGCATCTATATGGTATTATACTACATATGTTATCGGCAATTGAAGCCCCTTGTGAGCACGGGCTGTCGGTCGCTCCTGCGCAATGATGATGAAAACTCTGACCTTTTACGGACGATTTTTCCTATTTTTCTAGTTTGAGTCGCGTTTGAAAAGACCTTTTTAACGATTTTGGACCTGAATCAACCCTAAAAGTCACCGAAAAATATTAGAATGCTAAACAACCTAGAAGGGGCGTACTAAAAAGTCAGGAATATTAAATATGTCATCAGCAATTGAAGCCCCTTACAAACTCGTGTTTATTGTACCAGTTAGAGGAATGAAGTTTCATTAGCGGAACTTGTAACTTGAATAAGTTTTGGTTCTATTTAGGTGTTTATGGATGTTAGACGAGAATTAGGCAGCATCGTTATAGTACGTCATAATGTTTTTACTTGCCTATAGTTTTATGTTTATGCTCTATATGGAAATTGCCTGTGTCCATTATGTTCTCTTTGATATTTCATAAATGGAAAATTTTATAATAGTAATTGCTCTCGTATGCTCGTGTTTATTGTTTTTGCAGTGTATGAAAGATAATTCTAATATTTTTATTCGTATGAACATTTTAGTAGAAATTACAATGTCTATTTTGGAGACAATATTAAATTATTCACTACAAGAAATCAAGTTTTTTGTGACAACATTTATTGTCACAGATAAGTAAAAGTTGTCACATATAATATTTTGTGACAATAATTAGATGTCACGGGGTCGTCGCTAATAACTCCGTAACAGAAAATATTTTCATTTTTTCATCAAAATGTTATCACAAATATTTAAATATTTTTGATTTTTTGTGACAAATTTAGTTGTAACTAAAAAGAAAATATTGTTGTCACAAATTAGTTTCTTGTCACATATAATACATGAAAATGAACTAAAACTATATGACAACATAAGAAAGTCGTCACAAAAACATTTATTTGTGATAATAATTATTGTCACAAAAAACTTTGAAGTTGTCACACAAGTCAATATGTGACAAGAATAATCATCACAAAGATATCGTCGCTGATAACTCTGTAACATATAATATTTCCAAATGTATTGGCATAAGAAGTTGTAATTTTGTGACAATAATTTTCAGTGTCACATAAACTTGGTTGTCACGAATATTACAAGTTGTCACGTATTATATGACAATTTTAAGTGAAATTGCATGACAACTTTATTAGTCATCACAAAAAGGCTATGCATGACAACTTTTTACTATCACATTTTATGTGATGACCATCAGTTACAACTTTTTTCTGTCACTAACTATTTATAGTTACAATATTAACTTGTTCCATTTAATATTTCTAACAACTTTGGATTGAAGGGAACTCAAATTTTTATTATTAGCTTTAGAAATTCTAAAAACACAATAGTTAATAGAAGAGAATTTCAACGAAGAGAAAATTAACAATGAATGAAATAAGATAACTGCAATTATACTTCAATTAAATAAGCTTAAAAACAAAGATAAACAAGAAGGAGCAAAAAAACACTAAGGCCTCTATAAAGTTCAAAATTACATCACTCAGAAAAATATCATGTGTCAAAGATTTAAAGGTGTTGTTATTCTGCAAAATAAATGTGGATGGAAACCCGTAATCCATAACCAATAAAGTTACCTGGGAGAAAATCTGCTAGTACTCCTTAATAGACTCAAGACACATTTCTTCAAATTTAAATATCATTTCAATCTGTACACCATTTACAATAAGTAATTACCACCTAATATTAAAAGAACCAGCCGTTATGAAACTAATTTGACACTACAGCCAATCAGACTAATGTTCTGCACATGAAAAGGTTAACAAAGATTAAGGATGGGTATGTCTTTAGTCCTGTCATATTAATACAGATCATTTTCTTCAAAACTACCACAATGAATCTAATTGTTTAGTTTCATCTTCCATTCTACAAAAGTCACTAGAGCATAATTCTACTCAGAATCTTGAAACTTGCTAGCAAATTTGACTTGAAAAAAAACTTTGGAAATTTGGTAAGATAGAATTTTCTCACATTTTTGTACTTTATACTATACCATTGGGCCTAATTAGTGGGGCAAATCAAAGTTAAAAATATTGGTCAACACATGAATGTCAACTATGTTTTGTTTGGCAAATACAATCAAATAATTGCACACTGTTCTCTCCTATGGTTAAGAACATTATCCATTATGTATAAACCTTTCAGTAGCTCTAATGAATAATAACAACAACAATCTATATTCTATGTATTATTATTAACAAATATATACATCATAAGGTGATAATATTAATATAAATTTTACAAGGTTATATGCCCCTGTATCTTAAATGGCCTAGAGACAAATTAATTACCTGGAATCTGAAGTAATTGAAATTGATTAGGTTTCCTTATTCCACATTGTTTCGGGGAATTTAAAAGTAGGACTCTTATTCGATATGTATTAATCAGAAAATATATAACAATAGAACCAACTTTCTCGGCTTATCAATATTTTCATGTGTCCAACATAACACAAAGTCGAGCATATATGATATGTTGAAGTACCAAAGCATTCTACAACATTAGTATTTCCAATTAAATAAATTAAAAACTTATCTTTCATTATAGTTATACTTTACCTCTAACAAAACTGTAGTAGCATAGAATTAGTACTAAAAACCTCATTCACATTCTCTAATGGCAAACAGCTTTATAATCTTAGCTCAATCTAATCCTCTATGATAGAACAATAGAAAAATTCCACATGTATGAAATAGAAATGAGAAGGAGAAGAGGAAACTTAAAGTCTGATATTATAATAAGGATATGGAGCACATAATAATGACATACACCAATGGCCACTAAGTAGATAGAACAAGCATAAAAGTCCATAAGTTATGTACTCCAACAAAATCACTTTGTTTATCCAGTAAGAGGAATCGTAAGGATTGATATAATCAAACTCCAGATATGCCAAGCACATAAGCTGCAAAAAAAATGTCTTCTAAAATGTTAAGTTCCATTGTTCTATACATCATATGCATATAACACAGGCTATAGTTGTTGCACGTTTGCTAACACCAGAGTATAGTTTTCATCTTAGTTGAGCTTAAGCTTTACTAGCAAGGCTCAAATTAAGACTAAACTCAAAACTAATGTTATCAAGCCTAATCTATTGCTTTTTTCTAATGAGCCTTCACATCTAAGGCCTTATGGAGTGTGTTACTTTACATTCAACATAAGATGAACAAGCCAAGTTTGTGATAGTAAAATCTACTATATCATCAATGGGAGCACTTTGGACATGACTAATGTGTAAATGTTTGATACTTGATACATATGGAACACCTACTCTTAAATTATTACTTGTACAAAACAAGAGAAAATAATAAAAGAAATATGTATCACAGGCATTTAGAGTGTAAACATCTTTCTCAGGCAATTTCTCTAACACCTAATCTCCATTTATATCTAGATCTCTGTTTCTGTATTTTTACCCAAATAAATAGACCAAAATCAAGCGTGAAATCAATTTTAAAACAACAAAATCAAAATAATTAAAATAACAAAACAAACACATCCAAAATTGAAAAAAAATATGGAGATAAGATTCTTAAGAAGACAATAATCTAAGCATCTAATGGAGTTGTTCAAGTGTGCGGTGGTCTCCGAGGTTGGAAAATACACAATGACTAACCTAATTAACCATATCAAGGAAAGAACACGACAAAAGCGAGTAAATTTAGGATTCAAATGTGATGATAGAGTGATGGAGTAGAGAACTAACTAGTAGATGAAGACAAATAGGTCTCTAAAGGGAAAGGATTCACGTCCCATGGCGATTGGAGAAGATGATTGACTGGAGTAGCTCGGCGTACAAGAACAATGGGGTTGAGAAATCTAGGGTTAGTGAATCATAGACAAAAGAACGAAGAGGAGGACAGATTAAAACAAGTGAGAGGACAAGATGAGAGGGTTTGAGGGTTAGAGAAAAGAGGGAGAGTAGAGGAAGAGACGAGGAGGAGGAGGCGGCCATAAGGATGCGAGAGAAACAAGGACAAGGTTTCAAGTTTTTTTTTTAATTTGGAGTGGAGGGAATGTTTCCCACTACAGGGCTATGTTTTCATTTCTTTTCCACTTTTGTTTTTCAGTTATTTGAAAATTATCAATTTTTAGTTTTTCAAATAATTAGGTTATATGTCATTCAACTTAAATTAATTTTAGTTTAATTCAGTTTAATTATTTTCAGTTCATATTGTTATTATATATTGTTATGGTTCAAGGTTCATTTAACTTTTTTGTCCATTTTGAACTAAAATTTTGTAAGTTGATTTATAAATACAATTTATACGACATAAGAAGAGAAATAATGTTATTTTTTCAAAGTTAAGAAAATATTTACAGAAATGATTATTGTAGTTAATTTTAAAAAATAAATATTTATTATTAGAATTCGAGGTTTAGGGATTAAGGTTTGGGGTTTAGGGTATAGGAATTATAAATAAATGAAAATCTCAATTAGAATATGAAATGTTAGCCCATAATAATTTTGATAAAAAATAAATTAATTCAGAAAAGAACGTTAATAGAGAATTTAATTTAGAATAGGAAAATTTCCTATCATCAGAATTTAATTGAAGTATAAATTAAATATATAAAAAAAGAAGTGGTAAGCCTCAATGAATGAAAATCCTTAATAGAATTGGAAGGGTATTCTAATAAAGATTCTCATTCATTAAGACTTACCAATTCTTTTTCTAATTTAAATTCAAATTAACTTATAAAGAATTAACAGAAAGAATGAAGTTATAATAAATAATAAAAGTTCTGCATTAATGGAGAATTTAGTTTAGTATAGGAAAATTTCCTATTATTAGGATTTAATTATATACTTAATAAATTAAACGTAGAAAATAAAGGAAATGATAAGTAAGAATGAACCTTTCCGATTTTAATAAGGATTTTCATTCATTAAAACTAACCAATTCTATTTATAATTAAAATTCTAATTAACGGATTCAAATTTGCTATTCCAATTGTATGTACCCTTCCATGTCCCACATTCATATGTTGCCATGTGTTATTTTTTCTTACTTAATTTTTTATTTTCAATTTTTATTTCCTATTTTTTTGTTATGTTTAATAATAAAAGCTCTACATTAATGGAGAATAAGTTTCATATTATCAGCATTTAATTAAAAAATAAACATAGAAAAAAAGAAACGGTAAGTCTGAATGAATGGGAATCCTTATTATTCTAATAAGCCTTTCTTATTCTAATAAGATTCTCATTCATTAAGACTTACCAATTCCCTTAATAAAAGATTTATAAAAATAGTTTTAGTAATTGTTCTAATTAATTAAATTAATAACAAAGAATGATAATCCAATGATATAATTAATAATAAATGTATTATTGAGAATACAATATTTAGACAAAAAAATATAACACAAGCTTTTTTAAAAAAAATTATGCAATTGTGTTTATATTAAATAACTTATACATTTTTTATATATTTCTTTTACTTTTTGTACAACTTTCATATAGCCTATCACTTCTTATTTAATTTATATTTTTCTTATATATCTCCTATACCTTTCTTATAATATTTCACATAACTTTAACTTTTTTATATCTTTTTAATACATTGTTTATAACTTTCTCATTATTACACTTCATATACCTTTTATATAACATTCCTAATCACCTATAATTTTCTTATACTTTTTATATAACTTTTCATATAATGTATAACTTCCTTATACATATTAATTTACCTACTTAAATATCACTTGTCTTTACCAAAGATCTCAACTAGGGTTGAGCAAATGTCAGTTTGATCCAAAAATTGGACCGAACTGACCCAAATCAAAACCTAAATTAGTGAAAAATAAAAACCAAAACCGAACAGAATATAGTTCGGTTCGGTGGATTCGATTCGATTTGGTTATAACCGAATTACTTAAACTCTATAATTTATTATATAAAAGATACTTAATGTTAGTAATTTCATATCGGTAATGCTATATTAACACCCAATAACACCTTTCATCTCCACCCTTCATCTCCCACTTCATCTAATGGCTTAGATAAGTCTCTTAATACCTCCTTTTTAACCCCCCTCTTTTTTTCTCCCTCTTCATCATTTTCTTTCTAAATTAACTTTTTTTCGTCGTAAAGCTTCTCTCTCTTTCTCTCTCCCCTTTTGAATTCATCGCTTGCACCTCTCTGTTTCTTTCTTGTTTCTCATCTTCCCTAAAATTTTCTTGATGCAGCTCCTCACTATTACACAACCACTATCGATTACGTTTTTATCGTTCTCGGTCATATTCGTTGGTTGTGATTAGTCCTCAACAGCTCACTTTTCTAAGTTTTATTTATTAATTTGTTTTCGATTTCATATTAGAAAATTTCCAAGGAATTTCGGTCCTTTAATCTTCACAAACAGATATCAAAGTGAGTTGATAGTGAGTAACACTAACAAGACAAGAGCGACCAAGCCAGATCAAAGTGAAGCCCGTGAATCAGCTCTGTTAGAAAGAAGTAAAATATCGAAAAAATTAACTAAAACTAAAATAGAGTTAATTGACTGAGTTTGAAGTAATTGTTATAACTGGGTATTTTAAATTGGAATTGAGTCTTTCTTAAATTAGAAGAAGTAGAAAGGATGGAAATAATTACAATAGTGGGAAGAAAGTTTAAAGATATAAACAAAAGTAATGGGATTAACATAGAGAAAGATGAGCTGAAAGGGTAGCAAATATTTGAAGGCCAAGTTATTACTTGTTTGAATTTCAATATAAATTAACGTAGAGAGGAGTTTTACAGGAAAAAAAGAAAGTTAATTAAGAGAGATAATGATGAAGAAGGAGGAAAAAAAAGGGGTTAAAAGGAGGGATTAAAGAGACTTATGTTAGCCATTAGATGAAGTGGGAGATGAAGGGTGTTATTGGGTTTTAATTTGTGGGTGTTAATATAGCATTACCGATTTCATATTAATATGTGTTAAATTTGATAGTAATTAGACTTTAAAATTTATATTTAAAACAACAAATATAAAAATTGATAGATAAAAGATATTAATTCAAGTAGTATGACACGTATATATAATGAATTACTAAATGAATCCTATTCCTAAAGTTGTAAAGTAAAACAATTCTTTCTTAATTAGGATTGCTTAAGTTAAAATCTCATATTTGTTATTATTGTTTACTAATTATTGTGTTGTATATTATCAATATGATTAGGATATTAGATATAATATAAATACATATTAAAATAGAATAATTATTAATTTATTCGGTTCGGTTTGATTTTATTTCAGTTTTTAGTACAGAAACCGAAACAAAACCAGAATTTTAAGATTTTTAAAAACCTAAACCGAACCGAAATAAATTTGATTCAGTTCAATTTGACTATTTTTATTCAGTTTTGGTTTGAATTTCGGTTCCGATTCAGTCCTACATACCCCTAATCTCAACCCCAATTGCTAAAAAAACCTGCAACCCTTAAGGTTATTCTGCACTATTGGAAGAAGAGGTAGAAAATGGAATAGTTCCATCACAAGATTAGAATATTCAGTATGAATTATAATCTATTTCAAATTTTCGATGTCTGTACTTTTTTTATAACTAAACATGATATATAATTATCCTATACAATTTGTATAACTTTTCAACTTAAACTAATTGTCACAAAACTAATAAATTATTTACAACAATCTTGTCATTCATCACACATAATTTTCGTGATGGTAAAAAAAAATCATTATCACGCATTGAATAATTTGAGTCACAACCTTTACTTATAACATAACTATTTTTTGTTTCAAGTTAAACTTTGCTAGATCCAACGAACTTATTGTAACAAAAATAAAAAAATATTGCAACAAGCTTTTTTTTATTTGAAATTGCTCAAGAGAGGGTAAAGGTAGGTGGAAAAGGTTTCCACCGCCGTTAAAAACCCTCCCCTATGTGCTTTGTTAAATAAATGAAAATAGAAGTCATTACATACACATATCAATAAAGCAGATTATCAATATAAAAATTAAAGAAAAGGACGTGAAAATCCGTCTGTCATCCTCCTCCATAGCCGACAGCTACAATCACCCTGAAGATACGAACCGATATTTTGTACGCGAGACATAATCATCCCTACAATAAAATTGCAACAAGCTTTTTATTTTGTCACACATATAGTTTTTGTGACAATAAAATTTTTGTTATCATGTATTGAATAATTTTAGTTACCACTGTTACTTGTAACTCAGAAATTTTTTGTTTCAAGTTAAATTTATTGTCACAAAAATATTGTATTTTTTGCAACAAGTTTTTTTATGGTGTCACGCATATAATTTTTATGACAATGAAATTTTTTTGCCACATATTGAATAATTTTAGTTACAACTGTCACTTGTAACATAATTATTTTTGTTTCAAGTAAAATTTATTATCACAAAAATAGTATATTTTTTACAACAAGCATTTTATGTTGTCACATATATATTTTTGTGACGATAAAAAAGTTCTTTGTCACACATTGAATAATTTTAGTTACAATTATTACTCGTAACATAAGTATTTTTTTTGTTTCAAGTTAAACATATTCTCACAATAGTAATATATTTTTTGCGACAAGCTTTTTATGTCGTCATGTATATTGCTCTTATGACAATAAAAATTTGTTGTCACATATTGAATAGTTTTAGTTACAACTTTTACCTGTAATTGAAGTATTTTTTGTTTCAAGTAAAATTTCTTGTCATAAAACTAATATATTTTTTACAACAAGATTTTTATGTTGTCACATATATTATTTTTGTGATACTAAAAAAATATTGTCACATATTGAATATTTTTGTTTCAATTGTCAGAAAAGTAAAATCGATTTTGCAACAAGATGTTTATGTTGTCACACATATAGTTTTTGGACAATAAAAATTTATTGTCACATATTAAATAGTTTTAGTTGCAACTTTTACTTGTAATAAAAGTTTTTTTGTTTTAAGTTAAAATTATTGTCACAAAATAATATATTTTTTGCAACAAGCTTTTTATTTTATCACATATATATATTTGGTGACAATAAAAAATTATTGTCACATATTAAATATTTTAAGTTACAACTATTACTTGTAATTGAAGTATTTTTTGTTTCAAGTTAAAGTTATTGTCACTAAACTAATAAAGTATTTGTAACAAGAATTATTTGTTGTCACATAAATATTTTTTGTGACAATAATTTTTATTGTAACAATTTTTAAATTATAGGTTACAACTTAAGTTTTAACGGAAAAATAGTAGTTATGATCTTAAAAGGATGTCACAAAAACATCTATTATACGTGACAATTTTACAATAAAATTTCACAAAACTAATTTTTGTGACGGTGGAAATTATATTGTAACAGATAATAGCCTTTTGTGACAACAATTTCAGTGACAGTGAAATTATTGTCACATATTAACTGTTTTCTTGTAGTGATTTATTATTTTTCTTTATCTTTTTTCGGATGAATATACCATTATATATAATGTATTTCGGGCCGTAAACAAGCCGAACTACTCGTGAAATACTTGGCACTTGGCTCGGTCAAAGCTCGTTCGAGCTCAGTTCATTAATAAATGAACATGTTCGTGAACAAAACTTTAGGCTCTTTATCGTAAATAAACCAAGCTTGAATAACAGGATACTCAGCTCGAAAGCTCATGAACATGCTCGATAAGAGGCTCGCGAACTAGTTCGCCAACAGGCTCGTTAGTAGACTCGTTAACAGGCTCGTTAACATAATTGAAAAGTTTAAACATTATATTTATGAAATAGATAGATTATGAAAAATATAAAATAATGTATGTATAAAAATGGATATAAAAATGTATAAGGGAAAAATATAACATATAAGATAAAGATTAAAGAAAAATATGTATAAAGTGATATATAAAATATAGATAAAAATAAGTAAAAAAGAAAAGAAAAGAAAAAATGGATATAAAGCCTAGTAAAGACAATCTAGATGTTGTTCATTTATAGATTTGGTGAGAATCTCGGCTCTTAAGGCTATTGTTCATTCTATATGGCTGAAGAGGAACTGTTGTTTCTTTTCTAATTTTGTCATACAACTGATCATTATTTCCAGTTAATTCAGTCTAGAGTGCCGAATTGGTATGCATAGGAAAAGAGCAAAGTCACTAAAAGGTAGTGTTTTGTGAAAGTTTTGTAATGGCTTTTAAAGCCTCCGTTTGTTTGTTTGATGATTAATGCATTCCGTATTCATAAAAAAAGGAATCTGGATTCAATTCAATCCCTACTATATATATGTATTCATCAATCTTTATATGCTCAGTAAAGCCCTAGTCTCATTTTTCTCCGAAAAAATGCAGCTACTAACACAACATTCCTCTTGATTTTCCTCGTACAGTAAAAATCAATTGTAATGCTTAGATCCTTCATCTTACGGATTCTATCTATTTTACAGGCTCAAGCTCAAGATAAGCTCGAGCTCTTGATTTAAACAAAGCTCAAGCTCAGGCACGATTTGACCAAGCTCAAGCTCGACTCAGGCTCAGGCTCGGTTTGACCAAGCTCGAGCTCAGCTTGAGTTCGTTAAAATTAAACGAACATAGTTTGAACAGTCGGTGTTCAAGATTGGCTCGGTATTGATCATTTAAATGGAGACAATTTTAATGGTTTTGAATTGTATCTTAATTTCATAATATTTTATTAATAATATTGATTATGTAGGTGTTTTAAGTTATATATAAAAAATAATTGCTATATATAAAATTTATATGTGGCAAAGGCTTGATCTATTGGTTGAGCCTTGAAGATGTGATTCTAAAGGTCATAGGTTCGAGTCCATATACGGGCGAGGTAGGATGAGGTTTCTCTATGTTATCATTGTAAGTCCAATGAAGCAATTTTTCAAAAAAAAGTACACAAAATTTATATTAAAGCGTTGCAAATACACAGAAATATTTACAACTTACTAAAGTGTGTTTTTTAAATCCGTTGCAAAAAGTGTTGCCATTCTCCATTCACGGACGTTAACATCGACGGCATTGGACTCTTTCGCAACGCAAAAAATTGATTGCCAGAGGGTTAAAAAGCGTTATGCATCGGAACTACAATGCGTTGCAAAAAAATTAAAAAATGCGTACAAAAGGGACTTCAAGGCCAAAAAACCAGCCTTTTTTCCAAAAACACTTTGTAAAAACCTCTATTGGAACCTTGTCACCCCTTTACGCAACATTGTTTGTCTGTCGCAATAGGCCATCTATGGTGTAGTTCACAAAGTAAACTATGGAATTCTTTCATTGCATGCTACGTTTAAATCATGTTAACATCTTAGAAATTTTTTACTGCACACTATTTTATGAGTCTTAATCCAATAAAAGAAAGAATACATTGGTAAATTTGAAATTTATTACGACATGAAATACAGATGAGATTTGAATTGACAAGAACATCGAAATCATTAAACATTTGTTTAGGAGACATTAGAAGAAAGCAATATATTAATTAGGGAAGGAAATTAGATTAATCAAGTGTTGACTCCAGGCGGTGATCGAGGAGGAGACTCGTGATGCTCACGTCTACCGAAGATCGGAGGAGAAATGGATTCAAGACGAGGAGGTATGCTTCTTCTTTTGAATTCGAACAACATTCTTGATTTCTCCATTTGTGTTGTCCTAATTCCATCACAACAATAACATGTTGACCTAATTATTTAATAGTAACTGATTAGCAACTATACATAGAGTTGAACTGAAAACTATGAACAAAACGATGAATAAAATAATTGATATTATATTATTGAGTTGTGTATAATCAACTATATGTACATATATTTATAGTATACAAAATCACCTATGAGAAAAAGAAACAAACAAATCAACATGAATACAATTAATTATAAATAATCTTCCTAATCAATATTAATCCTAATTATTGATATTATTTCTAATTTAGACTGATTAGGAATAATCTCATATAGGAAAATATTAATATAGGATTCTTAATACTCCCCCTCAAGTTGGTGAGTGAATATTCTGAACTCCCAACTTGTGTCGCAGTGTTAAGAACGGATCCATCCCCAGTGGCTTTTGTAAAAATGTCTGCGAGTTGGTGACGAGTTGGTACATATGAAGGAATGATTATTCCTGCCTGCAGCTTCTCTCGCACAATATGGAAATCGATCTCAATATGCTTTGTACGCTCATGAAATAGGGGGTTTGCTGCAATGTGTAGTGCTGCCTGATTATCGCAAAATAGTAGTGTAGGAACATCACATAAGACTTTCAAATCTTATAATATATAACGTAGCCATACTAGCTCCAAACATGCATTGGCCATTGCACGATATTCTGCTTCTGCTGATGATCTTGATACATTGGTCTGTTTCTTTGACTTCCACGAAATAAGGGAAGAACCGAGGAAGACACAATAACCTGAAACTGATCTTCGAGTTGTTCGACATCCTGCCCAATCTGAATCACAATATGCCTTAAGTGTGAGATTATTTTTGGATGGCAGTAACAAGCCTTGTCCTGGAGATCCTTTCATGTATTTAAGGATACCAATTGCACCAGCCCAATATAGTTGACGTGGAGATTGTATGAATTGACTTAATGTTCAAACTGCAAACACTATATTAGGTCTAGTGACTGTGAGGTATATTAACCTTCCTACGAGCTGTCTGTACTTGGATGGATCTTTCAATAGGTCTCCATCATCTGCAGTTAACTTTGAATGTTGCTCCATTGGAAATTTTTCTGGACGAGCACCTGTAAGCCCTATATCTTGCAAAATATCAAGTGCATATTTTCTTTGGGACATGTAAATTCCAGATTTGGAACGAGAAAACTCAATCCCTAAGAAATATTTTAAATCACCAAGATCTTTAATGCAAAAACGTCGAAGTAAGCATTCTTTGAGGTGTTGCATTTCTTTGAGGTCATTCCCAGTTAAAAGGATATCATCTACATAGATTAGAATGGCAGTGAATGAGGACCCTTGATGCTTTGTGCATAAAGCATAGTCTGCTTTGGACTGTTGGTAACCTGCTATTTGAATCACATCAGAAAATGTAGAGAACCAATTACGAGAGGCTTGTTTGAGGCCATATAATGATTTCTTGAGTCGACATACAACATTCTCCCCCTGTCAACGTTGTTCGGGTGGCAAGTCCATGTAGACAACTTCATGTAAGCTGCCATGTAAGAATGCATTTTGTACATCCAATTGATGAATGAACCAGTCTCTCGCGACTGCTACAGTGAGAAGGCATCTGAGAGTTATAAGTTTTGTCGTGGGTGAAAAAGTCTCTCCATAATCAATCCCTTTAACTTGTATGTACCCTTTTGCTACAAGGCGTGCTTTATATCGTTCAATGGTGCCATCAGATCGATATTTGATTTTATAGACCCATTTGCAACTAATGGGTTTGTGACTTACTAGGAGTGGCATTATTATCTATGTTTTGTTAAGTTGTAAGGCCGATAACTCCTCTTCCATTGCCTGCTTCCATTTTGGATCAAGGATAGCTTGAGCATATAAGGTGGGTTCTTTAGTGCCTGTGATGTTAGCTAGAAATGTACGATGTGTATGAGTGAAAAAAGAATAACAAAGAAAGTTTTGAAGGGGATACCTGGTTGATTTTTATAGTTATTGACTAGAGTCAGAAAGATTGGCTTGAGATCCCATCACATAGTCTTGATGCCAGGTAGGGGCCTATCTGGTGTGATCGGAGTGACTAACGGAAGGAGATTCTAGTGTTGTAGGTGTGTTTGAGGGTGGATTTTCTAGTATGGATGGAGGAGGAGAATTCACGATATCTGAATTTTTTGATATAGAAGGACTGATTGGTGGAGCTGAATATGGTAAATCAAGAGCTAAATTTGGTAAGACAGTGTGTGAATCGGTTGAGGATGTTGTTGTGGATTTATTAAGAAAGGGAAAGATATTTTCATGGAATGTAACATCGCGACTAACAAGGAATGTGCCATTTTCCATATCAAACAATTTAAACCCTTTTTTATTATTTGCATATCCAAGAAAGATGCACTGCCGAGCTAGAGAATCAAATTTTTGTTTAGGTGAAACGACAGTTGCATATCATAAACAACCGAATACCTTTATATGAGAGAGACGAGGTTCAATTATATAGGAGTTCAAATGGAGATTTATTTTTCAATAGAGGTGAAGGTAAACGATTAATTATATATGTTGGGGTCAAAACACATTCGCCCCAAAACTCTAATGGCAAATGTGATTGGAACAATAATGGTCGTGTAGTGTTAAGAATGTGTCTGTGTTTGCGTTCTGCTACCCCATTTTATTGGGGTGTGTAGATACAAGTACGTTGACATTCGATGCCATTCTTGTGAAAGAAGGCTTGCATGGAAAGGAATTCTGAGCCATTGTTGACTCGAATTGTTTTGATTAAGGCATGAAATTGAGTTTTTGCAAAAGTGATGAATGACTCTAACAAGTGTTATGTTTTAGATTTTTGATTCATGAGGAATAACCATGTGCACCTAGTAAAATCATCTACTATGGTGAGAAAGAATCGTGCCCCTAAATGTGTCGGAACTTTGTGGTCCCAAATATCATAATGTAACAAGTCAAAAGGAGAATGAGATTGTATTGTGCTTAATGGAAAAGGCAATCTTGTTTATTTTGCTTTAGGACATACATGACAATTATTATGATCGTAAAAAGAATTTTTATTTAAAGGTAGTAATGATGAGATAAGCTTAAGAACCTTATGAGATGGGTGTCCGAGATGCATATGCTATAAATCAAGGATGTGCGATGCTTGGAATGATTTTGGTGGGTGTTTTAATGGAGACATGTAATACAGACCATCGCGTTGTTCACCCAAGCCAATCATCCTCCCCGTAGTCAAGTCCTGCAAAATACAACCATTTGGGAAAAAGACAACACAACAATTTAATTGATTAGTCAATTTACTAGCAGAAATGAGGTTTAAATTGAAAGATGGAACACAAAGAACATTTTTTAGTGTGATATCATTATTAAAATTGATTGTGCCTGTGGAAGTGAAAGGTGCAAATGATTTACCTTTGCCAAGATTATTTGCCATGGTAATATATGCAATAAATTAGACTTTTGAAACACCAAGATCACTGCTCTGGTACCATGTTAAAAATGAAATGAACTGAAAACTATGAACAAAATGATGAATGAAATAATTGATATTGTATTATTGAGTTGTGTATAATCAACTATATGTACATATATTTATACTAGGGTAAACTTCAAAAACATACCCTGTGGTTTCAACGTTTTGCAAAAAGATGCCTGTGGAATTTTTTTTTTCAAAAGGGTGCCTGTGGTTTTAAAATTTTGTAAAAAGAGGATTTCCAAAATTTTAAAACTACATTTTGAAGGGTAATCTTGTCCATTTAAAGTGAAACTTTGCAGCTTAGTTAATGAAAATATAATACACATATGTGATAAATTTTAGAATTTTTTGAGAAGTATTAATATTTTTTTCAATTAAAAGTTGATTATAACTTTAAAAAATCAAAACAAAATAAAAACTTTCCGAATCTTACTCAAATCTTAATATATAATTCTTAAATAATAGAGTCAAAATATAGGAATATTGAATTTATTGAAATAAATGGTGTAACACTGTAATTCCCAAACCACATGCACCCTTTTGAAAACTTTTGAAACCACATGCACCATTTTGAAGAAAAAAAATTTCATAAGCATCTTTTTGTAAAATGCTGAAACTACATGGCATGTTTTTTAAGTTTACCCTTTATACTATACAAATCACCTATGAAAAAAGGAAACAAACAAATCAACATAAATACAATTAATTATAAATAATCTTTCTAATCAATATTAATTCTAATTATTAATATTATTCTTAATTTAGACTGATTAGAAATAATCCTATATAGAAAAATATTAATATAGAATTCTTAATACTATAAACTCTGGAATATAAACTTTAAATGTTCTTTCATAAACCTATATGTGCTAAATTATATTGAGTAATATTTGTTTATTGTCTCCAAGTCTCCAACATGGATGAAGTGGTGGCTATATTGCTCTTTTTATCTTTTTGAGTTGGAAACAAATACACTTTTTTAAAAAAATTTGCTTTTTCATGAGTTTATAATAATAATAAAAGAAAATCTTATCACATTATAAATTCAAATCTATGACCTTTTGAATCACAACTTCATAAGTCAATCATTAAACCAAGCCTTTGCACGAACAACAAACAAACTTTTTTAAATTTAGGTTGTGAAATAGAAATTAAGGTTTAATATTTAAATTTATTATTTGCAGAGGTCCACAATAAATTATAAAGAAATTATATTTAATAAGATCTCAAATGGAATTTTACAACTCTACCACCTATTTTATTTTCAAGAAAGCTCAATGTATAAAGAATTTACATGCGTAAAATTATTATTGGTTAGAGCTTTATTGGTGTCACAATCACAATTGAAATCTAATATTCATTTAACATATTATTAATTCGGTATCTATATCAATATTGACTCTCTTAACATAAAATTTTTTTAAAAAAATTCTATGACTTTATTGATATAAATAAAATTTAATTTATCATACAGATACCAAAATTTAATACCCATATGTGCAATTTGGTCATAAAAAAAATCACATTCTCTAATATTATATTTGTGTAGTGATACCACTTTGAGTCGTTTTAGCTTTCCCTATATGCAAGTAAAGCTCAGTGACCGGAAACCTGCCAAATTTTTTAAAAAATCAAAGTCAATTAGGACTTAACAAATTACAGTAGTTTTCTTATATCAATTACCTTAAATTCTGAAATGATGTTTCCAAGTTGTTACAAAGTAAATGCATTCTGACAGAAAATAAAAGACTAATATTCCGTAATTTATATAAGAAATTATCTCTATTTTGGAATTTTTTTAAAATGAAGCTGAGGTCGGAAAATTGAGCTCAAATTTATTAAATAAAAATAATATAAAAACAAATAAGAAGAAAAATAAAGAAAAGAAAAAATAATAAATAAAGGAGAAGATAAAACAATAGGAAACAATTAAATCAAAACCCAACAAAATCCCAACTAAGAAGGGGAGAATTTGTTAGGTTTTCACGCGTACGCTGAGGTTGTTGTAAATTAGCCACAGAAAAATGACTCTTTTTCATGAGAGTAAAAGCATGGTGTGAAACAATATCTCTCTCATCTGTATCGTGCCAAGAGCTTTCATACGATGAAAACGACAACGTTTGGGACCTAGCCGCTGAATTAGAAGATCCACGTTTGGAGTGGGATTCACTACAAACTGGTTCAACTTTATGTTGTGTTTGCATCGTTTTCCATTGTGCATTATCTCCTTCTGCAATATATGCGAGGATTCATATGTACCCCGTTTCGGAGAAGGAAAATTCGACGTCTCGAAACCATCACCGGCCTGCCGCATACCTTCACGTTGGTCCACAATAGTATTATGTACTCCGGGGTCAAGTCATCCGTTGTAATGCCTACAAATTCTTCTGTTTGCTGATTATTCTCCACTATATCCTTAGCAGGAACATCCTTCTTTTCCTTGCCTTGACCGCTTGTTAAAGCTAAATCATTCTCAATTAATCCATCATCCTCTACGAAAGCATCAACTTGTGCATGAGGAAGTGTGTGAACAGTCAGCGTTTGAATGGGAAGTGTGAGCATGCGAACTTTTAACCTGCGACAGCGGAAGCGTGGGTTCCCCGGTTTTTATGTGGGGAGCCGCTGCGATTCGAGCGTGGGGCACGTTACATTTCGAATTGCTTGGCAATAGGGACCATGAGACCCTTCTAGTAACTGGTCTTTAGAGAATTGCTTTGATGAAAAACTTTATAGATTAAAGCAGGGTCGAAAGCCCTATCTTATAAAGTGTAAGAGTTGCCATCCGGTTCAGCTCTACCGGAAAATAGTGGTATAGCCAATTCGGGTTGGATTCCTATACCTATAAAGCAAAGATTCCGAGTTTGGATAAAATAGTTACTCATATATTTGATTTGAGATTTTAATGTTTGATTAGTTTATTAAAAGTATTTTTCCTATATGGAAATAATGAAATAAATAAAACAAAGGGAAAATGTTTATACTTGAGTGATGGATTCCCCTGCCTCGCCTCGGATGCTCCCAACAACTTAATAAAAATAAATGCTTATGAAATAAAACTAAATGCAATAAAGGTGGGATTAAATCCAATTACCCTCAGTTACCTTTTGAGTGTCCTGAAGGTCGGTACGTACTAGAACTGAATGATTGAAAGATTAGGGTTGAGAACCTTGGGATTTAATGAGACAGTTTATGACTAAAGCCCGTCGAGATAATGGACTATACTTAGGTATAGTTGGTGTTTAAAGGACAATATGATGAAGATTTATAGCTAAAACTCATCGACGATATTGAACTATAGTATCGGGATAATGTTTAGGAAATGAGGCTAGGGTAGTTTATAACTAAAACTTGCCGAGGGAAAGGTTCTATACCTGAGTATAGTTTTGGTATAAAGGAAGAGGATTTTTGGTATAGATTCAGGGAATTCGGAGATAAAGGGGTGTTTTGGAGAGCTTTTGACTGCTTTTTACCGTTGGAAGTTGTTACAAATGAGCAGGGATCGCGTTCTTTTTTATGAATTTTGGCAGCGTCGATCGACACATCTTGGGAGCGTCGATCGACGTATCTAGGGCAGTTGTTGCTTTGCCGAGTCATCACTAGACTCGACACGTGTCCAAGAAATGTCGATCAATGAATCTGAGAGCGCCGATCGACACGTGTGTAGGTTTGCTGAGTCATTGCTAGACTCGACACATGTCAGCAGCAACTAGCATCGATTGACGCATATCCAACCGTTGGATTTTTCTAAAATTTGGAAAGATGGTTTCTAACACACAGGGATAACTTTTGACCATTGGAATTTTTGTTTGGAGTTCTAGAGAATATTCTGTCGAAGGCAGAAGTTTGGACAGGAAATTGCTGGTTTGAGGTTCTTTCCTTTAGGATACTTTGAGGATTATTCAAGGGA